>JANUYF010000001.1:231668600-233152350 GCA_026167975.1 Phrynosoma blainvillii
TTTATAATGTAATTTGATAGTGCTTAGAATTCAAACTCATGTAAAAATGTTATAAAGTCAAATGTATTACAGTTCATTAGAGATACAAAGTTTGATTTAAGCACATAATTTCAGTTTTTCCCCCAGACCATGTAAATTGGGGCAATCAATTTCCTAAGTGTTGGCAAAGGCTGCATATTTATGTACCCATCACCCCAAAATCTAAGAAATGGGCATGCCTCATAGCATCCACAAAAGCACTGCAGTACCCTTATCTTGTTGTTGTGTGCCTTCAAGTTGTTTCTGACTAAGGTGAACCTATTATGGGGTTTTCTTGGAAATATTTAAGAGGAAGTTTGCCATTATCTTATTACCAAATATATAGTGAGCCCTGACACTAATTTCCTAAATTGCCTCATTTTAAATCTACACATACCCTTGTTTTCTCACACCAGAACCAGATTTCTGCATGTGTCTTACAACTTTAGTTTTCCCCCACCAGATTCTTCTTTCACATGTCTTCCTCTGTGACTCTCTCCTCCCACACTAGGGGGAATGAGCACAGTACTCATTATCCACAGAAGGATGAAGACTCTTATTTTATTAAAATATTCTGCCCTATATCCAAAGATCTCAGGGAGGCTTACAATAAAATAAATTTCAAACAATTTACAAATCATTCAATATGTTTTATTCAATATATTATAAACAACAACAACAACAACAACATACTAAAATTATTTGTTGTTGTTAACTGCCCTTGAGTCGATCTCGACCCATGGTGACCCTATGGATGAGACATTTCCAAGACCCTCTGTCCTCTACTGCTCTACTTAATTCCTGCAACCCTTTAATACTCGTGACCTCCTTAATAGAGACCATCCATCTAACATGTGGCCTTCCTCTCTTCCTACTTCTTTCCACCTTCTCCAGCATTATTGTCTTTTCCAATGAGTCCCCCCTTCTCATGATGTGTCCAAAGTATGACAGCCTCAGTTTGGTCATCCTGGCTTCCAGGGAGGTTTCCGACTTGATCTGCTCTACGACCCATTTGTTTGTCTTTTTGACTGCCCATAGGATCCTCAACAATCTTCTCCAGCATCACATCTCAAATGCATTAATTTTCTTCCTCTCGTCTTTCTTGACTGTCCAGCTCTCACATCCATTCATGGTAAAAGGGAATATGATGGCTTGTATAATTCTAACTTTTGTGCTCAGTTGTATATCTTTGCATTTTAGAATCTTTTCTAGTTCTTTCATAGCCACACTCCCCATTCTTAGTCTTCTTCTGGTTTCCTGACTGCAGTCCCCATTTCTATCAATGTTTGATCCCGGGCATGAGAATTCTTTTACTGTTTCTATTTTTTCATTGTCTAGGTTGAATTTGTCTAGCATCTCTGTCATCATTATTTTTGTTTTCTTTATGTTCAGCAGTAAGTCTGCCTTTGCACCTTCTTCTTTGATCTTCCTTAGTAGGTGTTCCAGGTCTGTGAGGTTTTCTGTTCATACTATGGTGTCATCTGCATATTTTAGATTGCTGATATTCCTTCCTCCTATTTTCACTCTTCCTCCTTCTATGTCCAAGCCTGCTTTTCTTATAATATTTATCAGTTCAGTTGAGAAATTTAAAACAAGTTAAAACAACTTAAAATGATGCCAACTGTAGGACATGTGAAAATTGGATAGAATCAATTAGGCCTGAAATCTTTAATAAAAAGCCATGTTTTGACTTGATGCTGGAAGGACACCAGTACTGGTGTCTATCAGGCCTCCAAGGAAGGGCGTTCCATAACTGGGGTGCCACCATAGAGATGGCCCTCTTCTGTGTTCTTCACAATGTATTACCCTACCAATGGGATACAGAAGAGCGTCTCTCCAATTCTTGGGCAGGCATATATATGGAGAGATGTTCCCTCAAATATCAAGATGCAAAGCTATTTAGGGCTCCAAATGTTATCACCAGTACTTCAATTCACACTAGAAACATATTGGCAGCCAGTGTAATTCCTTTAAACCCAGTGTTATACGATTTCTGTATGGTGTTCCAGTCAGCAGTTTGGTTGCTGCACCTTGCACTAGATCAGACCTGCACAACTTGATAGTTGGTACGGGCCAAAATTAAAAAAGACTAAACTTCTTCGGGCTGAAGATTGGTCTTAATTAAATATTAATTAATTAATAAATATTAATATTAATTAGAATTAATTGATATCAATTTCGTTCTCATGTTTGCCCCTCTTCCTCCTCTGCTGCCTGGCCTTCTTGGAAGAAAGCTGGGTGAAGGAGAAGTCTGGCAGGGCAAGCATTTGCCTATCCTCCTCCACCCATCCTTCTCCTCAGGTGAAAGCCAAGCAGTGGAGGAGCCTTGCAGAGTGTGGTCTTCCTCCTCCACCTGTCCTCTTCCACTGCCACCACTTGGCCTTCTCCTCAGACAAAGTAGGGCAGTGGAGGAGCCTTGAAGAGCAAACATTTGCCTGTCCTCCTCCAGTGCCACATGGCCTTCTCCTTGACAGAAAGCCAGGCCACGGAAGACCCTTGGGGCAAGCATTTTCCCGTCCCCCTCCTCTACCCAGCCTTCTCCTCAGAAAGGGCAGGTGTTCACCACTCCTCCTCCTCCTCCTCCTCCTCCTCCTCCTCCTCCTCCTCCTCCTCCTCCTCCTCCACATGGCCCTCTCCTCAGGAGGCGGCCAAGTGGAGAAGGGGCCTTGTAGTCGTTCCACATCCTCATGGACCACCCAAAATCCTTTGACGGGCCACATGCAGCCCCCAGGCCATATGTTGTGCAGGCCTATGGTAGATGCAGTTCCCAAGCTGTCTTCAAGTCATCTTCAACACAGAGTGCACTTTAGTAGTCTAACTGGGAAATTACCAGTGCATGAACCACTGTGGTTAAGTTATCCCTGTCTAAGTGAGGCTGTAGCTAGCAGATCAGTCAAAGCCTTTTCTAAGCACTCTGAGTCACGGAATTCACCTGGGCCTCCAACAACAAAGATGGATTAAAGAGTACTCCCAAGCCACACATCTGCTCCTTCAGGGGAGTGCACCAATTCCCACACTCAAGAACCATCAGTCTACAGAGTCTGTCTTACTGTGATTTAGCTCCAGTTTACTGGCCCTCTTCCAGCCCACTATAGTATCCAGGAACAGCTCCATCACCATCAAAGCCCTAGCTGGCTCTGATGACAAAGAAAAGTAGAGCTGAGTGTCATCAGCATGCTGGTGGTACCCAACCCAAAACTCGTAATGACTTCCACCACTAAATGGGGAGACAAAATGGAGCCTTCTGGTCATGGGACTGAACAGGAGTCCTCTTATCCCACAATGACCTCAGCAACTGTTACTGGATCTTTATGTAGCAATGGGACAGTCTACTCAATACAGGATTTGTCTCTGCCCAGACAACAGGCGGCATTCACATTCCTGCTTTTGTTCATATATTTAAAAGCCAATACTGATCATTCACAAGCCTATGGTTTGTGGCCTAAGAAAAAATAGATGGGAGATGTTGATTATAACCTTTACCTTGTCTGTTTATGTGTGTATGAATAAGTAGTTTAGACTTAGTGTCAGGACTTTATATCAACATATAAAAATCTTCACATAACAGGTAGTTGCAATGGAAGGAATATGTTTTAAAATATATTTTCCTCTCTACTTTCCTATTTACTTAGCTGTTGAGTTTCAAGACAACAATTGATTATTAAACCATTCCACTCATATCAACTATGTTGTTGTTGTTGTTGTTGTTGTTGTTGTATGCCTTCAAGTTTCTGACTTTTGGTGACCCTAAGGCAAACTACCATAGGTTTTTTGGGCAAGATTTGTTTAGAAGAGGTTTGCCCTTGCTCTCCTTGTCTAAGGCTGAGAGAGTATGCCTAGTCCAGTGGGTTTCCATGGCTGAGTGAGGATTCAGACTTTGGTTTCCAGAGTCCTAGTCCAACACTGGAACCACTAAACCATGCTGGCTCTCATATATCGACTATTCCCCTCCTCCAAGAACTGACAGCCTTAAGAGAGCAAATGACAAAATCCAATCCTCTCTTAATTTATTATCTCTGTTTACATCTCCAAAGTATTCTTCTGGGATAAGAGGTTTTTAAAAGCTTCAAGGTCAGTCTATGGTTGTTTGTGTGTGCATGCTTAATTTTTTTTTTAAAAAAAATAACCTCAGTGATACGTGTATGTGTGTGTGTTTTCCCCTCTGCTGAAATTTCTTTAGTTACTCCCTTGGAGATTCCAGATCTGGTTCAACAGCTGCACTCCATGACTTGGTGCTTTGCCCTCCTGACCTTTTGACTTCCTTAAAAAGAATGCATTTCAGTATAAAGGACTTTATTTGGCTTTCAGACAATTCAGCTTGTTAATTACAGGCTTTGTTGTGCTTTACTTGAAGGAAGCACAAATTATTCCTCTCCACTATCAAAGTCAACCTTTTCCCTTTTTTGTTGTACTTATGTGTTTGGTCAAATTTTTGCTTCCCTTGAAATAAGTCCTTTGAATTCAGATACAAATGCAGTGGTAACAGGTAAGAAAGTGTCCACCAAATTTCTACAATGGACGTTATCACACGGAGAGTTGAGGGGAGAAAGTGGAAATAAACGGGATGAGCGGAAGACTTTAATTTACGGGATTTGTCCCGTTCCGCCTCGTCTGATAACTAAATTCGAATTTAAAAGGGGGTTAATTCGAACAAAAACCTGATCTTTTCAAATCCTCAAAAATCCCGAAAATGAAAAGATCAGGTTTTCGTTCGAATTAACCCCCTTTTAAATTCGAATTTAGTTATCGGACGAGGCGGAACAGGACAAATCCCATAAATTAAAGACTTCCGCTCGTGCCCGTTTATTTCCACTTTCTCCCCGCAACTCCTCGTGTGATAACGTCCTATGTTCTCATGGCTACAGGCAATCATGCAGTTGTATACATGCATATGTGATGTTAGTGAGTGCAGAGTTATGGAGAAAAGACAGGGTCTTTGGCTTACTGATCAGCTTAGCTGTGTACTCGAAATGCACGGGCATATAGTACTTGAGCTAAAAAAACCATACCCCTTCCCCCCTTTTTTTACCACAACTCCCAGAACCTCCACTGGCCATGCTGGCTGGGAGTTGTAACCCAAACAGAGAAACTTTTCAAAATCTCTGCCTATTACTTCCTTTCTTGGATGCACCCCAGAACAATGACCTGGAGATCCTTCCTTTCTCTTCTCCACAAGACTGCATGACTTTTACAAGGTAGAGAGCAGAGCAGCCTCCTCTGCTCAAGTGAAGGAGAAATCCTTGGTTGGTGTGCCCATATTTTCCAGTATGAAAGTGACACTATTTCACCATTTGGAAATGAATTTTGAGAACTAGGAGGATGCAAAGGTATATTTAAAGCCTCACTGACTTAAAATGAAAGCATTTCAAATAATTCACACCTGTATTTTAACTCCCCCAGGGGCCTTTTCTATTCGTTAGAGTTTTAACAAAGCTTACATTGATCTTGCACATCAAATATTTCATTAATTCATTGATCTTTACATCACTTGTTGCAGCTTTAATTCTCCTACTGCTGATGGGCTGTTATCTTTCCCATGCCTTTCACAATGATGCTGGGTGGCTTTGTTTTGTAATTACAATGTTGTTGTTTTTTAATCAAAGGTATTTCCCTCCTATAACAGACCATTTCTCTTAAACTGTCCTGTTACATTCTCAATTTAAATGTTTATTCAAATTGAATCAGTCTTTGCCCATATTTTATAGCGTGCCAAAGATATGGTGGTTATCAGGGGTTAAGTAGTTTCCCTAACAGAAATTAATTAAAAGTGCTTTATTTAATGTGAAGCATTTAATATAATTAATTTTAATTGAAAAAAACTGCATGCATCTCTCAAAGTCAGTGAGAGATCAATGTGACCAGGAAGACAGAGTACCACTTGTAGTGCCCACACTGTTCATTCAAACAGTTCTTAAGACTGGAAGCCATACATTTCTAGGATCAACCAAGATCCAAGCTGGCCCATCAATAGTACAAGTGGAGCAAAGGCTCCAGGGCCCTCTGTTGCTGCACACATAAAACATATAGACACAAGTTTCTTGTACTGAGATGTTGTAATGCTCCTGGGGAGAGAAGAGTGTAGTCCTCTTTCTCCCCACCTCTTGGTTGATAGTGTTTATTGTCCTCTCTGACTTCATTTGCCAGCTTTGCTGTGACAGAAGAGGCTGGTGACACAATGAATTCACTTCCTCAAAGGCTCTGGTCTTGATCATGCTAGCTGGAAAATATGAATCACCACCCCTTTCCTGTGATCAGCCATAGCACAAAGACATTCCTCCAATGGGAGAGTGCATGCATCTGCACAAGGGTGCACGTTTCTGGAACTGTTCCAGGACCCCAATCACTTTAAACTTGGCCTTACCTAGGATGGACATCACTTGGTGAAAATTAATAAATTCTCACATCTGAAATTTTTCTGAGTGACTTGCACATATATACTTCACACACACATGGCCCCAGGTCTTAAAAGCTTCGCCATCCCATGCCTATCTCATTCACCTTAAATTCAAAAGAAAAACTCCTTGTGCTAAGACTATGTCTACCAGGACAAATAAGGGGACTGCATACCACAACGTACATATCCCTTTTTACATCTCAGTAGGGCTTTGCCTGCTTCACACAATGCTGGCTTGGATTTTCTTTGGCTTGGCTCCAACGTTCTCGAGGATCCTGTTCTCAATTGGATGCTCTTGCTTGCAGGAGGGGATGTGGTGGGTGGGTGGGTGGGGTGGGGATTATGGACAATTTCTCCTTTACACTGCAGCTCCCTGAAACTTTATTATCATGTATTTATAAATTGCTTTCTAGACCAACAGGGCCCCCAAGAGAATGCTCATTAAAATGATAATGTATATATTTTTAAATGGAGCAAAATATTCTGTAAAAACAAGCAAAAACAATTTTAAGAGTGAAAAGTCTGACAAAATGATGGCTATTTTGACTACCTGTTGAAAAATCCATAAGGAGCCAGCCTGATATCCCTTGGAAGAAGTTCCATATCTGAAATGCCAGAGACAAATCCCAGCCGTATACACCCACAAACCCAATCTCTTAGGGTGGAATGGAGGGACAGGATGCCTCCACTGGAAATCTTATATGGCAGATGCATACAAGAGGAGGCAGTCTTTCAGATACCTGACCCCAAACTTTTTACAGATTTATGGCACCCTGAATTGAGCACAGAAGCAAACTGGAAGCCCCTCCACTTGGTTCAAGACCATATCTAAAATGCACTCTAGTCATGACATTTGCACAATTCTATAGCTTCTAAACATTTTACAAGATAGAGAATGTTACAGTAGTCTGTCTGACAGGTAATCCAGACATGGCTCATTGATCAGATCTGCCTTCCCTGGAAAGAACTGCAGCTGACGCACCAGCTAAAGCAGGGTAAATGGACTCCTCCCCCCCTAAAATTGCTTGAGAGGTGGTAGTGTAGTGTGTTGCAGGTGAGAGGAGGAATCAGTCAGACTTGCCTCCTCCTCTTTGCCCTGTGGGTGCCTCTGCAGGATTACAGTCCCTTCTGCAAATAGAAGGCGACTTTCCATGGGTGGAAAGGGTATGACACCTGCATCTGTGAGGGATACATTCCCAGACTTACTGTGGAAATGAGAAATTTCAGATAATAGCAAAACCTATTGAAATGAATGACTTCCAGAGGAAGTTGACCATAAAGCTGTGCTGGAGAACCTAGATTCCTAGAGAGAACAACTCTCTGGGCATTTCTAAGTTGTCTAGTGCAACTGTATGGTCATTGTCTGTCAGAAGCATACTACAGAATTGCACTAGGGGACCTAGAAAATGCCTAGAGAGTTGTTCTCTGTAGGACATAGGTAAGTGAAACCACAGGTACTGGTTCTGCAGATACCGAGGTCATACTGTATGATATTTTGCTTCCTCTCCAGAGTAGACACTGAAAACTGGAGTTAGTATCACTTATAAATAAGATCTGAAGCGAAGACAGAAATGGCAGCTACCTCTGTTCCAATCCTGGCACATCTAGTACTTGATGACACCTGCTCCTGATCTACTAAAATAATTTTGTGACCTCTTAATGCCATTGCTTTTACCATCTTACTCCACACCATTTGCTTGCAGTCTTAACAATTCTGGGATTCTAACCTCTGATATTTATTTTTTTTCACCCTCAGCAAGAACTACTCTCTTTCTGTCTTAAAGTAAAGCCTGTGGTCAACCACTTTCTTTCTCCTCAAGTATCCCCAACTGTCCGGATTCGGCAGGGACAGTCTCAATTAATTCTCTGTCCTCCCACTTTTTCAGCTGCTTTTAAAATGGCACAATTTCTGCCTCCTCCTTCTACTTTCCCCCTTTGTCCTCCATTCATTTCAATTGCTGTAAAATCAGTTCAATTGCTGCAAACTCAGTTTAAAGGGCAGAAGTAGTTTGCAATCAATTAACTCTACAGGGGGGAGAGGAGAGGAAGGGATGGAGTCTTGCACTTTTCGACAGACTCAGACAAAAGTAAATATTGCAGCTTCTCCTAGCATGTGTGTTCTTCCTCATAATAACTTTTGCCTTGACCACTCTCTGTTGCTTAGCCACATGCCACTCAGTGTTTATCTATGAAATGTTGGGGAGTATAAGGATGTATTAACACAAATATGTTTTAAATATTCTTTTGAACTAGCTACCAGGATAACCCCATAGTGGTAGAATTCAAAGGTACAGCCATGTTAGTCTGTAAAATCACAGGAGGGATCCCGTGCAAAAATGGGATTTAAACTGGAAAAAGCCCACAAAAGCGGATTGATTTTCAGATGACGTCTGACATTAACCTGGACAGAAAGCGGAAAAACCCTGCAAACAGATTGATTTCAGATGACGTCAGGCTTAATGAGCATTAATGCAACATTAACCTGGACAGAAAGTAAAACCCTGAAAGTAAAAAGCAGCACGTTTTGTCGACTTTCTGTCCAGGTGAATGCTGCGTTCACGCTCATTAACCCAGATGTGTCTGAAAATCAACCAACTTTTGCAGGTTTTTCTGGGGTTTTAAATCCCATTTCTGCATGGGATTTGGGCACTTTGCCTTCTCTGTGATAAACTCCTATGTAGAGAGATCTTGTAGCACCTTTGAGACTAACTGAAAGAAATTGGCAGCATGAGCTATAAGTCTAGGAAAGCTCATGCTGCCAATTTTTTTCTTTCAGTTAGTCTCAAAGGTGCTACAAGATCTCTCTACATAACGATAACTCCTGGACAAGAGAGGCTTAAGTATCATTCCAGCAGGTGTCTGGCTTCAATATACTTTAATTTTAAAAATATATATGCAGAGATAGCTAGGCAAAGGCCCAAATACCCTAAAAGGTACCAGATCCTGTCTAATCTTGGAAGCTAAGCAAAGTCAGCTCTGATTAGTACTTGGATGGGAGATCTCCATCTTTAACCGGCATCATTTCTTTAATCAGCTTCAAAGCTGAGTTAAAGACTATACTGTTCAGGGAAGCATTCGCAGGCATTGCATGATGATTATTTGATGTTTTTAATTCGTTGCCTTCTTTGTATTAATATGTATTATTTTATTATTTTGAACTATGCCATGCCTTTTTATCTATTTGTATCTATTTTATTGACTGTATGTACAGTGCTGTGTAAATCTACAACACTATATAAATAAATTGTAACAATAATAATAATAATAATAATAATGATAATACCAGGTGCTGTAGACTATATTTCAGAGGAAGGAACTGGCAAAACCAACCCTGAATATTCCTTACCTAAGAAAATGACTTGAAGGCACACAACAGCAACCTATGAAATTCATGGAGACAAGCAACTTGAAGATACACACACAAACACAGAGCGAGAACAGGATTATTGGTATGACAATCAATGGGAGAATGAAAGGCCTTAAGCTCACAATATCCAGAGATAACACCAAGCATCTACTTGGGGCCAGGAACATTACATCTTTTGGTTAGCCATTTATCAAGCCCAGTAAAAGGACAATAGAATACAATTAGCATAATATATTGCTAAGGAATACATAAAATGAATGGGCATAGGGGATGGAAATGAAATGCAGAGAGCAGCCATTGCTATTCCATGCCTACATCTGCATGTAACCTTGCAAAAAAAAAAAAAAAAAGTAATTGCAAACTCTGCATCTTGTTACAACCTCGAGGGGAATATTCAAAATGGGAAGGTGACTCCAGAAGACAAATGCTTTCTCCTGAGAAGATTAATTTAGCCCAGCAGCATGGGAGAGACTAGCTGGGTTGTGTGTATGTATGTGTGCACAAGAGAAAGAACATGAATCTAACAAATCACAGGGTGGTTGTGGACATGAATTAATGCATTCCTGCAAGGGTTGGGAAGGATGTTGGATTTATGCAAATACCACAGTTGCATTATATAAAATAGTCCCAAGATTATTTAATACCTCCCTCTCTCCTTAATTGTAAGAAATGCTGCTACAAGTCCAAACTTGCCCCTTGTGTCATTCACTAAACTTTATGTTACAGCCAGGGGGAAAAGAAGAGAATTCTAGGTGTGCTTTTAAAGGTCCACTGTACATTTAATGGGCTTGTGAAGGTGTCCTGCTTTGCTCCTCTGCTCTCTCTCCCCACTCTACCACTGCTTTTCTTGGTTTTTCTTTAGCTCTCCAAAAGTGATTTGTGCAACAGAAATGCTCTCTTTGGTCTTCTCAGTTTTACCTCGGTGTCCTTTCTGTTACAGAAATGTTGTTCTTGATTCAACACAAGGACTAAGAAGAATCGAAGCATTGATTTTTTTAGAATCAGCATTTCTTGCTCGAAAGGTGGCTGGGGCTCAAGAAATACATCATATTAATACTGATCATTAAAGGTCTCAGGGACTGACCTCTCTTTCTGGTTAAGAGTCTATTTCTGGGTCCAAGTGGAGAGACTTTTTGCATCCAAAGACATCAACACTTCTCTGACATGGGATACTCTTGGCAAATTTATCCCTTAAATTAAAGGAATCTGCCATAAGTGCAAGAGGAAAAACAAAAAGAAATAAAACAGCAAAAGAAGCAGCAGCCTCTAATAGGCTGATTTCAAGTGGGAAGGGTTTTCAATGAATGGGATTTCTCCTGTTCTGCCCAGTGTGAAAAGTGAAAGCACTGTTAACAGGAGGTTAATCCGAATGGAAATTAGACAAAAACTGCTTCTTTTTACTTTCGGGATCTTCCGCAAATAAAAAGAAGCAGTTTTTGCCTAATTTCCGTTCGGATTAACCTCCTTTTAACAGCGACGTCGTCTGAAAAAACACCAGCTTTTGCGTGTTTTGTTTAATTTAAAGCCCCATTTCCACATGGGATTTCCCCCGTGTGATAAACTCCTATGATTCTATACATAAAATGAAAACAATCTGACATATTTATATGCTACTAGTAAAATTGGAAAAATGAGGCTTCTTTATGGGGGTGTGTGCACACTCATGTGTATGGTTGTATCCATTTGTGTGAGCTGGAAGTATGTAGGAGAGAAAGATATCAAAATATTTTTATACTAACTTGCATTATCGGTCCAGTTCCTCATGCCAAAATAGCACTGTAGGGTTAGGAAAAATTGTGCTATCTTCTTTCTAAGTGAGAATCTTTAATATTGCTCAATACATTCAGCAGTAGTTTGCCTTAAAGCCTTGCCTTAAAGCCCTAGGGCAACTACTAAGTGTGAAGAACTCTATCTTCCCTGCAAATCCTTGGCTTTTGCTTTTACTCTTTTCCTTCCTTTCTGAAGATTAAATAACACAATCCAGTAAGAGAACGGGTATCCATCACTCTTGAGCCCTTGGGAAAGTCTGACTTAACAGAAAGTTTCCCATGAAAGGTTCCCAAATGATGACTGTAAACTTCGATTAATATTAGGTTTTTCTAAAGCTTCACATGATTGATTTGACTGACTCTTGTTTATTTTCCTTTACAGCTTTTGATAACAAGAGACCAGTCACACAGGGTTAGGTGCTTTGCTACATTAACTCTGAGACTCAGTTCAAGTTACCACTATTGGACCATAAAAATAAAATAAAATAATAAAATAAAATAAAATAAAAGGATTGCAAATCAATGCTACCAAACTGTCAGCTAATTTTAATTTATTTGTTTAGGGTTCTGGCAAGTATAGGATTTTCCTATCCCAGCTCACATATATTAATTTTTTGATCACAACATTAGGAAAATTGTGTTAAGTACATTATTGTTCTTGTGAATGAGCACCACCTTTATCTGCAGTAAACATATGAGTTTTGTATCAATTTTTTTCATTTGACTTGCATAGATTTTCCTCTCACTTCTCATCATATGTGCTTCTTTACTTTCCAGACAAAGATAATACTACATGAAATGAGTGAGACAGCGACTAGAGCAACAGTGGCAGAAAACTCACAATGAGTCCGACTGAAACAAGCTAAAATGTATCTGAAGGCCTGGCCCTATGGTGATTCACTGAAGGCAGCAAAAAATGTTTTTCTTGCTAACATTACAGCATCTGCATAGAACCATTCAGCTGAGCTGTTTCATATGGTTAGGGATTTGTTACAATCTGGTCCAAAAGAGAATGTAAGCCACTCAACAGCCTGATGTGAAGAATTTACCTGCCACTTTGCAGATAAAATTGCTCAGATTTGATCTGACATGGACACCAAAGCTGATACAGATCTGGTGGATGTAAGCATTGCCCCTGCTTGTCCAGTGTTAAAGTAATGGATACTTTTCAATTTGTGCAAGGATGTGGACAGGATCCTTGGAGAGGTGAGAGCTATCAGATGTGTACTAGACCCTTGCCCTTCTTGGCTAATTAAATAGATGAGAGAAGTACTGGCAGGGTGGGTAAGGGAAATGATTAATGCCTCTTTACAACAAGGTAGGATCCCAATATGTCTGAAGGAGGTTGTGGTAAGACCTCTTCTAGGAAGAAAAACTGGATTAACTATAGTCCAGTCTCAAACATTCCATTTGGAGGTAAGGTAGTGTCAACGCCAGGGGTTCCTGAATAAGGTAGATTACCTAGATCCATTTCAGTCTGTTTATGGGATGGAGACTATTTTGGTCGCTTTGGTGGTCAACCTATGTAGGAAACTGGACAGGAGCAGCGTCAGAGTTCAGTCTGTCTCCCATGCTTTTTAACATTTACATGAAAATGCTGGGACAGGTTGTCCAGGGTTTTGGAGTCAGCTGTCACCAGTATGCTGATGATATCCAACTCTAACTCTCTTCCTAATTCCAACGAAGCTGTTCTGGTGCTAATCTGGTGCCTAGCAGATGTAATGCACTGGATGGGGACAAATAAATTGCAGCTTAAGGCAGACAAGACAGAGGTCAGTCAAACAACAGATCTGGGAATTCAGCCTGTCTTAGATGGAGTTATACTCCCCCAGAAAACACAGATTCACAGATTGGGGGTACTCAGCTCTGAACCTGGATGTCCACAGATTTTGACTGAACATTAGAAGGAGCTTCTTGATGGTAATAGCAGTTTGGCAATGGAACTATAGTGGTAGTGGAATTTCCTTCTCTGGGCATTTTCAAAGAGATGCTGGATAGCTAGCTGCCTGGGATACTTTAGATGGAGATCTTGCATTGAGCAAGTCATTGGACAAGATGGCCTATGAGGCCCCTTCCAACTCTTATGAGTCTATGACACCATAGTGCTCTCTCTCTCTCTCCCCCACCCCCATATATTTGTTAGGAGATGGTATCACAGCCCAATCAGGGCTCTTGTGTGTTTGTGTGTGTGTTTTTTGTTTGTGTGTTGTGTGTACACAGAACAGGAATATGACTTACACTTTGCATATTTGTTGGAAATCATTGGTGTGAGAATTTCATGAAAGTGATTGAATCAGTTAAATGATTTTTAAAAATTGCATTATGTATCTTACCATGGTACTGTAGACATTCAGGTTTCTTTGAAATTTATGACATAAAAATTCAATTATAATTTATATGTGGCTCATAATGTCCTGCTTCTTGGCAAGTGCACACATTTTATAAATATACAGCAAAATATTTATATTTTGAGGTAAATCCGAACCTGGGAAATGCTTGAGACAGTGATGCTTTGCACTGTCTTGTCTAATCTTGGCACATTTTAGGGGCTGAAGAGAATAAATCCTTTGAAAGCCAGAGATCTCTCCCAATGCCTTTCTCTCCATCTTTTCTGGCACCCCCTGCCTCCTAATGTGGCTTTTAATGGTAATTTGTGTGCATCTAATTTATGCTCATGTACAAATTTCTACACACAACCCTCTGCTCACTCCTCCAAGTAACCAGCCTGAACAGGATCAAAGAGCTGTAGGCCTCAGATCCTGCTGGTGCTGTCAAATTTGGATAGGCAGCAGAGTCTTGAAAGAACATCTGGGGCAATGATTCTCACACATATAGTACTGGCAGTGGTGAGGAAACAGCCACTAGTGCTATTCACAGCCATTAAAAAGAAACATACAAGCATGCACACATGCACTTGTACCCGTACTTCTATCAGGTACATACAGTCCCAGATCAAGAGAGGATTAAATGGCTGCCAACACACAGCACTTGCCAACACAAACAGGAATGACTATTCCTGAGCCTGAGGTGCAAAGCAGACCACCATTCATCAATCAAATTGTTTCCCTCTCACACCTCAACACCTGCATATGCAGAGGCAGGTGAAGGCTGGTGTGGTCAGTCATCATTTCCACCACAGTTGCTATCCAAATTAAGACGGGACCAGTCACATCCCACAGAGTGAATTATTTTATCAATGAGAAGGGGGGGGGGGGGGAAGACAGGAGAACCACATTTCCCTGTGATGTACTGCAACTGGTGGGGAAGGGAGTCTAATTTGATCTATGTTTCCTTCCTTTAGACAAGGGATGGGCACACTGGTAAAAATGTCCTCTGGGTGGTGTGGGGGGCAGTTTTGACATATTTTTGTCCATTTAGGACAATGTAAGCTTAGAAGAGGCCTTTTCTGAAACAGGACATGAATAGAAAGAAGTGTCTTACACCCAATCTTGTAGTAGTAGTAGTAGTAGTAATTTTATACTGCCTTTCTCCTGATATAGGGATTCAAGGCAGCTAACAAAAAATTATAACAGTACATGTTAAAAACAATACAAAGCATTAAAATGTAGATGTAAAGCTTAAAAACCAATGAAACAATTTTTAAAAAGTTTTTAAAAAGGCCTCTCCTAAAATGGCTTGGGTTGGGCGGGGGGTAAAAACATGATGAAAATGCCCATTTTTGCTTGTGGATGGGGTGTACCCTTCAAGGTCTCTTCTAGAATCGCACAATTGCTGACATCTGCTTTAGACCATTCAGTGCCTCTCCTGAAATCTCTATGCTGGCTTGAAACTCAGCCCAGTATCCCACAGGATCAATGATTTTACCTTCAAAGACCTCCCTGTCTTATCTCTACCCTTATCTCTCTTCCCTCATATCTCAATATATCATGTCCACAACATTTTCTCTTCCACCCTCAGCTGTCCAGTCAGAAATTCTCCCCAGAACATCTTTGTGGCGCCACATCTCCCTCCCCTCTTAAAATCCACCTTTTCCATGAATACTTTAGCTTAATCCTTTAATCCTTGCACCCTACAAAAACCTCAGTCCTCATCCTTAGGAAAACAAAGCTTAAGTAGATGAGAAACTGAGTTTGTGCATTTCCTTCCTTATCTTTAACTCAGCCATCTTCTCTTCTCATTGCTCAATTGACAGTATTTAGGCTCCAAGATCCCTGGGACAAAAACCTATCTTCTTCATTGATGACATTGTATATAGTGCTAGATACTCTGATGACAATATATAGATAACTAGAATGGACCACCACAACAGAAGAGGTACCTAGAGGAGCCACTACAATAAACCACTGCAGATTCATTGCACAAAGAAATAATAACCCAGGAAGGCATTTATCATTCTAAGATCCTTCACCTATTAGAGAAAATGACATGCTGAGATGTAGCTAAATAACTGCAGACCATGTGTTTTGGAAATGAATAACATTTTCAATGGGAATTGCTTGGTGAATTCAACAGAGTAACCCAATGGTCAACAGGATGTGTAGTCTAAGGACTCACCTCAGCTATGACATAATCTATATCTTTTGCTGCCTTTAGAAAACATATTCATGTTGGCCATTTTAGAAAAGTGCAATAACACCCCATACCCACAAAACAGCAATAATGGGCCAACTAAAATGCTCAAAATGCATGTTGTAAGCTTTCAAAGCTCCACTGCCTTCTTCATCAGGCAAAGGTATTCAAAATCATACAGGAGGGGGAAAATATGAAGATGTTATTCACAAGCCTGCATTTTGTCAAGATGTAGCTGCCTGAATGAATGTCCCTCCATACCACAGCTACATATATCTTGACAAAATGCAGGCTCATGACTAACATCCTCATATCCCCCCCCGTATGATTTTTAACATCTTTGTCTGATGAAGAAGTCAGTGGAGCTTCAAAAGCTTGCAACATGTATTTTTTACATTTTGATTGCCCTTTTTAGAGATTTTGGATGTTATTGTATTAATCTATTTTTATATGGTTGATTTTATTAAACATAAATAGTAGTCATGGAAGGGTCAAAACCTCTTCAGGATCATAGTTCATTGGTGTGTGTTCCCCCCCCCCCCCATTGGGTCCTGATCCAAATCACTTGCACAAATGCCTAACATGAGAAACGAGAAGGGGGAAGTTGAGAAGGGTATATTGGACGTTCTCCTTTAAAAAATGGGGTTAGGTATTCAGATCATCCTTGGTTGATCTAGTTCTTGGTGTCTGTAACTTTTTTCTACCCCTTCCTCATTTACTAAGCCAGTTTTAGAATTCATGTTGAAGGGTATTGCTCAAATATTCCATATTTTCCTCTTGCCACACCATCATTAAAGAAAAAAAATGACAATTCACATTTTGTGAAATATCAATCTTCAGAAATAGTGTATGTACATTAAAAAGTTTACAGCAAAATAAGAACATTAAGGTAAGACTGATTTGTTTAGTTAAGGAGCAAAATTTGAAATATCGTTATAGAAACTGAAGGCTGGCATATACACCAGCCTCCATTCTTTCAGCTGACAGAGAATGAGCAGAAATGAAAGCCCCTTTAGTCTAACAAATAAAAACCAACATAACATCTTGACTGCTTCTTACATTCTTTACAAATTCTTATCAAAATTAAAATGGAGTTGAAGTTTGGAGAAGCGTGTGAGATTAATCACACGATTTAGATTCAATCGATCTGGAAAGAATGTCTTTATGATGATGTGAATAGTTCTGTGCAAAGCAGTGATAAGTTCAGCATAATCAAAGTAGTAAACAAGATGTGTGCGTGTGTATTTGCTTTCAGGTTTCGTATTGACTTATGCTGATCCTATTAATTTCATTGGGTTTTCTTAAGCAAGGAATATTCAGAGGTGGTTTTAACAATTTCCTTCTCTGAAATACAGCCTACAGCACCTGGCATTTGTTGGCAGTCTCCCATCCAAGTACTAACCAGAGTTGACTCTGCTTAGCTTCCAAGATCAGATGGGATCTGGTGCTTTTATGGGAATTTAGGCCAGCTCAGTAAACAAGATTCTGAGATGGAAAAGAACTGAATAGAAAATAATATTGAAAAGGCCCCAATGTCATATAAATCAATAGTCCATGCACAGCTGGGTACTATATTCAGTTCTGATGATCTATTACAGAGCAGATGTAAAAGAAATAGAGAGGATTCAGAGATGAGATGGAAGATTGCAGTGGTTGTAGGCCTAGAAAAAAAAATTGGCCCTGAAGGGAGAGATTGAATGGTGTAGATCCTGTTAAGTAGGGAAAGGAAATGAATAAGAGAGGATGCAATAAAAGGACGGAAGGAAAGACTGGGGCAGATGGGTATATTGGACACTGCATTTTCAGCTGCTCTTTTATAGAAACTTTAAATGAAGTAAGTTGTTTACCGTATATAATCAGCCAATGAAACTTACCACTCACAAAGATGGTTGCAGACAAAAGTTTTAAAGATTAAAGTGGATATTGAAAATGTCCCATTACCTGAGGCATGAGGAAAACTGTGGGGAGCCAAACTACACTTTGAAGAAAGGAGCTCTTCTGATATTAAATTAGCAATTTATGGCCCACATTAGTCACAGATGTGAATGAAAGAGATTGCTTGAAATGTAAAATCCTCTTTAAACAAGAGTGTGTCATTTAACAATTCCAGCGTATATTTTAGAGAATGTTAAACTCTGGGAATGCTTTTCTCATAGGAAAGATCTAATAAATCCAATCAAATAGTCATAATACTGTTTTAATAGCTCTAGAAAAACCTATCTTAAACTAGACATCAATCTGAAGAAATATAATGCAAAATAAAATTGTGTATGAAATGATAAACACAAGTAAAATAACCTTAGCCTGTAAACAGCTATTTTCCCCCCTCTCTCTCCTCTCTCTGTCTACTATCTCACTATCTCTGTTTTTGCATTATTCACTGCAACAAACCACTGGAGTCTCCAAATTTTAAAATGGAGTGTAGGAGAGGTACAATTAGGCATCCTTTATTGAGATGCTGTACTACTGTGCTGCCTGAATGACAGAAAACATAAGCTCAGTGCCTTAAGTGTTCAAATATGTTGACAGGATCACAGCAAAAAGTTTTGGTGGCCTGAAAAGCATGAAGGGCTCTAATGGCACACTGCTGTTTATCAGATGCCTGGGCTGTGAAAAGTGTTGGTTTTCTAAGGATGGTCAAGAAAAGGAACAACACATCTTAATTCAGTGCCTATCCTGCTTGAGGTGTGAAATGATTCTGAATTTGTGAACTACTAAAAAAAAGGCTGTTACACTGACTGATCTCTTAAGAAACATAGGCTCTGTTCCATAGGAGATGCTGCATGCCAAGTGGAACCCCCCCCCCCTTGAGTAAGACCGCACATTTTTTCTGTTCTGAAACTAGATGGAGCTCCAAATCATGTGTTCTGGCTAACTGTGCTGTGGACTGAACCCCCGGGGTTTCATAGGTCTGTCCAGAGACTGCAAAGAAGGTCTTTCAAGTTATAATATTACTGTTACTGTTTTCCTCCTCCAAGTCAGCATTATAACGACAACAAAACTGACTTAAAACAGATAAAGTTATTAAATTATTTCATAATCTTGGATGCATTTCTAGCTATTTTTAATTTATTGTTTTTTAAATGTGCTACGGTTCGATCTCCAGCTCAGCCATGAAACCCACTGGGTGACCTTAGGCAAACCACATGCTCTCAGCCTCCAAGGAAGGCAATAGCAAAACCTCCTCTGAACAACTTTTGCCAAGAAAACAACATGATAGGTCACCATAAGTTGGAAACGACTTGAAGGCACACAACAACAATGGTGACCAGCAAGAAACAAAATGTGCTACCTAAAAAAAGAGAGTAATAATGACAAACTGTTGTGAAAATTGCTTTTTCATAAAGCAATGCTAATGTATTATTTTTGAAAGTAGTATTTCGAAGATGTTTGTCCACAAACTTTGGACATACCCCAGTGAATGCTGGCATTCCCATTTACATGACTGACAATACTCACATGTATATTTCTGATATTTTGGATATGCACAACATTTATCTGAAATGATTGACATTCACCAAACTTTGGACATTTTATAACAATGCATGTATAGTTGCTTACCAGTCTTGACATTGGTAAAGTGGTTTTAATAACGTGTTTTGACATAGCCAAAACAAAAGATAATAATACAAGCGAAGGCTGCTTAAACACATAGTCTTATCAGGGTGAGCAAATGCAGACTTGGTGCTCACTTTTCAGCTTCAGAAACAATGTGTTAGAGGGCTGGTGTTATAGCCGAGCTATGATAATCCCTCGTCCTTTAGGAAGGGGAAAAGACAGCACCAGAGTGTGGCATCTTCTTTGAAGGAGAAGCCAAATGCTTCTTTCTAGATTCTAATGGTGGAATCTGATTTGGGTGATGCCAACTTCCAGTTCAAGAGCAGAATGGATTACTACCCTGAGCAAGTTAAATCCAGTCCTGAGAAGCTGGAGGCTGGGAGATCTTTTTTGCTGGCCTCCAGCTTCTGCACCCAAAAAGCAAGGTAGGAAAGCAGACCAGATACAGAGTAAGGCAATATTAGCCTAGATGGATAGTCGGGTAAGATAAGGTAATTTTCTGTGTTCTTATGCTTGATTACCATGGTGTTTTCAAGGACCTAAATATCTAAAATGGAAGGTTGTAGACAATGTTACCATGAGCACAAGATACTCAAGCCATTAGTCTGAGATATAAGTAGTAGGTTTCCATGACTCTGACAGGAGACAAGCCTTTCTGAAAACCAATAATGTCAGGAAAATGTGGAAAAATATATTTGATCCAATCCTGCTGTACTCATGTGTGGCTCATGGGGAGGCAAGGTTATTGAGATCTTTCAGGAATTTAGCATTAACTTAAGAAAGTCAACACCAATGCCCTTTACCATCTCACCCATTCGCTTACTCTAAAAATTTAGGGAGATAAATAATTTATAGTTTTTTTGTGGGTTTTTGGGGGCTATGTGGCCATGTTCTAGAAAAGTTTATTCCTGACATTTCGCCAGCATCTGTGGCTGGCATCTTCAGAGAATGCTGGCATGGAAGTGAGTGGGGTCTGTCTGTCTATCTATCTATCTATCTATCTATCTATCTATCTATCTATCTATCGTGTGACCCTTGGTTGAGAGAAGGTGATTTGCATGTTAATCTGTGTATTGTTCTGTTGTTGAATGGCAAGGCCTCATGGTAGAGGATATGCGAGAAGGATTAGTGTCTATTTAATTAGTGATCCATTGTCTGCTGAGAAAACCGCTAGATGAAGTTCATTTGCATGTCCTGAGTCGATTTTGGTGTTTTTCAGGACTGGTAGTCAAACTTTGTTTACTTTCTGGGTTTCTTCTTTCCTGTTGAAGTTGTCCAGGTGTTTGTGGATTTCAATGGCTTCCCTGTGTATTCTGACCTGATAGTTTTTAGCATGGTCCAGAATTTCAGTACTTTCAAATAGCATGTTATGCCCAGGATGGTTTATAACATGTTCTGCTACTGCTGACTTTTCTTGCTGGCCCAGTCTACAGTGTCTCTCGTGTTCCTTGATTCATTTTTGAACACTGTGTCACACAGTATGTGTGTGTGTGTGTGTGTGTGTGTGTGAATGATACCAGCCACAGATGTTGGTGAAATGTCAGGAATAAACTTTTCTAGAACATGGCCATATAGCCCGAAAAACCCACAAAAAACTATGGATGCTGGCCATGAAAGCCTTCATCTTCACATTAAATAATTGATACCTTTGTTCTTTCTGTTCTTAAATTTCCTTTGTTTTAAAAAAAGTTTTTTTAAAAAAAACAAAACAAATTACTCTTATGGCTTCTATCAGTGCCTGATGTCCTAACATGATTCCTTGGAGCCTTTCTGCCATTGTCATACCTCATGTATTCCTAGCAAGAAATTATTTTCTGCCTCAGGGTTTCCTAATGTGTCCGATGGGTATAAGAAACCAGTTGTAGTGAGAGATGAAGCAAAATAATTGAAAATTGTAGTTTATTTTTCCCATTATTGTACCTTTGAATTAAAGGTTGTAGTCATACCAAAGCTTTTCACACACTTTGAAGTGTCAGTGGTACTGTACAGCTGTTATTGCCTAGAGCACTGATGTTCATTTCATGTATCCACCACTTCTTTTTTTTTTAAATACAGAGCCAGCATGGTGTAGTGGTTAGTGCTGGACTATGACTCTGTATACCACAGTTTGTAACTTCTCTCAGCAACAGAAACTCACTGGGTGACCTTGTGAAAGTCACACTCTCTCAGTCTCAGAGGAAAGCAAAGGCAACCCCCTCAGAACAAATCTTACCAAGAAAACTCCATGATGGAATCATCATAAACTGAAGCCATTCAACAACAATAAGGGCTTTTAAATAGGGTTTGTAGCTCTTCAGAGTGTGCATGTTTTAGATGGCAAAAAAAAAAGAAAAAAAAGAAAGGACTTGTTGGAACATAGAGTTAAAAAGACAAAGTCCAAGTGGAATTTGTTGTAGTGTAAACTATTTAAAATATTAAAATTAAATATTAACAACAACAACAACAAGGTATGTGTATGCCTTCGTATGCGTTACAGGTACCATCCAATAGGTGACAGCAATGAGTAATACCCTTAGAATCCAGAACATTTCTAGAACTGAGTTTATGTCTCCTGAAGGATACAGCAGGCATATAATCTTTTAAAAAGAATAAAAATAAATACATAAATAAAGGACAACATTTACATTAGCAACTGACAAGATCAGAAACATGCTGGGTTGTACAGACCTTGGAAATGTTATTTTTAATGCACAGGTATTATTTTTGAAAAGCACTTTGTTGATATTATTTTTTTAAATAAAAACTAGAAATTATAAAATTAATGTATTACACTACCAGTTAGTAATGCATAAGGCAACTTTTAAATTAAAAATAAATACTAAAAATGACCCCAAAAGGTCCTAAATATTGTGTCAAAAGTAAAGAAAAATGTTACTCATTACTGAAAAGTACAAAAAAAAAAGTTTTTGTTTTAACTCCGAACATTTCAATATTGGCACTTGTTTGAAAAACAAGACAAAATCATGTTATTTTTAACAAGCTCTGGATCAGCCTAATGCATGGTAGGCATAACTAGATGTTGTTATTTATTCTTCAGGCATAAATGTCAATATGTAGCCTATGGAGCAGAGTGATAAGCTTGATATGGAAAGCTGACTAGCAGGAGTCTGTATTAATATTGACTGCCTCAGTCAGTGGATCAAGAGATTTCTGTTTTGCAGGCTGGGACAGAAGGACACCCCCTCAACTCTGAGCCCTTATGAGTGCTTCAAAAAAATCTGGAAATGAGAGGAATTCGAAAAGACATTCTACCACCAGCTGACTTGGGTCAGAGCACACTAACAGTGCAATCCTATTAGAGCTTGGAAAAATTACTCTCTTGGGCTGCTGACACACTGCAGAAATAGTGCAATTTGACACCGCTTTAACTGTCACGGCTCAATGTCCTGCAATTCTGGGATTTGTAGTTTTGTAGATTTTTAGCCTTCCCAGAGTGCTCTGGTGCCACAACAAAATACAAATCCCAGGATTCCATAGGATGGAGCTGTGGCAGTTAAAATGGTGTCAAATTGCTTTATTTCTACTACAACTCTCTGAATCTCCCAGCCAGCAGAATCCCTGGTGCTATTTTAGCACCTCAAAAAGTAATGTTTTGAATCCTATACCTGTTTGTTCCAAAGTTAAGTGTACTTAAGCTCAAGGAGACTCAGGGCCTTTGCAGACTGCCAGAAATAATGCAGCTTGAGTCCACTTTAATTGTCCTGGCTCAGTGCTAGGGAATCATGGGAACTGTAGTTTTTTCTGAGACACTGAGCCTTCTCTGTCAGAGAGCTCTGGTGCCACAATAAACTAGAGTTTCCATGACTCCCTAGCACTGAGCCAGGGCAGTTAAAGTGGACTCAAGCTGCACTATTTCTGGCAGTCTGCAAAGGTCCTTACTCTCCAGTAAGCAAATCTAGCAGCCTTAGTATATTATGGCTAAGTCTGTGAGGATCAAGGATCCTCCAAGCAGCTTTGGAGCCATGAACTTCACTGTGACTGCTGCACTGGGAACTTCTCAGAGCAGAGTTCTTTCCTTGCTAGCTATGTTTTTTTTAATCACCACAGACTCTGTCTCAGTTAGGCCCTGCTAAGACCTGCTATAACTCTTTTGGAATAAGCTTTCCTCGATGCCATGTTTTTCCCCTGCAGATCATGACTCTTGCTGACATGTTCATTGAAAGAGACTTTACTCCCCTCACCCACCCCAAAATTGGCTGTCTAAATTATTAACACAGCTATAAAGATGGCACTAAATTATCAGCAGAAGGGCAGCATGACAAAATTGCAACATAATCTCTCATTTCATTGCCAGATGTCTGTTCAATGCAGATTTTGCTAAACAGTGCAATAGCAGGGGGAAATCCTCCCTGCCAGTCTGTGGAGGGAGTCTGTGTAGTAGATGTATATCCATGTGTTTATAAGAGACTGAAGGCTAATGAAGTTAAAATAAACCTTACCTGGGTAAGGAGGCATACTGTCTTTCTATTCCTTCAAACTGGAGATGGTGGGAAGTCCCATCTGGAACTTTTCCAGACACCTGTAGAGAACAGCATAATTTAGAGATGAAGATCAATTATTCAGCCCAGTTACTGACAATGTTTCTGAAAATGATAATCAGAGAACAAATGATGCTCCAGCATGCCAAAATCAACAAAGAAGAAATGCTGGGGCTCAAGAGGAATCCACGCTCAGTCTTAGCACTATTAATAACATGGGAAATTAGACTTGAAAAGTAGTGATGTTTCACATTGCCATCCCTTTTGCAAGCCCAAAAAGGTGCTCAAAATTCACACAGAATTTACAATTTAGTGCCCTCTATATGTCTTAGACTACACATCCCATCATACTCAATCCACATAGTGTTTGGGGGAGGATTCCACAGGACGGAACCATGAGAGTTAAAATGGTGTCAAACTACTTTGCAGCAGCTATGGGGACAGCAGCTTTAATTTTATTTATTTATTTATTTATTATTTATTTATTTAATGTATATCCTGCCCAGGTTACAACGTGGCATACAGCATTTTAAAAAGCACAATACAATTAAAAAAACCCTCATAGTACAAAAGTTAAAGCACAATTTAACTAAATGTCTGTTTAAAGACACACGATAAAAACAGCTTTAAACTGTTTTAACTTTTAAAATAGTTTAATTGTTTTTTAAATTTTATATTTATACATTTTAATGTTGTACTGTTTTTAAACTGTATTGTTTTAAATCTGCTGTTCACTGCCTTGAGTCCCTATATTGGGAGAAAAGTGGGAAATAATAATAATAATAACAACAACAATATAAAAACACTGCATCCCCCCCCCCCCATTAAAAGTTTTATCTGTCACAACACAATAAAAACTGAAAGCTTATTTAAATGAAAAGGTCTTTATCTGCTGGCAGAAAGAGGGTAGGGAGGGGGCCCAACCAGATCTCCCAGGAAAGGGAGTTTCATAACTTGGGAGTAGCCACCAAGAAGGGTCTCTCTCATGTCCTCACCAGATGTACCTGAGGTGGTGGTGGAGACCGAGAAAAAGCCTTTCCCTGCAGATATTAGTGCACAGGCAAGCTCATATAGGTACCAGATTGGAAAGCTGCTGCAAATTTTATGAACCAGAGTGACTGGTTTTGACACAACAATAATATGGTTAATCAAAACTGGAAATAAAAGCTTCCAGTCTCATTCTTGCAGCCTTGCCGGAAGCCAGGGCCCATGTACAGAATAGCAAACCACAGTTTAGCAATACATCTGCACCAGATCGATGCTTGCTGATGGCTCCGAGTACTAAAAGTCCTCTTCAAATGAAGCAGCAATTCCTCTTTTAGCAAATGCAGAAGTTGCAGTCACTGTATTCCCTGTTTCTTACATCAGTATGAGTTCTTAGCTTAGTACTGCTAAAATCAGCAGTTTTACAAAGCAATATACTAAAAGGCCATTTAAAATCTTTTCCCCCTACCCTAGATTAATGGCATAGGGAGGATTTAATGTCTTTTCAAAACATTGTTACTTCATTTAAAATAAAAGAATAAATAGCACCAGCCTTTCTGCAAAAGTTTTTTTTTTTAAAAAAGCACTGTTTCTTTTCTTTCTTCCCCCTGTTTAATGCACATAGCATACACAATCCAAAATTAACATGTTCCTCCTGTTCTGCAGGTAAGACAATACTTTTTCCAGCCTTGTAAGTTAGGTACAATATGTCAAATTTTGTTGAACAGATTTAAAAGTTGCTGGGATGGAAAGGCTGTTCAATGAGTTGCATAAATAATTCCATGTGACATTTTCATATTCAAACTCTCTTGGGCAAATTCACAGGAGAAAACAAGAGAGAGAGAGAGAGAGAGAAGCAGTGTGGGTTGAACCCATGGGGTTTAGGATAAGAAGACCCAAGGGGGTTCTTGAAGTTCCAGGAAGGCAGAGAATCCCAGATCCATCTTCCCTCTCAACAGCAGAGGTTTAACACTTTAGTCACAACACTAGTTGTAGAAGGCATGAAAGCAACAGGGAAACGAAATAGTAAAGGACCCTCTGCCCACAGATTTCTCTCTGAATACTATTTACTTGATTACAGCCCTGAATAGGGAACTTGTCCAAGATTGGATATGAATTTCACTCCTAACAGGGGACCAATTATATACTGGCTTTAAAGTCTCACCACCTCCAGCAAACAAACCTTTGGAGACATGACAAGGGCCTTTTCGAAGTGGCTGCTTCCAAGCTATGAAACCTCCTGCCAAGGGAAAGGTTAGACTCCTTTTCTACTGACAGGCAGACTCCTTTTTTTTATTTAGGCAATCCTCTACTTGCCTTGTTAACAAATGTATTGACTTGGAAAAAGTGCAAGTGTGGTGTAGTAGTTTAAGTGTTGGACTAGGACTCTGGAAGTGTCTGACTTCAAGTCACCTGTCAACGTATGGCAAGCCTATGAATTTCACATAGTAAGGAACACACAGGGGTGGTTTTGCCAGTTTCTCCTCTTTCTTGCCATATTCTTGCAGATTAGAGTATATCCTTCTCCACTGGTATATAGGGCTGGATTTTGGCAAATCTAAAATAAAAGTTATTAATATGCAGTGGATGGCAGTGCTGCCTCTGAGGAACAGACAAGAGATATCTTGTGGCTTGTCCTACCTCACAGGGTTCAGATTACACAGTTGTCATATTTGCATGTTGGAATTGTATGCATTCACTTTCCAGAAATACAACAGCTAGTTGGTGGGTAGGGTTATAAGGAAGAGTAAGAGTAGAGAGGAAGCAGAGTTCAAAAGCACTGAGACATAATGGTTGCTTTTGAAGTCATCAGGAATTGTAAGAGGAATTACTGTTTTATGCTTGGTTTTTCAGATAAACATCACAATATTTTTCAATCCATGCTAGGTCTTTTTTTAAAAAAAGGGGTCAACAGACACAGCTTCTTGTTAACTCATCTGATTCCAAATAAATGATCAGGTAAACATTGGCTTCACTCCTGACCACAGAAAAGTAAGAGGAGGTAAATGCCTCTCTACTTCGTTTATTTTTTCTAGAAAGATCAGGGTGTGTCCTTCAAAGGTACCTTCCCTATATCTGGGGAACTAAAGAGCCCACAGAGTTGAACAAAAACAAGTTGCCTTGGACGTTATCACACGTGGCCCACAAAGTGATAATAAAGTGAAATAAGAATAAATCCAGTAATAAACCAGACAAAACCCCACAATACGCAAATGGCAATCACACGCAATTACCTTCATCGCGCTTTTAAGGAAAGCGCTCCCAGGAACCGTATTTGCCGTTCACACACAAGTGAGAAAATCCCACACATGTGCTAGAAATGCTCTTCTAGCACATGCGCAATACAGCCACGGCTGTCACTTGCCGCGGCTGTCCCCCCTTCCCAAGCCGGCTCTCTGAGGAGGACCTCCTCGGAGCGAGGCCCCGCGCAGGGTCGGCGCTCCAAGGAGGTCCTCCTCAGAGAGCCGGCTCTCTGAGGATGTCCTCCTTGGAGTGAGGCCCTGCGCAGGGTCGGCACTCCAAGGAGGTCTTCCTTGGAGAGCCGGCTCTCTGAGGACGTCCTCCTTGGAGCGCAGGCCCCGCACAGGGTCCGCGCTCTGAGGAGGTCCTCCCCAGAGAGCCGGCTCTCTGAGGAGGTCCTCCTTGGAGCGAGGCCCCGTGCAGGGTCCGCGCTCTGAGGAGGTTCTCCTTGGAAAGCCGGCTCTCTGAAGAGGTCCTCCTTGGAGCGCAGGCCCTGCGCTCCGAGGAGGTCCTCCCCAGAGAGCCGGCTCTCTGAGGACGTCCTCCTTGGAGCGCAGGCCCCGCGCTCCGAGGAGGTCCTCCTCGGAAAGCCAGCTCTCTGAGGAGGTCCTCCTTGGAGTGCAGGCGGGGATATGCTCCCCAATATGTATTGGGGAAATGCTCTCCAATACGTATTGGGTTTTCATACCTACGGTAAAAGCGAAATGATTCCCGTCGCGCAATTGCAATTCCTAAAGAAACTGAAATTCAAAAAATCTCGGTTCTTTCCGCATTCTGTCCAGGTTCTGTGCGACGTTGTGTGGACACACAGAAAAATAATATGTATTAGGTCGGGATTTCGTTTGGATTCTGTCTGCATTGAGCCCCGTGTGATAAGGTCCCTTGTCAGGGATGTTTACACCTGTGAAGAGATCCAGGACTTAAATCCTGAAAATCAGGTGGAGAGCATCTGGATAAAAATTAAAGGGGAAGGAAACAACAGGGATGTTATTGTGAGAGTCTACTACAGACCCCCAAGTCAGATTGAGGAATTGGATGATGACTTTCTAGAACAGATGACCACACACTCAGAAAGGAGAGATGTAGTAGTGATGAGAGACTTCAACTATCCTGATATTTGCTGGAAGTCAAACTCAGCCAATACGTCAAGGTCTAGCAAATTGCTCACTTGCCTAGAAGACAATTTCTTGGTCCAAAAGGTGGAAGAGACAACAAGGGGATCAGCTATTTTAGATTTGATCCTAACCAACAGGGATGACCTGGACAATGGGGTGCAAGTGGTGGGAACCTTAGGTAGGAGTGATCATGTTCTCCTGGAGTTTCTTATACAGTGGAAAGGAGGAGCTAGGCATAGTCAGACACTCATTCTAGACTTTTGGAGAGCTGATTTCAACAACTTAGGGAAACACTGGGAATGATCCTGTGGTCAGGAATACTAAAGAAAAAAGGAGTTCAGGATGGATGGGAGTTTCTCAAAAGGGAGATACTGAAGGCACAATCTCAAACTGTTCCAGTAAGGACGAAAAATGGGAAGTGTCTCAAGAAACTGGGTTGGATAATTAAAGAACTTTTAACTGAATTAAGGGGCTGAACAGACCGGCACTTTAGGCTACCCGATGCTATTGTCAAGATGCCCACCTGACCAGATGACGAGTGGTAAAAGGGGGTGTCTTTGGTGCAGTGTTTAGATGCGCTGAGCCAAAGAAATGCCAAAAAGCCGCCACCAAGGCAAGGGTGGCTTTTTGCTGGCTGTTTTTAGAGTGGCAGATTGGGGCCACAGTGTGCAGTTGCCATAGCTCCAATCGGGCAAGGAAAGGGGTGCCGTTCTGCCGCCCCTCAGGGGCAGTCTGTTCAGCCCCTAAGTTTTAAACAGAAGATGTATAACAAATGGAAAAGGGACGAAATCACTAAAGAGGAATTCAAACAAATTACTAGCCCATGTAGGGGTAAAGTCAGGAAAGCTAAAGTGTAGAATGAGCTCAGGCTTGCTAGAGAGGTTAAGAACAATAAAAAGGTTTTTTGGGAGTATGTCCGTAGCAAAAGAAAGAAGAAGGAAACAGTAGGGCCACTGTGCAGAGAAGATGGAGAAATTCTAACAGGGGACAGAGAAAAGGCAGAACTACTCAACACCTTCTTTGCCTCAGTCTTCTCACAAAAGGAAAAGGGTGTTCAACCTGAGGAAAATGAAGCAGAGGACACAATAGGGGAAATGCAGCACAAAATAAGTAAAGAGGCGGTACAGGAATACCTAAATAAATTTAAGTCTCCAGGACCAGATGAACTACATCCAAGGATATTAAAAGAACTGGCAAATGTAATCTCAGAGCCACTGGCAATAATCTTTGAGAACTCCTGGAGAACAGGAGAAGTCCCAGCAGACTGGAAGAGGGCAAACATTGTCCCCATCTTCAAAAGGGGGTAAAAAGAGGATCCCAACAACTATCGCCCAGTTAGTCTGACATCAATACCAGGAAAGATTCTAGAACAGTTCATTAAACAGAGTGTCTGTGAGCATCTAGAAGGGAATGCCATAATCACTAAAAATCAACATGGATTTCTCAAAAACAAGTCATGCCAGACTAATCTGATCTCTTTTTTTGATGAAATTACCAGCTTGCTAGAGGAAGGGAATGCGGTAGACATAGCATATCTTGATTTCAGTAAGGCTTTTGACAAGGTCCCTCACGATATTCTTGCAAACAAGATAGTAAAATGTGGGCTACACAATACAACTGTTAGGCAGATCAGTAACTGGCTAACTGACCAAACCCAAAAGGTGCTCAGCAATGGCTCCTCTTCATCCTGGAAAGAAGTGACCAGTGGAGTGCCACAGGGTTTTGTCCTGGGCCCAGTGCTCTTCAACATCTTTATCAACGAGTTGGATGAAGGAATAGGGGGCATGCTTACCAAATCTGCAGATGACACCAAATTAGGAGGAATAGCTAATAACCCAGAGGACAGGACGAACATTCAGAATGAATTTAATAGATTAGAAAGCTGGGCCAAATCTAACAAAATGAATTTCAACATGGAGAAATGTAAGGTACTGCACTTAGGACAAAATAAATAAATGAAATGCATAGATATAGGATGGGGGACACCTGGCTTAAGGAAACTATATGTGAAAGGGATCTAGGAATCCTAGTAAACCACAAGTTAAACATGAGTCAACAGTGTGATGCAGCAGCTAAAAAGGCCAATGTGATTCTAGGCTGCATCAACTGATGTATAGTATCTAGATCAAAGGAAGTAATAGTGCCACTGTATTCTGCTTTGGTCAGGCCCCACCTGGAATACTGTGTCCAGTTCTGGGCATCACAATTCAAAAAGGAGGTTGAGAAATTGGAGGGTGTTCAAAGGAGGGTGACAAAGATGGTGAAAGGTCTGGAAACCATGCCCTACGAAGAGAGACTTAGGGACTGGGTATGTGTAACCTGCAGAAGAGAAGGTTAAGAGGTGATATGATAGCCCTGTTTAAATATTTGAAGGGGTGTCATATTTTTTTTAAAATTTAATTTTATTTGATAAATTAAAATATTACAATACAATGCTTACACAAAACCAACATATTTACAATACAAACATAAATGAACACAAAAACACAAAAACAAGCAAAGCAAAAACAAAAGGACAAAACAAAAAAACAAAACAAAACAAACAAACACATATATCATCCAATTACATAACTCAAATATCTTACCTAGTCTTCAAAGGGAATCTTGCTTTATCATCCTCTAACTTACCCTCTCCTACGCTGTATTATACAGCTACTACCTTCTTCTTCTTTTCTTCCTCTTATTCCCCTCTCTTTGCTCTTACCTTCCTTTACCTACTCTAACCTTCTACATTCCCCAATCTCTCTCCACTACTTCCCTTCTACTTACTCTAACCTTCTACACTTTCCAAATCCTGAAGATCTTATCTTCTCTCTTCTTTTCTATCTCTCCTCATTCCCTTATTCAACTTTCTTCACGTACATACTACATACATCACTCACACTGACTTCCTTACTATCCCCCTTGAATTATCTTTGCATTAACTTGACTTTCTAATATTGTTTGTTTTTTCCTAGGTCCACTTCCCTATATTAATAACTATCTGCTTACTTATACTGATGCTAACACTATAATTACTACTAGAATAAAATAAAATATCACACATTCAGCATTGCAATTTTACCCCATTTTTGTTTCATAAATTCAGTAACTTCCGAGGGTGACAAAGATGGTGAAAGGTCTAGAAACCATGCCCTACGAAGAGAGACTTAGGGACTGGGTATGTTTAGCCTGGAGAAGAGAAGGTTACGAGGTGATATGATAGCCCTATTTAAATATTTGAAGGAGTGTCATATTGAGGAGGGAACAAGTTTGTTTTCTGTCGCCCCAGAAACTAGGACCCGGAACAATGGGTGCAAGCTCCAGGAAAGGAGATTCCACCTCAACATTAGGAGGAACTTCCTGACAGTAAGGGCTGCTTGACAGTGGAAGACACTCCCTCGGAGTGTGGTGGAGTCTCCTTCCTTGGAGGTCTTTAAACAGAGGCTGGATGGCCATCTGTCGGGGATGTTTTGATTTTGAGTTCCTGCATGGCAGGGGGTTGGACTAGATGGCCCTTGTGGTCTCTTCCAATTCTATGATTCCTTTGTTAGCATTTTTGAGACAAGAATGTGTCAGGAATTCTTAAGTTCAGGTGTAACAACAGCCGTTACCAAACTTTTTCCAGCCCACATCCCCCAAATTCCACTTTACCATTCTTTAATTCATTGCCTTCTGTCACCCATGTTTCTTAGTTTCATGGTTCTTGGTTTGGAGATAATACATCCTGTATATCTCATCCCAGCACTTTGTAATATTCCACTTACCATCAGTTCATGGCTGCAGAAGGCATGAAAACTGGAGCTCATTAAGAAACCTGATGACATTTTGCAGGGTTTAAACAATATTGTTAGATGATTATAAAAAGACAGCCTTGCTTGCATATCAGGCTGTTCACCATATTCCAATTACATTCTGCCTTGAGATGACACTATTTTTCTATTTATTATATATTATTTATTGTTTTTGTATCCTGCCCTTCTTATGAGAAGAGCAGGAAAAAATTACAGAGCTATCTCCCTAAGGCAGAAATTCAGCCCCCTCAACAAATGGCAGCTGAGACAGCTCTAAAAGAGGTGGGTCTAGATGTCCCTGCTCCCCATCCCACTCCATGTGGGATGAATGTGAATGAATCAATGTTCAGTCAATCCAAGTCAAGGCTCTACACAGAACCAACATCCTATATTTGTTCTCTCCAATTTTTACCAGAAGAAGCAACAAGTGCTTCTAGAAAACAAAGCAACCACTGGGACAGGGAACAGTTCATGTTGACAGATTTCTAATCTAAGCAGGTGTTGTTGTTAGCTACTTGCCTCATGGCAACCTTGTGGATGAGACATCTCCAAGCCCCCCTACCCTATCCTCCATTGCTCTGCTTAGGACTTGTAGATTGGTCTGTGACCTTCCTGATTGAGTCTAGCCATCTGGTATTCCTCTTTTCTACTACCTTCTACCTTTCCTAGCATTATTGTCTTTTCTAATGAGTCATGGGAGTTTATCACATGGGGGAAATCCCGTGCGGAAACAGGGCTTTAAATTAAACAAAACCCGCAAAAGCGGGTGTTTTTTCAGACGACGTCACTGTTAAAAGGAGGTTAATCCAAACGGAAATTAGACAAAAACTGCTTCTTTTTATTTTCGGAAGATCCCGAAAGTAAAAAGAAGCAGTGTTTGTCTAATTTCCGTTCAGATTAACCTCCTTTTAACAGCACTTTCACTTTTCACACAGGGCAGAACGGGAGAAATCCCGTTCGTTGAAAGCTTCCGCTTTTGCGGTTTGTTTTTTTTTACTTTAAAGCCCGTTTCTGCACGGGGCTCCCCGTGTGATAAACTCCATGCTTTCTCATGATGTGGCCAAAGTACAACAGCCTCATTTTAGTCATCTTGGCTTCCAGGGACAGTTCAGGCTTGATCTGTTCAAGGACCCATTTGTTTGTCTTTTTGGCTGTCCACGGGATCCTCAGCACTCTTCTCCAGAACCACATCCCAGATGAGTTGCTTTTCTTTTTCTCCTGTTAGTTCGCCTTAAATAACTGGGGACTGTTATAACTGCTGACAGAAGACTCTCAAGCATGCTACTAAAAAGCATCCTCCACTCTTGTTCCCTATCCATGCTCTGAGGCTAACACAATATCAAAGTTGTGGAAATCTTCTGCTTGATCAGGAGGAGCCAATTAGTAATGTACGGTGGCAAGGGATGTTCAGGGAAAAATGGTTTTCAAAGGAACTAATTGGGTATTATAAAATGTAACAGTAGCTAATGTTGGTGATGACTTCATAAGCCTACAGAGAATAGGAAGTCCAGTAGTGTACAAAAACACTTTTTTAAAAAAGAAAGGAAAGAGAAAGAGAGGAAGAAAGCATTTATGATTGTTTACCAAGACAAACCTACACAGCTGCCATGCAAGGAAAAAGCGTTCTATGTTTACGTTCTTCGTGTCTTGTAATAGCCTCCACCATCCAATTTCTGCTTTTTTTCTTTCTTGGCAAGAAGGAGTGGAGGAAAAACAACAACACCCTGCCAGTTGTTTGTGTATGTGCTCCAAGACACAGTTGCCATAGAAACCGATTGTGGATACAGTTTCACAAAATTTGGCTCCACAAAGCTGGTGGATGCTTTGCTCAGGGTAATACTGTCCAGTGAGCTCAAAGAGCAGGCTTTGGTTGGGTGTCTTTCATTAGAAGGCTCAACTAAGCCTGTCTTCCACTCTCTGCCATCTGTCCAGACACAAATCGACATTTGGGAATCAGGCAAAAAAGAAAGACTATCTGACCCGATCAAAACATGCCGGGGGAGGAGAAAGGGAGAGATATTAAGGTATGGCACTGGAACCACCAGACTAGTTAAGCTGTCATTATGGCTACTTGGGATAATAATGGGCTTTTAGATAGGGCCGTCTTTACCATAACAGGTTTTTCTACAAGGTGGAGGTCAAGCACACAACAGACATTAGCATAATGAGGACACCTCATTTGCCTGAGGTATGATTTTCCTCCCATCTCCTTTATAGAACTGTTTAGCTTAATCTTCTCTACAGTCAGACCTCTATCTCGGGAGATTTTTTTATCCGCAGATTCAACCATCCACAGGTTGAAAATAATCAAAAATATATATAAATTCCAAAATGCAAAATGATTTTTCTATTTTATATAAGAGATGCCATTTTACTACACCTCTGTATTTAGTGGGACTTGAGCATCCACGGATCTTGATATCCATGGTGTGTGTGTGTGTGTGCCCTGGAACCAAAGCCCAGTGAATACTAAGGGTCCACTGTATATGGATTTCTATTCCACACACACACACACACACACACAGAGTTTCTACATTAAAGCGGTGCTCAGAGAAAAATGGTAGAAAAGGCACACTGTGGTGGGACTGTTGATATCAGCACCATATTTTATAGCCTTTTGAAATATTCCCTTTAAGTACTACTAAATTCCTCTTTATTGCAAAATCACATACTTTACGAAAGTCCTTCTCTCAGGTTGCAAAAAAATCCAATGAAGAAGGAGATGACTCAGATGAAATGTGCTGGGATTCAAAACTCTCTGGAATTAATTTTCTCCCCTTGCCATCTGTCTGTAGTAAGATTTAACTAGAGGGTATCCATGTTTACTTGTCTAATGCACCCTGAGATCTTCTCATACATATATATAATATAAATATTTTAATAACATGTTTCCTTTTGCAACATGTGTTTTGAAAAAGTGTATCACCACATTTCCATCCTGAATTTCTATTTGAATTCTCCCCCTCAAAAAAAAAGCAAGGTTTTATTCCAAATATGAGCATGCACACACATGTGTGCACATACACACCAATCCATCCCCCAAACCAAACAAATACAAGAGCAAAAAAATAGGGGGTTCCAGATGAAAGTGAATCTTTGTGGATACAATGTGACTCTTCAAAAAGAGGTTGAAAGAAAAGTGGACACTTTATTCATGTTTCTACAGAATGCAACAAAGGGAAACATTTTTAAAAGCTTGGGAGATGAAATTCACACAGCAGACTGGATTCTAAATGTAACAACTATTTTAGGGAAAAGGGCTCAGCTCTACAGGAGAGAGTTTAGTTTCTCTCATATCTTAATTTTTTTGTATGTTCTTCTCTGGAAACAGTATTTTTTTTTTAAAGTTGTCTGAAGTATCTGAATGCAAGTGGCACCAAATGGGTTTATATTTAAGCACCACAGTTTAACTGATTTGTGGAGTAGGCTGGAAAACACCAAGAAATAAGAAGGTTTTAGAAATTAGAAGTTATTGTGGGAGGGCTGTTTCAAGTGATCATTTCTGCTTCTAGCCTCTCACAGGAACAAAAATGTGCCCACATTTAGGGCTGAGATTCTTGCATAAGATCAATTTCCCTAGAGAGACATGGATAGCTGCCCAGTGAAAACAAAAATTCCCCTTGCTTTTTGCAGTGTGTCTTGATAGACTGGCCTATATGGTTCAGCCAGAAGACCATCACACCTTTCTCCATATCTTAACTGTCCTAACATGCTGGGAGTTTGTAAGGAAATCTGTTGGGTTTTTTTTTGGGGGGGGGGCAACAAAATAATGTTTTCCCCTTTATTTGTTACAGCTTGAATCTCCCCATTTATTTTCTCAGCTACAAGACCACTGGCTTTAGTGGGACTATGAAGGCCTTTACCACACAAAGTTATAGTGGTTTTATACCACTTTTTATGGGCAATGGCTTCATCTCCTGGAATTTTGAGAGCTGTAGTTCAGTGAGGGACTAAGAATTCTCTTCTAGAAAGTTCAAGTACAATTCCCCTGTTTATATATCACTAGCATCTTACTTACTAATCTACAAAGTACTTCACTCACCAAACTATGAATCTCTGGATTCTGTAGGACAATCATTGAAGTTACTATGAGGTCAAACTGCTATTATTATGTAGAATAAACAGAATAATAGACACACTCTTAAGTTCTGGGAACATATGCAATGGATTGACATCTGAAGGATGAATCAAACATAGGGCTCTTCTAAACACCCCTTTCACTGAATTCCAGTGGCAGCTTCTTCAGTGGGTGTTTGTGGTTTTGTCCACAAGATCCTAAGGACATTTTGGTTCTCATACTGTATTTAGCTTATCTATCACTTTAAGTTTTTTTTTTAAATTGCCTAGAAAATTGGTGTTTTTTTTTTTTAAAAAAAAGTAGTGGTACTTACCACTGGTTGAATTGAGGTATGGAAATCTGAAGCACACTGAATTGCTAATTTGGTGTGTTGATGCCTCCAACAATGTTTCTTGTGGATGTATCAACAGACCACAACATAGGCTTCCTTTACTGTGAAGATGCCTCTCCAGCTTCTGATCACCATTCTACTTGTGAGAATTTCCCTCTATTATTTTACTGATAGTTCTTTTTTCTTTTTCTTTTTGCATTACTACAATATGCCTGATGCTTCCTGGCACAATTCCTCAACCTTGTGTATTGTGGCATGTGGATGGGTGTCTTGCCATGTACTGTACAGGAGAAAATAGAGTTTTCATCCCTGCTGCAGGACTCCCGTGCTAGAAACATAGGGCCTTTGCAGACTGCCAGATACAGTGCAAATTGAGTCCACTTTAACTGCCTTGACTCAGTGCTAGGGAATCATGGGAACTGTAGTTTATTGTGGCACCAGAGCTCTCTGACAGAGAAGGCTCAATGTCTCAGAAAAAATACGATTCCCTAGCACTGAGCCAGGGCAGTTAAAGTGGACTCAATTTGCACTATTTCTAGCAGTTTGCAAAGGCCCATAGTTTTCATCCATTATGCCTACCTCTCTGTTGAGCTCTACTATGCAGATCCAGGAGTGTAACTGGGGCAGGATGAAGGAACTGCCTCTCTCCCCCCCAAATAAGTATTCTCCCCACAATGAAATTTTACCTCTGTCTCCAAATGTCTAATATTGCAGTCCTTAAAACTTCAATTGAGCTTAGAGACAGGGAAGAAAAAGAGAAAGTAAAGAGACAAGCCAACTCACCAAGGGAGTGCAAACACAGCAAAGAGTTCTAGGTGTGAATGATTTTTGCAGTGTTACAGATTTGTGTGGGGAGGGGTTTGAAGAAATAATAATACGGTGTAGAAATAATACAGTGTTCCCTTAGTCCCATTCAAGAGTAGCAAACTGGTTCTGGATCAAACTGGATAAAGCAGACCATCATGAAAGACAACATTCTGTAACTTTTTGCTAATGTGTTTTTTAGACACGATAGAAGTGAACAGCATTTTTTTCTAATTCACCTTTTTGTTTGTTTGAAGTGGTAGAAAATATTTGCATTCATGAGCTTTCTCCTCCCTTGATATTGTTAACTAGCTGCTTTTCCATTGTGCTCAGCAAAGTGTTTGATATAGGGTTGTCAGGTGATTAAAAGAATGTTTAATTGATTAATCGTTTATCTTTTAACTGATGAATTGGATTTAAATGTATTTGCATATTACTAAAACTTTGGTGTTGGTTCTCTCCCTGTCTATATGTATTATATATCACAAAGTAGGTTTAGAAATACAGGCTATCATGTATAATACTGCTCTCTTCATCTCCTATTACATTTAGCAGGTTCATTTCCCAGTTCAGCCATGAAATCCAGAGAGTGACCTTCGACAAGTCACACTCATTCCACCTTAGAGGAAGGCAATGGCAAACCTCCTCTGAACAAATCCTGCCAAGAAAACCCCCATGATACATTCACCTTAGGGTTGTTATAAGTCAGAAAAGGCTTGAAAGCACACAACAACAACATGTTATTAACTGTCTTCAAGTCTAACTTGACACATGGTGACCATGTAGATAAGACATCTCCAAGATCTCCTTCTCTTCACTACTCTGCAGGTGCAGGCTCAGGCCCATGGTTTCCCTAATTGAGTCTAACCCTCTGGCATGTGACCTTTCTCTTTTTCTACTGCTCCATATCTTTCCTTTCCTAGTATTATTGACTTCTCTAATGATCCATGCCTTCTCATGATGTGTCCCAAGTATGACAGCTTATTTTCTATAGCACCACATGTATCCCAGAGACAATTCCTCCATTTACCTTAAAATAAGGTTGCAGAGGTGAAAAATTTGGTAGCTGCAGACCTCTGGGCTCACCTGTTCATTCAGGGATATATTATGGTAGGGAGGGTGCAGGACTGACCCTAGTATTTTAGAGAGTGAGGCTCAGCAGATTCTGCAGAAGTATGGTAACTGTAGCCCCTTGTGCAACTCTTTTGGAATTCCTCCTCTGTTCGAGAGCCGAGAAATGTATACCACATGACTTGTCCTGAACCTTCTGCATTAAACTTTTGGCTCAGAATTAGAGGAGAATGCAATCCCAGCAAGTGCCAGAGTTCTCAGAAGCCTCTGACTGGGAGGGACACCATCTTGCACTTTGCTCTAGGTAGCAAAATGTCTTTGCCAGTCCCAGGGGAAGGAGTCAACTGAAGCATTAGTTGATTCATTTATTTGTTATGCATGTGGGGCTAGTTTTTTGTTTTTTTATTTTGTATTATTGTTTTTTGCATAACACAAAAGCAGTAATATTCCTTTGACAGTAGCTCATACAATTAAAAAGTGTCCATCTTATCTCTTTTGTACACTTTAAAAAGAGAGGACAAGTAATTCTGTGCAACAGAGAAGTATTAAAATTGTGTTATCAAACAATGGCACAGTGGTATTGATGGGATCACATAACCCTAGGTCTGTCTTCAAGAGATGGCTCCTGTCATTAAAATCAATGCAATTTAATTAGAGCAAATTATAGACAGATACATCTATAAATAAGATATTAAAGTGTAGTGCTGAATATGATAATTGCTGCATATTTAGTAATCAGCGTGTGTGTTCTGCATTTGCCAAGAGGGATTGCATTCAGTTGAATCAATGGAGCTTTATTAAAAACCATCCAAATTAGAGGCAAAAATGATGAGTGTTGTAATAATGCGAAATCACTGTTTCAGCTTTGATCACAAGAAACAGAAAAGCAAAAATATACTCCTCCTCTATGCAAAGAAAACATGAACACTGGGTTCCCCCCCTTTTCATTTATTATGAACACAAGAATGTTTGAAATTTTAATTTGCGCCTTTTTTATTCAATAAAAAAGCAAATGGGCAGATCCTGAAGGATTTAGTAAATAATGTGTCGAAGATTCACAGATAAAAGACAAGGCCTCAGTCCAGTTTATCCCCTTTCATCTTACAAAGGAAAAATAGAATTTCAGAATCAAAACCTCTGGTGTTTTTGTGATAAACTCTGTTACTCCACAGTTAGGATACTCAGGATAAAATTTGCTGGGTTTCTTTTTTTATCTGTTAATGTAACTTTGCATAGGCAACTCAAGGTACTTCTTTTGCCTACTTGCATCCCCCAACCCCAACTTATACCAGTTGAAAAATAAAAACTTTAGAGAGGAGATGTCAAAGAGCAAATTCCACATGGCTCCATGGTTCTTTTCATTGCTTTTCTTTTCAGCACTTGATCAGAAGTGTGGAGGGGTAAGCATGGGATGGGGGGAGGGAAAGAGTACTGAAGCAGAGAGGTCAGGAAGCCTTCTGAGGCCAAACCTCTTAACACAATGAGGAGGGGTGGCAAAACTGGTGGAAATTTGCTTGAAAGGGCATCCTTATTGTGTGCGGCAAAGGTAAAGGAGATATTGGAAGTGAGAGAAACAGTGCCGCCAAAGAGTTGCTAATGTCACCTTTCGCTGGTTGGAAGGTGACACTTTCTGCACAAAAGAGCAGCTGGTAATTTTTGAGATGAGCACAAAGTCTGTGGGGTCCATTGAGGCAGCTAAGTGATGGCTATCATTAAAAGTAGCAAACTATATAATCCCCTGCATCTTTAGGTTGCTAAAAACCTATTGAAGTTTGTGTCATTTAACCAGCCTTTCTGTGAATAAGATTGCAATCTATGCAAAATTATTTCCGGTACCTGATAGTCTTGACTAGATTTTCTCCTTGAAAACAGGGTTTTGCAAAACTCTGTGGTAAGGAGACCAAAACAATGCCTCACTAAATGGAAATAATCTTTTGGAGTGTCTCAAGCTGGATTTCCTGTTTTCATCCTCTTTCCTTCTTATATTTGCGAAATAGAAGTCTGGCTTGGTGTGAGGAATTGTGAGTCATTGGATAACAGTAGCACTTGAAGCACCAACCCATTTGTTCAGAAGATACTTTTGAGCCCTTTGAATCAGAATGTACTCTGCAGAGGCAGAGTACATGGCACAAAAAAGAAAAGCAAGCCATTCATAAAATCCAAGCATTTTTAAAATGCTAGAGGTGTGGGAGTAGTGCATTGTTGTTATTGTTTTTTAGCCTTGAGTTATGTATATACAAATATGAACTATCTGCTTTTAGGAAGCTTTGACAACTGCTTGTAAACAAATGCAAGTCTCTGATGGGAAGCCCCCATCCACATCTAGCTTAATATAATTTTTTTCATAGTAAGGAAGGAAAATGGCCTTGTTGATCAAGGGCAGTTCCCATTTCTAGAGAGGTATTGTGTATACACAAAATGTCCAAAGCCTACAATTAGCTCCTCCATTTGTAAAAGCGAAACCTTTTCTAGATTTTTGATGTACAAATATATCTATATTTTTAAGCAGATGGCTGGTGTTGTCAGCCTTGGAAATGAAATTTGGGTACAATCATATCCTCCCCGATAGGTGTGTGGTGCTGTCAAAGTTGATGGTGCCAACTAGTTTTCAGCAGTAAGATCTTTCACAAATATATCAGAAGTCTCACATACTCCTTATTACCACACCCTTTCCCCCCAATTTGTTTGGCTCATTTCAGAGAAGGTAAACTCTGACAAGTCTCAATGATCACAAGCAAATGTAGACTCAGTGTAGTATTTCCCATATAGGCTCTTGTCCTTTTCTTCATACATTTGTATGGTGTGCAGGTTTTATTCTGACTTTCACAATGAACTCCCATGGTGTGGCTTGTCAGTGATCAGATCCTGCTGCCTGGGATGATGTGTGGAAAAATCTTGTAAAGTTACTTATAAATATACTTGATTGTAATTGGAAGGGCAAAACTGTAGTTCCTTCCCATTATAGGCACATATTTTTAAAAGTGATACTTTACTTTCTCATGATTCAATAAGTACTGTGGTTTTATTTTTGTTTTTAAAACCAGAACACTACTAGGCACTACCATATGGCACATGTGGCTTCACTCCCTAGGCATCACCCGTACCATGTGGTTGTGCCTAGTAGTCTTCTGATTTTTTTTTTTTGGTAATGTTATGTATGCTTACTGTACAATTGTGATGTAACTTATGGTATGGCAAAAGGGAATTAATCACAAATAGCCCCTTACTTGTAACTAGTCACTTCCAAATTCTATTATCTGGAGGTATCCCATACTCCACTGATCTGCAACATTTGCTGCCTTACCTAAAATGTATGGTGCATGTGTCCTTTTTTTCTTTCTTTTCCTGGGGAAGATAGAGGTAATTGTTAGGCTGTGAGAGATTTCTTGTAGCTAAAGTATCATATGCTCTTATTAGGGACCTCAGTCAAACTACCATACTGTCATCACATTTGACAAGCCGATGGCTTACTTTTACACCTGTACCCATCCTCTCTTCCCTTTCTCTTTTTATTGCATTTCATTTCTCTTCAGAGTCAAGGCAGTTGAAGTCGTGCCAAATTGCTTTAATTCTGCAATGTGGCCACACCCAAGTACTTGAGAAAAGGATTGGAGTATTAATCTCTTTCATGTTATGAGTCAAGACTCCAATTCATGATTTCAAAGTGGCTGTGACAGCAGATTCCTATAATGTCTAACAGAAACCATCTTTACTGTATCTTTTCATTTGGTTGATATTATTATTACACACTAGCCACATATTGCTTTGGAATGTACTTTACCAAGCCAAGAAGCAAAACAAAATATGTCAAACCAAACTAAGCCCATGTTTAGTTGAAATAACTAAGAGATTGTACATGAGATCTATTATGGCATTCCCTTTTGTGTACTCTCCAACATTTCACAAATGAAAACCAGGACACATATGGCCAAGCAATATCTTAGTGTGGTCAAGATGGCATAGAATATTAATGAAGAAGTATACACAAGCTAGGAGAGGCTGCAGCAGTTTGCATTTGCCTGAGTTTACTGGGAAGGGTAAGACGCCCCACTCCTAATCTCCCCTCCTCCTGAGTTAATTAACTGCAAACTATTTTTGCAGCTTGAACTCAGTTTGCAGCAACTGAAGTAAGCTCAGGACAAATGGGGAGAAAGAGAGAAGAGAGAAAATTGGACATTTTAAAAGCAGCTGAAAAAGTGGGATGACAGAAAGTTAATCAAGACTGTTTCTACCAAATTGTGACAGTTGGAGAATACACTTTTGCAAACCAGAACCTATTTCTATTACATTCACGAACTAGTATTCCTTACTTGTATGCAAGTGCACACAATATATGTTCACACATGCAGAGGAAACACTCCCATTGAGAACAGTGTGGCAAAAAGGTCTTTAAGATGAAAGGCAGTCATAGATAACCGCAGCCTTTTCATAACTAACTAGACCCACATTTCATGGTTTTGCTGTTTACTGTTAAGTCCTTGAAGGATGACATCACACCAAGTCTAGTCTGCTGTTCTTTAGACAGCCACATTTTTTTTTGGATTTTGTTGCATCAAACACAGCTATCTCACCTAGAACCCAAATACTTCAGTAAGGGCCTTTGCAGACTGCCAGAAATAGTGCAAATTGAGTCCACTTTAACTTCCCTGACTCAGTGCTAGGGAATCATGGGAATTGTAGTTTATTATGGCACCAGAGCTCTCTGACAGAGGACGTTATCACACAGGGGCAAATCTGCTGGTTAATCCACACAAAACCCAAACAGAAACTGGATTAGTGCCCCGTGTTTTCACACGACGTCGCACAGAAACTGGACAGAAAGTGGACAGAAACTGGTGTTAACCGCGATCTTTTGAAATTCGGTTCTTTGGAGGAAATGCAAATGCGCAATTAAGGTAATTTCGCATTTACCGTAATGTGATAACCAAATGCGCATTTGGGAGCATTTCCCTGCTGTTGCTATGGTTCCAGCGAGCATTCCTCTATCTGCGCATGTGCAAGAGGCTCATTTCTAGTACATTTACGGGCTTTTTTCACTTGTGTGTGGACGTTAAATGCGCTTATTGTAAATTCGCAATTAAGGTAATGACGTTTGCGGAATTAAGGTTTATTTCCCGTTTATTTTCGGAATGTCTCATTTCCACTTTATTTTCGCTTTCTGGCCCACGTGTGATAACGTCCACAGAAGGCTCAATGTCTCAGAAAAAAATACAATTCCCATGATTCCCTAGCATTGAGCCAGGACAGTTAAAGTGGACTCAATTTGCAGTATTTCTAGCAGTCTGCAAAGGCCGTAAGTATAACCTAAGTAAAACTAAGTTTGGGTCCAATCCTGTATTACTCCATATTGGATCTAATGTGCTCACTATGCTCAGACTAAGCAAGAAAAAAACTGTTACACATTCAGTATTGTGGAAAATGCCACATCAATTTCCACTGTGTGTGCTTAGGTTTACTTCTACTTCTCTAACAAAGAACCCAGAGGAGAAAATAGTACAGAAACATAATGCTTGCTGGGAGCTGCATCCCCCAAAGGTAACCCATCCAAACCAGTATTCCCAGCACTTCATATTATTCTGAATTTCACTGAGGAACCCTGCAATCTACTAAGCTATCATGGTCATACTGACCATGTTGGTGGAAGGAGGACAGGTGGAAGGTCACTACATTGTTATCTGGCACTGCCAACAACACTCCTACCCCTACATATGTAGGCAGAAGAGTTTGGAAGGAGTATAGTATTTAAAGGAAGTTTGTTCAAATAAGGCAGCACCCTTAAAGATGTTTACTAGGGTATAAGATGCTGAATAATCATATATAGGACTATGCTCCAACAACAGAAAAGGCCTCTTATGAAAAAAAGCAATGAAGAGGAAGGTCTCTTCCACACTACACAATTGTAGCATTTTGATAATTCTTCATGAGGTATTTAGAGTCCTTAGAATAGAGTACTCAAAAAGCGAGAGTGACCCAACAAACTACAAAGCCTTGGATTCCACAGGATAAAGCAATGGAAGTTAAAGTTATATCAAAGTGCTATAATTTTGCAGTGTAAAAGTAGAGCATGTTGCAAGCCCATTCTTAGCCAGATTTACATAGATTTGTGTTGTTTTTTTTAAAGGCCACTAATGGTACAGTGGGATGAACTGAATTCTTAGTCTAATGAAGTAAATTAAATGAATGAATGGTCTTGTTAAGCCACCACTTACATATCTATGGATGTGTGAGGTTAAACATTGGATTTAGTCCAATAAAAGTATCCTAAAGGGCTCTTAACATGACCTACTGCAAATCACTGCTGTAATGTACTGTGTAAATAGATCATGTACAAAATTACTCAGACTCAGCACCTGAAAGTGCACTCCTATTTCCTAGATATGTTTTGGGCATGTCTTATCCATTACTGTTACATATAACAATATAGGAATGTCACCCACAAAATGTTCCTCCACCTGCTCACACAACCAGCTGAAGAAGAGTCCCAAACACTTCTGAGTCAGCAAACGTGCATCTTATTGGAACCATATCTCCTATTTAAAGTCTATGCCAAATCTGTTAGCACTAATGGCAGAAAAAAGAGCAATAGTACTGAAGAATTCTGATTTAGCACTACATGGTTGTTGCAAAAGCTAAGCCCACACTGTGTCTGTGCCCTACAGATTCACAATGGATTATAAATGATTTGGTTCAGGGAGTATATGAGGAGAGAAAGAACCAAGATCCCTTTGTTAAGTGCATTCAATTAGTGTCCTAAACCAGAGATACATCTATGTTGCATGTCCACTGGCACAAACTACAAAGTGTGGAATTTGGTGTTGGGTGTGGATTTCACTATTACAAATTCAGTTATCATTAAAAAGAGGAGTTAACACCCCCCCCACCTTAACCCCTATTGCTACACAGATGAGCATGGAAATGCCAGAGTACATTTGAGAAAGCCAGTGCTGGGTGATGGGTTTTAATTTCAAAAACAACAACAAACCAAACAGCTATCCCTGAAGTCCACAGAAAAATCTTCAAATAATTGGCAATTATTAGCTTAGCACTTTCATAGTTTCCAAAGTATTCTGTAAAGGTATTTAAAGCAGCAATGGATTGGAGCTGGTTTTTTTTCTTTCTAAATCACTGTATTTTAACATACATATATCATCATAACTGTGTAAGCATTATCCATTCTAAAAATGCAAGGGCATGCTCTCCAAGGGAAGGAAAACCTCTAAGCTGTTTTTACTGATGCATTTTCAGTTTCTGGTCATCATTTTTCACTCCTGATTACCACTATAAGTGTTGATTAATAGTTATGCTCATGTCACTAGAATGCACTGCTCATGGGTCAGGAAAACATCCTTGAATAAAGTAACTAGATAGAATAATCACACCATCCTTCCTGTTCTCCATAAAAGACCGGCAACAGAGACTTGGACATTAAAGTTACTGATGACCTTGGTGTCGCTGCTTAGTGGTTTTAAACACTTTTAACTGAAAAGCAAAGTCAGATGATCAAGTGTACTTTTAACCTCCCCATCTCCAACACTGAAAAAAGAAAAAAGGGGGAAGAAATATATAGAGTAGTGCTTAGATAATGACATTGCTAATATACCACAATTTCAATTCTTTTCTCTGCACCAGAGGAATCATGAACCTTCCAAGTCAACTTTATATTGAACCAACCCACATTTTGAGATTTGTTGGGAAGACCCTTCTCTATCCCACCACCCTCACCATCTGAGGGGCTTCTCAGTGACTGCCCCCAGGCTCAGGATCTCCCATCCCAGAGATGTTAGACTAGTACCCTCTCTAATTTCTTTTCACAGACAAGTAAAGGCCTTTCTGTTTCGACAGCTATTTGATGGTTGACTATATAAGGTATCTCCCACCAAAATAATGTGCTAGATCTTGTTAAGTGTGTGCTGGTAAGTGCATGTTTAATTATATATCTTTTAATCTGGTTTTAATTTTTGATTGTTTTCATTAATTGATTAATTATTTAATATTGTTTTAACTTTTGTATCTTGTGGATTTTTAATGACACATTTTTTAATTGGTTGTAAGATACTTTTCAGTCTTGAACCGGGGAAAAGGCAAGATCAACACCACCACCACCATCTTAATATTTTAGCATTTTTTATTAATGTAATAGACTGGAACAGAGAAGAGTTCTTAATAAAGAAAGCAAAATGCTGACAGACATTTCTAGCAAGCCAATGGAAAAAAAGATAGTTCCTAGGCATATAGCCATTGTGTTTCCTAAATAAGGACAGTAATTCATGAGTTAGCTGTAACATGCTACAGATTAAGCAATAATTCTGTGCATTTTTATTTGGGAATAAATCCCATTGAATTCAGTGGCTCTTACTTCTGAGTAGATATGGAAAAAACCCTGCACTGTATAAGACAATATAGCATACTACAATGAATCCAAAACACTGAAGAAGTATTAAAATCCAGAACCAATTGAGTTGTTTTCAGAATCAAAAACTCAGTCATCTTCTGATTCAAGATCCTTAAAGGCTGCATCTGTTTCTTTTGTCTAGTCCAAATGAGATCCTTTCCTCCTCTGTGGGTCCCTCTCTCTGGGTGGCTTTTCTTCCCATTAATCCAATAATTTGTTTTTGTTAATTTGACCCCTTAATTGTCTTAAATCTACACCAGATTGGAGAGCCCCGCTGCATTTGGAATCCAACCCCGAGATAAAACTAGAATAGCAAACAGTAGACACCTTCAGCTTAGAGCTAAGATTACTTCTATTTCAAACAAAAAGAAAGCTTTATTTTCCTTCCCCCTTTTCCTTGGAGCAGGTTAGGAATATTTTGGCATCTTAACAGAACACAGAACTCAGACAAAATCATGGGCCTCTTTCGAAGAAAGAAGCCATCACAGAGAATGGAGAATTCTCTTTTTATTTCCTTGAAATAGATGGATATAATTTATTCGATACCACCATGGCTATCTGTCCCTATGCCTCATACCTCATATTAAAACCAACCTTTTGACACTGCCTGTGATTGAAAATAAACCCCCATTTGTCTCTCCACAGTCTTGCACCCTCCTCTCCTCCCCTTTCTGCAATTAGTTAACCACACAGTTTATCCAGATAACCACTGCTTTCAGATTACAGGCTGCAGTTCTTCCAAGTCAGCTCATTGTCTTGTTAACACTGGGAATTGTTATCTGAACTTTCAGGCTTTTATAAGGCATTTCCTCCCATTAGATTAACTTTTAACCTAGAGAATCTTGAGTTCCCAACACCAAATACTGCTTTCAGGGGCTTATTTTTTTCAATTCAAGCTATGCAAAAATAAAAGGAGGAGGAGGAGGAGGAGGACACTAGTGAACATATGGTGGAAGAAACATCAAAATATCTCAGGTTATTAGTTGACGGTAGCCATATTAAATCTTTACTCTGTTTTTAACAACTAGCTTGATTCAGGGAGAACTAGGTGGTATAGTAGTTTGAATGTTGAATTAGCCTTGGGAGCCCACCAAGTGACTGTGGGCAAGTCTCTCTCCCCAAGAGGAAGGCAATGGTAAATCTCTGAAAATATTGCTAAGAAAGCCCTGTGATATGGTTGCCCTAAATTGGGGTCATCACGGGAACAAGTTTGAACCAGTAGTAATAACATACAAAAGCACATCCTTATGTAAGATTATGAACATGCACCTATACACATACATTCTCATGTAACTCCCAGGGCATAGAGGGAAAATGCAGACCTAGCAGTGAGCGTGAGGGCCTTTGCAGACTGCCAGAAATAGTGGAAATTGAGTCCACTTTAACTGCCCTGACTCAGTGCTAGGGAATCATGGGAACTGTAGTTTACTGTGGCCCCAAAGCTCTCTGACAGAGAAGGCTCAATATCTCAGAGAAAACTACAGTTCCCATGATTCCCTAGCATTGAGCCAGGACAGTTAAAGTGGACTCAATTTGCACTATTTCTAGCAGTCTGCAAAGGTCCTGAGTCAGATAAAATACTATCTGGTAAGGTAAGGCCACAAGGGAGACACAACCGCTCACTGTCTTTACTAATCTTGTTTTGCTGGAGGCTCGCCTGTGTAGGAGTTGCCTCAAGGTAATAAATTCTGTATGGTTGTGTATTACATTCTAAACATTTAGATACTTCTGCACAACTTGGAACTCTACAGGAAAGTAAGGGGGATAAAACAACTAATTTCTTAAACAGCAAGGCAAAACTCCCAAGTTGAATAAAATAGCAAATATTTTTGTTGTGAAATTTTAACCCAGATTCATTTCTTCTAATCAAATCAAATGAAAGAAAGAAAAACAAAACAAAACAGTAGAGGTGGAATTTTAATGGAAAGAGTACCAAATCCATCTTAATCCCTTTAAAAATAGATAGGACAAAGCAAGCCTGCTTCTCTTGTTTCTCACAATCCCACTTAAAACAAAGCAGTCTCCAAAAGTTGCCTTCTCTGTGTTAAACAAAACAATCACCAAAATCCAAAATTCTGCATTAACATTTATCAAAGCCATCAGCAGCAGAAGATTTTCAGAATAGCCATATTCCATATGTCATACCATCCGGCTGCTTCTTGTTTTTTTTTTTTTTTAAAAAATCTTATTGGTCCTGGCTTTTGAAATCATAACAGATATAATTTCCTTAAGCCTGCAATGCTAACCGGGATGGGGGGGGGGGGAGGGGGGGAAGGAGACACCTTCCCTTTCTTGCTGATACTAATTTAGCAGCTGGTATAGTATTTCTATGATCTGGTACTATCTCTCCTCCTCCCTCCAATTTTGGTACCAGATGGATGCCAGATGGGCAATATCTTCTTCTAAGCCTGAGGTTTTTTTAAAAAAATAAAAATCACCAAACAGAGGGTCAAGTCTTGTCAGCTAGTCTTCTCAAATGGCACTTCAAAGCAAGACAATTGAGGTGGGTGGGGAATTGCAACATCTGCTCCTTACTCCTCACGACCCTAATGATATAGGAGGTAGCCATCCTCGCTTCCAACCAGAAGTTAATACGCAGCTGCATAACAAGTGGAAGCTTCAAGATTCTACTTCATCATCTAGGAACTGGGTCCAGATGCCAACTCTTACTCCACCAGTGGGAATGCAAAATATATACAACATGCTTTCTTTCCATCACAACACCAGAAATCCTGAGTAGGGCCGATTTTGGAGTTGAACCTCCTCTGTCCTTTTGGGTAACAAAATTGAACAATCAAGACTTTTATGGCTTCTGAAAAGATTTGGGAAAATCTTAAGATAAATGGAGCAGGCAAGGGTGGAAGGAAGAAAGCAGAAGAGACGTGCAATGGATATTGGTTTTTCCTTAGTCTTTCAGGAGGCTGACTTGTCTTTCAAACTGGAGTCGGATCTCAGAAACGAAACCTAGAAACTGTCATGTAATCATTATGAAATAAGCCTAAGGGAGCTAATTCAAATGTGATTGCACAAAGAGCCTCCCCTTTTTGTATAAAAGAGGAGAAAAAGTTCTTCCTCCCCCCCCCCCCAAAGTGTCAAGTTAAATTGTCCTTAAGTTTAGAAGGGTGTCTGCAGGAAAATACATCTGACATCAAAGCATGCTCTCCACTCTGCAATTTGCTTCATGAAGAAGTTATGATAAACAGGTTATGTGGTTCCCTAAGGTTACCATGGAAACCTTTTCTTTTCAGGCCATCATTTCCAAAGGTACAATTTGCATTAAAATGACAGAACTTGATTATTTTTTTTTGCAAGATTCAAGAGGGGTCATGCTACCATGTATTATAGCTATTATTTCAAAACTCTTGAATGTAACATTCAAAGGAAGGGTCTATTAATCCCCGTAAACATCTTGATGACCGAATACAATTTAATTGCTGGCTTGTCAGGTAGTTCCCTGAAAAATTATCTGGGAAAATTAAACTTCTAATGCAAGAATAAGTATTAAAGTTAATTCATGAGTTGTATCTAAATGCTACTTTTTCTTGCATTACTATGTGCAACTATTCTACACCATGTCTGGGTGTTTTCAGTTCTGGAAGACGTCAGGACAGTAAGGGAACCCATTGCTCCATCTCTCTGTTTCTCTCTCATTGAGATTTATATTTGTCAGTCAATAAATTGGGGAAGGGAATCTTTCTTAAAATGGTAACACAATACACACTCATTGTAAATACAAAGTCTACAGTGCCCTAGGTGATCTGTTCCTTCAGTATTGCAGATGTGTGTTATATGCACAAACACATTGTTTTAAAAAATATAATCACCTTTATCTACATATTACAAGGGTACAATTTTTTTCTGGCACTGAAAGCTACATATGATTTTGGTCAAGGCTCAGAAGGCCACATGTGTGTGTATGCATTTACACACACTGGGAATATTAGTCCATATATTTTTAAAAATTGAATAGATTATCAAATGCACTGGGTTCTTCAAATACATAAATACTGCTTCTCTTGACCCAGTGGAAGGGCAAAGTAGTTCTCCAAGGGCAGCTCTTCCAATGAAAATTAATGTGGCAGATCCCATACAAGGATATTGTGAGTGCACTGAGTGATGAGCGTGTAATAGTAAGGACAGAATACAAGCAGTAAACAACCACTCATCCACGGCTCAGAGAACTAAGGACACTTCCCATCTTTCTTAATAAGGTGATCTGAGTGCTGGGGATGGTTCTTTCTAGACATATGCAAAATTCACTGAATATACTACATGTGTATATTTTCCCAAATCCATGTGAATGCATCCGACTGATTTTGGCTAGTTCGAACAGGACTGTATTCCCCTGGTATTGGTGAATATTTGCTTAAAGGCCATAGATACTTTTATGTAGGTGTGTCCTGTATGTACTGCACTGCATCATGGGCCCTGGAGGCCTAATTCTTGAACATGCATGCCATATAACAAGAACATAGAGGTGATCTGGAAGAATGCAGCAACAGTTCAGAGTAGGAACTGGCAAAACCACCCCTGACTAGTCCTTGCCTGAGAAAACCCTATGAAATTCATGGAGTCGCAATAAGTCAACAGGCAACTTGAAGGCACATACACACAAAAAAATGGTTTGGCTATTGCCAATATGTGTTTTACTTTAATAAAGACCATTTGGAACAAAAAGACAGTACTGTATGAATGCAGAATGCTTTTACTGAAAAAGACTGAAATATTGCAACAAAATGCAGGATATCTTATAAGGCTCATTCAAATAAGAATGAATCACAGGAAGATTCACTGAAAACATGTCAGAGTTTTGGAAAGACTGGTAAAACATTTAAATTAATACTTAAAAATGACAGAATCACAACTTTCACCTTGAATTTTATTTACTCATATAGCAGCAGCAACCCTAACAATGTGTGCTTAGGTAGTGGGCAAACTCCAGAATGAGGTATCTGTTTCAACCTATGAGTAACCCCTTTAGAGATCTTGAACAACCAAGAGAAGGAAGCAGATGATGTGCTGTGGGTGGTCATACAATACTCCCCTACTCCTATTGTGCCAGTTAACAAAATAAAATAAAATGCCATAATGACTTTCAGTACCCAAGAAAATATGATGACCATGATCTGAAGCTGCACAGATCAAGTTCCTCTTTTTTGTGTGCATGGAAGAAATGTAAGCCAATGACTACAGATGATGGCATGCCAGGGGGTCAATCCAGAGACAATGGGACTGTACACATACTAATATCAATGAGTTCAACCGTTCACTTGTTTGATGTGCAGCTCCACTATACCCAACAAGGTAACCGTGGAGCTTCTTTTCCAAATACTTTATTTACTTTGGCCATATGTATATGAAGGGATTGAGGGCAAGTTGGGATAAATAATGCTATTATATACATTTTGCTGCCATACAGATGCTTTGTGAAACTAGCAGGGCTAAAAGGATCAAAGCTAAGCTCCTGATCTTAGAGAGGAAGATTTTTTTTTTTAATTTCACCCCTTTTAAATTTGATAAAGAAAGCGGAGACCATCCTGTTTAGCAGAAGAGAACTAAGGTTCACCCATCTATAGTATTTATATATATATTTGAACATGCTGGATTATTTTGGATGACAACTGGTTCACCTTAGGCCTCATAAACTGATCAATTATGTCAGCCATTTGCACCAATACACATGGCCTGGAACAAGGTCTAGCAGATCTTCGTGGCTGTCTCTGCTGTCTGTTTCTAAAGGAGAACTAAGAAGAGGTGGTAATGCTGGATCTTATCAGCTAGATTTCAGGGTTGCCAACAACCAGGAAATAAGGGCCTGTCCAATCATTGCCATTTCCAGTGAAAAACAATTGCTTATTGTCAAAGATATCTAAAAATTAAGAGAACCACTGTCAGGGATGGTGTGTGTGTGTGTGTGTGTGTGTGTGTGTGTGTGGAGTATTACTGACCCAGATGGTCATGGAAATTTCATATACATATCTATTTATCTGTCCACCCACCTCCACATCAAACTATTTACCTAATCACCCATCCCCAACTATCTACTACCTATCCATCCAAGCAAAGCACAGCTTATCCAGAACAGATACTTCATCTGCAAGAAGCCTCCTTTGGGGCAGGAATGCTAATGTGGGTTGAGGGATGGTAACTTACTAAGATGAGACATTAAACATGATTGCAGACCTAGTGCTAAATATAGTTGATATATCCTTGACACAATGGCATACAATTGTACACTCAACATCACAAGCCATCATTTAAACAAAGTTGTATTGTTAAAGTGTATACTCCCATTATTGTGATATGCTCTCTCTCTCTCTCACACACACACACACCACACACACTCCCCATCCCCTCTAGAAAAATGCTTAAGTATAGAAAGCACTCTCTTTCTTTTTAAAAAAATCCAATTTATTCAAGTACATAGGCCATCTAAAAAGATTTTTTAAAATTAGAAATACAAACAAGATGGAATTATCTGAGAACCTGAGCAAATGCTTTTAACACAAAACAATTGTTGAGTTAAATACTTTTAATTAAATAACTTTTCCTCCGTTAAAAAGGGGAGAGGGTTCAGCATACTTTCTCACTATCTGTTAAATATATGGGCAAGACACCAGAAAAAGAAGACTTTTTTGACAGAAGGGCTAAGTCTGTATAGCATCAGAGATTGCTTTAGCAAATGAAGTTTTCTTCTGCCCTATTTTGTTCTGTATTTTAATGCATTATTATTAGATTAGCATCTGCACTATAGACCTTGAAGTGGGAACTAATAAAGTTATCCACACAATCTCTAGGTGTCTGAGCCACTGACTTTATTTTTCATTTAAAATAATTATAACAGTGCCACTTGTTTGTTAAAAAGCCCCTTTATATTCACAGATAATTACTTTATACAACACCCGGCAATGCATTCTAATTTTCACATCTTGGCTGAGAAATGGAGGTTGGGGGAAAGAGGGGACCCTTAAGCTCTTTAAAGTTTGCAACAACTTGACAACAATGTAGCCACCACACTTTTAAAGCCTTGAAGTTAACAAGAGCAGCAGCTCTGATGTGGATTAACAAGCCAGAAAACAACTGCACAAGAACAACAGTGGTAAAATATATTATCAGTTACAGAGTGATTACTGATGGAAATTTATGGCCTGACCAATTTCAGGGAGCTTAATATATGACAAACGACACATTTTAAACATGACAAAGAAGAGGCTGCTCTGATCTTTAAACCCCACCATGTTTTGGGAGTTCTTGTTCTCATGTAGCACTCAATTTGAAGTGAGTTTTAGCGAAAGTCATTAGTCTGCTGCAGAATACATATAATACAATATTAACATGATCAGTTGGGAATGACAGCAACAGCAATGTTGTGTATGGACATCAGTCTCCAAATCCTGTTGGTTCTAAAGAAGTGGAAGAAGAGGAATCCAGGCAGAAAACTCCTTTGTCTACTCCCAAAGGGAGATGCTTTCTCCAACTTCCTAATGTTTTACTTCCTCAGGAAACTCATTCGTAATGCCCCCTATGTTCCCTCCTGACCGACAACTTCAACTCATCTGGCCTCCTCATAATTTGAGAAATTACTTTTAAAATCTCAAATAGTTATACTGTCAAGCTCCCCCCTCCAAACTAGGTATGATTGTTGTTGTGTTCACATTGTTTCCAATTTACAATGACCCTAAGGCCACCACAGGTTTTTCTTGGCAAGACAGGTTCAGTGGGGAGGGAGGTGCCTTTGCCTTCTTCTGAGGCTGAGAGAGTGTGACTTGCCCAAAGTCACCCAGTGGGTTTCCATGGCCAAGCAGGGATTTGAACCCTGGTCTCCAGAGTCCTAATCTGATGCTCAAACCACTTCAACATGCTGACTCTTTTTAGGTATTATTACATATTAGAATGGCTAATAACAATTATTTACTTTTTCTCACAAGTAACTAAAATATGTAGGCCTAAATGCCCTAAAGGCACCAGATCTTGGCTAGTACCTGTATGGAAGACCACCAATGACCAAGGTGCTGTAGGCTATATTTCATAGGAAGGAACTGGCAAAACCACCTCTGAGGATTCCTTGCCTATGAAAACCATGTGCAATCCATGGGGTCACCATAAGTTAACAGGCGACCTGGAGGCATCCCTGCCAAAATAGTTAATTCTGTTTAAATTTAAAAAAAAATACAAATGCTGTGACCTGCTAGTATGTGATACAAAACACACTGGTCTCTTGTTCACCTTACTGACAACCTGAGACCTTCAACAAAGCACAAGGCAGCAGCACAGGCTGCAGTAAGAGCCACCTCTTGAACCATGTGAGATTCCTCTTCTACTGTTTAGTAAAGACAAGCAGCAACAACTTATACAGCCAATCCAAACAGGCCAAGTGGGGTGGCTTTCACTGCTATCTTACCACTTTTTTTTTCAAGAGCCAAATTATATTTTGCTCATCATGGACGTTTTCAAACCTATCCCCCTCTCCCCTTCTGGTGTTGTTTTTTCCTGCCAGAAAAGTAATTTACAAATATATACCATGTGGCCCAATTTGAGTCATCTAGGTGTCTTGGTTGTGATCTGTATTGCAATGAGCTTTCCAAATATGCTTTGTGATCCATGGCCTTTTGTTTGGTTCTCCTTCAGCCCTCCAAATGCTTCCTTTTGGTTTTTTAAAAATGTTTCTCTATATCCTTTAGTGATAAAATGCTAACTTGGTAAGTGCCAATGATGTTACTGCTGTCCTTAGGCACATCAGCTCCCATCCCCAGCAGTCACGAGTCGTATTTGACTATAGGACAGAGAGGGAACAAAATCAGTGGCTACCTACTTCAGTTCCAGGCAGGAGACTAGTGACTATTATATGTGTTAATTGGGTGGGGAGGATATCTTGTCTGATCAGGATAATAACATAATTGGAGTGTGCCAATTTAGTGTTTTATTGCTAAGGTTGTGGAGAAGTTTTGTAAAAAAACTGAGAGGAGGCATTTTGGGAGAAAAAAAAGAAAAAGAAACCATGGCTTGCAAAGTGATGAGACTGGACACAACTATATCAAATGTCACAGCTCACATTATGTGCCACCTTTTTAAAAAAATTCAGGAGTGAATTTTACTCAGGAAGAAGCAGAAAGCAACATGAAACAATGTGGCATGAATTTGCCCATAGTGATGAGCCACTGAGAAATTTTGAATCTTATTTCCCCAGTTTCCACCTATTCTTAGAGCATACTAGGACCTGAAATCATGCTGGCATTGCTCACGAATTCCCACCCATTTCCTTCTGGATTCCCTTCCAGTAGGCCCACAGTGGGGTCTATTTAGGTTTCCCTCAGATTAGACTTGGAGGAGGGAGGTGTGAAAATTAAAGGAACAATTTAAGATATGCAGATTACATCATGCTGGTTGTTTTTGCTGTTGTTGTGTGCCTTCAAGTTGTTTTTGACTTATGGTGACCCTAATATGAACTGATCACAGGATTTTCTAGGGCTGAGAGTGTGTGACTCATCCAAGGACAGGTCACCCAATGGGTTTTCATGCCGAGCGGGAAACTGAATCCTGGTCTCCAGAGTTGTAATCCAATGCTCAAACCACTACATCATGCTAGCTTCCTAGATTTCCCTGCCTGGAAAAAAATAACGACTAGATAACTTGGAGATGGAAAATATGGGCAGGGGAAAGAAGAGTGTATATGGGGTACTTCCTTGTCTTCACAGCAAATGGGAAAAATTGAGTAAAAAAGTAGGCCTAGCAGGTGAGCATCTGATAGATTTTTGTGAAGCCAACAGCCTATTAATTGCAAACACATTTTTCATACAACTAGAAAGAAGGTACATACATGGATATCACCAGATGGTCAACACAAAAATCAGTAGATTATATAATTGGAAGTAAAAGATGGCGGAAGGCTATACTGGTAGCCAAGACTAGACCAGGCACTGACTGTGGCACAGATCATGAATTACTCATATCAAAAATAAGAGTGAAACTCAAGAAGAAAACAAAACCAGTGATTATAACCAAAATATGATTTAAATAATATCTCAACAGAATTTATTGACAACATAAGAAACAGATTCACACCACTAATAGACCGAGAACCAGAGGAATTATGGTATGAAGCCAGGGACATAATAAAAGAAGAATGCAGACAGACACGTTCAACAAACAAAAAGAGGAAAAAACATGCATGACAGAAAAAAAACACTACAAGCAATAAAGAAAAGAAGAGAAGGAAAACAAAAGAGAGATAGGAACAAACTAAGAATTATGAATGCAACATTACAACAGTGAGAAAGATAAAGAAAATTACTACAAAGACCAATGCAGAGAAACAGAAGATAACACAAAGGGAAGAACAAGAGATCTATTTCACAAGATCAGGGAAATCAAAGGAAAATTCAAACCAAGGACCGGGATGCTCTATGACAATAATAACAACATAATTCAAGATCAGGAAGGAATAAAAAGACGCTGGATACAATGCACAGAAGAATTATACAAAAGAGATGACAAAATGAAGGACAGATGGAATGAAGAACCATATGAAGATGTACCCCAAATTCTAAAAAAATGAGGTGGAAACTGCAATAAGAGAAATAGCAAAAAAACCAAATCACCAGGAACAGATGATATTCCAATTGAATATCATATCAACACATCTGCCAACACATCTGATAGTCCTGATGAGGACTACAACTCATATTGACACAGTCAAATGTAGTGCTGACCAACATCTGTCAACAGATATGGAAAACAAAATAATCGCCAACAGATTGGAAGTGGTCAATATACATCCCCATCCACAAAAAGGAAGACACAAGAAACTGCAGCAACTATAGGACCACAGCACTGATCTCCCATGCAAGCAAAATCATGCTCAAAATTCTGCAACATAGACTCCAACCATACATGGAGAAAGAAATCTCAGAGGTCCAAGCAGGGTTCAGGAAAGGAAGAGGCATTAGGGACCACACTGCAAATATACAATGGCTAATGGAGCACTCCAGGGAATTTCAAAAGAAAATCAGCATGTGCTTTATAGACTAAAGGAAAGCCTTTGACTGCACAGTCCATGAAAGGCTATGGAATGCCCTTAAAGACATGGGAGTGCCAACACATCTGATAGTCCTAATGAGGACTATCTGTACTCAGGAAAAGAGGCTACTATCAGAACAGAATACAGAGAAACAGAATGGTTCACAATTGGCAAAGGAGTCACCCTATCTATTGAAACTATTTGCAGAGCATATTGTAAGGAAAGCAGGCTTTAACATGGAAGAGGGAGGATTGAAAATAGGAGGAAGAAATGTTAACAATCTGAGATATGCAGATGACACCATAGTGCTATCAGAAAACCTTGCAGACCTGGAACACCTACTAAGGAAGATCAAAGAACAAAGTGCAAAGGCTTAATGTTGAACATAAAGAAAACAAAAATAATGACTACTGAGGACCTTCACAAGTTCAATGTAGACAATGAAGAAATAGAAATAGTAAAAGAATTTCCATACCTGGGATCAAACATTGATAGAAATGGGGACTGCAGTCAGGAAATCAGAAGAAGACTGAGGGCCTTTGCAGACTGCCAGAAATAGTGCACATTAAATTGAGGCACTGCCCTGGCTCAGTGCTAGGGAATCATGGGAACTGTAATTTATTGTGGTACCAGAGCTCTCTGACAGAGAAGGCTCAATGTCCCAGAAAAAAATACAATTCCTATGACTCCCTAGCACTGAGCCAGGGCAGTGCCTCAATTTAATGTGCACTATTTCTGGCAGTCTGCAAAGGCCCTAAGAATGGGGAGGGTGGCTATGAAAGAACTAGAAAAGATTCTAAAATGCAAAGATATACAACTCAGCACAAAAGCTAGAATCATACAAACCGTTGTATTCCCTATTACCATGTATGGAGAGCTGGACAGTTAAGAAAAATGATAGGAAAGCAAAGCAAAGCAAAGCAAAGCAGCTTTATTTATATACCACTTCATACCACGCTATGGGGTGTCTAAGCAGTTTAAACTATAAGCTCATTGCCCCCCAACAGTTGGGTACTCATTTTAGTGACCTCAGAAGGATGCAGGCCTGAGTCTAGCCTGAGCCCTGGCTAGTACTGAACTTGCAACCTTGTGGTCTATGAGTGAGTGGCTGCAGTACAGGCATTTAACCACTGCACCACTTAATTCCTTTGAGATGTGGTGCTGGAGAAGAGTGCTGAGGATCCCATGGACAGCCAAAAAGACAAACAAATGGGTCCTAGAGCAGACCAGAAACCTCCGTGGAAGCCAAGATGACCAAACTGAGGCTGATATACTTTGGACAAATCATGAGAAGAGAAGACTCATTAGAAAAGACAATAATGCTGGGAAAGGTGGAGGGAAGTAGGAAAAGAGGAAGGCCACATGCCAGATGGATGGACTCTATTAAGGAGGAGACGGGTATTAAGGGGTTGCAGGATTTAAGCAAAGCAGTGGAGGACAGAAGGTCTTGGAGATGTCTCATCCATAGGGTTGCCAAGAGTCAAGATCGACTCAAGGGTAATTAACAACAACAATAATGACTCCTTCAACAAACTGAAATATGTTGATAAATGAAACTGGTAGTTGTCACAATCTCATATGGGAAAGGCTTCATCTCCCGGTAGTTGTGCATACAAATCTGTAAATGAATCCTAAATCCAAATCTTAATTGTAATAATAATAATATAATAATAATAAAACTTATTTTTCCCCCGCCCCTCTGTGTAACGCAACCGGGGCACCTTATGACATTAAAATATACATTCCATATCTCACAATCCCACCCCCGTTAAAATACTATTAAACAGTTGACAGTTTAAAACACACTTAAAATAATAACATAAATAAACAATAACTGCAGCAGAATCTGGGATAAGCAGGTTGGGCTATCTTTTGGTGGCTGGGATATCTATTCAGGAAAGGCTTGCCGGAAGAGATCTGTCTTAACAGCCTTTTTAAAGCTGTTTAAGGTGGTAATATGACGGATCTCATCCGGCAGGCCATTCCATAATCTGGGAGCGGTTGCTGAAAAGGTCCTCTGGGCAGCTGCAGACAGTCCAGTTTTTATAGGCTGCAGCAGATTCCTCCCAGAGGACCTGGGTGCACGGTGCAGATTATACGGGAGGAGGCAGGCCCGAAGATAGGTTGGATCCAAGCCCGAAGATAGGTTGGATCCAATGGCTTAGGGCTTGTATGTAGGACTAAAACCAGTTGCATATGTGTGTATGTGTGTGCTTGTGAGTGACGGTGTGCAGTCAGCTGATGCTCCATTTCATCCCCTTTGAACTTCAGCAAGTACCTACCATTTATTGAATCTATGCACCCTCAATGTTTATACAGTACCCCCAGTTTTGAAAAGAAGATTGTACTTATCACAGTATCTGAAAAGCCACTCTAGGCTAAATGTGATACATGTGATGATATGTAGCATAAGCAGACACAAGGCCTCCTTTCCTGTTTTAACCTTTGGATTATGGGAAAAGGATTTAGAAAGAACTTTATTTTTCTTTTTTTTACTTTAGAAAAATAGGGCCTCATTCCTAAAGTCACTGGTGTGTGAGTGTGGTATCTTTCTGCTGTGGGGGTGGGTAGAAAAGGAGGTGATGGTTGTCAGGCATTTAAGAAGAGTTTTACTTTTTTGTGTGCCATTGCAATCAGAATGTCAGAAGGAACTATATTTTATCCTGTGGCATAAATGGCATTGATGTGCTGGATGTCACAAAAAGAGCTGTCATTTGGGTGTCTATCTCAAATAGGCAAGTGAAGGTTCAAATGGAGAAATAGTAGGTCTAGTTAATTCTCAGAAAGGTTTAATGTTAAAAAGACCTTTTGCTGTTCCTGTGATTCATGCTCTCTGCTTTTGCATGGTCTGTTTCACTTGAAGCCAGGTGAAATGTGTGTGTTTCAACCACGTTAACAGAGGCTGAGCAAGTTCAGAAATAATTCTTTTGGGAACCATCCAATCACACAAACATACAAATGAACAAAAAGCCTGATGATGTGGCCAACAAAGCAGCAACAAAGCACAGAACGGGGGGTTTGCAGGGTTTTTATAGTTGGGTCTGGCTCCATCTGAGAGCTGGTGCAGCAGTTGCCATGGGTATGCCTGGCACTTGTTGTGTTGGTGCCAGTATATGAAACTCAAAGTGCCGTGTTTGGTCTCTCTTGCACCCTGTGACTCTGTTCTCCTTTATTAAGTGAAAGAAGCTGGATGGGACTCATTATGAGGCTTTGAGTAAGCAATAAAGGGCTTGATTGAACAGTGGGTGCAATTTGTATGCTGCAGGAAACAGTAAAGAAGCAATTTCTAGATAGTCAAGTAGAAAATGCAGGAGCCCATTTCAGTTGTTTTCTTTTTTTAAAAAAGAAAAGGGGTAGGTCAAAAGCAGAACTATGATGTATGGGAGGAAAATAAGACAAATTCTCTGCTCTTGCTGAAGCCTCCAAGATTCTGCTTGCTATGGCAGAAAAGTCATTATTAGCACCAATAGCATGATATCTGCCTATATCAAGTAGCAGAGATTTTTCCTCGGATCATTTTATCCTTGCCCCTCCATCCATCACAGTCCTGTTTCTGATTGTGTGTGTGTGTGTGTGTGCGTGTGCATGTGTACATGAGTGTGACTTCCATCTTATGTGCAGTTTGAACCTGAGATTCCCATTACTGATTTATCTTTCTCATACACTCTCTTTGGATTTTAAAAGCACGATTCCAAAGAAAAGAAACGGAGGGGGGGGGGAAGGGGGGGGAAGAAAGAAAAAAAGAGAAGAAGCACATAGGTCATAAACAATAATACATACTCTATGCACAGATACACACACACACTTATATAAGCTGATCATATTTCCCCAAATACCTTCTCTTGAAGCTGGCCTCTATAAAATACATGTTCATGAGTAGCTAAAGGAATGATATCTTCTGGCCATTGAACAATAGATGGTACATGTTTCTCTTTCCAATTCTGGAGCAGAAGTCGTTTTACAACAGAAAAAGCACACAAGGTCCAACAACACTGACAATCGGTTAAACTCCATGTCAAAGGAATGTAATTTAAAAGAACAGGAACATCTACATACCAAAGATTTTTTTTCTAGTACAAAATTAATACCTTATAACACAGTTAAACAAAAAAGGCATAACCACAGAACACCCCCACATCATATGCCACAAGGAAAGAATTGTGCACATTACATCACCAACATTTACTTAAACAGACATTTTTTTTCTAAAAAGATCCACTATACCTGAAACATCTTTTTTTTTTTTTGCTAGAACAAACATAATTTTGGGTCTAAAGAGAATTTAGATATGGAAGAAAGGGCAATTTTCTATTGGTTAATTTGTAAAGGGTGATCCAACTCTTTGTTCCACTCAAGTCTAAATTTGTTAACATCAAATTTAATGCTTTCCAACAAACATTTATAAATTAAACTTGTTACATTTTCTTTCAGGATACGATTAATATTTTCAACCAGGCATAGGTAAGCTTAGGCATAAAAGGTGAATATATATGGTCTATATACAGACAATAAGGGTGTTGCAACTGAAAATATTGCCACCATGTTTGTTGTTGTGTGCCTTCAAGTCATTTCTGACTTATAGAGACCCTAAGGTGAACCCGTCATAGGGTTTTCTTGGCAAGATTTGTTCAGAGGTTTGCCTTCCCCTGAGGCTGAGAGCTTATGACTTGTCCAAAGTCACCCAGTGGGTTTTATGGCCAAACAGGGAATTGAACCATGTTTGTTGTTGTGTCATTGAACCATGTACCTAGATTTTTTTGTTTGATTTGTTCATTGAACCATATATAAATGACAAGCCTACTGTAATACTGAAAATGGCAAAAATGCTTGGTCAGAACCAGCAACTAACCCAAAGTATAAATCCCACGATCAATCAATTTCTTCCATAAAAGAGCTTTCTCACACTCTTCAAATTAGGATTATCCCACAGAGTTATCTTAGACTGAACATTGCAAATAGAATTGTAATTGACAATTTATTGTATGCCAAGCCAACCTGGCAGCAGACACTAGGCAACAACTTGGAAAGGCAGGGAATGAGGGCATTGTTCCACAAATAAGAATTCTGGCTCTCCTGGAAATTCTCCTTCACTCCCCAAATTTCTAACACTGCAGAGAGTGAGGCACTGAAACTCATTCACTCCTAGACTGCTTATATTTTCAGTGTTCACATTCCTTTGGTAACTCTGCCTGCCCCTTTGCTTTGGATGCCTAAAGCACGGGTAGGCAACCTAAGGCCCAGGGGCCGGATGCGGCCCCCCGAGGCCTTTGGACTGGCCCCAGGCCGGTCCTGCCGCCGCCGCCACCTCCCGCCGCCCCCCCACCATGATGATATTGATTATTGTTGTTATTACTTGTTCTTGGGATTTTCTTGGCAAAATTTCCACAGGGGTTTTGCCATGGCTTTTCTGGGGCTGAGAGAGTGTGCATGCATATTTTTTTAATTTTTAATTTTTTTAAAATTTATTTATTTATTTATTTATTTATTTTTGGTGCTTCAGCCCCCCAATTGTCTGAAGGACAGCAACCTGGCCCCCAGCTCAAAAAGGTTGCCTGCCCCTGGCCTAAAGTCTATCTCTAAATGCTCAGCCGAAGTTTTAAATTACAGCAGCCCTAGACATTTGGGGAGTGAAGGAACATTTCATTTGGAGGAGGAAAAAAAACTTACAATGTCCTTGTTTTATCCCCCCCCCCCCCATAACTTCATCTCTCTGCCTCATGCCTTATTATGATCTGCTTCCCTACCTGAGGAAAGGGTGGTCCAAGGAGCAGTAGTTGCCCCCTCTGTTCAAGGTGAAGCCGGGGGAACAAGGGGGAGAGCACTGCAAGGATTACAGAGGGGAAGGAGGAACATATACATCTGAAGGGCTCCAATCCCACTGAGCCCAGAGGGACTGATTTTCAATTGGGTCAATGGCTGTTGCTGTTACCCTTCAGTAGCTGGTCCAATATCAATGCCAGTGTATCCTCCAACATCACTGAGGCCTTGGCAACTGCCCAGTGATACCTATCCTGACCCCAGACTTTGGGCATGAGTCTACTGAAGAATGGGCCTGGGCATCCTGCCATATCACACAATCGTCGTGCTATGATTCTAACGTATGGAATCTTATGATATGACACGGACCCCCCGCCCTCGGCCATATATGGGTCTCAGATCTTCTATGCAGAGAGGTATGCATGATCACCTGGCTCTAGGGACTTCTCCATCCAGTGCTCATTAAGCAAGCTCTCTGCCAACTCAAAAAACAACAACACAACACAAAACAAAAAACAATACAAAAAACAAACAAACAAAAACAACACCCAAACCCCGCCCCAAATGTCTTTCTTTTCCTGAGAGAAAAGAATAACATGCCCCACAATGTCATTTTTGAGGCAATGCTAGTCATAGGTTATCTTCATTAAGTGAAACTGTTATGGCATATTTCCAAATTTGAGGTTTCAAGTATTGCTTTTCTGAAAAGGAGTGAAGGAGAAAAAAGAACCATCCAATTGACTTTACTAGCCAGAGGGCTTTCAGAAATGCTTGAATTCATAGGGTGGTTCTGTGGCTGGTTCCTGAATTACTAAAGTTGTCATTTCTCCTGCTGCACAAGAAGACAGGAATGCCATTACTCTCTCTGAGCTGGAATGTGGCTTTTTAAAAACCATGATCCAATACAAACATTTGTGGTTTTGGGGAGCCTAACCTATTCTAAACTCAACATCCTGAAGCTAGAATTAATTGCTTATTAAATGCACAAAGAGCTCCTTTCTCAGTCCAAAGTAAGCACAGAACCTTTTGACACATTATGGAAAAATAATGCAGTTCTCAGGCTTCTTTTTCTCCCTTTGACTCTTTTGGGGTCTGGATCTATGCCAGATGCACAATAAACTCCTTGGCCTTTAACACAAACTAGCATGATTCTTCTTCTTCTGTAACTTTAATTGGGAACTGACAAAATGCAGTATGTTGCAAAAAATGTTTGTCAGAACTTGTTGATAGACCAAACTCTACAGGTTTGAAACCCAGACTGGCTGAACATAGATGCAATAACACAACCATGATTATTTTTAAGATGTTATTTATCAACATTTTAATTTTACTTGCAAAAGAGGAAGGGGAAAAAAAAAGAGTTATGAGGCCGATGTAAACAAGGCATTATAAAAGGAAATTGTCATGCTGTCTGCATCCACCCTCCCAGTGAAGATCTACACAATTACTGTGTTTTATGCAGTTCTCAAAGACCAAAAGATAAGCGAAAGGGAGGAAATTAATGCCACACCGAAGGACAGGGCTAAGATTATAAAAGTAGCCCAATCTTGGCGTGAGATCTGCAAAGCAATCCACATAAATGTGCAAAAAGATTACTAATTCCTAGTCATTTTAGGTTTTGTGGATGTGAGCAGATACACATGTATCTGTTCAGTGCTCCAACCCAATACAGCTTACATGGAGCTGCCAGGTTAGTGTAGGCAAGTCCCCTTTTTAAAAGCCAAAATCCTACTGATCAGCTATTGAGTAGCAGAATAGGGAGCAGGGAGACTAAATCCAGCTCCCCCCAGTTATTCCCATTGTTAAACAGCTGATTGGTGGGATTTCAACTTTTAAAACTTTTAATATATTTTTAATGGGGGGGTCATTGTTATTTGTTAATATTGTTTTAATGTTTTATTGTCTATTATAGGGGTAGTTTTATTTAATCTGATTTTATATGTAAGCCGCCTTGATTGCCACGGCAAAAGGCAGGGTATAAAAATAAATTTATTATTATTATTATTATTATTATTATTATTAAAAAAGTGGGCTGTAGGAAATTCATGCGATCAGCATAAATCAACAGGCAATTTAAATGCACACACATACACAGTGCCAATATCTCAAGTTCACAAAGGTTTTTTAAAAAGTTGTAGTTCTTCATCCATAGGAGTAATGCCTATAAAAGTCTGTTGCAGTGAGTGCAAAGCCCCTAACTGGATCATGGCAATAAGGTCTTTTGCAACTTCAGTTCTTTTCTTAATCTCTGCATAATATCCAGAGTGCGAATAAATAACTGTTCTCAAATCTACTGGGGCTCCAGTGTTTTCTCATTTTCCTGTAATGTCTGTAAACTAAATTAATAGAAGGAAGCACAGTGAAATTAATAGGAAATACTCTGTTGGGCATCGAACAATTTGAGGTCAGATCTCTCAAAGTGCAAACTGAAGCCTGCTTCAAGTGTCACAATATGGCATGTTATTGATAACCAAGAGGCTGAACAGACCGCCCCTTTCATCGCTGGACTGGGACTGTGGCAACCGGCAAAAAAAGGGCCCGCAAAATGCTTCTTTTTTAAAGTGGAAAAAAACCGCCCTTGCTGCTGCAGTGGTGGCTTTTCCAGGATTCTTTGGTGCAGTGTATCTAAACGTTGCGTCAAAGAAATGGCATGACACCTGCATCGGGGTGGCATTGGGGCATGTGGTCGCCATGCCCCCACTCTGCCCCGATTTAACGCTGGTCTGTTTAGGCCTCAAGTTAATATACTCTTAAACATATGCGTGTATTTATACAGGGGTATGTGTCTTGAATTTTTTTAAAAGAGCAAAATATTAGACGTATCAAGTCACCTGTTGACTTCTGGCGATCCTATGAACTTCATAGTGTTTTCTTGGGCAAGGAATACTCAGAGGTGGTTTTGCCAGTTTCTTCCTCTAAAATATAACCTACAGCACCTAGTATTCATTGGCAGTCTTCCATCCAAGTATTAACCCAAGCTGACTCTACTTTGCTTCCAAGATCAGATGGGATCTGATGCCTTTAGGATATTTAGGCCTACATTAAAATATTATTTTCCAGCAGGGGTAGGCAACCTTTCCCCTTTAAGGGCCAAGGGACTTCAGCTCCCAGAAGCCTCAGCTATGTTGGCCAATAGTCCCATGTTGGCCAATAGCTCCTGGGATTCTGGGAGCTTAAGTCCCTCAGCCCTTAAAGGGGAAAGGTTGCCTACCCCTGCTCTAAGGTGTCACAATACTCCTTTTTATACAAAACGAGCAAACATGGATATCTCTGAATACAATTTTTGTCCAAAGAAAGGGGTTGAGTGAGTAGCCAGAAAACTGTAGGAGGAGAAGGCAGGTGAACAATCCCAGTGAGCAGCAACCAACATTTCCCCAGTCCTTGCTGCTGAGAGAAGGAGGGGGAGGCAGGGAAGGTAGGTCCTTTCTTGCATCTTCAGTCTCCGCCTGCATTGAACTAATGGGTGAACCACAAGAAAGGAAGGGAATGAGGAGGAGGAGAGGGAGAAGGAGAAGGAGGAGAAAGCTCCTGCTAGATGACCTCTGCTGCATTGCCCAGAGGAAGGGGTGAGTACCTGAGCAGGGCAGGCAGAAGCATCTCTGTTTGCTTTGTTTCCTAATTTCTCTCTAGGATGCATTGTATCAGTCTCAGCTGCGGCATCCCAGCTGTATTGGCACTGAAACCAGCTTCATTTTGGAGCCAAAGAAAAACATGGCATTTTAGCAAAGCATTTTATTAGGGGCCTAATTGATTTATTCCCAAATTGTATTCAACCACCATAACCTTTAAAAACCTACTTTAATGTTTATTGTTTAATATCCTTTTAGTTTATATAAATTATTTTTATTGCTTTAACATTTTTAAAATGTGCACAATGACAACATGGATGGATTGTGGGGAAATGAAAATGACCAGGAAGACATGAAGCATAGCGGGATTTTTTCCCCATTTTGTTTTCCAACAAGGATTTTTTTTTTTAGAAAGCTGTTTTTCAGCTGACAGTCACTTAAACTTGCCAAATTATGTCTATTCTTTTAAAAGTGATTATTCAAAATATGTTTTCTGTGAAAAATCTGTCCTAATATAGTGTTGGTAGAAGTCAGCAATAACCTTTGGTGCCAGTATTACCACACATTTTTCTTTGTGTGTCTACAAGTATCCACGGCCCAGCATAGTACAATGGCTTGAGTGTTGGGTTAGGATTCTGGGAAAATGGTTTGAACTTCTGTTCAACAATGGAAACCAAGTGGGTGACCTTGGGCTAGTCACACTCTCTCAGCCTCAGAGGACAGAAATGGCAAACTCCCTCTGAAAAGCCTATAAGTATTATAAATGGTAGCTAAAAGTGCCTAACAACAACAGGTATATATGTGTATGTGTGTGTACGTGTACGTGTGCTTTCCCATCACATGTTGACTTATGGCAACTCCATGAATTTCATAGTTTTCTGACTACTCAGAGATGGTTCTGCCAGTTCCTTCTTCTAAAAAACAATATATTCTAGATTTTTTTTTTGTTTTGGCAAAAAAAAAAGTTACAAAATAGTGAGCAAGCTTCCAAAAGTCTTCAACATGGCAGATGTTAACCATCCACCTTGGGTGCTCATCAACAGGGAAGCTGCCTGACACTGAAGCCATAGAGCAGTGTTTCCCAAACTGTGGTCCTCCAGATGTTTTGGATTCCAGCTCCCAAAATTCTTGACTGTTGGCAAGGCTAGCTGGCGCCTCTGGGAGTTGAAGCCCTGAACACCTGGAGAATCAAAGTTTGGGAAACACTGCCATAGAGTCTGCATGTAGCTACAGTTTTAAGATGGAATGTAAGAGACAATAGTAGAAGAATAGGCTTTCTAGTCCTAGTCCAACACTCAAACCACTATACCACAATGGCTCTTGGGTACTTGTAGACACACAAAGAAAAATATGTGATAATACTGGCACAGAAGGCTATTGCTGACATCAGACTCTACTGAGTGCGATGTAAGTTTCAGGATGCACTTAGGATTGCTGGGCCAAGGAAACACATAATGGTTTTCCCCCTTACATTTCTGAAAACTGAAAATCTAGCCATAATCCTGTCTCCACCCTAAAGTGGAATATACTGGTAGAAAGAGAAAACAGAAGGCTTTTCCCACAGCAAAACCAGGGCTTATTTGTACTTCAATGGCTAAATTGGGTTTTCTCAAAATCACACAAAAAGAAAAGATTGATGAGTCCGTTGAACGCATTACACTATTGTGGATCTTCATTTTCTTTTTCTTACAGGCCAACATTACTACCTTTGCATTCTGTGGAAAGTAAAAAAAATCATGTCTGGAAGAGCATCAAATTTGTAGCCAGTGGGTTATTTGTAGATGCCAATCCATCTGAACACTTGGTTAGTAATGTATACAATGATAACAGCAGCTGCTATACATGAGAAAGGTATAGTGAAGAGATATGGCTAACTGACAGAAATACAGAGAGAACATATCTAGTAGGAGGAAATATATTTATAAGAAGTTCACCAGCTGCATTGCCCCTAGTGAATTTCCTATATATAGGGAAAGTAAAAACCTTTAACAGGAGGATTTCCTCCTGTCTCATTTCTGTGTGCCTTCTTTAGAACAAGGACATGGAAATATGTAGGCTACAATAAGTTTTCAATTTAATCACAATTATAGAATTAGCTCTTCTTTTCTTTTATTGGAAACAATTCAGCTTTTGCGCAATCCTGCTCCCAGAGAGCAAATCTAAAGTCAGAAAGTCTGTCTGTTAGTGATCATGGTCTTCAGGAAATATTCTCAAACCAGGTTGTTGACCACATGGGAAGAGAAAATACATGGGAAGGTATGAACAATGTTTAAAGGGGGAGGCATCGGCACAGCTGTCTGGAACATCAGCAGCAAAGAACCAGTTACAAGAAATCCTCCATCTGGATGTGACTTCACGATCTATATAAAACTGACCACATGCCTCAGAAAGCACAGAGATGGGAGCTTATGGCAAAGCTAGTGCTCTGAGTAGAGCAAAGTGGAAGTAGGAAATGTGTTATGAGTGAAATTGTGGCTTACTAAAAGTAAGGCCCAGATGAGCTATGAGAAATGAATGGAAATAGTAAAAGCCAGGATTCTGTTCCTATAGTCAAAGGTTGGGAAGACAACCAATGAAGGAATTACAGATTAGCTACAATGCAAAAACCATCTGCTGAAATTGACTGTGGCCTACAGGTAGACAAATTAGATGTATTGCTGGGCTTTATTTTTTTAATAGAAGTTTTGGTTTGTTGTTGCTGTCAACTGCTGTCAGATCAGCTTTGACTTACAGTGTGACCTTTTGAATGAGAGATCTCCAAGTGACCCTGTCATCAGCAGCCCTGCTCAGGTCTTGGAGGATCAGAGCCACGGTTTCTTTGACTGAGTTTATCTATCTGGAATGTACTCTTCTTCTGTTCCTACTGCCTTCTAGTTTACCAAACATTATTATTATCTTTTCTAGTGGTTCATGCCTTCTCATGATGTGGCCACGTATGACAAACTCAGTTTAGTCATCTCAGCCTCCAGGGAGAGTTTAGGCTAGATTTGCTCTAGGACCCACTTATTTGTCTTTTTAGCCATCTACAATATCTGTGGAACTCTACTCCAGAACCACATTTCAAATGAGTAGATTTTCTTCCTATCAGCTTTCTTCACTGTCTAGCTTTCATAACCATACATAGAAATGGGAAATACCATGGCATGAACAATTCCAACTTTAGTATTCAATATTGTATCTTTACACTTCAGGATCTTGCCTAGTTCCTTTATAGCTGCCTTTCCATGTCCATTCTGATTAAGGACTGAGCCAAGGTATGGAAAATCTTGAACTATTTCAATGTCTTCATTATCTATTTTGAAGTTATGTAAATAATTTCTGGTAATTATTTTTGTTTTCTAAATTTACTATTGTAAACCTGCTTTTCACTTTCTTCCATGATTTTCTTCAGTAATTATTTCAAGTGTTTGCAATTTTGTGCCAGTAGCATGGAGCCAGTGTGGTGTAGTAGTTTGACCACTGAACTATGTATGACTCTGGAGACCAGGGTTTGAATTCTTGCTTGACCATGACCATTGGTGTGGGTGGCCTTGGCCAAGTCAAATACTCTCAGCTTCAGAAAACCTTGTCATAAGTTCACCCCATCATAGGCTCATTTCCATAAGTTGGAAACAACTTGAAGACACACAATAACAACAAAAATAACAAGAAGTATGGTGTGATCTGCATATCTTAAATTCTTCCTGTAATCCTGCTTTATATGTGATATTTTAAGCCAGGGGTAAGCAACCTTTCCCCTTTAATGGCAGAGGGATTTCAACTCCCAGAATCCCAGGAGCTATTGGCCAACATGGGACTACTGGCCAACATGGCTGAGGCTTCTGGGAGCTGAAGTCCCTCGGCCCTTAAAGGGGAAAGGTTGCCTACCCCTGTTTTAAGCATACCTGTTAAAACAGGTAGGGTGATGAAATGCATTCCAACTCCCTTACCAATTGGAAACAATTCTGTTTCTCAAGAGCCACCAGTCCTAAATGATCCTTCTGGGTGACAATCTTTTGAGATAATCAACAGGCAAAAATTATAAGAAGGAAACATTGAAAAGTTCTCTCTTTTCAGGGTATGTTTATTGCAGGGCATGTTGTATTCCTCTTTTTCATAGTTTGGCCTGTTTCATATCACAAATCAAACAGCACCAAGATCGAGGCTCAAGAAGCACCTAACAGTCTGAAGGAACTGGCCAGTTTCCCCCGCCCCCGGTTTTCTGCTTTAAAGCCATAGCATTAGTGCAAGCTCAAATGCATTTGACTGCGAAATGGAAACAATCTTGAGGCTTCTGATATTAATCAGAGAGACTGAGAGCTTTAAAGCTATCTTGGGTGCTTTGATTAACAACTCCTTCTCTCACAGAAAACATGTAGCCTTGGGAATCAGTAATCTTAGGGTATTACACCTAATAGAAACGGCTTAAAGGGGATTACCCAGAAGGGACTTTTGTGAAGCTTTGGAGACTATATGGGTCCATAGTCAGCAAGGTAATAAAGCCCTTCAAGGTTTGATAAGAAATGGGAATCCTCAGTCAACCCCCAAAGTCTCATTGACCAGGTCTGGATTATTTGCCAGGATATCAATTATTCTTTAAACATCTACCTTGGGAGCCTAAGTATGTTATTTATAAACATGGTTTGGAGAATAATTTCTCTCTCCCCCTCTCTCTCTTAAGCACTGCAATTCTCTATGTTTTCCAAATCAAGCTGGCTTAATCAAAGGGTATGTTAAATTGATTTATTGGGAGGGAGGCCCCAAACTATATGTCTATTGGAACCAACTAAAAAAAAGCAAAAAAGCAAAAGCCCTAAGACAGGAGTTAGCTTTCAAGCATTGTTCCATAAATGGATCCACAATCTAGATCCTGAAAGGCTTTTGTATCTGCTGTGATGGACTTAAGAGGCAAGCCGATACGGCTTGACCTCCTTCTTGATTAATAGCAAAGACTTTTGTATTAATTTGAGGGATTGGTCCAGAGCACTTGGAATTGGATACACATGAGCAGACAAGTGTAGGTTTAACAATTAACAATTAGCAACTCTGATTTTTTGAACATAGCTTCATACTTGAATAACAATCTCTTCTATTAGACTATTAGACTTCACTTCTGACAGCTAGACTTCAATCTATCCATTAATCTAAACACACTACCATTACCTATAAAGCAAGGTGATTCCAAAACTGTTCAGATTAGGAAGGAGAATATTGTACAAAGGTATCAAAAATCCATAAATAAAAAAGCACATTAAAGCGACTAATAATAATAATAATAATAATAATAGGCACCATGGCATAGTGGTTTGACTGCTGGACTATGACTCTGGACAAGGATTTGATTCTTGTTCAGCCATGAGATCCACTGGGTGACCTTGGGTGAGTCACACTCTCTCAGTCTCAAGGGAAGGCAATGGCAAACCACCTCTTAACAGATCTTGCAAGAAAACCCCATGATAGGTTCACCTTAGGCTCGTCTTAAGTTGGAAACACCTTGAAGGCACACAGTGCATGCGCGCACATGTGCATGCACACACACACACAAATAATAATAATAATAATAATAATAATAATAATAATAATAATAATTTATATTATAATATTTATATAATAATAAAAATGTGACCTCCATGATAAAACCTCAGTTAGTTTCACATGAATTACATACTGGTCCAACATGGGCCCATCTTGTAGATATGTGACCTACCAGGAATGAAAGCCATAGAACAGATGCAGAGCCAGCTCAAGACATTTTTGCTTACTGAGGTAAAGGGCAAGATGGCATTCCTTCCCTTGCATGTATTTAGAGAGAAGCCAAGGGGACTGGCAGATAGGTATTATGTCAACATTGTTAAACACTCTCTGAGCAAGTCCTTGTTTTGTTATGAATTGGTTGTAAAGATCTTCAGGAGAGGCCCTTGTGGACGTTTCCTAGATAGGCAGAGGGAAAAGGGCTTTCTTTCCCTGTGTTGCTCCAAGACTGCAGTGCTCTCCTGTCTGAATTCAGATCAGTTTCCATTCATGTTGCTGTTAGGAAGGGTGGTGATGCATCTTTCAATTTGGCTATTTAAATTACTTTTACTGTTGCAGTGATTTCAATAGTTCTGTTCATGTTGTTTTAGGGATGTTTGTTCATAGGACAGCTATACCCCCAGTTTGGCTGTGTTTTACCAGGATTCTAGGCATGGTACCTGGTGTTCTTCTGGATCACCACCTGACCTAGAGTCCAAGCATTTTTAAAAGTATGTTTCAAGCCAGGATATGGAGCAAAATGTGGAGGCATGCTTTTGTGAAACAGTTCTGGAAAAAACACAAACCTGCCCTTCCTTCTTAGACATGAGGGAAATAAATAAATTTGCCAGCAGCTACAGGAACTGCAAGAACAGAGAGGGGAGCCTCATGCTACAGATAGGCCATGTGTTGTGCATCCCTGCTTTAAATCACAGATTGATGGCAGTGACTGTTTCACTGAATGATAGGCACCCAGGCCAGAATCACAGACACTTATACTTAACTAAGGGCCTCGGCAGACGACTAATAGAGTCGTCTTCCGGGCAGGGAAGAGGAGGGGCAGCCGCACGAGCGGCACCCCTTCCTCTTCCTGAGGTCGCCCTCGGAGTCGCCGGCCCTCCGCACGGCCGGCGCTCCGAGGATGACCTCACGCCACGGCGACCGCACGTGCCGCAGCGTTTGAGTCAGGGAAAGTGCGCCCGCCGCTTTTAGGGCGCACTTTCCCTGAAATCTAAAAGGAGCGCCAATTTAGATGCCGGCCATGAAAGCCTACGACTTCACACTTTTCAGTGAGTTACCTGAGAAGCTCAGCTGTTTCTTGCTCTGTCTCTTAAAGCTTGATGCATATTTTTTGATTTCATATTAGCTGAACACCTACCCAGTGTTGATCAGATGGCCTTCCTTGGCCTTCATCATCATCATAAAAGGGCATGCCTTCTCGCCTTGCCTGATGGTATTCTTTCCGTAATTTCTGGATGCGGTCTGCAGTTCCAGCACTTGGACGGTCACTGGATAAAGAAGAAAATGCAAGCCTAAGTATCTCTCAGTGTTATCTCATCTCTAGCAGCTGCAAGCAGGAGATCTAATTCATTCAACAGGTGAAAACTTTAGCTTTAGAAATCCTACGTTGGGTTCTCAGTTTTCATGATCTGGCCCCCAGTCTGATTCAAAAATATACACAAATACAACATATGTTATCTTGGACTTCAAGTCATACTAATGTACTTTGCCATAAAGCCCCAAGTTTGAAGGAAAAGCATACTTAAGCAGAACACAATTTAATGCTGATGTTCCTGAGTTTTTTTTAAATGAATAATTGCAGAGCTTATCTTATAACTTATAGCTCAGACTTCAGATGGCGTCTCTCCTCTCAATGATTGTCTTAAAGCGGTAATGGACCGGATGAGGAAAAACAGATTGAGACTGAATCCAGACAAAATGGAGGTGTTAACAGTCACGGGCCCGAAACCAGGTCTGGGAATACAACTTCCAGGCCTGGATGGAGTCACACTCTCCTCCAAGGACTGTGTTCGCAGTCTAGGGGTACTCCTAGATTCGTCACTTCACATGACGAATCAGGTGAATGCGACGGTCAGGAGTGCCTCTTATCAGCTTCTGCTGATACGCCAGCTGCGCCCTTTCCTGGAAAGTAGGGATCTCGAAACTGTGATACACGCTCTAGTAACCTCACGTCTGGACTTCTGTAACACACTCTACATGGGGCTACCCTTGTGCTTAACTCAGAAACTTCAACTAGTTCAAAGTATGGCAGCCAGGTTGCTTACTGGTACATCTAGGAGAGAGTACATTACACCTGTGCTGAAATCTCTCCACTGGCTGCCCATTAGTTTCCGAGCACAGTACAAGGTGTTGGTTATGACCTTTAAAGCCCTTCATGGCTTGGGTCCAACTTATCTTCGGGACCGCCTCCTTCCTTATGACCCCCCCCTCGAGCACTTCGGTCCTCTGGGAGGAACCTGTTACAGCCCATAAAAACCAGGCTGTCGTGACCTCCCAGAGGACCTTCTCTGCCTCCACTCCCAGATTATGGAATGGCCTGCTGGATGAGAGCCATCTCATTACCATCCTTGACAGCTTCAAAAAGGCAGTCAAGACGGATCTTCTCTGGCAGGCCTTCCCTGAACAACATCCCAGCCCAAAAAAGAAAAGGAGAAGACATTGATTCCAGCTCCTTAACTGCCTCTGCCATGCTGCTATTTCTATGTCTGGACTATATTGTTTTTATTTTGTATTTTAACTTACTAATAGTTTAATATATTTTAAGGGGCGGGTGGGTTAGGGAAGGGGATTCTTGGTTTGTTTTAACTTGTGATGTTGTTTTAATTTGTTGCCCTAATTGCGCTGCAGAGGGGTGGGATAAAAATACATATTATTATTATTATTATTATTATTATTATTATTATTATTACAGTTTCATTCAAGAATGAATGGAACAGTGACTGGTGCTACTCTGGGTTCAACTTGTTCCTCTCTGAAAAAAGGCTGACTTTCCTATTACATTTAAATCCTGCTACATGGGGGTGGGGGGTGGGACATTGTGTTTACAAAAACAGAAAAAAAAAGAGGGCCGCTGGGGTTGTTTCCAGTGGGCCAACAGTGTCATGGCACCTTCTCGTTGTATCTGTTAGTTCTCTTTGTATCTTTGGCATAGTACCTGTTTTGCCCCCTTTGTCCCTTCCCTCCCTCTTCCTTTATCTAATATCTTGTCCTCAGTTGAAGTTTGCAGGAAGTTTGTTAAATGGGAACACACAGACTAGTAAGATAGAAGAGCAAAGTTTGTTGTGTATGATTTATTGCACCACTAAATTACAATAATGTTAAGTTTGTATTATATGCATGCAATGGGAAAGACTGCTCACTGGGTAAGATTTATTTTCCCCATCTTCTGTAGGTTTAAATATAAGGATATTAAAATATTTTGATTCACAGTGACATTTATGGATGCCATATACATTTCCTACGTCTGTCCAAATGTAGGGATTATATGTCAAGGAAGAGGGAATGATTTCTACACAGGGTGAAAGAGGCCTTGTTGCGGGGAGGAGAAATATAGGCAAATGATGGGAACAAAATGCAAGAATACATTGTGTGCAAATGCGACACAGCAAAGCACTCAGAGATGTGTAATACAATTTAATGAACTGTTAATAAAATGGAGACTATTTTATAGCAAACCACAGAACCCAGAAGCAAAGTTCCACTGTTTCCAACATTTTCATGCATGTAATTGTCTAGAAGTGGCCACCTAGGGTACACACTCCCCGAGATCCCAATTTGCACAACTGTGAGGTATAGCAGCCACATGCGAATTCTGTTATATTTTGTTCTTTGACTGGAAAAAAACTGAAACATTTGAAACACTCTGACCATGTTTTCAGTTTACACAACTTTTTTTTCCTCCTGTGGAGGTCTGTGTAGTTTGTCTCATTAAAAATCTGTGCCTTAGTTTTTAGCCATCAGACTGACTCTAGAAAGTTGCAGGCACCCATTTCTTCACAAGGCCAGATGCTGTCCTCGGTGGAAGCATTGTCGGTAAAACTTGATGATCTCTCAGCAGTGCTCAGCTATCCTGGCAATTTCTGTGGTACAGTAAAAGTCTTCGAAGATATCCTCAGCACGATAATTGTGAGCTTAACTGGACTCACAGCCTTAAATACTAGGGGCTCCATAAAAATCAAGCTGCTTCAGAATGAATGCAGAGACTTTTCATCATCAAACCATCCACAACTTAGCTATGGGTCAGTGCTACAATGTGCCTTACTAAAAATAAGACAGTCACTGTGTATATTATTTGTGTGATGAAGGCAGTATGTTCCCATTTCCCCCTCCCCCCCAGACATAAAATACCAGACATAGTATTTGAGGGATTTTTCTCAGTAACTGTCCACAGCGATACAGTTAAAAGCACTGGATTTTTTTTCAAAAAAATGTAAGTCTAATTGAGGAAAGAAATATGAACCATATAACAAAAAACTCTCCCAACCCCAAGACTGCATCAAGTCCCAAGCAATGTGAAATTATTTTGATGCCCAATCATTTAACAGTTCTGCATTTCAGCTTGGCTGCTGACAATTACATGAATATATGAACCAGATTGAAACCACCAGATGAATTCAATCAGGGCCTGGCAAATATCGCATACATAATCTATTAGTTTGCTCCAAAGAAACTGAAGCATTGAATTCAAACAGAATGAAGTCATCAGTAATAATAAAAAAAGAAACTGATAAGGCAATATTAAAAAAAACAACACAGAGAGACCACAATTTTCTCACATTTGCAGGGGGGGGGGAAACTTTGACTTTAACCTATTTTAACATCTGAGTATAACTACATATATTTCAAATATGGGTTTGATCAGATAGCCATTCTAAAGCAAGGAAATGGAGGAAGAAATAAAATCCCAGGTGCATAAGATGAAAAAAAAAAAGTTTGTACAGAAAAGAAACCAGAATTTACAAAAGAAATGTTAAAAATTATGCCAACTTTAAAAAATCAAAATACACAGTGAGCATTTTAACTGAAATACATCAGTAAAATTTGTGACCATTAAAATGGTGGAAGGAGCTTCATCACCTCTTTGCTTATAAGACCACTGTGAAATTACAAGGGACGTAATTACATTGCTAGCACAATGTTGCACCTGGCAGTTCCTCTCCAGTCCCAGAGGTGTAGGGGAATACTGGCTAGCTTCTAAGAATCAGAATTGGAAGGGACTCTACAGCCCAAATCCTTTCTATGCAAGATGTTACAACTAAAGTGCTCCCTCCAAAAGGTCACCCAACTTCTGTTTAAAAACCTCCAAGAGGGAGAGTCTGCCAACCTTTGAGGACGTACCTAAATTATCAGCAGGCCTTGAACTCTCTGTGTATGTTGAGTCATTGTTTCTGATCCTCAATAAGAAGGCACAGAAGTCCATGGGCATCACATAATTAGTTCAGTTGCCATCAACCACTGTATGCCATATTATCATATACAGACCTCAAAACCTACTAGTTACTTCTAATTAATTCCTCTCTCTAATAATGAAGTTATAACTAAATGGCATTAAAATGGACTTAATGAGGGATTAACTTCACTCTTTCTGCTCTATCTCAGTTTTTAGTTATTTTTACAGTCAAGGGGAGTCTCATTAAGGGGTGAAGAAGGGATATCAAATGCATCAAATACTGGCTCATACTGTGGCCTCTACTGCAAACTCATGCTCTGCTTTGAAGAGGAGGGTGGTGTATTTTTTTTTTTTTTTACCACAGCCCAGCAGCATTCAAATATTTTATTTACTCTAGAAAATGGAAGCTTCTCTAAAAATATAACTAGAATGTCAACAAATTGCCTTTCTGGACCTTCAAACTCTAACTACTTAAAAAAACAAAAACAAAAACACACACACCAACTTTCCAAGTTCTAAATTGTGCAAAGCCAGATCTAATCTAAGGGGGGTTGCAGACGGCCAGAAATAGTGTGAATTCAGTCCACTTTTAGGGTTAGGGTTAGAGTTAGGGAACCATGGGAACTGTATTTTATTGTGGCATCAGAGTTGTCTGACAGAGAAGGCTCAATGTCTCAGAAAAATAACAGTTCCCATGATTCCCTAGCACTAACCCTAACCCTAAAAGTGGACTGAATTCAAACTATTTCTGGCAGTCTGCAACCCCCCCATCACTTAATATTCTTTAAATATTTCAACAGAGTATATAAACAATTAACCCTGTTGTGCATATTATTAAATGTCATTTCCTTTTGAAGAATTTTGAGCACCTGGAGAAATAATCAGTGAGGCAATGGCACTTTCCTTCATAACCCAGATGCCTTTCTTTCATTTTATCAGTTCAATATCAGTGGCATACAATAAAGATCACAACATGCTTCAGGTATTGACCCAAAATACCTTGGCTGCTTCACCTCAGAATCTGATTTGGACGTCAGTCAATGCAGCAACTTTCTTGTAATGACTGATGTCTTACTGGTTTCCATTTAACAAAACAAAATGTTAAATCAAATGGGCTTGGCCACATCTTATAAAGAAAGGCCTTTGGTTTTTCAAAAAGGAAATATTCCACTCTCCTGGTGTTTTCTTAACTGAATTCATATTGCTAAAGTCATTCCCTCAGGCTGCAACTACAGTTGCTGGCAGCAGAACCTTCAGTTTGGAGATGGGTTTGCTGTGATTGTGTATAAAGTGGGGGCTGGCAAAAAAACAGGAGGAGAGGAAAAATAAATCAATCTCCACCCCACCCTCTGCTGCAGCCTATAGTTTCCACAAGTTCTCTCCAAATGCTCTGTTCCCCCTAACTGGGCTCCTGACAGAAGAAGCTGGTAGGGAGCTACATAAACTTTTAAAATCTGGGGGCGTTTTCACACAGGCGGCTCTAAAGCCGCCTGGAAGCCCCCTGGAAGCAATCAAGAGCCGTTCCGGCAGCGTAAACAGCAGCCGCCAGAAGGGCTCCTGATTGCCTCCGGCAGCAGCCCCTCTAATTCCTTTTTAGAAAAGGAATTAGAAATATGGGGCTAAAGCCGGGAGGGTGCAGGGATGGCGCAGGGATTGCGCAAGATGGGGCTGGGCTTGCTGCAACGTCGTGTAAACACGACAAGCAAGACCCCGGAGTGAGGCAGGGATGGCGCAGGGATGGCGCAGGATGAGGAGGGGCTTGCTGCGACGTCGTCTGAACTTTTAGGTTCTGGAGCCGGAGTGGGGCCGGACGGAGGTAGGTTTGCCTCCGTTTAAAGCCCCGTGTGAAAACGTCCTATGAGAGGCCTTAGAGCACAAGACATTCCATGAGAAACAGTAGAGATCCAAAAACAAAGCTGAAAACACTGAAATTCATAGGTCATAGGCCATAGGTCGCCGGTCCCTGACTTAAAGTAAACAAAGTTCGGCTACCAGTCCTGAAAAACACCAAAATCAAGACCCATCAAATGCAAATAAAAACCACCCAGGGTCAGGTGGGATTCCCAAAAGACAATGGATCACTAATCAAATAGACACCCAAGGCCTTGCCATTCAACAACAGACTAACACAGATTAACACGTAAATCACCTTCTCTCAACCAAGGGTCACAAAGTATATATACCCCACTCACTTCCATGCCAGCATTCTCTGAAGATGCCAGCCACAGCTGCTGGTGAAACTTCAGGGAAAATACTCTTCTACAACATGGTCACATAGCCCAAAAAACCCACAAAAAAACTATGGATGCTGGCCGTGAAGCCTTCAATTTCATGATTCAGAGATGTTTTATCATTGCCCTTTCTCAGTGCCAGTGTTAGTATATCTCTTCAGCCTTCAGGAATGGGCTGCAAACTATGTGGTTGGGCATAAATATTCTATATATTTACTTTCTGAAAAGAGATTTCCAGTTGGAGCTGGAAGGAGGAAGTATAAGTTTAAATGGGGGACCCTCATTAAAAGTATCTGAGAAACCTTTGTCTTCTCATCCATAGAGATTGGGCAGGTCCAAGTGTAAATCCGCAGCTGAGTTGTCAGCACTCATTACCAGAGCTTCTACCATATTTGGCTTAATAGCTATATGGTGGCCAGGATACTTAAAAAGTCCTTTAAACTTGCAGTCCTACCACCAATGGCAGACATAGATTGAAATTAGGGGGCGCTTCAACCAATTTGCAATACCTATATCTGGATAGCAGGGAGGTCTGCTGCTAAAAGCAGGGGTGAAGGCCAAGTTCCATGCTGTGCCTCCATAGAAGAACTTCTTACTGGAGAGAGGAGCTTGAAGAGACTTTGCTGGAAAGAAAGTGTGACAGAAATGTATAACATAGTGGGAAAGGGTTGATGCAGGGGAAGGTTGGCTTTTAGTCTGAGTCTCCCATTGGCTACAATTAACAGATTGCAATAGTCTCCTTTGGTGCAGAGGGAACGATTCTCCATAAATGCTTTCCAGCTGGAATCTTTCTCCCCCACCCACCTCCCTTGGCAAGTTGACAAAGGACGTTATCACACGGGGTCTAAAGCAGCCCCACCCCTTCGCCATCGCTGCATCATTCCGGTTCCTTTGCCTCCGTGATCAGACGACGTCGCGGCAAACCCCGCCCATCCCTGCATCATCCTTGCGCCATCGCTGCATCATTCCAGCTCTTTTGAATTCCTCTTTCAAAGAGGAATTACGGACTGCGTGACCAGAATCATTCCGGTATGGCTCTGGATTGATTCCTTGCCGCTTTTCTTGCTGCTGGTGTGATAACATCTAAAGCCTGGAACTCTTTCAAGAGTGCTGAAAAACATTCCCATTTGGAGTGAGTTTCAGTGGTTCGGGGTTAAGCTGATACTGAGCAATAGGGCACAAGGTGTGTGTGTATGCTAGTCTTGAGGGTACTGTTTTAAACTGTTGAGGATTTTTATTTTCTAGCTTTAAGGTTCATTTTTTAACAAATGGTGTGGTCAACAGATATTAAAGTAATATTAACCTTTATTTTAAATAATCCTAAAAAAAACATTCTTAGGTTAAAAATCTAATAAAATAAATGTGTCCCAATTAATAGAATGTCACAACTGCTATAATTACAACGTTGTGCACAAAAATCAAAACATAACTGGATCTATCATTATTAATGTACTTGTCTTAAAACATGAGGGAAATCACTACTGAGTGGTATTGTTCATTTATGGTATCACTCACTTAAAAAGTCAAGACTGATGTATTTCAAAGGGTGTCTTACAAAAGCAACACTTACAATGCCAGCATTTATTTCAGAACCTGCATCTTTTACTGAAGTGACTTAAGCTTAACAAGGAGAGGAAAGAAAAAGAATACTTGAAAAAATATAGTAAAAATAAAACTGATACTAAGAACAGGACATCACAATATTTTAAGCTTTTATCTTTGTCAGCCAAAGAGGGGAAAGATAGTTTACAGGAAATAAGCGTTTGGTGTTTACATCTCTACTTGAGCAAATGAATGCTATTCCAATAGAAGGCTCTGACAATTCAGTGAGATAACAGAAGTTAAGATTCAGAGAGGGCTCAAAATGTAAAAACACAGTGTGCACATTTCACAGCTGAAAGCAAACTAAAAGCTTCATCTCTCTCTCTGTCTGTCTGTATACCTGCCTGTCTGCCTGCATGTGCCCATATGTATATCTACATAGAAAACTGTTCCCTGCCCTCCTCTCTCTCTCTCTCTCTGTTTGTATTTGATCCTGAAGTATGCAAACTGCTTTATAAGAAAAAAGAGAAGACTTTCATATTACCTAAATGGGGATTTCATCATATCTCACTATTGTCATGGCAAAACAAATCCTTATAAAGTCAGGCAGGACAGCATGGTGCCATGTATCTAGACCTGATCCAGCAAATACCATGATCTTCGACAACTATTACAAATCAGTCAGCCCATCAATAAGGAAGCATGACTATAGGATGGGGATGACACCTTAGAAGTGGAGTAAAAAATGGGAAGTCAAGAAGTTATATGGAAAATACACGCTAGCTCAGTTTGAAAGAACAGCCAATTTTTCTAGTAGGCCATTGACAGGTTGCTTGTGTGAAGCTGCTTTATTCTGAGACATTCAGATTGAATGGGTAGTGTTGCTTTTATTGAAGGCCTCAGGAAGAGACCTTTGCAGTTTTGGGATGTGAAATCCCCACCGCAGCCCTCGTCCTCCACTTCTATCCTGTCTTTTTCCTAGTTTGGGATTCATGGTGGTTTGCAACAGATAAAAAACACACAGTTAAAATTCACAAATTTAAAAGTTAAAACATGATTAAACTATCAACAAATTAAAACCAGTTAAAAACAAACCTTTTTTAAAAAAACTTAGCAAAACCAAAACAACAGATAGAAAATCCAGCACATTTTAAAGATAGGCCTTATACACACAGTCTTCAAAGACCTATTGAAACAGAAGAATCTTCAGAGATTATCAGATGGGGAAACATCGGGGGGGGGGGGGGGGAAGGCATACTCCCAGCAAAATAGTGCAATTGCGCTGAAGATTTTCAGACGATGTCGTGTTTATCCAGGACTTAACCCATGAAGAGCCAGCAATGCTCCAGCAACAATCCATTCATGGGACTTCCCATGGGTTCATCATGGGTTAAGTCCTAGATAAGTGCGATCTTTCTGAAAATCTTCAGCACGATGGCACTACTTTGCTGGGAGTATACCTTTTAATCCTGCCCCCCCCCCCCCCATGATAATCTCCGTAATCTATTTGTGGAATGAGAGTAAGGAGGAAGCCAATCTAACCACTCTGAGAAGGGAATGTTAGAATCTGGGGGCAGCCACCTTCTCCCTTATTCCCACTGGATGTACCTGTGAAGGCTGTGACACAGAGAGAAAGGCCTCCCTAGCAGATCTAAAACATGGGCTGGCTTGTAATGGAGAAATAACCTGGACCTGAGTCATATAGAACTACGCAGCTAAAAAACAGCATTTTAAATTGTGCCTGGAAATGGCATGGCAGCCAGTGAAGTTGTTGCAACATGGGAGCAGCTCTTTGGACCTGCTGAAGTTTCAGAGCATTCTTCAAAGGCAGCCACACAAAGAATGCTTACAATAATCCAGTTGGGAGTCCTGGTGGTACTGTGGTTAAATGCCTGTACTGCAGCATCTCACTCATAGACCACAAGGTTGCGAGTTCAATACTAGCCAGGGCTCAGGCTAGACTCAGGCCTGCATCCTTCCGACGTCACTAAAATGAGTATCTAACTGTTGGGGGGCAATGAGCTTACAGTTGTAAACCGCTTAGACACCCCATAGCGTGATATGAAGTGGTATATACATGAAGCTGCTTTGCTTTGCTTTGCTAACTAAGGCATGTTTTGGACTGGCTAGATCTGACTTCTCAAGAAATCTCTTTTGATACAGATGACAGGAACTGGATGTCTAGATAGGCCATTCTGGGAGTTGGAGTCCAAAAAAATAAATTTCCCAAACTCTGCCCCTCCTGATCTATGGGAAGGTTTAAAGACTCACATTGGTTTCCATTCATTTACTGTTGCCTCTGCCAAAGAGTATTGGCCAAGCAAGATCAGGGATTCAGAAGCCACTAGGCCACTATATGTTTGTATTGACTTTTTCACTTAATGTGGCAACTCCATAATCCTTGTCCCAAGTACAATGCTGCCTAAAGGCTTATGTGATGGCCTAGGGCACAAACTACCCCCTTCACTTCCTCCTCTTTCAACTATCAGGAGGCAGGAGCATTTTGGTTTGTGCAGCAAGTCACTGAAGTGAGTGTTGTAGCATCTGCCTAACTATCTATGTAAGGAGTCGGCAACCTACGGCCCGCGGGCCGGTTCCGGCCCAGGTCGCTGGACTTACCAGCCCAGGCAGACCCCTGCCACCGCCGCCGCCACTGCCCGGTTCGGTCGCCACCCGGCCGCGACCGCTATTTTGTTCTCCAAAATGGCGCCCACGACGTGTTTGCACATGCGCAGGATTACTGCGCATGTGCAAACGCGTTGCGATTGCCATTTTGGAGAACAAAATGGCGGCCGCGGCGTCAGCAGCGCATGCGGCGCCTGGGAGGAGGCCCGTCCCTGCCGAGGGAATCCTCCCTGGGGGGACCCTCGGTGGCGACGGGCTTCCAGGAGACCCATCGCCACCGAGGGAAGCCTCCCGGGGGGACCCTCGGTGGCGACGGGCTTCCAGGAGGCCCGTCGCCGCTGAGGGAAGCCTCCTCGGGGGGACCCTCGGTGGCGACGGGCTTCCAGGGTGAATTCGCCCAAGGATCGGGGCAGGGGGGCCTTGGGGGGACCTTTCCAAGGCCTCCCCGCTCGATCCTGAGGTGAATTCACCCAAGGATCAGGGCAGGGGGGCCTTGGGGGGACCTTTCCAAGGTTCTTCCTCTTGATCCTCGGGTGAATTTACCCCAGGATCAAGGAGAGGCACCTTGGCAACAGTCCTCCAAGGTGCCTTTGCTCAATCCTGAGGCGAATTCGCCAAAGGATCAGGGCGGGGGGGGGGCCTTGGACTGGCCCCATGGCGGCTGTGAGGGGTGGGTGGGCGTGCGCACACCCCCAACCCCTGTACAACCGGCCCCTGCACCATTTCCCCCCCTCCCCTGGCCCCACGGCAGCAAAGGCCGCGGCGGCAGCGTGCACGGGGGGGTCGTGCATGGCGGTGGAGGGTGAGCGCGCCGCCATTCCCCCCCCCACCTTGGCCCAGCCGAGACCTGGGCTACGGGAGACCGGCCCAGGTCCCAAAAAGGTTGCCTGTCCCTGGTCTATTTAGAATCCTCTGTCTTTGATTCTCTCTGCACATCCACATGATTGTAACAAACTATGGAGGGTGAGCATACCTTGGAGCCATTATATATTATATTGGAAAAGTAACTTTCCAAGCTCTGTCTCATCAGAGAAGCTCATGGTCTGAGACCATTATTAGAGCTCAGCTGGATGCAGCTCTCTTACAGCTAACTTCCTGTGAATCAAAAATGGATTTCAGTCAGTGCTGTTGAATGTATAATGCAGTTTATGAATATAGCAGACTGGCGCATATGATGCAGCCAATTATACAATGAATATAAAGTAATGATTAAAAGGCACAAACAAATACATGGTATAATATAGATCAACTTTATGTTAAGAGTGCTGTTTTGAATTAAGGTAGAGTTTGACATTTTTGTTATCAGGAAGTAGTAGGAAATAGATCCAGAAAAGATGAAAGAGGCCACTAGGTTACATCATCTATCATTCCAGGAGCCCTCCGGCCATATCAGCTGTCAGTGGATCACCTCCCTACAAAGTGAAGCACTGTATAGACAGGAGACAAAGCTAGCATCGCTGAAACATCACATAAGATTTTATGATAAAGCAGGTCCAGTGGGGCAGGTTGTAGTTTAAAAAAGCATATGTGAAGGACAACTTGGGCAAAACAGTTTGGGAATTCAAACTTTTGAAAGGGAAACCAGCAGGTGAGGGGGAGCATTTGTAGAGGCAATTTCTCATTTAGCTGTTCTTGCGTCAAACTTAAAAAAATACTTTATAAAGTCAAGGGAGGTGTACATGTTGAAAGTGAAGCTCTTGGAAAATGAGTGACTTTCAGCAGGATTTGAAAATGCAATGCATTTCCATTTAAAAATGAAAATCTGAGAATTATCAGGACCTAACTGTGGATGAAAGTCCATTCAAGTAGTCAAAAAGCCCAATACCCCTTTCAAAAAGTGAACTAGCAGAAAGGGAGCCCTAAGTATAAGTAATGCAGAACACCACAAAACAAATGAAGCAAAAAGAAAGAAAAGAAAAGCTAAAATTGCATAGAAACTAATCTGTAAATAGACATTGGCTCTAACTTCAACTTAAAATATCAACTACATCATTATCTAGTTTTAAATACTTAAAAAACCCTAACAAATAAGGTTTTCTTAAGTCAAACATTGTGACCTTTCAGCCCCGCAAACATGCATAAAAGAGTTACAACCCCTTCTGTTCAAAAGGTTAAAGATTCCTCAAGCAACACATGACAGTCATTTGTCTGGATGAAAACTGAGCCTCAGTGACCCTAAAACCGTCAGCTATGACTCTTTGACTCTAGAGGCAGCTTACTGGAAATGAAGCAACTATTATTATTTGGGCTTCCAGGGATTAATTAAAAATCAATTAGGCTCTTCTTTTATACCTGAAGTACAGCGCTGAGCTGAATTAAATGTTTGCTGTCTCAAATGGTTGGCACCAGTGTTTTTTCAAACATCTTAGGGTTCCTTTCTTGCTTCCTTCTTAAACAACATATGACTTAATGTGGCTTGAAAAATTTCTCAAGGGTCCATAACATATCTTCCCATTACAAACACACAATGGAGGTCTTTTCTGTAGCTTCCCCCCTACACCCTGCCTATATCTCATGCCCCTTGATTTTGTAACCTGCAGCTGCCTGTAGACTTCTCTTTCCACTGACATCTTTAAGAGGAGGCTACAGGAAAATGTATTTTCTCAAGACTGGTCGAGGGCAAGGAAATTCTGTTTCTTAAAGAGTAAGTAAGGACTTGAGGGTATTTTTTGGGGGTGGGGAGAATCCTTACACAGTACAGGAAAAGTTTCCCATGTGAAGACATAACAGAACTGGAAGACTCTTACAAGATACTGGAATACAAGATTTTCTTATGCTAAATCAAACAAAAATCTATCATCAGTGATACCTTTATTGGCCAACCAATAAATTTATAATAGGGCTTTATGCCAAAGTTATAATAGGGTGTCTGTGCATCTTTTTTTTAACAAGTGCAACACACAACTAAATGTTGCAGTACATTCCACTTCCTAATAGGACTGTTATTGTTCAAACTTCACACCACCATTCCTTTTAACCGCACATGTTGTATTTTAGCTTTCCAGTGTCTTTGTCACTCTCAACTTTGTGGCCACCATATACATTCATTCCTTTGGGGTGAGTTTGGGTATCTGTGTCTAGTTTTGGCCCACTAGGATTGCTTTTCCTTCCTTCCTTCCTTCCTTCCTTCCTTCCTTCCTTCCTTCCTTCCTTCCTTCATTTTTGGTACTTTTGCAAGATTCAAAGTTTCCCTACAGTGTAGATATCAACATTCTCCTTTCTAACTGACTGGCTACAAGCCGGTCAGTCCTCACTCCACATCTTTGCTATGAGGTGTGGTGGTAAAACTATTTGAGGTAAAATAAGCTTTACTTTAGATACACAAGTAGTTAATGGAGATAATAAAAATCATGTTCACACATGTTTAAGTGGAATCAAAGTACTGATTTCATGGCTTTTATTATGTGCCTTCAAGTCAACTCCAACCTATGGCGACCCTATCACTGGGATTCTCCCTCTCTCCATTTATCCAGGCGGGATTTGCCTTTGCCCTCCTCTGAAACTGAAAGAGTGTGACTTTTTCTAGGTCATCCAATGGGTTTCCATGGCTGAGTGGGAATTTAAACCCTGGTCTCCCAGAGTCCTACTCCAATACACAAAACATTGCCCCAAGTGACTCTACTGACTTGATAGATATATACAGTTTGCCCTCCGTTTTCATGAGGGATCCATTCTGGACCCTCTCGCAAAAATGGAAACTCACCAATATTCAAGCCCCATTGGGTTGAATGGTGGTGTGTGCCTGCAGGTGCACCCCATTATCTGCCCCTCCGTTTCCTGCCCATGGATAGGCACAGGATGCGGATTTGAAGTTGGCGAAAACAGAGGGGTGAGTGTATTATTGATATATGGTGGCGGTCACTAGAGGGGGTGCAGCTTGCACTGGGTGACAATCCCAGAAGAGGTCAGACCCTCCTGCTGCTGTGGGGTGAGAAGGGACAAGTGTACCTCTCCTGGCTTTGCTGCGGCAGTCTCCTCAGGAAGAGGCAGCAGACCCTGAGGTGAAGGAGAAGAGGCAAGCATGCCTCACACACACCAGTTTCTGCAGATATATCAATATTTTTTTTAAAAAACAAGATTTGTACAGAAAGGGGAACGTCAGTAGGTGTGATGCTTTTCAAGCACTGGAAAAGACAACAATTTTACCCTGCATTTTTTCTTTCTGTGTGTTTCCAGGAGAAGCACAAGGAACCCACTTTTATAGTGAACTGGACAAGACTGTTTAAAAACTGTACATTTGTAAGGTTCTGTGATGAAGAACAGTCCAGTGCTCCTTGCGTCACTGAAAGCCGCATTTGGTATAACAAATATATAATTTTAGCCTCACCAGACTACCAAGCACAGAAGAGCGAAAAATACAACTCCTGGGTAAATTGGTTGTTTGTGGTCATACAGATGAGAAAGAGAATCATTTGGGGACAGACATTACTTGCTCTGAAAGGTCCTTAGCCAAAATGTGCCTTCAAGGGAAAAACAGTCAACATTTTCATTAAAAATAATAGGAAAAGGGTGAATTTGAAGCTAGTTAAGGGCAACAATCTGAGCTTCTGGCATATATGTTCTGTTGTTCTACAAAATGAATAAACTGGGAAAGGACTACAAAGGGCAAGGATTACAGGAAGTGGCTCCTGACAACAATTGCATTTCCCATAACTTCTACACAATTGCAAACAACAAAAGAGAGGCTCTCATTCCCCCTCTCCAGACAATCCTTGGGTTTCTGTTTTATTTCACATGTGTGCACCTACAAATAACATCTATTATGCCTTCTTTCCATCAGAGGATCTTAATGAAATAGAATAATGGAGGGCAATCTCTATGTGGCAATTTTCTTAGGATACTCATAGCAGAGTACTTAAAATTGCCTTCTTTTGACACCCTCTCATCTTACAACTGAATATATGTATGTATGTATGCACGCACACATACACTTTACTGAGAGAAAGCAGCTGGCATATTTGTAATATATAGGTCACACCCACATAGAGTGCAGATTTTCGCCCACCGTCACCACTCATTTTACAACAGCTGTAACAATTCAAGCAAATACTGAACGCTAAATTACTGCAAAGGACTGCTGTTGCCTTACTTACATGTCTTCAGCCCCCAAAACATTTATTTAGATATTAATATTATTTACTCATGCTAAGTGAGACTATGTGCTTCATAACTTAATGCCTGTCACACCTGTATGCAACAAACATTGCCTCATGATTTCTGAGAAAGGTTTATTTTTCAGCTTTACATTTTAAAAATAGTGACTTAGGCAATCAGCACCACAGGCTGCACCAAGGGGATCACCATAGGCAGAGCATTATTTTGAATTCCTAGTAATAGAAATATGCAACATAGGGCCTTTGCAGACTGCCAGAAATAGTGCAAATTGAGTCCACTTTAACTGCCCTGACTCAGTGCTAGGGAATCATGGGAACTGTAGTTTATTGTGGCACCAGAGCTCTCTGACAGAGAAGGCTCAATGTCTCAGAAAAAAATGCAGTTCCCATGATTCCCTAGCACTGAGCCAGGGCAGTTAAAGTGGACTCACTTTGCACTATTTCTAGCAGTCTGCAAAGGCCCTAAGGCACTCTTGAAAGATGTCCATCTAATCTGTTTGAAGACATAGCAATAGCATTTACATTTCTATACTGCTCATCAGTGAACTCAGCACTCTCTAAGTAGTTTACAGTCTGTAAGCCAATTGCCCCCAACAAGCTGGGTACTCATTTTACCATCTACAAAAGGATGGAAGGCTGAGTCAACCTTTGAGCCCCTGGGATCGAATTCACAACCTTGTGGCTGCAGTACCAGCATTTAACTACCGTGCCACCAGGGATCCTGGTTAACATCCAAAAACGGAGAATCCACCACCCTCTGAAGCAGTCTAGTCCACTGTCAAGCAGCTCTTACAGTGACAAAGTGGAATCTCTTTTCTTATAATCTGAATCCATTAGTTCATGTCCTAGTCTATGAAACATCAGAAAACAAGCTTGTTCCATCTTTTACATGACATCCCCTCAGATATTTACAGATGGCTATCATGTCACCCTGCAATCTTCTCTTCACCAAGCTAAACATAAACAGCTCCCTCAGTTGTTTTTCATAAGTCTTGGTTTCCAGACATTTGGTTGCCCTTCTCTAGTTGATTGCCAATATCTTCCTCGAGCATTTAAATCCATGTATATTTAAATCCACATGTTCAGATCTCTCCCTCTCCCTCCCTCTCCTGTATGAGAGAGTGTGCAATCCATCAATACATTACTGTAGGCTAATGAAACTGTTGTATTGCCCTCACTCTAAATGGGGGAGCATGATGGGGATGGTTAAATATCCTCATTGCTGAGGCAACTGTGTCAATGCTCCCTGTGCTCCCTGTGTGTCTTGTGCTGGTGGTTACACAGGCCTGCCAGCAGCCTGGGGTACATCATTCAGTGGTTACCCACTTCTGGTTGGATATAATACAGTGTATTAATTTTATATTAGAAAGAAACCTTTGGTATTTGTAAAGGTACATTTTATTAAAAGCATATCCCTGTGACATGGAATATAACTGGAATTTAACTCATGGTCAATGGTGCCAGTGTGCTTTTACTAATGTAAAAAGACCTAACTTCCACAGGAAAGATATATATTCACCACATATCATCAATGGTCGGAAGATCTTATTGTTTTAGCAATAGACATCAGCTTCACAAACACATATTTCTGGAAACTTTATATTAAAGTATATTCCTAACCCACACGCATATCCTATTTCCTTCCCCACATTTCTTTTTCTTCTTTTCTTTGTAATGACACACATACACATACAAATTTAAAAAGTCTAGTCACAGTCACATGTGTTTAGATGCAATGAAACATGAGTGGGGAAGTTTAAAAACACACTGCCAGGCACATTCAACCACAGATATTCATCAGTCTGCCTGCTACTAGATGCGGATGACAGCCCATCACCTGCCTCCCTTGGTAACTGGGACTTGTTTCCACTTTCCTCCTTTGTCCACACACCTTTGTGATTCTTTCATTTCCTTTTGCTAACAGGTGTAAGGAAAAATCACTGGAAAAGGAAGGGTACCTTTCACTAGTGTGTGGTGTGTGTGTGTGTGTGTGTGTGTGTGAAGAAGCCTCTTCCTGTTTTGTCTATCAAAAATTAACTATTACAGTCATGGCACATGGTATAGCTACCGGGGAGAATGAAATGAGGGCACTGCCCTCCCCCAATTAAAATTCTCATCACCCATGAAATTTTCCTTCTATTCCCCAAATTCTAGCATTGCAGAGAATGGGACACTGAAATCATTCACAGATATTGTGGACCAACTCCCAGAATGCCTAACCACTGGCCATGCCGGCTAGGGCTGCTCGGAGTTAAAGTTCCAAGCATCTGGAAGGTCAACAACCGAAAACTACTTTTTTTTTAGCAAGCAGACTAGGATGCTTGCCTGTCAGTATATTTTCTAAACAACAAGCACTTTTCAAGTAGCAAGCTTAGGAAGTGTCACTACTTCTTGTAGCGTCTGTTTAGTCATCTGAAGAAACACTGTAGTGGAAACCTGTCAGCAGCCAGACGTTTGGCAACAAATTCTAGAACCGTTTCAGAGACACCATCTAGGAAATGGTGCTGCTCACATGAATTATATTCCACGAGCACCTTGAGAAAGGCAGTTGCTATGAACACACCATCAGGAGTTTGGGCACCTAAGGGGAAGCAGGGAATCTTTAATATTATTCTAAGAAAGCAAAGACAGACCATATACCACCACTGATGCTATGGGGAACCTTATCTTCAACTCTAGTCTAATCAACATTTCCAAATGTTCATACAAACAAACATCTCTATTTCCTTGTCAGAACCCATATACAGGAAAAAGGTGTTGTTCATGACACCAGTTGTTATCATTTTATAAGCAGAGACATGAAAATACATCAATATTTTTGTGTTAGTTTTTGAAAAATGCCACACTACCTAATGAGTTAGGTTAGGGCTATGCCTGCTACCTAATTTTTTTTAAAAAATGAATGTGTAGATGTATAAGTTAACCTTATATTTTGGAAGAGAAACCCTAAATTATGCTTTTGATGAATTCAAAAATCAGTGTCAAAGGCAGAAGCTCAGATGCCCATTTTCTTCTGCACCTTCATTTTATAAAACATATCTCTAAGCAAAAACATTGTAAGTATCCACTATCACAACAGGGTATCAGACTTAAATTTTAAATTCTCTGTACTGGAGAACCTGAAGAAATAATTTCCTTCTCTCTTCTTTAAAGGTTATTTATAGGCTGCCTGGAATGTCAGAGGGAAGTAGATAGATCATGTGGTCAAAAAGCATCCTTACAATAAAAGAAAGCTTTTAATGGATGATGGCTACTGGGATAACATTAATCCAGTATTAGGACTTTTACGGGAAAAAAATACAAATGTAATTTATCTTTTTAACTGTCAGCTGCATTTCTAAAGCTTTAAAATCTGTAGCTTCCAGGGGCCCTTTGTCTTTCTGCCATGGCAGGAAGATCTTGGACAGCTGTAAGAGCTTTGTAAGCTATCTTTCTCAAAATCCATTAGCTAATTCAAGGAACCTAATTAGAGCTGCCATTTTGATGAAGCATATCGAATCCACAGTAAAAACTACTAACACCATCAGTGTTTATTAGAAGACCACAAGAAACAAAACCCCATTAACTATAATAAAAAAAGTGATGGACATAAGCAGACAGTTTACGAAAAAAATGTCTGTAGAAATTGATACAAAGGAAATGAATGTATATGCCTTGATGGCATGTAATTGAACACTAGCAAGCACTAAAATTTCATATAATCTATTGAAAAATTAATAATCTCAGTGGGACTCTTCATTTTTAAGGGCTATATTTTATATTTGAGGGTGAAAGCAAGAAGAATTGATGTGTAAACCTGTAAACAACAACAATAACCCCACCAAACTGTTTTAACATCAACAAAACCAAACTTTTTAAAAGGATTTTATCACACTCAGCTTTTAAATCACCATACAGCCCTCAGTATCCACAGACTTGTCATTCACAGATTCAAGCATTCACAGATGCCAAGTCCATGCAGTCCCTTATGGTGGCACATGCACATGGCTATGCTGCCATTAGGGACAATTGTCCTGTGGTGGGATGTGCTTGCAGCAGTGCTGCCATTAGGGACAATGCAGCTTGAGCATCTGTGGATTTTGGTATCTGCCGGGTGTGGGTGGGTCTGGAACAGATCCCCTGTGGATACCAAGGACCAACTGTGTAAGTTCAATAATATTGCCTTTGGCAATACCTATCACCTAAAGGCTATGGAACACCCTTAAAGACATGGGAGTACTCAGGACAAGAGGCTACTGTCAGAACAGAACATGGAAAAACTGAATGGTTCCCAGTTGGCAAAGGGATCAGACAAGGCTACACCTTATCACCCTACTTGTTCAACTTATATGCAGAACATATTGTAAGACAAGCAGGCTTGGACATAGAAGAAGGAGGAGTGAAAATAGGAGGAAGGAATATCAACAATCTGAGATATGCAGATGACACCATAATACTAGCAGAAAACCTCACAGTTCTGGAACACCTTCTAAGGAAGGTCAAAGAAGAAAGTGCAAAGGCAGGCTAAATGCTGAACATAAAGAAAACAAAAATAATGACAACAGGGAATCTTGACAAATTCAACCTAAACAATGAAGAAACATAAGTGGTAAAAGAGTTCTCATACCTGGGATCAAACATTGATAGAAATGGGGATTGCAGTCAGGAAATCAGAAGAAGATTAAGAATGGGAAGAGCAGCTATGAAAGAACTGGAAAAGATTCTAAAATGCAAAGATATACAAGTAAACACAAAAGTTAGACTCATACAAGCCATTGTATTCCCTATTACCATGTACGGATGTGAGAGCTGGAGAGTTAAGGAAGATGATAGGAAGAAGATCAACACGTTTGAGATAATGTGGTGCTGGAAAAGTGTGCTGAGGATCCCATGGACAGCCAAAAAGACAAACAAATGGGTCCTGGAGCAGATCAAGCCAGAGTTCTTCCTGGAAGCCAGGATGACAAAACTGAGGTTGTCATACTTCAGGCACATCATGAGAAGGAAGAACTCACTGGAAAAAACAATAAGGCTAGGAAAGGTGGAGGGAGGTAGAAAGAGAGGAAGGCCACATGCCAAATGGATGGACTCTATTAAGGAGAACATGGGTATGAGTATACAGGACCTAAGCAGAGCAGTGAAGGACAGGGAGACATCTCATTCATAGGGTTGCCATGGGTCAATATCGATTCAAGGGCAGTTAACAACAACATCACACAACGCCGTCTCCCTCTCATCACTGCCTTGTCTTCCAATCATTGTTAGCCCAACACCTTGCCACTGATGGGGAAAACCCATCAATAAGTTCCAAATTGTGCTAGTTTTCAGGTGCAGTAAATTGTCCTGGGACTGCATGATAACATGGCATCAATGTTTCTTCCTCTTCACACTTCCTCCTCCTCCTCCTCTTCTCTATTCTAGAACAACTGGATTTTAACTTTCTTTTATTTTTTAAAACCATGGAGTTAGCAACTAGAATTGCATTAAGGAAAAGAAACACACACAAAGGCATGCTGGGCAGGGCACAGGTCAGGGAGGTGGGGTTAAGGAAGATGGCAGAACAGAGTGTGAGGGGCCAACAAAAGCCTGCACACACGTGCTGTAGGGAGAGCTCCCAAACCACTACGTATGCACTTCCCTAACACAATTAACACAATTGCGGCAAGAAGGGGGGGGGGCGGTATGATAAAGTCCTCAGAGAACAACACATTGGTGGGAGGGCAGTTGTCCTCAGCAGTGATGTCATTGGCAGGCAGACAATTGCTAGTCCCAACTAGAGAGGATCTACTGTTGAAAGAGAGAAAAATGTGAATGAAATTATTAAATGTGTGTGTATATATATAGTATTTTGTGTTTTTTGCTGCCACAGACTCAGGACCAAATTACACATGACACAACTGGACTTTCTATCACCTTTCTGAAGGTTAAAAACAATGTCAAGGAGGTGGTTGGGACTGAGACACTAACACTAATATATAGACATTATTGGCATGCTATTTGTAATGGAAATCCCCTTTCCTAATGAAAAATAAAGCTCGGTTTCCATATTGGATGCATTTCTCCCCCTTCTTTGGCCACTGGCAGCTCTTTGCATGAGGGCAATTTCCATGAGACAAAAGTATTTTTAAAAATATGCTTGTCCTGCATCACACTTCTCTTCTCATCCCAGTTATTCTCAAAGTTAATAAATAAATAAGTAAGTAAAGCAAGCAAGCAAGCAAAAGCATCATATGTAGTTTTGCACTTCCACAGGTACTCTTCTAGGATTTTTTTAAAAAGAGAAACCATATAACTTTCACTCTAACATATTTCGAATTGGGCAAAGCTGCTATTTATAACCTTTTAGTACACAAAGTGGAAAGTCATACAGAATTTTCTTACATATGTTTTCAAATTTAGATCCCTAAGGTTGCAAACAATGAAAGGCTTGGCATGCTGTCTTAGGAGTGTGGGTTCTGAAATGCATCTCCCCATCCTTCTAATTATATCTCAGCTCCACTTCTATGTTCAACCAAACAGATGTAAAAACAAAATCAGCATCTTTCCTACAGCAGATGTTCTAGTTAAGCCACTCGTGAGCCGGAGGTGAAAGGTGCAAGCCTTACAAGGAAAGAATGAAGTATTCTAATGGCAATTTAATGAAGGATAGCATAAACAGCAAATGAAATAATTTGTAAAGTATTTCAGTAGCTGTCAGAGCAAGAGGTTAGGCAGGATGAAAGCATGCCGGCTAGTAGCTATGCATGACAAAACAGCTCTTCCAGAACACAGAACTCCTCAGACAGGTGCACAGTTAATCAGTATTATAATTATTGTGATACTGCCTCAGGAGTCTCAACCACAGGGACCAGCAACCGCTGTGTCAGGTGCCATTCACACAGATCGCCAGCAGGGTTCTTAAGAGGACATGAGGGAAGGGATATGCACACGTCATTCTGAAGGAGCCTCTGGAATTTCAGAATCATCATATATTAGACAGAAGATGAGTGACATTTGAATCATTAAGGAAATGATTAGAGTGGGGCTTTGGCATTCATGTAACACATATACAGGTTGAATGTTCCTTGTCTGAAACGCTTGGGACCAGACGTGTTTTGGATTTTGGATTTTTTTTGGCTTTTGGAATATTTGCATATACGTAATGAGATATCTTGGAGATGGGAGCCAAGTGTAAACATGAAATTCATTTATGTTTCATATACACCTTAAACACATAGCCTGAAGGTAATTTTATATATATTTTTAATAATTTTGTGCACAAAACAAAGTTTGCATAAATTTAACCATCAGAAACCAAAGGTAACACTATCTCAACCACCCATATAGACAATTTCAGATTTTGGAATACAGTCAGCCCTCCGTATCCATGCATTCTTTCTCCACGGATTCAACCAACCATCGCTTGAAAATATTAAAAAATAAATTCCAAAAAGCAAACCTTGATATTTGCCATTTTATATAAGGGACATCATTTTACTTTGCCACTGTATATAATGGGACTTGAGCATCCATGGATTTTGGTATCCATGGGACATCCTGGAACCAAACCCCAGTAAATACCAGGGACCACTGTATTTTGGATTTCAGAATTCCAGGTAAGGAAGACTCAACCTGTAGTAATACAATAAATGCCTAGACCAGGTCAGCAAAACATCTGACGCTCATTCCTCCACCCCCAGCTAAATAAGTCAAAAGCAGTCTGTTCATGATGTCTCACTAGGAATTGAAAATCATGTTTTTTTGCTGCCTGCCCAGAGCTATCAAGTAGTTGACAGATTACCACAATGGCATGTCACAAGTTGCACAAGCCTGAAGTAGAACATTTAGGGGATGGTTTAATTTTTTTAAAAAAAATAAAAATAAAAATAAAAATCAAAGCACATATTTTATTAGACAGAAGCTCCTCCAAACATGGCAAAAGTGTCAATGGGTTGTGTCTTGGTGTTTGGTTGTTTTTTTTTAAAAATATCCAAACAATGTTTCTATTGCCTTGGACTACATTCTTGCAATTCCTGGCACCAACTGCAGCATTTTATTCCTACCCTCAAGTGGGTTTCTTTTCAATTCCACAGTAGAGAATTTCTCCTTTAGACCATATGATCATCTCAGTAAACTATAACCCAGTTTAAAACAACAACAACTCTGAATCATCTCTAGTGCAGATCCATGAAATCACTACAAACAGCCTTCAAAAGCAATGGACATGGAGCTGATGACAACCAGCAAAGCCCAAGGATGTCTACTGCAAGAATTCATGTTTCTTTAAACTAACCTGGAAGAATGAGAGACTTCCTCCCTGCCATGGACTTGCTTATGCACATTATGCACTAATGGCCTTACAGCAATTGGGGTCTCAGAGAGCCAGAGTGGGGAAGTGGTTTGAGTGTTGGACTAGAACACTGGGAGACCAGTGTTCAGTTCCCTACTCAACCATCAAATCCAACTGGGTGACCTTGAGCAAGTCACACTCTCTCAGCCTCAGAAGAAGGCAATGGCAAACCCCATCTGTACAAATTCTGCCAAGATAGCCCTGTGATAAGTTCACTTTAGGGTTACCATAAATCTGAAATGACTTGAAGGCAAACAACAACAACAGAAACAACATTATAATATTCATAATATAATTAGGTGATGAGTGGCTTGAAGACACAAAGAAGGGTTAAATAATTCCTTTCCATTTGCTAATATTTTCACGTTCTTAACCCACCCACCCCCATCAAATTATTCTTAGGCTAGAACCCCCAAACACAGGGTTCTCCCTCTTGTTTGCCTTTGACACACAATACTTTTGGGGAGGTGAGATGTTTGCAGGGAGAAGTAGAAGAGGAAAAGGAGGAAGAGGCGCATGCCTCTTCTTCCTTTTTGTTTGCAACAGGACTCTATAGGTCTCTTCCGTATGTGACTGGGAAATCAGAGGCCCTTTCACACTGCACGGTTATGGCACTATGATTCCTCTTTAAATGCCATGGTTGCATCCTCAGGAATCCTCCTGGGCTTTACAGTTTGGTCAGAGGCACCAGAGGAGGATTCCCAAGCAACTGCCCATAGGATTTAGCCATAGCAATTAAAAGGGAACCATTGCACTCTAAGTATATAATGGGAAAGGGCCTCTGGTCTTGGAGTCAGGTTGAGGGGAAAGCAGCCAGGGAAGGGACTGCAGAGAAAAGCACTGAATGGGCAAAGAATCAAGCGCCCTTCCTACCACAACTTCTCCCCTACAAACAATGCCCCCCTCCATTCGGGCTTTGAAGTTGTAAGCAAATCCACAACTTCACCACCATCATCAAGCTCCTTGTTCTCTCAAATGTTCACTGTCCAGGAGATTAAGTACAAAGATAGTCTACATCTTCTGGTTATTTTAAGGATGCATTTTTATCACACACCCCCATGGTAGTTATGGTTTTACAGTTACTATATAATGGAAATTCTGTACTGATTTGGCAAATTGTCTCAAGGGGCTCGGACCAAAATAGCAGAAAATGCATTTTTAAAAAAATCAAAAAAGTAATATAACTGTAAATACAGAAATCTTTATTTCCATTCATTAGTTATGATCTATGACAAAGCCCCAAATATTTTTTCATCATTTGATTATATGCATATATGTAAACTCATTTCCATGTGTAGTTGTATCTTTAGAAGAAGAAAAAAGCAACTGAGATCAAAATTAAGAACATATTCCCCCTTTGCCTGCATGGAAATTGAACCAAACTATATCCAAGATAAGCCATATAGCTGTAATCCTGGTAGCAGTAGGATTTACTGTGTCTATCTAACATTGTCTTTTCTCAGGAGTACACTAGGAATTTTAAGCCAACCATTAAAATTCATTACTGCATTATCAACTCTCTTTGTTCTGGGTGAGCCAGAGGGCAAAATAACAAAAAATGGTTTTCCTCTGACTGATGTGGAACTGACCCAGCTGGGCAATTTCTACAGAAGCTAATGTATTAACAAGACCTGGAGGGAAGTGTAAACAGCTCTCTCTTCGGGTCTGCATCCCACAAAGCAGACAATAAGCCTCAAATCTAGATTAGAACCCTCCACTCTTGCTGTTCTCTAGTCAGAAAGTGCTTTCTTTAAAAGCCTTTCCCCTTCTGCTCTGTTATTCATGTACTCAGCATTGTTCCCTGGCAAAAGGGGCGGGGGGAGAGAGAGAGAGAGAGAAGCAAATAGCCTGTGTTTGTTTCTTTTTGCTTGTCCTGAAGTTTGCTCCTGCTGAGAAACAAGTGCTTGAGTTAACCCTGTATACAGTGAGACTTGTGTATTTGCTAGGAAGTTAGGAATTGAATAATTCCCATCGTTTGTTACAGGACGAATGCAACAGATCTGCAAATCCCTCAAATAAAGAGAAAGGGATAGAGGCACCTTGCCTCTTTCAAGTTTTTTCATATCTATACAGATCCCTGTACTGGGATAACTGACACAGGTCTTTGTGATATAGCTGCCCATGGAAAAAAGCAGAGAAGAAGCATATATAGGGCACACAGAGGAAATCACTGCTCATGAATAGATTTTTCAGACAGCTGAAATAAACTGGACTACAGGTTCTGGGAATAGAAAGGGAAGAATGTTTGCTTCCTGACTTCTTTCCTCCTTCCAGCTCCTATGATGAAATGCATCTCGGAAAACACATGGAAGTGTTCATTAGTGTGCTCTTTTAAATGTTCCATGTTTGTTGTATATGCAACCAAGAGAAAGCAAGGCTTACCACCTGGCTCCCCAATTCCACCCAGAGGCTGCTGTTTTCAGGATCATAGTTATAACCAGGATAGCTGCTGCACCCAAGTAATGTTTGGCCTAAACCCAGCTGTTAATTCCAGTTAGTGTAGTTTCAAATGAAAATTAGAGAAGTGACGAATTTCCCAGTTCCCATGGATATGTCTTCTGTTTGGGACTAACAACTGGATTTAGTCCTGAGGCTAGGCAACAATTACAACAAATACAATTGCTATTCATATATTTGAAGTGTAGGCATTGAGTAGCCAATGGGTTCAATTTTCCAAGTGTTTTGGTGAAGGTAGGTGATGCCATACAGAGATAGCACACCCATAGACCAGTGGATGGAACAAAGCTCTGCATGGCATGAAAAAAATCACTTCGAACATGATGTTATCCATAACCAATACACAGACATGTTCTTTCGGGTAGCCTCTGTATCATCAATGTCACTCAGTTCAGTTTAAGATGGGCTTAAGGGTTCTCAAATGATGTCTGTGAAGAGGCAGCCTTTCGCGCTTTGCTTTCTGAGGAGCAATGGGATAAAATGGTGGGAGACAGAGGTCCAAAATACAGTGCAGATCCAGTTTGAGACCACCTTAACCACCCTGGCTCAGTGATAGGGAATCCTGGGAATTGTGGTTTATTGTGACACCAGAACTCTCTGACAGAGAAGGCTAAATGTGTCACAAAACTACAATTCTGAGAATTCCCTAGGTAGTTCTCCAATCCAGGGTAGTTAAAGCTGTCTCAGACTGGATTGTTTCTGCAGTATATTTTGGACCAGAAAGATTCAAGATGAATCCAACTAAGCACAGGCTAAGATCTGGGACCACCATTTCATCAGCACAGTACTCACAGTCTAGTCCTCAAGGAAGTAAGACAGTAGCCTCAGCAGCTTGTCGGAAACAGTTTGTGGGTCACTTTGATGATTGAGGAGGGGGCCAAGCCAGAACAAATAGTTATTTCAACCTGGATGCTACACTTCTGGCACTGACCAGGAATTTATTATTTTACTTAAAGCTTGTGCACAATCCCTGTTCATTCCTGGAAGTGTCCGATTGGGCCATGGTGATACTCATCTTTTTATTCCATCTGAATTATGCTAATGCACATCAACATTTTTTTAGCTAGTCCAAAATTCTGTAGCCACACATCGGTGTTATAGAGAAAGTATACGGTAATCCCTTTGTTACAGGAGCTTCACTGGCTACTGGTTAAATTCTGCAAGCTATTCAAAATTCTGGCCATGACTTATATTGCCATGTACACGTTGGGATCAAGTCATCTGAAGGCCTTTTCTCCTTCCCATACAATCCTGCTTGGGCCTTCAGATCTTTTTGGTGGTGGCGGACCAGGGGGGTTGCAGAGGCCCATCTTTCAGGCCCATTACATATATTTCTTGTTGGCCAGTCCCAAGTTCTGGAGCCTCACCAGTTAGCGGACAGCCAAACTGATACCTTCGTAGAACTTTTAAAACTGACCTTGCAAAAAACTGACCTAATTGGATGAGCACTGAATCTCCCATTTACTGGGTGTTTGAATATTGTTTTTTTTTAAATACTCCTTTGTTAACATTATTTTTAACTGTATTTGTATCAATTTACTCCAGCCACTTTTGTGGGAGCAAGATGGGATACAAAAAGACAAAAGAAATAAATAGAATACTTTTTCCTGAACAACTATTATCTCAGTGTTGTTGTTGGCTTATTGGAAAGGATGCTCTACCTCTAGGTTAGCTGTGGGTTCCTGTTTCTCAGAGGTTTAAAAATGATTTGAACATCCTTAATGTTAATGCCAAGTACATTAGATTACTTTAGATGAAACAGATAGCAAGGAAATTACCCTATCTAAAAGAGGGAGCTCTTAAGGTAAATCTCTTCCCCATAACAAATGTTATTAAATCAGTTGAAATACTCTCTCTCACACACACACACACTTGATGTCAACTAATCATAGTTACATTTCTGTGACTATTTACTAAATTTTTGGCTGCTGTCTTTTGTGGTTCCTGATGTGGCTGCTTCTTCGCCTCTGATTGTATGAGTAAAATTAAAACATATAGATAAAATAGTCATTGGTTTGTTCAGGAGTCAGCATTTATTTATACATATGCTTCATAGTATTTATTGCTGACCTTTAAATGCTACAGGGTTAGATCTATCATCTTGTTCCATCTATGTGTGCAAATGATTGTTAGAAATAATGTGCCTTATATTTTATATTATATTGTGTGGACCAGAACTGAACCTGCTGCTGCTTATCTGTGTTGAATGACTTACTGAAATACTTTGGTCTGAATCAGAGGAAAGATTCAGATTTTAGAACTGCACTTAACATTTAATGGCTTGTTATTACACCCTGCAATAACATTGGCTGGGGGTACATATTAAGGATAGGATTGATGGCATAGCAGGGTTTTGCTTATCTTGTTTTACCTGACAAGTTTCAGGTTCTTCAGTCTGATACAGTAGAAAAATGGCTTCTAGGGTTGAGGTCAGCCACCTGGCTAATTAAAAGTGCCCCAAGGGGACTTACCCTAAAGATACTGGATAATGGAAATTCTCCAGAGGAGGATGTCCCTGATATAGTGTTGGAGATCTCTATATGAAAATCCACCATTTGATCTTAACGTCTTGGGTAACAAGTTCTATGTATACCATGGACTGCTAAAACAACAAATATATGAACCCTAGAGCAATTCAAGCCTGAACTCTCCCTAGAAGTTAAGGTGACTAAACTGTTGTGATTTGAACATACCATGAGAAGATATGACTCAATGCTTAACAAAGTAGAAGGCAATAGGAAAAGAGGAAGACCACATTCCAGATGGACTCAAGCAAAGAAGCCATGGCTCTGAGTTTGTAAGACCTGAGGAGGGCTGATGATGATAGGACATCTTAGAGGTCTCTCATTCATAGGAATGCCATGACTCATAGTCAACTTGCCATCAGTTAACAATGAAAAATAAGCAGAAAAATTCACAATTGGCTTTTTTTTTAAAAAGAAAAAAAGTGGTGACTGTTCAATTCCAAGATTTCTTGAAGGGAAGATATTATTTAGAATCGTTCCAATTTGGATTGGCTAGATAAGTAAAGTGTGCTCCTGTTTGTCCTACTGGACCTCTCAATCAGAGTTCAATATCAGAAAGCATAGGATGCTTCTTGAAAATCCAGTATGGGATTTGAAAAACACCATACTGCATTGGCATTAATCCTACTCTCCTCTTTTGTGTTCAGCTGACTCCTGTTGGTGTAAATTGAGTTCAAAGTGCAGTAGTAGTTTGCATTAACTTAACTCAGCAGGTCAGAAATGTTGGCAAGTATGCAACGGTGAGAAGAGACAGGGTTTTTTTCAGTGACAACAAACCTCAGATGGTGGAATTCTCTTTCCAATGGAAATTTGAATAAACTAAACTCTGGAATCTCTCAGATGGCCCAGAATGTTCTTTATTCTGCCAGTGTTTTAATGGGCTTTCAATTGTTTATCTTTTCCTCTCTTTTAATGTTGTTTTAAAATTATTGCCTTGAGGTATTTATTATCCTCCTCAGTATATATTGTATAAAAACTGTGTTCAATTAATCAGTTTTTTGGGGAGTCAAAAGTTATTATAATGATATATATACCCAATATACTCTTTCATTATACTCAAATAATATAGAAACTCATATGGATTCCACCATGGAGCCCATACTAAAAACAATGCAAAACACAATACAGAGGCAAGACGCCAGGGGAGCAGTGTCTGATTACATACACTTTGGTTTCTTGACAATTTTCTTTAAATAGTAGCCTTCAGCCTCTTAGTCTGTTCTATCACCCAGCAATGCAGCAAAGGAACCTGCTTTGAATTGCCATAGAAACCTATAGGAAGAAAGAGATTTTGGTGTGGCATCCCCTAACAACACTTCTCACAGCCCTTGGTACTGAAAAATGCAATCCTAACATATGAAAAAAAATACAGATCCTGTCCTACATGATTTCATTAGGAGTACTTAGATCTGGACAAGCCTTCACTATAAAGGCACAAAATCCCATCTGATCTTGGAAACTAAGGAGGGTCAAGCCTGCTTAGTACTTGGATGGTGGTCGCCAATGAATACCAGGTGCTGTCATCTATATTTCAGAAGAAGGGTCTGGCAAACCCACCTCTCAGTACTCCTTGACTAAGAAAACCCAGTGAAATGTGTGGGGTTACTACAAGCTGACAGGTGATGTGAAGGCACATGTGGGTCACATGCGTGCACACATATGGGTCAGTAGAGCCTTATGAATGGAACCTACTATCTTAGAATACATTTTGAAACAAGAATATGATTACTCCTATCATCCCCACCACAAACGCCATAGAGCCTTGATGGGGGCCTCTGGGTGCTTCTGAAATATAAATATAAAACCATCATAGTTCTGCAAAAATCCTTTGTGAGTAGATAGCTCTTGTGCCTGTGTTTCAAATGAAGCTGTAGTCAGTTTAATGAGATGGCTAATTGATGAGCACTACTTCCTTCTCTCATCCATTAAAGTAAGTAGAACACGTGGGCATCTCAGCTCCTCAAAGACAAGAAAAACACATTAATTTGGAGAGTTCTGGAGCTGTTAATAAATCTGACACTGTCTGGCAGATTTTCTTCATTTCCGCTTATTTGATGGACACTGTGATCACAAGTTAGAGGATCTATTTTATTCCACAAAACTGCTACTTGAGGAATTGTTTTCAAAGAAAAAGCACAAGGAAGCATGGGAATACAGTAGCAAGATGGTTTCTTTCCTTTTAGGAAGCGTACTCAAGCAACTCTTTGCTCATGTGAGCAACCTATTAATTCTAACTCACACTGTACTGTATTTGTGAATGTTATTATAAAAATAAACATGCTCTGTGCTTTGCAGTTGGTATTCTGTTCAGAGGCACTCTACGTTGCAAATCCCTTTTACTCTACTTTTCTTCTTCCAAATGAAATTTGTACAGGCTCAGCAGAGCTATTTCTAACATTTTTTTCATTACTAACAGATTTTCGTGTGGAGGGGTGTTATGCCTTTGCCTTTTGGGTAGGGGAAAAGGCAAAGGGCAAGGGGAAAAAGCTGCTTTAACTGCTCTGAAAATGATCTTTCTGAATCTGGGCCTCATAAATCCTATTAAATGTTATATTTCATCAGCAGACTGGAAAAGCTCCCCCCACCCACCCTTGGAGCAATGATGGAGCCCAGCCTTTAAATTTATGGTTTCATTTTAGAAATGGACTATAAAGAAAGCTTGGCTTTGCTGTCTATCAAAGTGACTTCGGCAGATGCAAGCAAGGTGTGCTTTTTAAAAACAAGCTTTCTTATAGTAGTGTGAGGTTCCCAGGCTCAGTGGAAACTAGGGACTTTAACTTAAAGACATGCCAGTAGGAAATATTTTTCTCCAAAGGACTTGCTTTGCTTCTGTCAGCAAGGCATCTACAACAGTATCATTGTTTACTCAAGTAGTAAATGGGAAAAAAATCTTTCAGTTAAATCTCTTCAGTCTGTCACTTCTCAATTTGCCTCTTTCACACATGACTAGTTAGCCTCTTTCACCTCTCTAGGATGCTCCTGTATGACTGCCTCTTCCAAGCTCTGCCCCTTCCTTTTGCAAACCTGATGATCGCTACAACCCTAGCTTTACTCTTTACACAGTCAGTGTGATTGTTGTAGCAACATACTTTTCTTCTTCATATTAAATACATGTGTGGAAGGCAGTTGTGCTTTCCAAACTACTGAGGGGCACATGATAGGGGCACATGATAGTGGCACAGGAAAACTGGACATGGCTCTCTGTCACAGGGCTGCTACATTCCTCTCTTTCACTTCTCACATATTGGCTGTGCACAACAGCTATGCAACACCAGTGCAACCACAGCAAAGAGGTTTCCTGTATAAGTGACTCAAACTCCAGATGCTCATTCCTACCTGAAGAATGTTTACAAGATAGTTGCATCAGTGAAAGCCACATCTGGGCTTGAGGTTCTTCCCTCTGTTAAAATACTCCATCTGGTTTCTTCCCACTTCAATGGTTGTTCTTAGGATTACAATGCTCAGGTCACACAGCATAGCCATGTTTTCAGGATTCACTCCACCATGGTGGTGTTTCAAACAGAAAATTGAGAATTAGGCCTAGGAATCTTTGGGCTGGGGGAGAGGAGCTCAAATTTGTAACATGTCTCCCTTCTTACATTCACATATACCATTCCATATGTTGGTAACTTTTCACTCTTATTGGAAGCCTTAGATTTAAGAAAAAATAAAAGGAAAATTATGCCCATCAACATCTGGTGACATTAAAATAGCATGTTTCTGCATTTCAAAAGTCAGGGCACCAGATGGAACAATTCTTTTTTGATGGACAGAATTTGTTAACTCTTAGGGCACATGGCTGAATATTATTTTTGGGGGGGAACCACATACCCATCAATTGAATAGTGTATCTCCTGGTTTTCATGTAATTTCAACTATATATGGTGGTGATGATACTGATATTATCTATTTTTTCAAACCATTAAACTGGAATTGCATGATGCATCCAATGTCTTTTCTTCATCTTCTAGAAACAGTCCCCGATGCTGAAATAATTTTCACCTTTTTAAAATTCACCAGCTTCTGTAGTGAATGCCTTGCCCATGCCAGACTGCAAAGAAAGCTTTGTCTGTTTTTGAAAAACTGAAGGATTGATTGGTGTCCTTTAGCTTCTTTTAAGCTCCTTTGTTTAATGTCTTTATGTTCCAAGCTGCCTGATTTGTATTGACAGCACACATGTGTACACATACACACTTTAATCATAGATATTTGGGTCCTGTGCATACTGTTCACCATACCAGCCCAGTGTAAATACAAGAAACTCTGAGATTTGTATTATCTACAATTTCCATTTTAAGTGCCCAAACAGACACATTCTATTTCTAGAAAAGGCAACCAATTCAATGCTTGTTCTGCACTAATAAAGGTAAAAGTAAAGGTATTCCCCATTGACAAGGTTGTTAAGTCGAGTCCGACCATAAGGGGCTGTGCTCATCTCCATTACTAAGTGGAAGAGCCAGCATTATCAGAGACTACTCTGTGATCATGTGGCCAGCATGACTGTACAGAACGCTGTTTACCCTCCCACTGAGAAGTGGTATCTATCTACTTGCATTTGCATGCTTTCAAACTGCTAGGTTGGCAGAAGCTAGGACTAGTGACAGGAACTCATCCCATCATGCAGCACCCAGGCCTCAAACTGCCAATCTTACAATCAACTGAGACAGCGTCTTAACTTCCTGAGCCACTCCATCCCTTCTGCACTAATACCGCTTCTGATATTTCCCAGAAAACCTCTCAAAATATGAATGGGTAAACTGGTAAATAGTATTTATCATTTATATCCCACCTTTCTCTCAAAATGGGAGCTGAGATGGCTCATAACACAGATTCAAACAAATGAGAGCAACCCCCCAAACCCAATCATGATAATGACATACCATTAAAATATTTAAATTATCATATTAAAAACTAGCTGGACTAGTTAACAGTACTTTTAAAGCATTTAAAACATAACACTGAGCATCTGAGTGTAGCCTTCCAAAACAGATCCTTCCCCAGCAACCAGTTAGTAGCCCCAAATCAACTTGATTTGAAAGGTCTTTGCCTGTTGGGGGAAGGAGAAGTTAAGTGAGCTTTTATAGATAGTATAGTTTATAATTACAGCCCCAGTGTTTTAATCCCTCAGGGTAATGTGGATTCACCCTAGGCCAGACCCCTCATGAATGTATGAGCCCTCAGGAGTACAATGTGTCAATGGTATCTCGAGGGGGGGGGGATGGCTCACCCCAGGTGACACCCCAGAGGCGGGCTGACACCCAATTGGGCTCTCCTCCCCCTTTGGAGCAGGAGAGGTAGAAATGCCCCCTGCTCAGCTGCTCTGTTGCTGGCTTTCTCCCTGAAGAGGGAGCCCGGTGACAGAGCAGCACAAAAGGTGACTGTGTATCTCTCTCAAGTGCACCCTTTGCAGTGGGTGATGCCACTGCAATGTGCATTTTGGTTGCCGAGATAAAACTCTTAACTTCTCAGAGTAAGGTGGCAGCTAAGTAATAATATATGCAAATATGTAATTTGTGTAACACGTGAGGAGACCCCTCCCCAAGAACAAAAAGACCAAAAGGCAGAAGGCTAAGGAGTTAGGTGCAATTGTGGTGAAGTCCATATTCTTACAAACTGTTCTCCCCCCCCCCCCAACACACACAGGTAAGCACTGTTATTATTTTCCAAACCCATGCATTACAAATAACAAGGCTGCCAGAAAAAGCCACATTAGAATGATAAAATAATGTTTATGGTCTCACAGATGAAGGATCTCTAGGCTTGGTTCATAACTTTAGGAAAAATTCAGCAATTTGCATCCCATTGTTGCTAGGTATGTGAAGTACCCCATGTGCTGGCACCACAATAATGATGGTAGAATAAAAATTTATACAGTGGAGTGGAAAAGATTGGAGATGGAATTCCCTTTTACTCCACTCAGTCAAAAAGTATGAATAATTGTGGCATAAAAAAGCTGTTGGTCTTATTATAGTGAGAAAGTGAGCCTGGGGGGGGGGGGGGGACTCTGGTTGGAGATGAATATAGTGAGTAGAAACAGATAAAAGTAGTGCTGGAAAGAAAATATTTGTTCTTGGGCATCAGTCAGAAAACAAAGACTGGTCTCCTTTTTTTTCTCTTGCCAGAACACATATAAAAGTTGGGATTTAATGCTGAAAACTAGGTTGAGATAATGCAGAGAGTAAAACATCTACTAAATTAAATGGTGGTTCATGATTGGATTTTTAGGATTACATGTGCCTGGGAAATTCTGGGAGTGACTTATCATTAAATACCAAAATCAGAATAAGCCAGGCATTGTATTTCCCATTTCTATGTATAGCTGTGAAAGACGGACAGTGAAGAAAGAAGAAGATCAACTCATTTGAAATGAGGTGCTGTAGGAGCATTCATCAGATACTGTGAATGGCTAAAAAGATAAATGAATGGGTCTTAGAGCAAATCAAGCCTGAACTCTAATTAGAAATTAAGCCGACTAAATTGAGGCTGCCATACTCTGGATGTATGCAACAACATGACTCACTGGAAAGGATGATAATGCTTGTGGAAGGCATTAAGAAAAGAAGAAGACCACAACACAGATAGATTGATCTAGTCAAGGATCTACAGGACCTGAGCAGGGCTGTTGATGATGGTGTCTTAGAGGTCTCTCATTCACAGGGTTGCCATAAGCCTACTTGCCAGCTGTGGTTGACAGCAAATGTGAGTGACAGAAATTCACAAGAACAACGAAGTCCAAAAAGTCCACATTCTGCCTTAATGTGACAGTAGGAAATCACAGGCATATAAGAAAATGCTTTCTATTAAGTCAGACTATTGCTACTGCCTATGCTGCAAGGGTTTTCTAGTTTCAGATCTTTAGTTTCAGATCAGGATCGCTCTTAGGCAGGGGCTGGATCCTGGACCTTTTATGTTTAAACCTGTACTCTACCCCCCAAGTGACAACTGTCTTCCAAAACTCCATTTCAAAAAACTGTGGATGATGTGGCATTTTAATAGTCTTGCCCTTCCATCAGAAGCTCCCCCCTCCCCAATATTCCTTTGGTATTTGCCTACTCTCATTTCTTCCTTCACCCCTTTGAAAGATTCTTCCTGTCTGGCAACCTGTTGCTAGCAGCTTGCCTTCCTGGATCCACAAAACCTAATTTTTTACACTTGCTTTCAAATTGGCTTAATTTAATTTCTATATTGATTTGGGAGCTGGTTACTTCAGCAGTTTGCCAACAGCTCAGCTCAGCAGCAAAAGAAAATGTGTGACATTTTGTATACAATCCTTCATCCAAATGCTCTAAAGGTCTAAAGTTGTGGTGAACTGCTTAGATAGCTATTTCACTGTGTGCAAATTCAAACCTATTTAACCAGGGACTTGGAGTAGGGAGGTCGAGGGGAATTCAACGTCTCTCTCTTGATTGTAAACCTCAAAGGAACTTTGGGAGCCAGACATCATGGCATTATTAACTGTGCTCACCACTCACAACATACATTAATTTTAGCATCAAACTAGAAATGGTGGTGGTGGACAGCTATGGTTGCCTCCATATACACAGGCTGAGACTCTACACATGCTCATAGCTTTTCATGTGCAGTTCCATGTCTTCCCACCACCTGGCAGCTGTCAAGATCTGGGAAGGACCCCTGCTGATGTGATATCCAGCGCAGGAGGGAGGTGAAGGGTGATTCAGACCACACAGAAGCAGCTAGACTCAGCTCATGGCAGTAGAGACTGGGGAGGAAATGAGTGTATGCCCTCAAATGGAATGCTCCTGCCTTTTCCTTCCCCCACGAGTCCAGAGCAGCTGGATCTTTATGGGCTGAACCACCTCCCTCGCTCCCCTTTCCTCTGTTAAAAAGGAACAGCAGCAGACCCTTGATAGCTTTCGAGTGGTGGAAGGTTTTTGGCTGGAGTGCAAGAGCAAAAGGGACAGAATAGCCCTTTGCACCCCATCCAGAAAGGCACTTATGCACACAAAACCTTATTTTGTGTAAGTCAGCCATTGCATTCTTAATATTGAAAGAGACGTCATGAGTTCTCCTCTTTGTCTTTTAGTGCTACATCACTAAGGCCACTTTCCCAATTGGCTAGAAGATGACAGCAAGGCTGAAGGAAAGATAACTGAGCCACCCACACACCTGCTGAAGAACAGAGCAAAAAGAAGGCAAAAATGTAACTACTCTCACCTATGCATATTTTGATGTAAAAATCAACATACCTATGAAAGAGATAAAAAATTATGTCTCAAAGTTGCTGCATTTCTGTTTTCTTCTCCCATCCTTTGATTAGATTGCTAAACTTTTTTTTAACACTCATATGGGCATTTTAAATGTTTTTGTATGCACCTTTCCTAGTCTAGATACTCTTGCAGATGTTTTCCCCACTGTCTAAAGCACATCTGTGCATTTTCTAAAGTTCTTAAAAAAAAAAAAAAGGTCTGTGTGCATTTTATTTTTCCCCAAATTGCAACTGAAGCCTGATGAATCTGGTCAATTTCCAGCTCATGGTACAGTCGGGGGTGGGGTGGGGTGGGGTGGGGTAGAATGGATACTTTCATCAAGGATTTTATGTCCATTGATTTTATTTTCCACTCCGTCTTCACTCTTCCTTTTTATACTTGTGAAGGGGACAGGCCCATATGTAAATAATGTGATGGGCTTCCTCTCATTTGGTCTTTAGCCCACTCCAACATGGAGCAGCTCAGTGTACAAAGCACTAGGTAATTTTTTAAAAATATTAAAATCTGTACCACACCCACTGAGTTCTACAATCTATATTGATTAAACAAATTATATCCATATTAAGAAGGGACTTAGAACACTGTCAGATGCTTACCCATTCCAACATTTTCAGATTTAACCATTTATCACTCAGATAATTTCAGCCTTTGGAGAAACTGGCATCTTGTTCATGTTTGAAGCCATGCTTCTCTCTTTATTCCCAGCTTCAGTGCAGTAACTCCTTTGGTGGGACTACCCTTCCTACAGGTCCCATGTGTATCTCATCAGACAAATTAAAGCAGCACAACTATTGGGTTGGAGGAGAAAGGCTTAAGGGCAAACTGCCAGAGTCAGGACATGGATTCACATCCTAGTGCTCAATCAGCAAAAGTGGAACCAGGGAAGGATTAAGGATGTAACAGGGAGGCAGGAATTTGCAGCAGGTTTGTACTTCATCCTCAAAATTGCAAAACCTATCAAAAGAATACTGGTGGCAGTAGCAGCAAAGGTGGCAGCAGAAGAACAGAGTATGGATTGTTTTTGGGTGCAACACTGTAGAAATAATACAGCTGGACACCACTTGGGCTGCCATGGCTACATCCTACAGAATCCTGGGATAGTTTTGTGAGGCAGCAGCCTTCTTTTACAGAGATGGCTAAAGACTTTGTAAAACTACAAATTCCAGGATTCCATTGGGTGGTGCTACAGCATGAATGAATGAATGAATGAATGTAAAAAGTTGTTTTCTCCCATAACTGCACTTTGAAAGATCAAGTTCAAAGGTAACGTAACGATAAAAAGTGGTGTCAAACTACATTATTTCTACAGTGTAGATGCACCCCTGATCACCTTGTGTAAAGTGTAACTGAGCATGTGCAATGAAGACAGGTTGGCTAAAAAGGGTTGGGAATACAAGTGATCACAAAATGATGTTGTTGGCTGGGAAGCATGACTCAGGCTGCATCCACACTGCAGAAATAATCCACTTTGACACACTTTAGCTGCTATGGCACAATGCTAGGAAATTCTGGGAACTGTTGTTTGTTGTGGCACCAGAGCTACAAATTACAATTCTCAGAATCATCAACAAGACAGCCCACTTCGTTTCTCTCCTCCACTTCTTTATATTATCCAAAGTAGTTCCAAATAGTCCCGGAGGCAGCTTGTGACAATGGAGTCATACCTGTATCAACTTTGAAGAAGCCACTGCTATCAAATGCTTTTGTTTTTTGTACATGGCAAATCTCTCCAACCAAGAGCAATTTCACAGACTGAATCTCAATCAGTCAATCATCAGTCATTTTTAGTCTGCCTTTTCCCCTTCTTTTTCCCAAGAGTACAAGTAAAACCACATATAAAGGAGAGAAATCCTGGCACTTGTGCTCCATCATGCATGCAGCGCAGATGAGCTGCCTTGGGCACCTGCTGTGGGCAAGATGAGATGAGCCTGAGAGCTTGTGCTGCCTGTCTGCGCATCCTGCCACCCTCAGGGCCAAGTGGAAGGCCATAGTTCCCAAAGACATACAAATTATTTGGGCACCATCCATGGGGACAGAAAGCTTCTCAGAAACCCTTCTCACCATTTCTCTGGCACCAGGATAGCAGAGGGCAGCAGGTGAGCAAGGCAGTGGGAGCGGAGGGGGGGCAGACTGTTGCACTTTCCCTTGGCAGCTCCCACACCAGGTCTCACTAAGCCTGGTGGGGTGCCACTGCCCAGAAACAGACCAGCAGCCATTGGAGTCACATGTTTTGACAGAAAGGCTTGAGAGCTAGTCTCTTTCTGATATAAATAGAGAAGATACAACACACCTAAACACTCAAGAAAAATTCCTTGTCTATTCTAGTCAGAGTTGCCTCCCTTGCTGTCTATTAGAGATTGTGTCATGGTGTGTCTTAAATATGAAAATCTTATTACTCAGTATCAATTAAAAGTAAGTAAGTAAGTAAGTAACTTTATTAATGCTTGGGCCAAGGGCCATTCGCAATTATAGCAATAAAGAAAAAAAATATCAGTCTTATAACTTATATAATTATAAAATACATCGATTAAATTGATAATTAATCAGTCCGCAATTAAACAATTGAAAAAAAAAAGGCTTTATGAATTAATTAGTAAATTAAATGTTATTAGATGTTATCATCTCCACGGCAATCCACTGCGATGTCGTCCATAACACTAGCCCGAATTTTAATTGCTGCTGTGACAAACATTGAGACTTTGTATGTTACCTTGGAGTTAGTATCAGATAAAAGGTAAAATATCTTTTCAGGGATACTATTGCACTGTAAGTTAAACAATATTTGTCCCAAAAATTTAGTCCTTGGTTTTGTATAGAGCAAACAGGAAAACAAATAATGGGGTAGATCCTCAATTTCTGATGCTCCACAGATACATAAGCGAGAGTCTTTGGCTATACGTGCATATCTACCATCAATCACGGCGGAAGGCATTGTTTGGAAGCGAAGCGCTGTAAAAGCTTGTCTGAGCTTCGGAAATGTAAGCTTCTCTAGATAGATGGCCATTTGGTGGTCCAGTTTGTATAACCTGAACCATTCAGAGAATTTAGAGTTATTAATGGCCAATCTGTCCAAGTGCATACCACGATTGTAGATGTAATCACGTAATTTTTCTTTTGAGCACCATATTGGAGAATCTTCATTTAAAGCGGGATACAATTCCAACAATTTGTGATACCTTAAACTCCAGGTTTTACAATACGGTAGATATTGAAAACATAATTTTGGAAAAACCTTAATCGTAGAATCTTTTACAGATCTCCAGTAATTAAATAAAGCAAAATGAATACAAACTTTAATAGAAGGTACACCAACCTCTGCCCTCACTAAAGCTGCCGGTGTACCGGGAGGGAGAATCAGTAATTTCTTAAGGAATGTATTTTGGAGAGTCTCCAACTTATCTAATTAAGAATCATCCCATCCCCACACTGCGGCACCATATAGAATTTGGGATATTACTTTGCTCCGAAATATTTTGAGAGCGGGTGCGACCAAATGACCCCCGGCCTGGTTATAGAATTTAAGAATTGCTCCAATAGATTTCATTGCCATTATTCTAGTAGTCTCAATGTGGTATTTCCAAGAAAGATTTTCTGTAAAATGGATACCAAGATATTTAAACTCTCTACATTGTTCAATCTGATGGCCATTAACAGAGCAATGAAAGTCAGAGTGTCTATTCCCGAACACCATCACTTTTGATTTGTTGTAATTAATAACAAGTTTTTCTTTAGCACAGAAAATAGCAAGTTTGGAAATTAATCTTCTCAAGCCAATACGCGTCAAAGAAATCAACACCATATCATCAGCGTATAACAGGATAGATATCTTTTTCCCCCCAAGAGTGGGTGGAAAAAATTCTGGGCCTGAAAGTGCGGGAATAATGTCGTTTAGATATAAATTGAAAAGTGATGGTGCCAGAAGACACCCTTGTTTAACTCCTTATTTATAGAAATTGGATCAGTTAATGAACCTGAAACACCCACTCTTATCCTTGCTGTTGTATTGGAATAGAGTTCCCTAATTAGAAATTGTAAACGCTTACAATTAAAAGTAGTACTATTTTTTTTCGGTGACACTGAAGATGATGATACAGATCAGATCATTTGCTGCTTTTTTTCTCTCTTGAAGGTATACTTTGTGACATTTTACTATCACTGAGTGCTTTTTCTAGGAAGAAGCTTCACTATCCATGCTGTACCATATGCTATATATTAATGCTAAAGGTAAAACATAATTCTGATGAGTAAATACCAAGTAATCTATCTGCACTTTACACAACAAAAGGAGTAGAAAATCTGGTTAAAATGATATTTAAAGCCTTCTCTCTAAGGAGATGAATGCAACATAAAGCCCACTCTAGCATTTCTTGGTGGCAGAGTATCCATTTCTTCATTTCTGAATAGCTGCGCATATCAGCATGTTAGTGACGCTTTCGCAAAGAAGGTTTGACAACAATAGAGAGTCCCCCACCCGCTAAACAAGAAGTGACAACTCCATTTGAAAGCTGTCCCTGGATGTGTTTTATGTGCAGAAATTATCTGTGACAGTTCAAATCAAAACAGAGTTTTCATTTCACATGGGAGGTAAATGGACGATAGAATAGGTTGCTTTAAATGCTACGGTCTAGTGCAATTAACGTTGCAGAAAATTTCTTTTGGGTAGACCTGCTAGTTTGAAACTTGAGGAAATGAATGTAAAAAGTTATTCTCTCCAATAGCTGCACTTTGAAAGATCAAATTCAAAGGTAATGTTACAATATAAAGAAAAAAAACACCTTTCAGTTACTGTGTCAAAACAGGGAAGGAGAAGTAGAAAAAGAAAGCAGCTCCATCATTATTGTAGCAATTATATTCTCCAGTCAACTGTCTGAATACAGGTTTTTGTGCACTTTCAGGAATACTAGTTGATTTTCCAAGGATTTGTTTCTAATAAACAAGAAGATAACATCACTTCCTTCTACCCTTCCTGCAGAAGGGGAGGGACTGCAGCTATGTGGTAGAGTGCATACCTTCCACCAGAACTGGGAAAGTTACTTTGTTGGGACTTCCCTCAGCCAGCATGGTGACTGGCTATGCTAGTTGGGGTACTGCAGGTTCAGCGTTAAGAGGCTGGTGCCCATAGAGGAAGTCGAAGCTCAAACAAGATCCACTTAGAATCATAGAATCAATGATTTTAAGTGGATCTTGTATGAGCCTCAGCTTCCTCTAGGAGCACGAACCTCTTATCACTGAACCTGCAGTCCCCCAACCAGCATAGCTGGTCACTAGGCCACATCTGTATGAGTAACAGTACTACAGTGTTGGCCTGGCATGAGATCCAGAGACGGGATAACCAGCTCTCATCCAATGGCACCCCCCCCTTTGACCTATTAGAGGTCTACCTGAATTGACAGCTGTGGAATCCACACAGGGGCAAAACCACTGTGTGATATTCTGAATGAGGCTCTTCCAACAGCCTCCAAGCTGAACCTGACCCTAACTGCCTGCATCCCAAGGTTCGTTCAAGGGATCTCCCAAAAGGGAGATGATCTTCTCCTTGATTAATTACACTTTCTGTACTTCACAAAGCAGGTCAAATGGGCTGGGTATGATACTACTGAATACCACTTTCACAGTCCTCAAAGAGGAAACATGGGAATTAAGAATCTGTTGCTTTGTAAATGTAAAAGTGCAGCATAAACCCTATCTGTTATTAAGATGTGAAACTCCATCTTATGCCATATCTTAAAAATGTCGAGGCATCTGAACAGCATTTAAAAAAAAAATCATAGATTCTGAAAATGTCCTATAACTTTATGCATGGTAAACCCAAATACTGTAATTTAGGGCCTTTACAGACTGCTAGAAATAGTGCAAATTGAGGCCACTTTAACTGTCCTGGCTCAGTATCATGGGAACTGTAATTTATTGTGGCACCAGAGCTGTCTGGCAGAGAAGGCTCAATCTCTTAGAAAAAAAATACAATTCCCATGATTCCCTAGCACTGAGCCAGGACAGTTAAAGGGGCCTCAATATGCACTATTTCTGGCAGTCTGTAAAGGCCCTTAGTGTATTTTACTGTACCTCCAGTTTGGCACTGAAGTCAAAGACATGAGCTATTCTGCTAACTAAAGGTTTGTCCAGACTGGCATCCTGCTTCTGAGAGTAGTCAGCTTGATAGTTCTAGAAACACCATGAACAGAACATGAAGATAAGATTTGTCTCCTCCTCAGTGTTGCCAGGATCCAATACTCATTAACAAGATATCTTTGGACACTGAAATTCCACTCACTAGCTATTATGACAAGTCGATAAAGACTCCGTTCTTGTCCTAACACCAACAAATAACAATGCAAACAGCAAGGAAGCTCAAGTGTTTGTCCCTAAGAAAAATGTTAAAATCTATGATATTGACATAGTTGGAAAATCCTGTTTTATTGCAGCCAAGCAAAATATCTGAAAATAATGAACAAGTTTTCAAGCTCTTTGTAACTTTTTGTTAGATAAGATGTCAAGCAAAAGGCAAGAAAAACAATCTGGCTTGATGCTGAAGCTAAAAAAACAATATTTGACCATGATCTTAAAATGAAGGTAAAGATTCCACTAAAGGCTATGCAAGTTTCACACTGCACCTAGAATTACGGTACTACCAGAAAGAAACCTACAATAACTGATTTCCTCACTTGTGAACATTCAAAATCCAGCAGTTATTCAGATAGATATGTCTCAAGCCTTAAGCAAAATACACAAGTTCTTTATTTGGTCTAGAAAATAAATTAAGATAAACATGGCAGTTTTTATATCAGCAACGTTATAGTTTAATTTTAGGTGGTGCAGTTTAATTTTAGGTGGAGGGATTGTAACCCTAAAAAATGAAAGCACCTTCCTGAGTGGCAGAAAACCATCTTTCTGCAATTTTCATAATGATGTTAGCTCTTTAAAGTGTTCATAGCATCTCTCATGTATCACCTCTGGAAGAATACTGAGATACTATACTATTATTTAATAACTAAACAATCTTTACAGGAATTCTGAATGGTAGCAGTCAGTATCATTTTAGTGTGGCAGCTGTGGAGAGAGAGGCTTAGGATGAAAGAGAAGCTTGATTAATGCTTCTAAGTCTGTTCATGGCAAGGGCAAGATGTGTAAAGAGGGAATTCCCATCTCAACACTTTTACCTACAATGCTACCACTACAGTCATTTAAGGCAGCCAATATCTTTGTGTTGTGAAACAATGATTTGAAAAAGTTAACTGTTCTCTTTCTGCACTGGGGTGGGCTTAAGAGATCAGCAACAATTCTTTTATGCTTAAGTGGGCTGATGTGAAGACTAAAGGGAGGTAGGAGGAAATACCATACTGATGACACTGAAACTCTAACCCGGGGTAGGCAACCTTTCCCCTTTAAGGGCCGAGGGACTTCAACTCCCAGAATCCCAGGAGCTATTGGCCAACATGGCTGAGGCTTCTGGGGGCTGAAGTCCCTCAACCCTTAAAGGGGAAAGGTTGCCTACCCCTGCTCTAACCATACCAGGGTCCTGTCTGCATTGACCAATATACTTTGGGGACACCCTGAAGTATCCTGGTTTGGAAGCTGCCGAGACTTCTCCATTTCCACAGGTTCTCCATCCCACCACCAGAAGACTGTTTGCATGTGCGTCCCACTGTGCTGCCTGCCGCTGCCACATCCTCCACGGATCACTTTGCACTAAGGTCAATGTGAGGCACCCAGACTTGATCACGTGGCTGGGTGTCTCATTTGGATTCCAGAGTGAGCAGTGAGCATTGCCTGACAGGGGCAAAGCAGGAGGCATATGCAAACAGCCTCATAGTTTTGGAATGGAGGGCTGCAGAGATTCAGGGAAGATCCAGAGCAAACAGGGAGTTTTAAAAATGCATATCAAGAGAGGTATACTCCAGATGTAACTCTGAATGGTCTGGACGTCATCTGGTCTATTTATGCCAGACTCAGGGTTTTGGCTGTGCATTGTACAGAGGATGGGGAAGAAACTGGTTCAGTTGGCCTGCACAGACAGAGTCTGAAAAGAAGGCTGCTTCAGTGGTGCCCCTAATTAACAATTCTCTCTCCTTAAGGGTGAGTACTTTGACCCTTCAGTGAGGGACTTCACAAGGGCTCTGAAGACCCACTTAGATCCAGACTGTTCCACGCTGTGCTGCTTTTCATAAAAATATTACAAATAACTTCTTTTAGATTTTTGGATTTTACCTCTGTTTATATACCATTTAATATAATTAAATCTCCAAGCAGTTTCCATAAAAAAATAAAAAAAAATACAATATTACAATCTAGTTGGTAATATGTGATGACTGTGTTTTAGATGGGCTCTGGAGAATGTTTTAAGGGGTGTGCTAGTTTAAGGGTGTTTCAGATGTATTATTTTATTATGGATTTTCTAAAAATGTGTTGTACTATGTTTATCCACATTAAGAGGGAATTGTTCCATAAGACAGCTTAGAAGAACCTTGGAAAAAAAATCACAAAATCTCTGCACTTAACCCTTAAAATTACAAAAAAAAAAAAAAAAAAAAAAAAAAAAGCCCTGCTTCTAGATTTCTGTTGTTGGCCTTCCAGATATGTTTGTATGACAGTTCCCATCACTCCTTGACATTGGCTGTGTTAGTTACTATCAATGGGAGTTGTAGCTCAACAGTGGCTGGAGGGCAATGTGATTCCAACCTCCTGTTCTAGAGCTTGGGAGGATGTTTTGTTTGTGTGTAACTGTCCATTCTTTCCTTCCTTTGATCACTTTCCTTAGCACTTTTCACCTTAACACTTTTCACCTTAACACTTTTCACCTTAACAATTCTACAATTCTATAAAGTGGCTTTATAAAGTGATTACTAAACTATCACCATGCACATGTGTGTCTAACAGGCAGTTTTGGCTTTAGAAGGAAGAATGAGAGGGAGGGAGAGAGAGAGAGAGAGAGAGAGAGAGAATAATGAAACAAACTACAATGTCTGGAGTTTTATATTTCTTCTCTACCAGTGCCTTTCCCTTGTTTCATGGCTGACAGGAAGAGTTGCCTTCTCCAGTGAACGTTTACTCTCTTTATTCTTCCTATATTCATCTCAGCCTTGCAATCTGCACCCAGAGAGCCACAAAGATCAGGGGAACTAACATATATTTGCTATGTGCACTAATTGTTTACCCTTTCTTGACCATTTGTTATGGACCATGAAGTTATTCTTTTGGTGGCCATATAGGTTTCCAGGAAAATTTCCTGAACCTGGAGCCATCCAGAAGTGAGGGACTATAAGCCCTCATCACACCTGACTACTGGCTAGGCTGGCTAAGGTTGATGGTGTAGGGTGTTCCATAACATCTGGAGGGTGTCTGTCAGATTATTTTAGGGCCTAATAGTGCTCACTTGTGTGGTGGTGAACAGTCTCATGGATACTGAGAGATCGCACAACTTCTCAAACTAAGCAGGGGGGGGGGGCTTTGACTCCTAATTTTGCTCCCAAGCCCCAAGATTGTACTTCTTTCACTTGGAGATTCTGCAAAACCAAGAAGTATATATTTCAGTACAAAAATTCTACAACCTTACCCCTAAGCCAGATGCCAACTCTGTCCACACATCTATTCAGGAAATGTCATCACAAGACTAAATGACATCACTCACAATATTAGCAGGACTTTCACTATCTCATCCTCCAATGTGATTCACGACATACTATGTCAGCAGTGCTCTTCAGCAATCTACATTGGTCAAACCGACTGGTCCCTGTGCCAGAGGATAAATGGACATAAGCCAGACATTAGGCACACACAAAAAATGGTTGTAGAACTTTGCTCTTTCCTGGGCATTCCATCTTGGACCTCAGAATAGTCATCCTTGAACAACAACAACAACAACAAATTACTAAGGAAGAATGGAAAGAGAAATTGCAGAATTGGAATTTATCTACAAACTGCAGTACATCAACAGTGGGTTGAACACTGACAATGCTTTCCTAGTACACCACATCTGACACTCTGTATCCACAGATTCAAACATGCACAGCTTGAAAATATTCTAAAACAATATAAATTCCAAAAAGCAAACCTTGATTTTGCAATGTGATATAAGGGACTCTATTTTACTATTCCATTGTGTGTAATGGAACTTGAGCATCCATGGACCTTGGTATTGATGGCAGGTCCTGGAATCAAACTCTAGCAGGCACCAAGGGCCCACTGTACACATATTATAGCACTAGTAAACACCCCAGTCTCACGAGGATGCTATCAACCAATTTATCACATCTACTCTTTGGTTCCCACACTACATTCCAATATGCATACATAGGGTTATCTTGGCTTTAGGCAAGATCCTTCCTCCTAAAATAAATAAATAAATAAATAAATAAAAAAGATCCTTCCTCCTGCCTGTCAGACCCATGTGCATAGTTCTGTCATGATGTGTTATGATATGATGGCATGATGATATATTCATATAACGTTGTGATAATCTGATGAGGTATTGGAAGGATGGATATGGGGAATGTCAAAATGCATTGAATATTAATCATTTGGGCATTATGGGCATGGGAACGAATGGGGAGGCAAATATCAACAGGATGAAGGTTTATGGTTTTATCACGTTGCTTTTCCTGCATGAGGATCTGGCTTATATTAGAGGGGTGCCTTCCTTCCTACCTTAAGTGGGACTGAATGATAAACATGGGAGGGAGAAAAGGGGACATTAAAGGTTGCTTTGATCAGGATCAAATTCATGCAAACCTGGTTTATTTGTGGGGTGTTGTTTTAGATTATGTTTTTAAAAACTTTTGCATGTTTTACATTTTAACTTTGCAGTGTTTTAATCAGATTATTTTAATTTTTTTAAATGTTGTATTAATGTGTTTTATATTGTGAGCTGCCTTGGGTCCCTGGTTGGAAGAAAGGCAGGGCAGAAATTAAATAAATAAAAAATAATAAAATAAAATCCAAGGAAGGGGGATTGGATAACTTGTATCCTTATGCTATGGTCCAGGGGAAAGAACCTCAGTTCCGAAACAGACCCCGGACAGGTGACTTCTGTCTCAATTCCTGGAATAAAAATCTTTTTTTTCCCCTATCACAACTAGATGGTTATTGGGAACTGAGTAGGCTTATCCTGACAGCCTTTGTCTCCCAACAACTATAGTTAAAACTGAACTTGTCACCTCATCTCCACACCCACAATGTTTTGCATTTTTATGGACATTCTCTCACACAGCCTGCTAATACAGGCATGTCCCTGGACTTTTCATTCCACCTCATGCATCTGAGGATGTAGAGTCAAGTCTATGAAAGCTCATGCTACCAACCTCTCTCTTTCTCAAAGGTGCTACACGATCCCTTCACATTTTTTTTTTTACAAGTGGCAGTATTCAAATAATGGCAACATGCTTGAGAATGTGGCAGAAACCCTCCAATTTTATACCAAACATTGACTCTTGGCAACCCTCACTGATGGAATGCTATAGGAATTTGCACTTTAAAGAACTTGATTTCCTGTTGACCAGTCTGACCGCACGTTTATGAAGTAGGGATAGCTATATCAAGTGTATCAACTAATGGTTCCTTGCCCCAGGTTTCCCAGAATGTGTATTTTGAGCACCTGAAGACGTCTCATATTGTGCTTTAAGTTCACGGGATGACTCCTAGCTGTTTATCTCTGTGCCTACAAATAATTGTAACATCTTATTTGAATCCACACCCAATTAGCTTCACAAGAGATCACAAGAGACTCCTAAAGTGGCAAAGAAGGATTAATGTGAAACAGAGCCAAACGAGAAAAGGAAAGATCACAGAGCAAAATATATTCAGGGGTAGCCATGTTAGTCATACAGCAAAATAAAACAAAATCCAAAATCCACAAGAGCTCAAAGCAACTGAAAGAATGGTGACAATTTTTAAATTGACACACCAACCTTTAAAACACATCTATGCAGTCTTAAGTACAGTGACCTCCAGTGAAACTTTCTCTACAGTAAGGCACACAAGAGGAATAGTGTCCATGAAGCAGGTTTAGCTAGAATTGAACTGATAAAGATATTTACATGGTGGCATCAACACTCAAGAGATGAGAATTAAGTTTTTTGACTGTTCAACTCTCTGACACCTACTGCTGTAAGTAGAAAAGACTTTCTAAGCTCTAGTGAACGGGGGTCAAAGCATCAAGACTGACAGTGGCTGTGGCATTTACAGGGAAAAAAGGAGAAAAAGATAACTCCCATCCCTGTAACCCCCCTCTCTCCCTTCCCTCCACCATTTAGGAGTAGCAGCTGCATAAACATTGCTATTTTCTTCCACAGAGGCACAAAATAGCTGCCTCTGTATACTTACAAATCAGGAGCAGCAGTTACTGAAAATATCAAAGGAAGGAAACAAGACTTTCTTCAGGTGTGGGACTTGTACGGACTACTTCCCTGTAATTTGTTCTCTTAACAATCAATAACAATTAGGGACAGGGCTTGTGGCTGATTTAATGCTGCTCCGCAAAGCCCTCTTCCTCCCTACTAACCCAGACCCCTCTCCATCATCATGTTGCCAAAGTGGCTACTGATTTGTAAAGCAAGGACTTGCATTGCAACAAGCCTCCTCTATCATTACCTGGGAATGGATCAGAAGCACTTCAGGTCCCCTGGTTAGCAGAACACTTACAGCACAGAAGTGTTCAATTAAAGCAACCCTTTCAGGCAATTATTGAGCATTACAGCTGCTCAGAAACAGAAAATAGCACTCCCCTTTACTCCAAAAGAGAGTGAATTTTTACCTCTTCCATAGCACTATATGCCATTCTGCACCCACCTCCACACCCCCGCCTGGTGCACCCTCATTTTCTCTTTTTTAAACCTATGTATTTTGTGGTCACTTTCAAGATTTGCTTCATAACTCAATAGGTGATTTTGCTGCACCTTTGGTTTATATCCTTAAGCCAGACACAGTTTCTCCCCAACCACACAACCTCCCAATAAATTAAAAGCATCCCCTTTTGACATATTTAAATCATTATAGAAGGCTCCTACCTAGTTAGGAGGCAAACTTGCAGCTTGGGCTGAATATGTTGAAAAGCCCAGAGGCAGAAGTGTTTAGAGCTGATAAATTCAGAAGCCAGCACAGGCTATGTTTTCAGTGATTACTGAGTTGACAGACAACACCCTGAAGAAACTATTAGACTAGAAATTATAATGTATCATCATTTAAATTTTAAATGAATGAAGAGACTCAAGCACAACAATGGGCTGTCAGAAGGGGCGATTATTCTGATTATTTGTAAAGACGGTAAAAATATCAGTACCTCGCCATTGTTAAGGTATCCTCCATTTTCTGGCAAGATGCTAAAGCTTATTCCCATAGAGATGAATTGGGAGGGAGGGCTGCAGACTGTGACAATAAAGTGTGACAGCTGTACAATGGAGGATGAAAAGACCTTTGGCCTCTCGGGTGAGGGATGAGAAGGAAGATGGAGGGACTCACAACACAGGCAAAAGAGAAGACATGAAAATAAGGAAAAGTGACTAAATTATGTCCAATGACTTCATGACTAAGAACACGTGATATTGCTCTACCACTGAACATAAGCAGGCCTGGCCCATAAGTTGTTTTTACACTTTTAGCAATTTCTTTTTCAAAGAAGAAAACTGATGAACTTACAAAACACACAAACAAAATATTTTTTTGGGAGCAGAAAGCCAGCCAGAAAGATGGCAGATTTCCTTACCCAGCTGGGTGAATAAGGGCCCATGGAATTAAGGGGAAGCAGCACCGCACACCTGTCTCCGCCTCTGATATTGGGCTTTTCCTTACTTCCCATTCCCCTTGTGTAGAATTTGTGTGTGGATATCTGTAGCAGTGAAACTTCTTGACATAAATAAGGCCTCTGCATTCACTGGGCTTCACTACTACGTGAAATGGAATTTGATGTGATTTGAGTTCCAGCTTACTGGAGTTCCAGCTCATAGATATCACAAAAAGGAAAGTTGTGCAATCTGGTGGTCCCTATTGTTATTGTTAAATGCCCTTGAGTCGACTTCGACTCATGGTGATTCTGTGGTGGAGACATCTCCACGATCCCCTGTCCTCTAACTCCCTGTCCTCCAGATTCAGACTCATGTCCTACCTGATTGAGTCTAACCTTCTGATATGCAGTCTTCCTCTCTTTCTATTGCTTTTCATCCATCATTGCCTTTTCTAATGATGTAGCTGATGTACTATGGCGTCAGTTTAGTCATCCTGGCTTCCAGGGATAGTTTGAGCTTAATCTGTTCTAGAATCTATTTGTTCTGGTGGTTCATACTGACTTTAATTGTATGGAACCCCCTTTATCTTGATAATGTGTGAAGGAGCTGTTCTTATCTAAGAAGTACCAAAACACAGCAGGGAAAATGCAAGGAAGCTAAATGAACACTTTGGGCTGTAATCCCAATGTGGAAAAGTAGAAACCAAGATTGAAGTGGATGTGATCTCTCCTTCCCACTGTAGCCCCTCAAACATTTCCAAAGCCTTCACAGCCAGTTTTCGGGTGGCTTCTAGGCTAGCAAGGGGACGGGAGAAGGAAGGAAGCTCTGTAATGTGAGTGTCACACTGGATTTATACCTTTTTTCCATTGTTGAAGATACTGGGGGAAAACTAAATTCTACATTATTATAATTAACAAGTAATCATTCACCCAACTTTCTTTCTCAAGAAAGTCAAAAGCAAAATTATTGATGATATCATCGTCATGATCATCATAATCATCACTATCATTTGCAATTTGTTAAGAGTCGCTTCCTCTCCAAATCACGACATGATTTTTAGAAATGCAACACCAATTAAAAAAAAACACGTTTGAAGCTGATTTGGGAAATTACAGATCTATTGGCCTGCCCCAGGGAAAAAACAGTAAAAAGCATATTTAGCTGAAGCTTATAAAGAAGAGAAAGTTTATATAGGAGAAAAGGCCTTGCTAAAGATCAATCAGCATGGCTTCTGTAAAATTCTTAGTGTCAATGACCATGTAGATGGAGTGACCGAGAAGATCTTCTCTACATAAACTTTATTTGACAAAGTTCCTTAACAAAGGCAACCAAGCGGTCATGAGAAAACAGATCCTCTTTTGTACTGCCAAATACAGAAAAGGATGCAGAATGTAAGAATAAACTGAGTGTTTTCATAATGGAGGAAAGCTAGGAATAGAATTTCTCATGTCTGTGTATCTTTTGGAAATCTGTGGTGAGCAAACCTAGAACAGACGGTAAGGAAATTTAGGAGAATCTCTAAAAACTGGATGAATAATCAGCAAATTGCAAACAAGAGTAAATGTAGGTTATTTAAGTTATGTGCAGTGGGACAATCATACTTAATCATTCTTAGACATGAGAATGCAATGTGATTTGGATATGACTACTTAGGAAATACCTTGAGAACACGGGAGAGAGCTTGCTGAGGCAGTTTTTTGTTAACTCTATCTAAAAAGGAAAAGAAATACAAAAACGAAAGAAAGAAAGAAAATCTTTCAGGAATTATATTCTTTGAAGAAAGATTAAGATTTCCAGGGCTTTTCAGTTTAGAAAAAATATGACTAAGGCAATACCATGGTTGCAGATGCTAAAGTAATAAGCAATAGAAATGGAGAATGGTGGAAATTATTTTAATTCCTTTCAATCATTACCAGAATTTGACATTACCTTCAGGAACTGATTGGAAATATGAATCTTAGGGGCTGTCTGCACTGGCAAAAAAAAAAGGCAGCTTCAACCTGACTTGAGGCCTATCTGTTCATACAAGGAACAAGCCCTAAATGGGAGTAAACCAGTTAAAGCCATTTGCACTGCTCTAGCATGGAGAGTGCACATTATTACGCCAGCATATAAACTTTTTTATTGTTTCCTTTGTAGAATGGATAGGATGTGATATTTAGAGGAGTGATAAGATGATAGATATATTCAACTTCAATTTATATGACCTGGAAGCTCAATAATTTCATGTTTATATAAACCATATGTTTAGTATAGGTGGTGGGTGGTGGGGTTGTAATATTGTATTTTTATTTGTGTTTGTTTTGCTTTTCTTCTTTTTTGTATGTTCACTAATATTGTAATTGTCAAAAAAGTGTTTTGTTAATGCACTAATAAAAATTATTATTCAAATTACACTAGCATATAAACAGCACGATGTGAGTGTGGGAATGTGGGAAAGTCAGACCAGGTGGCTTATGGGAGCAATCTGGAGCATGCACCATGGTCCTGGTGAGACACAGCAGCATTATTGCTTGCCATCCTTTTTTTTCTTTTGTCAAGCATACAGGAGCATGAGTGGCCAGATGTACCATTGATCCATTGCATTACTGATTTGTCACACACCCCATAAAGTGGAATTACAATAAACATGGCAGGTCACCAATAATGCAGTGGATATAACAAAAGCATAAACAAACTAGACAGTCCAACAGGGGGCCATGGGGTGAAGGAGGGCATGTATGGGGGGACTATGCTTTGTCAATGTGTCTCTGGATGCACTGATATACCGTACAGGTGGTGTATCACTTGTGCGACTGTGTGGCCTATGGGATGACTGTGTGGCCTAAGGTCCAATGGCATGGCAGCTGGGTGGGATGAAGGAGGTAACTGCAGTCACAGGTGGTTTGTTTATGCGATGATGCACATGCACTGGGGGGAGGCAAAAAAAAACAAACCTGAGTGATGTGGCTTGATGCTGCATGGACTGCCTGCAGATGTTCAGCCCACTTTGGAAGTGGTGGTGTGGGCAGCAGAGGTTCCTCCCAATTTGGGAAAAATTTGGAAGTGATAGTCCCCCATACATGCCCTCCTTCACTTTGGAATGGCCTGCCGGATGAGATCCATCACTTGACCACCTTAGACAGCTTTAAAAAAGCTGTTAAGACGGATCTCTTCCCACAGGCCTTTCCTGAGTAGGTAACCAGCCACCGAAAATAGTTATGCCTGTCCCTGATTTTCGTTGTAGCTATTTTAAATTATTTGTTTTTGTAATTTTAAACTATGTTTTTAAATTCTGTCTGTATAATTGTATTTTAGGGTGGGTGGGTGGGATACTGAGGGATGGGATTGTTTGTTTTACCTTGTAAGCCGCTTCGGTTGTATTTTACAGAGAGACAGGATATAAATAAATTTTATTATTATTATTATAATATTATTATTAAGTGACCCTCTTCATCTGCTCAGCCCCTTAGATAGCTACTCCTGAAAATAATTCAACCCATTAGAATAGGAATTGTTTGTACACTAATTATTCACTTACAAAAATATTTCCTAATTTTTTTTCTGAAAATGTGTTTAATAAGGCATAACTTTCTACACTGTGAGATTAAGTAAATGAATATGATGGTATATCAGGCTCCTTTTCTAATATGATCTGGGATTGGCTGAAATCAGTTTTTCAACTATATAATCAAACCATGCTTGTTTTGGCAAAATGGAGCAACCAGGATATTCTCTTGTCTTATTGAGGTACTATTAGTTAGTACAGGATTTAGTACAGGAAATGTAAGTAAGAAAGTTTCTGTTTAAATGACCTGTGACTTCTACTATAGGGAAAATGACTTAGAAATTAACAATTAGAAATCATAAGTCTTAATATTTTAGAAAGAAAAAGAAACACTATAGGTAGGGTTTTTTGTTTTTTTTTACTGTTAATGAAACTGAGTTGGTGGATTCCTTTACTTTTACTATATGTGGAGTGAAAAAAGCCAACTGTCCAAGATGGATTCAGAAAAGGAAAATATATTCAGGATTGCAATATTGCAAACATACTTTGGAAAATGGAGCACACCAAAGGATTTCAGGAAAAAGATCAGCTTGTTCTTTATAGATGATAGCAAAATCTTTCTTTGTGTAGATCATGAAAAACTATGGATCTAAAATAAATGGGTGTACTACAACATTTGATTATCCTAATGTGTAATCTGTACTCAGGACAAGAGGCCAACATCAAAGCAGAATATGAAGAAAGAGAAATTTCCAATCAGCAACGGCTGCATTTTATCACCTATCTATTTAACTTGTATGAATTTATCATATGTAAATCTGGATTAGACTCTGACGAAAGACGTGTGAAAACTGGTGAAAGGAACACCAACTACCTAAGATATGCAGATGTACTACTAGCAAAAAATAGCAAGGACTTGAAGCAACTATTGAAGAAAGTCAAGAAGAAAGTACAAAGGCAAGCTTATACCTAAATATTAAGAAAACAAAAATGAATCCAGATGAATTATGCAACTTTAAAGTAGATAATGAAGACATTGAAATGATTCAGAATTTTCCATACCTTGACTCAAACAAAATGGAAATTAGAAGAAGACTAGGACATAGAAGGGCAGCTATGAAGGAACTAGACAGACCTCCATTATTGGTGGCCAGACTCAATCAAGGAGGTCATCACACTGGATCTGCAAGATCTGAGCAGGGGTGTTGGTGGGTGACATAGAGGTCTCTCAGTTATAAGGTCACCAGATGTCAAAGTTGATGGCAGTTTACCACAATGACAAAGACCAAATGCAGGGAAAGCTATACAACTACTGCTTCAAGCTAGCTTTGTTGAAAGAAAACAGGCTTCCAAGGAAATGTTTACAAGAACAGTTGGCTAACAAGCTGGAATCTTTCTGGTTATATAAATTTACAAGGATGCTGTTGAATCTTGGTTTTAGTTTGGAGGTCCTAACAGGGACCAACAATAATACAAAAGTTAGTTAAGTTAAGAGTTATTGATATCAGAACCCAATCTAATATTGCTGCAATGTCCAACTCCAGGGCTTTAAAATGGCTAGCTAGAGCCAAGCCACAATTCAAGGGAAAGAACTACCTGTTTCATGGGATGAGAAGGGATCAACAAGTCACTTTTACCTGTCTCTGGTTTGAGAGGATGGACACAATGATCCTTCAAGAAAGATTTCAGGTCATTCCATTCATATATATATATATATATATATATATATATATATATATATGCTGTGTCCTAATAATAGAGGACTTGGCACACTATCTACTACAATGTGAAAGCATTATATGTATAAAGCATTATCTGGGCACCCTTTCTGACTTGCATGAGAAACTGGCCCGTGATGAACAAACTCACATTCTTTGTGGGTGGTTCTAACCATTCTGTGTCCCAGAAGGTCACCCCCACTGCAACCAATGCTGCCAGTATAAGAAAAAAAGAGGTGGAAAGAAGGAATACTGTTTAATTTGCCAGATAGTATTTTTTTGTTCAATAACCTTCATATAATGTTATAAGGCAATGTTTTATTGTAATCACACTGTAATACTTATAATGTTATTGTTTTATTATTTATAATTGTCTGAAATAGTCAGTAGACTAATTCAATAAATTGGAATTGAATTGAATTAAATGATCTGGAATGATTTCTCTTAAAAACAACAAGAGTTCAAGCTGTCCCAATTAATTAGTTATGTCTAGCTTTAAAAAATCTTACAATTATAAATTGCCAAATTCCAAGAACCCCACTCTATCCCCCCAAAACAGCATGAAGGATTGGTTTTCTAGTGTCCATGTGACTGACCATACTTGATCTGTTCAAGAGGCCAGACCAGCCATTTAACTATGGCAATATAAACTGTCTGAGGTATGGTCTGGTGAAGGCTCAGTATATACATATTCATCACTACTTTGTACAAGCTGAATACTTTGATGTCATATTGTGTGTAACTGCTCACCCAATCTTGCCCAGCACTAGAGATGCCAAGAACATCAATGCACATAACACACTGATTCACAGAGCTTTTTCCTGCTTGGGCAGTGTTCCACTGATGAAATTCATTTCACAAGACACTCCCCAGCCCTCCCAAATGACAATCCCAATGGAACTATCTTGTACTGCTGATAAGGAGTCTCATGCCAAAACCTCTGGCATATCCTGTAATGCTGATATATTGATATATGAAAATCAACATCTTTTAAAGCAATAACAAGGACTGAAGCTGGCACTTTTGGCCTGTCTGTTTTGGGCCAGAGAAAGAACTATGCACAAGGAAGTTTTCTGCTTCTCCACAGGAGAAGAATGTCTTTGTTTGCTCTGTACAGCCATTGCATAGTGATGGATTTAGCTTAGGGGTGCATAAAGGAAAAAGAACTGTTTTCTTGATAAATCTGATTTATTTGCTTTCAATCTTCTTCTTCATGGGACTGTGGTGACCAGATGCTGTGGACCTAAGGCTGTCCACTGCTGCCGTTTGCCCTCCTTTTGCAGCTGTATCTGGCCATATCAGTTGCCTAATTTCAACTCAGGTGTTGGTTTTGGGGGAACTCTTGTTCGACTCCTTGGCTGCTGGCCTGTGGAGTCCCACAGGGTTCTGTTCTGTCCCCCATGTTGTTTAACATCTACATGGAAACACTGGGAGAGGTCATCCGGAGTTTCGGGGTGTGATGTCATCAGTACGCGGATGACACCCAACTCTCTCTTTCCTTTCCATCTGATTCCAAGGAAGCTGTCTCCATACTGAACCAGTGTCTGCAGTCAGCAATGGACTGGATGAGGGCAAACAAATTGAAACTTAATCCAGACAAAACAGAGGTGCTCCTGGTCAGTTGTAAAGCAGGTCAGGGAATAGGGACATTGCCTGTGATGGATGGGGTTACACTTCCCCTGAAATCTCAGACTCACAGCTTGGGTGTGCTCCTGGATTCCACTCTGAGCCTGGATGCTCAGGTTTCAGCTGTGGCCAGGGGTGCATTTGCACAGTTAAAACTTGTGCGTCAGCTGCACGCATTCCTTGAGATGTCAGATCTGGCTACAGTGACACATGCCTTGATTATATCCCGTTTGGACTACTGCAATGCACTCTATGGGGGGATGCCTCTGGAAACTGTTCGGAAACTTCAGAGTGTGCAGAATGCCGCTGCCAGAATGCTGACTGGGGCCAGTTATAGGGACCATATAACTTCCTTGCTGAAACAGCTTCACTGGCTATCAGTTTGTTTCTGGACCCAATTCAAAGTGCTGGTTATGACTTATAAAGCCCTACAAGGCTTAGGTCCAGATTATGTGAGAGACCGTATCTCCCCATACGAACCACCTAGAGCCCTAAGATCTTTCTCTCGGTCATGCCACCATCACAGGTTTGTCTGGTAAGGACACGAGAGAGAACCTTCTCAGTGGCTGCTCCTGCTCTCTGGAATGCCCTTCCACAAGAAGCAAGGCTGGCCCCCTCCTTGCTTGCTTTTTGCCAGCAGGCAAAAACAGCTCTTTTCAGGCAGGCTTTTAATACATAATGCAAAAATTATGGGATGGATTTTATATGGCTATTGTGGTTTTAATGTTTTTATTTTATATTGTTTTTAGCTGATGTTTTTTAATTGTTTTATTGTGATATTGGTTTTTAGAATTTTATTTGTGAGCTGCCTTGGGTCCCTTCGTAGAGCAAGTGGGATAGAAATTAAATAAATAAATAAATAAATAAATAAAATATTTCTAAAAACTGATAGGAGGTCAAAAGCTGAGCTCTGGATGCAGCACTCAAAAGAGTCATAGGTAGTCATTGTTTCCATGGGAAGAATTGTAGCTATTGCATCCAAAGTTGGTGGAGGAGCATAGAAATCTCAAGAAATCATGCCATCTGTGCCACCAGCCCATTGTATAGTTCTAATTGCATGATGCGAGATTAAGATCCTTCCTTCACCATGGGCCCTTTCACACTACACAATTATAGCACTATTGTTCCACATTAGCTACCATGGTTCATTCTATGAAATCCTGGGATTGGCAATTTGGACGGAAGCTCCAGTGGAGGTTTCTAAAGACCCGTCCTTCAACTGCCTGTTCCAGGATCCCATAGGATGGACCATGGAATTATAGCACTATTTGGAAATAGAATCATAGTACTATTTTACAGTTGTGTAGTCTGAACGGACCAATACTCATCAGCAGTTTTGTAATGGAGCCAAGGTTCACCACAGAGCCAAAGTCACAGTATTTTTTTTTATGAAAAGGAACAATTATATCATCTGTTCTTCCTTTTAAGGTTCCCTGTTCCCTCTATGCATAGCTGTAATCCTCACTGGAGCAGGGGGAAATGGAAGATCCAAGCAACAATGTATTGTTGTGAGATATCCCTGCTGTAACATGTATTTTGGAGTGGTCTGGTCTATTAAGGGCCTTGGCTTTATGAAAAAGCTGCTCTCAGTGGGGATGGAGAGTACTAGAACAGGGATGTAATTCTTCACTATTTTTTTCAAAGCAAACAATAAGTAATTTTAGCAATTTTCTTTACATTGTGAGAACATCTTCACAAATCATGCAGTTTTTGAAGAATATTCACAATTTGGGACTTTGGTCAAATTTGCACATCATTGGTTTGCACATAAAACATCATTTTCTGTGCAGAAAGTAATATCCTCTGTGCAAATATTATTTTCTGCACAGAAAATGTTCTTGCCTGTGCAGAAAATGCTGTTTTCTATGTAAATCACACATGTGTGAATTTTTCATAGAATAACCCCTCAACTACAGCATTTTCTGCACAGGAAATAATGTTTCTGTGCAGAATTATTGTTTTCTACATTTAAAAAAAGTGCAAATATTACATAAAGTGTAAAACTGTGAAGATTTGCGTTTGTCCAGGATTCTTCTCATCAGGGTTTCTCAATATTTAAACAATATGTTTTTGACCATTGAATATTCTTTTCATCCCTATCTTAGAATTGCTTTATTAATATGGATCAATACAGCTGTCTGAGGTACTGGATTCTACTTGGGAGCCTAGGCATGGTGATACTCAGGCTGAAAGATTTTCTAATCTTAAAATGTGATTTTTTTGGGGGGCTGGGTATGTTAGTAATTTGTATATAAGCATGTGTATATGTGTGCAAATATACATACAGAGTGTCTACAGCATAAATCATGACTGCAACAGACATTTTGTCTGCAGCAGACAATGCCCTTTTCTTTTAAAAGCTGGAGTTGGAGTATTGAAAAATGTAGAACTGCCACACACTCCCCCATCTCTTCTTTAAATCAGACCAAATAGCCAACTCAGGTGGCCTTCCTCTCAGCAGTGCAAGCACCAGGGAGGGTGCTTCAGCTGTTACCAGCTCACTGTCATCTTAATCATCATTGTACGTGTCCTTCTCCTGCACTTTATGCATTAAGACTCTCCATTGCCATCTAACAAATCTTTGGCGGTAAGCAGCATGTAATAATTGCCAAGGGAGCTCTCTTGGTTGTTCCAAACTGACCTCATGCTTATTAGGTCATCTGGTCAACTGAAGTATTTATTTTTATATAGATGGGAGAACTAGCTCTGACATCCCTGCTTAATCACGCTAATCACTGCTGGAAAGAACTGGAGGTTAGAAATGGCTTGGGAAGGCTTTATACTTTGCTTTTCCATCAACTGGGAGTATATGTTGTTATCCATGTCCACAAAGTCTCCACCCTCACTACCTATTGGAAATAGGAATATCTGTTTTTTTATTTTATTTTCATGATTATTGTTTCCATGCTGCATTTCGGACTGACTCAAAGGCAATTTGGGCTGCAAGTTAAGATGGATTCTGTTAAGCAATAAGCTCACAGCCTGTTAAGCATGGTCTATCATTAACAAGTCCAGTTGTCAATGGGGAAAAGAGCTTAATTTAGTTTAGTAGATCCTTAATAACTCTTTCATATAATCAAACTACAGAACAGTTATAATGGCTGCCAGTTCTTGTGGCTAGTTTTTTATCCATTCATTTAGAATGGCATTTATGAAAACTTTATTTTGCACAGTATCAGTTTGTTTGTGAATAGCTTTTCATGACTGAGAGAACTGCCCTCACACAACTGATAGTGCAGGAATACTTCCTCTTTAGTGCCATCTCCAAAAGAAGAGAGAATCAGACAGTAAATTAAAACAGAAGCAGCAGCATAATGCACAATAGCCATTACTCTGAACAAATGTACTCCAACCCTGGATACCTTCAGTACAACTTCACAATTTATGCTTAAATTTTTGGTGAAGCACAAGCTCAGATATTCTCTAGGAACAAATATTGAACATTAATGTTCCTGCCAGATACCTATGTTGTTGCATGCATTCACACATGCATGCACGTGGCTGCTCTGCAATCCAGACATTCCTGCAAATTAGCACTTTTGCTGCAGGGGTGCTACAGTTTTCTTGTGCTCAAAACAGCAACATTTTTGTTGCTAGGAAAATGTGATTCATCTCACCATCCACAGAAACCCATTATCAGTATGCTAATTGAGTTACAAAAGAACAATACATTTCAAGTTTGATCATTCATTCTATGGTAGATATTGAATTTTAACATATTCTGCATTAAGGTTCTTCTGACCATGCTTGTATTGATTTACAAACCTATGTATTCTCAAAAAGTGTATTTTGGGGGTCCAAGGGTAAAAAAGCTCTGAACTGGTTGCTCATATGTGCCTTGCTGCTTTCACTATGCAAGTGACTGGCCTATAAACAAGATTTTAGCAGGTTCTCTTTTGAACAACTCTGACTATTTAATTAATCTTCAAGCCATTAGCCATTCATTTAAAATGCCACTTATGAAATCTTCATTTTGCACATTATCAGCTGGTTTGCAAATAGCTATCCATGAGCAGACGCGTAATGATCTCCTTCTTCCATTCTTACAGCTTACCAATCTTATAGTCAATTTTGGCTTCTTAATTACCCGCACACATATTAGCATTTAAAATTAAATGGCAGGGTTCTTTTAAAATAATGTGTGTCACACAAAGTGTGAGAGAGGGAACGTTAACATTCTTATTATTGGTGGCTTGTAAAAGAAACCACAACATACTTTTGATCAAATAACTTTGTAGAATTTTGTTCACAATGAAAATATAAACAGTGCGAAAAAAAATCAGCAATAGATGTGTGGGTGAAATTGAAAAGAAGTTCTACGTACTTTTGCATTGAAAAAACGTGATCCTCTGGCCAGCAATAAATTTTGAGAAAACAAAGTTTATATTCCTGTTCATGCATGAACTCATGGAATGGTTTGCAAACCACAGTTTGGACTATCATGATGACTGAGTGGATAAACTTCAGTGATGATCACTGGCTTATTTCCAGAGGCTCCTGTAATGGGAGGTGTCAGAAATACATGGAAGACAAAAGTAGACAATCACCTCTAAATCACCATTTCCCATGAGCTTTCGTTAAACTATGGTTTGGAATCAAAAGCACAGTTAGCTGAAACCAGGACTTGGACTGATGGCTGAAATGAGTTGCTGCATAGCTTTTAGCGATGCTTCTTAGTAGTATAAGGAAGCATTTCATGGCACCTTAAGGGCTTACAAATTTTATTTGGGAAAAGTTTTCATGTACTTCAGCCTACCTCACCAGATGCAATTATTCCCTATAAGTACTGAGGTGTACATACACAGACGCAGCCATGTGGGTCCTATGTAGTACCAAATGAACATACTCCAACACATTTATTATTATGAACCATGTTCTCATAGAGGCAATCATATATTACTTTTCAGTAACATTCCTCACACATGTACTGACCTCCCTGTGTGGAAAGTCTTATGTGACTAGGCACTGAAATGAAAACTGGAAAGTACGTTAACACCTAAGTTTAAAAAACAGTTATGATTTATCCTGCACATTTATATCACATCTTTCCTCCAATGAGGGGAATATTATTTTCTGTGCATAAAATGCTATTTCCTTTAAAAAAACAAAACACCTATATTGAGGATTTATTCTGCACAAAATTCACACTGTTCAGAAGCAGAATTCATGCAGAAATATTATTTTCTGCAGATGCTGTTTTCTCTGTAAAAATACCAGGTGCAAATTTTGTGTACAATAATTCCTGAATTGCAAAGATTTCTTGTCAATCCAGGATTCTCCTCATCACAGTTTCCCAGTACTCAGGAAACAGTTTTTTAACCATTTAATTGTTTTCCTTCAAATATTTTCAAATATTCTTGCCATCTCAAGTATTTTCTAGACTAGTGCTGTTCCCTGAGAACCCCTTTCATCCGAGTAGCTGGACCTTCTGCATGCAAGCTTCCCTACCTAAGGCCCTATTATCTTTCTCCTACTCTTCACATAGGTTTCAAAGAATATGAAGAAATACTTAGCTAGATGAAGTGGTATAAAGCCTTAAAAAGACAACTGTGGATTTCATTTACAGACTTCAAATCTACTTCCAGTTATACATACTGAAATCCCACTGATACAAGCAAGAGGAAAGCAGACAGTCAGACTGTTATGTTGGTATCCATCAAGATTACTCCAGGTTCATGCTGTATGCAAACAATAAGAAGACTTAATACTACATGACCGAAGAGACAGTTGTAACAGATTAGTCTGGGAATCTGTCTTTCTTTTTGAAGTACAAACAGGGTAATAAATATGAGGATAATTCAGGGGGAAGCAAACAAGAAGTAGGGCATTAAAATAGGGCACTTTGCTCATTGTATATCAGTGCTAGATACACTGATTAAACCACAGAGATCTTTTATTATAAGCAGTCTCATAACTTTATAAAATCATTAAAGGGATGATAATACATTCTTCATAGGAAAAAAGTGATTGCTTGGTTCAATGCATGAGTTTTAATTTAATTCTCAGTGCTAATGGTCTATGACTGGAATTCTAACATTGAGATGAGATCATCTAGGTTTTGTGTGTGAGAGTGTGCATGAGAAAGAAAGAGAGAAGGGAGACCCAACTCATTTAAGTCTTTTTTCATATCCCAAAATTGTGTGTGAGTTAGATGTGGGAAGAGTCATATTTACCTGAAATAAAATAGCATGTAAGAAGAACAAACACTTTTGAGAGCAAAGAATGAGGAAACTATTGCATGATAAACCAGGTGCTAAATGCTGAACGCTCATAAAATTTATTATGTTTTGGTCAATGAATCCTCACCATTTGCTTTCTTTATTTTGCTCTGATGGACAAAATAGATTTCATTGTTTATCCTCTCAGGAGACATGACACACAAAACAGCTAGTACGCACAGCCCACTTTGAATAACTTGCTGTGGTGGTGGTCTCCAAGTCATCCTCAGTCAATGGTTGCTACTATAAATCTTTTAGTTTGGAGAGTGCAGTGGCATGAAGGGAATCCATTCATGGAAAGGTTTGCACTGAAACAATGACCACAGGTGCAATTTAAGATGTTCCGTACACAGCAGCTGCTACATGTGTACCTATCATTTACTTTATAATTGGAAAATTACCCATGTGTGTTACCTATTTCTTAATTCTCTCAAAAAGGAAATCAAACAAGTTTCCCTTTCAATCATCTTCATTTTCAAAGGAATAGTCTGTTGAAAATTTGGAGCCATGAGACAATTATAAATCTGTGTAATGCTGTCATGGCTGCTTCAAACATCCTAAGACGTTTCTCTCGGCAGCTCAGAAACAACCCCCGGTGGCGCAGCAATAACACCAGCTGTAGGGCTGGGAAGAGGACTGGGAGGAGGCTTCAAAGCTGCTCTCACATCTCCCAGCGGCTTAGAAACAACCCCCGGTGGCGCAGCAACGGCACTGGCTGCAGGGCCAGGAGGGGGACTGGGCGGAGGCTTCAAGGACGCCCTCCCATCTCCTGGCGGCTTGGAGATGGCCCCAGCGGTGCAGCACCGGCACCGGCTACAGGGCTGGGAAGAGGACTGGGCGGAGGCTCTGAAGCCTACCCTAACCCTTTGGCTCCCAACATCCAACCCACCCAGCCCTCTTACCATCTGGACAGCTGCGGTGGTGAGGTCGGAGCCGGGATTATTCAGCCCACCCCAACCCTTCGGTTCCCAACAGTGGCGAGGCTGAGAGTCGGGCCTGGGTGGAGACTTTTCATCTAGCCCACCCAGCCCTTTCACCACCCAACAGCCATGGCGGCGAGGCTGAAGCCGGGCCAGGAGCTGGGCTTGGTAGAGGCTATTTAACCCGCCCAACCCTCCTGTCTTTGGTAGTCAATAGATCTCTCCAAAAATTGTCATCAAGGACCTTTTCTTCCTGAGCTATCGGGAAAATATTGCGAGGGAGGTTATCGGGCTGCTATAACATCTTCACCTCCTGTAGTGGCTGGGAATGATCTGGGAGTGGAAATTGAGGTTGTGCGGGGGAAAGGGAGGTATGGTGGGAACAGAGTGAGGTGATGTTCCAAAAGAAGGCAGGATCGATGTTTGGAAGCTATCCCGCCTTCAGCTCACTCTGTTTCCCAGAATGGTTTGGAGAGCACACCAATCATTCCACAGAACCTTTCTCTGCTTCTTTGCAATGCCAGATTGGTTAAGAATAAGACTCACATTATTCATGACCTCCTCCTAGACCGCCTCCTCTTGCTTTACGGAGACCTGGCTGGGACAGGATAGTGCCATAAGGTGGACACAGGCCCTCCCAGCTGGGTACTCCGTTAGTGAGCAGGTAAGGGGAAGTGGGTGGGGGAGGCGGAGTGGTTCACAAGAACAACTTGATCTTGACCAGAATACCTGTCCAGAACACAGTCCACTTTGAGTGTATGTACCTAAGCCTGTGAACCAGGGATAGTTTGGGGATTCTGCTAGTATACCAACCACCCCGTTGTCTAGCAGACTTCTTAATCGAGCTGACTCAGCTTGTCTCAGAGTTGCTGCTGGAGTCACTCAGACTTTTAGTCTTGGGCAACTTCAACATCTCACTCAAGACCAGTTTGTCAAATCTTACAGGTGCGGCTCGGGAGTTCATTGAATCCATGACAAACATGGGCCTATCTCAATTGGTTGTTGGGCCTACTCATTGTGCAGGCCATACTCTTTAGTACGGAATGGGAATATCTGTGGGTGGAGGTTATTGTCATGGATGGATCATTTCCTGGTCAAGGCTGAACTAAGAACCACTGTCCTCCCCCCCCCCCGGGGGTGGTGGACCTATTAGATTGGCTAATGGAACCAATTGGATTCCAGAAAACCATAGAGGGCCTGCTTTAAAAGAAAAGCAGTGCTTTTCAGGTTGCCTTGTGCTAGCAACAGCATCCTCATCAAAGGTCCTTTATAACCATACTATTTTTCTATTAGCAAGACACATCTGCATATGCATTATTGATTTAGGTGATATGGTTGACAACCAAGTTATAGAAGGCCAAGTAATAAATCCTTCTTCTTACATGCTTGCACTTTTACACTCTGCCGTCAAAAATAGTCATGAATTTGTACAACTACAGGCATCCCAGATGAGTGCTATATTCATTTGCACTCTCAAAATGCCAATTTTCCAAATTTCATGATGTGGCTCCATGAGTATGCTTGGGATTTTGTTGTTGTTATTATTTTTTAAGCCTCGTAGTGGGGGGGGGGGGAAACTCTATATTTACTAACATTATCAACCTGGAAGTTTGACAGTAAGGATTAAAAATACCACCTTCCTCCTCACTTGGTTATTGGAAAGACCCCGATAGGTAATCTGTCTTGTGAAGCCACGCTTTACAGTCTGCATAAAAGTGTCATGATTCTCAGTCTTCTCTCCAATGTAATTGAAAGAGCATAATATCACACAACAGGGGAAATGTAAACTGTAAGCATACATAGTAAATCACTGTACAGGCAAACAGTTTATGTAGCAAATGGGCACAGAGTGACCGTGAAGGCCAAAAGCAATCCAAACAAACAACATACTCAGGCCACAGAGCAACACCTTTGGAGTGGAGAAGGAAGAGTTCTTGTTCAGTAGCACTGCCAATGGATTTGAGCCAGGTCAGCTATATCAAGTCTGTGAAAGAGGGGCCTTTTTATAATGATTTTGATTTCATCATGACTTTGAATAGTGAGATTGCTAGAGATGAGGTCAGAAAGCAAATATATTGTTTCCTTTTAAGGAGCTTTAATACCTTGATCATACAGAATCACTCAGCACATCTCTATAAAATTAAAAGAATTGCAATGAATTTAGTGATTAGGATCTTTCTTTCTGTAAATAAACAAATGAAACAAGCACATGATTGATTTAGGAATTAAAGAACCTGTAGCCTAACTGTAGCCTAACTAACAGCTTGTGAGGAAAGATAAAGAAAATGACTATAATGACCAATGCAGAGAAATAGAAGACAAGAACAAAAAGGGAAGAACAAGAGATTGTTCTTCTATTCTCTTCTATTTCACAAGATCCACGAAATCAAAGGAAAATTCAAACCAAGGACTGTGGCGATCTATGACAATAAAAATAACATAATTCAAGACCAGAAAGGAATAAAAAGACATTGGATGCAATACACAGAAGAATTAGACAAAAGAGATGACAAAATGAAGGACACATGGAATGAAGAGCCATACGAAAATGAACCCCAAATCCTAAAAAGTGAGGTGGAAACTGCAATAAGGGAAATAGCGAAAAACAAATCACCAGGAACAGATGATATTCCAATTTAACTGCTGCAATCCACATTGACAGAGTCAACCCTAATGCTAACCAACATATGTCAATAGATAGGGAAAACAAAACAATGGCCAACAGATTGGAAGTGATCAATATACATCCCCACCCACAAAAAGGGAGACACAAGAGACTGCAGTAACTATGGACCATAGCACTGATCTCCCATGCAAGCAAAATCATGCAACATAAACTCCAACCATACATGGAGCGAGAAATCCCAGAGGTTCAAGCAGGGATCAGGAAAGGAAGAGGCACTAGGGACCACATTGCAAATATACGATGGCTAATGGACCACACCAGGGAATTTCAAAGAAAATCAGCATGTGCTTTATAGACTATAGCAAAGCCTTTGACTGCATAGATCATGAAAGGCTATGGAGTGCCTTTAAAGATATGGAAGTGCCGACACATCTGATAATCCTAAAGAGGAATCTGTATTCAGGACAAGAGGCTACTGTCAGAACACAACACGGAGAAATAGAATGGTTCCCAATTGGCAAAGGAGTCAGACAAGGCTGCATCCTAGCACCCTCCTTATTCAACTTATGTGCAAAACATATTATAAGGAAAGCAGGCTTGGACATGGAAGAGGGAGGAGGAAGAATAGGAGGAAGAAACAATCTGAGATTTGCTGATGATACCATAATACTAGCAGAAAACCTCACAGACCTGGAACACCTACTAAGGAAGATTAAAGAAGAAAGTGCAAAGGTAGGTTTAATGTTGAACATAAAACAAAAATAATGACCACCGAGGACCTTCACAAGTTGAACCTAGACAATGAAGAAGGACAGGTTGTTTACCTGTAATGGTATTTCTTCGAATCCACACAAATGGGTTATATCTGTGCCTGCACAGAGTCATTCGGAACCTTCTTAGAGCTATTAGAGGCATTTTGGCAGTAGCCCCAACTACTCTCCAACTGCCTCATTGGCCGGTTTCCCGCCTAAACCCTCAGTTCCATGGACGCCAAAGCAGCAGCCCAGGATGAAGGACAGGCAGGGCACCACTCTGAGGGGAGGATGGGCAGGATTTGTGTGAATTCCCAGATGACCACTCAAAGAAATACTGTTACAGGTAAGCAACCTTTCCTTCTTCTTCGTGGTTCCTGCGAATCACACAAATGGGTTAGACTAGCAAGCTTTGTTCAGTGGAGGAGGGAGTGCCATGCCCCATAAGATGGCACATTGCCTCAAACAAAATCACATTTACAAGTCTGAGCCCCAAGCATGTAAATATAGGGGCGAACAGTCATGCTAATATGACTCTACATGAGTTGAGCTGAAATTCCATACTGAGACATAGTGGAAACAGTCAGCAATGCAGGTGAGAACATGCACAGTGGCAGACAAAACAGGCTTGCCAGCTAACCCATATGTTGCACAGACTGTTGATAGACCTTGATGGCCAAGATCAAGGGAGAACCTCAGACATAGACAGCACAGGATTGTTATCAGTGGAAATCATGCCAAAGCTATCCAGTAGGTAGTGAAAGAAATTCACTACTGCAAGCGGTCAAGGAATAGTAGGCAAATACCCCAACAAGAAGGAAAGGTATACAGACTCTGTCTGATCCAGGAAATGAATGGAAACCAATGCGAAGGGCAACAGACTTGCAACAGGGTGAGGCTGTCCAGGTCGTGACATTGGCAATCGGGAAAAAGGGGCTTACCAAGCCCTCAAATTTGCAGATGTGTCAAAGGAAATCTTTCAAGTGGAAAAAGGGCAGTGACCTGATAATGCCTCTAAGCCATTGTTTGAAGATTATGGCATCAACAGACAAAGCCTAGAACGCTAAACAATATAGGGCTAAGTGTTTGCATAGAACACGAAATAGACCATCTGTGCTCAGCAGTGAGATGGTTGGGCATCACCAGCAAAAGTGGCAGAAAACAAGGGTGTGCACTACAAAATGGGCAGTAGGATGTCTGGATAATCCATTCATACAGAGAGGGCCTAATGGCATCGAACTGGAGAAGCTTCAGTAACAACTTTTGGAATAGTGATGGACTTCAGAGAGGAGGAATAGTACCTCATCTAGTCACAGCAAAAATAGTGACAATAGGGATGGTGAGAATATTGCAATATCTAATTGTTGTGACCCACAAGACACACTGTGTGTGAAAGTAATGTGTCAGGCTATCAGCATGAAACATGTAGTTCTTGGTGAAAATGTCAGAGAAAATAATAGTGGCTGGTGTGATGACCAGAAGACTAGTCATAGCATTATAACAGTAAAGGGATTTCACACTGTAAAGTAGAAAGAGATCCCTGTGGGAATGTTATCCCATCCCGTGATGTCCCGCTGAAGTTATATGAAGGATAACATGGACTGGCAGAAACGGTGAAAACTGATAAGCAACAGTATAGCAGGAGCAATATGGTGTTGACTCATCATGAATAGGTCATGAGAGAAGAATTTTAGAACAGGGGATCTGGAATAGACCTTAAGAGCCACAAGTCCAGCTCCTAGCGAAGTGTGAAGCCCTTTATCGTATAGATCCAGAGTATGTGATGAAGCATGAAGTACGCTGTGATATGGCACAACAGGGGGAGAACAGGCTTCCCTGCACACAGAGAGAACTTCCAGGACGTTTGCAGAGTGCATAGATAGCCTTGGCAGGATTGCAGGTGGAGACCTGAAATGTCACCACCTCACCAGAATGACGCCCTGGGACCAGAAGCTTGGAAGAACCAGATGCTATGACATCAGTCAGCCTGGAGAGATGGGACAAGTATGCATGTCCCAAGATCATGAAGTGTCCACAGAGGTGGAAAAATCTGTGAAATGGAGGCTCGAATCGGAGGGATGTCCCCAGAGAACATTCCTGCCCAGAGCAGCAAATGGGAAAGAACTGACACAGTTCCCATCTGAAATGAGGCCCAAGAAGATTGCACTGAAATCGGTGGTCAGTATATGAAATGGGCTCATCCCAGCTAGAGACCGAACAGTAGTGTGTCATATGTTTCATAGATGTGAGTGGCACCGACAAGAACCCCTTGGAAGGGGTGTGCGTATGGGATGTAGACTTGTATTCCTCGTTATATGTAGTGGCCCTTGGAAAAATGACATCAATCATATTCAGTGACACTTGCACAGGGGAAGTGAAAACATTCCTCTGACATGGAGGGAACAAGTACATCCTGAAAGCCACCAATAGGGAGGAATGAAGGCATTAATGCCAGTATGAAAAAAGGGGGTATAACCACCCCAGTAACAGTTGTGGCAAACCTAGAATGGTAATGGCCCTCAGCATGGGAGTGTAATCATGTCTTTGATTTGGCAATCTAAAGAGAATGATGGTATTGGTCCCATTACAGGGGAACCAAGCACATCTCAGAATATTTGTATCAAGTGAGTGATACAAGAATATTGCTTGGCGTTAAGAGGATGAGCGATGGTATCAAAGCCTCCCATGGGGGGAACAAGATTTTAATCTTGCTGGTACCAAGTGCATAATGGTAGTGTCTCTAGGTATAGAGGGAGCAAACCAATAGTTGAATTTGTTCTTCCAGTCCTGTGATGAGTGGAGGACTGTTCATATCGAAAGTGCTCTGGTGAACAGAGACAAAAGCACATCCTCATAAGAATGCAACATAAGAATGGTAGTGTCCTCCTTCAGTATGGAGGGAGCACCACGTCTTCCGAATCAGCTATATAAGGAGAGCCATGATTTCAGGTCTTGACATGGAGGCAAATTTGACACTGCATTCTGGCTGATTCTGCTATCCCTCGGTATCAAGGAAGCAACTTTAAACTCAGTTCGAATTCAGATGAAATTGGAGGTGGAATGAGGCATGCAATTGCAGACTATGGTATAGAGGCAATAATCACAGCCTCGAATCCAACTGAGTGTGTGCCAGGGTGACCATAGCTCAGGGCTGAATGAGTAATTACTGGCAGCATCCCAAGGGATGAATTGTAGGAGCTGCAATGGGCCTCGAATGGGAGGGACAAGCATGGCTCCGAATTTGGCAGAGTAGTGGCCCTCGGTATAGAGGGAAACGCTATGGTCCCGAATCAGAGAGAGCGTGAGCCAGTATTGCACCTCGGTATAGAGGGAATAATCATGGTTCTAACTGACCTCTTGGTGGTAGTTGACCTCGGTATGGAGGGAGCAACCACAGCCTCGAATCCAAACCAGATTGTGGCAACCACAGCCTCGAATCCAAACCAGATTGTGGGAACATCGTAATGCCGACCTGGCTACCACACGATGGTTGGGGAAGGCACCATATAAAACCGCTTGTGGGCTAATCAGTCTGATCTCAGAGAACGAAACCATGAACAAAACATAAAATACTTAAAATGAGGACTATAGTTCTGTATACTTGAGCAAACATCAGTCTCTATAACTAGAAAACTCCCAACATCCTGATTATGGACACATTCATTGGTTTATTTTTCACAATCTTCAACATGGTCTCATAATTTCACCATCTGTGATGCTGCAGCAGTGTGGTTCCACCATTGGTGTGCACTGGTGTGTAGCAGCACTATATGCTGTTGCAACAAAGTCTAAGGGATGCTCTTGGACTGTATTAAAAACTCTTTTCAAAATATAATGCAAGTGCAACACTTTTTCATTGTATTTGAATGCATTTATATGTGCATTAAAACAAGTTCTACAACATATGAGCATTACCTCTGAACAGGAGCCTGCTGATGGGGTGGCTTGTTGATCCTCGCGTACAGTCCTTCTAAGTGGTCCCTGTCTGCAGGTGCTGGAATGTTATCACATCCAAAGGTTTCTGGAGCAGGTGGAGAGGATGGCCTGTAGGCATTAGCAGCTGGATACATTTCTCGGAAATGATTAACTCGTGCATAATTTGGATCTGTCTCATCATCATCAATATCAGGTGGTGGGCCCACAGGAACAATCAAATATTCAGCAGGTCCCCTGTTCTGTTTCTGCCGTAGCTCTTGATGTTTTGCACCAATTCTAGGAGGCAAAACAGTGAATGCTAGCATTTACTTCAACACCCAACCAAGGGAAAATAAACCAGTTTCACAAGAAAGCTCACAATTAGCTTGTGTTAAATAACAAACAACTTGCACATACGAGATGAATGCCAGGTAAAACCTAAAGATGTTTTGTAATCATGCCTCCATATTTAACAGAACATACCAAGCAAGCATGTCCATCACAAATCCACCACAATTCACAACAGATAAACACTTAGTCCCCATCTGTGTACTGACATATTTTGGGGCTACATTGCCATTGATAACAATACTGGCACAAGCATTACCTTACACAGAGAATTTTGCTGAGAATTACGAGAAAAATTCTGCAGCATATCCATAATTAGATACCTAATAAACACTGTTTTCATATATTTCAATTGAATAGTATTATCAGTACCACATTTTTCATATCACCTCCACCTCGAGATTCTCCTAAATAAATCCACAAACTCATTTGTGAGAAAATGCAATAATGTGGCAAACATAAATGAAGAGAGAGCTTGGTTGGTTGTCTGGAAAAGTCAAAGACCAGAAGCAATTTCTTGGGGTTTTCTTCAAAACCTCCCCCACAACATTCTTAAGTGGGGCACATCATACTTCATTATACAGAGGCTAGGGACAGAGTAAGACAGTGAAGAAATGAATAGAAGCCTGACAGAGATGAAATGGTACATATAAGTGAATTAAAGACTATTACTGGCAGTACTCCACTGTGATAAAGCTTTAAGTGGTATTACAAAATACTGCTGCTAATCAGTGCCATTGTGTAATCTGTTGGGAATAGGAACAGTAAAAACAGACCCAGGTATAATTTCAAACCTAGCCAGATTCAGATGATTCAACATTTGCTTTGCAACTGAAAACTTTAAACAAGGCACTATTAATAATATGATACTTAAACGTTCAGCTTCCTAACTCCATAATTAAAGCAAGAGGAAAGATCATAGCAACAAGATGAGCCTAGCACATGGAGAGCAGAGAATGAAAGCAAGAGAAGGATTAAAGCACAGGAATGCTGCCAATTAAAAAGCTAAGATTTACCCACCAGTATTAAATTCTGAAGCACAGAAGACGGTCCTGGAGGCAAATAGGCATAAAGGGTGTATAAAATAAATGGTAAATACATGTTGTTAAATCATCTCCTTTTGTTATTGAAAAAAAATATGAAGAGTAAAGTAGCAACTGAATGACAAATTAGAATAAAAATGGACTTTGGATAGAGGTGAGGGAGAATGATGTGTGAGAGAAAAGATGTCCATGGAACATGAACAAATCAGAAAGAATGAAGATGTCAGAGATTAAACAATCTTGAAATTAATTAACTTAAAAAAGGAGGTTACCAAAATGATGGTGATGGTAATGATTAAGATGATATGGTGGTGGTGATAGAAGGGCCTTTTACTAATAAAGTATGTAAAACAAGAGGACCTCATCATATTAAGGACTTTAACAGAAAATTAAAGAATAAATAGAAACTAACAAATGTTTGCAGCTTGCCTACCACACAGTTATAACAAAAACCCTGGATTGGATGTAGTTTGCTGTTGTTGTTGTTGAGTGCACAGTGTACACAGTTGGGGCTTTCTTTTGTTGCAGGAAGGGCTAGATTATAAATTGTAATATGTGAAGGTTCTTACTATGCATTGTGAAACTAGTAGCTGTTAGTCAATTTACAGTATTTCTATACGTAGTGTACAATTTATCTTTACAGTTATAAATTTCCCAAAAGTGGAGGCAATGTAAAATCCACATTTGCAACTGACTACAAAGACAGACATCTAGTTTTGCTGCATCAAAACTTCACCAGTCATCTCCAGAGAACTGCCTTGCAGTGAATAAAGGTAACTTCAGCAAAGTTTCATCAGAATTTTTTTTTTTTTACAAAAACAGAGCCAACAGACAGAAACAAACAGAAACTGGGGCAAGAATGTGAAATTCTTTCAGCACATCACCCAGTCCAACACACACACACACACACACACACACACCAACCAACATAGACAAGCTTTTCTGGAAGATCAGCAGTTACTCAGAAGCCACCATTTGCTTCTTGGACTGAGGATGTTTCAGAGTCACCAACTGGTTGGGATTCTCCTAAAATCACTCTGCTTCCACCTTTGTTAAAGGGTAATCCTTCCAATAAAGAAAAAACTTTGGCTTGGGTTATTCACCCATTATTTGAGGTGACTGCTGAAATCTCTCCTCCTCTGAGTTGTCAGTACACACAGAAACTCAAGGGAGGAACATTAGGGATCTCAGGTCATGCTGAGCTTCTGACAGTGAGAAGGAATTGGACTGCTTCAGACAGCTCCAAAGCCCAGCCTGAGGGGCCTTTCCACTCTTCCAGTGCATTTGCAAGAGCACCCAAGAAAGGGAGGAAGATCTTATGCAGAGCTCTGGAGTGAGCGAGCAAGCAAGCAAGCAAGCAAGCAAACAAGCAAACAGGCAGGCAGACAAGCAATTCTGCTCCCTCTAAGGCACAATGTAACATGAGAGATGTATTCTGACTTCAATCCATTTTTCAGAGGTCCCACTGAAATTTTCAGTGCATGCATGTGTGTCCTAGCTGGGGCCAGAACAAGTGGCAACAGCCTGAGGGCAGCTAAAGCTGTCAAATGTTAAAAGATATTGGAAAAGTTACTTTTGTAGTGTAATTTCCATGTTGGCAGAGAGATTTGGGGAGTTCTATGCCAAAAAAGTAACCTTTCCAAGCTCTGTAAGCTATGCTGTACACATGCTTTACATGTCAATGTGTACATTCAATGTCTTTCAGAAAATAATTATGCGACATGCAAAGTGGCCTTTTCTCATTGTAATTCTAGCTGGGATCCAGTCAGCAGAGGTGCCAGCACCCACACAGCTTCATTCCATGCAACTGCATGCTAGCTTTGGAGGATGGAGTGCACGTGGCAGAAGGGGGAGAAGGTGGTCTTGAGAAGTATTTTACAGAGGACTATCCTCTGCTTGTAGGGCCATCCAATCCAAGTCCAGCTTAAAGATAAAGAACTTCAAAGAGCAGAACCAACTTTTGAAATTGCCCATCAGTAATCAGCACCTGGACATCAGTCAGAGCAGATCCAAAGGTGACCTAGGACGTGTTTGCATGGACAAATAGAAACACTCTCATCTTGTTCTCACACTCAGGGCCTTTGCAGACTGCCAGAAATAGTGCAAATTGAGTCCACTTTAACTGCCCTGACTCAGTGCTAAGGAATCATGGGGACTGTAGTTTATTGTGGTTCCAGAGCTCTCTGACAGAGAAGGCTCAATGTCTCAGAAAAAAATAATACAATTTTCATGATTCCCTAGCACTGAGCCAGGACAGTTAAAGTGAATTTGCACTATTTCTGGCAGTTTGCAAAGGCCCCCTCTGGAGTAAAAAGTGTCTTCATTTGCTTTGAATCAGGGTGGAAACTCCAGAAAATCCCCATGGTGTGCAGGCTACACACTTGTCTGGGGGTGGGGTAGAGGTGCTGGTAGGCAGGTGGAAAACGCCAGGATAAGGCATCCTATGCCAGGTGAGCTATTGATCCAGGGGGATGTGGCAGACAGTATCAGCTTGTTGTGGCTGCTTGCAGTGTGGACAGCTCATCCTCCCAATGGATCCAGAACGCCTGATTGCAAGCCGGGGTTTCCTGTCAATGTGGAAATGGCCCTATTGTCACCTTTCCTTACTATGCTGATAATGTAGTTCTACCTAAATTTTAGTGGTTATTTCTAAATCTGAGGATGCACACACTCATCCACCCAAGTATTATGTAAAACTGTTTCATGTATAGAAATGGCCACTCTACAAGGTGAAAAGATATTTGCAGTTGATCACATGACTGCATGGTCCCTCTTCTAGACTCGTCAGGAGTCAAGCTATTTTCCAAAATCAGAGAATCTTTTGATTCCTAGATGTGAAACTTGCTTGCCCCTAAATATGGTTAAGGATGGTGCTGACATAAAAGCAGGTGGAAGAAACTGACAGCACACATTGCATCCCAAACACTTTAATCAAGATTAAGGGACTCCTCTGAGCTATTATCTCATCTTGCAGAATGCTCCATTTTGTTAATTAGAGGCATGAAGGGGCCTTCAGAACTGGGGGGGGGGGGCATTCTTCAGATTCAAGTAATCCCAAGCAAGCTGGAAGAAGTGTAAACAAACAAAGACACATTTAAGCAGAGGCTTTGAGGTTACCACAGATAAAAAATAAAATAAAATACCGGATGAGCATTTCCTTTTATTTCCTGTAATGTAACCATCTCTAGCACACAAGCAATTAGTGAACAGATGAAAAAGACAGCAAGAGATATAATCCTCCAAGGGTTCCTGAGAGAAAGATGAAAGAAAGATCACACAGAGAAGTGGAGTCCTAGTTTGCCCATTCAGTGTCCTGAATGTGTGTGTGTGTGTGTGTCTATCTGTGTAGGCGCACATGCATGAGTCTATGTGAAATGTTAAAACTCAAACAATTTTTGTCGATAAAAACAATCCTTCTAGTGAAAGTGCCATTTATGGATCCCACTGTCCGGGAGGCCTCCTACATGGCAACAACTACAATAGATTTCCATTGCAAATGCAGGTTAAAAAACATCAATACACAAAGAAGTTGGGACAATGGGAGAAGATGCGAAGGGCAACTGAACTGATGTGTTCTCTCTCTCTTTTGTACCTAGAATACTTTCAAGAGAAATTATCATGAAGAAAGTTTAAAGGTTTATACACCTCACAGCAAATTTGTATTTAGAAATAACCATGAAAGCCTTATATTTGGTTTTGGTAAAAGCCGGTACCAGTCTGTTTATTGCCAGTTATTTCTGAGTGTTTCCTTTTCACAGCTAGAGTTTTGCACAACAACTGAAAGACAGGGGGTGCTTGCAAGATACCTGGCCCTTGGACATCCCAAACCACACATTCCATTGGCTTCCACAGACTTAATGTCATTAGCCTCATCAGAGGAAGAATTTCACCCCACTAACTTTATGTGAAATTAAAGTCTTTAAACTGCTGTGATAAATCCCATCAGTATTAGTTAATGTTGCCTAACATTTTAATCTACATTGACACTTCCTGTATAACATCCCTAACAAAAAATGCAGATTCTGTGACTTCAGCACTGTCACTTTCTTTCCCAGTGCAGTTTTTAACCATTTTTGCCTGATGAGCTTTGAAAGCATCTTGCATCTTTTAATTGGTATAACAAAGATATCACCACGAGATGATTCTGGATTTTGTTTTAAGGTCAACATTGGTAACCCTGCAATTTCTGAAGATGGAATAGACAGATAATATATTAGGCTAACATTCAACATTAATTAAGATTTGGGTATTTTGGATTCCTGATGCCTACAAGCAAAAAAAGAGAGAAGATCAAACTGATAAATCAAGTAAGTATTAAAAAGAAATGCACATCTGTAAATACAGTTAGCCTTCTATATCCATAGATTCTGTATTCATGGATTCAACCATCCATGGCTTGAAAATATTTTAAAAATTGAATAAATTCCAAAAAGCAAACCTTGATTTTGCCATTTTCTATAAGGGACACCATTTTACTACCCCACTGTATCTAACGGGACTTGAGTACCCATAGATTTTGGTATCCTGGAACCAAATCATAGTGGATACCAAGGGTCCACTGTATTAAATGGACCCTTCCCTCCAAATGGCACATATACTAAATGTGGCTATTATTTGGCAAATGCATCCAAATGTTTGCTTGGATCATTTATGCTTCAGCATTTGCTTTTCCCTATTTGCCATACAGTAGCCTCATTTAGATATGAATCACTTTTCAAGAGCCTAAATACTCTAAAGGCAACAGATCTTATCTGATCTTGGATTTTCTAAGCAGGGTCAGCCCTGGTTAGAACTTGGATGGGAGAACATCAGTGAATACCTGGTGCACCAGGCTATATTTCAAGGAAGGAAGTGGTAAAACCACCTCTGAATATTCCTTACCTAAGAAAAGCCTATGAAATTCATGCAGTTGCCATAAATCAATAAGCAACTTGAAGGCACATACACATTTTCTTACCAGGAAAATTCACGTGTTAAACAGATTAACCTCCCCAGTTGTTGCTATGGGAAAATCTGTGCTGGCTTGAACTGCAGAGTTACTTTTCTTAACAGAAGAGAGTACTGTTAAAATCAGAAGCTGGACTCTATATGTAAGTAATGATTCAAAGGTACAGAAAAGATGGCCAGAATTGCAGGATTACAGAAATCTAGAAATCTCTGCTTGCATTTCAAAGAAAAAGAAAACTTGTTTGTAGCTGTCCTGTTTTCAAAGAAAGGGTTGAAAGTCTATATGAAATGCTTACTGAAAACTCAGACATCATTTGTTTTTGCTAGATATATATGCCACACACTATGTATTCCCAAGTAATTACCCAAATAGAACTACAAAAATTCTGGAAAGTCAGAGAAATCATGCAAATTTGCTAAATATGTGTAATTTATTCCTGTTACAGAATAAAACATCTGTGGTGCAAAATTTAGAATCTCCTAGTGACATCTGAAGTTTCAGCTGATTTTGATGCCATGCTAATGTGCTAAACAACCCATCATTTGTTGGATTCCCAATAAGATCTTCACAAGCTATCTCTCTCTCTCTGGCTCATCAGGTGGTGTCAACAACAAAGCATAGAGGTTATGTGCCTATCAATCTGTCACTGAAGGCTGATTTATGTAGAGGCTCCTTCACAGTTATAGGAACTGTTCTGGAATTCTTTATATATGCAAATAATGTAAATATGATGTTTAGTTTTTTACACACTGATACAACACATATCAGTGTTGCAAGGGATGCAGTGGCTCAAGTGGTTAAGATGCTGACTCTATTGATTGCAAGATGGGCAGGTTGGCAGTTCGAGGCCTGGGTGCTGCATGATGGGGTGAGCTCCCATCACTAGTCCCAGCTTCTGCCAACCTAGCAGTTCGAAAGCATGCAAATGCAAGTAGCTAAATAGGTACGCTTCTCAGTGGGAAGAACAGCATTCTGTACAATCATGCTGGCCACAGGATCACAGAGAAGTCTCTGACAACACTGGCCCTTCAGCTTAATAATGGAGATGAGCACCGCCCCCTATGGTCGGACACAACTTGACAACCTTGTCAATGGGGAATACCTTTACCTTTACCTTTACCACACTTATCTGCTTGATTTTTGGCTGCTGTATCACAGGCTTTTGATAAGGTTCCCTGTGCTATTCTTATAGGCAAGCTGCTAAACTGTGTGTTAAATAGTGCTACTGTTCGGTAGGTTTGTAACTGATTCACTGACCAAACCCAAAGATTGTAGTTCTCATCATGAAGAGAAGTGGCAAGCAGTTCTGCCCTGGGCCTGGTGTTGTTCAACATCTTTATAAATGAGTTGGATAGTGGAATAAGAAGTCATGTTTATCAAATCTGCAGATAACATCAATTTAGGGAGGAGAATGAATACCCCAGAGGACAGGATCAGAATTAAAAATGACCATGAAAGATTGGAGAGCTGGGCCAAAATTAACAAAATGAATTTTAACAGAGGTGTAGATGTAAGTTACTACATCTAGGCAGGGAAAATTAAATGCACACATATAGAATGGGTAACACCTTGCTTGAAAGCAGTATATGTGTAAAGCATCTAGGACAGGGGTAGGCAACCTTTTTGAGCTGGGGGCCAGGTTGCTGTCCCTCAGACAATTGGGAGGCCGAAGCACCATAAATAAATAAATAAATAAATAAATAAAAATTTAAAAAATATTAAAAAATATGCATGCACACTCTCTCAGCCCCAGAAAAGCCATGGCAAAACCCCTGTGGAGATTTTGCCAAGAAACCTCAAGAACAAGTAATAACAACAATAATCAATATCATCATGGTGGGCGGTGACGGCGGCGGGCAGTGGCGGCGGTGGCAGGACCAGCTTGGGGCCTTAGGTTGCCTACCTCTGATCTAGGATTACAAACTAAACACGAGACAAAACTGTGATACAGCAGCCAAAAATCAAATGCAATTGTGGGCTGTATAACAGAAATATAGTGTTTTATTGGAGGAAAATACTAGTGCTTTGGTCTGACCTCACCTGGAGTACTATTTACAGTTCTGGGTACCACAGTTCAACAAGGGGATTGACAACCTGATATGTGTCCAGCAAGGGTGACCATGTTGCTCAAAGGTCTGGAAACCACAAGGAATAACAGAGAATAGAGAATTGGGTATGTTTAGCTTAGAGAAGAGAACACTGAGAATGTACATGATAGTTAAATATCTGGGGATGTCATATAGAAGATCAAGCTTGTTTTCTGCTACTCCAGATTCTAGAATACAAACCTAATAGATTCAAATTACAAGAAAAGAGATTCCGCCTAAGCATTAGGAAGACTAAGAACAGTTTGACAGTGGAAAAGGCTGTCTTGGAGGTCTTTAATCAGAGGTTGGGTGAACATCTTCAGGAGTGCTATAGTCAGAGATTCCTGAATGACAGAGGTGAAGCCTTCCAACTCGAAAATTCTATGATTCTGTGTTGGAAGTCATTTTAACTGTATTCAATAAGGCTTACACCTAGGCAAATGATCACTGGAGAAAAGATAAGTGATGTCTTTTTGTTTTTTATTGAATTTTTTAAAAATCTTGTCAAGGAAGCAGTACACAACATCAGGATAATGCAATGTTAAAAACAGAACATAACAAAACGAAGCTAAAAGATGCAGAACTGGTCAACAATTATTGTGCAGCAGGGTCCAGTAAATCAGTTCTTTCAGGAATGGGTGAAGACATTGTGTCAGTTTGTAAGGTGTCTTTCCAGAAGGCATTTTGCAAATCCAGAGGTTTAAGTTGATGTGGATGTTACTTTATGAAGTCAATAAAAAGCACCCAGTCCTCTTGAAACATGTCTTGCATCATTTGTCCATTACAAAACTTCATTGTGCTAGCAAGTTTTCCCATCAACTGTATGTTCCAAATCCACCAATCATCAATAGTTAAAGTTCTGTGCTTCCAAGATAAGTGATTTGTGTTTTTGAGGCGTGTAGGGGTACTAATACTATGTGTCAGTATTACCTTGCCCCAAACCTTTGCAATAGGTGACTTAACTTACAAAAAATGAAAATGGGATGCATAGGTGGCCTCAAGAGTTCTAGAAGACATGAGGAAGCACATCAAAAATACTAGGCCAAGTTTTTATCTCTCTCATAAATTTAAGAGATTTCTAAAGCCAAATCCAAGAAGAAGAGGAATACTACCACAGTGGCTCATTCCTTCTCACACATAACATTATTTCATGTTTGATAAGTGATAATCATTTTGTACTGTTGTCAATACTGGCACTTTGCACACAACAAAAGCCAAAAATGGGTCATCACATTTTTCTTTTGTTCCTCCTGAAATAAAAACACACATCACACAACACCCTATAACCTTCCATTTTCCCCATATAAATGCAGCCTGCAATTGCTTCCACAAATATAGGCTGTGCCTGTTTTAAAAAAATGGCTTTCTTTTTATGTTGTACTTGGCTAGCCAATACTAGGTTATTTCTCAATGATCAATGCTTCATCTCTCCAACAGGGCTATTATAATTGTATTAATATTTCTTGTTTATTTCTCACTCCTCTGTGGAAAATCTATAAAGTTTCATCAATGATCTCTCTTTTATCCAGTGTATTTTTCATTTGATAGTTCAGTTATAATGCCTGAACAATCTTGTGCACTTTTTTTTGCCAGTTTTACTGTATTCCTGCTACTTTATCCCTTTCACCTTTTAAAAGAATCCCCATTCTTTCTTCCAAAATTTAATTTTAAAATATTCCTCTCAGTTTCGGGAAAGTGAGAGAAAGAACTAAAGACAACGCTCTGACTGCTGCTTTCATTATGCAGGTTCTTCATGTTTCAGAGCAAAAAGGAGAATTTAGGAGAATGGATTAGGAGGAAAGCTGCTCCTCTACCCCCTGCAGATTTCCTTTTCAATTGTGCTTGATCAAGGCTGCAATGACATCAATGAACTGAGGTAGGGAATTATCAACAAGGTGAACAGCACATTATAGTGTACAGAAGTTTCCCATCTATTCCAAATGAACTATTTCTCAAAATTAGAAGTGAATTTCCAGCTACTTGTGGTTTTGTTTTTCCTCCCTTCTTCTTTTTCTTCTTTTTTCACACTCTGTGTGCTCTGAAGATGGCCTTGGGGCAGAAAACTGATCCCGGAACTCACCATAGCTGTCTAGCCCTGATATATAGAAATTAGAACTAAGAGATAATTTCTCATGCTAAAAACCTGCCATATCAACATCAAATAAAGTTTCAGGACTGTAGTGACAGCCAGCATTGTATTGGATGAGCCATGAGTACTGGGACAATTCGCCCAAATAAGGAGAAGAGATGTATATCAAGACTAATATGTCAGTAACCATTCCATGATTATGGCAATAAAAATACCAAGAATGATTGAGATGGCTCACATTGTTCAGTATGATTTTGTCAGGTTCTTCCTAATAACAAAAGCACTGCAGAAGAACAAAACAGGAAAGAGTCATGGAGCAGCTCTCACCTTTCCTACTAACTTCTTCTTGCCCACTTCCCACTTGTATCTGATAGAAATACTGATGGGCAAGATGACCAAACAACACAAAGCTGGGTGCTAATGAAGCCAAAGGATGAGTACTGCATACAGTTCTTCAAGTACCTTAGCTAGACTGGTGGGTGGACTGGTGTTACATTAACATTTTCCACTGGGTGGCATAACTACATTTTTCAGCTCTCACTTTCCATGTATTAGGGTATCTGATCATACTCATTTCTGCATTTAAACACCCAGTCATGGGGTGTTTAAAGATGTGATTATGTCATCTGTCTCTTACATGTTTCTTATATATCAACTTTCTCTGGTACATAAAGCAAGGAGATATTCTAAGTATCATTGTTTATGAAGTATGCATCTGCTTGGGCTTATTTCTGCTGGCATCAATCTATTTTGCTTTTCCCAATTGCTATCTCTTTCAGGTGCCTACAAGTTTTTTTCTAAATAAGTGCCTTCCTGGTTCTATCTTGCCTGTGGATGGCTCTAGTGAAAGCAGCCACTATACCTCCCTCATGTGCATTGATTCACTTTAGAATGAACACTTTTCTTCCTGTCTGTTCTTATAGTCAAGAGGAAAGAAACCTGGTCCTACCCTCTACTGGTACTACTTCCCAGTATAATTTTAAACTGCATGTCAAGTTAAGAAATACACAAAAAGCTATGGCAAAAAAAGCTCAGTTGGTAAAAGCTATACTGGCTGTATTCCACTCTGCACCTTTTGCCAAAGAGGCAGGGAGGGAGTTAAACCTCCAGGAATAACTGATATCTATCCATCATTTGCATGCTGCCTTTCTCCCAGAGTGGGATCCAAATTGGCTCCCAGAGAGAATCAATTATAACACCTGCACAATAAAACAATTAAAAACAATTAAATGGCACATAAAATGGTATAAATTTATTTTAAAGACATACAAAGCTTTAAAAAGATAAATAAAACACCCCAATAAGATGCTCCCCTGCTTACATTTTAAAAGCCTGCTTAAAGAAAGAAGTTTTTGCACAGGGTCTCCTGATTCTTGTAAAAGACCTCTGTAATCAAACAAGCTATAAGTCATCCATCCACTCATAAGTGATGTCACTGAGATCAAATATTAAGCTTAGAAACAATTTTCCCGTTTTATTATTTATTAGCTTAAAACTATGCTCTTGGGCACACATTAAATAATAAACCTAATCACATGGCTCAGAGAACCTGTGGTGTTCTCAACTGGGGAGATTGTAACAGGCTCATTTTACCTTACATTTATGCTTTTTATCCTCTTGGCCAAATTTATTAATGAAATGTACTATAACTCACAGTGATAAGTTTGTATGTACATGGTGATGATATGTGGTTAGAAACTGGAATCTGAAGGCTCAGCAGATGAACATTTAAAACAACACAACTAAACCAAATCCATAATCTTAGGGTCCCGTTGCTGCAAAGTAATTTTCTAAAAAACCCAAAACAGCAGATGGTGGCAGATTGCCAATCTGTAATATGTTTTTGGGTGGCCACATTCCCAGCAACAGAGCTGGAATAACAAAAAGGATGTCAACAGCCAGCCATGGGCTGAATGGATGGCTCTGGCAGGACTGGGACTGGGGTTGGGTTGGAACCTCGGGGCATGGCCTAGTTAGAATTTAGGAAGCAAAATGGTGTAAACTCAATGCAAGAGAGTCAAGTACAAGTGCAAATCTCAATTCTGGCCGCACAGACTGAGGTTGCAGTTTTGTTAGGAAACTGATGGAAAGGGAGCATCAGTAGAGTCATCCTCATGTGTGTCTACAGTTGGATAGGCAAGGTTAACCTATCACCAAAAGTCTTTTTGTCTATAAAAGAAGATCATGAGGGTAGAACCTCCCTGTTTCCATCCCACTGAAGTATGAAAAAGCTGGACTGTGGTTAACTGACCTCTGTGAGGCTAGAGAGAGGAAAGAAATAAGAGTACAAAAACAGGAAGGAGAAAGCATAGTAGTCTATACTGCAATAGTATAAAAGATTTATCACTGGTTATACACACAGCATGGTATTCCCTCCTTCCTTTGTAAACCATTTTTGGCTGGGGGGGAAATACCAGCAGAGCTAGCAATTCAGAGCTGCCTCCTGCAATAGATGAAATGCCATATTCTGTTCCAATTTAAAATCACTATAAATCATCATTATTTACTCTCAATATATGATCAGTGTGAATACTACAAAAAGGAGATGTTCAAGAAGTGAAGGATCAATGGAAAAGTGATCTATCACACATGTCAGCTCAAATTCAGTTCAAATGCTAGGACAATCATCTTTATTCTCACAAACATTTCTCAGGTTTATATCTTTGTTTAAGTAGTTATCAGAAAGTGTTATACTCATAACATTCCTTTTGGGCCTTGAACAGTGCACTTGTAAAGGTTGTTAACATGGAATGGAAAATAGAAGAGAATCATTTTAAAAAAGACTTCATGTCCCTAACTACATAAATTTTCTATTTTATTTAGACATGCAAAAACACAATTTGACAAGTACAATTTGATAAGTGCCCTTTTCTTAATTTGTGAAGCCCCAACTCTGCGTTAGTCAGCCCAGTTGCTGGTAGGACATATTAAATGCTGTGTCATAATCTAAGGAAGGAAAGATAGGGCTGTTTACACTGGCACACCACTTTCCTAACTGGTCAACAGGGAGGTGAAGCTGCTAGTACATATTTTGGTGTACAGCACAGCAGCAACAGCAATGGCACCAGATCTGAAATAAGAAAATTTAAAATCACTGAGATGATGGGATTAATCTATCTTTGAAGTTCAGTACTATTGCTACATCTTTGGAAACCAGAAATCTGATAACTTCACCCAGTCAGCATAAAATAAAATGATGACCTTGACTTGCACAACATCATCCACTCATTTTTTTCCATAAATGGTGCATACTATAACTATGCTGCTATGATCTAATAAGAATCTAAAAGTAATTAACTGGATTTTTGTTTTAAAAAAACTCCATACACCAATGCCTTAATCAAATATGTATTCTTATCAGGGTTCCAAAGCAGCAGTAAATTGGGACATTTAAAAAACTGGGACCTCATCCAATCTGTGATCTGATCAGGGTTCAATGGTTATAATAAATTGGGACTATTAAAGCTGGGACCTCATCCAACACATTATTTTGTCTAAACCACAGAACCTAGCAGTGCTGCTAAGTCAGGAATATTCAATGAAAAGAAATGTTGTGTTGAATTAACTCTTACCAAATATGATGTAACATATACAGGAGTTTCAACACAGATACACCCATTCTAAAGTTGAGTTGTGGTTATAATAATATTAGCTGAATTTTTTTAATTCAACAACACAAAAAAAATTTCCACCACAATGATTTGCAGTCAGTATGCTTTTAGGCAAGCATATGTTCTACTAACTTACTTGGGCCATGAGGACAAGAGAGAGTAGAGAAACAGAATCTCATGGAGCTGTAGTACAGGTACAGTGTAATTTGTAATTTAAAATGTACAGTGTAATTTTATTTACAGCTAAACTATTCCTGTTATCTTTTCACAACAAAATCCAAATGAATGGTTTCCATAAAGTTAATGTCCAGTGTCAAATAATTTATGTACAGAATAAACCAAACTAAACATTACCAGATTATAAAGAGATTTTTCAAGCCACTGCCGTTCTTTCAAATATGGGGTTAAAATGTTTTCATTTCTATGAATTTAGCTTGCACAGAGTACCCACAGCTGTAATACTAAATTGCAGTTTTCCCAAATATTAAAAACATGTGTATTGATTTAAAGTATATTAGTATGCAGGAAGGCCTAGGGCTGATAAGACAGGGGAGAACTACTCTTCAGCTTTGGAAAGTTTCCTAGAATTCAAGTAAACCGCAAAGTTGCAATTGTTTACAAGGTCCTAACTCTCTTAAATACTCAAGCACCTCCAAATACTGAAAATACAGAACTCAGATGTACACTGCAGTTCTTGTTTTTTCATTCATAGACTTGCTTTCTCTAGTGAGAAATCTAAAGCCAAAATTATTTCTATCAGTAAAATTAACTCTCTTCCTTTCATAAATGAATCAGTAGGACGATGCAACTTGGCCTATAGTGTACCTTTAGATTCATAATTCATGTTGTATGTTTTTTGTTAAAGAAGAAGGGGGGGGGGGGAAGTGAGTGAATGAGCACACAACAGTAAGATGTTTGAATCTCCTGGAAAGAAGACTTTGGTCTCAGTAGGGTTACTAATGTAAAATATGGAAACAACCAGGAAAAACAGCTGTCTTTAAGCTGATATTAGTATTAAATACAGTTGAAAAGAGGGTAAATGCTGGTAAAGCACCAGAAACTCAATACATCTGGTTTGCTTCAGAAAGATCTTCAAAGGGCAAGAATATTAAAAAGCAACGTGAGTTGCCTTAAAGTTAAGGATGGAAAGCACTTTTCATTTCAGAAAAAGGAAGCCTCCTTCTTCCCACACTGAATGTTAAATCTGAAGCAGTTTTACTTTTAGACTGAATCATCTGTATTTGAAAGAAAAAAAATCAGTGAAAACAATGTTTTCCTTTTATGGATAAAATATTAAGCCCTTGATGATGACCTAGTCCAGTTTTCTAAATCAGGACCTACACTGACTTTACATATCTATCTTAAAACAGGGATTTTGTCCAATGATCCCATAACTTGGATTAGGACAGGCTGGTGATCCTAGTACTGTGATGAATCAAGTATTACTCACACTAAAAAACAAACAAAAAACAAACAACACAAACTAAATTCATACTAAATGCTATATGTTATGATGTTCTTAATGTATTTTATATTCATTTAGAGAAATGCATCTTATGGGAAAAAAGTGAAAGCTGAAAAGAAGTTAGAAAAAGAGGGAAATGCAGTTATAGTTGGCTGAGCTAATAATTCAGTATTCAAAGGAATACAAATACAGTAAGTTTATTACAAAAAAATGGAGTGGTTCATGTCCTAAAATATTTATTAACCACTTAAAGCCACACATTCATTTCCAAGGTATTTCAGAGAGTATACCCTCAGGCTAAAAATCTGACCAGCCTTTGTTTTAAAATGCTTTTATAGAGAAAGCATGGCAACCTAAAATTTGCATGCACATTTTTGTACAACAAAGGGGAATCTGTAGCCTTCCAGACACTATTGGGCTACAATTCCCACCAGCCCCAGGCAGCATGATCTGGTTGTAGTTTAATAATCATTCCAGAGAGTCACAGAAGTTTTCAGCTGGACTATCTGTCACACAGCAGTCTCTGCTCAATTCAAAAACTGATGACTCAGATAGCCAGGCTGGTATATGACAACTGGGTTATGGAGGGATGCCAGTTGCAGTCTTGTCAAAGGACAGTCCTGCAGTAACTTCTTCAAGCAGATAAACTGATATTGTTGTTGTACCACTGAGGTAAGGCAGGGATATATAAAGGGCAACCCTTTTCTGGCTCATTGCTGATTAGACCAAAAGTATTTTTATTCTCCTGACTGGATGGCTGGCAAAAGCAGCCAACTGTGATCTGACTACTTGGATCTAGTTCTGCTGCCCCAAGGAGTAGAACCTCTTGGCAGCTCCTTTCAGTGGATAGCAATTACATTTTCAGTCTGAAAATACACTTTCCGCCCAGCAGTAATGAATAACGAGTAAGCAATAATGAATAATGAGAGTCAGTGTGGCGTAGTGGTTTGAATGTTGGACTATGACTCAGCCATGAAATCCACTGGGTGACCTTGGGCAAGTCACACACTCTCAGCCTCAGAGGAAGGCAATGGCAAACTTTCTCTGAACAAATCCTGGCAACATAAACCCCTGATAGGGTTGCCATAAGAAGCAACTTGAAAGCACACAACAACAACAACAACAACAACCACCTCAGCAGTAATCCAATAATAGATGGCTTTCACATTTGGAAGGCTACCAGAAGTGGAGTATGTATGATATGACTCTCGAGTCTTGCAACCAGAGAACAATAACAACAACACCGCTACACTGACCCTTTCCACCAGTGCCTTATAATGGATACCTCAAACTCCCAGAAGGTGATGGGGGAGCCTAGGAGTTATTACAGCATCCTTTCAGGAAAATGCCACAAAAACAGGTCAGGGGTTTGGTCTTAGAGAAATCCTTTCCTTATTCCCATTCAACAGCACAACAACAAAATAATCTATCATGTTACCAGGCATGGAAAGTTAACTGTAGAAGGTTAATATACTTTTTACCAATGTCAGTAATTTGGAAAGCAATTAAAATCCCATACAAAGCCAAGTTCTTTGTGTGGTTTTTGCTCACCATATGATTCCCCTTCTATATTTATGCACTGCAATTGTTAGATTTACTATAAATTAATTTTTCTCCTAGTAAGGCATGAGCGGCTGAGTGTGCAGAGTCTAAATTCTAGTAAATCTTTTGTAAAACATGGTCCGTTCAGCAGGCAAGACAAAGTATGCCGCAAGTGAAGTCATAGTAGCAACAAGATCTATGGCACAGATTCACTGTGTGGTTGTCGTTGCCAATATGTGCATTAAAATCTTAGACCTGAATTACATTATACATTATGGGATTAGTGAATCTTGGGGCAGAGTTATAAAACTAATCTTTACTGTCTGTGTAAGCCATCATTAGGTGAACAGTCAATAAAAACATAAAGCACTAAAGTTCCACTCAACTGGATAACTTGAAGCTTATCTTAGTCAAGCCCTACTGCATTTTTTTCCATAGTCATATGTCACAAAGAAGCCAGCTTTATTTTGATTAGTGATAAAATCATCTGCTACCTTTGCAAGAGTTGGGCAATATTTTATTTTTATATGCCAGCATTGCACACTAAGCTAGGCACTTGAGTTACTTCACCTTTGCCTTCTCTAGGGACTACTTCACACAAACATGTCTGTTGCTTGAAGCATCATTTGATGATTTGTATCTCCAGAGGAGCTCTCTCAGGTAACCCACAGTAAACACAGAACTTCTACATTAACTCAGTCCAGGGATATTCATGAGGATTCTATTATGCATGTAGCTTGTTGTTGCTGTTGCTGCTGTTGTGTGCCTCCAGATCATTTTTGATTGACTCTAAGGCAAACCTATCATAGAGTGTTCTTGGCAAGTTTCTTCAGAGGGGATTTCCCATTGCCATTCTCTAAGGCTGAGACCATGTGACTGGCCCAAGATTCTCCAGTGGGTTTTTTATGCTCAAGTGAGGATTTGAACTCTGATCTCCAGAGTCGTAATCCAATGCTAAAACTGCTACGTCACACTGGCTCACGCAGCTAGCTGCAAGGTATCAGATGCTGAGGAAGCAAACAGAGCAAACTCCTGCAGCTCTAGGCCAAGGTCTTTCCAAAAATGTTGTTGGATGGCAGTTCCTTTCAGTCCTAGCCAGCAGCCAGGGTGGGGAATGAAAGGAGTTGTAATTCAGCAACATTTGGGGGCCATTTCTAATCTAGGTATCTAGAGCAGGGGATGCTTCATTTCCAGCGCATGAACAGCAACTTCTGCACTGTTGAAATCTAGGTTCTTGCAAGGATGCCACAGTCATACTGAAGGCTTTCCAGCCGTGTGCATTAACATCTTAAGCACCATCTGTTTTGGAATGAATGAATCTGGCAACTGAATTGCAAAATCCCTGTTTTAATTTATTCCATTTTAACAATGTGTATGAAAGGAAACCCCATTAATGAGCAAGAAATTGTTTTGTAAAGTTGTAGGCTTGGATGGCCGGCATCCATAGTTTTTTGTGGGTTTTTTGGGCTGTGTGGCCATGTTCTAGAAGCGTTTCTTTCTGACGTTTTGCCAGCATCTGTGGCTGACATCTTCAGAGAAAGATGCCAGCCACAGATGCTGGCAAAACGTCAGAAAGAAACACTTCTAGAACATGGCCACACAGCCCAAAAATCCACCAAAAAAAAACAAACAAACAAACAAAAAAAAAAAAACAAACAAACCTAGGAAATTGTTTTGTTTTGGTAACATTCCTTCTCCTTTAAAGTCATACTTTGTGGGATATTTATCCTCCTCACACACCCACAAAATCCCATTTCAGAGGATGGTTTACACTGTTTTGAAAATTTATCTGAAAATTTAAACATTAAAACAAAAGAATTTTGAATCAGCAAATAAAATTGGAAAATGGTTGGCCGAAAAATTAAGGAAAAAGAGAACAAAAAAAATGATAATAGAATTAAACGAAGGGGGAAAAAGAATAACTTCCCAAAGTGAAATAAAAGATATCTTTTATAGATTTTTTACAGAATTATACCAAGAAAAAGAGATAGATCTCACTGAGATGTATAAATATTTAAATAATCAAGAATTTAAAAGTCCAACTCTAACTCAATTGGAAAGTCTAAATAAACCTATATCAGATTTAGAAGTACTGGAGGCTATAAATAGAAGCAAAGAAGGGAAAGCTCCTGGACCAGATGGGTATACCAGTGTATTTTATAAAACGTTTGCAAAAGAATTAATTACACCTATGCGAAAAGTAATGAATGCAATTTTAGAAGAAGGAATCCCACCTACTTGGCAAGAAGCGGAAATTATTTTGATACCAAAAGAAGGGAAACAAAATACTGATGTGAAAAATTACCGACCCATATCTTTGTTAAACACGGATTACAAAATATTTGCAGATATCTTGGCCAACAGATTTAAAAATTATCTAAAAAACTGGATAGATATAAATCAACGAGGCTTTCTCCCTCAAAGACAAATGAGAGAGAATTTAAGAATGGTAATTGATGTATTATAATATTATGATAGGCACAATGAAAAAAGCTTAGGAATGTTATTTATAGATTTGGAGAAAGCCTTCGATACAGTGAATTGGAATACCCTTTGTGAAATATTGGAGAAAATGAAATTAGGCCCTAAATTTATTCAGTGGATAAAAGAAATCTATAAAAAACAAAAAGCAACAATCAATATAAATGGAGAAACCACAAATTATATAGAAATTAGAAGGGGTACACGTCAGGGATGTCCTTTGTCCCCCCTACTGTTCTTGGTAGTGATTGAAAGACTAATTAAGGAGATTAAAAATGATGATACAATTAAAGGACTAAGAATCAGAAAAAATAATTACAAAATTAGAGCTTTTGCCGACGACGTGGTTATATTTTTAGAAAATCCCCAAGATCAGATTAATGGTTTACTTGAATCAATTGAAAGGTTCGGAAACATAACAGGATGTAAACTAAATAAAGGAAAATCAGCAATTATTACAAAAAACATGAATAAAGAGGAGGAAGAAGAATTATATAGAAAGACAGAGATTTGTGTAAAAAGGAAAACCAAATATTTGGGAATAACAATCACTAAGAAAACTTCAGAATTATTTGATCAAAATTATAATACAACTTGGAATGAAATTAAAAAACAATTGAATCAATGGAAGAAAAAACAATTTACTTTTTCAGGACGGATTGCGACAATTAAAATGAAAATTCTACCTAAAATGGTTTTTTTATTTCAAATGCTCCCGATCATTGTTAAAGAAGACTTTTTTAAAAAATGGGACAAGGATTTGACCAAATTTATTTGGCAGGATAAGAGACCACGGGTAAGACTAAAAATTTTACAGGATTCTAGAGAAAGAGGAGGATTAGGGTTACCTAATCTAAAACTCTATTTTGAAGCAAGTTGTTTGACTTGGATTAAAGAATGGATCTGTTTAGAAAATGATGAATTATTGGATTTGGAGTCAGATGGCTTATGTTTTGGTTGGCATGCTTATTTAGGATATGGGAAAATTAAGGCAAACAAAACATTTAATAACCACTGTATAAGGAAAGCCCTTTTTAGAACATGGAATAAATATAGAGACAGAATCATGCCCCAATTTCCGAGTTGGTTCTCACCCCAGGAAGCTATTCAAAGGAAAGAGATGGTAAAGGAGAGAAATTGGATTACATATAAAACATTATTAAAAAATAATAAGAAGGGTGGATTTGATTTAAAAACTCGAGAGGAATTAAATGAGGAAGGATACCAAATTGACTGGTTTAGATATAGACAACTATTAGAATGTTACAAAACTGATTATAAATCAAGGGGCATAGATCTAAATTTAAATGAAGCTAACAAAATATGGTTAGGAGAGAATAAAAAGGAGATTGGAAATTTTTACAAATTACTACTAAAATGGGAATTAGAAGAGGAGGTGGTAAAAGCTAATATGATCAAATGGGCCAAAGACTGTGGATATTCCTTAAATCTTGAAATGTGGGAACTGGCTTGGGGGAAAAGGCTTAAATATACAGCTTCCCAAAGTATTAAAGAAAACTTTTATAAAATCTTCTATAGGTGGTATATGACTCCGCAAAAAATATCAAAAATTTATAAAAATAGAAACAGCCTTTGCTGGAAATGTGGGAAAGAAATAGGTTCCCTTTTCCATTGTTTATGGACTTGTGAGGTGACCAAAACTTACTGGAAAAAAGTAAAGGAAATCATTAATCAAATGTTAAATAAGAAATTACAGATGCGTCCAGAGGTATTTCTTTTAAATATGTGGGATAAAAGTTTAGATAAAGATTGTGGAAAAAGCTTACTATATCTAATTACGACAGCTAGGATAAGCTTAGCTAAAAAATGGAAATTGAAAAGTGTACCTAGCATTAAGGAATGGATAATAAGCTTTTACGACATAATAGAAATGGATACCCTTACTAGATTTCTTAACAACAACCAGATAGAAGAGGAAAATGAAGAATGGAATCCAATTTTAAAATATATAGAAGACCAATGGGGGCAGCTGGGAACAGTTAGCTATAGAAAATATAGAAACACCAATTAACAATAAAGTCAAGATCAGAGGAGAAGAAAATTTATCTGGATAAATTTCATTTTAAAAAACATATATGACCAGAACTCCTATATGCACATGCATGTGGGGACAAATACACAGAGACTGGCATCCTGTTTAATGGTCACAACTGTTGTTGTGTGCCTCCAAATTATTTCTGACTTATGGACACCCTAAGGTCAACCTATCACAGGGTTTTATTGGTAAGATTTGTTCAGAGAGGGTTTGCCTTTCCCTTCCTCTGAGACTGAGAGAGTGTGGCTTGCTCAAAGTTACCCAGTGAGTTTCCATGACTGAGCGGGGATTCAAACCCTGGTCTCCACAGTCCAACACTCAAACCACTACACCACTCTGTATCTCTAGTCACAACTAGAGTAGACCATTCAATCAACTGCTGGTTGGTGAGCTAACAAGTAAATAAATCTAATGATTCAGTGAGTCTGTTTTAGTCAGGACTAAAAGAGAATTTAAGCCAAAGTCTTTGTGACACTTCAGCTGCCAAAAATATGAATATGCTCTTTAAACACAGAAGTTATCATGCCAGCAGGAAACCAGAGAAAGAGGCTGAAAACCAACGGCGGCCAATGTCTGGTACAGGTGGCACAGGCAGCAAAAATTTAAAGCCTGCCTTATGACAGAATCAGGTGCAGAAAAAGGCTACCAAAATAATCAGAAGACTGGAGGAACTCCCTAAGGAGGAATATGTGCACCTGTCCTGCTGGTGGACTTCCACCTGAGAAACTGGCTGCACTAAAATGGCAGAGTGTATGATACAGCATGGCTCTCCCTATGCTATTTTTTCCAGGTCTGCCTTTCCCCTGTGGCTGCATGGCTTGGTTGACTGCAAGTAAAACTGGGAGTCTGTATGCATACCAGAGTATGCCTGGAAAGGTCTGTTCTCAAACACTGGACACAATTTGTGACACACACATTTGCCGTAATAAAAGATCACTACTGTCAGTAATGTGAATCAACACTGTGATAAGACAGAAGTGAGGTTAATGTGCTATCTGGATATAACAGAGGAAACAGAAATAACCTGCTTGTCTATGTAGTATAATTTAAAGACTTTCTTTGGGGATTCATATGATAAACATTTTTCCCTCTTAAAATACAATTAAAGGAGATGAAATTGCCCAGTGGAAAAAGGTGATATTTCTGTTCTTATTAATTGTGGAATAAGAATCAAATATATGAGTTAAAAATATCATCTAGGTTCATCAGCTCCTAAGCACACCTGCTGTTCTCCATTTCAATCTCAAATGTTTCCAGGTCAGAAAGGTGAATAATTATTAGAGAAGATAAACCAAAATTATAAAGGCATTGAACTGACTGTTTTTAATAGGTTCTTACCAATTAACTGTCACTCCAGGGAATACATTCTGTTTCAAAAGAGAATTTATCACTGAAAGAAATGTTAACAACAATTACTCCACGTCCAATTGGAACATTAGCCCCAGAAACAGACGGGATCATTCCTTTAAGTCTGCCAAACATTTTAGCAAATGACACTGGCCCTTTAACAGATGGGCTACTTACTTCTTAGCTTGCCAGGATACTAATAAAGACATTGGCTTCTGTAGAGTGAAGGACACATACCTCTCAAATTGCCAGCATCCAGAATGGGAGTTAGATGTTTTTTAGAAGAAGGAGGAGGAGGAGGAGGAGGAGGAGGAAGTGGAGGAAGAGTGACAATGACACTTAGGCTAGCAGTAACAGACATATCCTACAAAAATTTCAGTGACATTACTGCAAATCTTAGCCAAGCTCCAATTAGTCCATTAAAGCCACTGGGCATGCATATTATTAATAAGTATGACCTCTATCAGACATGCTGCCTTTTGTGCCATACAAGGAATCTGGGATGGTATTTTATATTCAGTTTGTTTTAAAACAAATGCAGTTACAGGTTGAGTATCACTTATTCGGAAATTTGAAATACTCCAAAATCCAAACTTGTCTACATGGGTTGTTGAGATATTGACACAGTTGCTTTCTGATGGTTCAATGTACAGTCAACTCTCCATATCCATTGAGTCTGCATCCATGAATTTAACCATCCATGGCTTGAAAATATTTTTTAAAAAATAGTAATTCCAAAAAGCAAACCTTGATTTTGCCATTTTATATAAGAGACACCATTTTACTGTGCCACTGTTTATAATGGGACCTGAGCACCCACGAATTTTGGTATCCATGAGGGATCTGGAACCAAACCTCAGTGGCTACCAAGGGCCCACAATATACAAACTTTGTTTCATGCACAAAATTATTACAAATACTGTATATAAAATTACCTTCAGGGGCTATGTATATAAGGTATATATGAAACAACTGAATTTTGCATTTAGAGTTTGGTCCCATCTCCAAAGTATCTCTTGATGTATATGCAAATATTCCAAAATCCAAAACTATCTGAAATCCAAAACATTTCTTGTCCCAAGAATTTTGGATAAGGAATGTTATCCAAACAAGGGGGGGATTTGGAGTTCCCACAAACAGTGACAGTGTCTCCTTGGTATTTGAAGGGATTATTAGCTCAACAAGAGGCCTGTGAGGAATAGGGAAACCTAAGGGATCATTTCACCTGTGTATATCAGTACTGTGTATATAAGTTTGGTTTTTTATTTAGAAATATCCAAGAGTGCAACCAAATACACTACAGCAATTCAGTTCAAACACCATGCACAGCTACCTGAAATAGAGGTATAGAAAACTGGACAGCAGAAGCTTAGGGTTGTAGAGATGTTGATATTTACCAGTCCTGAAGAGGAATCCATGGAAAGTTGGGTGGGACTCAGACTGTGTCTGAGGATGATACAGGAAGAGGGAGCTCTATATGGTTGGACAGAGCTCTGGCAGGTGACAGCTATATGTGCAGAGTGACTATATATGGGTTGGATATTTATTCCTTGTTTGGTGCCCTTAAGGGGTACTTAAGATTCCCATAAGATGTGCAAACACTTTCATTGCTTTTCCATGGAACTGACAAAAAGGGCAATTTCAGTATATGGTTTTAACTCTGGATTAACAAACCAAGAACAGGATGGAGGAGAATCCCAAGATAGATGGATAGATGATTCCCAAGTCTTTAGGATGTAGGCAAAAGATATGGTCTTACTCGACTTAGCACAATAGGACCACCTTTGTCTCCAGTGTATGAGGATATGCAGAAAGCTTGGGGGGAGGACAAAGTGATCACCATTTAACCTTTATTTTGGTATCACCTAGATGCTTCACATATTTTCAGGTCAATGATCCTTTCCATGGGAAACGTTCTAGTATTCCAAAGGCCATTATGACTTCTTCAAACATGCCTGGCTCTAGATATGAAAATATAGACCCCATATACAGCACTGGGGATGTCAGGTATGCTAACAGAGATACTGTATTGTGACTGTCAGATATTGGTAGCTGATTTTAACATCTGGATCCCTTATGAACTATATATATATGTGTGTGTGTGTGTGTGTGTGTGTGTGTGTATTTAAATAAATGAACTGTAACAAATAAGAATTTGCAGAAGTAAACAGTTTTAGGGTCACTCACTATCAATGATCAAAGAACCAAATGCTGTCCACAAGCTAGGAGCTACAAGTCTCCTTTTTTCTTTGCCAAATACACACACACACGAGGAAAAGGGCAATCACATTATTTGGTTGGCTGCCTTTGGCTTATTGGGATGCAAGTTCTACAAGCCTTAAGAATATGAAATTAAATGAGATGATCAAGAGGGAGGCACAAGACTTCATCTAACATTCCTGGGTGGATGCTGGCAGACAGGAAAGTTCCACCAGCTTTATTGGTGGTCCACAGGATGAAGGCTGCTTCTTTCTTTTGCACAATGGAATCTGGATGGTAGTAGGCACATTACCACAGCCAAACAGTGGTCATCTGAGTTGAGGGCATTTATCTGGATAAAGTTGCCAGTAGATATCTCCTTGTACAATGCTCAAGAATGTACTATACCAGGGGTAGGCAACCTTTTTGAGCTGGGGGCCGGGTTGCTGTCCCTCAGACAATTGACGGGCCGAAGCACCAAAAATAAATAAATAAATAAATAAATAAATTAAAATTAAAAAAGAATTAAAAAATTTAAAAAAATGCATGCACACTCTCTCAGCTCCAGAAAAGCCATGGCAAAACCCCTGTGAAGATTTTGCCAAGAAAACCCCAAGAACAAGTAATAACAACAATAATCAATATCATCATGGGGGGGCGGCGGCGGTGGGGGGGCGGCGGCGGCAGGACCAGTTTGGGGCCGGTCCAAAGGCCTTGCTGGGCCGCATCCGGCCCCCGGGCCTTAGGTTGCCTACCCCTGTACTATACAAACCCTGATAATCTCAGCCTCAGCCACTAAGAGGTTTCTGGTCTTTGTGATATGCATGTACAGGGACACAATAAATACTACTACCCAGATGAATGAAGAACAGTTCAGGTAGTCAAATAATCACATATGAGGAAAGGGATATGACTGGAGCATATACTATTCTAGGTCTTACCCAACTCTCCACATGAAAGGGCTCCACACATGGTGCTACCCCATTCACAAAAGATGTGAGCACATTGGCAACAAAAGGCCCCAAACCTTGGCAACTAAGCTCTATTTTTAGGCAAAGGCAACAGGAAGTCAAATTTTGTTCTAGAGGCAAACCCAATAACATGGCCAGAGAAGCAGCACTGGCAATGTAAAATATAAGGATCAAAGTAGCCATTCTAGGTTTTGAACATATAGATATTCCTGTATTCCATTAATCCACAATACAACTTTGAGTGAATTAAGTTGTTTCTCAGGTGAGATGCAGAACAGGACGAGCAAATATGAACAGGGAAGCAGATATGCTCAGAAATGATTATCTATTTGATTAGGACAAAAGATGAGGAGGTGAATTTCAGAATACAATTGGTTGCAAAGAATTTCATACTGTTGTTTCCTCACCTCCTACCCAGTGAGGCCAAGCTGTCATTAGCACAGGTGTGAAGGTTATGAATCATGCCAAGGGCAAACAGGATCTCTCTGAGTGCCAGACTGACCAAACATGCTGTGCAAGGATTTACTTAATGCTCCTAATTTCTATTCTGAAGAAGTAGAGAAATAAAGGAATATGACTGTCAAACATTTCCAATTCCCTGTTGATAAAACTTTCAGCCAGCACATGGCAATTGTGATGTACAAGTCAGAGAGCAAAGTGTGGTACAGTGGTTAAAGTGCTGGATGGGGACTTGTGAGGTCCAGGCTCTAGCCCCCATTAAATCACAAAACTCACTAAGTGACTGGTGCTTGCAAGTGAAAGTCGCCAATAAGGGGGAAAGGGAATAAAATGTAGTGTATAGGAAGAGCAATGTGTGGGTTGTTATTGTGCAAGAGCCAGCAAGTGTCTGAATAAAGGGGGTAAATGTGTTTCTTTTAAGAGAGAAATGACTGGTAAGATTGGTGGCAAGACATCTGGGATGTTATTTTTGGGGTGGCTTCCCTGATTTCCTGCTGCAATGGCACATCCTCCTTCCTCACTGAAGATATTGCAAGATCCACATTCCCCTCCTCTCCACTCACCTTTCCCGCTCCTCCTTCATCTTTTCCACTTCCTCTTCTTTGAGAATTCCAGGCTTGGAGTTCCCTTTCTGATCCTCTTTCACACCTTTATCTTCTTTTTTCTTTCCAAACCTGATTATGAAATTGAGAAAGGTCATATGAGGGGAAAGAAGAAATAGCAGGAAAATTATACAGAACTGAAAATCCACACTGGGTGATTAAAACAACAGTATTTTTGTTTCAGCTATGCCTTCTGAAATAAAGTGGATAATACTATTCAATAAACTAAAAATTCCTCAGAGTATGAGTTAACTAATTTTCCATACACTTGGAGCTTAATTTTTCCCCAAGATATCATCAGTTAATGTATGCTAAAGATTTCTCAAGATGCTGAATGAATGAGTTTTTTAAAATGCTAGCCTACTATCAGCATAAATTTTGAAGCGGTTGAAGGGGCTCCATTTCCCCAAGGACAGCTTGTGTCTAAGTAATCCTTGGCAGCCCTCAAGCCAAAGCACAGAACTCCTGTGCCATGTTCTCAAACTGAAGTCACTGCACAGCTTCCGTTGTTATCCAGTTTAGCCTTAGAAGTCTATATTAAGATAAATGCTGCTGCTGTGTATAAACAAAAACAGTGCTTACTTAAGGAAAAAAAAGCACACTTTTGCAGTGCCTTTTTTCATTATAAATGCATAACATCTAGATGCTAATGGTGCAAAGGTCCCCCCAAAAGTAAATTCTCATGTGTGCTAAGACATCTATTTCCCCAACATGGACACTATAAGTAGCATAAAACAGAGTAACATGTTTTTGCACCATAATGGCTACAATTGGAACTTATTTAGATCAATGCATTATTCTACTTTTACTACCTGGAATTTGAACATTGTCTCATGGTTTAACCGAACCATATAAGAATACAGTATGGGCTTTAAAATGAGGAACTGCAGATTAGAGGGAAAATATACATGGATACTGAATTTGAGAGTCAGTGTGGTGTAGTGGTTTGAGTGTCGGACTACAACTTTGGAGATCAGAGTCTGATTTCCCACTCAGCCATGGAAACCCACTGGATGACCTTGAGTGAATCACATTCTCTCAGCCCTGGAAAACCCCTATGATATGTTCACCGTAGGGTTGCCATGAATCAGAAACGACTTGACAGCACACAACAACAACAACACTGAATTTTATTAAAATGTTCTGATGCCATAAATTATAATTTGTGCCTTACACTTTTAAAATACTGATATCAATAATCTAAGTGTCCACAAAATTTATGGGTCACGAAAACCATGTGGTGGCAGAATCACCAGCAGTGGGGGTAAAATGGCTGTGTTGGGAAAAGAGGACAGGAGAGAAAGCCACCTCAGCCAGGAAAGTCAGGAGAAAGAGTGCTGTCCTGCAGGCCCTTGAGCTACTTAGGAGGCCGCAGCACAGGTTTCTCTGGTATATAGAGATGGCTTTCTCTTCTGCTCTCCTCACTCACCACAACATTACAGCTAAATAAAAAATAAAACAAAACCTTACACCAGAATGTTAACATAAGTCACCAACATAATGGCAGCAAGTATTTCTAGAATGTCTTTAATGGCAAATATTTGTGCAATATTTTAGAATTCACCCACCATTTAGGCTTAATTCCCTCATTCTATGTTCATAAGATGATTAATCAGAATGGCAGTATAACAGACCAGAACCACCTGCTCCTTGGGCCATATTTAATCTCTTCTATACTGTAACCTTGCAGATAAATTTATATGAAATCTGGAGTCCAGAAAAACCATGCACCCAAATAAGTACATTCTGTATTTATCAGCATAATCTACAGGTGATTTTTCATTTTCTTTTGTCAAAAGGAGAAAAATGCTCTTTTATTCATTAAACAGCTCTCTATGGCCTCCAGCATGTTGGCTGAGCTGTATTTTTCTGGTATGTTGGCATTTCTCCAGTGACCAACACTGAAATACAACATTTCAATGCAACTTTATATAGCTCAAATTACTAATGAGTTTGAGCCATGACGCTGTAGCAGAGTGCAGCAAAGTTAGACCCTAAAAGGCAACACACTGCTTCAGACATGTTAACCAGTGTTCACTACAAACTCTTCACCAACAACCAAGCTAAGAATGCCACAGTTCAATATGATGCATTTGTATGAGACAGATATCCTCATTCATTGATGGGACTGTTGTGTGTGAATGTGTGAGTGCAGTGTATTCACATACAGAGTGAAGATGCCCCATGCTAGCTGGATCACTGAAGATATATGAATGAACCCATCCTGTTCTCACGATAGGGTGGGAAGGACTTTTCACACTTCACCTGCACTTGACCCGGTAGGGAAGTGTGAGTGAAAGTGATTGCACAAATCACTTTCACACTGCAGCTGGCTGAAAAATTTACACCAGTGAAGAAATCCAGGACATCAATCCTGGAAGCCAGGTGGAGAGCATCTGGATAAAAATTAAAGGGGAGGGAAACAACAGGGATGTTATTGTGGGAGTCTATTACAGACCCCCGACTCAAGCAGAGGAATTGGATGATGCCTTTCTAGAACAGATGACTACACACTCAGAAAGGAGAAATATAGTAGTGATAGGTGACTTCAACTATCCTGATATTTGCTGGAATTCAAACTCGGCAAAATCCTCAAGGTCTAGCAAATTCCTCACTTGCCTAGAAGACAATTTCATTGTCCAAAAGGTGGAAGAGGCAACGAGGGAGTCAGCTATTTTGGATCTGATCCTAACTAACAGGGAAGACCTGGTCAATGGGGTGGAAGTGGTTGGATCATTAGGTGGGAGTGATCATGTTCTCCTGGAATTTATTATACAGTGGAAAGGAGAAGCCAGGCATAGTCAGACACGCATTCTAGACTTTAGGAAAGCTTATTTTAGTAAACTTAGAGAAATACTGGGTGTGATCCCATGGTCAGGAATACTAAAAGAGAAGGGAGTTCAAGACGGATGGGAGTTTCTCAAAAGGGAGATACTGAAGGCACAATTTCAAACCGTGCCAACAAGGAGGAAAAATGGGAGGTGCCTCAAGAAACCAGGATGGATGACTAAGGAATTTTCAACTAAACTAAGTTTTAAACGGAGCATGTATAAGAAATGGAAAAATGGGGAAATCACCAAAGAGGAATTCAAACAAATAGCTAGCACGTATAGAGTTAAAGTCAGAAAAGCTAAAGCGCAGAATGAAATCAGGCTTGCTAGAGAGGTTAAGAACAATAAAAAGGGCTTTTTTGGTATGTCCACAGCAAAAGGAAGAAGAAGGAAATGGTAGGGCCACTGTGTGGAGAAGATGGCAAAAAGTTAACAGGGGACAGAGAAAAGGCAGAATTACTCAATACTGTCTTTGCTTCAGTCTTCTCAGAAAAGGAAAAGGGTGCTCAACCTGAGGATAATGGAGCAGAGGACAGAATAGGAGAATTTCAGCACAGAATAAGTAAAGAGATAGTGCAGGAATACTTGGTTAATCTAAATGAATTTAAGTCTCCAGGACCAGATGAATTACATCCAAGAGTACTAAAAGAACTGGCAAATGTAATATCGGAAACATTGGCAATAATCTTTGAGAACTTCTGGAGAACAGAAGTCCCAGCAGATTGGAGGAGGGCAAATGTTGTCCCCATCTTCAAAAAGGGAAAAAAAGAGGATCCCAACAATTATCGTCCAGTTAGTCTGACATCAGTACCGGGAAAGATTCTGGAGCAGATCATTAAACAGAGAGTCTGTGAACATCTGGAAGGTAATTCCATAATCACAAAAAGTCAACATGGGTTTCAGAGAAACAAGTCATGCCAGACAAATCTGATCTCTTTTTTTGGATAAAATTACCAGCTTGGTAGATGAAGGGAATGCTGTAGATATAGTACAGGGGTAGGCAACCTTTTTGAGCCGGGGGCCGGGTTGCTGTCCCTCAGACAATTGGGGGGCCAAAGCACAAATAAATAAATAAATAAATATTTAAAAATATGCATGCACACTCTCTCAGCCCCAGAAAAGCCATGATGGCAAAACCCCTTTGGAGATTTTGCCAAGAAAACCCCAAGAACAAGTAATAACAACAATAATCAATATCATTATGGCGGGCGGCGGCAGCAGGACCGGCCTGGGGCCGGTCCAAAGGCCTCGGGAGGCCGCATCCGGCCCCCGGGCCTTAGGTTGCCTACCCCTGATATAGTATATCTTGATTTCAGTAAGGCTTTTGACAAGGTTCCCCATGACATTCTTGCAAACAAGCTGGTAAAATGTGGGTTAGACAAAGTAACTGTTACATGGATTTGTAATTGGTCGACTGGCTGAGCCCAAAGGGTGCTCAACAATGGCTCCTTTTCAACTTGGAAAGAAGTGACCAGTGGGGTGCCACAGGGCTCTGTCCTGGGCCCAGTGCTATTCAATATCTTTATTAATGACTTGGATGACGGTATTGGGGGCATAGTTATCAAATTTGCAGACGACACCAAATTAGGAGGAGTAGCTAATACCCCAGAGGACAGGGTCAAAATTCAAAATGACTTGAACAGACTAGAAAGCTGGACCAAAGCTAACAAAATGAAATTCAACACGGAGAAATGTAAGGTACTGCACTTAGGGTGGAAAAACAAAAAGCACAGATATACGATGGGGGACAGTTGGCTGAATGAGAGTACGTGTGAAAGGGATCTAGGAGTCCAGGTAGACCACAAGTTGAACATGAGTCAACAGTGTGATGCAGCAGCTAAAAAGGCCAATGCAATTTTAGGCTGCATCAACAGAAGTATAGTGTCTAGATCAAGAGAAGTAATAGTGCCACTCTATTCTGCTTTGGTCAGGCCTCATCTGGAATACTGTGTCCAGTTCTGGGCACCATAATTCAATGAGAATGTGGAGAAACTGGAGCATGTCCAAAGGAGGGCAACTAAAATAGTGAATGGTCTGGAAACCAAGCCCTATGAGGAACGACTTAGGGATCTGGGGATGTTTAGCCTGGAGAAGAGAAGGTTAAGAGGTGATATGATAGCCGTGTTTAAATATTTGAAGGGATGTCATATTGGGGAGGGAGCAAGCTTGTTTTCTGCTGCTCCAGAAACTAGGACCCAGAACAATGGGTGCAAGCTCCAGGAAAGGAGATTCCACTTCAACATTAGGAGGAACTTTCTGACAGTATGGGCTGTTTGACAGTGGAACACACTCCCTTGGAGTGTGGTGGAGTCTCCTTCCTTGGAGGTCTTTAAGCAGAGGCTGGATGGCCATCTGTCGGGGATGCTTTAATCAGGAGTTCCTGCATGGCAGGGGGTTGGACTGGATGGCCCTTGTAGTCTCTTCCAACTCTATACTTCTATGATTCTATGAAAAGTGCTTTGAGTCATCAGCTGAAAGTGCCTTCAGGCATCATTTGTAGTCTTTTGTATTAACGGCTTAACTTGTTAATATCATGATGTCTGAAAGCATTTTCATCTGACAGCTGAAAGCGCTTTTCAGCTGGCTGCAGTGAGAAAGTGATTTGCGCATTCACTGTCACTCGGGTCATGGACAGAATAAGGATGGGAGAGTGATTCCATCCCTATCCCATCCTCCATGTGATAATCTCCATTGAAACCATCAGCAGAACAGAGAGGGGTTTACTGGGAGGACTATCAGAGTGCTCTGCAGGGAAAAATAACACACCTCTAAAACCCACAACAATCTTTGATGATTTTGTAATTTGTCTAAATGGGAGTGGGGATAGAACAAAAGAGAGACAAGATAGCAAGTGCATAAGAAAACTTATTTACATTCAGCCTGTTTTTATTTTGACAACTGCATAAGCCCTTGAGCATATTGTTTCAAGATGCCATCACTGGTGGCTAGTGGTTACCATTGTGGTGAGGAAATGAATTTGCTCCAGTTTTTGGACAATTTTAAAGAGTTATCCAAGTGGCAAAATGTATTTAGAGGACAGAGTTCAGCACTTTGGAGAGTTCCTTCAAGGCTACAGAAAATCTGAAAGGGATTCACCACCCCACTGACGTGAACTTATAGCTGCCATGACACTGTGTCAAGAAACAAAGGTGAAGGACCTAGGAAAGGATTCCATTCTCAACATGCTGTATAGACCCTAACACATTTTTTTTGTTATCTCAGTTCTTCTAATCTTGGATGCTAAGATGTGGTTTCCTTTTAATGGAGTGTCACCAAAGTACAAGGATCTGGGGTGTGTGTGTGGGGAAGACGATGACAAAAACTGAAATATAACCAGTGAACACAAAGTGAAAGTGGAAAGAGAGCCCATTACCACCTCAAAAAAGAAAGAAAGAAAGAAAGAAAGAAAGAAGAGCAAAACCTTCACTGCAGGAAAATCACAGCTTTCTGGCTTCCTCCTACTGTCACAAGATAGAACTGAGGAACACACTGGTAGAAGAACCATCATCTTACTTGGACGTCTAGAAAGCATAGACATAATCAGAAGAGAGAACCAGTGTGGCATAGTAGTTTGGGTGGTGGACTACAAATTTGGAGACCAGGATTCGATTCCCAGCTTGGCCATGAAACCCACTAGGTGATCTTGGGCAAGTCACATGCTGTCAGCTTCAGGGAAGGGCAATGGAAAACCTCTTCTGAATAAATCTTGTAAAGAAAACTTCATGATAGGGTCAACCTAAGGGTTGCCATTAGTCAGAAATCGCCTAAAGGAACACAACAATGACAATCAGAAAAGGAAGGTGTTTGGAGATGTTCTTGGCAACAGTAGCTCCCCTGCCCCACAAAAAGTATGTGGGAAACACATATTGCAGCAAAATATCTAGAATACACCATGCACCACTTTACATAGCACACAAACACAATGCGATCACAGATGACACGATTGTTGTCTACAATTTAATTTGTTCAAAATCCCATTATCTGCCAAAACCTACATAGAAAGAAGATTTCAGTATAAGCCTTATAATACAACTTTGCAAATATAATCAAATGCACTGTGTAAAATGCCCCACAAACCAATTCTGCAAAGGTCTGAATCTAATAGCAGTGGAGAAGAGAGCTCTCTTGTCTAATACATACATATTCAATGGCTAAGGGAGCCCACATTGTTCATTCCATCCTGGCTACATTCCAGATCACACATTTGATATTGCTGCCTCCTTTCCAACACAGCTTCATTTAGGCAGGCCTTAGGTACAGTATTTGATTTTTCATTTATAGATTTTTAAAACTATTACTGCCTCAATGTTATATATTACTATAGGGAATAAGGCAAAACCAATTGCATAATAAAAAGAAATAAAACAACAACAAAATAACCTGTCCCTTCCCCCTATTATACCTTTCAAATGTGGATGGTTTCACAAACACACACACACACACACACACACACACACACACACATATATATATAGGGTAATTACTGCAACTATGACAACCATATGAGGGCACTGATATCTGCTAGTATAATTCCTGTTGCACCGACACAAAAATAACACTGAACTCGACTTTATGGTTATAAACTTGGCCACAACTTTATTTGTACAAGGTAATCAATAATTTTAACACTTTAATTTAACCAAACTTTTCTTTGTTCTTGACACGTTTCTTTACATATCTATCCTTTTAATTCATGTGTCAAGAACATGAAGTTCCAAATAAACCCCACATCGCAGAAGTCATCTCCCCCCAAAACAAAATGACATCATAGTTTAACTCATGATGTAACTTGTCAATGCCGTCATCAATTTATTTTGTGACAACACAGCAACAAATGAATTAACCCCTTGACGTGTACTCTTTGTCAACTTGAATTTGAACCCATTTTGTAATTCCAATTAACTAACTTATCCCCGGGGGGGGGGGGGATCTTGCCCGCCACAGGAGGGGGCCAGCCTAACCTGTCCCTTCCCCCTATTATACCTTTCAAATGTGGATGGTTTCATATATACATATACATATATATATATACACACACACACACACACACACACACACACATACATATATATATATATATATATATATATATATATTAAAAGGGTAATTACTGCAACTATGACAACCATATGAGGGCACTGATATCTGCTAGTATAATTCCTGTTATCAGAGATACTGGTAAATTCAAGTTAGATTGTAAACAGTAAATCCTGATGAAAATGAGTTTCTCTTCTTGTCTTGGCTCCACTCTGAAGCAGTGTAAGGTCGTGTAGTACACCTGCACAGCTAAATATATAATCTCTTAGCCTCAGGCTGGAAAACCTCTAAAAAGTTATTTTGTCTTTCACTAAAAATCTCTCCCTTCTAGTTTTATATCAAAGCAGAAAGGCACAGAAAAAAAATGAAAACATGAAATGGCACCACTGCCTTATTCTATGTTTCATGTTGTTAAGTGACTACTATAGTCAATCTTTTTGTGCAGTGAAAGCAAAGAACTCCTTCAAAAATGACGGGACACCATTACAGGAGTACAGCACCCAGATCATGAACACATTGAACACATTGAAATGTCAAGGTTAGCAAATATGGAGGATTCCTCTTGGTAAAATTCTGTCTTTACATGGCAAAAAAAAAAAAAAAAGGGGGGGGGGGAAGAAAAGAAAAGAAATAAAAAAAGATTACGGTTATAAACCAAGAAAGAGTTCTACTAGCTGTGGAAGGGCAAACCTAAAGAAGCAAAGCCACTTACTGTTTTAAACAGCAAGTGTTAACACGACTCCTTCACTGTGTGTCTTCTTTACATTGCAAGCATATTGTCTGAATTCACAGTAGAAAAGGAAATAAATAATAGCAGCATTAGACAGAAAAGTGACAGAACAGAGAGAGCAACAGCAGATTTCTAAAAGGCTTGTAACATAGATAGAGTCAACATCTAGCAGTAGTCCTACTAGGAAGAGGAACCTCACAGAGAAGTTGCATTTGAGTCTTCTTATTTCTTCTTTCTCTCCCCATCTCTGCTTCCTTTCATGATATGGCTTGTTAGATTGTAGGCCTGAAGGCAAGAACTATCTTGTCTTTTATTCACAGAAATAAAACAGGGAGAGAGGGAGATCAGCATCTTTGGAGGTCAAATTGGAAAACTTGGTGGTAATTTACTTTTCCAAATACTGTTCATTGTACTTAATTCTTCTCAGCAGGTGTAACAGAAAGCAGATCCTCTGGTCAGTACCTTGAGCTCATGCCTTTATCCTGTGTAGTAATGCAATTATGCAGTGACATAAGGACTCTTTATTCTCTTACCACAGAGCTACACAAATTCATGGAAGATAAAGCTACCAATGTCCACTAATAATGGGGCTTAAACATCTATCTCCAGCATCACAAGCTGTATGCCTTTAGGTACTATTGTCATCCATAGATTCATGGCTTACATTTTTTCAAATTCCAAAAAGCAAAGTTTGATTCGGCCATTTTATACAAGGGAAACAATTTTACTAACCAACTTATGTAATGTCTTGAGCATCCATGGATTTTGGTATCCACAACGGGACCTGGAACCAAATGCCAGTGGATAGCCTTGCAGTTGCAATGAGAGTGCTCTTGCACCCACATCCTGATTCTGAGCTTTCCATGGGCACCTGGCTGGCTGTAATGGGAAAAGAATCATAGAATCATAGAGTTGGAAGAGACCACAAGGGCCATCCAGTCCAACCCCCTGCCATGCAGGAACTCCCAATCAAAGCATCCCCGACAGATGGCCATCCAGCCTCTGCTTAAAGACCTCCAAGGAAGGAGACTCCACTACTCTCCGAGGGAGTGTGTTCCACTGTCGAACCGCCCTTACTGTCAGGAAGTTCCTCCTAATGTTGAGGTGGAATCTCTTTTCTTGCAGCTTGCATCCATTGTTTCGGGTCCTAGTCTCTGGAGCAGCAGAAAACAAGCTTGTTCCCTCTTCAATATGACATCCCTTCAAATATTTAAACACGGCTATCATATCACCTCTCAGCCTTGTTCTAGTAAATTGGAAAAGTAAATTACCACCAAGTTTTCCAATTTGACCTCCAAAGATGCTGATCTCCCTCTCTCCCTCCGTTTTATTTCTGTGAATAAAAGACAAGATAGTTCTTGCCTTCAGGCCTACAATCTAAGTGCTAGACTAGAACAATACTGGATTGTGGGAGCTTCCCCCACACTCAAACCTTTAGTCAGAGATTGCTAGTTTTGTCAAGAGAGAAGGACTTAGAAAAAAGGAACAAAGCACTTGAATATTAATCATTTTCAAATTTGATCCCCCCCCCCGGTCCAAACAATAAACAAACAAACACAAACTATATAAAGAGAAGGTGGAAGGGAGAATAATGTTAATAACATTTTGGCTTCATGTCACACTGCACACTGTTTTGGTGACACAGACTCAAGTCTATAATGCACTAAGAAGGCAGCCTCAGCTCTAAAGCCATTAGCATGCTGCCTATAATGGAAGGACAATATTCCAAATGCACTGTGCATACTGGGTGTGCATACAAAAGCAGGAAGGGATTCTCTTTTGTGTGACCTGCCATCAGGAAAGCAAAAATGAATGAGTCATCCTAATATGAAAGCCAACATACAGTACCTAAGAACAGGTTGTACAGGTACAGTGGATTCCTCTTTTCTGATGTTGGCTTTAGCATCAAAACCCTGAGAACTAGAAGTGGGCCGAGTTCTAAAGGCTCACTACTGGCTACAGGTATACAAACCAATGGTCTTTGTTATGGCAATTTAAATGGCACCTTACATAAACTATGTAAAATCCCCAAATATCCTCTAAAAAGAAGGATGCAGAGTGGTTCCAAGGAGGTGCACTTAGGATGCTGTACAAGAAAGATGAGTCCCCCATCCTTGCTGGAGCTGGGTTACAAAGTTCTGGCTAGGAGTACAGAAGGGTTGCAGGACTTAGCTTCAGGAACCCTCCCCCAACACTGGCTCTGTCATTTGAATCCCAAATGTGCAATTGTGCAGAAGAATATTTGTTGCTATACCTTATCATCTCTGATGCAGATGAAAGCAATATTTCTTTTTTCTGTGCTGAACTGCCCAGGTGATGGTAGGAACAGATTACGCCTAACCCCACTGACATCATCTTTTCTTTGTTTCACTTTTAATTTTGAGACAGGCTTAAAATGAACTTGCTGTATTGTGAGCCCACTTTGTTGAGCCCGCAATGAATTTCATATATACAGGACCTAAAAGCGGTGGCCATGGCAACATTTCATTTCTGTGCTGAAGAGCCAGTTTCCACATCTCAAATGTGTTGATATTTACTTTGAGGATTAAAAAGCAGGGAGGTCTGCAAAGTCCCCAGACTTTTAATGCAGGAAAAACATCTGCTGGACAGAGTCTAAGCAGATTGCTAGCTAAATTCAGCAACTGGGAATTCTTTTGGTTAATTAGGTCTCCCATATCAGGAGATGCCATTGGAGCTCACTGAGAGAATGACGGTATCTGAAACATTTTGTGAGAAAAGAACATGAATCCAAAAGGTCACCATGGGGAAGGGGGACAACAAGAGCATGAACAACAGAACTTGTGGCTTAGATGGTGTCATCTGTAGAAATGATCTGTGTTTGGAAAAATTCAAAGTGATTTGTAAACTCCATGAAGCAAAAAATAAAGTAAATATATGTGTATGTGTGGGTGGGTGGGGGAGACAGTACAAACGCATTCATTGTTGCACCTGCTGATGCAATGGCAAGGCATGGAAGAGAAGAATGATGTGTTATGTGCAGCCATCAACAAACCACTTGCCTACAAACCTGGGAAGAGAAGATCTCTGCCCTCATTTAGCAAAAATGCTCAGAAAAGGATGAAGCAGATTTTTGTGAGAGATCTAGTTTTCAATAACACTAGCTAGGCCTCTTTCCCTTCCCTTTCGCCAGATCTTAACATAGGCTTGGAGCCACCTGCTCACACCATTATCAATACAATTTCTCACTTCTTTCCAATTCTATTACACAACACCAGAAAAGTATGCTTTGTACACTAACCAACCAGATGAGAGATAACAGAGGGTACTTTCAATTTTTTTTCAGCCTTTCTCCATTTCCCAACACCATTTGCTTCTGTCTTCCCTCTCTCGCTGCCTCTCTCATAAGCATACAGAGAAATGAGGAGAGGAGTGTATTAAGATAAGAAACAAAGAAACAAGCAGATGGAATTGTGATAATGAGCTTTTTGTGAAGAGGGAAGACTATCTGGAGTGGATTTCTTTTCAGAGAGGGAAAGACTGTTCTTCCTAGACTTCTTCACCCTGCCTTTGTAAAGAGATGCTTGTTGGACTGTGGCAAGGCCTGTCAGAAAAGTGGAGGCAATGTTGAATTTTCATCCAGTCCAACCCCCTGCCATGCAGGAACTCAAAATCAAAGTATCCTTGACAGCCAAAGCTATCAAGGCGGCTTACATTAAAAGTACAATCCCACAATTTATAACAATCATATAACCCCCCCTTAAAATTACAATTAAATCAGAGCAGCTTAAAATCTAATATTTAAACAATAAACAATAACACAGTCAAATAATAGAACAAAAGGCACTGAAACTTGGATATATGGTGATTCCCTATTCTCTCACCCACTGGAGTGTTGATGAGAAGAGAGAAGTGCAGGCAATTCATACTCAGATACCACATAACTCTTCCTTGGGAAAACATGTTTTCTCTCATGTATTGCTCCAACAATGGTCTACTCATGAATCCAACTGTTGGTCTCAACTAGATTAGACAAAATGAATCAATGGGAACATAGTAAGGCGAACACATATGCAACTTCCACTGAGTCAATGAGTGTGCTCTAACAATTGGATTTAAGCCAGTGATTGCTGCAACCTACTCCAGAAAGGCAGCCCACTCACATCCCTCTGCAGTTCCAAACTGCTGGCATCTCTTCTGCTTCTCTTCTGGGTACATGCCAGTGCGCCCCCCCCCCCCAATTTTTGGAAGATGGGCCATGTCAGCACTTAATACTAACTTTCTGACACTAGGTTATTATTTTTGCTGGATACCTTTAAGTAAGCATTTACAGGACTACCCTGAAAAATAGTGAAGAATCACAGAAAGCTGTACATGCATTGAGGTCACTTTTATGTTAGGGTTAGGGTTAGGGTTAGGGTTAGGGTTAGGGTTAGCCAGGCTCTGCAATGTACATGCATGTGTGTGCACGCACATACCCCACAAACACACAGGGCTAGACAAAGACATTACTAGAAGAGATAGGCAAGATAGTGTCCTTCTCTAATTCCTCATATAGAAGTAAATCAGGCCTCTGAATCTGAATTCAGCACTGGCAATGTGCTGGTGTCCTCCACTGCACTACAGAGAACTTTGGAACTGAAATGTAAGTTGTGTGACTCACACAGCTCTGAACTCCAGTGCCTTATTGCCACTCTTTACTTTTTGGTGGCCTAAGATGGGCAACTCACTCAACTATAGTAGATCTCCTACATCAGGGGTAACCTGTCCCCTTTAAGGGCCGAGGGACTTCAGCTCCCAGAAGCCTCAGCCATGTTGGCCAATATTCCCATGTTGGCCAATAGCTCCTGGGATTCTGGGAGCTGAAGTCCCTTGGCCCTTAAAGGGGAAAGGTTGCCTACCCCTGTCCTACATGGTCACACACATTTTATTTATTTATTTATTTATTTATTTTGGTGCTTCGGCCCCCCAATTGTCTGAGGGACAGCAACCCGGCCCCCGGCTCAAAAAGGTTGCCTACCCCTGCTGTAGAGGAAGTTTCAGACTAAAGCAAAACTAATGTGAGTTAGCAAACATCCAGTTCAGGTTCAGTAATGTCTTAGGGCTGAAGGGGACAATGTTTGCAATTCTTCAGTTGGAGACAGGGTGAGAACAGTACCTGAGCATGCAACGAAACTTGGCAGTCAGTCAAAAAGGCCTTAAGTGCCAAAGTGGAAAATGCACACACCAGAGGCATATCATGAGAAACAACAGGTACAAGACATTTCTATGAAAATCACATAATGCTCTGAACCAAAAATAGAAGGGTTGGAGTACCTAGTTTGAGGGAGAACACAGACACAGGGAACATAAGAGAAAGAAAATAACCAGTGGAATATGGTCACCTTTGGATGAAAACATTACACTAGGACTAGCCAACATACCAGAATGGGGGACCATTTCCACTCCCCAATGCACAGTGAGCTTCTGCCAAATGTCAAAAGGATGGGGAGGGGAAAAGATGGTTGAGAAGGTGCAGGACACGACCAAGACATTCACTGCATGAGGCAGAGCAGCAAATGGTACCCTTTCCCCACCCAGATCAAGGTACATTGTACTCAAAGCAGGCAAGAGATTCTGGCAAACGGGCCAGAAAATCCCACTAAAAGCTCTCTACATCTTTGACAGTAATCATGCAATGACAACAATTAAATAACTAATCATTTGTTGACCTTCTGTGACACCTCAAATTTGATGTTTGAAGTAGGCACTTTGTCCCATCTGTTTTAAGGGATCCAGCTTATGCGTTTCCAAAAAAAGGCAACCAGTTGGCCACTGGGGAAGAGAGTCCTGGAGTTGATAGACATTTGGGCTGGTCCAGCATGGCTTTTCTTCTTTTCTTGCCAATTGTACAAGAGATGCTCAGTATGTTTATGCATTGTTCAGACTTCCCATAGTCTGCTAGTGATTGCAGGTTTACAACCTGATTGGGGAAAAATACATAAAGGGGGTGGGAGCTTCAATGTTAAATTTAAATGTAAGTAAAAACTGAGTGAGAAAGATAAAGATACTAATAAGGTATGATTTTCAGGTCCACACAGGGGCTATAAAAAGATTATTAACTGCCATGACTGCCGTGTGTTTTAAGTTATTTTATCGCTCTGCTTTACAGCAGGAGAAATACTCTCTTGGAGCGGCACCGTGCTTTGATTAATTACTTTCATACATAGGCTTTTACAGGGTATTAGTGCTGGAGTGAGTCAGACTGGCTGCCTGTGATTACCAGCCCAGACTCATTTTACATTTATGTTAATAGGAGTGTTAATGAAAGAAATCTTTTACATTTTTAGTGGTTTTCTAACTACCTAAAAGCTTTCTGGTTATGTTCTTACTTACTGGGCAAAAATTATGGGTACTGTGCATTGCAATTTTACAGATCTTGCAGAAATGATTGTATGGGGACCCTGGGGTGAGAGAAACAACACACAGTGAATCACCGTGAAGCAGGCATATATTTTGTGTCCAGACACCCAGCCTTCCACCTGAGGTGAGAGCAACTATACATAAAATACATACTGGAAGACATACAAGCTAGCCTTTGTTCAAAATAAAGCATGGCTAGATAATGCTTAACCTTCTACATCGCTTTAGTTATGTGAACTATTCTTCCCTCCATCCTCTCCTTCTCCCTTTACATTGGTAATATAAAAGTATTGTTTCTTAAAATAGGTCAGATGCAAACATAGGTTTCTTTTTCTTACATTGTTGTTGTCCTGTGCCTTTAAGTAGGCTTCAGCTTATGGAAACCCTACTGTAAGGTTTTCTTGGCCAGATTTAGGGATTTGCCATTGTCTTCCTCTTGGTCAGAGAGAGTGTGAGTTGCCCAAGTTACCCAGAAGATTTCCATGGCTTAGCATGGATTTGAATCTAATAGCTCCCTCCTAAGAATACTGTGAGTGGTAACTCCTGATGGCTAAGGCTCCTAAAGCTTCTTATTTATTGGCCATGGAATGTTATAAGGCTGTTGGATGAAAGGCCATTGAAGATGGGAAAGAGGAAAAATGGCCTATATGGCTATGACCAAATAGCAATTTAACCTTGCAAAAAACACAAGGACTTGTGCCACATTCCTAATATGCCAATAACTAACCCAATTTTCTTTCTTCACCTTGGGGGAGGGTAATGGTGGTGGTTTATCAAATCCTAATTTTGCTAAGTTTCCTGGCACATGGATAATTCATTTTTACACCTCATTTTTTAACATTTTCAACATCCCCAATGTTTCCTTCTCTGTCCCACACATCCTAGTTGCACTTTCTTCAAAGGTTTCAATAAGGAAAAAAATCACATGGATACTATTCATTAGCTCATTCCTTCCACACACACACAAGTACAATTACTCATCCATTCATCTATTCACTTCTTCATTCCAGCAGAGAGGAGCAGGACAGTAGAAGCAACAGCAGCAGTGATGGAGGAGGTAGAGGCACTGGCAGTGAACAGTGCAGCAGCAATGACAGGAGAAACAGTAATAAGACAATGGGTGGCCTGTATTGTGGGGGGGGGGGGGGGGGGGAGAATGGAGAAGAAGTATATCTGGGTGTGAATGATGTATGTGGGTGTGAGAGTGTGTGTGACTGGAGTATCTAGTTGCTTTGTGTCAGTTTCCCTTCACCCCTGCATGCATGATCTTCCCATGCACCTTTTGCATCATCACTGTCATAATCATTCCTCCTCCTCCTCCTCCTCCTCCTCCTCGTAAAAGAGTAAATATGGCATGTGCTCCTTATCATAGACATTTGTTTTACTTCCCTACTATGTGCAGTGTGGCTTTGTGCTGAAATAGGGAAAATATAGCTTTTAATAAGTGCATTGTGTAGATCAGGGGTAGGCAACCTTTCCCCTTTAAGGGCCGAGGGACTTCAGCTCCCAGAATCCCAGGAGCTATTGGCCAACATGGGACTATTGGCCAACATGGCTGAGGCTTCTGGGAGCTGAAGTCCCTCGGCCCTTAAAGGGGAAAGGTTGCCTACCCCTGGTGTAGATTCTTCCACTGCCACCCTATCCCAACATTTGGACTCATGTTCATAGCCAGACCAATTATGTATATTATGTATATGAAGCTAGACTAGGAATGTGTGACTGCCAAGGACTTTTTGTTTGTGTGGCCATCAGGATGACAACAATATCAGCTACTGGGGTAGATTTGGGATCCTGCAATCCTGATCATAGCCATTTGGTTCCTCATGTCTAAATGTGGAGCTGGAACAGTAGTACATATCTGCAAGAGCTGTGCTGTTGCTGTTACACTCATAATTATTTGTCAAAGTCTGCAAAATACATTATTCCTCTTTCTAGCATCAATTAGTTACCATAATATCTTTGAAACTGTGCTAAAAAGAAGCACCTGACAGATATGACAGGGTATTTGTGTGTAATGAGATACTGATGTATATTCAGACTAAACTGACAAACACCTTGCCTCAAAAATTTTTTTTTAAATTAACACCTTCAATGAACAATGACCACCACTGGTTCATATGCACTACAACAATGATTCTTCAAGCAAATGTGTCTGCAGTTGGGGAAATCAAGTGCAGGAAGTTTAATCTGCAATTGACTTACAATACCTGGTAGAATATGGCTGCAAAAAGTGAATGTAACCAGTAGATTAAAAGAACATATTTGTCAACAATGCTGGGCAAACCCAAGGTTTTGGAGCAAACCTATCATCTATTTGAATAGAATAAGACAAATTGATCATTTGCAAAAAAATAAAAATGCACTTATTCATTATCTACCTAAAGTACTTGGAAGCTAGGATGGGTGAGATGGAATGAAGTGAAACCAGGAACCACAAAACTGGAGGGAGATGAAAGCCATCCCAAAAATATATTTTAAAAGGCAGAGGTAGAGAGATGCCTACAGATGTTAAAGCACAATCATTAATGTTGCACTGACTGAAAAGGCAACTAATGGAATCTGCAACACAAAACACTGCAGCATACACATCTCCCTCTTCCCTGCCCCAGAGAAGTTCAGGTTCTGGGCTTCAGCCAGTGTGAGGTAGAAATAGTGTTCATGTGTTTTGGCCATGGAGAGGGAGGAAACGACACCCATGTCCTTTCCCACTGCCCTGAAACCTTCCCCTGCTATTATGGCAGATAAGATCACTGACAGCAGTTCTTTATGAGAGATACCTCTCTTACCAAAATATTTCATAGAATCATACAATCATAGAGTTAGATGCGACCACAAGGGCCATCTAGTTCAATCCCCTGCCATGCAGGAACACACAGTGAAAGCACCTCAACAGATTCCCATTGAACCTCTGGAGGCTCCACCACTCTCTGAGGCAGCGTGTTCCACTGTCAAACAGCTCTTACTATCAGGAGGTCCTTCCTAATGTTGAGGTGGATTGTCCAGTCTGAATCCATTGCCCCATATCCCAGTCTCTGGAGCAACAGAAAAAAAAGCTTGCTCCATCCTCAATATGACATGGATATTTTGGGAAACATTCATGTGTGAGTTGTACTTCTGGAGTAGCAAACTGATCAGAGAAGAGACTACTGTACTCTTACAAACTTGAGTTTCCATCACCTTGACATTCCAAATACAGTAATTATTTTAAATAACTCTTACCTAAAATAGAATGTGAAGGATATACAAGAACATGGAGAAGAGGGCACCATCTCATGAATCCATTCTTTAAGCAGTTTTTGAAAATAAGCTCTGGATCCTTACAGATAAAAGAACTGATCATAACAAGCTCAGTATTTCTTTGATGGATTAAAAAAAACCAAACCCAACGTTTATGCAATAATAATAGATATCACTCTTCCACTCTCATGAAATGTAAAGACAATGAAAGATAAAACAAATTAAAATATCAAAGCCTAGTAATGTAGATTAAAAGAGTAGTGAAACGAAAATAAGTTGAAATATTTATTCTCCCAGCTACTGGCATCGTCTCTTTATCACTGAAATGTAATTATAAAAGAATTCAGACTCTACAATACATTGCAACAATGCAGAATCAAAAACTCTCCAAACCTGCCATCTAATTGTAATCTAAGGGAACAGATGACAATTAGACTCATCATATTTAACTTACTGGAGAGCTGTATGCCTGGACTGTTATTTAATCCACTAAACAATAGAGAAACAATGGAAGCATAGCTGCTTCTATAATGCTTCCCTGTCCATTCTTGCACATGCAATCATTTTACTTATTTTATCATTTTCAGAGAGATAAATTAAAAACAAGCATTGCCTTGCTTATGCAGGAGAGAATCCCTCAGTGTTCATGATCAGCCGCATTTGTGGAATCCATGGGATTCTGAGAGAAGTCCAATATATTCCAGATATCAACAAAAAGGAACAAATGAACAAAAATCTGGCCTCCAAAACTGTATCCATACCACATTGTCAGTAAAAAAACAAAATGAATGATCAATATGAAGGAGCAAAGAAGCCTGCTTTTTTCCCATTAAAACAGTGGTTCTCAATCATTCACATCTTACTTGCAAACAATCATTCGAAGGCTCCCATCATGATAGAAACAAAAAAGCCACTTTTTCTGAGAAGGAACTTGCATGTTTCCAGTGACAACACTATATTACCATCCACCCCATTGCCTAACAGACTCCCTGGCCGAGCTGACACAGTTGGTCTCAGAGCTGCTGTTGGAGTTCCCCAGGCTTCTTGTTCTGGGGGACCTCAACATCCCCTTTGAGTCCAACTCATTAGATCTAAAAGGTGCAGCTCGGGAGTTCATGGCTTCCATGACAGCCATGGGCCTGTCCCAATTAGTTTCAGGCCCAACACATTGTGCTGGTAATACACTTGATGTGGTCTTTAGTACGGACCAGGAACATCCGTGGGCAGAAGTAATTCAAACTTGTGCTCTGTCATGGATGGATCATTATCTGATCAAAGTTGGACTGAGGGCCATTGCCCATACCCCTCTCGGGGGTGGAGGACCTATTAAAATGGTCCGCCCTCGAAGGCTGATGGAACCCAAAAGGTTCCAGGAAGCCCTAGAGGGTTCTATGGTTGGGAACGATGGCGATTCTGTCAAAACCCTGGTAAATACCTGGAATAATGACCTTACCAGGGCTATAGACATCATCGCTCCCAAGCGTCCTGTCCAGCCCGCTTCTAATAAAAAACTATGGTTTACAGAAAATCTTCGTTTAATGAAGCGGGCTGTGCAACTACTAGAGCACCGCTGGCGGAAACATCAATGTTTAGCTGACAAGACGCGTCATAGGAACATGTTAGATTCCTATCGAGTGGCAATAGATGCAGCAAAGAATTCTTTCTATGCTGCACGTATTGCATCTGCAAAGTCTCGTCCAGCAGAGCTGTTCAGGGTGGTTAAAGAATTAACTCAATTGGCTCCCATCCTGAACCCATTACTGGAACCAACTAAAGCATGCTGTGACGCATTTAATGACTTTTTTGCAGATAAAATCTCTCAGCTAAGGGCCGATCTGGATGTGGGCATTATAACGGAGCCAAAAAGAGGGATGTCCAGGGACTCTGTGGACTGCATTAAACTGGATCAATTTGAGTTTGTAAATACCGATGAAGTGGACAAGCTTCTTGGATGTGTAAGGAAGACAACGTGCCCTCATCCTTGGCCATCATGGCTGACCGCTCAGGGCGGAGATGCTGTAAAATTACTATTACAACTTATAATTAATGCATCCTTCAGGGAGGGTAAATTTCCAGCGAGCTTAAAACTAGTGATAGTGAAACCGCTCTTGAAAAACCCCTCCCTTGATCCCCTGATGAGAAGTAATTATAGACCGGTCTCCCTACTACCATTTTTGGGCAAAGTGATCGAGAGAGCAGTTGCCTTCCAGCTCCAGGCAGTCTTGGATGAAGCTGATTATCTGGACCCATTTCAAACTGGCTTCAGGGTGGGATACGGGGCTGAGACTGCCATGATCGCCGTAGTCGATGACCTCTGTCTGGGTATCGACAGGGGGAGTGTGACCCTGTTGGTGCTCTTGGACATCTCAGTGGCATTCGATACCATAGACCATGGTATCCTTCTGGGACGCCTGAGGGAGTTAGGTATTGGGGGCACTGCACTACAGTGGCTCCGATCTTACCTCTCGGGCAGATCCCAGATGGTGAGGCTGGGGGACAGTTGCTCCTCTAAGAGGGAGCTGACATCTGGTGTCCCGCAGAGTGCCATACTGTCTCCCATGCTGTTTAACATTTACATGAAGCCACTGGGAGAGATCATCCGGAGATATGGGACGCGGGGTTATCAATATGCTGATGTCACCCAACTATATTTCTCTATGTCTCCGACTGCTGCTGTGACTAAGGATGGCATCTCTCCTCTGGATGCCTGCCTTGGGTCGGTAATGTGCTGGATGAGGGAAAACAAACTCAGGTTGAATCCAGAGAAAACAGAAGTACTTGCGATAGGTACCCCTGGTCCGGGGAGGGAGTTTTGTCAACCTGTCCTTGATGGGGTCACGCTTCCGCTGAAGGACAAAGTGCACAGTTTGGGAGTACTCCTGGACTCATCTCTACAGTTGTCATCTCAGGTGAATGCAGTGGCCAGGAATGCTTGGAATCAACTTTGGTTGATTCGCCAACTGCACCCCTACCTGGACCAAAAGGACCTTGAAGCAGTAGTACTTGCCCTGGTAATCTCTCGTTTGGACTTCTGTAATGCGCTGTACATGGGGCTATTTTTGTACCAAGTTCGGAAACTTCAATTAGTTCAAAATGCGGCAGCCAGGTTGGTCGCTGGTACATCCAAGGCGGACCATATTACACCTATGTTAAAAGCTCTTCACTGGCTGCCAATTAGTTTCTGGGCACAATACAAAGTGTTGGTCGCTACCTTTAAAGCCCTACATGACTTGGGTCCAAGTTACTTAAAGGAACACCTCTCCCTACATAATCTGCCCCGCACTCTCAGAACATCAGGGAAGTACTTGTTGGAGTATTATAATACTAGATTAAAGGTAACTTCCCAGAGATCGTTAACAGCAACAACTCCTAAACTATGGACTAGCCTGCCGGAGGAGATCCGTCTTATTAATACACTAGAAGCCTTTAAGAAGGCACTTAAGATGGAGCTCTTCCGGCGGGCTTACCCACCTGACCACTCTAATTTGTAAAAGACTAATTGTTTCATCGATATAACCTCCTGGACGTGTGAAGATGATGACCAACCTGTTCACCAGGTAGGGTATTGGTTTTAATTATAGGGATTATGGGGTTTTATTGGGGGGGCATTGTTGTTATGATCTTACCATATATTTTATGTCTTGTATTTTTTATACTAGTTGTGATCCCACCTCGATCCGCAGGGAGAGACGGGAAAATACAAATAAAATTATTATTATTATTATTATTAATCTAAGTCTGAAGGAAATTAAAAGCTGCAGTAGCATTGTCCACAAATGTCTGAAGTTACAACTAACAGGGATAACCAATGGCAGGGGGGATAGTAGGAATCACACAGAATTAAGGGAGAACTGTGTCCCATAGGTGGTATGCCTACCATGGGTTGAGAATAGGGACGGAAATAATATTCAAAAATATTTGAAAAATGCTTTTTAAAAAACATGTTTCTCGAGTGTTGGGAAACCTGAGCAAGGAAAATCCTGGGCTGATGAGAAAGTTTGGGACTTACACTGTACAAAACTGGCACTTTTAAAAAAATGACAACAGCAGAGAATATGCAGAAAAATGCTGTTACTTATGCAGAAGATGTTAATTTTTTGGAACAAAAAACAGTGTGAATTTTGTGCAGAATAAGTTCCAACTACAAGTGCCCTGAAACAGGATGTGTAGTTTAGATAAGGATATTTCTGTGTACAAAATGCTGTTTTCTGCACAGAAATACCACAATCAAATTTTGTGCAAAATAAGTCCGAAAGTGCTAATAGTGGTCCAAAACACACTGCAGAAATAATCCATTTTGAGACCACTTTAACTGCCCTGGCTCAGCGCTAGGGAATTCTGGGAATTATGGCACCAGGGCTCTCTGACAGAAAAGGCTAAATGTCTCACAAAACTACAATTCCCAGAATTCCCTAGCATTGAGCCAAGCAGTTAAAGTGGTCTCAAATTGGACTATTCCTGCAGTGTGTTTTGGACCAGTCTTAGAAAAATACCATAATTTTTGAAGACTTACTTGCAATAGGAAGAAAATAGATAAAATTATTGCTTTCTTTAAGAACACAATTATTGCTTTTTTTTTTTTTTAAGAACACAATTAGCAAAGGATTACATTCCTAGTTGAGAACCACAGCATTAGCATGATCCCCATTCTAAAGTGGCTATATATGAATCAGGTTTCAGCAAGAATAGCTTATGCCCCAAAATGGAAAGATGCTGTTATCCCAACAAAAGAAAATTGGCTTGTAAAGATAATTGAACTTGCTGAAATGAACACATTGACAATGTTGATTAAAGAGAAACCCCTAAATAATTTAAGAAAGAACAGAAATTGTTTATTACTCTTCTACAGTTTTGCTGGGGCTGTACATCAGTTTTACACTTTGTAAATTAAACAGATTTAGTATGATGTAGAACCATAAATATAATATAATTTAAAGGAAGTAATAAATTGTGTAATATAGTCATAAGTTAGGGACTGGAAACTCACTAGTGTCAGTATTGTTTGTTTCATTCTTTTGTAGTGTTAATAATTTGCTTTTATGTATGTATATATGTATGTATGTTTTAGATATACAAGCAAAATGTGTGTGTGATTTTTTATATATGTAATTATGTAATTATGTTATGTATGTATATATGCGTGTGCTTTTTTAAAAATTAATATTTGAAAAAATATCAGGTTTAAAACATTAGTAAGGCCAGTAAGTGACATTGTGGTCCAATTTGGACACACAGTTCTCAGCTGGATATAGACAAATAAGCATGATAAGAAACAAGGATTGTTAGGTTTGAAACACACCTGGCTCTTAAGCCACTGTCAGTTTAAAATTCTGGTTCATTTTCAACTTGGTTTCCAGGTTTGAACATTAGCAGAAATTACGGTTAATGAAAGCCTTTCTGGATTAATCTTGGCATGAAAAGAAGTCAAGAGGAAAGAGGTGGCAGAAGGATGGAGTACATGGACACAACTCCTATGCATACTTTCACTTATTAAGCTTAGACATACATGCAAATAAGAATAAATGTGCAGCCAGGCAAGTCCCTACATTTCAGCCTAATTATCTCAATGTGCTGTGGCAAAAGTATAAAGAGACATAATATTATACATTTTAGCCTGAATCCTTGGGGGTAGGGCAAGACAAATTCAACAGCTGTTTCAGGTGTTTCTGAATGATGCTATTTCCTGACATGAGCCTGACTGCATTTTGAGATATTCTGGGGAGGCCTTTTTCTCTGTCCTACTGCCCTGACATGTACACCTGCTGAGAATCTGGGAGAAGGTTTTCTTGGTGGCTCACCCCAGGCTCTGAAACACTGTGCAAACTGATGGAAGACAATGTAGCACTGCAACATATCAGAGGGCTGTGTTGCTCTACAAGAGATAGGGTTACTAAGGGGAAAAAAACAGGTCATAGTATACAAACTAGGAGTCTAGCACAAAGGCTTGCACAAGCAGAACTAATCTGGACGTCTGTGTCACACAGTTGTTGTTCAGGAAGTTAGAAACAGCCTCTTTGGGGAATAGAAGAACATGTAGGGCTAGGGGCCTATCAAGCAGGATGAGGCATTTGCCCGAGATGGCGGCTTGTTATTGAGTAGGATGAGGTGGCAGCCAAGTAGAGAAATGAGCAAACTGCAGCAAGGTGTTGGAGGGCAAGGCTTTGCATGAAAGTAAAAGTAAAGGTATTCCCCGTTGACAAGTTTGTCATGTCCAACCATAGGGGGCAATGCTCATTTCCATTACTAAGCCAAAGAGCCAGCGTTGTCAGAGACTCCTCTGTGATCCTGTGGCCATCATGACTGCACAGAGTGCTGTTTACCTTCCCACTGAGAAGTGGAACCTATTTATCTACTTGCATTTGCATGCTTTTGAACTGCTAGGCTGGCAGAAGCTGGAACTAGTGGCAGGAGCTCACCCCATCATGCAGCACCCAGGCCTCAACCTGCCAACCTGCCAATCTTTCAATCAACAGAGTCAGCGTCTTAACCACCTGAGCCACTGCATCCCTCCAAGGCTTTGCATACCATACGGTTATTGCTTTGTACCCATTATGCTGGCCTACTGCCCACAAAGGTAATAGAGAATCATGTCTAATTGTCAGTGTTAGCTGGGTAGTTCTGAACTGTAACTGGGGCACCATCTTCACTTCTGCTTGAGGTAGTGAAATGTTTTGGAAAGGCCCTACATTGGTTTGGCTGGAGACATGACTGGTCACAGAGAGAACAGTGGCCTCCATGGGCCTTTGGTCTCCTCCCAAACCCTGCTTATGTCAAATATACAGAGTAATGATTATTAATTGATCTGTAATCTGATTATGCCATTCTTCAATTTCACTTCCAGCCCATGGTTTAGATGGAGTCAATTACAAGGAGGAAGGACAAGAGTTCAGCATTTTCAACACACTGGAAACACCTGCTCAGCATTTTGTGGTAAAAGAAAGATTATAACAGTGAAGAAGCTTTAAGCAGATGTTGTTGAATTCCCAGGTTTTGCTAGAAATGACAACCTGACTGGAATTAATTAATGTAACTGAAACAAACATGGTGGCATTTCAATATACCAAATCCAAATACTTTCAAGTACAACAACAGTAGATGGTATTTACTGTGTATCAAGAAACTATGGGGAGGAACAGTTAAGTAATTCAGAATATTGCCAGAAACCCTATTTATGAACTAGGATGAAGCCTCATTAAAAAAATAAAACCACATTATCATAATCAATACTGGTTGCCACTACTCCTTACACCAATATTTAAAAAGCACTTTCTCCTGAAATCCATTATAAGAAACAAAACCAAAATGACTGAGCTCCTAGAGAGTCCAAGGGGAGTTAAACTTATCTTTTTCAACAACTCTGATTAAACAAAAAGAAACTACTACTTTGATGCTCAAATTAGCATCTCTTCTCCAACAAGCTGAATTAATTAGTACAGTGACAAAAGAAATAGTCCAGATAGGATCAAAGCTGAAACAAATGAAAAACAAGCATTAACTCTCTCTATTCCATTTTCTTGTTGGGGGTTGCTTTTTTTTTTTTTTTTAGTGCAATGAATATATTGCAATGGAACCAGTAGACTGTTGGTGGTGGACTGGTGTGCATGTGGGGGAGAGAAGGTTTATTCCATATAACTAATTCAAACAAGGAATTCTTGGAGTCGAGTGGGGAGTTTAGGCTGGGAAGGGGGTCCTCTTGATTAAGTATTTTCAAAGCATCAATATAATTAAGCAATAGAGATCTCATGAAGAACTCTTAATTTAAATGATCACTCAGATCATGATTTTAATTAGACTTTAGGCCCAATTTTAGCAACTCTCTCACACAAGATAGTTACAATCATGTTTTAGTTATAATTGCCTGATTGTGTGAAATGGCTGTCACAAATTCTAACCTTGTGGCTCAAAATAGTTCTGTGTTTACACATTTACATTTTGCATGCTCAATAGTGGTTTATGCATCCTGTGCTGCATACCAGCCTCCAGTCCTTAGGTATGAAACAGAAGCATAAGCACATGGAAATTCTTCCATGCAATGAAAGGCCTTCAGAGGAAAATGGACGTCCAGATGCTGAGGCTGACATTTGGATCTGCTTATATCTACTTGAAAAGTGTGCATAAGTGAAGTCATCGTGGAATAAGGAAATACCTACAGATGGGCACATTTGTACAAAGCCATGTATACATATTGGCTTGATGTTCCATAAGCAATATATCAAAATTTGAACTGGAAGATAAGCTGGTAAACTGGATATGGGAAGCTTTTTATATGCCTGCAAAGTCATGTCAATTTGGGAATTTTATTCAGAATATTCCTGAGCGTCCAAAAAAAAATTAAGAAATAGAAAAAGAAGCACATGGGAACTTGGGTCCACCAGAAGATTACTACTGTCCCAGCATATGTGCTTATCACTCTATGGCTGAGCAAGTCTTTTATGCTCAGTCTTACTTGTTCCCCAATCCCTGAAGAAGCTATTTTGTGCAATAAAATAGAACCCAACTTGTCCCTCTGTCTCTACATAAGGCAAGTAGGAAATGAAGGGAAATCAGAGAAGATGAAAAAGTAGGGGATGCAGAGAAAGGCACCTTCACATTAAGAGAGTGGCCAATGTTATGAGGCAACATACACCATAGCCTTGCTACTTCTTGGCCTTCAGCCTCTGCTTTACAGGCAACCTCTTTCTGGATAGGCTTTATGTTCCCATCCCTTCCTTTGCAGCCCTTATCCAACTGTTCCTTCCTTTTCCTTTAACTGGGCTGCTTGGAAGTCCCACCAGCCATATTTATTAGTTACAGTTTATAGTGTGTCTTTCTTCCAGTGAGATCAAGGCAGAGTGCCTGGCCTTCATCCTCCCAACTCAAAAACAAATACTGTACAATAGTTTGGACTAAGAGAGAGTGAGTGACTGAGCAATTTGTCTGAATGGATTCTTGAACTTGAATGCCCTGAAAGCCCAATCTTGAACTGTAACCACTAGACCACACTGGCTCTTCTGTATCTCTGTGAGACCCTTTGACATTAGGAGAATAGTGCTTGAGTGAGCCATAATGGTACACAAGCAAATGCAGATTATAGCCTGTTCACACTACATTAGCTTCAGGGGGATGTACTCTATATACTCATGTATAAGACTAGAAATTTTAGTAAAAAAAAATTGACCCAAAAAACCTCAGTTGACTTATCCACGGGTCAATGTTAGTACTGTACTTTAACTCTTATTTAAAAAGGAACCATCCCCTGGTGAATGGCAAGGATGTAATCTGTTCTGAAAGTACTGATGCCTTCTACTCTCTCATCCATCCAGCCTTTAGGGTGAGCACAAACAGATATGTCTGTTAAAATTTGTAAGTTCATTGGCACTGCTTTATCCTTATTTAGATCAGTGATTCCCAAACTTTGGTTCTCCAGATGTTTTGTACTTCAGCTCCCAGAATTCCTGATTATTGGCCAAGCTGCCTGGGGCTTCTGGGAGTTAAAGTCTAAAACACCTGGAGGAGCAAAGTTCAGGAATCACTGCTTTAAATCCTTGCTACATGCCCCTATGTTTTACCCTCAACTTATCCACAGGTCACTTCAAAATCCTTAATTTTGGCCCCAAACCTGCCCTCGACTTAAACTTGAGTATATATGGTATATCTCTTTGCATATTTCATGGCAAAGCTGGAGCATAAATGAGCAAAGGAAGATTTTTGGCAATGAAAGCTCACCTCTTGGTATATGTGCTTATACCCTTTACCTGTGGGTAAGTTAGTAAATATGTAATTTTTAGAATAAATACTATCATAGTACAGCAATGATTTACAATTTGATCATAGCAATCAGAAACTGAGGTATAGTCTGTCCAATCCATGCAGTTCCATTTGCTTGTCCACTAGACTGTGTAAATACCATTTTCCATATTTTTCTGTTTTCTTCTTTTTTCCTGTAGCACAGGGTGATTGTCTGCCTTTCCCACTATGATACAGGAATAATTTATTTTGAAACAGAAGCTAATACTCCTTTCAATCACCTTCATTGTACATTAATTGGCCAGGTGAGTACTAAGAATTAAAACATCAGCTAAGAGCTGCTTTTCACTTTAAGAGCAATCGTGTAAGCTGCAGAAAATATAGCCAGTATTTTCTTGTCTGTATGGTGCATCAGCATGACATAGTGGTTTCAGTGTTGGTTGACGACTCGAGACCAAGGTTAGATTCCCCACTTGGCAATGAAACCCACTGGGTGACCTTGGGCAAGCCACATGCTCTCAGACTCAGGGGAAGGCAATGGCAAATCTCCTTTGAACCAATCTTGCCAAGAAAAAACCATGATAGATTTGTCTTAGGGCCACCGTAAGTTGGAATGATTTGAAGCCACATAACAACAACAACAAATGTTGCATCAACTGGGTTTCCTTTTGAAGGCACAGAAACTTGTCATAGTAATAATAAATGTTTTAACCACCTTTCAAGACTGTAGTCTTCATCATGCTGCTTACAACATTTTAAAAAATTCCCTTAAATTTCAAGATCACTTGCAATTATGGGATGCCTTTGGAAACTGTGTCATAGGAAGGTATCTTCCGGCAGGTTTTCCCGGAACAACTGCTCAGCTAAATGGTGGCGATCTGCTATCTACCCCTCCTCCCGCCATGGCATGTTACCCAATATTGTTTTTATAGTATTTTAATTATGTTGTTTGATTTTAACTTCAATGCAGTTTAATCCTGTTTTAAGGGGTGGGAGGGTTAGGGTGTGGGATAAAGGTGTTTTAACTGTTGTTTTTTAAATTTGCTGTACGCCGCCCCAATTGCTGAGCAGAGGGGCAAGATACAAATAATAATAATAATAATAATAATAATAATAATAATAATAATAATTTACAAGTACATTGTAACTATTCCTTATACAAAGTATTGACATGACTCCTGAATGAAAACATTCACTTCATGACCACCCAGCCTTCCCAACCTAGTACTTTCCAAATCCGCTAGCTAAACCTTACACCATCCTCAGCCAGTAGGGCCATTCTCACAGTGGCAAACATAACATTTAGGCCACAGATCTCAGTTTATTTTTATGTTCTAAAGAGGCAGCAAGACTGGAAACACAAAAGGAATGCAGTTCCACATGTAAGGGGGGAAGCAGACCAGGGTGTCGGGGACGCCCTGGGGCGGTGTGCCGCGGGACCGCGGCAGCCGCACTGCGGCACACCGTCGGTGCCTCTGAAAGGAGCGCAAAATCAGCGCTCCTTTCAGAAGACAGGGAAAGTGCGCCCTACACGCATCGGGCGCACTTTCCCTGGCTTTTCCGCCGCAGCGTGTGAGGACGCTGCGGCGGGAGGTTGCCCTCGGCGCGCTGGCCATGCGGAGGGCTGGCAGCTCCGAGGGCAACCTCGGGAGGAGGAAGGGACGCCGCTCGTGCGGCTGCCCCTCCTCTTCCTTGCCTCGGAGATGACCCTATTGGTCGTCTGCCGAGGCCCTATGGGTGTTTTTTTAGGCTACACAGAGCAAACTGGGACAATTGTTTAAACAGCCCAAATCCCCAAAATGAAAGGATTTGTTAGCATTCTCAATGAATTTCTATCGCAGTGATGGTGAACCTTTTATGCACCAAGTGCCCAAACTAAACGGCCTTCTGGCACTGGGTGTTACCCTGTGCCGGAGGCAGGACTTTCAGGGGGAAATAGGACTTCCAGGGTGGGACTTCCACTCTATGGGAGTCAGGACTTCTGGGGCAGGACTTCTCCCCCCCCCCCCCCCCCCACTTCCTGGGCTTTCAGCTGGTGGCAGCTGAAGACCTGAGATGGCTGGGAAAAGGAGGAACAGGTGTGTGCCTTTTCTTTCTCTTCCCTGCTCCGCATGCCAGGGAAAATGGCTTAGTGTGACATCTCTGGCACGCATGCCATAGGTTAACCAACATGGTTCTATCGTTTATCTGTAATTAATCCGAATTTCACTCAAGGTCAAGATGTTACATGCAGTAAAGTGTATGTGTATATATTTGCATGCACACACAGACACACACTTTTATAATGCAGATAACATGGCTCAATATGATAAACATCTAATCTTTTAGTGTTTTAAAGTGACAAAAGTGGGGTGCATGATAAATAGTATCTTCTCTCACTGGAAATAACATGGCACTATCATACATTTCTAATTAGACATAGTGGAATGTGACTAATATCATTCTTGAGAGATTTATTATTTGTTTGTAGATTCCCCCCATTGAATTCTGTTAATGCTAAGGACTGTTAAGGACCACTGGAGTCCAATCACTCGAAGCACTGGCAAGAGAAATGTGTCTGCTTGTCAAAAGTGCAGCTATCAATTATAAACGATAAATGTATTTTTCCTTAGATTTTGTTTTGCTGGTAGGCCAGTTTTTAAGTGATGCATGCTGAAAAGCTGATTTTGTACTGAGCTACGGAACTGCTTTTTTTTTTTTAAAGCACTACTTTACAAATAAGGGGATGGGAAAAGATGCCACAATTGTTTCAAAGGTGCATGCCCAGTACAATTGTGCTGGAAATACCATCCCTTGGAGATTCCCTTATATATGCATCTAGATTACTTTAAAAACTCATTCCGTGGGTCATCTTAACAAATCTGGGTTTGTTCTTGTTAGGTGGCTTAGCAAAAATTGCAAGACAGCTGCTAAATAGGAATGGGAAATAATGAAACAGTTGAAAAATACAGTACATAAAAGCTAACAGAAGGATGCAATTATACTGCTCAGTAGAAGAATCTAATTTAGGGGAAAAAACTCAGGAGCAAAGGTAGTTGTTTTTTCTTTGATACAAGCACATAACTCTCATTAGTGCTAATAAGACTTGTACGCACGTATTGAGGGGAGCACACTTTTGCAGAGATTAACACTACCTTGTTATGGCGACTAAAGGAAGCTCTGTCACTCAAATCGTCTGTCTCTGCTGGTTAATTAAGCAGGAGCCTCTGTTGTCAATCTTGGAAGGAAGCGCTTCCTCCGCTACCTCCAGCCAGGTTGACAAAAAGCCAATTGTCAAATGTCAAAAACAACAAAATGGATGATAGCAATGTTAAAAGAAAAGTATTGGAGACAAACTCCAACCTCCCGGTGCCCCAGGCTGGAGGGAGACAGGCTTTGACACAGTTACAAGAAATCACATTGATTTCTCGCAGATACCCTTTTTCTTTGCAAAGGGTGACTAAAGCTAGTTTCCAAGGAAAGGATTTATGAAATATCAGTAGCACATATTCATTAGCTTGTCTTAGGGAAGAAGCCAAGATGTATGAATAAGAACAAGCCCACAAGATAATAAAGACTCTCTCCCCTCCTGAATGCCTGCTAGAGATATTACGGCAGCAGAAGGTCCAATCGATAAAAGAGAAAGCCCAGAACAACATGGCAATCAGCAAGATGCCTTTCTGCTCCAAAGTGCAGGACGCAGGGCAGGGAAGCATCTTCATATTGGCTACACATGCAATAGATTTCTTCCAACAGTAAATTTCCTATAAATGTCAAGGAAAAATGAAGGCAAATATATTCTTTACCAGCTGGCAACACATGTTTACCAGCAGGCAACACAAGCCAGAAATACCGGTATGTAGAATTCTAGACTTCTGTGAAAGAGGCAGCATTCTGGTGCATACTCACTGACTAGTCCTAGTACAAGTGGGAGTAAACAAACAGTGAGGATAAACCCCAGGCTCTTTTTCTGGTTAAGAAAACAATCCAGATTATAAGCTCTTGTCATGTTTTGATGTCACACTAAACAAACTACAGACTGAAAGTTCATGGTTTGTTTAGCCAAACCTAGTTGCAAGAAGACTCAATGGGCAATGAGCACAACCACATCATTAATGCTTGTGTAATGTGTGAATTAGATGTTGTTGTTGTGTGCCTTCAGGTCATTTCTGACTTATGGTGTCCCTAAGGTAGGATGTAGGATGAGAGAATGTGACTTGCCAAAGTCCACCCAGTGGGTTTCCATGGATGAACAGGGATTTAAATCCTGGTTTTCCAGAATTGTAGTGCAATACTTTAAACCACCACACCATGTATGGTTTGAACAAGTCCATGTGCAAGGAAGCCTTTTTGCTGTTGCTACTGCTAACATAAAAAGCACTGGTCTTTTTGTTTGCAAGGGACTGAAAACTCTGGTGGGGGGTGATAGTTTTATTTTTTTTCAACAGTATGGCTGGATTAGGTAAGATATTTCTTGTCAAGGATGAGTTCATTTGTGAATTTCAGATAAATGTAAATACTTCCATGCTTGTGGTATAAAGAGTAGGAGTTTGTGACAAATGTAAAAAGGATGGTGTGTGTGTGTGTGTTATGGCTTTTTAGGCCATATGCTATGGTTGCATTTTTTGTAATTGGGTCCAAGGCTCAATAGACTAAAAACTAACTTTAACTTAAGAAATTGACAGCATATTTATGGTAGTACACCTTAGAGGGTGCACTACAGTAAATATGCTGTCAATATGCTTAGAGGGACACAGTTTCATCCTAGCTTTTAGACTAGACTGGTGGCATACTTTAAGAAAAAATTATATCACTTGTCATTTTTTAAAAACAATCCCTGAAACCTCAAAAGGAATTACAGAAGTCAGAATAGCCAATACAATATAAACAGTTAGTAAAATAATAAAACCACAAAACAACAGTATACTTTTTCATTAATATCACCAGAGTGATCGGCGAAGTTAATGACCAAGAAAACAGCTGGGCAAATATGTCTTTAGTTAATGGTGGATACACCCATACTGAATACTTTACATTTTAAGCCTGATTAGTGCCACAGCAGAGAAGGCTCTCCTCTCCAGTACAACCAGTACAGTAGAGTACAACCCATGCACTACATACAATCATACAGCAAACAGGTAATTCCTTTCTGAACATACATCCATGGAAAAAGGTGATTACTCACCTTTGGGATTGTGATGTTTTCATGAAGAAGATCACAGAACATTTATTTACTTCTCTGCTTCACTACAATGGTAACTCATTATCTAAGGAATAAACAAGAAGTAACCACCAAGAATTCCACTCTGGGGTGCTATTATATCAATCAAAGACAAAACCAAACAACATGAAGATCCTATCCTTCATCATGTTTCCCTTTCCTTTTAAAAACTTTTCTCTAATATCTGAACAAAAGACTGAGCCCTTATTTTTCTCCTACTTTAGATGTCATGGGAGTGATGATACTTAAGAAACTTCATTGAGTGTTGGGTGCATGAGGTGAAGAAGGAAGAGGAGGGGCAAACTGAGATTACACCATTATATGGATCATTTCCAATACTTTGTGGACTCACGACTGTTGTGCCTGAATGGGGGAGAAGATCTGAAACACAGCACAGCAAAATATTCACACTCCTTGGCACAGAACGTGACAGAAAAACACAGGCAGACATTTTAAACAATTCCGCAATATGGTACTATAACTGACAGAAAAATCAATGGCTACGATGAATGAAAATGTGTTGATAAATACCACACATCTGTAACCAATTTGTAAATAATTTAAGCCACTGAACAGAGCACTTCCTTCTATTCTCAGACTGTAAATTAACCATAAATGTTCCAAATATGTTCACTATTAGCATTTGTACATCAAATACATGGTGGGATGGCAATGATGTAAAGTGAACTCAAAGAAGCCCTCCCTTCTCCACCCATCCTTCCATGTGCTCAACATTTGCTATACAAGCAAAGCTGTTTGGATAATGGTCTAATGATACAAAATGGTTGAGACCAGGCAGGCAACCAACAACATCATATAGGGTTGCAAGCAAATTGTGTCAACATAATTCAGGTCAAGCTATGCAATTGCATCAAATCAGAATATTGTTCTGAAATTGCAGGCAGTCTTATTGAAATTTGCAATGCTTTTGTCAAATCTGCTAAATGTTCTTCTGTGAAGTATGAGAGCTTTCAGTGTCATGCAACCACTGTTCTGTGGTTCTTAAAATATTAACCCATTTATGTCAAGCCATCTTGTATAAATCACATCCAATCCCACATCATCTTACTATACCAAACCTCTAAAGAGAACTTCTAAAAATGTCTTCTTTTCTGTTTCATTACAGATCAGAGGAACAGTAGCTTTAATACAACAAAACCATGATGCAATGCAAATGAAATACACATGAGCAAAAATGTCTCAAGTCTTGAATTAAAAATGAGCTGAGAGAGCATTGAAGGTTGAATACAAACACAGAACCAGGTCATGAAGACTTGGCAGAATTCTGTTACTTAGGGCCATGAAAGGCTATTTGGCCACAAGATTTCTCCTGTGGGTTTTCCACACCGCCATAATATTCCTAAATGCAATTTATAACTAATGGTTAACTGAGGCTGCAATCCTATATGTTTTTACCTGCGAACAAACTACACTGCACTCAGTGGACCCCATCTTCTGAACAGACATATTTACGATGTTGGGTCCCCCTGTGGTACAAAGCAAAAAAGTAAATGGAGCTCGTTCCACAAAAACCCAAGTTCTTATTCTATTGTGCCCAGTGGGCAACCGTAATATCAGCTGTTGCACCACTCCCTTGCTATTGCTGTTATTGGTATAATCGTTCAAGTCGTTTCAAGCAACCTTAAGGAAAGCCTGTTTTTTCTTCCCATGAGGCTGAAAGAGTGTGATTTGCCCAGTGTCGCTGTGGGTTTCCATGACTTAGTGTGTACAGTTGCCCCTCCCAATTCGTGGGGGATCTGTTCTGGACTCCCTCTGCAAAAATGGTGGCTCATAAATATTCAAGCCCCATTGAAAATAATGATGTGCGCACAGGACCATGCGCAGGTTCACGCCTCCATTTTGTCTATTGCAGCTTGTCCCTCCCTCATAGAACAAGAACGTGGACTCAAAGTCCACAAATGAGGAGGGACAACTGTATTTGAACCCATGTTTCTTGGACTTTTATTCTAGTACTCAAATCACCACACCATGCAGATTTCCCCTTTGCTGTTACTTCTTTCTAATTTGATTTGCCTCAACACCCCCCACCACATCGTTCATTCTCAGTAAAATAATATTGTATGGACTTTATATGACTAATATTTGTTCATCTCTTGACCCCTTCTGTTTCAGTTTTCCTGATGAAAGCATACCCTTGATTTATATAAGACAGTTTAACATTTTCAGCATTATTTTCTCAAGCTATAAATCTCAGTCATATTTTCCTCCCCGCTCCTCCCAGTAATAAAGATGGAAATGAAATCCCTTTCTCATTCTTTCCCTTCAGTCATACAATTTCCGGTCACCTTAATACTCCTGTTCTATAGTCATGCTGGTGGGAATTATGAATACACTGACCAGTGATATTTAGAGGTAAAGAACAACAGGATATAGGAGCATAAAGTAAAAATCATGATAAAACCCAAGGGCCCAAGAATACAGCAGACAGATGCTTTATGTCCTAAGAAATAGGAAATGGCTAAGGTCAGCCATAACGCCACAGTACTAGAATATTTTCAAGAACAGAAGAAAGAAGGTATTGAGATGGGTAATGTTTGGTTTGTAGCAATTAATACGTTAAGTATACAAACAGTTAAGGTGAAAGGAATATCTGTTATTTACTTAGCTTTGGAGAAGAAAAAGAATGCATTGCCTATACAGAACCTATTTTTAAACATGAGTAAGATCTAGCAATGCATATCTGTGAGGTTTCTCCAGTACAAAAATGTGAGCTTGGTTTTTGTACAATTATGTTCTAAGCAGCATTTCAAATGAAGCTCTTACTGGATGCATTTGTGACATTTATTAGTGGAATTGGAAGAATGGCTCTTTTATTCTGTAAAATGGTAGTTCCCTAGAAGTGGTAGAGGTCATATCTCAGAAGGCCCAACACTATGGTCAATAGTGAGGGATTCTGAGAGATGTGCTGCTCAATAACAGTGGATCCCAACCTTCAATCTTCCATTTATTTTGGACTTCATCTCCCTAAAGCCCCAGCCAACTTGGCTAATAGTCAGGAATTGTGGGAGCTGAAATCCAAATTATCAGGAGGACCAAAGGTTGGGTACACCACTTTAGAAGTTTTAAAGGAGTCCAGTGATACAGTGTCAGCAGCTTGTTCCACCAGTGTCAAACCCATTTCCTTGCTAGACAAATGTCTGCTTTCAGCTTCTGGTGTAAAAACAATGTCTTGTAGCACATTGAAAGACTAAAGGTGCTTCTGGATGGAGGGCTCCTACTGCTAGTACTCAAGGTTATTCCATTTTCAAAAAAGAATCTTCTGAGCACATATTATCAAATGCTCCCCACCCGCTTTATGGCAAAAATAACCCCATGAAAGAAGTGGTGTAAAAACATGAGGGCTAAAGATGATCTGGATTGTGTTCTGAAGACTCCATGAATGAGGCAGTGAGATGGTGAACTCTGAGTTTGTGGCATTACAGTCCCCATCATTCCTAACCAGCATGGCCAACAGCCACATTGACCAAGGATAATGACAATCATAAGGTGACAATTAGGTAGTGGAAGAATGAAGGCTATCTTAAAGGACCAAGTTCACAGTCCCAGGGCTCTTTCCAATATTGCTTTTACAGCTTAGGACCCCTATAGCTCTGATTCTCCCCATTCAGTTAAGATGTATGTAGTCATCTTCTTTCTGTACAAGGAACATTATGAGTAGTCCCAGAAGTCCTGGGGAAAAAGGGGAGTTCTATTCAGTAGTTGCTACTGATATCTCTGCTGCCATTGTTGGAAATTTAGACTGCATGGAGGGAACTGAATTCTAAGGACTCTTATGAAATTCAAAATAGGAAAAATGTTCATGGCTCTGAAGGTTGGTGCTGTTCTTAGAGCAAATAAGAGAAATCCTGACATACAAGTAGCCTTGTAAAATGCCTTGACAGGTGAGGTTACAGGTGAGCTTTGCCTACATTACAGTACAATACCAATTCTATATGCCATTGTTACCACGATCCCCCCTTTTCCTTTTCTTAGCTTCTTAATTTTTTTTAAAAAAGTCACCTTCAGTTTCTGTTCAAGAAAAAGCATAATATCAACGGACTAGTCCCATATGTACTAAAAGTTGAACCTTGCTGTCAGCAAGTTGCTACTAAATTTCTGATCAAATTGCATAGCAGGCTATGTTTAACATCCGTTAAAAATTCATACATGGTTTCTGCCTGTATTAATCTTTACTTCTCCTAATTGAGCCACAGAAGCACTTCAGGAGCAGAAAGTGCAAAAATGAGTAGCGGCGTAGCTGGACACCTTTGCTCCTTAATTGAAATGACTTCTAACCTAGCTGCAAACATTCAAAGAACATCTTTTTAAAAAAACTACAAGTAGTTATAAGTGATTCAGAAAATAGCACCCTTCCCTCTGAATGCATCATGGCATTTACTTCTGATGCTCTGAGCTGTAACTATGTCAGAGTTCAGAAGCTAAATAAGGCCAGGCCTTGGAGGGAATTTCTCAAAATAATAATAAGTTGACAGGTCCAGAAAGTAGTCATGACACATGGCAGATAGCCATGCAACTTTATTTAAGAAACTCTAAATATGAAAATTAGGATAAATGAAGAATAGCTTCTTGCCAGGCAGCAAGCACCAAGTAGCTGAGGGCAGAGAGTGCAAATTATAACCACATGGAAAGTAATTGCTGAATAGCCAGGGCAATTGCTCTGTTGCCCGGTCACCATGGGAGACCCAGAGGCTAGTTCAGAAACCAGCCCTAGGACAGCAGCAATGGAACTGAGAGGACAGCATGGCACCTTTTGCAAAGCAGAAATTTAGCAAAGGTTGTCAAGCCCAGTGTTTCAACCTGATGTATATCAAAAGCATAGGGCAGATTGCTGGAGAAATAGAGGGAAAGGGCTGACACAGCACCAAAGCACACATTGAGAACACAGGTTTCTGAAATTCTAACAGGTACAAAGAATTAAGCATCTCTGGGGACATTTCTGTGGATTAAGGACTGCTTTCTTAGACTTCTGTTTCTTAGTCCTGGCTAGTCTGCGTTCTCATCATTTTCAGCAAGGCACCATATTTTTATTTATTTTTATTTGTTGAATTTACAGTATAGTTCACCTTTCTCCCAGGATGACATCCAAGACAGACTCAAACCACAAAAAAGGAAACCCTCTTAAACTGGGGAAATTTCCAGAGCGTAATAGTGTAAAAAGAAAATTAAAAGAGGTTAAGAGCAGACTCACATGACAAACAAGAGCCCTGAAAGGGGAGCCCAGTGCCTTCCCTCAAACAAGAATCCAGCCCTCAGCAATACTGTCAGAAGACATATGGGAGGACATTCTCTGTGAAACTCCGTCTCATGGAGACATCATCTAAATGCTAGGTGTATTTTTCCAGTCCTCCCATCCCAATGCCACCACTTCTAAACTCACAAGGAAGGGAGGGGGAAAATGGAAACAGTTCAAGGAGGAAAAATATTTGCTGTAAGGACTGGGGTTGTTTATGAATGTGTGTGTGTGTGAGAGAGAGAGAGAGAGAGAGAGAAAGAGAGAGAGAGCTAAGAAGAAAGGATGAAGTCTTAGAGCAATCCCTTCACCAGAAGCAATGAATTCGGAAGCAAATGTAACAAACATCAGTATAGGTTGAGTGTCCCTTATCCAGAATTCTGAAATCCAAAATATTCCAAAAATATTCCAAAGATAAAGGTATAGAGGTTTTTAAAAAAAGATTGGAGACCATTGATTGAATATGGACAGAAGGAATGGGGATCATTTGTCGTAGTAAATTTATAACAACATGAAAGAATCTCTCGAATAATGGCCGGAATATAGTAAGAAATAGGAGATAATAAATATATTATTGTGAATAGGGTTATGTGGGGGAAAATATGATGAAAAGGAGTAAAGTAATATAATAAGTGAACTTGTATACTGAAGTAGGAAATAACAAGACATGAAGGATAAGGAAATCTCATTTTATTAAGTTTTTTGTATTATGTTCCATATTGTATGTATGTGGACTGTACTTTTTTTAAAAAAAATAATAAAGATTTTTTTAAAAATCCAAAAATCATTTTTTCATGGGCAGCAGAGATAGTGATGCCTTTGTTTTCTGATGGTATTCAAACTTTCATTTCTTGCACAAAATTATTAAGAATAATGTATACAGAATTACCTTTGGGCTATGTGTTTAAGGTGTATATGAAACATAAATGATTCTGTACTTAGACTTGGGTCTCATCTCCAAGATATCTCATTATGTACATATATGCAAATACAAGCTATTCCAAAATATAAATAAATAAATAAATAAATAAATCCCAAATCCAAAACGCTTCTGGTCTCAAGCATTTCAAATAAGGGAAACTCAGCCTGTATTATCATAGCACTTATATATGAAAAAGCTTACCCTGACATGCCACCTTGTGATTCTCCTTAGAGCAGGAGTGGGCATTGTGGGGGCTCAGAGCAGGCCTTACAGCCCAAAGTGAGGTCCATGATATTCCATGAAGCTCCCCCAAATCCCCACCCACTAGAAATAATTTGGGCAATTTTCCACCCCAACATCTCAAAATTTCTGCAAAAACAGCAATTTGCCCCCTCCCCACAAAGCCACAAAAGCAAAAATGGTCCCCAAATCAGCTGAATTTGAAACCAGAAGTAGCACAGCATCAGTTTAGGTCACATGGAGTGTGGCCTGTTAAAGGGTGGCCCAAACTGGCCTCCCCCTGCACAGTTTCTGCACTAGAGGAAGACCCACTATGTTTAAAGCATTCAACAGTGGCCTTTAAAATATCTAAGAACACTTGTGGGAGGGTGTTCCACAATTTTCCAGATGAAGACTGCCCCGCTCCAAGCTGTACCTAGCAAATGGATCCATGTGCAGTGGAGATATGGATGGGATAAAGAATATCATATCTGGCCATTTCACACACACACACATACACCTCCAGGTTAGCACTCAAGACTGAAAAGTATTATCCAAGTATTTCCATTAGTACTAATGGGCTGTGCTCTTGCATGTGTGTCAGAAGCACCTGAAATTAGAAGCCTTCACATTTTCTGTGCATCTATCCTGAGTGGTCTACAAATTACATGTGGTTGCATCTGCTTAGTCTCAGGCAGGTTAGTATCCTCAGGCCCTGGGATGACCTCCAACTATCCAGGCTGAAGACTGAGTCCCTTGGATAGGAAGTTCTATAATCACACACATTTCACGACCAAACCAAAAGCCTTGGCTGCTCAGACATTTATCCTGATAATTATGGGCTGGCTTGTGCAGGAAAGGATTCTGGCACATTCTCAGAGTCACTTTGTCCTTTGACTAATCTACGGCTATGTCTAGTGATGGTTTTAACCATCTCTTCATTGATGCTGGCCATGTTAGCATGGGAGAAAACAATGAGGAGACAAGCTCCATATGCTCAAGGATGGTCAACTGTTTATTCAGAGTTTAAAAAGCCCAATGCATTTCAGCCATAATGAGAAACGGTCTTCTTCAGGGGCCTTAAAAAGAAATCAATGAGTTGTAAACACTCTCTAAAATCTCTATAGTCCTGTTTTTTGGAGAGTGTTTACAACTCCATTGATTTCTTCTCAAGGCCCCTGAAAAGGCCCTATTCTCATTGTGGCTGAAATGTGTTGGACTTTATTTAAAACTTTGAATAAACAGTTGAACATCTTAGAGCAGGGGTCGGCAACCTACGGCCCGCGGGCCGGGTCCGCCCCCCCCCCAAGGCCTTTGGACCGCCCCCCACCACCGCCCCCGCGCATGCTGCCACTGTGCCGCTGCCGCACGCATCACGGCCACCATTTTGTTTTCCAAAATGGCAGCTGTGACTCGTTTGCGCATGTGCAGTACTCCTGAGCATGCGTGAACAAGCCGCGGTCACCATTTTTGTTTTCCAAATGGCGGCCATGGCTCATTCACGCATGCGCAGGAGTACTGCACATGTGGAAACGAGTTGCGGCCGCCATTTTGGAAACCAAAATGGCGGCCATGACACGCGCATGGCAGCGGCAGGGGCCACGTGAGCACACGCGCCACCATCCCCCCCCATCGGCCTGCAGAAGACCCGGGGGTCCCTGGCCCGGCCCCAGGTAAGGGGAACTTACCGACCCCTCTCCTAGAGCATGTGGAGCTTGTCACCTCATTGTTTTCTACCTTTCTACATGCTTTTCAGTACTCTTTTCATTCATGTTTGCATGGTGCAGCAAGGCTCAGCCTCATGTAGATCCCCTCCCCTCGTGTGACTAAGGAAGAAGAGTTCCAAAGCTTTCCTTTCCATATTTAAATGGGCATAAGTGGAAATGAGCCACAATTAACAACACAATGGTATTGTGTTGTTCCCCTCCCCTCTCATTGTATAGCCAGGAGAACTTTGCTTCCATTATACTTAACCACAATTTGTCATGTCCTCTGGATGAATAATTTAACATTAACTATGGTTTGTTTAAACAAATCAGCTTCTGAAGTTCTGATTTCTGAATTTTGCTTGTTTAATCATTAGCTAATCTTAACAATACTTTCCACTTGTCAGCTCAGAGTATGGGGATATGGGAATCTTCAGCTAACTAAAAGCAAAATAAATAAATAAATAAATAAAAATTTCACACCAAGCCAGATCAAACCAAAAAGCTTCTATATGTCTTTCCCTGGAAGCACAAGAGAAATTGGGGGAAAGTATACATTCTGGAGGATCAGTGCAGCTCATTCTTTATCATTCATGCTGCACTAAACTGAGCACTTGTGTTAATTTGTGTTAAGGGAACAAAGTTGCATATACTTCCTTTACTGGCTTTCTGTTATGCTAGTTTCTGCCTAGAAAGATGCTGTAACTTGTCAACTTTTAGTGATTCTTATTCCACATGTCTGAGAATCCGTTTGTAATCATGTAACCCTTAATGCTGTAATGTACTCAAACAGAACAACATATGGCTGAATGTACACAGAAATATGATTGAGTCAATGATACTTCTAAATCTACAGTATTCAACATACATCTGGGTCCTTGTGTCATTAGAAAACAAGTGTGCGGCTGGTAGATTAGGAGCTTCTTCTCTAAATGCACACAGAAAAACTAACTCAGAACCTTTTTTTTCTGCTATATCAGACTGTTTTATTGCCAACAGCATAACTCTGATTAAAAGCCATATGCCATTGAGCTAACTTGTCAGTCTCTAAAAAGCACATATTGATACCACACAGAATTAGTGTTTTTGTGTAATGTGCACCTAATGTATAAACCTGACCCTCTTTGCTATTCAGATGCTGACAGACTGAGAAAACATTTCCAAAGCTGCTTCACTGACAGAAGCTGAGCTGCGTATGGGGTCAGCCAAGACCAGAATGGGGAAACAGAAGCCCTATCTTTCCTTCTCCAATGCAGTTATACCAGTTCAGTGCTGGAAAGGCTTTCTCTACTTGAAAGCATGTTTACCAATATGCAGATACTGGGTTACATTTCCTTTAGAAAGCACAACTAAAGGGTTGTATTATGATGTGGTCAGTGACATTTTGAAGACAAAGGGCCTTTGCAGACTGCTAGAAATAGGGCAAATTGAGTCCACTTTAACTGCCCCAACTCAGTGCTAGGGAATAATGGGAACTGTAGTTTATTGTGGCACCAGAGCTCTCTGGCAGAGAAGGCTCAATGTTTCAGGAAAAAAAATACAATTCTCATGATTCCCTAGCACTGAGCCAGGGCAGTTAAAGTGGACTCAATTTGCACTATTTCTGGCAGTCTGCAAAGGCCCAAAGTGATTTCTCTTCTTAGTACATGGCACAACCACTGACAGAGTTTCTCTAGGACTCTGGGAGATGATAGCCCCAGACTTTGGACATCAATAAGGTTCCTTATTTAATTTGGTCTCATTTCATTTCAAAAGAATTATTATGTATGTTGCCTCATGTGTGTATGTACATGCGTGAAAATGGGATATATATTCCAGCCGAGGGGTGATAAATCAGACAGAATGGAAGTGAGTTTTCCATTTATAGCAGGTAACACTTCTTTAGTCAGCAATATTGTTATTTCTTCCTTTTATATGATCTCTCCTTACTCTTAAACAGGCTTAAAAAACCCCCACACACTCTGTGATAAGAAGACATGTTATTGCTGTTCTTAGGAATACAAGGCCAACCTTTTTCTATATGAGTTAATAGGATGAATGGACCAGCATCATGTCAACAACAAATTAAATATGTAAATCATCCCACAATACATATTCATAAGTGAAGAGTGACATGCTCATTGTGCCAACAGAGGATTTATAATCTTCACACACAGACCTGGCAGGTTTATTGGAATTTGTTACTGATACTGACTATACCTTTCTCGATACACTATCCATACTTGCTACTTTAACTTCTGAAGTCTCCTTGCTTGGGGAATATAAATATAACATGTAACTAACACCTTCTTCTCTTTCAGGCATAAACCTTGAGGCTGAAAGATAAATTTTTATTTGTGGCATTGCTGTGGCTAGCTTCCAAGGACCTTCTCATAAAAAAAAAGAATCTGAAATAAGAAGGTTTAGCAACTTATTTGGTGCTAACAGCAGCCCTAGATCACAGGAATTGTTCACTGGCTGCAAGAAGGTTCTTAGTAATGACTTATACAATTTATAATTTAGGGTGGCTAAAGTAAGTTGGAAGTCAAGACTGCTGTAATATGCATAAGGGCATAAAAATATAATTTCATTATTGCTTCAAGTTTCTTTGAATGTTAACAATGCTTTCAAGGAAAAACAGCATAAATAAAAATAATAAAAGTAAAAAAACATTTAAGAAAAACAGACATAAGGCTACCAATTAAAGGCTTCAATAAGCCATTCGTCTTGCTTTTAGCGGATTAATTAGCCAATTAAAATACTATAGTATCTTATCATAGTTGTTTTGAGGGTATGAAACAAAGACAATAGAGTCAACTAATTTTAAAATACATTGCTGGGATCAAAGGAAAGCAGAAAGAGGGCTTATGTCAGGAGTGCTCAAAGTCTGTTAAAAAGGAAGAGATCCCATTCAAATTAAATCTGTGGTTAATGAATTAACTTGATTTCAAATTTTATGTATAGCTTTGCCCTTTCAAGATTCCCTTAGGGGAATTATTAAAGTCTATTCTCCCACTTCCTTTAAGTTCCTGAATCCTTGAACCTCTGACAACTTAACAGAAGGAACCCTGACAAATCACTAAAGCCACATGAAAACCCATTTCGTGTTGAAAGCTTCCTTGCTGCTAGGGCAACATTCTGATGCAGAACAAAGGCAGTGGTGGGAAGAGTCAACCACACAGTTCTTAATCACAAAATGGATACCCTAGCAGGAGAGGGCACCACTTCTGGGGGAAAGACCCATGAAATCAAACCCTACCCTAAGTGGCTAAGTTAGCCAAGCATTAACATCAAAAATGATTTGTATAATACATGAAGCATCTTGGTAAATAATCCCCAAGATTATAATCCTCAAAATGTTACCAGACTGCCAACAATCTGGTAGCCAGTACTTCCTAGACTAATTGCAGAGGCAAGCAAGTTCTTTACTTCAAGGCCATCATGAAAACCAAACTGACTGGCAGGAGGGTGGCATTTGAACCTCTTCTTAGCTGGAACGTGAATTTTTTAGTGCAAGACTGATACAAAGGACATCAAAGATATGGGAGAGAGGCAGGAAGAAGGGGGGGGGGAACCACACCTCTGGAAGAAACCAATACAAATATTCATTTTGCAGGATATTCAGAAACCAATCAGAATTTTATAAAATATCAGCTCAAAAAAAAAAAAAAAAAAGAGTTCTGCAGACACAAGTGATTATCTGAGAGCTATCTGCATGTCTCAGTTGGATTCAGAATGTAAGATTTTAGAGTAAGCCCAACTCTGAAAGACTGTGCAGTGACAAGTAAGGGTTTTCTCTGATTTTTTCTTGCACATACAGTTTGAATATTCAGCCATGGGTGCATGTGAACCTCATACGCAGTCACACAAGAGTACTGAGCTCAGTTATTTGACACTGTGGAGCAATTTTCAAATCTTTCTTCTGCCATTACAATTTAATAGAATCACTAAAGAAAAATCTTGTCTTCTGCCAAATACTTACTAATACCTTCTTGGGGAATCTTCACATCTGTAACTGAGCAGCTTGATAACAAAGAGGTTGGAAATGTGATTTGATTCCTATGTTTATAGTATAATCATCCTTGCTACATAATTAAATAAACTTAATGTTACCTTAAGTAAATAATACCGAAGAAATTACTTTTATGTAGGAAAATTATTAAATCATTACTCCATAATTCTTAGGGAATGCAATGGACTTCTCTGCATTGATGTCCATTGTCCATAATTTCATCAGAGTTTACCACAGATTATAATTGTTTGATCATACTGTTCATAAAATGTGCAAATGTAAAATATGCAAATACTATATGACTGAAATTCTCTGGTATGTTTCACATAGCTCCATCTGCTTGTATGAACATAGCTTTATAGATTAAAAATGGCAACTCCAGAAATATTTGATAAAGAATAACACATCCTCCAGCATTCTGTTTACACTAACTAGACTAAAGCAGAAATTCCACTCCTTTTGAGAGTGAAGAAAATTCTGTAGTTTACAGCTTGTCTAAAAGGAAAATGAAAGCATGCATCATAGAGTACATTTGGATGCAATCCCCTGGCAGTTAACAATTCTCCATCAGTTCTATCACCATTGGAAGACTGTAGAGAATATGCTTAATTTTTATTTATTCATCTTATTTTAGGTTTATTTTAACAAGACACTGGCAAGGTGTAGGAAGTGTTATGAAATAATATGCTGAACATATGTTACTGAATCAAATATTACATAGTAAACCAATGGCCAGGAAAATAGGAAAAGGACAAAGAAAATAAGAGAAGAAAAGAAAAGAAAAAGAAACAAAGGCTGTGCTGGAAGTGTAAAACAGGTATCATGCAAATTTTTATCAGAGGTTGTGGCCTTCTAACTGTCTAAAATCCCTTTGCTGTGAAATTATACACAGAATTAATCTAGTGCTAAGTAGTAAATGCTCATTCAGCTTCAGCACATTAATATTAGGCTCAACTAGGAGATTCTATAGCTATGAAGGGCTTCTCTGGTGCCAACACCCTTTGCTTTCACTTGGAGAAAGAAAAATGACCATGAAAGGATGATTTTTAAGTAATTTTTTTGGAGATTTTGTGGCAGCTTAGATTTTTAGATCTTTTTGAGTTAAGTAGGATGTTGGATTTGAATTCAACCTTCTCTGATTTTTATCTGTTCCCTCTTTTTAATAATCTTATTATTTTGTTCACTGGCTGGCATTTAGACTTATCTTTAAATTCATGTGCAGGAACAGACATGTGTAACACAGTGTTTGCAATGAACAAGTATTTGGTCAGGATGTTTGAGGATAGGTACAGCACTATCATTCCATTGTGGTGGGCCTGTGTGAACCTGTGAGGCAAGAGGCAACGCTGATGGCATCAGTGCTACTGGTAGGTCTCCTGTGTCAGACAGACTTTTGCTGAGGAGCCAGACTAAATGTGTCAAACACCTACAAGGCAGCAGCAGTAGTGGAGGGTGACACTGGTGGAGGATCTCTAAGAGGTGACAGCAGTGCCACCATAGCTCACCCTTATTAGTACTGCACAGAGGGAGGCATGGTAAACCTCCTTTTGAAGATTTTTTTAACCACAAAAACCCTATGAAACAAAATGAAATGAAACAAGAGAGAGTGCTAGAAGATGATACTCCCAGGTCAATGACACTCAATCAGCTCCTGGGGAAGAGCAGATGACAACTATAAGTAGCACTGTGGCTAATGACACAATTGGACTCAAGCAGAAAGAATGTTCAGCTGTTGATCTGCTCAGAGGCAAAAGGAAAGTCTGAAGCTGCATAACACATAATAGGAACACAGAATGTGAGAAGCATGAATCAGTAAAACATGAAATGGTATGAACAGTCAGCTCTCCATATCCATAGATCTCTTATCCATGGATTCAAGCATGCATAGTTTGAAAATATTTCTAAAAATTATATACATTCCAAAAAGCAAACTTTGATTTTGCCACTTTATAAATAGGAAATCATTTTACTATGCCATTGTATTAAATGGGACTTGAGCATCCCCAGATTTTGGTATCCAGGGGGATACTGGAACCAAGCCCCAGTGGATAACAAGAGCCTACTGTATAAACATTGCAATACTTGGGGTAATCAGGCTAAAGTGGGCAGGAATGGGATATTTAAAGTCAGATAATTATGCAGTGCTTACTCAGGAAATAAAAATCTAAGAAGAAATGGGGTGGCATTTATAACGAAATGAGATGTAGCAAAAACAGTCAAAGGTAAACTCTCATAGAATTATGTCAATAAGACTTCAAGGAAACCCCATCAATACAACCTTAATCCTCCAATTACAACGGAAGATGGAGGAGGGGGAGGGGGAGGGGGAGGAAATAATAATAATCAAAAGATTGTATGCTAGAGCCCAGAAGGAAAATGATCACACACCAAAACAGACTTTCTTGTTAAATATAGGTAATTGGAATACAAAAATGGAAAACAGAGCAGATTGTAGGAAAATTTGGCCTAGGATCAAGAAATGAAGCAGGAGACTGACTGACTGAATTTTGCATGGACAACAGTTTGTTCATTGTAAACACAATCTTGAAGCAACCACAGAAGCAACTGTGTACATGGACATCACCAGATAGCCAATACAGAAATCAAATAGACTACATAACTGGAAGCAGAATTTGGAGAATCTCCATTGTCTCAGGAAAAACAAGACTAGGAGCAGATTGTGGCAAAGACCATGAGCTGCTAATATTAAAAATTAGAATAAAGCTAAAGAACACTGAACCACCATTCTGAAATACAAGCTGAAACAAATCCCTATAAAATTTAAAGATAATGAAAAAAATAGATTTTCATTATTAAGCCTAATTCACTGGGAGTCTGAAGAACTCTGGACTGAAGTCAGGAACACTGTCAGGGAAGAATGCAAAATGACACTATCTGCAGCCAAAATGGATAACTGACTAAACTATTCCAGCAGTTAAGAAGAAAATACACTCTTAAAGAAATTGATCACTCTTAAAGAAATGGCTGTGCAACAACATTTGATTGTCCTGATGCATAACCTGTACTCAGGACAAGAGGCTAGCATCAGAACAGAATACAGGGAATTGGAATTGTTTCCAGTTGACAAGAGGATCAGGGAAAGCTACATTTTATCACCATATCTTTTTAACTTGTATGCTCAACATATCATACATAAAGCAGGATTAGACTCAGAGAAAGGAAGTTGTGGAGGTGTAAAAATAGGAGGAAGAAACATCAGTAATTTAAGATGTACAGATGACACGATACTACTAGCAGAAAATAGCAGAGACCTGGAAAGATTATTGACAAAAGTCAAGGAAGAAAGTGCAAACACAAGTCTACAGATGAACATTAAGAAAACAAAAATAAAGACTACATATGACTTACATAACTTTAAAGATGATGATGAAGACACAGAAATAGGTAACAATTTTCTATACAATTTTCAATATTTGATTAATGACTATAATCAAATTAATCATTAATAAAATATTGCTGTCAGGAAATTCAAAGAAGAGTAGGACTCAGAGAGGCAGCTATAAAATAACTAGGCAAGATCCTGAAGTGTAAAGATATATCATTGATTACTAAAGTTAGGTTTGTACAAGACATCATATTGCTCATTTCTATGTATGGTTGTGAAAAATGGGCAGTGAAGTTCATAGGAAGACAATCAACTCATTTGAGATGCCATGCTGGAGAACAGTTCTACAGATACTATGAACTGCTAAAACTGTGTAATGAAATGGGTCCTAGAGTAAATCAAACCTGAACTCTCCCTAGAAGCCAAGGTGACTAACTTGAGACTAAAGTACTTTAGTGATATCATGAAAAGGCATGAATCACTAGAAATGATAATAGTGCTTATTAAGGTAGAAAGGGGTAGAAAAAGAGGAAGACAGCATTCCGTATGGATAGACTCAATCAAGGAAGCCACAACCCTCAGTCTACAAGAGCAAGCTGTTCATGATAGGGTGACTTGGGAGGTATCTCATTCACGGTCTCCATTAGGTGAAGTCAACCTGACAGCAGTTAACAACAACAGCTGATGTGTTCTTCTGCATTAAAATAAAATGAAACCTACTATGAAAAAGAAAAGGTGCTCAGAAAGATTGACTGAAGCCATTATGCTTCCTCTCACTCAGTGTGGTTGGCCTTGCCTGTAAGGGCTTGGCTCCATTACATAACTGTGTAATGAAATGAAATGAAAGACAAAATATCTCTACTGAAGCCAGGTCAGGCAGCAGCTACAAAGAATGACACATTTTCCCTTCATGAGAACAAAACAGTTCCCACTCTCAGATATGAGAGAGGTGCTGAGTTTGCTTTTCAGGGGGAAAATAAGGTACCACAGGACCTTACGTTAACCTCTGTATTGACACTACATTCACACAATGCAAGTGTAAATGAGAGGCAGGGAGGCAGGTGGTGATCACTTGCTTATTGCTCTGAATCGATTAAGAGTTTATAGAAAACATGTAACAAGTCCTTAAAAATCAACAAAAAATAAAAGAAGACATGACAAAAGAGCATAAGAAAACACATTATGCTAAAAAACAAGCACATGTGAGAAAAATATTAATGCTGCATTAAGGTTACAAAAGCTATGATGCATGTGAATACAAACTTGTGCTGCATATGCAAATCTCCTCCCTTGCACACAAATAAAAGAAAATAGACAGAATTTTGAACTGGAGAAATCTCATGAATCAACTGAAAGTATGGCAGCAGAAACTGAACTGGCATTAGCCAAAATTCAAATGTGTGGAAGGGGTATTTTTATAGAAATCTGATATTCAAGGATGGAAAAACAGAACAGTCAAAAAGAAAAGGGAAGCTGAACAGGAACATGCTGAATTATGTTCAAAATAGACCTGTCTGGGATGTTTTTGAAAGATTAACTGCTGGGAAGCACTGCTTCCTATAATAGCAAATGGAGGACTAGGTTAAGAAAAGTTGTTCCAATTTTCAAAGGTCTCTAGCTGTAACTATACTTATACAGCACCACCTCCATCTTAGGATGGGTTGCATCTATCTTTGCAGCAGTTATTTCAAATGGAACTGTGAGGCTGTGTGTCCTACTTTAAAGAGGGCAATCCTCTGTTTGAAGAGCTGCTCAGTTCAAGCCTGGATTCAAGATATAAGAAGGGACGAGTGAGGTGGGAACATCCTTTAAGTTGCACTTATATCATACAGTTAAAATATCTCCAATCACAGATGAAGTGTTTTTAAATTTTAAATAATGGCAATTATTTTGAAGGGTGCATTGATACATATAAGTTATCATAAGCAAAATGTATGCAAATTGTTTTCCCTATTTGCATTTCTTTTTGGTGCTGTGTTCCCTCTTTGGTGGAGCAAAGGCAATGCAATACTACTGACCATTGAATGCCTATTGGGGACTACATACTCCTTTTTTCTTCCACTCTATGAATTCTGCTCATATTTCATTAAGTATGGTTAGCTATTATGTTGACTCTAGTTAAGGTTCAACTGAATTAAGAAGTAATTCACAATTTGGAACTGTCTTGAAACAGTATAGATTGAAAGATTATTTGCTATTATTGATGGGAAACCTGGTTGGAAAAGGCAACATAAGGCGAGAATTTTGCACAGCTCTTGCCATGTATTCACAGATCCCTAAGTTTTGGGGAAATTATTCTGTACAGAAGCACATGGGTTGTGTGTGTGTGAAAGTGGTTCTTTTGTGTGTAAAAAAAATTGTGCAAAAATCAGTGTTTTTTTAATGCAAGATTGACTTTTTGCACTAACAACCCAGCAATCTTGCACACACGCACACATGTACCCGCACCCACTCAATCACACAAATGCATATAAAAAAGCATTCCATCCTAAAAACAGTGTTTGCAGGTTATCGCGTGGTATTTTGGGAATGTTTGTACTATTGTTTGATGCGAAACCACTGTTGCCGTGAAAGATTCTTGGAGTGGGGTGTGTGGTTTCAATCTTGTATAAAGCAATCTTGTCCAAACCAATCTTGTCCAAAAGGCATGTGGGTATCTCAAAACTGTGCTCTCTGTGTGAACAATGTCTGTTGGGTGGGTTGCATAAAAACACATCTTTTCATGCCAAAAATACTGTTACTAATGTGTGTGTGGGGGCGCCAAGATTGCAGGTTTTGGTGTGAAATTAAAAAAAAAAGATATTGCACAAAAAGTTACTATTTGAAAACAGTGCTTTGTGTTTGTGACAAACATGTTTTTAATGATGTTCATACAAAAAGCCAATGTTTATTTCTGTGTAGAATATTTCCTTGAAACACTTTGGAATGTGTGAATATTGGCCAAGAACTGCACAGAAATATTGCCTTTTCCCACAGTGGGAAGAAAACTGGGGAAATTAGCTGTTATTGAATGGGAAGTTGTAATGGTCAAATACTATCAACAGAACAACTAACCACTATGCCAAGAGGAGTGGTTACAATGTAGGCAGTCACACAACTCACTCCAAGTTGTTTAGTTAGGGCTGAATAATAGCTAGCATAGGAGGAAAATGTTTTTACATTACAGGATGAAATACAGTTCTTAAACAACTAAGATCAAACTAGACATATAGTTCCTTTGACTGTCTCCAGTTGTGGATGGTATTAAAGTGATTTTTGCAGCAGGTGTAATTATTTCACACATGAAAAAGTACCCTGTTCTGACCAGGCTTTGAATTCATAGGAGACATGGACTGCAAAAGTGGCACCTATCGATGGAGCAGCTGAACAACAAACAAGTTGGCATCATAAGGCAGGGATAGGAGAGTGGGCCTCCAGATTTTGTTGTAGTTCAACAAAATCTGGAGGCCCACTCTCCATCAACCCTATAGGTAAAGATATTGGGGTTGATGGGAAATAGAATCAAACCATATCTGGAGGGGGTGACAGGTTCCCCAGCACAATTATAAGACAAGGTCACAGAACTAGAGGTACAGTCATGGTACACAGAGCAGGACCTGGCTCAATGTTCTTTGTTACTTATTGCTGCTATTCTTGATTGTATTTTTTTTTTTAAAAATTATTAACCAACATACAGAACTAGTATCTACATTTAAAAAAAGGAAAAAAGAAAGCAGAGTTCATCAGGACCTTGGACAGAGCAGTGTGAGAAAGCAGGCTGGAGTGTTCTCACACACTGAAAGAAAGTTGCCACTCCAACAAGGCTCAAAGTCCTTCTGATGTTGGCCAGGCTAGCAGTTCGGTTGGGCTCACAGCCATATCCTCGCCTCTTGGAATCTCCTCCATTTGCTCAAGCCACCATAAACAATGGTCAATGACACTGGGAGCTGCAGTCCAACAACATCTGGCAAGTTAGAAGGCTGTTCCTGAAAGCATGCTTGCTCTGTTCTGTAGCAAGGATGAGAAGAGCCCTCCTGGAGTGAGTATTCTGAATCTGAGGAGTCCATTTAGGCCACATCCCCTGGTCTAGACTGGAACAACTCTGAGTAGGGAATGACATCTTGTCTATCCTCTCCTCAGTACTTGAGTGTAGCTTCAGACAAAAGAACATGACAAGCTTCATCATATTTGCTCCACATACAGGCAGACACTCCAACATGAAAATTTAACAGTGAAATAGTTATCGTCTTATTGTACAGCATTTCTCCAACAGAGCAAACTCAGGCAGATGTCACTACTAAAGCAAGAAAATAATTTTCCCAAATAGTGTTTTTGTAATAGAAAATACCAAGGAATTCCAAAAGAAAATCAGCATATGCTTTATAGACTATAGCAAAGCCTTTGACTGCATAGACCATGAAAGTCTATGAGATGCCCTTAAAGACATGGGAGTGCCAATACATCTGATAGTCCTGATGAGGAATCTGTACTCAGGACAAGAGGCTACTGTCAAAACAGAACATGGAGAAACAGAATGGTTCTCAATTGGCAAAGGGGTCAGACAAGGCTGCATCCTTTCACCTTATCTGTTCAGCTTGTATGCAGAACATATTATAAAAAAAGTAGGCTTGAACACAGAAAAAGGAGGAGTGAAAATAGGAGGAAGGAATATCAACAATCTAAGATATGCAGATTACACCATAGTACGAGCAGAAAACCTCACAGACCTGGAACACCTACTGAGGAAGGTCAAAGAAGAAAGTGCTAAGACAGGCTTAATGTTGAACATAAAGAAAACAAAAATAATGACCACTGAGGACTTTCACAGGTTCAACCTAGACAATGAAGAAATAGAAATAGTAAAAGAATTTCCATACCTGGGATACTTTACCATTGACAGAAATGGGGACTGCAGTCAGGAAATCAGAAGAAGACTAAGAATGGGGAGGGTGGCTAGAAAAGAACTAGAAAAGATTCTAAAACGCAAAGATATACAAGTAAACACAAAAGTTAGAATCATACAAGCCATTGTATTCTCTATTACCATGTATGGATGTGAGAGCTGGACAGTCAAGAAAGAAGAAAGGAGGAAAATCAATGCATTTGAGATGTGGTGCTAGAGAAGAGTGCTGAGGATCCCATGGACAGCCAAAAACACAAACAAATGGGTCTTAGAGCAGATCAAGCTGGAAACCTCCTTGGAAGCCAAAACGACCAAACTGAGACTGTCGTATTTTGAACACATCATGAGAAGAAAGGACTCTTTGGAAAAAAACATGCTGGGAAAGGTGGAGGGAAGCAGGAAAAGAGGAAGGCCACATGTTAGATGGATGGATTCTATTAACGAGGAGACGGGTATTAAGGTGTTGCTGGAATTAAGCAGAGCAGTGAAGGACAGGGGGTCTTGGAGATGTCTCATCCATAGGGTTGTTATGAGTCAAGATTGACTCGAGGGCAGTTAACAACAAAATAGAAAATACATTTTAGAAATCTTCCTAGAGATGCTGAAAACAGTGGAACAAGAATTTTGAAAAAGGAAAATTTTTAATATTTTTTATTACATATTAATTTTGTCCCTTTATCTCTGCTAATAGAGCAAGATAGTTGAATAACTTTATCTTCACATTAACCCTGTAAAGTACGTAAGCTTGGAAGTCTGAAATGGCTGGTAAGCTTCAAACACGGATAGTTTCTCATCTGTTCCATTGATAGATAAATCAAACTGCATTACTTTTGTTACGCTGTGTCCACAGATATTCAAAGTGTATAACTTTGGTGTACTATTCAAAGGTATTTGTTGTTGCAATACCTGCAGTCTTCAAGGCATCATTTTGCTAGTGGAAGGGAAAACAATTGACTAACTTGATTGATTGATTTAAATATTTTTCTCCTGCTTTATATCCCATGATATCAGAGTGGCATAAAAGTAAAATACTATACTGTTTGCAACTGGCAGGTTTGTAATGACAACTTCCTCTAGCCAACAAATCAAAAGTAGTTATCTTAAGACATGACACAGATACAATGGCAAATGAGAAACATTCTCCATTGAATTCAAAATGGTGGCCCAATTAATAAATCAATTCTTTGAAACTGAGATATATTGATTTGACCACACATAAGGACCCAAGCACTGTGTGATGGAGTGAGCTCCTGTCACTAGTTCCAACTTCTGCCAACCTAGCAGTTCGAAAACATGTAAAAGTGCAAGTAGATAAATAGGTGGGAAGTTAATAGCATTCTGTGCAGTCATGCTGGCCATGTGGCCATGGAGTCATCTTCAGACAACACTGGCTCTACAGATTAGTAATGGAGATGAGTACTGCCCCCTACAGCCAGACACAACTAGACAAACTTGTCAAAGGGAAACCTTTACCTTTTTTTAAAGGATGTTTTAATTATCACTACCTTATATCTTCTTGAGTCAAAGTACAAGAAAACTGAAACTAATTACAGGAGTTAATCCAAATTTATCAGGTTACTAAATGATATTTAGGAAGTATGGGGTTATTTACCAATTCTAAAAATTGCTCAAACTGTTTTAGCTGTAATGGAAAAAATGCTGTGGAACAAATTTTTGAGGTATTATACTTTAGATAGATTTCCTTAAAAATGATCTACTTTTTCCAAACGATAGAAGCTTCAGCAAAACATGGTGAAATACAGCTTGCTTTATTCTTTAACAAAAATGTATGTTCACAAAGTTTTTACACCATCTTCTCTCTAACAGGCTTGAAATCATCTGAGCCAGAATCCTCAGTTACACTGAGCTTTATGAAGCAAAGAGTTAAGCAGAACAACATACATGGAGGAGAAAAAGTAGAAGCATTACCAGTTTCTCTGTTGATATCTTGAAGGCAATTTCCAAGCTCTTTGTCTGTGGACAAAGTGGAGGCTTGCTCATTAAAGGTGGATGGAACGCAGGGATTTTCAACAGAGGCCAGAAGTTCAGGAAATAGCTATCATTTGGTAAATGGCACAGCACACGTTTTACATTTCTTGATGCAATTGATAATAACCTAGGCTGCAATCGTGTAGCCACTTGGGCTGCATCTACCAATTTCAATAGAATTAAGAATACTAAAACTTATACACTGCCACAGGCACATGTGCAAAATAGTGCCCATTGGCTGTACTACATGGATAGGTATTTATCTGTATGTGCTATAACTTTTCCCCTTCTTTTTGAATGTGGGTGTTTTCATTTGTAAGTCACAACATTACTGCTTCTCTCTTCCATTTTATCCCTTGGTTAACCAATATCTTCTTGAGTGCTTTTTGTTCTTTACATACTGTATTTGGACAAATTACAGATCCAAAAGTAAATGCATACTCCTAGAAAATCACCACCATTTACCTAGATCACAAGGGGAAGGCCATTTAAAGCCCTAATCTTTTCTCCCTGCTAGCACAGGGAATAATGAAAGCCCAGAATTGGCATAACATTTCCCATTCATAGTACAGCTGATAGGGTAATGAATTATAATGATAATTATGTTACTTGCCATTAAAAGATTACTTTAGCAGAAATTGAAAAGCTTTGTAGATGCATGGGGAGTAAGGAGATGGATCACATATTACAACTCTCTGCTGTACACAATTTTTTAGAGCCTGAATTAATTCTATTTCACATCACCTACTCCAGATGTAATGTTTTCTATTTATATCATATGTGCTTCACAGAGGTAGTTGTTTGCTCCAGACAAAAAAACTGCAGAATATTTTCTGCAGACATCTAAAGTTTAGTTTACATATGAAGTGACCAATGTGACCAGTGTCTGCAAGATGAGACTCTTGGAGTCTTTTCCTGGCTGGCATTGATTTTCATGTGCTTCATGGAAATTCAGAAGATTCAGTCACATGAAGAAATGGGGAGCTGATGCCATGGACTCCTGTCTTGTAGCAGAATGTAAAGGAAATTAGACAGAAACAAGAAAAGATGCCAAGTACTCTCTCACTATAGTCCAAGAATGCTGACAAGCCAAATTTATGGGAAATTACTCTTGTTATACATTTTGTCAGTGCTGGTAGCTCTTCAACTGATGTAGACTTCCATGCATACCTACCATGGCCAATTCATTATGTGTCGGTCATTATTCTGTTCATGAACCTTTCCATACATAGCAAGACTGGTATTTGGACAACTGACAAATAGTTTGCCTCCATGGCTGAGCTCAAAGGTTTCAAAAGCCTGTCAGAGCTTTCCCTTAGAGAACCAGGGTCACCTCTAGGCCATAATGAGATGTCACAGTAGGACTTTGTCACAGTGCTGAATCCCTCCCTCCCTCCCTCCCTCTCAATATACACTAGCTGCCTTGGGCCCCACTCTGGGAGAAAGGCAGCATATAAATAAAATAAAATAAAATAAAATAAAATAAAACATGCACGACACACAAAGATAAATATGTGCATTATCAAACTGAGTGTTTGTAGTAATTTTCAAACATTCCTTGTATAATAATGCAAACAATTGTAAAAAAAGGTGGGATTACAGGGGACATAATATTAATTTCTCAATTTTATTGAAATGGCAGGACTATCCTTACAGAAAGTCAGACTGTGCTCTTCTAAGGTTAAAGGTTAGTTTTGTGATAGATGAAGAATGTATAGGACTGGAATGCAGTGCTCCTTATGCACCATAGGTAAACAGGCATTTCCACAAGAGAGTACTCAATCATTATCCCCAGAAGCAAAACAATTCCTAATATAAAGGGACTTGTTAATACATACCATCTGTAGCCTCTCCATCAACTTCACAGTAAGTACATGAAGTCAATTAAAAATATCTAAATGTTTGATTCACCTTCTTGTCTCCTTTTTCCAAGTACCTCTCTGCTCTTTACACAGAATGTGTGTAGAACTGGGGGTGGGTGGATAGTCGTCAAAAGAGCAAATTCTCCAAACAGTTTAAAACATCTGTTCACACTTCAGCAACTACAGAAGCAAGATTTATCTTAAGCAGGACTTTGTGTCAAGCTACAGCAAAACAGAACATGTTTATCAAGTGGAAGATTTAGACTTTGGATCAAAGTCCTGATACCCAGAAATCTGCTACTAGTATTTTCAGAGTCACCCATTTACATCTCCCCAAGCAAATATGAGGAAAGACATCACCAAAGAGAGATACAAGTTTATATTTGTATACAATTTGTGCATATTGATTTATATGTAGAAATGTACATTAGAAATAAGTGTCATAAATTATTTCAAAAATGCAATGCAGCTCATCACAGTGATTGGGTGGCCTATGTGCCTGCCTGCTGCCCAGATGCTAACTGCTAATGAGCAATTTCAAGGTCCCTGCTTTCTGTTTTAAGGGGTCCATGATCTTCAATATGGACAAAAACAGGAAAGCCCTCCAAAGAGAGAACTGTCCTCTGTCAAGTAGTTCAAACAAAGACCAGTCCTTTGTAAAACAGGACATATTTTCTTACCAGGACCTGTTTTCTTACCATAAAACAATTATCTTAAAACCATTTTTAAAATAAAGGACAGAAATTCTAGGTCAAGAATGAACTTTTCAAGCTCTTACAAAATTGCAAATCAAAACCAGTAAAAACATGGGATGTGCAAAAAATAGTTTCTGCTCTTGCACAGGATGAAATGTTATTGCCTCTTAGCAGTTGCTCTTTAATGGGATGATACTCCAGAGGCCCACTGAGACTGGAGATGGCTTCTCATGGTAGTATCCCACAAGTCACTCTGAGAAGGCCCTGGCTGTATATGACAGGTAGAATGCCATCGATTTTTAATATATTTAAGAAGAAGCCAGGAGACTACATTGTCTCTGTCATATTATTATTGTGCATAACCAATGACTGAAGCCTGGAAGCTTAACTGTCTATTTATAAACTCTCAGGAACAAGGTCTACACTGCATTTATGTACTTTTAGCAAGTAGCACAGAATCAGTGTATTTGATGTTTTTCACCCAAGCTACAAGTCTCAACAAATGGATGGATGGATGGATGGATGGATGGACAAACGGTGGGTAAAAGTGGGACATTTGTTTTAGTTAGTATCTCGCATAACCTTATGTATGCATAGAAGAGAGAGGAAGAAGTTTCAACTCTCTCATAGATTTGGAGTCATAGATGACTCTAAGAAGTATAAAAGTGCATAAAACATTATTCTAATCCAGTACTAATCAATGTGGGTCGATGCTGGTCTGCAGCAGGTTTTCAGGAAACTATGCTAATATGATAATAAACACTGGGGAAATATTGCCAGTCTGCCACATCAGAGAGTCAAGGAAGCACTGTCTAACCCATATCATTCCACCCTGTATAAAATCTCAGAATAACTAGGTCAATGCACTATGGGGTTTCAACTAGAGCTCGTAACATTAACACAGTAAGTTTAAGTTCAATAAGATTTTAAAGAATTCAGTTTAGTTTTAGTTGGTTTTTAAAAGCCAATTCAGTTTACATAATCACTAATGGGGATTTTAAATGAATTAAAATAATAATTCCTTTAAACATTTAACTTGAATGAAATCCTAGTAGAAGATGGCATGCACTGCTGAGATGGTCACTGCAGCCTTTACACCACATTGTCATTTGCTCCTTTTATACTTTAAGTTATCTTTCCCAACCCAGCAGCTTCCAGATGTCTTGGACTACAAATCCCACAATTCAATTACTGTCTGGAGATGGTGGGATTTCTAATCCAGAAATATGAGAGGACACCATACTATTAATCCAGAGATATGCAGATGACATCATGCTACTAGCAGAAAATATTGCAGACTCGGAACAACTACTAAGAAAGATCAAAGAAGAAAGCACAAAAGCAGGCTTACTGAAAACAAAAATAATGACCACAGAAGATCTACACACATTGTCGACACATCTAGACAATGATGAAAGTGAAATAGTAAAAGAGTTCCCATACCTTGGGTCAAATATTGATCAGAATGGGGACTGCAGTCAAGATATAAGAAGAAGACTAGGAATGGGGGGGGGGCAGCTATGAAAGAATTAGAAAAGTTTCAAAAATGCAAAGACATATAACTGAGCGCAAAAAGTGGGAAGCCACTGTAGTTCCTATTACCATGTACAGTTCCAAGAGCTGGCCAGTGAGGAAAATAGGTAGGAAGGAAATCAATTCAATAGAGATGTGGTGCTGGAGAAGAGTGCTGAGGATCTCATGGACAAACAAAAAGACAAACAAAAGGGTCCTGTTGATCGAGACTGAAATCTCCCTGGAAGCCAAGATGATAAAGTTGAGGTTGCCATACTTTGGTCATGTCGTGAAAAGGAATGACTAATTGGAAAAGACAATAATGCTAGGAAAGGTAGAGGGGTGCAGAAATAGAGGAAGACTGCATGGTAGATGGATAGATTCTATTAAGGAGCTCACAGGTATGAAATTGCAGGACCTAAGCAGAGCAGTAGAAGATAGACAGTCTTGGAGATGTCTCATTCACAGGGTCACCATTAGTTGGCATTGATTTGAGTGCTGTTAACAACAAAAACAAAACTGTTCTTTTGCCTTGGCTTCCATATACCTGCCATAAGGAAACATATGATGCTGTAGCACCCAAGAAAAAGTGGTGTTCCACATTGATATACTTCCAAATAAATAAATGCAGAGGTTTTGAAAGAAATGTGAAGGCTTTTGAAAGAAAGATTACATGAAAAACGGCATCATGGATCAATCCAACCACATGGAAATAATTATGAACCTCAAACACCATCCAGGAATTATAGGTCCTGTAAGCAGGAATGATTTCCATTGTTAATATTACATTTGAATAATTGTCAACTCTCTCTCATCTTTCTCTGTTTTATCTATTCTAATGATGAGGATGTGGATCTAATGTTAACATCTCCTTTTTAGGCCTGCTATAGCTGTATCTGAGAAACAAAGAACTTTCATTTTGAAGCTCATTCTTTTCCTAGTCAGCACAAGATTTTTGCTCAGAAGTGAAATAAAATGTTTCTAAGAGGCTATCTGGATTAGTTTTGCCACACCAGGAAGCAGAAACCTCAAAACATGTCACTGGACCCTTATATTCTCTTCCCCCCCCCCCCCCACCGGCTTGCCTTTCCATGGGAACATACTACTTATGAAGCAGTTCATAGTTCTAGCTAAGTTTCTCAACTTTAATTTCTTCAGTTCCAAAAGGCACTGAACTAAAGCAATGAATTACCAAAAGACACACACACATCTGCCTGACTGGCTACTCTACTTTTCCCTATGAATATGAGACTGTGGCTCACTGAAAGCAGATTATCACACACCAGTGTTGGATCAAAACCAGAATTCATTTAAAACTCCCTTTGGCTCTGCTCAAGGTTCCAATAACATAATCATAGGTCAGGTTCTTAGTATTAATAGTAATGATTTTATAAATGAGATTTTTAAAATACTTGCAGAATATTTATACTGTTCATTTTGATGGCTTCAAAGACAGTATTGGAATTGGAGAACCTGTCTGTCATTTCTCTTGGAAAAATTTATATCCTTCTTGAGGCAGGGTTGTAGGAGAAAAAGGGTGTTGTTTTTTTTAAAGCAACTTTTAATATATATATATTGCCTTTCACTCATTTTTTAATTAAAAAAGTAAAATGTTCTTTTCCAACCAACAACTCTTGTAAACATCTTCATATGGTTTACTCTGCTGCTTTGGCAGATTTGCCAGCAGTGTAGCACCAGAGTAATGTCATGTTTCATTAACATGTGGCATTGCTAATTACTCATTTGCTCATGCAGCAGTCCACAGATCATACTGTAAAATCCATTACTGATCAAGAAATCTCATACACAAACAGCAAATTCATTCAAGTAAGCTGCTTCATCAAAAGTGATTTTTTTTTAAAGCAGGAAAGGGAATGAAGGGAAGAAATGTGTTGATGTTAAAGTCACTAAATCTACATGTCGGCTTTGAGATGTTAGGAGGGGTCCACGTAGGCTATATAAATAGACCATAACCCCAATGGCCACTGATCGGGAGCAGAGGCAGTGAAAGAAAGGCAATACAGTTGCTCCTCCCAATTTGTGGGGGATCCATTCTGGATCCCCCCGCAAAAATGGTGGCTCGCTAATATTCAAGCCCCATTGAAACTAATGGCACACATGTACATGGCAGGCGGGCAGCCATTTTAATTATAGCTGTTGTCCCTTCCTGCGAAAAGCAAGACCGTGGAGCTGAAGTCCATGAACGGGGAGGGACAACTGTACATTTTGCTTCTCCATATGAAAATAAAAATTTACATTCAAATACAATCTTGAGAATGCAGACCTATCTTTAGCAGATACCAACAGTCAAAGCTTCAAAAGCTACAATGACAAACTTTCTATATTTTGGTTGGTAGGGTAAAGGTGGCACGCAGTGGCTCATGTAGTTAAGACGCTGACTCTGTTGATTGCAAGACTAGCAGGTTGGCAGTTCAAGGCCCAAATGCCACATGATGGGGTGAACTCCTATCACTAGTCCCAGTGTCTGCCAACCTAGCAGTTTGAAAGCATGCAAATGCAGGTAGATAAATACATACCACTTCGGTGGGAAGGTAAACAGTGTTCTCAACAGTTATGCTGACCACATCACCACAAAGTCATCTTTGACAATGTTGGCTCTTCGGCTTAGTAATGGAGATGAGCATCACCCCCTATGGTTGGACACAACTTTACAAACTTGTAAAAGGGGAATACCTTTACTAGGGTAAAGGTATCAACACTATATGGGCTTATATCCAGGTCTCCAGATATTAACCTGCAGCATGCAGCGACTGGTATCCTGTTGGTTAGTGCCAACTAGAACAGACCTATTGGTTAGTTCCAGCTAGAACAGACTCATTCAACCAACTGTTGAATGATGAATTAACATATACAATAGTCCCTTGGTATCTGCTGGGGTCCAGGACCCCATTGGATACCAAAACCCATGGAAGCTTAAGTCCCTTTACATACAATGTTGTAGTAAAATAATGTCCCTTATATAAAATGGCAAAATCAAGGCTTGATTTTTGGAATTTATATTTTTTGAATATTTGCAAGGTGTGGTTAGTTGAATCCATGCATAAAGAATCTGTGAATACGGGGGGCTGACTGTAGTTGATTGATACTGTAGTCTAATGGTACTCAAAAGTTTTCATCCTTGGGACCCTGCTTTACATCTATATGCCAATGTCACACACCCTTTGACATCTTATATTAATAAAAATATTTTGTTTATCTAGTGTGCATATTTTCATTTGCACATTCATGAATATTCACATTTTAATGTTTTATAAAGAAATAAGATTCAAATTGGGACAGTTTTAATTAAGTAAATTCAATATTTATTTCAACGCATGTGTACATTTTACAGATAAAAAAGTTTGGGAAGAAGAGGAGGAGGAGGAAGTAACATGGCCTCCAAGTCTCATGCTCCCCTTGAGCAACTCTCTCACGCACTCCAGAGGTCCTGCACCAGCATTGGAGAATCACTGCCTTAGTCAGAACTAGCAACAGAATTTAGGCCAAGATGTGTGTGTGTGTATGTGTGCGTGAGCATGTGTACATACTACAGCAGATATTCAGTTTCCTAATTATCTTTTTTTTAAAAATTCGCTGTGGATAAGTTAACATAACACAGATTGATTATTGATTCTTCAAGGCCAATCATTTTTAAAGTGTTTTCCTCATTAAAATTCTACAATGATCCTTTCATTAGTTGGTCAAATGAATTGTCATCCATATTGACTTTGTCTAACGTGTTTCCAATATTCAGTGAAGTTGGTCATAAGACATACTACAGCACACTAAAAGGCATTTCTGGTCTTTCTCAAGGTTCGTGTTCTAATTTACTGAAACTCCTTGTATACTTTACAGGGAAACTAGTTCATCCTCCTCCCCACAACAGCCTTTATTCTACTCTTAAAATCCCCATGGATATTCAATAAATATCTGCTTGGAGCAATATGCTTTATTCTTGAGAACAGCGGTTATTTTGTACTTTTTAATTAAATCTCATGGCTTTAATTATCTATATGCAGATGTTGTATAAATTTATGTTTATTTTAAAGCACTTCCCTACTTTGCATTCCTTCTCTTTCACTGATGTTGGCAGAATTACTAGAAGTCTAAAACTATATTTACACAGAACATGATCCACTCACAAAACAAGCACACTTAGATTTCTGTAACAAAAAAGAACAATTTATTATTATTATTAAAAAAGTAAGAGTGATCTGCACCTGTACTAAAAAGACACAGTGCAGAAGACCTGGGGGGTTGATTAAACAGAGGTCACTCTGCCTATAGCACTTTAGCAAAATTAGGATGGATTTCTGTTTGGGGCAATTTGTTTTTGTTTACTGTGCTAACCTGTATGCAGTGGCTCAAGTACTTAAGACACTACTCTGCTGATTGCAAGATCAGCAGGTTGGCAGTTTGAGGCCGGGGGGCTGCATGATGGGGTGAGCTCCTGTCACTAGTCCCAGCTTCTGCCAACCTAGCATTTCGAAAGCATGCAAATGCAAGTAGATAAATAGGTACCACTTCGGTGGGAAGGTAAGCAGTGTTCTGTGCAATCATGCTGGCCACAGGATCACAGAGTAGTCTCTGACAATGGTGGCTCTTTGGCTTAGTAACGGAGATCAGCACTGTCCCCTATGGTCAGACATGACTTGACAACCTTGTCAATGGGGAATACCTTTACCTTTGCCTTCTGTGCTAACCGCTGAGTTAGAGAGGCAAACTATCATCTGGTGAAATAAATTGGCAAAAGGTTTTTTTAAACTCAGTGTAAAGTTCTGATTAAGAAATAATTCATGCATCCGTGTGATATCTTTAAAAGGGTAGTAGAATATGAGGTTAGTCCATATATATAAAACACATTAGACTTCTATCTTCTGAGATTTAAAAAAAACAACACACTCTAGAACAGGGGTAGGCAACCTTTCCCCTTTAAGGGCCGAGGGACTTCAGTTCCCAGAAGCCTCAGCCATGTTGGCCAATAGTCCCATGTTGGCCAATAGCTCTTGGGATTCTGGGAGCTGAAGTCCCTCGGCCCTTAAAGGGGAAAGGTTGCCTACCCCTGCTCTAGAACAACAGAGAGAACTTTTAAGAGTGTGCTAAAAAAACACAATACATTTTTTAATTATATGATGGCAGGAAAGACCAGCATATTCAGTGGGGGGCTTCCTTTATGAGAACTGTTGTCAAGCTTTTCAATTTGAAAACCAGGATTACCATTAAAATGAAGCAAGAACAACCCAGTTTCAATTAGCTGTGAGTTGATATCAAGCAATAGCAACTAAAAATTCATTAATGGTTCTGGGAATACTATGCAGGTTGTGCTAAATCTATGTTCATATGACAGTAATTTTTACTGTTCTCAGAGGCTTATTCTATTTCAGTGTTTATAATAAGAAGTTGTTGTCTTTGCCAACAAGCATAATTGAATATATCCAAATTTGATTGGAAAGGTGGAACAGCAGGAAAAATGCAGGAACCCATTGATGTCAATGTCTCTCTCTCTGTGTGCATATGTATGTGTATTGTTTGTGTACATCTCTCTCTCTCTCTCTCTCTCTCTGTGTGTGTGTGTGTGAGAGAGAGAGAGAGAGAGAGTAAAAAAGTTTGACCATCAGCTGGCTTTGTGCATCTTCATTTGGTATGTACTAGTATTAAGTATCAGTATATAACTTCTGAACAAGCATTTTTATCCATGCTATACCCATCATCTAAGTCTTCTGTAACTTGGAGTATGAAATAATATGGAAACAGAATATTCAGAACTATGCACTGATTCTATCAATGGGAAGCTCTGCCATTCCTTTTTATTGTATGCAAAAATATATTTCAGTTGTTCTATTTGTAACAAGGGCACAAAAATTAAGAACACAGGAAAATTGTGTTGTTGTGTGTGCATATATGTGCTGGGGAAGGCATAGCTCCAGAATACACTATTATTTTTGAGATTTTACAGGAAAATATCATCCCGTCTTGGATAAAATCAATTTCCCCCCTTGACTTGTAACTGCCATGAGCCTTCAACACTGAAACTATTTTTCTATGCCAAGTCTGTTTCTGCATTCATCTGACAATTTCTTTGACCACGTTAACCATGTTTTCCACAATGTGTCACAGCCACAGGAATGTAAAATGAATTTCCTTTATGCCTTCATTTCTTTAGAACTTCTCCTTCAAAACTCTAACTGTTCCACCTATTCTTTTCAGTTGTGATGACAGCAGCAAAATAGGAAGCCAGTGTTTCCCACAGAGGAATGGAATGACTTTTAATATGGGGTAAGAAGAAGTAAAGTGATCCATCACAGAAAGTATGATTTTCAGCTACTCCTCCAGCACATCATAGCCCCCTGCACAGGAAAGAGAGGGAACTGCTAAAAATCACACATTCTACTGATGCATGCCTCCAAGACACAGAGGGACACTAGTAGGTTGTAACATCTTACATTTTTATTTTGGCTGGACTGGAATTGTCATCAAATAGACACACACACACCCAACCCATCAGCTCTGCTATAGGTAGTCATGGCAGGAAAGGCACCAATGATAAACGTGTCCAAGGCACTGATCACTCTTGTATCTGGTCTGATTTTTCACAGAACACAGCATCTATCTGTCTGCCTGTCTATTCTTCTCCTTCACTCCTTGCAGGATTGTATCCAATGTAAAGAAAGCATGATAGATAGGTTTATGACATAATAGCTGGAGCTAACCATGGTATGGATACTTCCACATAGAAATAAGCAGCTCGGCCTCGCTGAGTGAAGAAGCAGCTTTACTGCCCCTGGTTTTGAACATACAGGGAAGATTTCAGTCAAACTAATGGTTAGTAGAAAAAGGGAGGATAAGGGAAAATGATAATAATAATAATAATAATAATAATAATAATAATTTTTATTTATATACCGCCCTATGGCGGACCAATCCGGGCGGTGAACATGATAAATAAAATATACAATAATACAATGTAAAACAACAACATTCCCCTTCCCCCCCTTAAAAATCCATTAAATCAAGATCAATGTAAAACTAAGTAAAAAATTATCATAATTATAAATTAATAATTAATAAAATTAATAAAAAAAATGATAGACTGCATAAAGAGACTGCAGAGCAATAAAGTGCTAAAGGCTGGCTGTGGCAGAGGGATTTTGTCTCTTTGCTTTGCTGACTGCAATGCTATATATCCTATTCATGCTGTTTTGTTTTGTGTGTGTCATTTTTTTACACACAGCAGTAAAATTCAGTCATTGTGTATAATCCGATGGATCCAATATTTGGACTTGCTAGGGAGCTGAGGTTGAGCACCATGGCAGCTGCTCAGATTTAACCTGGTAGATAAGAAGCGCTCCAAGAGGATTCCACAGCAGGTTCAGGTATCTGCGGCTCATCCCACTTCCAGAGATTTAAGTGGAGGCAGAACTGTAGACCATGACTGCTGCATCCTGGAATGGAAAATTGCAATGGCTGGGCAGTAGTAAGTTCAGCATAAGATCAGCATGCAATTGTGGCTGCCAGCATTTCAGTATTACTCTATAGTAGTCCACTATTCAAATGCTAGAGGCATTCATGTGTGCACAGAAAGAGTCAGCATGGTATCATGGTTTGAGCATAGGATTTGGACTCTGGAGATGGTGGTTTGATTTCCTGCTCAGCCATGGAAATCTGGTGGGTGACCTTGGGCAAATCATACCCTCTCAGCCACAGAAAACCCATCATAGGTTTTCTTTAGGGTTGCCCTAAGTCAGAAATGACTTAAAGACACAGCACAACAAAACAACAACAATACACATGGCTTCTAATCATGACATATCTTACCAGTCTGTCTGGTTTCAGAATCTACAGTGGTTCCTCCACATTCACTGGAGTTAGGGGTGAAGAACCGCAAATAAAAAAATACTATTCTTTTTACCTGAGAGAACACCTCTCTAGCAATCTCCAGGCCCTCCAGTGCACCTCTATGGTCAAAGTCTATCAGAGGTTGATCACAGAATCATGCTGGAAGACCTACAAATGCCCAGAGAAGTGTTTTCTCTAGAAATTTCTAGGTTTTCCAGCACAGTTCCAAGGTCACCTTCTGGCAAGTTGCGCTGGAGGACTTATGAGATTCCTAGAGATAACATATTAATCAAAACTGCAAATAATCAAATCTCCAAAAGTCAAAGCTGCAAATGTGGAGGACTGATTGCAGAGATAAAAGGAAAATCAGAGTAACCTGTCTATACAAAACCTTTATCCAGAAAAGATGCATGATTACAATATAAGTCTAATATAAACATTTCCCCTCCCATACAACATTTTCAAAGCCCATGTTACACATCTGTAAAATTTGACAACTCAAAAAGCCTAGCAATGCTAGCAACTCAAAAAACCTAGCAACAATTTGGCAATCTACTCTGTAAATTAAAGAGTATCTCTACAATACATATTTGTAATAGCAATTTCCAAACAGGATCTGTGATAGAACAAATCCCATGCTATTACAGCAAGTAGAGACTAAAGCCAGTTATCCACTCAGAACAAGGAAGCTGCGTGCCAAATCAGTTTTTACCACCCAGTGGGTACAATGCACTGCTCATACAAATCAAGAAATTAAACAGTTTATGCAAGAGAGGCATGGCTTCAAAACTGTTAAGATTCACACAAGGGCACTCTCTCACAAAAAAGTGTGTTCACATTTCAAAATCTGATGAAATGTTATTGGAGAGGATTTTGAAATTTTCAATTGAAATTAATGTAGCAGAGACAGAATTTATGGAAAGGTAAAGAAACTGAATTCTAGTGGAATATATACAAGCAGATGCCTGCATTTATCAGTGCATTTGAGCTCCTTGGGAGAATTCACCACATAAATTAGAAACAGAATTAGAAATAGTAATCTTGAATCTGTAGCTGCAGTTTTCAACCATGTTTGAGCTGACTCAACCATTCTATTCACAGCTTAATACTACCATTACTGTACTACAGATGCAAAGTTATGTGATTTGCCCACATGTGTCTGCCACGTATTTTGTAAATAACTTATACACACAGTTCAAAACTGGGGAACCCATAGGACCCATCTTAATAATTGATTAGGCAGAGACCACTCATATATGTTTGGAGATAAACTGTAGTATGTTTTAATGGAGCTGAAACCAGCAATACTTAGGTTCTGGTTTGGTCCATCTTTACATGGGGCTGAAGCAGATGGCCTGGAAGCCCCAATCTGGCCAGGACTGCAGTGACCATACGGCCCACTCCTGAAGCAGCCTGCTGCCACAGTCCCAAGCCACACTAGCCAGGAGCCAATCTAAATCGACTCCTTTTAGGCTGGCTTTTCCTGGCTTGGTGCAGCTTCCAGCTACTTTGGGGGCATGCGTCATCTAAATGCCATGCTCCCAAAGTGGCCGAAAGCCACTGTATTTGTCCCATCTGTTTTGGACCATAATGATCTATCCTGCAGCTTTCAGTGAGGCCTTCTATCTAACATTCTTCAATGTTATTTCTTACAGAGGTGCAGCCATTGCATTAATAGGTAATGGAAGAACAAAAGGAAAATCTCTTGACTGTCATTGCTCTAACATATCTTACAGAAAAAGTGAAAATGCAATACATACTGTTCTGAGGAAACAACAGTATTATGTATTAATGTACTCCATAACAGACTGTGGACTTCACAACTGGGGGATAATGTACCATTTACAATTGTTTTATTTTTTTTTAAAAAAAAGATACATGTGGTATGAAATTGGGAAGCTTTGCAAGACATTTCCAAATATCATCTAACTTCTGTTTGAGGATTCATTACTATGCACATATGCAGGATGTGCAATATCCATTATTTTCAGAAAACTAATTTTATGAGGAAGGACATTTTAACATCATCAAATTAAAATAAAGCCAGACCTGCTTACCACCCACCCACCCAATGTAAAACATGAAAAATTTGTAAGAGTGTAGAAGTAAGTTTCTCCCCCTCCCCCTTTTTTTTTTTTTTTTAGTAATTGCAAAACAAAAGGTCAACCTACTGAAATATTTGCTAGGGCATCACTGAAAACAACAGATGTATTTTTAAGTGATTAGATTAATGACTGCGTATCTGTAATAATTTTAGTTTAAAATGTCAACTAGATTTGAGATGACTTTTTCATTTAATCAGAGACAAGGCACTATAAAATAAATGTTGCTTTGGTCTGATTCTTGTCTCTGACATGTTTCAACATGACAAATATTTTTTTCCCATAGGAAATTATAGAAAGAAAGCCTCATTGACATGTTGAACACAATGGAGGATCTCTTTGGTGTTGCATCTCTCTAACTTAGATACCAAGTTCTTGGGTTCCAGAGAGACATTGAAAGAATGACACCTCCAATCTGTATATGGTAAAGAAACCTAGTTATCTAACAAGGAAAAAAAATAAGGTATTACCCTTCGCAGCACAACATGACAGATATATTGAATGTAGAGAGTGATGACTGCTTTACCCATAGTGTTCAATACCAGATCTTGGGGTTCTTTAGGAGCACAATTCAGAAAGGACTTAGGCTGAACTATAACCAGTCACCTTTTCATAATGTCCTCCCACTCCTGTCTTTTTTTGTCACTTACTGTGAGAGCACTTTTTGTTGTTGTTGCAAACTACTTCTCTTGTAACTATGGTTGTAGGTTCCATTTGTCCACACTGTCATTTACACACACACGTGATTGTGTTGGATAAGTTTAGAATACTATGTTTCATGTTATGGTTCTGTGGATGCTCATGAACAATTATGTGGCCCCCATGGGCAAATGAGGGTAGCAATGAGTGAAAAAGAGCAAGAGGGAAACACAGCTAAGGAGAAGTCAGAGCAGGTGCAGGAGAACAGAGAAGCAATGACCAGCAACAAAAGCAATGTCAACACATAGGAAGTCATTCATTTTTTGGTAACTGATTTAGTTATGTTTATTGCCATCACATTTAATTGCCATCAAATGTATTACTGCCCTCTAGATTCTTTCTATCTTGTATGAAGACATCCATACCTGTTCTGTTTAAAACAGCCATTCAGATCCTGGAGAACCCAGGGGATCTCAGAAACAGTATGCCACACTGGCAATGGGAAATGTTCTTCTGACCCCAGCTCAGAGTCGCACCTTTGCACCAATACTGTGGTTCATCCAAGATCCTTTAGATTGACTTTTAATAAAACAGCAACAACCAGAATGAAGGGCTGACTTGGGAATTTATCTAGTAAGGGGAAAATTCACTGTACATTTCTGCAAGTCTCTCCAATGAAACAGTTTGACAAAAAAGGATCAGGCAAACTGGAAAATGTGTGGGATATATGCATGTTTGAAAGTTAAAGACCTGTTCCTTAAGAAGTTGTTTTTTTGTGTTTTTTTAAAAAAGATACTGCAAAAACCTCCAGTTGAAAAACAGGAAATTATGAACTAAGTTAGGTGCAATCCTGCTCATAGTTATGCATTAATAAATATACATGCTCACATCCTCCCCCACACCTAATATATGCCCTGTTCTTTTGAAGTTCAGGTTTTGGGTGTCTAATCCTTTCCCTTTCTATTCAAAACACATTAGAAGCTTGGCTATGATCTGCTCCACAAATATAGGTCATCTAATTATCAAAGTACATTAATGAGTTAGACGGCTATCCTCTCCTATGATGCACTGGCCTAACTCGTTAACATTAATGAGATTTATGAATGTAGGCAAGAAAAGAACAAATACTAATTCAAAAAATAAACCTTTAGCAGTATGTACTCCCCCCTCTTTATATTATGTATATATTCCTCTAATCTTTGTTTTTGACAAATGAAAAACTCAACTAAGAAGTAATCAAGGTTGCAAGGGAAAGAAGAGGAGGGTGTCATAAAACAGCCAATATTTTCTTAATGGCATGACAAATGGGCTATGCATATATTCTCAGATTAATTACTGCACCCATCCCCTTAGATGGCAATCACTAAAACACGGTTTTAGTTTTACTCCACAACTGAGTTATATACAGTAGATATAAATCAGGAAGGAAAAATTAAAAATGAAGGCCTCACAAAATGTTCTAAATAGTTTCTGATTGTAATTTATTTCTCTCTTTGCAGTACCATTTATTTCTATCATTTTCCCAGCTAAATTAAATGGCACTAAAACAATTAGTTATGCAGCACTGGGGCCTGGGAAACAGTTTACATACTTTCATGATGATAAGGATGGGAGACTAAGGGGCTTTGGAGATGGACGGCCATGGCCCCCCTGAGAAGTGAAGGATTGGGGCCAAAGCTGCCCTACGCCTTGGCCCCAATCCATCCTTTGGGTGGACCTGGAAGGAGTGCTAAAATGCAGCTCCTTCCAGAGGTGGCGAAAAGGGTGCCGGAAGAGCCATTGTGCGGCACTTCTGCGGCTCTTCCAGCACAGCGCGTGCAGAGGCTGGCCGGGAGGACGTCATCAGGGCACTCGCTGTGTGTAACAGCACACACTCTGATGACATCCTCGGGAAGGGGTTGAGGCGGCTGCCGTCTGGCTGCCCCTCCCCTTCCCTGCCTCCAAGACGGCGCTTTGCGCCATCTGCATCCCCCCTAAATCTTGTGGGTGGACAAAGGAAACCGATACTGAAGGCACTTCATTCAGAAAAGACCACATACACTTTCAAAGCTAGTACCACTGACAACCAGTGACAATTTGCTTAGGTGCATGTACATTTATACACACAAAGCACTCCAGGACTGCCCTGCTGTCCGTGTATGTCTCTTGATTTAGGACTGTAGAAGGACTGCATTTATGGAAATCGATAGATTAATATTATTGCTACTTATTCAGCAATACCATTATAGAGTCAATGCTGCTGGTCATAAAAAAATACAGTTGCACAAAGTCTTCATGTAATAATAAAAAGGTTTCTTCTCTTCTAGCTAAAATGAAAAATTAAAACCATTCAGGTGCTTAGCTCAAAGCAATATGGCAAATTATCCAGCCCTCCACTCCTCCTGGCCCCCCACCAAATGGCCCATACTGTGAAAACAAGAGTAAATATTCCAAGATTAATTGCTGGCATGAAAATGTAGTATTTCCAAAGAAGAAAATAGTGATTACAACTCATTATTAATCCTTCTGCAGAACCTAATATAGTAGAAGGTAACAGAAGACAGAAATTTCTGCTGAAATACAACTCTAGTATATATTGGAACTGTTTATCTTTTCCCTCCATTTTCCTTCTTCATAGCAAGCACCCCACCCCACCTCCAAAATTAAGCTTAATCAATTGCAGAAAGAGAGATGCAAGCACCTTTGATAGATCGCCATCCTGATGGGAGACATAATAAGAGGCTGTTAGGCTCTGCATTCAACATGGATGGCTGTTCCAACCTGCTTTTCCATTGAAACGGCCAGATACATAGTCTATACTTTAAAAAACCAAAACACTGTAACTCCAGCCTACTGGATGTCCATAGGGAGCCAGCTATTAAAATTTCATTGGTATGGCTGCAGTCCATTAGCTAACTTACCTTCGTACTCATAAAAAGTGAAGGGTAAACCCAGGAATTTTACAACCACTATCTGGAAAAGGTAATATCAGGGCCACAGTCACATTACATTTATTATACACTGTGCCTCTAACAACTGCTCTGGGATGAGGCTGCAGAGTAACAGCACACCATGACAGATGTCACATTCTCTTGATGATTTAAAAGGTTCAGATTTTATTTAACTTAATTTAAAAATGAAGTCAAAGCTTTGGCTCTGCAGCCAAAAATTATATATACACACACACACACAAACACAAACACACACAGACTGAGATGATTTTGGGTCAGATAACTAAACTAACCTGGCCACAAATTAAGTACTTAATACCCATCATCCAATTCAGAAAACTCAAAAACATGCTTTCCTATAACACCCTTTTGGATGAGCAAGCTCCACATTCAGCATACTTAAGCACTAAGAAAGTGACAAACGGATTACTGTCTTCACACTGACCCAAATTGCATTGGTTGAGGTTGTCATAAGAATATGGGAGATTAAAGTTCCTGCTCTGCTATATAAAAACACATACCACATACATTTTTCACAGTTGTCACAGCATGACTTTTATAATGGCTTTTTAATTTTTTAAAAAAAACCTTCACATTCCTCTTGACAAAATTTAGAGCCAAGGTAACCCTTTCATAAGAAATCAAACCAGAGAGCATCCAGAGAGCAGATGTAAATAACAACTGCTCTCATCAGTGAGAATCTACTAACCTTGTTGACCAGTCCAGCCAAACATTCAACTTCATAGTCTGACTTATCCATAGAGAAAGAAAACATTTAACGTTTATTGGCATCTTTGCCCCAATTAATGTACCAGCCTAAGCATAAAGAAATTGAATCCTCAGACAGGAAGCCTCAAGTAGAAGCCCCTCCTATCCAGTATCATGCAGATGGCCAATCTCTAAGAGGAGAGCACTGTGTCCATCTCACTTGACCTTTGCTGATCTGATCCCCACCCCCAAGATCTGTTGGACTACAATTCCCATTATCTGCTAGCCAGTATCCTCTGCTCACAAACCCACTGAGTGGCCTCCAGTCACATCAATCAATCAATCTCAACGTAAAATACCACTGAGAGGAAAATAAAAATAAGATTTTAAAAATATAACTAGGCCTTTTACCTCAACATGGCACCCAAGCTTTTCTTCTTTGTTTTTCTCTCTGGATCTTCATTTTCTTCTTTCTTGTCTTTTTCTTTCATTTTGGATTTGTTCTTCAAATAAGCTTTTTTATTCTTTTCTTTCATTTTGGATTTATCTTTGGTCTTCTTGTGTTTCTTTGCCTTGCCTTCCACATCTACTAATTCAGAACTGACGAGAAAGGATGATTCAAAGTTTTGAGCTTCCTGACCAGAGAGAGAACTTTTATCAGACATACCATCTGCAAAATGAGAAAGAAAATTAATAAATACAGATGAGGGACATGTATGACAACATGCAAAAACTAAAACTATAGAGGTGATGGGCATCTATGGTGTCCTGCAATGTATTTTCATTTAACTATATACAGTAAAGCAGAAACCATAAAACAGGGATTCCCAAATTTGGTCTTCCAGGATTTTTGGACTTCAACACCCAGAAGCCCCAGACAGTTTGGCCAACAGTCAGTAATTCTGGGAGCTGAAGTCCAAAAAATCTGAAGGACCAAGTTTGTGAACCTCTGCCATAAAACATACTCAGTTAATGCCAAAAGGACTCTTTTGCAAATTAAGAATGGTCGCATTATGGGTTCTTACTTTACAGATTTGGAAAAACACCATCTTTTCCAATACTAGAACTGTGAAGCTCTATGAGCCTTTAAAATATATACACTGTCCCTTGAGGTATACATACTTAAAGGTTATGTCAGTCAAAGAACTAGCAGATTATTATTGGACTTCAATATGTATTAGCACACATTTTGTAATTATAGCTACCAGTACTGTCAAAACAAAGAAACATTTTAAGGGTGCGTGTAAATAGCTATTTTCCCAAACTCCTGGATTGTGATTGCAGTGGCCCCATTTCTAATGGGTCTGCAATCCAGAGAGCACGATCAGCACTATCATTTTTTTCTGGTACATAATTTAATCAAGCTGGGGTTAGCAACTGGCTTTAGAGCCATATCTGAAGTTCTGTCATGTCAAAAGAGAGTTTCCACAATAACCTCTGGATTCAAGTCACCACTGAAAAGATGTAATGTCATCATTTTCCACTCCTCCAATGCCATGCTGACTGGAGATGGCAGGAGTTGTAGTCCACCACACCTGAAAGGCTCCATATTGGGGAAGGCTATATTGAGAAAAAGAGAAGAAAAATTCTGAAACACATACCTTCTGCCACATCATCAGGTCCATCATAAGATTTGTCAATGGCAGCTCTGAAGCTCTCATTGCACCCTCTGCCACGGACCATATGAGGCCTGGGCCTATAGAAAGGAAGCTCATTCTTCTTCACTTCAGCAACAGCTGTCTGTAGACTCTCTAGGGAACTTGACTTCTTCAAACCCAGGGTTGGGCCAACATCCTTTCCAGGAGATTCTGAATGAAAAGAATTGAGAAAAATGATTTAAACTACACAAAGAACCAATAAAACTACAAACAAGCACATGTTTTAAAGAAGAGTTCCACTTGTGGTATACTATAAAATGCTGGATCCTGCAGTCACACAACTGGAAGTCATCTTTTCCTCTTCAAAACTAACCAGAGCTTTTAAGTCTAATAAATTAGATTTGCAAATCTCTCAGGTATAGAAAGCATAAACCACAAAGCCTGAAGCATATGCTGCTCAAAAATAGTACTACTATTCTGAGGCTTTGGGGAATCCAGAATAGTGGGGGCTAAGAGGAGCTATTCCATCAGGATTCCAATATAATTTCACTACTGACATGGGATTTTTATTTTTATTTAAAAGATGAATGAATATTGATTTTGTAAAGGAAGCGACTCTTCTACTAAAGCCACAGAAAACCTAAATTTGTTTGCCAATTACACTAGGATGTGTGTGTGTGTGTGTGTGTGTGTGTGTGTGGTTCCCTTTTACTGCTCAGCCTTTTCCTTTAAGGAAAAAAGAAAATAGAACTGTATATTTTCCCCCTCCATGGAACAATTTTAACCCCAACATTCTAGCACAGAAGACATTTATCAGAAATAGCTCAGAGTTCACAAACATGGGAACCCAGCCATAGGTTTTAGGAATGAGCAAAGGGCACTGTCATGTCATGTGAGGACTCTGAAGAAGAGAACAGCAAGGGTTTTGGAAGACTGAGAGTGAACAATTTAAAAGGATTAGACAACCTTAGTGAACAAGGTGAACCAACAGAAGAGAAGTTATAGAACAGGCTTGTACAATACAAGCCAGAAAAAGGAAAAACAGAAGCATAAAAACAAAGAGAAGAAGCCCTAAAAGGTGCCCTTAATACAATTTAGTGGGAGAGACCAAGATTCAAATCCCTGTTCAGCCATGGAAACCCATGGGGGAGTCACAGTATCTCACAGCCAAAGAGGTAGGCAATGGCAAACCCCAACTGAACAAATCTTGCCAAGAAACTTTATGATATGGGTTGCTGTATGTTAGAGATGACTTAAAGGGACACAACAACAACAACAGCACCAAGGCTTCACTGGCCAGAGAGAGACAAGGCAAGCCAGGGGGCATGGCCTAGCAGGAGTGCTTAAAGCTCCATCTTCCCACCTCCCTCACAACACCTGCTTGAACTCCGAGGGAGCCAGAAGGGACGCAGCTTTTCTCTGAGTGCCAGCATGGAGGAAGAACTTTGGGCGTAGCTTTAAACTAGGCCCCAGGCTTTCCTCTCCAAGCGTGCAGTTTAGATGCTGCCTTTTAGAGTATCTGTCTGCAAATTCTGGGACTAATAAAGCAACCAATCAGATGGATTGTAATGGGGGAGAGCTAGTAGAGGAAACACTGGGAGCGGCGACTGAGGTTGTGCAGGGCAGAGGAAGATATGATGACAACAGTATGGAATTTTGTTACAAAAGAACGCGGCCTCGATGCCTGAAAGCGATCCCGCCTTCAGTTTACTCTGTTACCCAAAGTAGGCTGGGGAGCTTACCAACCATGCCACAGAACCTTACCTTGCTCCTCTGCAATGCCAGGTCAGTTAAAAAACAAACAAACACATCATCCACGATCTCCTTGTGGATGAAGAAGCTGACCTGGCTTGTTTCACAGAGACCTGGCTGGGGGAAGATAGTGCTATCACTTGGAATCAAGCTCTCCCAGTCAGGTACTCTCTCAATGAGCAGGTAAGGGAAAGTGGGGGGGGGGGGCAGAGTGGCTCTGGTTCATAGAGATAATCTCACCTTGACTAGGATGCCTATCTGGAAAATAGACCACTTCGAATGTATGTACCTAAGCCTGAAGACCAGGAATAGTATAGGGATTCTGTTAGTATACCGTCTATTCCATTGCTTAACAGACTCCCTATCCGAGCTAACACAGCTGGTCTCAGAGTTGCTATTGGAGTTACCCAGACTTTTAATTCTGGATGACTTCAACATCCCACTTGAGATCAGTTTAACAGGTGCGGCTTGGCAGTTCATGGATTCCATGACAGGCATGGGCCTATCTCAATTGGTTTCTGGGCCAATGCACTGTGCGGGTCATACTCTCGATGTGGTCTTTGGTATGGAGCAGGCATATCTGTGGGCGGAGGTAATAAATACCACTGCGCTGTCATGGACTGATCATTTCCTGGTCAGGGTTGGACTGAGAACCACTGTCCAACCCACCAGGGGTGGAGGACTCATTAAAATAGTCCACCCTCAGAGGCTAATGGAGCCAATAGGTTTCCAGAAAGCCTTGGAGGGTTCCTTGGTTGGTAATGTCAGTGATTCTGTTGAAGCTCTGGTTAATACCTGGAGCATCGATCTCACCAGGGCTATCGACACGATTGCTCCCAAGCATCCTTTCCAACCCGCTCCAAATCAGCAAGCATGGTATACGGAAGAACTTAGGAAGATGAAGTGGGTTGGACAATGACTAGAGTGCGCCTGGTGAAAATCTTGACTCTTATCTGACAATAAGAGGATAGCGCAGAATGCCTTCTCCTCTGCATGTATTGCGTCTGCAGAGTCACATCTGACAGAACTGTTTAGGGTGGTAAGGGAACTGACACAGGTTCCACCTGTGCAGAACCATCTACTTAACCCGACAACAGCCTGCTGTGACACTTTTAACAACTACTTTGCAGATAAAATATCTCAGATAAGAGCTGACTTGAATACTGGGATTACAGCAGAATCAACTGATGAGGTATCCAGTAAACCCGTTTTAGAGATTAAACTGGATCAGTTTGAGTTGGTGACATGGACAAAATCCTTGGAAAAGTGAAGAAGATGACGTGCTCCCTCGATCCCTGCCCATCATGGCTGGATGTCCAGGGAGGTGATGCCTTGATGGCTTTTCTTAAAGATGTGATCAATGCATCCCTTAGGGAAGGCTATGTTCCAACATGTCTAAAGGAAGCGGTCATTAGACCGCTCCTAAAGAAGTCTTCCCTGGACCCCCTAGATTTGAAAAACTATAGGCCTGTATCACATCTGTCATTCTTGAGCAAGGTGACTGAGCAGGCTGTCGCCTTATAACTCCAAGCGATCTTGGATGAAACCGATTACCTAGATCCATTTCAAATTGGCTTCAGGATGGGATATGGGGTGGAGACTGCTCTGGTTGATGACTTTCATCTAGGCATTGACAGGGGAAGCGTACCCAGTTGGTGCTTCTAGACCTCTCAGCGGCTTTTGATACGATAGATCATAACATTCTCTTGGAATGCTTGGGAGAGTTAGGAATTAGAGGCACTGCATTGCAGTGGTTCTGTTCCTTCCTCTCAGGTAGATCCCAGAGGGTGATGTTCGGGGACAGTTGCTCCTCAAAAATGGAGCTTAATTGTGGCATCCCCCAGGGCGCCATGCTGTCCCCGATGCTATTCAATATTTATATGAAGCCACTGGGGGAAATTATCCGCAGACAGTATGCTGATGACACCCAAATATATTTCTCCATGTCTTGGTCAGCAGCCATGATGACAGATGGCATTTCTTCCCTCAATCAATGTCTTGAGGCGATAATGGACTGATGAGGAAAAACCATCTCAAGCTGAATCCAGGCAAAAAGGAGGTACTTACAGTGGGGGTCCCCAAACCAGGTATTGGGTTGCAACCTCCAGTCCTGGATGGGGTCATACTCTCCTCCAAGGACTGTGTTCGCAGTCTGGGAGTGCTCCTAGACCCGTTGCTTCACATGATAGATCAAGTGAATGCTACAGTCAGGAGCGCCTGTTATCAGCTTGGCTGATATGCCAGCTGTGCCCTTTCCTGGAAGTAAGGGACCTAGAAACTGTAATGCATGCACTGGTGACTTCACGACTTGATTTCTGCAATGCACTCTACATGGTGCTACCCTTGTACCTAGTCTGGAAACTACAATTAGTACAAAATATAGCAGCCAAGTTGATTATACTACACCTATTCTGAAATCTCTTCACTGGCTGCCTATTGGTTTTCGAGCACAGTATAAGGTGTTGGTGGTTACCTTTAAAGCCCTACATGGCCTGGGTCCAACCCATCTAAGGGATCGCCTCCTTCCATACAATCCACCCTGCACCCTCAGATCCTCTGGGAGGAACTTACTGCAACCTGTAAAAGCCAGATTAACGAAAACCTCCCAGAGGATGTTTTCCGCTGCCGCTCCCAGACTATGGAACGCCTTGCCGGAAGAGATCCGTCAAATAACCAGCTTAGACAGCTTTAAAAAAGCTGTCAAGACAGATCTCTTCCAGCAGGTCTTCCCCAAATAGAGCAATCCAACCTACCCTGTACTCTCCCCACTTTATGCAACCACTGTTGTTACCAGAAAAATCGCTATTTTAATATCATGTTGCTGTTTTAATAGGTTGAATTCTTTTTAAAAATAGTATTGTATTTAATTCTTTTTAAAGGGAGGTAATAATTACTATTATCATTATTTTAATTTAGGCTATGTTTTATTTAAATCTATGTAAGCCACCTTGATTGTCAGGGCAGAAAGGTGGGATACAAGAATAAAGTTATTATTATATTATATAACAAAAGTCCCAGCAAAATGACTTTTTACTGGGGCTAACAATTTTGTCATGAAAACTATATAATTTCTGCATGTGAATGTGCTTGGACATAGCAAATTATTTTAAGGCCACCATCACCATCTGAGAGGTCATCTTATCTTTTCCTTGCACAATAAAAGAAAGGAATTCCCAATATCCACTCTTTGTAGCTCTTTCCCACCTCCTTTCTGGAAAAACTTAAAGTCAGCTCAGGTCTATCAGCAGCAGAAGCAGGATGGAAGTCTCTGCCCAAATTGCTTCTCTTTCTTAAGAGCAGCTGGCATCAGCTTTTTTAGTTGATTATGGACAAGCAGCTATTTTAACTGCCCATGATATGCCTGTGTGTATGAATTTCCATGACAGTGAAAGCCACATGTGTTGTTGTTGCCAAACTCATCAAGGAGGAAGATGGTTAAAATTGAAAAACAAAACAAAAACACCACTCAGTGAGAACAGGTAAGGGAAGAGGTGAGGTATACAGAGAGAGGTTCATAAACACATAAAATGCTACACAAAGTGGGAAGTATGCTGAGGGAAAAGGTGAGGAAAGAGAAATGTGGTATGTTGAAATGGGTTAGTGTAAATATGTAACTGAAAGAACCAGGAGACCTGTGGGGTGAGAAGAAACAGATGGGGGAGATGGGTAGTAGATTGGGATTTCAGATGATATTGTGGCAATGTAAAAGAAGACAGCAAGAGGGATGGTGTACTGTGAGAGAAAAAAGGAGCACATTGCTATGAGATTTTACAGAAGAGACTTCAGAGATGACTGGTAACAGTGTTCAGACAGAGACTGCTAAGAGGCACACAGAAAGGGAAATGGAAAGGGGGGCTGTGGGTAAAAATATCACAGTACACTACAAATGGAACCCCCCCCCATGTTTAAAGCCATTGGTTGGCCCCAAAAGAGTCCCCAAAACTGAAAAACCAGTCAACATAGTAAATTGACCTGCACTCCCCTGAATTGGAACAATATTCCTGTAAAGTAGAAGTATTCTGAAAAGGCTCTGGCCTTGTTACCTAGGTCCACTGCCAACTGCTGCATTCAAAAGTGCAGGTTCTGCTAATTCCCGTTAGGACTTGAAGCAAAGTTCTCCTTTTTATATATTGGATATTAACAGAAAAGATGCAGCTATTCTTCAAGAGTGCTTCCTTTGCAAAGTCCTCAATAATTTATTCCAAGCTATGTCTGTCAAACATGGTGGAACATTGTCAAAGAAGCAGCCCCCCCCCCCCATAAAGTGGACACAAATATTTCTAGCAAAGTAACGATTAATTCACATTTCACTGTAGCTTATTTATTTCAGTGCTATATTATATTATTTCTCCCTTCAGCTTCCCTTGTTTTCTGCCTGTATTTTTTGTGCTTAATTCCTCAATATATAGGCTTCAGGGGCTTATATTATGCAATACATATGCCAAAATAGTGTCCAGCTACATGGCCTAGAGCAGAAACCAATTCTACAGGTATCTGTTGTTACAGCAATGACTATTTACGAATGGCTATTTATAAAGGCTCTTCAACTTGCCAGATACGCAAGAACAAGAAAGCTAGATTTAGATGATGTATGAAGCATAAAATGAAATAAAGCATGCATAGTTACAAGTATGAGGCAGGGTTTTATGTAATTTGAGGGGAAATGATCAACAAAAACAATGATATATCTAGGTTCCTCAAAACTTGTAAAATAAATTCAAAATGCTGTAATGATTGTTGTTCTGTAAGATACTTGGTAGCCTTAAGAAGGATAGTTGTGTGCATTCTTTGTTATTAATAAATGTAAGGAATAACATAACAATCACAAAGTGTAGAATTATAATTAAACAAAATAAAAGAAAGTGACAAATGAAACCCGATGGGGGAAATTAGAATAAGCTTTGCCACCAAATGGTAAAAGATCAGCCACATACAAAGCAATTTAACACTGCTGTTCCCTGGAGACTTTGACATCTCTTGTGCAAAAAGAAGAAAGAAAAAGGGAGAAAGGGAGAAACCAGTTTAAAGGGGAACCTGGTTGCTAGGTCACAAAGTGCAAGGTTCCTTTGTTCATTAATTGCCATTGTGGAGACTACCATTATTGCAAATTAGCAACTGCTGAAATGGATTTTGAGCATCGCCTTGCTTGCAACATAAAAGGTGCTTAAAATTATTCAATGCATAAGCATCAGTAAGAGGTACAGCATGGCCATTTGAGGATGGGAAGGAACAACAGAAAAGGGAAGCATAATCACTGGAGAAGAAACAGATAAAGTAAAAGCTCTTCTGATCAGTAGAGAAAAATCCAGGCTGCTTTTAAGTGAGGAAACAGCTTTGATTGCTAGCTTTCGACAGGAAAATCACCACACATCTCACACTATGATTCTTTCTTGCAGGGCTTAATTTGAGCCAGGGATGAGCCTTGAGACCAGCTTTCAGTGTTATGGCTCATCCTTGGAAGTTAGTTCTGAGAGAGAGTGAATAAGCAGAGTGCCTCTGAGCATATGTAATGTCCTTCCTTTGTCCAATACTACAGATTCCTCTCAAAAAAAGTGGGGGCAGAGAGAGATATATTCTTCTCTCTGTAGGCTTCCCACTAGTTCTAGTTCTCAACAGAAGAGAATGAGTTACTAAACCTGATACAACCACATAACTGAATCCTTCTTGACTTGACTGAAATAATAAATATATAATTAAAAAACAAAAACAAATGTCAGCACATAGAAACCTGGTAATCAACGCAAAATGTAACAAAATCCAAAATCCACAAAACAGTGTTACCTTTATTAGGGTAATGAAAATGCCCAAAATATATCATGCAAGCCTGTGAAGCCTCACTGGCTTCTGCATCAAGCCAAGGCATTAAAAATCATAGAGAAGAAAAATAATGATGTCACAGGCCTACAATTTGTCTCAGATGTTACTTCTGTTATCAGTTATGATGCTCTGTAGGTATATCAATGCAGGCAGAGGCCATCTCCCTTCTTGGCCATATGGAGACAGAGGGCAAAGGGCATAAATGCAGACAATACAATTTCAAATCCATTAGTAGCAGCAAAGTAACTTCCATTGAGATCCAGGATAGCTATGTCCTGTGTGAAGCTAACTGCCCCATTCTTAGTCATAATGTATTTTGTGTAGTTTAGGTGGCTCTACAAAAGTATCACTGCTTTGTGGATTCTGGTGTTTGTTGTATTTTGCTGCATGGCCAACATGGCTACCCCTGAACATGTGTCTTGGCAATAAAAAAAAAAAGTCTAAGCTAGTTGTCATCTCCCTGACAGATCAATTTCTTATGTGGAAGTTTTAAAAAGTATTTATTTATTTATGAAGGAACATTCAATGAGATGAGCTATTACTTGCAGGCTGAAGTTATATAGCCCACATGCAGAACAATCACATTGCTCCAATTTTTTTCTTGGAGACCTCAGTTTATCAGATGCAAGTAATGACAATGGGGGTAATGACAAGTAAGATGGGATGCCCCCATGGTTGGATGACCTTTCCATGTCCTCCCCAACTTCTCCCAAAGGAAGCAATCTGAGATGTGTTCATAGATTCACGTAACACTGATAGTACAGTCATACCTTCATATTCATGGGGGATCCATTGTGGATTCCCCCCCGGGATAGGGAAAAAATGCCGGACTTCAAATCCCATTGTCTTTATATGGTGGCGTGCCATTCATGCAGCTGCTGGTGGGATGACATGCACATGTTGCCATTTGGGACAATGGGGCTTTCCATCTACGGATGCTCAAATCCGTGGATGGCAAGCCCACAGATGATGAGGTCCCACTGTATTTATAATGAGAGAAAAGTAACCTTTGGTTTTAGTCACAAAATCAAGCAGATTCTGATTATTATTATTTTTTAAAAAAACTCAGTCTTTGAAATGTATGTGAGATACCCATTTGTGAAGTCTGCATTTATGGGATTGGCCTATGCATGGGCTTGTTAAGTGCAGCAGGAAGGTGCAATTTCACACATCCGCCTCTCTATGAAACGATAAGGTTTTTTCCAAATGTTCCTTAATATAGATGACATAAGAGGAGAAGCAGAATTACCTAGTCATTAGGTCTTTTGACTTGAATGGGTCTTTTCCTTGATAATCGAGTTGGTAATAGTTATTGCAGTATTTTGACACTTATGGAATGGGTTATGTCAAGTCTCATGCAGAGCAAATGTGATAGAAGTTTCATAGAGTAGTCAACTGAAGTTGATAAACTTGTAAAGACAGGAATGAAGACATATGGCAGAAACAAATGATGTACAGATTGATGCCATATGCAAACAGTGACACTTGGGAGGTTTAGCTTGCATTAAAAGCAAATTCCATTCTTGCCTTTGAAAATATTATCAAGGATAATGTCAGTCTTGGTGCATTAACGAAGGCAGATGGCTGTGCTCAGGTATCCTGGGTTCTATTATCAATTCTGTTTGACACATCTTTGGATTTTACAATTCTGGCAGTTTACAAATAAGACTGAACAGTTGAATACAACTGTGATGCAGAAGACCCAATTGACTGAAATAGACACCATCACAAAATATTTCAATAACTGCCAGATTGTGCTTCCTATAAATTTGAGTAGGGAATGTATAGATCCTTCAGATGGTTTTGCACTGCAATTCCACAGTCTTCACTAAAGGCTAGTATTATGGTTACACGAAAACACAGGGTCCCTGGAGGGCACCCACAAATTGTATTCAATGGGGAAATTAATTTAGCTCAATGGGAAGCAGTGAGAGGGCTTCAGTAACTTAAAGCCAGGACTTTTATCTATGTGTATCAGTTCTAAACCCAAAGAACTTCAGAGCCAGGTTCCAAATTAGTTTAGATTATTTATAAAAAGGAGAATCAATACACACACAAAGCACCCTCACACTCACACACACATATACACAGAAAAATATAAAAGGTGGTAGCAGACAGTGACTTAAAGGATTTGCAATGAGGAATATGTTCTAGTTCCAGAAGTTAGGTTTCAATCTGGGCAAAGGCTGGGAGTTGAATGGGACTCAGTCTGGGGCTATGTGTGGTACTGAGGAGTCAAGCTTGAATCCAACAGAGTTTCTGCCTGATTCCAAACTGGACAAAAGTGGAAGTGTACAACTGGGCATATTTAAGGGGGTGAATTGTGTCTTGAGGCAGGAGAGTGGATTTTCCAGGAATCCCAGAAACAATGGGTTTCCCACTTGATTGATGGTTTTAACTTCAGAGTTACAAAAGGAAAATTTTTGGTTGATGGTGTTGACATTGATTTAATCAAGCAGTGATAAAATCAGGACAACCCCAGGTTGCTCAACAAGTTAAACAGGCTTATGTTCTGTCTATAGCCTTACAATTTTATAGAGATCTTGTCAAATTATCGAGTGAAGTGGTGAAAGAGTAACTACATGTCCTACTCACTTGAATGAAAGTCAAATGTTTACCCCTGTCCATTCTTTGAATTCTGCCACTTCACAAAAACTATCTTCATTTATTTGAGAATATTACTTGAAGGCTTTGTCTGGTAGAGTAATAGTTGAACATTTGGTTGCCCTTTTCCTCAAGCTATAAAATCACTTGATCTGACATTCTTCTATTGGCAACACTGGAAATTTCCAGAATTAAAACCTGCCAAGGAGGTAATATTTTTTAATTCAGATGAGAAATAAAGCTGCATGCTTTGTACACTTTTTCAATGATGTTGTTAAGGACATAAAAAGGAACAGGGAGAGATGAAAACTCTAATGTATTGTACTAAGGAATTTAAAACTTTATAGATGTGGAAAAAATGCTCTATGGTTGGTCATATGGGAACCACATTTGGCTTGACTGAAAAGGCCAAAGGCCATGTTCTGCCTTGGATAAGGATCCTGTCATGGACAAATAAGTTCTGTCAGCCCAAGAGGCCAATAAGGAAATGTATACTCCAAAACGAACAACGACAGAAACCAAGCAGCAGTCAGGATTAAGTGAGCAATAAAGGATAAGAAGAGAATGGATTGGGTCAACTCAAGTCAAATTAATGGAAGCAATCTTCTGCCTCATTGTTCTGGGTGATAGTAGACTGTTGACAGCCACCCTCCTGAGCACAGGGGAGCCACCATGATGTAATTAATACTATTAGAATAGGCCCTCTGTATCCATGGATTCAAGCATACACAGCTTGAAAATATTTGAAAAATATATAAGTTCCCAAAAGCAAGCCTTGATCTTCCCATTCTAATAAGGGGCCACTGTATGTAATAGGGGCCATTGTAATAAGGAGCCATTGTATTTTACTATGCCATTGCATAATAGGACGTGAGCATCTATGGATTTTGGTATCCATGAGGGGTCATGGAACCAAACCCCAATGGATACCAAGGGCCCACTGTAAAAGCTATCCAATCCCAGTATATTATAAGCATTCTGTAAGAGTACAAAAAGGCAATCTACTGAATTTTCTTGAAATTAGAACTGCACAAAAATTGCGACAGGTATCATAATGGAGAATACTAAGTATCACTAAGTGTCATTGACAAGCAATTCTCTCTTCTTCAGACTTATCCCACACAGCAAAACTGCAAGGAACACTCAAGCTAACAATGAATGGAAATGATTTTAACATGCACAGGAGTGGTAGCTTGTGTCCAGTTAGTGAATTCCTTAATTCAATGTACATGTCACCACAGTGGTCTAGGAGCCACTAAGAGAGCCTTAAGAGAATTGTCACTGGGACTCATGTTGATATTTGACTTAACAGAAATGCATTTGTCACCAGCTTTTTAATTTAGCACACTGGAGTAGGCAGCCATGACAAAAATATTTGCTACTGCTTCTTTATATATATATATTTGTACATCTAAAAATATCTTCTTTTTAAAAATCAACCAGAAGAACACAACTCTCCCATCCCACATATCACAGGCATGTCTTGGTTAGATATAGTGGCTGGTTAAATTTGGACCAACCTGTGGGTCTCTCTCAACACTGCCCCTATATTGCACTGAAATTAAATTAAGCAAGCCTTGAAGCTACTTCATAGTTGGGAACGACTGTATTTTAACTGCTCCAACAATCTGAACAACTTGTTCCTCTGCTTTTTGCATTAACTATACCTTATAGCAGTGACAACTGCTTTTTCAAGTTCTCAGTCTCTCATTCGCTTTCACTTTCTCCCTCTGACATATACATGCAGGCACAGGAGTTTATCACATGGGAGGCTAAGTGCCCAAATCTTATGCAGAAACTGGATTTAAATTCCGGGAATATCCAGCAAAAACAGGATCGTTTTCAGACTCATCAGGGGCACTGAGCATTAATCCGACATTAACCCGCACAGAAAGTGGACAAAATCAGCCACTTTTTACTTTTGGGAAAATCCTGGAAGTAAAAAGCAGCTGATTTTGTCCACTTTCTGTGCGGGTTAATGTCGGATTAATGCTCAGTGCATCTGAAAACAATCCCACTTTTGTGGATTTAAATCCTGTTTCTGCACAAGATTTGGCTGATCCCTTCCTATGTGACGAACTCCTTAATTTGTATAGTATTGGAAGCATTATTCCCTTCCTCCTCAGATAGAAAAAACAGAGCATCTTACAAAGATTAAGAATGTAACAGCTCATATCTTCAGGTTTACAGTGTAAAAGACATGACACAAAAGGAATAGGGATTGGAAGGGAAGAGGGGAAAAAACAAAATGATGCACTAATATTTTGTTACAAAGCTCTAATTGTTGTTCTTTCTAACTGGTACCTGGTCAATGTATAAGTTAGACTTTCTAACTGGTACCTGGTCAATGTATAATCTTCCTTGGGGACAGCAACTCAGTGGCCCTTGGTACTCTGGCAGAGTATGCTCCCTTTCAGCTCATGAAACTAATTCTTACATCTTCAAACCACGTAAATAGGCAAATAAACAACCATTAAAATGACTGCCAGGAGAGAAAAGCATCCTAGGAGATTAAAGGGACAGAAAAGGCAATCTAAGGGGACAGGAACAAAAAAGACCAGTGGGCAGCAAGACTGGTGGAGTTAATGACTGAGAAACTAAACAGAGCCAGTAAATTAGCAAGTGCTACAAATACTGACATTTTAATTTATCTTATATGGTAATTTCTTTGTATACTCCAGCTAGAAGCTGCTTCTGGGAGTCAGCTGAGAGGAATGAATTTGTGTAAGACAGGTTATTTAACTATCTAAATGTTAAAAGGATATAATGAGATTACAGCCATTTCAGAAGAGGGAAGAAAGTTGAATTAATGGCACACCATACATTTCCTTCACAAAAATGGTAGCGTGCTCCTGCTAAAAAAGTAACACCCATCATGACAGGGAGGGGGAGACATGCATGATGACACTCATCCCTGTCCTGCTCAAATACACAGCAGGGGCACTGCACCCTTTCTTTACCTTCAAAATGTATGTGTAAATGTAAACAGTGCATCTATGCCTTATGTTACTTTCCCTTATTGTTTGACAACTATTCCCTGCAGCCTTGTTATGCTGAGGTTGATCCTTCATTGCTGATTAACAGCAAGGATCTATTTTTGTGGCAGAGGGAGCTTTGAGAGCAAAACAGGGGAATTTGTATCTCAGGGAAGAGTTAGGTTCTGAGACTCAGCTTTGCTTTCTGAGGTTGGACCTTTGTCTCAGAAATTGTTTCCCACCTCTTGTCATCTGCCCTAAACTCCTACCACAGCCCCTGTATGAGTTAAGATATTGTTATAGTAGTGTACATCCCAGATGCCAGGACCAGCATACCCAAAGATGGGGACTGAGGGGAGTTAAAGTCTAAAACCATCCCAAGGTGTAAGAGGATGTCTTTGGTGAGAATAGTTTCTTACACATTTTCTTGAATGGAATTAAAAGATCTAGCTGCACTGAATGTCTATGAGTCATTTCTTTCACCTAAAAAAGAGAGACTTTAAGGTAGCCTAAAATTGTCCTGAAGTTCTCTATGGAAAAATTTGCCTTTTCTGCATCTTTCCTGCCCACCCACTCTGTCCTGTGCAATCACTGCTTCAGCATCTTTCAGAATTTCTTACCACCAGGTTTCTCGTTTCATGTACAAAGCAATCAGGGAGCTTGTTGTGAACACTGAATAGCCTGTCTGACATTGTGCCACTACTAAAGAGAAAAATAAGACAACTCAGAATAAAACCTATACTGCCCATATGAATCCTCCCTAGAGATTGGGGAGTGAAGAGAACTACGGCTTCAGTATACAGTTGGCCTTCCATTTTTGTGGGGGATCCATTCCGGACCCCCTCGCGAAAACGGAGATTCGCAAATATTCAAGCCTTGTAGGCTTGAAGGGGGTGTGCCCCCGTGGGCACCTGTGAGGATGCACCCCATTGATTTAAATGGAGGTCGCCCCTCTGTGAATATGCAAAACTGCAGACTTCAAATCCGTGAGAACAGAGGAGTGACTGTATATCAAGGAAAAAAGGGAAGTGTGGCTGCTATGTGGCCCACTGCTACCACGCATGCACAGAGCTACCACTCATGCAGAGATTATTCCTTGCCTATGGGTCCATGGCTATGTGCCACCCAGGCATGGCTGGAACCTCTTCAGTTATATAACCCAAGACATTGGTTAAACAGTGCAGTAGTTTATTCCAATTCCTGCCTTAAACTCCTACCCAGATGCCTAAAGGTGTATGCATGTTGGGGGAGCTGTTTGGTTGCAACCTCAGGAGGAGGACAGTACATAAAAATTTAGAAATTGAGGTTGTTCCCAGTCACAAGAGAAGTCAGTAGAATATTCACAGTGTTCATTTTATTTCTAAGAACTATACTGAAGGTTTGGTAAAATCATTAAGATTCCCCCCTCCATTTTCCCCCACTTCATCATTACTCATGAATGTTTTCAGGCATGATCTCTACAAAGATACAAAAAATAATCTGGGACAGAGGGATTTCAATATTCATCACACTGTTTAATTTGCACTCTTCAACTGAATAGCTATCAAGAGCACTCCTAATGTTATGGCCTTTTCAACACTGGCTCGTTTAGAAAACATGGAAAGAATTATGAAAGGCTTGATAAAAGTAAAGAAACATGCTAAACCTCTTACACTCAAAAATTAGTGATAGTGATTATCTTTTAGTTGGTCTTTTGCCTTAAGCATAGGATCCTAAATTGGAAACAGATATAAAAGGTCTGAATAACATTATGCTTGCCCCCCCCCCCTCACTGCAGTATTAGAATTCAAAGTTTAAGGAATTTGATAAATTATCTGATTAAAATGTGAGCTTTGCTAATATGCAAGTTGCATATGCAAAAACCATGGATGACAAAAAAAAACCACACACACACACAAACACAGAGAGAGAGAGAGAGTACAAGCAATAAAAAAAGAAGAGAAGAAAAACAAAAGGGAGATAGGAACAAACTAAGAATTATGAATGCAACAGTATTAGAATTCAAAGTCTAGGGGATTTGATAAATTATCTGATTAAAGACTCTCATTAAAAATGTGAGCTCTGCTAATATGCAAGTTGCATATGCAAAAATCATGGATGACAGAAAAAACACTGCAAGCAATAAAGAAAAGAGAAGAAAAACAAAAGGGAGATAGGAACAAACTAAGAAATATGAATGCAACACTACAATGGCTTGTGTGGAAAGATAAAGAAAATTACTACAGCGACCAATGCAGATAAATAGGAGATAATAACAAAAAGGGAAGAACAAGAGATCTATTTCTCAAGATCTGGGAAATCAAAGGAAAATTCAAAGTAAGGACTGGGACGGTCTATGACAATAAAAATAACATAATTCAAGACTAGGAAGGAATAAAAAGACGCTGGATGAAATAGAAGAATTATACAAAAGAGATGATAAAATAAGGGACACATGGAACGAAGAGCCATATGAAGATGAATCTCAAATTCTAAAGGGTGAGGTGGAAACTGCAATAAGAGAAATAGCGAAAAACAAATCACCAGGAACAGATGATATTCCAGCTGAACTGCTGCAATCCACACTGATAGTGTCAACTCTAGTGCTAACCAACATATGTCGATAGATATGGAAAACAAAATGATGGGCAACAGATTGGAAGTGATCAATATACAATATTGATGAATATACATCCCCATCCACAAAAAGGAAGACACAAGAGACTGAAGCAACTATAGGACCATAACACTGATCTCTCACACAAGTAAAATCATGCTCAAAATTCTGCAACATAGATTACAACCATATATGGAAAGAGAAATCCCAGAGGTCCAAGCAGGGTTCAGGAAAGAAAGAGGCACTAGGGATCACATTGCAAACATACGAGGGCTAATGGAGTGCACCAGGGAATTCCAAAAGAAAATCAGCAGAGAATCAAAGTTAGAATCATACAAGCCATTGTTACCATGTATGGATGTGAGAGCTGGACAGTTAAGAAAAATGAGAGGAAGAAAATCAATTCATTTGAGATGTGGTATCCCATGGACAGCCAAAAGGGCAAACAAGTGGGTCCTAGAGCAAATCAAGCTGGAAGCCTCCCTGGAAGCCAAGATGACCAAACTGAAGCTGTTTTACTTCGGACACATCATGAGAAGGGAGGACTCCTTGGAAAAAACAATAATGCTGAAAAAGGTGGAGGAAAGCAGGAAGAGAGGAAGGCCCATCCCAGATGGATAGACTCTATTAAGGAGGGCATGGGTATGGGGTTGCAAGAATTAAGCAGAGCTGCAGAGGACAGAGGGTCTTGGAAATGTCCCATCCATAGGGCCACCATGAGTTGAGATCGACTTGAAGTCAACAACAACAACAACAACAACAACAACAATTTATGTCCTGCCCCTCTGTAGAGCAATTGGGGCAGCTTACAACATTAAAATTAACATAAATACAATCCCCATACCATCCTGGACTACCCCGAAAATCCACCCACCCCTAAAAAAGTATTAAACAATATCACAGTTTAAAAACGTACTTAAAATAAATTCATTGAAAAAGACCAAACCCTAGTTGCTCGAGGAAGACTGACTCTTAAGGCCAGGAAGTCTAGTCAGGAAAAGCCTGCTTGAAGAGATCCGTCTTGACAGCTTTCTTAAAGCTGCTCAAGATAGTAATTTGACAGATCTCGTCTGGCAGGCTGTTCCATAATCTGGGAGCAGTTGCTGAAAAGGCCCTCTGGGAGGTAGCAGACAATCTCGTTTTCATAGGCTGTAGCAAATTCCTTCCAGAGGACCTGAGTGTGCGGGGTGGATTATATGGGAGGAAGCGGTCCTGAAGATAGGATGGACCCAAGCCTTAAAACAGCTGTTATGTGGTCTCTCCTTTATGTTCCTAAGACCAACCTGCCTGCCATGTTCTGTACTAGTTGTTTCCGGACCAAGCATGAGGGTAGCCCTATGTAGAGCACATTACAGAAATCAAGACGGGAGATTACCAGCGCGTGCACCACAGTTTCCAAGTCACTTACTTCCAGGAAAGGGTTTACCTGGCATATCAGCCGAAGCTGATAACAGGCACTCCTGACCGTCGTATTTACCTGATTAGTCATCTGAAACGACGGACTCAGGAGCACCCCCAGACTGTGAACACAGTCCTTAGTGGAGAGTGTGACCCTGTCCAGGTCTGGAGGTTGTATCCCAATCCCTAGTTTCGGGGCTGTTACTGCAAGTACCTCCGTTTTATCTGTATTCAGTCTCAATCTATTTTTCCTCATCCAGTCCATTACTGCCTTAAGACAGTCACTGCCACGGTTCTGCTGGGTGGTGGTGGTGGTTGGGTGGGCCTTTAGACCTCCGCCCGGGCCTCTCCTGGTCCCTGCTGCTCATCGCTGCCATGGTTCTGCCAGGTGATTGTTGTGCGGGCCCTTAAACTTCCGCCCAGGCCTCTCTCGGCCCCTGCTGCCGCTGCTTGCCGCTGCTGCGGTTCTGCTGGGTGGTGGTGGTGGTGGTTGAGCGGGTCTTTAAACTTCTGCCTGGGCCTCCCCCGGCCCCCGCCACCACTGCTCGCTGCTGCCGTGGTTCTGCTGAGTGTTGGTGGTGGTGGTTAGGCGGGCCTTTAGACCTCCGCCTGGGCCTCTCTCGGCCCCCGCTGCCGCGGTTCTGCTGGGTGGTGTTTGGGCGGGCCTTTAAACCTCTGCCCAGGCCTCTTCCGGCCCCTGCTGCCACTGCTTGCCACTGCCACAGTTCTGTTGGGTGGTGGTGGTGGTTGGGTGGGCCTTTAGACCTCTGCCCCGGCCTCTCCTGGTCCCTGCTGCTCATCGCTGCCATGGTTCTGCCAGGTGACGGTTGTGCAGGCCTTTAGACCTCCGCCTGGGCCTCTCTCAGCCCCCGCTGCCGTGGTTCTGCTGGGTGGTGGTTGGACAGGCCTTTAAACCTCTGTCCAGGCCTCTTACGGCCCCTGCTGCCACTGCTTGCCGCTGCCATGGTTCTGCTGGATGGTGGTGGTGGTTGGGTGGGCCTTTAGACCTCCTCCCGGGCCTCTCCTGGTCCCTGCTGCTCATCGTTGCCATGGTTCTGCCAGGTGATGGTTGTGCGGGCCTTTAGACCTCCGCCCTGGCCTCTCTCGGCCCCCGCTGCCGCGGTTCTGCTGGGTGGTGGTTGGGCGGGCCTTTAAACCTCTGCCCAGGCCTCTTCCGGCCCCTGCTGCCACTGCTCGTCGCTGCCACGGTTCTGCTGGGTGGTGGTGGTGGTTGGGTGGGCCTTTAGACCTCCGCCTGGGCCTCTCCTGGCCCCGCTGCCGCGGTTCTGTTGGGTGATGGTTGCGCGGGCCTTTAAACTGTTGAATTTTATTGGTGTGGTGTACTTGAAAATCCAGCAGAGCCAGGGAAAAATCCAAACTTCTAAAAGTAGAGTTTTATTGTTTCAAAAGGTAAAAATAAGCAAAGAAAAATACAGTCCACCATAGGATTACATCATGCTGATGTGGTTGAACAAAAGAGTTACAGATCCATGTTTCCAGATCCAGAAGTTACATTATAAAAGCAATATAAGCATATTATAGTCCAAGAATTACCTCCATAGTTAGATCCATTGCGAACACACACACAAACAGGAAGAAAGCAAGAAATATAAACAATTCTAGACAAAGGGATTTCTCAGCGCTGCCCTTTCTCCACCTTCTGGGTGTTAACTTTATGTTGATTGGATGTTATGTGTATGATGTGTATGATGTTTGTTAACCCAGCCCCTTGCTGTCCATCATCCACCACTTGATTTCTTTCCCAGGCCTAACAGTGTTTTGGATACTGTTATCTGTTCTTTGCTGCCTTTCCCAGCTAGGAACTTCTGATGTTATGATTCTCTGGCCACCTGGACTGGGTTGTCTTTGTTTGCTTAGATCAGGGATAGGCAACCTTTCCCCTTTAAGGGCCGAGGGACTTCAGCTCCCAGAAGCCTCAGCCATGTTGGCCAATAGTCCCATGTTGGCCAATAGCTCCTGGGATTCTGGGAGCTGAAGTCCCTCGGCCCTTAAAGGGGAAAGGTTGCCTACCCCTGGCCTAGATGTTGTTCTCATGAGGAAAATTCCTCCGCCCAGGCCTCTCCTGGCTCCTGCCGCCACTGCTCACCGCTGCTGTGTTTCTGCCGGATGGTGGTGGTGATTGGGCTGGCCTTTAGACCTCTGCCCAGGCCTCTCCCAGCCCCTGCCACCGCTGCTTACCACTGCTGCGGTTCTGCTGGGTGGTGGTGGTGGTTGGGCGGGCCTTTAAACCTCCGCCCAGGCCTCTCCTGGCCCCCGCCGCTGCTGCTCGCTGCTGCCGCAGTTCTGTCAAGTGGTGGTGGTGGTTGGGTGGGCCTTATAGACCTCCACCCAGGCCTCTCCTGGCCCCCGCCACTGCTGCTCACCTGCCTGCATATAATGGTGCCACTGTGCTCTCTACCATATTTATAAAGAGTAGTTGCATCCTGGAACCTCAAAGGGCAGGAAATAATTATTTTACAGGCCAATATTTTATCCAATATGAAATAATTTCATCAGTAATTAAACACAGTGCTGTAGTCACTAGGGTGGCCATACATCCTCAGGGCCAGGCTTGAGTGTGTGCAAGGGGGATGGTGAGTTAGGCCAAGCTAGAGGATCACCAAACTGAACTGGTGGAGGAGGAAGCTGAGCTGAGTGGTATTTTTGCTTTGCTTCTGTTTTGTAAATTTACTGTCATGGAAACCGTTGTATTTGCAAATGTAGAATCACAGAATCAAAGAAAGTTAGTTTGAGAAGGAGCTGCAAGGAACCTCTGGTGACAGTCCAACCTCCTGCCATGCAGGAATACGTAACTACAATACTCCTGAAAGATGTCTATCTAGCCTCCAAAGGAGGATAGCCCACCAGCTCTTACACAGTCTATTCCACTTAAGTTGTTCTTCAGAAGACTTTACCATTACTTTTGGCCATAAAACTATCAGAAGTACTATTGACATCTGTAACAAGTTTGTTTGTTTGCTTGTTTAGCTCAAGGATTTATATCCCAGCTTTCTCCCACAATGTGATTCAGTCTTTCTTTTTTAGGTTGTGGTTCTTTCTCTTTTACTATTTCAAGAGGCCCTTCATCGGAGGCAGACATCTTCTGCATTAATGAAAACTGGATTGCATTGTTGCACTTTGTTGAGCACTTCCACATTTCACTCTACTGTTGCAAGAAGAACCCATGACTAGAAAAGGGTGAAGGAACTTATTCATGATCTCTTTTCTGCAACTGGCTCCATTGCTGTGCTTTGTGCTTTCTGTGCCCCAGAGCTGAAGGAAAATAATTTTTCAATGGGAGCCTACAGCTTCATGAGATCTACAACTCCATGAGAATTCTTCTTTAAGAATAACACATAACACCTGACAGAGACTGTATTGGAATGGCAAAAGTGGAACAGGAGTGCTCTGAATGTAAAGCAGGGGTAGGCAACCTTTCCCCTTTAAGGGCCGAGGGACTTCAGCTCCCAGAAGCCTCAGCCATGTTGGCCAATAGTCCCATGTTGGCCAATAGCTCCTGGGATTCTGGGAGCTGAAGTCCCTCGGCCCTTAAAGGGGAAAGGTTGCCTACCCCTGATGTAAAGCATCAGGTAACAGAGAGAGACCTTTAGGATCTTTTCATAAATAATGCTGAGGAAAAACGGGGGAGGAACAGGCATTTTACCTTGATATGTTTTGGCTTTACATTGTAAACCACTTAGGGAGTGCTTAAGTGCACTGATAAGCAGTATAGAAATGTACTTGCTATTGCTATTACTATGCAATTCTGCACAAGCCATGCCTACTTGGTAGCACTGCAAAGCTGAAATGCCTGTGGAGAGAAGTACTGGGCCAATTTACCCCAGGCCTCCCACAAATCAAGGAGTTCCATGCCTCAGCCTCAATTCCTGTGCATATCCATGGCCTCCACCTTGATCCTGCCACATTGCCCCAGCCTCCATAAACCCTGAAGGGAACCCTAAAAACTGACTTATTGGGGGTGGATGACTGGGTAGGGAGCCAAACACACTTCTTCAGGGTGCCACTTATCCTGGGGTCAGCAATGGATTTTATTTCACAGAGATAACTCTCTATGTCAGGGGTAGGCAACCTAAGGCCTGGGGGCCGGATGTGGCCCCCCAGAGGCCTTTGGACCGGCCCCAGGCCGGTCCTGCTGCCGCTGCTCCCCGCCGCCGCCCTCCATGATGATAATGATTTTGGTTGTTATTACTTGTTCTTGGGGTTTTCTTGGCAAAATCTCCACAGGGGTTTTGCCATCATGGCTTTTCTGGGGCTGAGAGAGTGTGCATGCATTTTTAATTAATTAATTAATTAATTAATTGTGCTTTGGCCCCCCAATTGTCTGAGGGACAGCAACCCGGCCTCCGGCTCAAAAAGGATGCCTACCCCTGCTCTATCTGAAGGACTGTCAGAAGATATATATATTTGAGAGTTAGGTATACTTTGAATGCCACTGTGTAATTAGCTTAGGCTATTAGCTATTTCAATATATTGTTGAGAGGGAAAATAGATTTGAAATATTGTACAGTGGGCCCTGCTAATCATTGGGGGTTCTGTTCCAGACCCCCCCCCCCCCAGCAGATGGCATAAACCGCAGGACCTCAAGTCTTGTGGTATTCAATGGCAGTGCACGCATGGGGGGCCACTCTCCCAGGATGGTGTGCACACAGGACCATTGAAATCAATGGTTTTGGTGTCTGCGGATGCTCAAATCTGGGCACACTGTATACTGTATAGAAATGAATTAAAGCAAACGTAAGCATATATTTGTTTTTATAATTTGCATTTGTAGAAGATGTAATTATTGAACAGAATGTGCATGATGAAGTTCTGCTTAATTTTAAAAAATTAAAAGGAGGAGGAAGAGCAGCAGCAGCTCTCTCTTTGAAAGTATCATCTGTTTGAAGGGTTGTCTGGCTAAAGACAAAATACTTTAAGAAGAGATAGCAGAGGCCTTGAAGTTCCCTATCAAAAGCATGGACAACAGATTGAGCAGCCACACAGTTCACTTAGGGTCCCCACACACTAGACAATTATAGCTCTATGATTCCACTTTAACTGCCATGGCAACAATTTATCGAATCCTGGGATTTGTACTTTGGTCAGAAACATAAAGGGCTCTCTGGCTGAGAAGTATAAATGTTCCTTCCTAAAATACAAATCCCAGGGTTCCATATGATGGGAACACAGTATTCCAGGTGGGGCATGACCAAAGCAGAATACAGTGGCCCTTGATCTAGATACTATACTTCTGTTAATGCAGCCTAAAATCGCATTGGCCTTTTAAGCTGCTGCATCACTCTGTTGACTCATGTTCAACTTGTGGTCTACTAGGACTCCTAGATCCCTTTCACGCGTAGGCTCATTAAGCCAGGTGTTCCCCATCTTATATCTATGCATTTCATTTTTTTTTTTTTTTTGCCCGAAGTGCAGTACCTTACATTTCTCCATGTTGAAATTCATTCATCCCCTTAGCATGATGCAGGACCAGTTTTCTGCAACTCTGTCCCCAGTGCCAGTGGGTCTGATGGATCTGTCTCTTCAAATGAAAAACCAAGGCCCCTTCTCAGGTTTGTGGTCTTAATAAATAGCCACATATCTTTATAATCTGGAACTGGAAACCAGAAACTAACTTCCAAGTATATAATTGTATTTTTTATATAAGTTCAAAAAATTAAAAATATCAAATATTGAGTATTCAACCCTGCTCAATCTAGTCCCCACCAAATGAGTCTCATGCAACCTGTCCACAGTATACTTTTGGCTCCATAAAGTCAGCTGGGATTGTAATAGTGCCACTGTATTCTGCTTTGGTCAGGCCCCACCTGGAATATTGTGTCCAGTTCTGGGCACCACAATTCAAAAAGGATGTTGAAAAACTGGAGGGGGTCCAGAGGAGGGTGACTAAAATGGTGAAGGGTCTTGAAACCATGCCCTATGAGGAATTAGGTATGTTTAGCCTGGAGAAGAGACAGTTAAGAGATGATATGATAGCCCTGTTTAAATATTTGAAGGGATGTCATATTGAGGAGGGAGCTAGCTTGTTTTCTGCTGCTCCAGAGATTAGGACCCAGAACAACAGATACAAGCTACAGGAAAAGAGATTCCACCTCAATATTAGGAAAAACTTCCTGACAGTGAGAGCTGTAGACATTGGGACACACTCCCTTGGAGAGTGGTGGAGTCTCCTCCTTTAGAAGTCTTTAAACAGAGGCTGGATGGCCATCTATTGGGTATGATTTGATTGAAAGTTCCTGCATGGCAGGGGGTTGGACTGGATGGCCCTTGTGGTCTCTTCCAACTCTATAGAATCATAGAGTTGGAAGAGACCACAAGGGCCATCCAGTCCAACTCCCTGCCATGCAGGGGGTTCTATGATTCTATGATTCTAAGGTCTGAACCAGAGTCCATGAAATCAGGGATCCTTAATCCAGAGACTCTTGAATCAGGCCCTCCAGATCCCATATATTCAAAGTCTGCACCTCTGCTATCACCATGGAAAGGCACCAATCCCTCTATGCAAAGGTTCTGCATCCTCATGTTAATGTCCAGTACAAACAATGGCCCTGAAGGTAATTTTCCAAAAAGAGGACAACCACTTAAGTCCTGTGAAAATAGCCCTTCAAGGCCCTTCCACATGAGCAGTGATCTGACACTAGAGATCCAAAAGGTTAAACCCAAACATAGTCTAAATTATTGACTTAGGTTTTCATGGTCCTGCTGTGGCCTTTTTGTCAATATGATGCCAGTATATGAAGAGTGAGAAAGGAATAGGAAGAATCATTTGTTCTAGCCTTAGTGCCCTAATCAGACTCAGATACTGGATTGAACTGAAGATCTGATCTATAGGCTTCATCGTAGTCCCATTTCTCCCTTGCTCAGTAGTGATGCCAGCTTGGAAGAGGATGGAAGCAGGTCTTTCTCTGTTTCTCAGCCTGACAAGCAGCTCACTAGTTTTTTTGTGTGTGTGCATGCACATGTGTATTTGTGTACAGAGAAAATAATCTATAATTTCTATACTTTGCATACTTATCAACATTTAAACAAATACCTAATCAAACTTTGTAAAAGGGGTGAGTGTGTTAATCACATGCTTTTTGGGCTCTCTCTCTATTAATTGGTATGATGTTATTCGAAGGCATCTGGGCAGCCAGTGGCTGGCGTGAAAAAGAGAATGAGTGTTATGTCAAAAATAGTACTAAACAAATGGTGCTGGACCAACATGCTTTGAGTCAAAGGTTCTTCTTCTAAAACAGCTGAATATATTTCATAGAAGGAGCAGTATGAAACAATCTCTGTGTAGAGAGAACCACAGAGTATACAAAGTGTATGACTGGGTCATGCAGCTATTTCTAAGAAATCTACTCATTGAAATGAATTGGTCTGTAATAGCCTTTTGGTGCACATTTAAGGTTCTCTCTGGACTGGTGTCTCACAATCTCCCCCCCCCCCCCCCCGCCTCAATCTATGAGAAATTCACCAATTTCTCTAGGAAATAAAAGCCTGCCAATTATTATTGCTTCCATCTTGTATAGAACAACCTTTAATCAGAAACAATCAAGAACTGTGGCAACTTCAAGACTTATTGTACAGTATGTTTTGGTGGACTAGTACAGTAGGCTCACTATACTAGGGGGCTAGCCATCAAGCATCTACAGATTTCCTCAATCCATTATTTTTCATAGCAGCACGTGCACATGGCTATGCCAATACAGCCACGAACATGTCACCACCCATTGACTACAACGGAGCTTGATCATGTGTTTTTTTTTTTTCTCATCAGTGGGGTCCCCCAGAAGCAAACTCTCATAGATCAGAAGGGTGTACTGTGCCATGTTCAGACACTTGTAGTGTTACCCACAGTTGGCAGGTATATTTATATAGGTGAAAAATGGACAAGGAATTCTAGGGAGGAGGCAGAAGAAAGTAGAAGAAAAAAATTGCTGTTCAGTTGATACCCTAATACTTATTCACATCTGCTCCCCATCAGAATCTAACTCCTTCCCCTTTTTTCTATATATGGAAATTCAAAAAACTTTTGTTAATTTTAAAACTGTGACAAAAATCCTCTCTTTTTGTTTCAACTACCTGAATTCTCTAGAAGGGGGGGGGGGGTATGTACATCTGTTAAATCTGTTAAAAATGGCAGGAGTAATGAATAATTAGCAGAAATACCATGTTACAAGGCATGTAGAAACTGAAGGCACAAGGCTAGGGCCAAAGGGATAAAATTCAAAATTCTAGTTTCATGATGATATTCACCATCTGCCAAATCTCCACATGACCTACCCAATTACTTCATATACATATTACAGAATTGGGAGATATCTGTATGATGTAAGAAGTTCATTCCAAGCTCCTCCCATGCACCAGGCTCTAGTAACCAGTTACAATGCATTAGCCATTCACTATCAGGAAGAACAGGGTTTCCAGATTCAAAATGGGAGAGGGCTCCTATACTTTTAATGATTGTGAAGAAAAAAATGGATTATGAATAGATGTATCACTGAATAGTAAACATTAGGATTGTCTGTGCCATCATATTTCCCATTTTCATATATGTTTGTTGAAAGTGTGACAGTGAAGAAAGCTGATAGGAAGAAAATCAATTCACCTGAAATGTGGTGCTGGAGAAGAGGTCTATGGCTACCCTGGAATTATGGAAGCCATGGACCGGAGTCTGCAAGATCTGATCATAGAATCATAGAAGTGGAAGAGACCACAAGGACCATCCAGTCTGACTGCCATGGAAGAATACACAATCAACGACCACTCTCCCAGGCAGTGTGTTTCACTGTTGCAACAGCTCTTACTGTCAAGAAGTTCTTCCTAATGTTTAGGTGGATTTGCTTTTCCTATAGTTTGAATCCACTGCCCTGCGTCTCTGGAGCAGCAGAAAACAAGCTTGTTCCATCCTCAAAATGGCACGCTTTCAAGTATTTAAATATGTCTATCATGTCACCTCTTAACGTAATCTTTGCCAGGCTAAACATACCTAGCTCCCTAAGCCACTTCTCATAGGGCATGGTTTCCAGACCTTTCAGCATTTTGGTCCACCTCCTCTGGACAAGCTCCACCTTCTCAATATACCTCATGAACTGTGGTGCCCAGAACTTGACACAGTATTCCAGGTGAGGTCTGACCAAAGCAAAAGGTACTATTATTTCCCTCGATCTAGACCAATGGTTCCCAAATAATGGTCCTCCAGGCATTTGGACTTCAAATCCCAGATGCCCCAGTCAGCTTGGCCAACAGTCAGGAATTCTGGGAACTGAAGTCCAAAATATCTGGAGGACCAATGTTTGGGAAACACTGATCTAGACAATACACTCTTATTGATGCAGCCTAGAACTGCATTGGTTTTTTCAGCTGCTTCATCACACTGTTGACTCATGTTTAGCTTGTGGTCTACAAAGACTTGTAGATCCCTTTTGCATGTACAGTTGTCATGCCCAGTGTCACTCATCCTATATAATTTTTTCTGCCTAAGTGTAGTACCTTGCATTTCTCCCTGATAAGATTCATTTTGTTAGTTCTCTAATTTGTTAAGGTCATTTTGAATTCTGATCCTGTCCTATGGGGGATTGGCTACCCTCCTAATTTGGTGTCATCTGTAATTTTGATAAGCATGTTCCCTATTCCATTATCCAAGTCATTGATAAAGATGATGAACAGAACTGGGCCCAGAACAAAACTCTGTGGCCCCCTGTCAGTCACTTCTCTATAGGATGAAGAGGAGACAAGGGTAAGCATCCTTTGATTTTGGTCAGTCAAACAAATCCAACTAACAGTTGCATTGTCTAGTCCACATTTTACTACCTTTTTTGCAAGGATATCATGGGGGACCTTGTCAGATGCCTTACTGAAATCAAGATACACTACATCCAGAGCATTGCCCTCCTCTAACACACTTGTAACTCTATCCACAGAGAGAGAGAGAGAGAGAGAGAGAGAGAGAGAGAGAGAGAGAAGAACAGTCTGGCATGACTTGTTTTTGAGAAACTCATGTTGACTTTTAATGATCACAGCATTCTCTTCTTACAGGTTACAGGCTGTCTGTTTTATGATCTACTCTAGAATCTTTACTGGTATTCAAATCGAACTGACAGGGCGGTAATTGTTTGGGTCCCACCCCCTCTTCTGAAGATGGGAAAAACATTTGCCCTCTTCGGTTGTGCTGGGACTTCTCCTGTTCACCAGGAACTCTCCAAGATTATTGTCAATAGTTCTGAGATTATTTTTGCCAGTTCTTTAATACTCAGGGCTGACTTGGAGGTCTCTCATTCATGGGATTACTTTAAATTGAAGTTGACTTGAGGACAGTTAACAACAACGAAGGGTGAGAGTCAGCCAGTGTTGCTGGTCATGGAACTGGTTAAAAGGCAACAACTGCTGAAATCCTGTCTTCTACACAACCATTAAAGGTAAAGGCACGCTTTCTAGTTTTTACTCTGGTAACCCTAAGGAAGTAATCTTGAAACTTGTTCCTGTTACATTCTGTAGTCATGTAATCAATAGCTAAAAATTGCACATTTTGGCTACTTTGGCAATAAAATATACCAAAATGTAATCTTCCTAAGGTGCAATGATTTAGGCTAATAAAGAATATGTTGAGATACTAACACACGTGATTAAATTTGACTGTTACTCTTGAGTCACGCATATGGCTGAATTAGAGACTTATACAAAGTCTTAAATATAGTGGTATCTTGGTATCCGTGGGTGTTCTGTTCCTGCAAATACCAGAATCCATGGATACTGAAGCCCGTGTTGTCCCCAATGGCAGTGCATGCATGCAGTCACACCATCATTAGGGACATTGGGACTTCATCACAGCCATGTGCATGCGCCGCCATAGGAGACAACGCAGGCTTGCCATCTCAGATCCATGGATGGCAAGTCTGCGGATACCGAGTTCCTGCTGTATAACATAGAACCTCATACACTTTTAAAAGGAAATTGTTCCATAGATATTGTACTATAGGAACCAATTAAGAGTGAAAACTGGATTAGGATTCTTTCTTCTTCTTCTTCTTCAGTGATTTGCTTATGTATGGGAATCTGCTTCCCTGAAAATAGTTATTAATATACACCCAGTTAAGTTCAAATGTACCCTGCCAATTTTCACAGAAAATAACCTTTCAAACCACAAATAAGCAGCTGTGAGATAAAGACTGCTTTAAGCTGTGTTTCATGGAATTAGAAAAAAGGATCACCACCATGTGGAGAAAAAATAAGGTAAGGGGGAATGACGTTGAAAGAGAACTGAGTTTACTTATTTGTATCCTCATGCAAACATTCTCTCTTTCACACACACACTCCCAGTAATCAGTCAGCATTGAAAGGTTATCAAAGCCATTAGATTTTCCAGAATGAGCTAGGGAAAAACCTAGCTGTCTTGAATCCCATTTTGGGGGAAAGGCGGGATGTAAATCCCTAAAATAAAATAAAATAAAATAAACCATGTGCCTTATTTATCTGCCGACTCTCACACTCCATCTGATCAGTGAATTCAGCAGGACTCAAATGTTTCTGGGTGCACTTTCTGAGGGATCCCTGCTCCCCACAGCTGACCAGCAGCCATTCTGAATTAAGAAGCTCTAAATACTGTTGCCATGGGCGACAAAGGAACATAGACCAAGGCAAAGCTCCACTAATAAAAAGGCTTTCAACAGCAGTCCAACCTTTGCTTGCTCACAAGTAAAGTTAAAATTTATGGCTTTTGAAATACAAGTTCTGAGAGAGGTCAGGTTATATGGCTGCCAGTAATAAAAGAAATCAATATGGCAGCACATCTGAAGAAGCGGACAAACTAAATAAACACTTCATCCTAATCTCCTCAGACCTGAATTAAGAGAACATAAAGTACTGTGTTTATTTTGCTTGCCCTTTATCATTCGGCTACAATGCATTGCTTGAATCTTCACAGTTCGACAGCAGGTGAGATGCTAATATTTGCCAGCCATGAGACAATTAAACTTCATGTCAAATCCAAGCCATTAACCTTATCACAAATCCACTAGTACATGAACATGTTACAAATATATCCAAGACTGTGAAAGTGACCAGATCCACTACAGTATATTAAATTTTCCCAATTTATATAGTGCGGGTGATTCAGAAATCAAGAAAACAACTTTTCTATTAACATGTTCAGCCCCATGTTACTTTATGAAAGTCCAGATCTTGTGAGGTTACACGACTTAAGCTAACGTCTATACCAAGACTCCATTATTTAAATAATGATTAGGGCCAACCCATATAACCTGTCCCATATACATACTGCATATAACATGCAGCCTCATATGAAAAACTAGACAAAATGATTTCAGGCTTTATCCTGAAGTGAGATTTTTTTCCATTAGATTTGCACAGATGTAAAAGTACCAATGCTAGATCAGAACTACAAACACAACTGAGTGAAACAGGTAGTTGTTTCCACTGCTCAATGAGCCTCTCATCTCACAAAATTCGGCACAGGAAAGTTCCACTTACACACGTAAGAAAAGGTACACACAGAGAGAGAGATACCTGAGAGCTTTGAGATTCAGCTCTTCCTAATTTAACTGTTATTGAGAGAAGGCTGGGTAATGGAAGCTCTACCCAAGATTTTGTTACAGGATGAAAACAGGACCAAACTAGTTTGACTGTGCTTGTTAAGAATAAATAAATAAATAAATAATAGTTCAATGTATGGTATAAATAAATAATACAATGCATAATGCAAGAATTATGGGATGGATTTTATATGGATATTGCTGTTTTAATGTTTGCATTTTATATTGTTTTCAGCTGATTTTTTAATTGTTTTATTGTGATATTGTTTTTTAGAATTTTATTTGTGAGCTGCCTTGGGTCCCCCTTCACAGAGAAAAGCAGGATAGAAATTAAACAAACAAACAAACAAACAAACAAACAAATGCACTATTTCTGTTCTGTGACAAGTCAAACTAAAAAGCTTTAGATAGCATCAGCTTTCATGGACTGTACTACTTCATCAAATGCATGAAATAAACAATCTGAAGACTGAGGAAACACTTCCCACTCATGTAGCTGGAGGAACTCTGGATCTGTTTCTGTTTAGGAACTTAGCCATTGAGCTGGATGAGGTTTCAGATGCAGGGATGTCAGATCATTTTCTGGTGTCTTGTGAGATACCACCTGTGTCTCTTACCGTTACACAAATGAAGCATTGTCAGGACCTATCTAGGATCTCCCTGGAGTCCTTCTCTCAAGCCTTCAATGAGTTACCCAGTGACATCTTAGGTACATCCATGGAGTAGTGGAAGAGCGATTGGAGTAACAGAATACCAGGAAATGAGACAGAGCTGGAAGATATTTCAGTGACTGGAGCTTGTAAGGGATGCACTAACTCCAGATGATTTGGCTAACCAATTCAACACTGTAACAAAAAAAACTGCCCTATAGTTCTGGCAACATCAAAAAATTGCCTAGTTACATAGTACTGACCAAGACCTTGGCTGCATGCAGAACTGCATATGCAGTGAACTATTGTGTATTAGTTGGAAAAGTGGTGGAGACAGACCCATCAGATGAGCTATATCAATGCCAGAAGAGTGCCTGTGCAATTTATTACTCTCATGTGGATAAATCTTGAATCTACAGAAAAAGATTCAAGCTCAAACCCATATGCCTTATCAGTAGCTTTAGTGTACCTTTAGTGTTCTATTTGAGTGTTTTGTTCCTGATTATATATGTCTGATGTTATGCTCTTTGATGAAGAGGGCATTATAGATACATGTTGTTGTAGTTGTTGTTATGTGGGGTGGGGGTGTAGGTGCAGGGGAATTAAATCAGAAAAAGGTACCAGCAGGCCAGGATCTTTAGTTTGATTGTGGAAAGGAGAGGAGGAGCAGAAAACAAGCTTGATAAGGAAAGTAACACATGTACGGAGACAAACAGTCTTTGTCCAATCCAGGAATAAGGGGCAGAGCGTAACCCCTTCATCAGGGACAGAGGGAATAGAAATGCAAAGAAAATTGCTTAAACAGTGGTCATAAAACAAATAAATATTTTAAATTATTTGTTATTTGTAATTTTTAAGTATGCTTTTATACTTTGTCTGTTTAATTATATTTTAGGGGCTATTGGGGGATGGGATTGTTTGTTTTATCTTGTAAGACGCCTTGGTTGTATTTTACAGAGAGGCGGGATATAAATAAATTATTATTATTATTATTATTATTATTAAATAAGACCTGAGTGATAACACAGACAAACCTGTACAGAGAAGCTGATTAGCATATATATTGAGTTTATAATCTTTGCATCTCTTGATGAAGAAGAAAAAATCTTAACTGTTATGGATATTGAAGCCCTCTACATCACCTCTGGGCAACACTGGTGGGTCTGAGAGATCATTTTCTGCCTAAAACCTTCTAAGGGGCCACCCAGACTACCAGAAAAAGAAAAAGAGCAAGTAAAGATAAAATGGTCAAAAGTGTAAAATGAAAAAAAAAAAAAGAAAAACTTTGAAAAATGGGTATTTCTTTTAAGGTTAAATATTGCAGCAGCTTGGGGGGGGGGAGGGAGACAGCTGTGACTTATTTAAAATGTGAACTGTTATTTATGCAAGCTTCCACAGTAGGAAATTCATATTCCTCTTTTGCCAGAAAAGACTTAGTCCAGGGGCATTTGGAGGGAAGGGTCAAAGGCCATGAAAACTGCCTTGGCAGGCCGCATGCAGCCCCAGAGCCATACTTTGCTCAAGCTTGATCCTTCACAAAGGGATCCCTCACAAAGATCCCACACAAAGACAACACTATAAGCCATCAGACATGTTACCCAAACTGTGGCTTCCACACATCTAGACACCAAATTCTGCCACTTGGTGTATGTATGTACCATGTTGAAACTTTATTTTTTTAAAAAACATGTTGCTCCCAATAGTGAGGCATCTTCCTTTCATCAGGAGCATTTTTAAGAACAGGCTAGTAGGATGCGTGCCTTTCAAAATGCTGGTGGATTGCAATTCCCATCACCCTCCCACTGGCTAAACTGGGTAGGGTTGATGAGAACTGCAGTCCAACAAGAGCTGGAAGAATGTACATTCTCCATCCCTTTTTTAAATATGCCTAATATTCAAAAGTGGAGGCCCATGAGAACTTTCTGAATTGATTAACCAATGACATTTGTATCATGCCTGCTTTCTAGGGTGGGCAGGATTGTATATGGGAATTTTTCCCTGAGAAAAGATTTTTCCCGTCGAAGCGACAATGGGTGGGTGGGTGGGCTGGGAAAAGGAAGTGAGACTAGCCCAAGAAAAGCTAGCAAGATTTATGGCTGAAGAGGAGTTTGTACCCCTCTCTCTCCTGTCCAATATATCCTTCCACAGTGGCTCTCATGCAGCACATGCAGGAGAAGATTATTTCCACCAAAGCATGCCCACACAGCCACTCACCTCTTCAATTTGTAGTCCTCTTTTCTTCTTTCTTGAGCCTACCCACTGCTTTGTTCAAATAAGAGCAGTGTGCAAGCAAAGCGCCAAAACCCTTGGCAATTTCGGATTGGGTGGGATATTAAAAGCTGACTCAAGGCAGGCTGATTCTCCCTGGGCCCTTTCTCTATGCCCTCCCAATTTATGCTACCAGCATATCCTATCATTCAGCACTCCCAGCCATTACAATATATGAAATCATTTAAAATTAAAGACTGCAACCACAAAATAATCATTTCCTCAACTCAAAGAAAAATCTCCTGATACAATGCAAGTTATATAAGCAAAAATACAGCAATAGCTCCATGCTGTCAAAGGGGTTAAGAGGGGGCATCGTAAAGTAATAATTATCACCCAGAAGTTATTATGGTATATTGATGAAATTTTGTCAGTGTTATCATCACCAAGTGACTTTTTCTTTTCCCCAAAATGAAACATCCATTGCAGGGTTGCCGATTTGACAGCACAGATGACGTCATTCAAGAAGTGGAAGAGTGGTTTAAGGAGCAATCTGCAGACTTCTACAAAAACAGTGTTTGGAGGGTTAAGAAACTCTGGGGGAAATGTGTAAATCCAGATGGTGACTATGTAGAGATAAGTTAACAACTACAAATCGTTAACAACTACAAATCAAAACAAACTTTCTGACAAAAAATGTTTAAAGGTGATAATTAAAACTTTATGAGTTTTGTTGTTAACTGCTCTCAGGTTGATCTCAACTCACGGCGACCCTATGGATGAGACATCTCCAAGACCCTCTGTCCTCCACTGATCTGCTTAATTCCTGCAAACCCTTAATACCTGTGACCTTCTTAATAGAGTCCATCCATCTGGCATGTGGCCTTCCTCTCTTCCTACTTCCCTCCATCCTTCCCTGCATTATTGTTTTTTCCAATGAGTCTTCTCATCTCATGATGTGTCCGAAGTATGACAACCTCACTTTGTTCATCTTGGCTTTCAGTGAGGTTTCTGGTTTGATCTGCTCTAGGACCCACTTGTTTGTCCTTTTGGCTATCCATGGGATTCTCAGCACTCTTCTCCAGCACCACATCTCAAATGCATTGATCTTCTTCCTATCATCTTTAACTGTCCAGCTCTCACATCCATACATAGTAATAAGGAATACAATGGCTTATATGATTCCAGCGTTTATGCTAAGTTGTATATCTTTGCATTTTAGAATCTTTTCTAGTTCTTTCATAGCCAACCTCCCCATTCTTAATCCTCTTCTGATTTCTTGACTGCAGTACCCATTTCTATCAATGTTTGATCCCAATGATTTCCCCAAATAATTTACTATGAAATTACTCCATCGGTGATATTTTGAAAGGAAAATATGAACACTCCCATTTTGGGTGATGTATGAGTTAGCTTCATATTTGTTGTGTGGCTTCAAGTCTTTTCCAATTAATGGCAACCGTAAATTGAACCTATCATGGGGTTTTCCTGGCAAGATTTGTTTAGAGAAGGCTTGCCTTTGCCTTTCCCCAAGGTTGAGAGAGTGTCACTTGCCCAAAGTCACCTAGTGGGTTTCCATAGCCAAGCAGAGATTCAAACCTGGTCTCTAGAGTCATAGTCCAATGCTCAAACTACTATGCTACACTGGCTTTCATATACTTCTCTTTAAACCAGCTTCTACCACATCTAGCTTTGTTTGGCATTGAATAGACTAACAATATCAGTAGCTGCAACACAACTCCTCCACTATTTATCTGGGAAAAGTCAAGAACTAGAGAAAAGAAAAATTCACCAAACGTTACTTTTAATATCCCTTAAGGTGATGTACTCTCTCTCTGGTCTCTGCCTCCTCCAAGAACAGTGAAGCCCAGCTAATGGTAGCTAATTGCTTCCACTATACAGGTTAACTGATTTATCATGGTCTGCATTTTTGCAGACTAGAGTCCAGCTTACAACAGCGTATGCTACTATTAACCTCTCAAGTTGCAATCCAATAGTGTGTTCTTAGTGTTTCCATTAAACGTGCTGGCCATCTTCACATATCACGCCAAACTAGTGGTGGGGAACCCTCAGCCCTCCAAGTCTCTCCATCCAGCCCACCAGTTTTCTTGCCAAGCCATGTTCCTCAGGTACAGCCCCTCATCTGGCCCCCACTCCATGTATTCCCTAGTCCTATTCAGGGTGCAAAAGGAAGGTGGAGACACATGCTCCAGGCTCATCCACCATCTTTTTCCTTTCCCATGTTGCCACGGAAAGCCCAAAAAGGAGCTATAACCATGACCAAGTGAATATGATTAGAGAGTTCTATCAATTGGAGCATTCAGGAACCCAGAAAACACAGGGCTTTCTAACAATTGGAGCTCTGTCAGTGAATTCACTTGAATGCAAGTGTGCCTCCTTTCCAGAAACATGGAGATTAAGTGTACTTTTGCTTTTAATCTCACTTCTTTTCTTTTCTTTTTTCTTTCTTTTTCTTTCTTTTTGCCATGGACAATCAGCTGCCCTTGAACCTAGAAACACAATTTGTTCTCCAAGTGAGTGTACCAACATATCCCTTATTCCTTTGTGAAGTAAACTGTTGGCACCTTAGAATCAGAGATTTTTGAAAAGACCACAAGAGCCATCCAGTCCAACCCCCTGCCAAGCAGGAATACACAATCAAAGCACTCCCAACAGATTACTATCCAGCCTGTTTAAAAACTTACAAAGAAGGAGATTCCATCACTCTCCAAGGCAGTTCCACTGTTGAATATCTCTTACCATCAGGATTACAAGACTGTAATTAATCTTAACTAGTTTCTTAGCTTCAGTACCTATGTTTTGTTTTCTTCTTAAAAAAGACTAATCTTAAAAAAGACTAATGGAAACAAGGGCCTAAGCATCCTAAAGGCACCAGATTCCAATCTGATCTTGGAAACTAAGCAGAGTCAGCCCTAGTTAGTACGTGTATGGGAGACTGCCAGTGAATACCAGGTGCTGTTGGCTATATTTGGATTGGACTACCAATGGGCGGTATAAAAATAAAATGTATTATTATTATTATTATTATTATTTCAGAAGAAGGAATTGACAAAGCCACTTCTAAGTATTTCTTGCATAAGAAAATCGTATGAAATTCATGTGGTCACCATAAGTCAAAACATAAGAGAAACAGAATGGTTCCCAATTGGCAAAAGGGTAAGACAGAGCAGCATCCTATCACCCTACCTATTCAACTTATATGCAGAACATATTGTAAGGAAAGCCTGCTTAGACACAGAAGAGGGAGGAGTGAAAATAGGAGGAAGAAATATCAACAATCTGAGATGTGCTGACGACACCACAATACTAGCAGAAAACCTCACAGACCTGGAACACCTACTAAGGAAGAGCAAAGAAGAAAGTGCAAAGGCAAGCTTAATGTTGAACATAAAGAAAAAAATAGCCACTATAGAGAACTTACACACATTCAAACTAGACAATGAGGAAATAGAAATAGTAAAAAAAATTATCTTATCTGGGATCAAACATTGATCGGAACAGGGACTGCAGCCAGGAAATCAGAAGAAGATTAAGAATGGGAAGGGTGGCTATGAATGAACTAGAAAAGATCCTAAAATGCAAAGATATGCAGCTCAACATAAAAGTCAGAATCATACAAGCCATCGTATTCCCTATTACCATGTATGGATGTAAGAGCTGGACAGTTAAGAAAGAAGATAGGAGGAAAATCAATTCATTTGAAATGTGGTGCTGGAGACGAGTGCTGAGGATCCCATGGACAGCCAAAAGGACAAACAAATGGGTCATAGAATCATAGAGCTGGAAGAGACTCCAAGGGCCATCCAGTCCAACACCCTGCCATGCAGGAACTCAAAATCAAACCACCCCCGACAGATGGCCATCCAGACTTCCAAAGAAAGAAACTCCACCACTCTCCGAGGGTGTGTGTTCCACTCTCGAACAGCTCTCACTGTCAGGAAGTTCCTCTTAATGTTGAGGTGGAATCTTTTTTTCCTGTAGCTTGCACCCATTGTTCCAGGTCCTGTTCTCTGGAGCAGCAGAAACAAGCTAGCTCCCTCTTCAACATGACATCCCTTCAAATATTTAAAGAGGTCTATCATACCCCCTCTTAACCATCTCTTCTCTAGGCTAAACATAGCCAGTTCCCTAAGTCGTTCCTCATAAGGTATAGTTTCCAGACCCTTCACCATTTTAGTCACCCTCCTCTGGACACACTTCAGTTTTTCAACATCCTTTTTTGAATTGCGGTGCCCAGAACTGGACACAGTATTCCAGGTGGAGCCTGTCCAAAGCAGAATACAGTGGCACTATTACTTCCCTTGATCTAGAATACTACACTCTATTAATGCAGCCTAAAATTGCATTGGCCTTTTTAGCTGCAGCATCACACTGTTGACTCATGTTCAATTTGTGGTCTACTAGGACTCCTAGATCCCTTTCACACATAGTCTCATTAAGCCAGGTGTCCCTTATCTTATATCTATATATTTCATTATTATTATTTTTTTGCCCTACATGCAGTACCTTACATTTCTCTGTGTTGAAATATTTTGTTAACTTTGGCCCAGCTTTCTAATCTATTAAGGTCATTTTGAATTTTCATCCTGTCTTCTGGGGAATTAGCTATTCCTTCTAATTTGGTGTCATCTGCAAATTTGAGAAGCATGCCCCCTATTCTTTCATCCAAGTCATTGATAAAGACATTGAATAGCACTGGGCCCAGGACAGAACCCTGTGGCACCCCACTGGTCACTTCTCTCCAGGATGTTGTAAGCCGCCCCGATTGCTTTGGTAGAGGGGTGGGATAGATATTATTATTATTATTATTATTATTATTATTATTATTATTAAGACTGAGCCCTTTGGATTCAGTCAGTCAACCAGTTACTAATCCACCTAACAGTTGTATTGTCTAGCCCACATTTTACTATCTATAAAATTTACTAATTTTATCAGAAAAGGAGATGAGATTAGTCTTGTTTTTGAGAAACCCATGTTGACTTTTAGTGATTATGGCATTCCCTTCTAAATGTTCACAGCTCTCTGTTTAATGAACTGTTCTAGAATCTTTCCCGGTATTGATGTTAGACTAACTGGGCGATAGTTGTTGGGATCCTCTTTTTACTCCTTTTTGAAGATGGGGACAATGTTTGCCCTCCTCCAGTCTGCTGGGACTTCTCCAGGAGTTCACAAAGATTATTGCTAGTGGCTCTGAGATTACATTTGCCAGTTCTTTTAATATCCTTGGATGTAGTTCATCTGGTCCTGGAGACTGAAATTCATTTAGGTTGACGAGGTATTCCTGTACCTCCTCTTTATTTATTCTGTGCTGCATTTCCCCTAATGTGTCCTCTGCTCCATTTCCCTCAGGTTGAACACCCTTTTCCTTTTGTGAGAAGACTGAGGCAAAAAAGGTGTTGAGTAGTTCTGCCTTTGCTCTGTCCCCTGATAGAATTTCTCCATCTCCTCTTGCAGTGGCCCTACCATTTCCCTCTTCTTTCTTTTGCTATGGACATACCCAAAAAAGCCCTTTTTTATTGTCCTTAACCCCTCTACCAAGTCTGAGTTCATTCTACTCTTTGGCTTTCCTGACTTTACTCCTACATGTGCTAGCTATTTGTTTGAATTCCTCTTTAGTTATTTTGCCCCTTTTCCATTTCTTATACATCTCCTGTTTAAAACTTAGTTCAGTTGAAAGTTCTTTTGTCAACCAACCTGGTTTCTTGAGACATCTCCCATTTTTCCTTCTCATTGGAGCAGTTTGAGATTGTGCCTTCAGTATCTCCCTTTTGAGAAACTCCCATCCATCCTGAACTCCCTTCTCCTTTAGTATTCCTGGCCACGGGATCATTCCCAGTGTTTCCCTAAGTTTGTTGAAATCAGCTCTCCTAAAGTCTAGAATGAGTGTCTGACTATGCCTAGCTTCTCCTTTCCACTGTATAAGAAACTCAGGAGAACATAATCACTCACCTAAGGATCCCACCACTTGCACCTCATTTACCAGGTCATCCCTGTTGATTAGGATCAGATCTAAAATAGCTGATCCCTTGTTTCCTCTTCCACCTTTTGGACAAAGAAATTGTCTTTGAGGCAAGTGAGGAATTTGCTAGACCTTGGAGTACTGGCTGGGTTTGACTTCCACCAAATATCAGGATAGTTGAAGTCACCCATCACTACTACATCTCTCCTTTATGAATGTGTGGTCATCTCTTCTAGAAAGGCATCATCCAATTCCTCAGTCTGAGTTGGGGGTCTTTAGTAGACTCCCACAATAACATCCCTGTTGTTTCCTTCCCCTTTAATTTTTATCCAGATTCTCTCCATCTGATTTCCAGGATTTAAGTCCTGGATCTCTTCACAGGTGTAAACATCCCTGACATATAATGCTATTCCTCCTCCTTTCCTGTTCGGCCTATTTCTCTTAAAAAGGTTATACCCCTCTATTCCTACATTCCAATAATGAGACTCATCCCTCCAGGTTTCAGTGGTGCCTATTATATCGTATTTGCTTTGTTGTGCTAGGAGTTCAAGTTCATCTTGTTTATTTCCCATGCTCTGTGCATTAGTGTAAAGACATCTAAGAGCATGTGTCCTCCCCACTTGCTGCCTGTGTGAGGTTTTTTACCTTCCACTGTTGGGCCCTTGCATCATTTGCCTTGTTCCCTCTATAACATTTTGACTATTATCTCCAGTCCATGATGTACTCCTGCCTTCCAAGATACCTTCCAAGATACTGTCTCCCTCCCCAACATAACTCAGTTTAAAGCCCTCCTGATCAAATGTTTGAGACTATTGACAAAAATGTTTCTGCCAACTGGTGTGAGATGCAGCCCATCTCTTGCTAGAAGTCCACCCTCATGAAATTGCAGCCCATGATCCAAGAATCCAAATCGTTCTTGGTGGCACTATCTACGAAGCCAGTTATTCACATCTGCTATCTTCCTCTCCCTTCCTGGACCATGCCCTTCAACTGGGAGAAGAGATGAGATAACAACCTGTGCATCCAGCTCTTTCAGTTTCCTACCAAAAGCCTCATAAACCCTTCTGATATTCTGAAGACTGCCTTGCAGTATCATTAGTTCCCACATGGATCAAGAGGAAGGGGTAATGGTCAGTAGGCTTGACAAGTCTTGTCTGCCTCGCTGTCACATCATGGATTTTTGCCCCATGGAGACAGCACACCTCCCAGGACATCTTGTCAGGCCCACAAACCATTGCTTCTGTATCCCTCAACAAGGAGTCCCCCACCCCCACCACACACCTCCTCTGACGCCTAGCAATGCTTGTTCCCTGAAGTGGTACTCTTATGGTCCCCTGCACTGTCCCTCAGGACTGTCCCTGCCGCTCTTCCTCTTCATCCTTGAAAAGGGAGAGAGCTTCAAATCAATTCTGTAGCTGCAAGCTCCCAGAATGATCCCTGGTTTCCCTACTTCTGTGTGTGACATTCCTCCAGCTGTCTACCTCCTGTGTACATGAAGTGACCTCCTTCTCAACAACTTCCTCTGTGTGGTTCCCATCCAAGACCATTGGTTCCTCTATGTCCCGGAAAACCTCTTGCTCCCTAATATGCTGAAGTGTAGCCACCTGGACCTCCAGCTGCTGTACTTTCTCTTCCAGGAGGGCTACCAACTTGCACTTGATGCAGGTGAGGTTTCCCACATCTCTTGGTAAGAAGACAAACATCCCACAAGTGTCCATATTGAGAAATCTTAAGTAAGCACTGAAACAGGACTGTGGGCTTCTCCCTCAAAAAGTCCCCTGGTAAAGACCCATGTAAAGGGCCCCTGTTCTCTTGGCCTTTTCACCAGGCTCTGTCAGCGAGCTCGATCAACTGGGTTTCTAACTCTACAGAGAGCTCCTGGATGCTACTTTATTCTGGAGGCAAGTCTCTGACTGTCTTCCCACTCAAAATGGTGCCCAGAAACTGCTTTCCTTCTCCTTCCTGGCAGGAACTTCCTGGCAGGGTCCTAGAGCAGATCAAACCAGAAACCTCCTTGGAAGCCAAGATGACCAAAGTGAGGCTGTCATACTTTGGGCACATCATGAGAAGGTATGAATTGTTGGAAAAAACAATAAGTAGAAGGAAGTAGAAAGAGAGGAAGACTACATGCTAGATGGATGAACTTTATTAAAGAGACCATGGATATGAGTTTGCAGGTGCTGGGCAGAGCAGTTGATGAGAGGGGGCCAGGGGATGTCTCACCCATAGGGTCTCCATGGGTCGAGATCAACGCAAAGGCAGTTAACAACAACAGGCAACCTGAATGCACATACATACACAATCTTTCCATAGTTAATCTTTGTTACCCAACATAAGAAATGTCCTTGAGCAAAAGTGGATTCAAAAACTTCTCCCAGTTACAGAGGAGGATGAAGGTGGGAAGGAGAGAATATGGATCCCAAAAGCCAAAAACTAATTCTAGATGTTTACATAAATGTAGCTGGTGTGATTCTCTAGCACGGATAAGGATATACACATTAATGGTGGGAAAGCTTCCCTGGAAACAGTAAAAATGCATATGACAGTGCTACAGTGTGCAAAGATACAAAAAGATCCTGCCCTCAGCCCAGTTGTTAATCTCAGCTAGAGTAATGGTCTGAATCTCAGGTAAGTGTTGACATATCCAACTTGCCATGGATTCAGTGGGTCTACTCATTCTGCGATTAATAACTGGACTAAGGATCCTATTATTTTTCTTTTGATCACTAAAGCATCCAGAGGGTGCAAGTTTGAATTCTGAACTACCCCTGCTCAGAGCCAAAAATCATTAACCTGTACTATTTCAGGGTGCTGGTTGAACTTACATTGCTTCCCTGTCTCTCTACGAGCTTATTTTGCTTATCATTCTTCATTTTCTCCATTTTTAAAAATACATTTCTGATGTGTGTGTGTGTGTATACTTTCTTGGAACTAAGGTCAAGTATAATTTAACCAGACATGTTCATAATATTGGGCTCTCTTCCCCTAATTCTTCCCACCTAGAATTTGAATTCTTTGGCTGTAAAAATGGCAAACATTAACATAGGCCTGAAACACATGGCCAAATAAAGCAGCTTCTGGCCGATTTGGGGGTGTGGAGTTTACATGACACTTGCCCCCAAAGTGACTGGAAGCTGCACTGAGGACACCCTCTGGTCCAAAGGAATAAAAAGGAGTCAATTAAAACCAACTCCTGGCTGGAACAGCTTGGGACCTGTGGCAACAGCCTACTTTGAGAGTGGGCCATGCAGTCGCCACAGTCCCAACCTGATCAGCCAAAGATTGGAGCAGCCAGAGGCTACTCTTTATCGGCTGTCTGCTTCACCCCATAGTGAATTGTGTTCAGGCACATTTATGAACTATACAGAAATGCTAATAGAAAATGGTAAGGAAAGATCTAAGCATTTCTTGCCTTAAAATACACTCATAATTCAAAAGCTATTCAGTTGTTGGGATATGATACTCTTCAGTTCTATTCCTCAACTTTCTGCAATATTCTGCTACATCCACATGGATGTAACTGGAAGGTGTTTTTTTTTTTTTATCCCTGGAAAATTCCACTCCATTCATACAAAGAAAATCTTTCTAACCACTCTGAAGAATGTGGTGAGAAACCAAATCCCATCTGATCTTGGAAGCTAAGCCCTGGTTAGAACTTGAGTGGCAGACAGCCAACAAATATCAGGCTAGATTTCAGAAGAAGGAACTGACAAAGCCACCTCTAAGTATTCCTTGCCTAAGAAAACTCTATGAAATTCATAGGATCACCATAAATTGATAGGTGACTTGAAGACCCATCCACATGCACACATCTTGTTTAGTACTTTGACTATGCTGAACATCTCACCGCTTTGCATGGAACTGATCACAAATTCTTTCCTGATTGATTGGAACTAAATTGTCTCATTAAGCTCACACTCTTCAAGGAGTGTTGAAGATAATGTGTGTGTTTTTTTTCATAATCTTTATTAGTTTTCTAATATATTTATAAAACGTAAAACAACCAACATATTTACATTAATTATTGCATAACAATCATCTTTCATTCATTCTAATGCATTCTTACATACTATTCACGCATTAAAAGACTTCCTAATATATATACTACATTCTTTTATGTACTATTGATGTAATCCAATTAAATGTTTTATTTTCACTGTCATCTCATTTTATTTTTTCCCCTCTTATTTAGTGAGTTTTCTCTTTGACCCTTTGTGTATTTTCCTCAATCTCAGCCAGATATATATTCTATTTTCTATTTTATCTTCCCTTATCTTATTCTTATTCTTGTTTATTACTATATTTGATTTATAAGTCTATCCTCTGTTAAACTTTTATTTGTTTTATTTGTTTTACTTTATTTCTTTCTTCATTTATATCGATGACTTTATAAATTTGTTTATGCGTTAGTTTCCTTCTCTTTTGATGAATGCCTTAATTTTTCTAATGACTAGGGACCATTCTTTGTGTAACTTATCTGTGTTTTTATTTTTTATTAAATGTGTCAATCTATCCATTTCTATGGATTCTAGTAGTTTCATATACCACTCTGTTAATTCTGGTATTCTATTTTCTTTCCATGTTGCAGCGTAGGTTATTCTGGCCACAGTTATCATATAAAATAGTAATTCTCCAAAAATGTTTTCCAAATCATCATTAAGTATACCTAAAAGATATATCTTAGGCTATTTTTTGTAGTTTGTCTGTAAAATATCTCTGATTTTGGCATGTACTTTATCCCAATATCTTTTGGCTAAAGATAATGTGTTGAAGACAATGTTATCAACAACCAACACCTACTGATATTCCCTCTTCTACACAATCTTTAACTGGAATGGGTTCCTGTACCTTTAATATGTTTGATATCTAGCTGAAAAGGTTTCAGAGGTTTCTGCTTTCCCAGAATTTCTTACATTTCTTATACAGAATGGGGGAGGGGAGCATATTTAAGAAAACATGGCATCACCCATCAACATCATCTAACACTTCAGAATGGATATGGTTTCTTTAAGACTCGCCACAATAAAATTTCAAGACAATATTTTGTCCAGAGCCAATTCTAGATAACCATCTTATATTCTTGGCAGATATTAAGAACTCCTAGGCAGCACTCCAATGGACAGATGGTTGGCAAAAGGTCCTTCCTCAAAGCTCAAATGGCTTATCTGTAGTCATGATTATTTTGATCAGGTCCCTCAAGATAAAAAGAAAGAAAATGAAATGTGGCTCATGAATGTTCCAGAATAGTTCAAACTCCTGCTGCTTATTCCCAAGCACTGTACAGATCACTTTATACTATCCTCTAAAGAAGTCAGCTACCTTCCTTAGTTGGACTCTGATTATGGGAATTAGAACACTGCATGTGGATCTTTATTTTCAATTCTAATATTTAAGGAAGGTAGGGATACATTCCACCCATATTTGTCCTGAATAGTTTGATTCCTTCTTCTATCAAGCTTCCCACACATTTCCAGAGTACAATCACAAATCTTCTTCTCATTTTTTTAAAAAGAAAAACGAATTGTGTTCTCTTCATCTTTCTCATTTCTGTGTCATCCTGTTTCTCATAAACACACTTGCCACAGGACGGCATCTAAAAAGAAGTACTACTTTAGTGTAGTCACATAATTTGGTGATGGCCACTAGCTCTGACAGCTTTCATGAAGGACTATCCTCATGGATACATCATCCCAGAAGTCTTTCTCAATAGAAATTCCATGCTCAGATCAGTGTATTTGTGCAAGCAGATAATCAAGGCAGACTGACAGCCAAGGGAAGACTTTTGGCTATATGGTTGCTTTTATACTTTTATATTTCCTTAAAATATAACACTGTGATATCAGAATGAATTAATGAATGTGCCCCTATAAACATCCTGGAGATAAGGAAAACAAAAATCCAGACATTTCATCTACTCTACCAGGGCTCCTTTTGGGTTCTTTACAACTCCTAACTCTTTTTGAGCTCTTTCTTCTTGAACATGGGTGATCAAAGGTCAATATGATATTCTATAAATGGTCTCCTTGTACCTTGTACCAAAGTAAAGGGCCTCATCATGTCTATTAGAAGAAAAGCTCCTTAACCAACATGTCCAGAAGTTCTATCTTTGGAATTGCCTCACACTTTGGTATCTGTGGTCATCACACACAAGACCAAGTATAATGGTATTTTAATTTTCTTTCTTGTTAGATGCCAATGGATTCATGCCATGTTAGAATATTTTCTGGTTGAAGTTTCAGTAACAAAACCAAATAGGAGTAACAATAGAAATCAAAGAGAATAATACACAGTAGTCTTTTAGAGACTGCTGTGCCTTAAATGCTGTGACCAAAAATAGTTTACTTATCTCATTTATGTAGACCTCTTCATAAGCCTGTAGTCCTTAGTTCAATACAGTGTATTTCTTTGTCAGTAGGTTCTCTCTAACCTTGTCTTTCCACCAGAAGGGTTTTCTTTACAGTTTATTGTTCACTGTGGTGTTTGAGGCTTAAGTATTATAGGAAGAATAATTCTTCCTTTTGATGTGTACAATTACTCAAGCAGGTCTCTGTCCCCTTTTTCTAATCCACTTAGATGTGCCCCCTTAAATGTGAAAAGAAGCATCTGATCTGATGAAAAATAAATTCCTATAGATGTTTATTAAATTCGGCATAAATCTCAATTGTTGAGATAAGTATAGTAATTCAGATGAATGCTGTGAGTATCAGCCTGAAAATGAGTTGGAGCCAACTCCTTGCGGTGTCTTGAGGTGGAGAGACTTTAAATGCAATATACTCAGCTCCTAAAATACTCGTTGTGCAGCAAGCATAACGTATTTTGAGTACTATTTGAACTTTGCTTCTTTTCTTACCTTCTATGAAAAAAGCATATAATTTCTACAGTACATTACAATACATAGTCAGTGATAACCATTTATATTTTCACAGTATTACTATGCTATTGCAGTTGAGATCTTTATCATTCTGGATTGTAGCAGTTTCACAGATTTGGAAGAAGGTAAAGGACATATTTCTGAATTTTAATCTAGAACAAAGTGTGATGTCAACAAAGAATATATAGAAGCTCATTATGAATGTCAATATTGTGTTAATTTTCAAAATTAAGCTGCTTATCTTTACAATTTCAGACTCCAGAATAATTTAAAGTTAAAACATTTTTTCTGTTAAAGGTAATACACATATACAGTCCAAAAACCACATATCAGAGGTATCTGCCATTAGTAGAACCAATATTTTTGTTATTTTTTCCTGCTCATCTATTCATTCCTCTACAGACAAAATAGATATTCTTTACCACTAATGTAACTATTTTATGCACCTTGAATATGAATAAGATCTGCTATATCTATAGTCTTGTATATCTAAAGTTAAATAATTCCATTGATGATAATGGAACTCAAAAATATATTTAAATTCACTGCCTTGAAATAAAATAGACTAAAATGTGCATGAGCATTCTAAATTGCAACCACAGATTTTAAAATTTGCATTTCTCTCCTGCCCTCTGCCCCCATGCTCAGGAAACTGCAAGAAGGAACAAGCTAACCAGAACTGCCCAAATCATTATCTGTATACTGCTAAAGTTCCTGACATTAATCATCTGTAGGAGTATGTTCATACATTTATTATAATTGCTTTTCAAGAAGGCAGTGCTGGTCCAATTGACACTGCATTCCATGTGAAAGAATGTAACTAACTTTTTATTTAAACAGTTAATACTCATCCATGTAGATAGTATAACAGCTGCATTCCATAAATGTGATTAGCTGCACAACTTTATAAGTAAGAGTTTATCACACAGGGACCACATGTACTTCCATCCCGATAATGATTAAAGCGTCCGCAATTCGCAAAAGCGCACAATGCACAAATGATTTTCACACACAGAACACAAAAACGCATTAGAAGCTCATTACTAAAGTGAGAAAAAGGGTAGAATGCACATTTGGTTTTCACACAGATTCATATAAATCCCATGAATGGTTTGAGAATCGCTTTTTGAGTGTGTGCAAACATAAGAAGTAGTTGCGTCACCAGAAATCACCCAGAGAAATTAACAATTTCTCTTTATAAATATTTCTTTATAAAAATATATTGTACTGCCACTTACTTTCCAAGAAATGGTATCCATCCTAAGAAAAAAGAACAAAACATTACCCAAATGAAGTAGGAAAGCTAGAAAAACAGCATAAAAGGCTGTGTCCCTCTTGGCAACCAGGCACGACAAAGCAGCACTGGAAGGACTGACAGGGGAAAGCTTGGTCTCTCCAGCTGCCTTTCTCTCTCTTTCCTTACCTGCCTCTCTCTTTATCTCTCTCTGAGGGAACTACTTCCATAGTCTGAAACTACCAGCTGCAGCAACCACCACCACCAGCACCTCCAGCCCTCAATAATGCGTGGTTTGGGGTGCCAACCCAAGTCCCAGGGAACCAGCGGTTCTTAAGGCAGCTGCTCTTTCCTCTCCCCCCAGAGCATCTCGCACCAACCCTTTTTTGAAGGCCATGCTTCTCTCTTTATCTTCCTCTGGTTCCCTCATTTGGCTTCATTTGCGGTAGCTTCCAAGTGAAGAGAGGATGCAAGACAGACCCACCACCACACTGGGAGTTTGGTGCCTTCTTTCCTTTTCTTCCTCCTATCACTTTCTGGCTGGCTTTTCTATCCCAGCTGCTGCCAGGGCTGCTGGCTTTGTGTTTTGCTGGAGGAGGAGGAGAAGAGCTGGCAGCAGCGGCAGGTGGGGGAAAAGAAAGGAAGGAAGGAAGGAAAACCTGTGTCATGGGGGGGGGGCGCAAAGGTTGGGGATCCAGGACTGCAAGGCCAATGAAAGGCAATCTCAGCCCCCCCCCCCATCTCCTTGGACAATGACAGCTATGAAGGAGGAGCAGCCACAGCCGCAGCCGCAGCCGCCGCAGCAGCAGCAGATAGGACTCTTTGAGCTGCAAGAACTCTGTTGCCTCACAAGCATACAATTCCAACAACTGAGGGGTTTTATTTATTTCTTCATCTTGGGGAGTCTGGTTTCCTTTCTCAGGGAGGTTGCAGACTGCTAGAAATAGTGCAAATTGAGTCTACTTTAAGGGTTAGGGAATCATGGGAACTGTATTTTATTGTGGCACCAGAGCTCTCTGACAGAGAAGGCTCAATGTCTCAGAAAAAAAACACCAATTCCCATAATTCCCTAGCCCTAACCCTAACCCTAAAAGTGGACTCAATTTGCACTATTTCTGGCAGTCTGCAACCCCCCTGAGTCTCTCCTCCCTCGGCTCTTCCATCAGCAAAGGGGGTCCCAAGTTAAGGCAAAAAGATGGAGGGCAAAAAGAAGGAAGGGAAAGACATGGAGGGGAAGGAAACCTGCCCCAAAGAACCATGGGAAATCTGACAACAAGTACAAAAACAGCGAGAATCCCATGAATAAACTGCAAGTGGCTTTCACACTATAGCAATTACATACACACACACACAGAGAAAAACCCAAACAAATTTGTGAAGGAAACAGAAATGAATTCACAATATTTTCCCCAAAATGACTATTTGTTTGTTCATGTCACTTTCTTGTCGGATTCTAAGTGGTTTGCACACAGCATCATCTGAAAACCATTCACGCAATTGCACCTAATTCGCTGGATAAGCACAGATTCCTACCAGTTTAAACTTCTATTTTCCCCTATGTGATAAGCTCCATAAAGATCAGAGATACGCTGTATGTAATATGGCTTTTGAGAGGCAACATAGTGCAGTAAATCTAGAGAAGGTGCCTTCATCTGCACTACTAAAGAGACTTTGGTTGTTCTCAAGCACCAATTACTAAAGTAAGGGGCAAGTACACTATACTTGGATAGGAGACTGCCAACAAACACTAGGTGCTGTAGATTATATTTCAGACGAAGCGACTGGAAAAACTGCATCTGCGTATTCCTTGTCCAAACCCTATGAAATTCATGGAGTTGCCATAAGTCAACAAGTGACTTGAAGGTGCACATACACTAAACCAAAAGGTGGACAAAGTAGAATTTGAATGAGAAAATTGCATGATTGATTGCTTCTGTTTTAAATAGGACCCCAGATTGCTTGTGGGAGGGCAATGCTTCAGGGAGAGGATACAGTAAAAAATGAGATAGTATGGAGTGATGAGAAGAGGTAACGGGGCTTTGGATAAAACCCTTCTTTTGTCTTGTAAATGGTGGATAGTGGCCAATTCTTCAATGTCTGTATTGTAACTAGAACAAAAAAGGCTATGTTGCTAATCCTCCTCCCCACACTTTGAGGTAAACTAGGAGGGCAGATTTATTATCTGGGAACTGTTCCAGCTTCATTAAGTCCAAGGCATCAGTGGTTTCAGCATGCCCACTGCCAGAAGTGTCATGAGCAGAGAAACCTAGCATCTGGAGGGAAAGGATTAAGGAAAATTAGGAACTCATCAGTGACTGCAGGTTTCTTTAGTAGCATGCTGCAACTCACAGCACTTGCCAGTGACAGCAGCCAGCTTCTCAAGTCTCCCTGGAACAAGGGGTTCCCCCCTCTCACACTTTCCTCCTGCACATCTGCTGACCTCTCAACCATGGGGGGGGGGGGGGAGGCTGAAAAGCTTTCCAGACATTCACTGATTGGAGGTACATAGCCGGAAGCCAAATGCTGAGGGAAGCCAGGGCAAGTTCAAAAGAACTCCACATCTCTAAATAGCCTGGCTATGATGCAACCAGACTGACATAGTACAGAAGCTCTCCAGGCTATTTCCCTTGCTCCCTTTTGTTTGGAGACATTCATAGCTTTCCTGCTGTCCTAAAGTCAGTGTGTTTGAAGAAGGTATACCAGTTCTTAAGATGTTCTAGAAAGCAATCTAACAGCACAGCAATTTAAAAACCATATCCTCCCCCCCCCCTTTTTTTTTTTGGGTCAATGGATTTCAGTGAAAAAGGATTTCAGCTTTGTTATTTGTCAATCTTTGGGGAGTTTTGCAAGCGCAGGGTCATTTGGGAATTTTACAAGATACTACAATACATTTTTCCACCCACGTATCCCTGATTAACAGAATTAGGTCCCATGTGTGATTTCCAAAATTTTAAGCTGCATTTTGTCTGGTTGTCAGCTGGAGGCATGTGGTTTCTTTGGAGTTCTTTGAAAGACATAAGAGTGGTTCTTCAGACCTCTGCCACATTTTGAGACTGGATGAATCACTCCAAACACTAATTTGAGCAGTATCTGGCATGCCAACCCATTTTTTGCAATATTCTTTTGCAATATGCCAAGCTCCTCAAGAAAAATATACCCCCACCAGCTAAAAACCATGTTGTAAAAAAATAGTAGCAAATTACTGTAGCTGCCTCCTTCTGCCATTCGTTTTTCTTCTTTTCCTGCCCTTCCCTCTTTCCTTCCCTTTAAGTAAGTCACACTGTGAATTTTTGACTGAAATAGGATCACCTAGTCTATGTGGTATTATGCAGGTTGAATTTCAACCTACAAAACCTGGATTTGTCTGTGCATCTACATTGTACAAATAATATAGATTGACACAATTTTAATTCTATTTTAATGTACTACTTTTGTATTATTTTAATTGTACTGTTTTTTTAATATTGTAAGCTGCCCTGAGTCCCACATCGGGTGACACCAAACCCAGGGATGCCACTGATGCACCCTAAAATAAAATCCAGAGTGAGGTTGAAACTACTGGCTGACTCATCTAGTGGCTTGGGTTTATTAATTGTTGCAGGTTTGGCACCTATGCTTTCAAAATATGTTAATCTTTTATTTTCAACCTGCATAACCATCTCCATTCGCTGTTAACATATACACTTTAAAGATATAGACAGGTTAGTCTGTAGAATCAATATATAGAGCAGGGGTAGGCAACCTTTCCCCTTTAAGGGCTGAGGGACTTCAGCTCCCAGAAGCCTCAGCCATGTTGGCCAATAGTCCCATGTTGGCCAATAGCTCCTGGGATTCTGGGAGTTGAAGTCCCTCGGCCCTTAAAGGGGAAAGGTTGCCTACCCGATATAGAGAGATCTTGTAGCACCTTTGAGACTAGCTGAAAGAAAGAAGTTGGCAGCATGAGCTTTCATAGACTTCAGTCAACTTCCTCAGATACTTTTGGTGGAGAGGAAGCCAGGATCAGAATAATAATAATAATAATAATAATAATAATAATAATATAGTTTATTTATATATCCCGCCTCTCCCATACCAAGGGCACGCGCACACACATGCACACGCACATGTACACACACACACACACACACACACACACACACTTTAGTCCACATGTACAAAGCATCCAACATGTTCAAAGTTTTCTGTATGCATCAGCTGGAGTATGGTCTAATCTACAATCCTGTGCCATTGATATTAAATACGTAAGATGTAAGAAGACTCTTTGTTATTTTTAAAGCCAAATTGTGATTCTACAGAAAATGATACAAGGCAGGATTCATCACTGGACTTCCATTAAACAAAATCCATCAGATGAGGGGCTGCTGGTCAGGGAGATCTTAAAGATCTACCTTTTCCATTACAGCCCACCCCTCTGGGACACCAAATCCTGATTCACAGGGCTACAAAACCCATTTTCCGACATCACAACATTCTATGTTTTTCCATCTCATGCCAGCATCAGTCAATGAAGAATTGTCTTCTTTATAAATGCTGAATGGATACACTTCTGTTGCCATTTCCATTATCATGGAATGATGAAGCTACTGTGATGAAGCAGCAGTGCAGTTAATATCATTAAACTCTTAATTTGATCCCCATTGTGAAGAATGATTGTGCAGAGATTTGTATTAAGTGGCCTATTCTCACCTCCTACAGTACTTAGGAACACCCTTCTACCAAGATGGACAGAAGACAAAGAATTCCCCTCTTAGCTTGTTGGTTCCTTATTGCCAATGACTGCTAGAAAAAAATTTAGTGCTATATTTTTAGGCTACTGGAGTCTTGAACTTCTGTCTATTTGCTTTCTTCTCAATATTCGAGATGCATCCCTTTATTCCACATCTATATCATCAAGACATTGGAAATCTATCTCTCCTTCCCTGTGCTTTGGTACAAGTCCTTTAAGATTTTAAAAAGCCAGCACAATTATTAAAACTAGAAATAGGACTGCTCACTTTCCCATTTCCTGAACTTCTTGGCACCAGGGGGACTATGGAAAGATGAAAATCCCAGGGCAGAGTCTGAAACTTCATCCTTGATCTTATTAGAATCTTATAAAATCCTTGATATTACAAGATATATGTTACATTACTTGTATCATTTTGCTTCCATTTAGTTCTGGGTAAAATGGCTAGTATGGTCAAGATGGCAGACCAATTCCAAACACTATTCTCCTAACTATCCCCCCCCCCCCCCAGATATTAAAGAAATTGTTCACACACTTCTTCCTTTGGGAACAGCAATCAAATGCTTTCAGATTGAAAAAAATATATATAAGTTAAAGTTGGCCACAGCACCCATGTAATTTCAAAGGGAAAACATTTCAATATTATGGGGATTATTTTGATGGAAATTTAAAGGAAGCATCAAGAGGACCCAGACATTTGGGGTATTATTTAAAGATATAATAAAAAGAGCCTATGTAGAATGTAAAATACAGATTAGGGGAAGAATCATCAAGTCTGAGAAGATGCCAATATGATTAATGAGTGGAGTGCTATAAAAAGCAGGAAAGCTTTTAAGATGTTAAATCAAAGAATAACTAATAAAGAAATAGCAGAATTGATAGAGAAAATGAAACTAGGAAAAACACTGGGCCCAGATGGACTTTCAACAATATATTATAAAAAAAAATGGGAGAGGCTTTACTGTCACCACTGAGAGATATGTTAAATGACATCTGGCAAGAGGGAATACCTGAAGGAGGGATATATATCCCTAATACCAAAAGAAAATGAGGACAGAAGAGATGTAGGTAACTATAGGCCAATTTCGCTTGTTAATGATGATTATAAATTGTTTGCATCTATTATACAAAAGAGGTTGATAGAAATCTTAAAGGAACAGATCCATGAAGATCAAAATGGATTTATCCCCAAAAGATACATAAAGAACAACATAAGGTCAGTATTAAACATCATAGAGCATTACGAAAAATATAATGAAAAAAAAATGGCCTTGTTGTTCTTTGATGTGGAAAAGGCCTTTGATAGGGTAAACTGGGCATTTATGAAAGAAGTAATAAAGAGAATGAACACAGGGGGGAAATTTGAAAAGTGGATTCAAGAAATCTATAGAGATCAAAGAGCCCAACTTATAATAAATGGGGAAAGAACAGATTACATAACAATAAAAAGAGGTACAAACCAGGGGTGTCCCTTGTTTCCCCTATTGTTTATAATGCTTCTGGAGACCTTGATCAATAAAATAAGAGAAGATACAGAAATAAGAGGAATAAAATTAAAAGGATATTAATACAAGATCAAAGCTTATGCAGATGATCTGGTCTGTTTCCTTGATGACCCTAAAATAAGCATACAAAGATTAAACCAAACTCTCAAAGAATATGGCAAGATATCTGGCTTTAAAATCAATAATGAAAAAGCATAAATAATAACAAAGAATATGTCAAAAAAAGAAGAGGACGAGTTAGAAAGACTATCTAAATACAAAATAGAGAAAAAAGTAAGATATCTTGGTATCTATTTAACAAAAAGGAATCTAGACCTGTTTAAGAACAATTATGAGAAGGTATGGAAGGGTATAAAGGAAGACATGGCAAAATGGTCGAAATATCAAATATCTTTTTTGGCTAAAATCTCAGTTATAAAATTGAGCATACTTTTGAGATTATTGTATCTGTTCTAAAATATACCGATTATTTCGGAAGAAAAATGTTTCATTACTTGGCAGAAGGAGATGAATAAATTTTTGTGGGAAGGGAAAAGGACATGAATCAAATGGAAAATCTTAACAGACAGAAAAGAAAGATGTGGGTGTGAATTACCAAACTTTAGATTATATTATCAAGCTTGTGCGCTTGATTGGATGAACGATTGGGTAAATCTAAAAGATGAAAGAATGTTAACCCTTGAGAAATATAACATTACATTCGGACTGCATGGTTTTATGTGGTAAAACAAACTTAAAGATAATAAAGACTTTAATCACCACATTATTAGGAGATCATTACTAAAAGAGTGGCTAAAAGTAAACGAAATTTTTTATAGAAGTCTACCAATGTGGGTCTCAACTCAAGAGGCGTTCTTTAGCAGAAGTAGAAGAAAAGAACCTTGGATTAAATATCAAGACATTCTGATGAACGTACAGGGAAAGAATGTCAAAATGAAAATGAGACAACAACTGGAAGCAGAAAAATAAATAACAATTGGTTCCTTTAAACACAACTCACAGACAGATTTAAAATGGATATGAAAATCACAGGCATGTCGGAAAGTAAAAACAACATAGATAAAGTATTCTGGGAGATAAAGACAGGTAAAATATCAAATTTTTATAAGACCTTGAAAAAAAGGGACATGGAAGCAGAAACTGTCAAACAAGCCATGATAAAATGGGCCCAAGACATTGGAGAGAATATTCTATGGGAACACTGGGAAACAACTTGGAAAAAAACAAATAAATTTACACTTTGTCAAAACTACAAAGAAAATTTTATTAAGATGCAGTACCGCTGGTATATTTAACCGAGCAAAATCATTGCGATCTATAAAAATGCAAACATCAAATGTTGGAAGTGGCAAGATATTCAAGGGACATTTTTTCACGTATGGTGGAAATGCGAAAAAACAAAAACATATTGGAAAATGATACATAAATAAATAACGGAAATTCTAGGAATAGATATCCCCCTTACCCCACAATTTTTTCTTCTGAATATGACGTATGAGATCAAAGAAAAGCGTTATATATGGATATTATTATATATGATTACAATAGCAAGGATATTACTCGCTAAACATTGGAAGAAAAAAATCAATTCCAAAAAATTGAAGATTGGATAATAAAATTGAGGGAGGCAATAGACATGGACATTTTATCTGGGAGCATGAAGGGAAAATCAAAAAAAGAAATAATGGAAGAGGAATGGAGACCGGTTCTGGAATACATGAAGCAACAGATAAGATAAAAAGGAAAATAAGAATAAAAAATAAATAAAAAAAGAGAGGGAAAAAATTACAGAGAAACTTACTAATTTGGGTATAAATTGGAACAAAAATTCTTATTAGAATTAAACATCATAGGGAAAGTGGGATAAATACAAAAGAAAGAGGCAAAATAGAAATATAAAGAACTGGATAAAGCACTCACCTCTCTTTCTTTTGAATGAAATTGAGCTTAGAGACCCACATGGGTTTAATCGGATGAAAGTATTTGAGGAAGCAAAGAGATTAAGGTTAGGTAAGAAGATAACTGTGTCTGGGAAGTCTAAATGTAAATTACAGAGAAGTATATTTGTAAATTGAGTAGCATATTATATATGCGTCTATGTTTATGATATATATGTTGTTTATGTATGCTGTATGTTTATGTTTATGTTATATATGTTGTTTATGTATGTTGTATGTTTTTTATTATTTATGTTTCTGTTATTAACAAATAAAATCTGTTAAAAAAGGGGGAAAAAGCAGGAAAGCTTCCTTCAGAAAATGGAAGTCTTGCCTAACCAGAAGAAAATGGTTGAACTTTGCCAAAACAAATATAAGTCTTCAATAAGTCACATGAAAAAAGAAACATAATTTGAGTACTATATTGCTAAAAACATTAAGACCAAAAAAATGTCAGAGAGAAGAGGGTTGGCCAGAAAGGCAGTTGCAGCATTAGATGACAAGTGAAAAAAGTGCTTAAAAATAGAAGACAGTATGAAAAGAAATTGAATTAATTATTTACTACAGAACACAGAGGACCAACATCTCAACAAATTCTGTAAGAAAGGTGTCCAGAAAAAGGAAACCAACTATTGGTGGCTAGTATTTCAGAGCTAAGGCTTACAGGCAAATTAGCAATGAACTAGTAAACCAGTCTACATGGCACCCATCCCAAAGCTGTTAACGCAATGGACTAAGACATGAATTTCTTGATCTTCTAACAAAAAGATGCAACTTGTTTTCAAAAATAGCCTCACAGTATAAGATTAGAAAGTAACTATCTTATGAAGCATTTTACAAAGGAGTGGGGAAAGGTATGTGTAAATATAGGCTAGTTAGTTAAATTTCCTTCAAGACCAACTAGCAGAAATAACAAGTCTGACTGAGGAAAAATCAGCATGGCCCTTGGAATGTGAAGTCCTGTCTGACAAAGACTTTGAGAATGTCAACTAGATGGATAGAAAGATCCAGCCAAAGGTGTGAGAGAACACATGGAAGTTAAACTACTTGAGAGAAAAGGAAGGGATGGACTCCTCCCCCCCGCAGAAGGATGCACATGTTGAGTCTCTCTTATCCAGAATTCCTAAACCCAAATACCCCAAAAATGTCCACATGGATAGCTGAGATACTGACACCTTTGCTTTCTAATGGGTCAGTGCACACACCCTTGTTTCATTCACTAGATTATTAAAAATATTATGTATAAAATTAACTTCAGGCTATGCGTATAAAAAACATAAATGAACTTCATGTTTAGACTTGGGTCTCATCTCCAAGTTATCTCACTTTTTATATGCAAATATTCCAAAATAAAAAAATAAATAAATAAAAATAAAATCCAAAATACTTTGGGTCCCAAGCGTTTTGGTTAAGGGAGTCTCAACCTGTATGACTTTCTGGTAGCCTGTTGCAGTCCACAGGTCAGCAGTGAGCAGGGCCATCATCAGTGGAATGTGGAGCCAGAACCAACAGGATTGGGAAAATAGCAAAGGCATGGAGGCTTCTCTTGAGAGATTCAGTGTTCTCTGCCTAACAAAAAGGATTGTGACCTCACAGGAAAAAGAGGCATCCTGGATCTTGGAGGATATACCTTTTTGCTAGTGGAATACAAATTTTATCTCATGTACTCTGGAATGTTTTGTTCTCAGTGCCACATGGCCAGGAGGACGAGGGATCTGCCTACATACCATCTCAACATAGAACAACACATCAATAACATTATATATATATTTTTTAAAAATGTTTCTTGTATAATTTTAACACTTTTGCCAGGTGAAGAAGCCAGTGGAGCTTCAAAAAGTCTGCATTGTGTTTTCTGTGCATTTTGGTTGTCCAAATAAAGTTATCACTTTTTTGTGGATTTTGGATGTTATTGTACTTTGTTATATGGCTGACACATATATGGCTGAATGTGTTTTAACTTGTGTACTAAGGGAGGTTGCAGACTGCCAGAAATAGTGCAAATTAAGTCCACTTTTAGGGTTAGGGTTAGTGCTAGGGAATCATGGGAATTGTTTTTTTTTTCTGAGACATTGAGCCTTCTCTGTCAGAGAGTTCTGGTGCCACAATAAACTACAGTTCCCATGATTCCCTAACCCTAACCCTCAAAGTGGACTCAATTTGCACTATTTCTGGCAGTCTGCAACCCCCCTAAGAGCTTTTTATGTGTTTTTAAAAGGCTCTACACCACCTTGGATTCTGTGTTGGGAGAAATATGGGTTATAAAATAAATAAATAAATAAACAAATAATGCAAAACAGCAGACTGATCCACCAAAACTGATGGACAATAGATTTAGAAGAGGCAAAGAAGTATTTCTTCATACATCAGGGTAATCAGTTTATGCAGTTTACAGCTATGAGGTATGGATATGCAATTAACTTTGATGAGTTTACAGTGAATTAAATAAATTCATGAAACAGAGTAGGGATAGGCAAAATGTGGTTCTGGGGAAACATGTGGATCCCAAGGATGTTTTTGTATACCTCCCACTGCTCATATTCTGGCAAAAATCAAGTACTGTATAACTCCTGACGCATCCAGTTTAGTTAATTTACCTTTTAAATAAGTAGTATGCCCTCCCACAAACTTTTCCCCCTTTTTTAAAACTCCACTTTTTCAAAACCAGAGGCAAATTTTTGGCCTCTTCTAGTTGATTTACCTTTTTTATTTTCCATGTACCACTCAAAGGAGCAATCTCATGTTATGTAATGCTTACAGTGGGAGATTGCAGATTTCTTTTTTTAAGGAGTATTTTAATCCATGCGACCCACAGAGTCCCAGGGACAAAAATAAATAAATAAATAAATAAATAAATAAATTCACATGAAACTTTGCAAAGTTGCCCATCCCTGGACAGGAACACTTGGTGCTTACTTTTAACAATAGCAACTATTTTAATAGCAACTTCTTAGTTACATCCTGTTGGACTTATTTCTTGCTTTTGGCTTCCCATAGGCTTCTGGCTGGCATCAGCAGACACATAGTGCTGGACTCCACAGCTGTAATCCAGCACAGCTCTCTTTATGTTCTTCTATTAAGCTCCTAATGTATAATCTAATTTAATCTAAACCCATTTTCCTTGGCTTTTCTCAGTGTCTGTGCAGTGGATAATCATCCTCTCTTGGCATGCATGTAATATTGCTAACTGTCTCCTTTAGATTTCCCCCAGGCTAGGTACAGTCATCAGTTTCAGTCTTTTCTTCTAATGTCTTCCTTTCTAGAAACCTCATTTCCAGGGATCTCAATTCCCTCTTCAATGTAGCACCTACAATAGCTTTGGTGGGAAGTGAGGTACAATGCTGAACAGAAATACTTCTCTTTTTACCAGGTAAAATGACAAAGAACATTTGTGCCATAGCATCTCATGTCTTACTTAACTTCCAACTTCGTTTATGTCGATGAAGTGCAATCTCCCACTGTAAGCATTGCATAACATCAGATTGCTCCTTTGAGTGGTACATGGAAAATAATACATCAGGAGATACATTCAATTTTAAAACACTGAAAATTCAGCTTTTACTGGTATTTATGTAACAACACATGTGTGTAATATTATCAATCTACAGAGGGAGAGACCTCCTTGTTCATGTAAGAAAAAGACCATGGCACTGCAACTCGTGGGCACCTTATGAAGGAAAAAAGATTACTGTCTTCATCTCATGGAAGATGTGGCATTCCTGGCATGTTAGCCCTTTGCTGGTTGCTACTGGATTTAAACTTTCAATATACATATGTTTTAGAAAATTAAAAGAGAAAATAGCAAAGGTTTCTTTCTTTTAGTCCATTACACTAATTAATATGTCAAACCTCGTAAAGAAGGACTCATCAGCTTTTCTCCAGTACTGCATCATTTTAAGGAGCTGTGTCAGCAGAGACCTCAGCAGACAGTCAATACATATTAAGAGAGTCCCAAGCATTAAATAAAATAAAATAAAGGAGTCATATGAAAAATGAAAATAAGCAAATAGCTCTGAGGCTAATGGAACACCATTTGTGAGTTTGCATAAAAGGGGGGAAAGGGCAGAATTTTCCAAGACAAACAAGAACCTCTACATAAATCCTTCCAATATATTCCATTATAACAACTGTAATACACAACTGTTAGCTACACATTTATATCTCAAATTAAATGGACATCTCACATGCTTTTGAGCAAATATGCTATACCACTAATATCACTTCCTCCCATCAGGTTTGAACCTTTTGACATGGAAGTACAGTTGGTGGGTGATGGGGGAAATCTGCATGATGTTATTCTGCTTGAGTGTTTTGGAGCAAGGGCAGCTACTGTGGCTCAGTAACCTGACTAGCATCCTAACACTATGCCCCAGATTGAACTTTCTTAGCAATGAATAGTGGCAGCACCAAGATCCCTTGTTGTGCATGCAGGGGTCTATGCATGTCTAAATGTGTGGGAAGCAGAATCCCATAGTTGGCATGTATAAACAAAGCTTTTTAATCATCATCATCATCTGCCTTTCATTAGGTAATAGAATGTCAAGGTTCCTTTGGTTGTTTGTTTTTATGCTTCCAGACAAAACATATACATACATGCAGAAAGAACCTGAGATGGTAGGTTATTAACTTTCTGAGCAATTCCTTGCCAGCCATAATGACTGTGGTGGGCTTTGTTCCAAGATGGTTTGATAGGAAAGCCTTCCATTTGTCTTTGGTAAATTTAAATAAAGCTGCAACATTTGCAAGCCTCCTTCTGAACAATAGCAGAGCACACCTTTCCAACTGATGAGTCACTGCTTGGAAGATTTTTCACACTCTGATGCTCTCTTCAGGATGAATGAGGCAGGGGGATCTCAGGTGCAGGGGGAAAAAGAAGGTACCGGTATTTGTTGAAAATCTCAGTTTGAAAAAGAAAAAGTACCTTTAGTATAGAGACGGGTAAAATGAGGGTTGGAATGAAACAAAAAGGCAATCTACATGGATACCTTCCTAACTAAGGAAATCTGAACAGCCTAGAGGTCATTTTTTTTAAAATATGAGGGCTATTTATATAGTACAGTTATTCACTGTTTGAATAAAGGTTTATTCCTGACAAATTGAAGATATTATCTAGGATTATTACCATATTTTCCAGCGTATAAGATGACTGGGCATATAAGACGACCCCCCCCCAACTTTTCCAGTTAAAATACAGAGTTTGGGAAATACTCTCCATATAAGACTATCCCTCTTCCAACGCACAATATATGTAAAATTTGCAGCCAAGTAAGTGACCCTGGGCATGTCACACACTCTCAGCCTCAGAGGATGGTAATGGCAACCCCCATTTGAAGAAACATGTCAAGAAAACCCCATGATAAGGTTGCCTTAGGGTCGCCATAAGTCGGAAAGGACTTGAGGACACACAAGAACAACAAAAAAGTCTGCAATTGTTTCATAGGTAGTACATGGGAATAGGAGCCAGCATGGTGTAGTGTAGTGTAGTGTTGGACTACTACTCTGGAGACCTGGGTTTGATTCCCCACTCTGTCATGAAACCCACTGGGTGAACTTGGACAAGTCACACATTCTCAGCTTCGGGGGAAGGCAATGGCAAACCACCTCTGAACCAGTCTTGCCAAGAAAACCCCAGGATAGGGGTTCACCTCTTATCCGCTGCTGTCTCCTTCACCATTTATCCGCTGCTGCTTCCTCCTCCTGCCTCACGCCATACCACACCACCCCTTCTTCCTCCCCCCTTCTCCTCTAACCTTGACTTCCTCTCTTCCTCCTCCTCCTTCCTCATGCCGCGCCACCCCTTCTTCTTCCTCCTCCTCCACCTGGTGTATAAGACGACCCACAACTTTGGAGAAGATTTTCCTGGGTTAAAAAGTCATCTTATAAGCCGGAAAATACGGCAAGTTGTTATTGTTGCTATCTACACTCAAGTTGACCCTGACCCATGGTGACCCTGTGGATGAGACACCTCCAAGACCCCCTGTCCTCCACAGGTTTGCTTAGGTCCTGTAGATTCACGCCCACATCTTCTATAACTGAGTCTAGCCATCTGATGTGCGGTCTTCCTCTCTTTCCACTGCCTTCCACCTTTTCAAACATTACTGTCTTTTTAAGTGACTCATGCCTTCCCATGATATAACCAAAGTACAATAGCTGTAGTTTTGTCATCATGGCTTCCAGGGGGAGGTCTGGTTTGATCTGTTTAAGGTTTGATATGTTGAAAAAACAAATAGGAAAAAAATAAACTCATTGAAGATGTAGTGCCAGAGAAGAGTGCTGAAGATACTATGGACAATCAAAAATAAAAATAAATGGGTATTGGTCTTTTGGGCTTTCCATGGTATTCTCAGCACTCTTCCCCAGCACCACATCTCAAATGAGTTTTTTTACTGTCCAGCTCTCACATCTGTACATGGTGATGGTGAATATTATGGCTTGGACAATTCTGATTTTAGTGCTCAGTTGTATGTCTTTACTCTTTAGTACCTTATCTAGTTCTTTCATAGATGACCTAATCTTCTTATTTCTTGGCTGCCATTACTGTTCTGATCAATATTTGATCCTAGGTATAGGAACTCTTTAACCATTTCAAGTTTCTTCATTGTTCATTGATTTCATTTTCTTTGCAGTAGTCAATGGGCACAAATATGGCGCCATTCCATGGAACGCTTGAAAAAAACACATGCTGGTCACCCCACACCCGATGGCCTGGAAAACACTGCCTAAAGGATGATATAAACACAGAGGTGGTACAAAACCTGTACGAACCTGCCTTGTATTGAGTTATACCACTGATCCATTTGGCTTGTTTTTGTCAATTTGGCTGAAGTTGTTCTTCTCCAGGTTATAGGTGAGATCTTTTTCTAGCATTACTTGGAGAACCCTGGTTGTCCCTTACAGAGTGATTGACTTGTCAAGTTTCCATTGATTCTGTGTGTATACTCTAGTTGGGACTAGCAAATATTTTTCATGCCCATAGGTTCACAGATATCCTTCTTTGAGTGCCAGATGAAAGGTTAGTAGAAGTGCCAGTCACAGTGCTTTTTACATCCTTCTAGTCCTAACTGAAGGATTCCTGCATTTATGAGCACTTATGCTTCTTGCTTCTACTACCTTCAACTTAGAAAAGACCTGACATATTATTTTCTCAATTTACTGCATTGTGAAAAGATCTTGCAAGAGCACTGAGTTCAACTTGTGATACTGCCTAGTCCAGGGGTAGGCAACCTTTCCCCTTTAAGGGCCGAGGGACTTCAGCTCCCAGAAGCCTCAGTCATGTTGGGCAATAGTCCCATGTTTGCCAATAGCTCCTGGGATTCTGGGAGTTGAAGTCCTTCGGCCCTTAAAGGGGAAAGGTTGCCTACCCCTGGCCTAGTCTATTATTGAGGATTCTGAATACAAAATTAGGGTTCATCTCCTAATTAGTGAGGAACTAGCCTAGCAGGAACATCACAAAGTTTATATAACACAGGGGTGAGAAAAGTGCAGCTTGCATAGCACATGTGGATCACCCGAGGACTCCAGTGTCGCCCTCTGCTCCATGTTTTGCACCCTACAACTATTTTTTCCCAAAAGATCTCTCTCATCCTCTATGAACAAGATGACAATTTTAACAGGTTTTGCTCTCCAAAGCTGTTTTAGATTGGGGCAGGGTGTCAAAACCAATATTGACCTCTGGCTACATGACTAAATCATGTTAAAATCTAGCAAAGATCTGACACAAAGGAACATTCAGTCCTCCCAGGTTTGATGGGTTGGAGAAGTTGTTCTCCCTGAGACAGTGTTTCAAATTAGGAGAATGCTTCCTAATTTGGTCATGAATCCTAATAGTGGTAACCTGTATTTGAGAGCCATAAACCTGGGACCTTTGCATTTTATGGTCCAAAAAGTTGTATGCATTGTATGTCTGGAGTGATCCCTGAAGCTCAATGAAGGGCTCTTAGGTAATGCAGTTTCAAATATAACATTATAGCACCAAACATATTTCAACAGTAGGACAGGTGGTGATAAAGGTCTCTGTTTGTCTTTCACTCACCTCATTTACTTCCCAAATAGTTCAAAGTGAGTTTAAAAAACTCCCAGCAATACCCAAATCTCATCAACTTCTTCAAGGTGAGATGATTATCAAAAGAATATAATAAAAAAAATGGTAAGAAAGATCAGGAAGCATTTTACTTATTGTTGTTCTGTTTCTTCAAATCAGATCCAAATTATGGCAACCCTATCTTTGGGTTTTCTTTGCCAGATTTATTCAGAGCAGGTTTGCAATTGGGCTGAGAGAGTGTGACCCTGGGCTGAGTGTGAGACCTGGCCAAGGCAACCCAATGAGTTTCCGTGGCTGGTTGTGGATTTGAGCCTGGAGTCCTAGGCCAACAGTCAGACCACTATAACATGCTGGCTCTCTGTTTTACTTATATGTCTCCTACAACTGCAGACTTGAGAGGCAAGGACATTAGAAGGGTTGCACTGGAGGAGAACTGAGACAAGGTTATTTTGAGAGGGAAGTATTGGGAGGGAAAAGAAAGAGGGGGATCTAGAGGGAAACGTCAGGTGATTGAAAAACAATTTCTGAGAGGCAGGCATAATGGTGGGTGGCACTGGGTGAGACAGCAGCAATACATTAAAAATTAAAAGAAGGTCTGAAGGTGTATTACACATGTCATAGGTACATGGAATTTGAGAACTATGTACCAAGGGAAACTAGACGTAGTAAAAAAGGAAATGGAGCATATAAAAGTAGCAATACTAGGACTGAGTGAAAGCTAAAATGGACAGGAATAGGTGATTATGAGTTGGATAACTACACAGTGTACTATTCAGAAAATGAAAAGAGGAGAAAGAATGGAATGGCATTAATAATGAGGAAAGACACAGCAAAATCAGTCAAAAGATATAATGTAAAGTCTGACTGACTCATGTCAATAAGGCTTCAGGGAAAACCAATAAACATCACCATAATCCAAGTATATGTGCCAACCACAGGGGCAGAGGAAGAAGAAATTGAGAGATTCTATGACAGAGTCCAGCAAGAAATTGACAACAAACCAAAGCAGGACTTCTTGTTAATCATAGGTGACTGGAATGCCAAAATACAAAGTAGAGCAGAATAAAAAACAGTAGGGAGATTTGGACTTGGTTCAAGAAACAAAGCAAAAGAATGACTGATAGACTTTTGTGAGGTCAACAATCTACTCATTGCAATTACCTTCTTCATACAACTGGAGAGGTGACAGTTGCTTCCAAATTATACAGGAGAAGGCAGTCCTGTAGGTAACCTAGACCCAAACCATGTTTTCCCCTCATGTCTAACTTCCTTTCGGTTTAATGCTTACTCTCTTTATTATTAATTAGAAAAAAAGACCAGCCCAATTTAAGGATGCATTGTAGCACAGCAGCCTAGTACAGCTGTTGATTGAACTTAGTTCTTATTCTGCTTACCTACTCAAGTTTGTTAAAAACAGAGCCATACTATTGCTGTTACTGCAAATGACTCAATTTTCTGTAAAATGCCAACAAACAGATAAATCTTAATTTATCACTGCAGAGTATAGAGATAAGCCTTAGATTAATTACAGAAGTCTAAACAACAATAAAAGCAACAACCAGTGACTAGAGTTTCTCTAAACTAGATAGGTGATAATTCAGCACTGTTTCATTTGCAAACAAGGGAAAACAAATATATCTTACCTTGTTGATGCCTGCTCAACAAGCTCACATTGCTTTCATCTGCGACTGGAAGAAGCATGGGTGGGGGCAGTAGGTGGGGTGGGTAGAGGAGAGAAACACACAAAGATCAGGAATTGCCCTGAATTCAGCAACAATTATACAGACATCAGATTATTTTCCACAGTGAAAAACATTTCCAACATTTTTCTAACATCTCTTTCTCTAACTAACTAATTAAACTGATAGTTTCATTAATGAAGGTACATATTGTCCAGTGTGGCAACTTAGTGTCTTTTTGCCTCTACTTTTATCATTGTGATCTTTATGTTGTACACCTCTGTGGTATTTTTATATTCAATTGTTGTGACACTAAGCTGCCTTTCAGGCTTTACTCTTCCAGAGATATTAATACCATGAATAGACCCCTGTCTAAGAGATGATGAGGCAGAGGGGTTGGTAGTGATCCTACCAGATTGTCCAGGAGTGTGAATACTTGTCTATTTCACAAGGCAGGGGGTAAAAATGAAGGTGATAGCCCCCTAGGTAGGTAAAAGGCAGTTCTGCATTGGTGGTACAAAATCAAAAAACTTTTTAAAACAAAGCCATATATTGCCATTTTAGAACACAGATGAATGAACCTCAGTATCTGCTGGAATTTGGTTCCAGGACCCCCTGTGGATACCAAAAATGTATGGATGCCCAAGTACCATTAAATATAATGGCATAGTAAAATGGTATCCCTTATATAAAATGGAAAATCAAGGTTTGTTTTTTGAAATTTATGTTTTTTCAAAATACTTTGAAACCAAAGATGGTTCAATTCATGGATTAAGAATTTGTGGACACAGCAGGCTGACTATAAAACTTCCCCTTTCTCCTATGTGAATGTGTTGCAAAGCAGCTGGGGTTCTGATTAACCCAGAACCAAAAAAGAAGATAACTTTAAGCACATCAGAAAATGCAAGCATCACAAAATGGGAGTCCAATTGATGCACTATGCTGCTTATACATGCAATGCCAAAATAACAAGGCATAAATGTTCAGTTACATGCAAACCAGTTTTACATACAGCACCTTAGGGCCCAACTAGACAGTCTCAATGTTTGTCATATAGTTTGGCCTCGTGCTGCTAATTTTTAAAGCATGGAGCCAGTGTGAGAGGGTTAACGTGAACTGGAAAGAAGGCATAAGAAAAGGGGGCAGTAATAATTTGATCCTATGGTGGTTACCTTGGAATCCACCTAGCCAGATGCTAAGAAGCTCCTGCTAGGGCACAAAATCCTGTCCTTTTTCTAGAGTTCATATACAGTGTTTCACATCATAGCTTCCATGCATTTGTAACCATTAACCCTATGCTGATTGCAGTCAGATGAAATGCAAGGAAGACGCTGGTGGAAATCTGTTGTAGGAGAATTAGTCAAGCCTCCAAGAATACACAGACTTTCCAGAACAAAAAGCTTTTAACATGATAAACTTGGCAGATCGAGATTAATTCATTACATTCAAGATGGCCAGAGTATTGCTCTTCAGTAGAGGCATATCTGTATCTCTCTAGCATAGCTTGTATTCTTTTTTTTTTCTTTCCTCCTCTTTCTTTCTTTCCTTTTTATTGGAGGGGGAAAGAGGAAAGAAAAGCTAAGTTGAGGTAAAATATAAAGAATTTAGAGAAAGCTACAGCACAATGAAAAATATTCACTACTCTGAAAACCTCAATAAAATTCACAAGTAGTCTCTAGAAAGCTTAACCAAAAATATCATCTAAAAAGCAAATTAATCAGCCAAGGTCCCATTTTGAAATGCAAAACATTCTTGTATGCTTTTAAGGATATAAATAAATTACCTTCCATGATCTAAACATATTTATAGTCGGCTAGGAGGAAAATCAGTCGCTAGCTCTCCAGATGGATATTATCCTTACACAGCCCTTTCAGTGTAATAAAGCTATAGCACCATCAATTAATTTTAAGTCAATGATTGTGCCAATAACATGACTCCAGCAGCTCTTATTTCTCCACTGCAGTGTTTCCTCATCTAGGGACAGTTGCATATTACTCAGAGAACATGTCAAATTCTGGCTCAAATCCATCCTTTTATGCACATTTTAGAAGCTATTTTTAAGTGGAAGCTCTTTCCATTGGAAATTGACATTTTTAACTATAAAGTAATGAACTAAATCTTACAGTTGCCCACTGCTGTAAATATCCACCTTGGCTGATAAATGGAAAGGAAATTGAAATAGTTGGTCATGGGGTGAAACACATGGGCCAAATAAAGCAGTTTCAAACTGCTTTGAAGGTGGGGTGTTTAGATGACACATGCCTCCAAAGCAGGTAGAAAATGGATTGAAGCTGTACTCCAGGGCTAAAGAATGGAGCAAAAAGAACCCGGGATATTCTGATTTAGCCCAGAAAATGCAGGCCTTCGATCCTGCATATAAATGCCCAGCACCAGAGCAGGTCAAAAGGAGAAATCCATCCTAATCCTAACCCTAACCCTAAAGCTACATATAAACACACCGGGCCAGGATGGAGCCAGGCAGCAATGTAAAAACATGAAAGTGTGACACCTCCAATGGACGTAATTACAACATACACAAATCAGACAGTCCAAGCGGGTGCATGGGGTGAAGGGGGCATGTGGGGGAGGGGGGGTAACTGCATGACTGTGCTTTCTTTTACTGGGCACACCAATGCTCCCATGCCCTGTCCTGGTGGAGGATCGCAGGTGCCACTGTTTAGCCAATCAAAGGGGCAGACATCCAAAGGGGCAGACATCCAGTCACTGGCAGTGTGTTTGTGCGACAGTGAGCATGCATGATGGGGAGGGGACCAAAAATATTACCCAGCGGCACAGCTTGACACTGCTTCATGCGATCAGACCATGCACATTTGGGCTGCCTTGGGAGCAGCCAGTGTGGTTAGCAGGGTTTCGCACCTGTTTCAGAAAAAGCAGTTTCGAGAAGCTTTTTCCTGCCTGTCTGTTCCGCCCAATAATGGTCAAGACCCAGATTTTGAAATTAAAATAAAGACAACAATGTGAAGTTTATTTTTTTTTATTCAAATTATTTTGAATAATGCTGAGACAATTCAAAAATTAAAGTCTGTTTGAAAATGTTAGGTCTTCATGTGCTTATTTGTTAAATTTTGTAAAAAAAAAAAAGTTACAGATTTTTCTGATTTGTAAAAAGCCCAACATATTTTTGCTTTTATATTACTGAGGCTACACATTCAAACTACCAACAGCAGAATTTTCTGGAGTTAGATGAAAATTTCTAGAGTTGGCTAAAAATGCAGAGAGTTTTAACCAACCTCAGAAATTTTTGCTATTGATCACTTGAATGTGTAGCCCCTGAAGAAAGCCACTATAGCTGCATCTGCACTGCAGAAATTAATCAGTTTGACACAACTTTAACTACCAAGGCTCAATGCTATGGAATTCTGGGATTTGTAGTTTGTAGTGGCACCAAAGTGCTCTGACAGAGAATGCTAAATGTCTAACAAAACTAAAATTCCCAGAATTCCATAGCAAATTGAGCCATCACAGTTAAAGTAATGTCAAACTGGATCATTTCTGCAGTGCAGATGCAGCCTATGTAATATAAAGGCTGAAAGACATTGGGCTTTTTATAAAACAGGATAATCAGAAATCTTCAAAAATCTTTTTAAAGAATAAAATCTAGTCACCAATAAATACACGAAGACTTCTTTCTTCTTTAGCTTGGATCCTACAAGTGTTTTCCAGTACTAGTTTGTGATTTCGAAAATGTCAGGTGGTAAAAGTCAAAGAAATAATAAAGTTCCATGTGTGCCGCTTTTTTAGACAGCGATGGGGGGGGGGGGAATGCAAGAATTGTTTCATCCTGCAAGTTTGCATCATGGAACAAGACAGAACTCTGGACTGTTTTGTTTGAGCAGCAGAATCTCCCCCCACACATGGGAGCCACCAGCTACCACTGGTTTTGTTTAACATGTCATCTGCCAACAGGCAGCTTCCCTTCTCTAATTTATTCTCTCCCAACAAGCCAAGGTAAGGAGTCAAAGGAACCTCTATGGTTTGTTAAGCCATTCCCATTGCAAATAGGAGCGATCAAGCAGCATCCACCAGCATACTCCTCATCCTCTACAAACCAAGGTTCCTGCATATCCCTGGTGTCTTGCATCATGTCTTGCAAGTTTCCTAACTGTATTTTTTTTAAATAACAGTACTTCTGTTGCTGTTGTTGTGTGCCTTCAGATTCTTTCTGACTTATCGCAACCATAAGGTGAACCATCATGGGGGTTTTCTTGGCAAGATTTGTTCAGAAGGGGTTTGCCATTTTCCTCCTCTGAGGCTAAAGTCACCCAGTCAGTTTCCTTGGCTGAGTGGGGATTCGAACCCTGGTCTCCAGCATCCTAGTCCAATGCTCAGACCACTACACCATGGGGACTCCTGTTGCTACTGCAAAGTTTTTTTCTATTTTCCTCCGTCACAGGGTTCAGTTTGTGCACTCTCCTTGTACCAAGTGGAAGGGGGCTTTTTCTCCTAAATCTCCTGGTTGAAGAGAGAACCAAAAAAAAAAAAAAAAAATCTTGTAGCAAACACTTTTAAGTACCTAGGATACTCTGCCAGCATTTAGCAAGAATTTGCATGGAAATAGATGCTTAGATAACAAATAATAATTTATTCCTTGGCATTCAGCAAAAACAATGTGTAGACAAACCTTCATTTTTGCAGTTCACAAGGATATGTTTTCTTCTTTATATTCTCCTCACTTGGGCTGCGTATGGTATTGTTATCACTGAGATAATGCAAATGGTTCCTTTTTTTTCTTTACAGCTCCTCTGCCTCTCATTCCTAAGTAATGCACTGTTAATTAAGGCCATCATAGCTTATTTTACACCTCCTTCCTCATACACTAAATGAAGCAGATTAATCCCCTTGCAATGGAATACTGTAAAACATTAATAATCTAAATCCTAATTGAACTTGCGGTATGCCATTATCACTTCCGCTCAGTTTCCATGACATAACCGCCACCCCTTTGTCACAAAAACCCCTCATGGAACAGACTTCAGGAAAAATCATCTTAACATTGGCCTGCATATTCAGTACCACTGAGCCCTACTTGAGTATTATGTTAAAGACATTTGCAATTTTTCTTGCCTCACTGCTACACACACGAGTTTGCTAGATTTTTACTTTAAACCTCCTGTGCTAATCCCGACTGATACTAATGAATATTTATTTATTTATTTATTTTTCATTTCAAGGACTTATATCCCGCCTTTCTCTCTCAATGGGATTCAAGATGGGTATTTTCAAGTTGCATACAGATTTTTAAAATCTACCATTTACTTGCAGTTATTAGAATAATATATACTATCCCAATTTCCAGCAAAAAGAAGCAGTGCCCAAGCTCTCCCAGTTCTTGTTTCCTCACCTTCTCCTACACTCTAACAATCTGTCAAATATAACATTTCTTGTATAAAGAAACACAGGTAATGGAATTGTACCCCAGACTGTAGCTGAAACAGAGCAACTGAGAAATAAGAGGAAGAATCAGTGTGCCTGGAGGCAACCTCAAGGTTTGCAAAGTACTGAAATCTTTAAGGTAAGAAGACAAAACAGTGGTGAGGGCTGTGGAGTGAGATGAAGTGGAGGGTGGAAGTGAAATGCCTTGTTTGGCTGGTTAGAACCCTGAAAAGGAGCTCTCCTTTTTAGGAAGAAGATACAATGCAAGACTTTGTTGAAGCTCCCCACTCAAATAAGCCAACTCAAACTCTAAGTCTGGTCACAGTTGCCACTTTTAATATTTGCTGTCATTCACAAATAACAGTAGCCATACCTGGAGAAAAGTGCTCGCTGTAATCCTTTCCCTAACAGTGAAGGTACTTGAATCCAATATACACAGGTCAACTGTTGTGCATAAATTGCAATGAAATGATGTTGTTGTCTGCCTTCAAGTTGTTTATCAGTTATGGCATCCCTAAGGTGAACCTATCACAAGGTTTTCTTGGCAGGGTTTGCCCCTCTCTGAAACTGAAAAAGTGTGACTTGCTCAGGTTCACCCAGTGGGTTTCCATGGCTGAGCAGGGGTTCAACCCCTGGTCTTCAGAGTCATAGACTAATGCTCAAATCACTATACCACATTGGCTCCCAATGAATTATTAGAATATGACTAATAGAAAGGTTCTATGCATGTATACATTGCAGTATGCTTCCAAAGGGGTATACAGTCACAAAAGTAAAGTGAATGGTCTAATTGTATACAGCTCTAATCAGAAATAAGCTCCACTGAGTTCATTTGGACTGACGTATTCCCAAGTAAGAAGATCTTGGATGGCAATCTAAAAGAGAATACTCAGAAAGCTGTCTAACAGCACTTCAATATCTGACACCCCCTGTGAGGCTGCATCCACACTGCAGAAATAATCTAGGTTGACATCGCATTAACTGCCATGGTCCAATGTTATGGAATTCTGGGAATTGTAGTTTGTTGTAGCACCAGAGATCTCTGACAGAGGTGGCTAAATGTCTCACAAAACTACAATTCCCAGAATTCCACAGCATTGAGCCATGGCAGTTAAAGTGGTGTCAACTTGGATTATTTCTGCAGTGTGATGCAGCCTGAGTTAACAAATGTCGAGAGTGTTGGCGCATGTGTGACCTGAAGTCCACACGCAGATTTGTGCCAGGAACAAATGCCACAGAAAGCTCTGCTGTACAGTTTATGCAAGTTGAAGAAATCCTTCTCCCACACAGAAGCTGCAGACACAACAACTGCTGAGTTCTCTATGAGAGGCTTTTAATCTTCATTGCAACATATACAGGTACTTATACCAACACAGATGGAGCATTGGAATGCCTTCCTTATATACACAATCTCTAGCAGAGATTTTAGTCCAACCCTCAACTGGCGTTTCCTACCTCACATGTGCCATGACTGTGCAGTATTGAAGCTTGATGACTTCATGTCCTGCCTGTGTGTCATCATCTTCCTGTGACTCAGCACCCTTCAATATGCACACGCATCATGGTTTCCTTTTGAACTCAGGTTACCTTTCACCCTTGTTCTCCATTGCAGCATCTAGGACATTTTCCCTCTGGATGCAATCCATCCAGAAAGAGAGACTATTTGACACCTAGCCTATTTTATTTTATTTTATTCCATATCCCCCATTTAATTCAATAATTCACAAGGTGGCTTATAATAAAAACACCAACACAAAAGCAGTATAACAAAAACCCTCCAAGGAATTATATGACAGAGCGAAAACACCAACAGAATCATAACTTCTTAAAAAGTAGATTTCCAGTACTGAAAAAAAATATACATATGAAAACTAGTTGTACCTCTTAGGGAAGGGAGATCAGTATGGGTGGGGGAAGGCACAATTTTAAAAAGGTTATTTAGTTCACTATGATATTTGATGCCCACATGGTAAAAGCTTAGCAGCAATATACTTTGAGTACAATTTTGCTCTTTTACAGTGCACTGTGAAGGATTCCCCCTTCATCCCTTTCCGTTCTTACAGTCATCATATATTCCCTACTACCTATTATTAGAAACCATGTGAAAATAAAATTTCCTAAATGATAATATTAACCTTCAGAGTAACCACAATAATTGTAATAAAGAAAGAAATAAGGAAAAGTATTTCCCATTTCCACTTAAAATTGTAGGGGCTCATTCAAACTATGAAATTTACATATAATATCCCAGTGGATATTATACAAAATATTTCTCTTTCAGAATATAATATCCCATCCAATCTATCCTAGCATAAATTCTCAATCCCTTCCCAAAGAAATACATGTGTGCATAGTATGTATCAGGGGTTGGCAACCTTTTTGGGGGCGGGGGCGGCCCCCCTGTCCCCCGATGGCCCCCGGGCCACGGCGGTATGCACGCACGTGTGCTACCAGGAGGGCTCCCTCTACCGCACTGGACCTCCGAGAGGAATCCAAAATGCCACGGGGGTCCCCCAGGAGGGCTCCCTCGACCACACTGGGCCTCCGAGAGGAATCCAAAATGGCACCCTGGAGGACCCCCACGACTGCAAAAGGTGGCGGCGGCGGTGGTAGGACAGGGCAGGGGCCGGACCGAAGGCCGCACCCAGCCCACGGGCCTTAGGTTGCCAACCCCTGGTATATAGCAAAGCAGCTTCATTTATATACCGCTTCATATCACGCTATGGGATGTCTAAGCCATTTACAACTATAAGCTCATTGCCCCCCAACAGTTGGGTACTCATTTTAGCGACCTCGGAAGGATGCAGGCCTGAGTCTAGCCTGAGCCCTGGCTAGTATTGAACTCGCAACCTTGTGGTCTGAGTGAGTGGCTGCAGTACAGGCATTTAACCACTGCGCCACCAGGGCTCTTTTGTATATCATTTGTATATAGGATGAGGCTCTACTTTACTTAACTTATTGCTATTTGACAGCAAAATTACATGACTTTGGGTCATGATATTTGAAACATATCAGATCCATCTTGATTATAAGACTGACCTAGTCAGGAAAAAATTATGTCATACTCATGGACCGGTCCAGGTTTGTTTCAAACGTATGCACATAGGAATTCGTTTCCTTGAAAATATGAAAGTAAGTGTCATACACAGTTGCTCTAATAGAAACAACACAATAAGAGACATCCAGATATGGTTGTCTTATTATAACTGACATAACCAATATGTAAGGGATGTCCAAAGCTAGGGAATTGTCTGAGTGTTGTGTGCCTTCGGGTCAGTTTTAACTTATGGTGACCCTAAGGTGAAATATCATAGGGTTTTCTTGGATTTGTTCAGAGGAGATTTGCCATTGCCTTCCCCTGAAGCTGAGAGCCTGTGACTTGCCCACAGTCACCCAGTAGGTTTCATGGCCAAGCAATAATCAAACCCTAGTCTCCAGAGTTTTAGAAAAACACTCCAACCACTATGCAATACTGGCTCTCACAAGAGAAAAAAACCCCTGAAACCAGCCCCCCCCCCCCACACACTGTCATGGCCTGCCTGGATGAGGACAAGGAGGATGACCCAGAAATTCCTCTGGGTCCTGAGCCTAGAGCAGAGGAGCCCCAGCCTGGCCCTAGCAGTCCTGCTGTGCCATCTCCCTCTGGAGCCCTTATCTGAGCCCAGACCAGTGGAGACCATCGGTGGACGACTACTCCAGTCTATTCCCATGCCTCATCAGACACCCGTGCTTCACCTTGAGATCCAGGCCCATGTGGAAGAGATTCAGTTTCTGCTGGCCGCCATACCTCATTTCCCTCTGGTCTTGGTAATGCCCTGGCTCTCAAGGCATGACCCACACATCTCCTGTCCTGCTCACCTCCGAGTATTATCAGGAGCACTGTTGGCCAGGACGGATCCCCACGGCAGTAGCAGCGCAGACCCAGGCCTGTCCGGTCACACTGCTGGTGAAATATCAGGACTACACTGATGTGTTTCACAAAAAAGAGGCGGACCGGCTTCCCCCACACCAACCCTATGACTGTGCCATTGACCTGGTACCTGGGGTCCCTATTCCGGCAGGGTGCATTTACTCCCTCTCTGAGCCTGAGCTGGCGGCTCTGAGGGATTTCTCCAAGTCTCCTGCAAGTCTCCTGCAAGCCCACCCGTCTTATTTGTGTGCAAGAAGTGCGGGGAGCTGCACCTTTGCAATGACTACTGGGGACTCAACCAAATCACCATCCGGAAACGGTACCCATTGCCATTGATTCCAGAGCTGCTGGAGTGGCTCCACCATGCCAAGGTCTTCACCAAGCTAGACCTCCGGGGAGATTCCTTTATGCCCTTTGGACTGTCCAACACTTTATTAATGATGTGTTCTGGGACTATCTGTACCGCTTTGTCATCATTTATTTAGATCACTTTTTGATTTATTCCCCTAGTCAAGCGGCCCATGATGCCCACATCTGCGCTGTGCTTCAGAGGCTCTGGGAGCACTGGCTCTATGCGAAGCTTGAGAAGTGTACCTTTGACCTTCGCGAGATGGACTTCTTGGGCTACCAGATCTCAGCCCAGGGCATGGCCATGGACAATTCCAAGGTGGAGGTGGTTCTGTCCTTGCAGCCTCCTCGCAGCAGAAAGAACGTCCAGCAGTTTCTAGGGTTCGAAAACTTTTACCGGAAGTTCATTGAGGACTATGCAACCCTAGCGGCCCCATCTCCCAACTGTTGCAGGGGAAGGCTCGCTTCCAGTGGACGGCGGCCACGCAGCAGTTTTTCAAGACTTTGAAGGCACACTTCACGACCCTTATCCTGCAGCACCTGGATCCAGGGACGCTCCTCGTCAAGGCAGATGCCTTGGACGTCACCCTTGGGGCTGTGTTGCTCCAGCCCACAGGGCCTCAGGTGCACCTGTTGTCTTGCGCTTTCTACTCCTGACAGCTCGCATCTGTGAAGCGGAATTACACCATTTGGGAGAAAGCTCTTGGCAATCAAGGCGGCTTTTGAGACTTGGTGGCATCTCCTTGAGGGGGCGGCTCACCCAGTGCAGATTCACATGGACCATCATAATTTGGAGCACCTGCAGACGGCACGGAAGCTGTCCCAGCAGCAGAAGCAGTGGTCCATGTTCTTTGCCCACTTCAATTTTCATCTGCAGTATGTGCCACGAGTCCAGAACTGTCAAGCAGGCACTCTCTCCTGGAAGCCAGAATATGCCGTAGACCTGGAGGGGGAGTTCCAGTCCACCATTCTGCGGCCAGAGAATTTTGCCACTGTTCTGAGGGAGGCTACTTTGTTGGATTGGATCCGCAACCTCCAGACCAGGACCTAGTGGGGACCCAGCATGTTGCAGAGGGGGATGCTTCTCCCTTCACTTTCTGGGAGGGCCTGTTCTACCACTGAGGTTGCCTCTACGTGCTAGCTGGTTCATGTCAGGAGGAGGTCTTGAAGTTGTGCCACAACAGCAAGCCAGCAGGACATTTTGGCTTCTGTAAGACTCTGCACCTCCTCACCCGGGGGTTTGGGTGGCCCTGTGTCTAGGCAGAGTTAGCCAAGTACGTTGACACTTGTCCGGTGTCTCACTGTGCCAAGGAACACCCAGGATGGCCCGCGGATTTGTTGTTGCCTTTACCGACACCCTCCAGGCCCTGGAAGGTAGTGTCCATGGACTTTATTGTGAACCTGCCTCTCTCAGCTGGCTATACCACCATTTGGGTGGGGGTGGACCTGTTTTCGAAAATGGCTTACTTCGTGACCTGTGCTGGCCTCCCTATGACAAAGGAGATGGCCCAGATGTTCGCCCAGCATGTCTTCTGGCTCCATGGCCTTCCTAAGGGTGTTGTCTTGAATTGTGGCATGCAGTTCATGCCCAATTCTGGACCAGTCTGCTGTGTCTCTGGACACTGCGCTGTAATAATAATAATAATAATAATAATTTTTATTTAGTACCCCGCCCCTCTGTGCGCAATCGGGGTGGCTTACATCATAAAATCATCAAACAGTAATTAAGAACAATTTCCTCCCCCTCCCTCCCTTAAAAAGTTATTAAACCTAATACAATTTAAAACACAATATAAGGAGGTAAATTCCTCCATTAAAAGCAAACAATACATAAGAAAGAAAGTACAAGCGGTTGTATAAGTGCTAGCTCATGGAGGAACCCGGTCACAAAAGAGGGGAGCATCTCAGAAGGAAAAATTCTGGAGCCAAGCTGGTAAATTAATCTGGGAAGGCCTGCCGGAAGAGATCCGTCTTGACAGCTTTCTTGAAGCTGTCAAGTGATGACAATTGGCGGATCTCCTCCGGTAGGCCATTCCACAGCTTGGGGGCAACTACAGAAAATGCCCTCTGGGAGGTTGTCACCAGCCTTGTTTTTTGAGGCTGTAACAAATTCCTCCCAGAGGACCGGAGAGCGCGGGGAGGATTATACGGGAGGAGGCGGTCCTTAAGATAGTACCTGTTCTCAGCTCATCACCCCCAGCCAGATGGGCAGATGGCACGCACTAATGGGATTTTGGAATAGTACCTACAATGCTACTTGTTACTGTTAGGAGAACTGGGCCTACAATGCTACTTGTTACTGTTAGGAGAATTGGGCTGACCTGCTTCCACTGCCCGGGTTTGCCTACAACAACTCAGTTCATGCCTTGATCCAGCAGACTGCCTTCTTTGCCACTGGAGGCTTCCATTTTTCTCAAGGGTTCCCTGTTGTTGCCCCTGCCTCGTTAGTCCCTGCGGTGGAACAGTAGCTCCAGGAACTCTAGGCCGCGTAGTCTCTGTTGCAGGAATAGCTTGAGGTGTCCAAAGAGGCATGCAAGAAGGAAGTGGATCGGCGATGTCAGAAAGGTTCCCCTTCGCGGGTGGGGAATCTGGTCTGGCTGTCAACGCAGCACCTTTCACTTCAGAGGCCATGTCGGAAGTTGGATGCCCAGTCTGTGGGACCCTACAAGATTGTGGCCCAGGTCAATTCAGTGGCCTTCCAGCTCCAAATCCCTCAAACATGAAGGAATCATTCTGTTTTACGTCCGTCCCTGTTGCTCCCGGCCATGGGGGTCCGACCTGATGCTGGTTTGGCCCCACTGCCTGACCCAATCCTGGTTGATGGGGAACAAAAATTCGAGGTAGCCCAGATTTTGGACTCCTGCCATCATCAGGGTTGCCTCCAGTACCTCATCGACTGGGTCAGGTATAGGCTGGAGGAATGGTCCTGGGAAGATGTCACTGATGTCCATGCTCCTCATCTGGTCCAGGCCTTCCATCATCACTTCCCTGATCGGCCCTCGTCTCCTTCGGGTGAGAGGGAGGTTGATGGGAGAGGGAGTGATGTCATGCTCTGCCTGGATGGGGACTTGGAGGATGAGCCAGAACTTCCTCCAGGTCCTGAGCCTACAGCAGAGGAGCCCCAGCCCGGCCCTAGCAGTCCTGCTGTGCCAAGTCCCATGGAACCTCCAGCAGAGCATGTGGTGTTGCAGCAGGTCGCTCCGCAGCCAAGCCTCCCAACAACAGAACCTTCAGACATGGAGGAGGATCGAGGGACTGTTCCTACCTTCAGTCAGCATCAGGCAGAAAGGGCAAGTCTTCGGTGCTCAAGGAGGCTTTATGAAAAATGCCAAGGTAATCAAGGTGATCAGTCCCAGCTGAGCCCCAGCAGCTCAGGGATTTAAGCAGGTGTGGAAGCGCTGCCTCAATGCCAGAGATTGTCTGAGCTTCCTGGTGAAAGCCTCTGGCTCTCCTTGTTTCTTAGCCTGAACCCTTGACTCTTGGTTTATAGTGGACTATCAGAAACCTTGACCCTCAGACCGCTGACTACGCTTGGATATCTGGAACCCTTGGCCTTTGGACTGTCTTGTCTCTCTGCTTCGCTGGAACCTTCAACCTTCGGACCGTGTTTGACCCTTCACTGGCTGACCCTTCGGCTTGGTAACTAGGACTTTGTCTGGGACTTCCCTCGGCCCTGGCTATTGGCCCTTCAGCCAGCTTTCCAGGACACATACACCGAATCTGGCATGATCAGAACACATGATGCACAGTCCATCACCAGAAAACTTGGCAGTATAACACCTTAAACTGAATTTTAAAAACTTGCATTTCCCCCCTCAAAGTTTCCAGGAAACTCCAATGCTTTCTGTGTGTAAACAATGCATCTGCTCCGGATTTGGGGTTGGTGAGGCAGGACAGATTGCTACCTGGCACTCCTATTTTCCTCTGTCAGCTCCCCGAGACAATATAGATTGCTGCCTGGCAGGCAGAGGTACCACCATTTTCCAATGTCAGGGCCAGCTCAGAACAATGTTTACAAAGGCTTTTCCTTCTTTGGTGCTGCTGGTGGTGGCATGATGTAAGGTGAGAATGAGATGCTGTATGCCTCAAAGGTGAGGAAAACCTTTCTGTAAATATCGTTCTGGGTAGAGAACTGGCCAGATATGGATAAATGGTGGTACCTGCCAGGGAGCAATCAGTCCTGGCTCTGGGAGGTGACAGAGGAAAGGCAGCGGTGAAAGACCACAGCAACGTCTGAAGGGACAAGTGTAAACAACTAGTGCAGTGAAAAGCTCCAGGACAGGTATGGAACAGAACAGATGTGGAATCCATTTGGACTTTCCCCTCAAGTGTAGACAAACCCCAGAATCCACTTCCTTTGCATGGTAAGAATCATTATCTGAAATTCTATGAAGTGTGGACACCACAAAGCCAGCTGCAATATTTCTAAGTAGAAGATTTGACATTTGGCTCATCTGAAATACCTTCACTTTTCTCATACAGCATCCTCTTGGCTGTGCCATTGCAACAATTCAGGTTGAACAAGGTTTTGCCCGTGCTTAACGACTGTATTTCATTCAGGACCAGTTTATGTTTCACACATACACAAAAAAGCAAAACCCATAACTGAACTGCTCCACAGCTTCCAGATTATCTTCACACATAGGGTTTGTCTTATTTCTTGGCTTTTTCTGGCACATATTTCTAATCTTAACTCAATAAGTTGTAAACCCAATTAAAGCTGGAAGTAACATGCTGAACATAGTTCATCTAAGATGCTATGTTACATTCTGGTTAGTGAAAGACAGGAAATAGAGGAAAAGAGGAAGCATGTAAGGCCAGGAAACATGATATGAGTAACATTATATTCATTTCTTTGGGTCCAGAGAGGTAGCCATGTTATTCTTTAGTAGTCAAAGGGACTTTTGGCACCTTAACATTAACAGATTTATTGTGGCAGAGAGGCCATATCACCTGGTATATATACACATAATTGAGAAATGTAACAATGAGGTCTGATAGGAATGAAATAAAAATAACATGTTTTAACAGTTATATGTATATCTTAAGATAAGCAAAGTAACCCTGCTCTTAACAGCATTTCTTAATTAAGACTTGAATGTACGCATACATCAAACCATTATCTCAGTTCAAGCTTAAACAGATAGAATCAAATTTCATAACACATTCTGATTCAACAATTTCACACTGTACTCTACCTTCAAGATTCTTTCATAATAATATGGCAACCTTCAGGCCAGCAGCACAGTGATCTCTCCATATTTTCTGAATGTTACCATTTCTTACATATATTTGCATTTAGTAAACTTACATTTTTCTTTGCTCTGCCTGTGCCATGTCTCCATACTTTGAACATTCTTGATTTTCACAAAACTGTTGCTACACTAGAGTCCCACTGCACAATATTTAGTTCATAGCTGCTGCATAGTTTAGCAGGTCTTCATGGTCTTCATGGACAGGAAACTGGGTGAACACAATAATAATGGGAATCAAATTCCCACTTGGCCATGAAACCCACTGGGTGATCTAGGGCAAGTCACATGCTCTCAGCCTCAGGAAAAAGCATTGGCAAGCCTCCTCTGAACAAATCTTGCCAAGAAAACCCTATCATAGGATTTTCTTAGGGTCACCATAAGTCAGAAACTATTTGAAGTCACATAACACACATACACATACACATACACACAAATTCTATTGACATTAGGTTTACTTGCAAAACGTGTTGTTCAGGACTCAGCAATTGGGCATATTCCAAGTGGTTGTACAAGGACATTTTAAAAATCATATTAAAAATGATAATATTGTATATTTTGACCATTTATTATTGTTGTTTACTACATGAAATCAAAAACCCAGGTAGATGCTTCAGTTGATATTCAAATTAAAGATTGTACAATGTGGCTAAGAAAAACTTATTAGTCACTTCCCAGTAGCAGACAAATGTACAACAACATTTTCCAGCTCATATGGCTTGCTAAAGTACATGTGACTTATTAATCATGAGTGAATTTACAATGTTACTGAGAAATGTAGCAATTTATTTTTATATGGCATGGTCTTCACTTTCACAAATGGGGAAAAAAAACTTTACTTTGGAAGTGGAAAGAAAGACAAAATGAGTTTTAAACACACTCTAGAAGAACTTGCCACAATCTAAGAATGAAAATATGAGAGAAAGCATGCCTACTTTGACAGAGAATACATATGCAAACTGTCATTCTTCTACTGTAACAGTACCAGGAATTTTGTTTGAGCTGATGTACAACAAAATAGCTATTCATTAATATTATTCAATTCCCTATTTAGCTGCAGGCTAAAGCTAACAGGGCTTTCATGTTCCTGAACACAATTCCCATGGCTGTAGTTTTACAGATCATTTGTATGAGGCCCAAGTACTTTCATATAAGCAAGCTTATAGAAAACAATAAGTGATATTAATATAAATAATAAAATGCTAGGCTTTTAAAAATGATATTGGTCTTCTGTTACAACTTGAGAAAACTAATTTTGTCATGCAGCTGGAGAAGAACACTGATGCACACGTGACCAGTTAATGCATTTTTAGTGCATAATGTGGCAATTATTGTCTATACAACTGTCCTATTGTGCATGAATAGGAAGTGGCATCATCCTTACAATAAATTGTACAGTAATTAGCCATTTCCCCTCATTTCCTTTCTGAACTCCGATAACACTCAGATATATCATCTGTCTTGCTTATTTGCAAAAGTAAGAACAAACCATCCACACTGATAATGTTCTAAATTAGATGGACTATAATTTTCAGGTCTGTGAAGCAAAGGCTGGAAGTTCAAGCCCTGGAATTGTTTGCAGAGGGTCAGATTGCATTTCGACTTGTGTGCTCTAAGAGATTTGATACATAAGAGGAAATGTGGTAACTAAACCCCCATCCACTCTACAGGGGGAAAGAAAATAGAGACAGCATGATACAGTAATTTTGGGCTTGTTAACAACAACAACAGCAAAAATCACAACACACCCAGTTTTCAGTCACAGGAAAGAAAGCTTTAGCCGCCTGCCATTTCTGTATCCTTCCTGCAGGCAGTGTTAGGTCAGTGGATTCTGAATGCCACCCAAATTTACATATTCTAAATAGGAATCACATCATTATTTGCATAATTAGTTTTCCCAAGAAACAGCAGATGCCAAGAAGAACTTGTAATTATCCAAAGGCAACCTTTCCTGAGTTTCAACTCATTCACCTCTCGTTAACTCCTTTTAGTAGCTTGACTAGCTTAGTTATTAGAGCTACTTGTCTCCCTTGGTAGAATAACATCCAAAATCCACAAAACAGTGATACCTTTACTAGGCCAACCAAAATGCACAAAGCACAAGTTGCAAGCTTTCAAAGCTCCAATGGCTTCTTCATCAGGCATGGGTGTTTTAAAAAATCATACAGCAGAAAGAAAGAAAAATATGACAATGATAGAGTCACAGGCCTTCATTTTGTCAAGATGTTGATGTTGTTGTTTCCAGTTAAGATGTTATGGAAGGATATCCATGCAGACAGACCATTCCTCCCTCTGGCCACAAGGGTTGTGGGAGACAAAGAGTTGTAAAGTCCAGGAAATAAAAATTAAACTCTGTTAGCAACACAAAATATATACTTCAAGATCCAGGTTGCCTCTGTCCTTTGCAAGGCTACCTGTATGATTTTTGACACCTTTGTTAAAATATGTCATTGTATTTTGCTGTATGGCCAGCACAGCTAACCCTGGATGTTGTCTCCCTCAGCCATACTTAGCCCAGAGGTTTATTTGGAAACAGTATTTGAAAGATCTGAATCTGGAAGATATATTCTCATCAGCCAAAGAGATGCAGAATGGAATTCCAAAAAATCCACATATCCTGGTAGATTTCCAGACTATGAGATGAAATGGCCAAGGAAGCTGTACCATCCCTAGATATCTACATCCACATCTGTTATAATTTCATTCATTCAGTTTAGTGGTCTGCATGAATAAAGACCATCAGTGGAACAGGAACAGCTATTGGCTCCATTCTCTGATGTCAGAATGTTTATTCTCTCCTTTCTCCCACTCTTAAGGACAAAAGTTTAACAATAACTTTTCCAAACATCATCCCTTTTCTTTTAATACTTGGTAGTATTAGAGCAACCACCTTCTACAAAAACCCATGTTAATTAAACATTGTTTAATTAGATGTATAAATTATAATTGGAAACTGGTATGTGTGTTTCTTTTAGTAACCAACAACGATTTTGCAGATGGAGTGAAAGAAGTGAAAAGAAAGTAGCAACTGTTTAGCTATTGTTTTATTCAAAGAATTGCCGAATGTAAAAAAAAAAGAAGACAAAACAAAAAAAATCGAGAATGCATATTCAGAGAAGCTTAACTCCCCAAATTGTTTCAATTTTGTAGAGGGGGGAAAAGCATTTCAGAAGCTTATGTTTCTGATTAGCCCTTCCAAACAAGTGTAGATACAGAAGCAAAATGAACTGGTAGTTATCCCCCCCCTTGCTCCCACTCAAGCACAAATGAATAAACTGCTCATGGCTTTCCAACAATTAATGAGCGATGCCTGGGCAATAACACAGAAGACAAGGTGACTGCAAAGGATAAACTGCAGAGCAAACTAAGAATATCAGAAAACAATGGCTACTGGGTACAGAAGTAGTTTACCAGTAACAAACTATATTGAACTGTTTGTTTATTTTAAGTATTTTCACTGTTCACCAAGTCAAAAATGTTCCCACTGCTAGAAGTCAGACCTTTATTACTCAATTTTCACCACCATCAAATGTTGAAAGGTTTCTTGTTACCCTAAACTTTTTCTCATGTTGCTCCTTATGCTCAGAACTGTGGTCCAGAAAACTTAATGCTGCTACATCTCTTGCTTCCTTCAAATACATCATCAAAACTTGGCTTTGACCTGAAATCTTTGGAAATAATTTTGAAAGTGGCTGAAGCATTTTTTTTTCCACTTCAGGAATTATAATATTGTAACATTATACTTATAATTACAAGAAAGTGTTAGAGGCAGAGAATGACCAGAGGTTGCCTTATGGGGGAATTAATCATTTCAGGTAGTATTTTAGTTGTTATTATATTATATTACAATTAGATACTATCTTACCTAAAGCAGTTTTGTATCATATCATATATTATATGAGGTCATTCTGAACAACTTAGTTATCACATTGTGATCTATGATGTATGTGGTAAAGCTGATGCTAATTGATTTGATTAGTTCTGATGTCATGGAAAGTTCATAGACATTAAGCAATCTTTTACTCTTTTCAGCCCTTAAATATGTAGCAAAACAAGATAAAGTCTATATCGAAATATAATGGTGACCTTGCAGCTCAATGGTAGGATCCCAACACAAAGATAGACAGCGATGCCATACTCATGGAATTACAACAAGGATTCCTTAAGCTACAGTACCCACCACACGAAGTAAAAAATGAACAAACAAATAACTGGCAAGACTTGTACCCAGGACTAATCTATTACAGAACAGATTGAAGACAGAAAATGACAGAAGGTTACATACAGCTCTCAATAGAGAGCACTCGGATGTATCATCAATGAACTGGTCAATAATGCTGCCTCTCAGTTGCTGGTCACTGTATATGTGCCTTGTCCCCATTAGAAACGGTTTCAGATGCAACTGCAATCATTAGGAATCACTCTTTTCAAACACTAGTTTTTCGGCGGTTCTTTTGAAAAGCGATTCAGAACTGTGTCCAAAAAATGCGAATGATGGATCTGAATCGCATCCTGCCAAAGTTTTACACTTACTGGAAGCTGCCTTTGGTTGCTTTGGGAAAGTTGCCTCTCCACTGTCCTCCTCCATCACTGTCCTCCTCCATCACTGTCCTCCTCCATTACTGCCCCACTGCAGGACCAAACGCTCGCCCACCCCAGCTACATCCGCGGCTGCCTCAGCCATGGGGCAGAGCAACCTTTTGTGCTCCACCAAGGACTTTGCCGAACATATGGGTGCCACAGGATGGGCGGCTGAGGCAGGAGACCTTTCTTTCCTCCCTCAGGGGCTCAGCCGGTATCCAGAAGACAGACCCAGGAGCCTCCTTCCCTCCTTGGGGGCTCAGCTGATGTCTGGGACAGCCCCTGGCTGGAGGCTGCTTCCTTCTCTCCCTCCCTGTCTCCCTCCTTGCCAGTGTGGCTGATTCCACCTCTGGGGGGTTGCTTTTTGGGATCAGGGCCCCAGGGAGTGCCAGTGGGAAGGCTTAGCATCTGTCTGGGCTGAGGAGGGGAAGAAAGAGGCTAGTCCAGAGCAGAGGCATTGGCCTCGGAGGCCTGGCTGGGGGCCATGGGCAAAGGGGAGCCACCCAGGTAGGCAGGCAGGATGGGCTGGGCTTGGGCTGGGAGGAGGAAGAGGGAGCCCCCTTGGCACCCAGATGGAGGACGCCAGTGCCAAACACAGAGGAATGCACACTCCAAGTGGAGGAGGGAGTACATCTCTGGCATGCCTCCTGTAGAGGAGGGGGAAAGGGAGGACCTGTCCGACAAGAGGGGGACCCTGAAGGGAGGACTTTGGGGATCCCTCCTGGGCTGGAGAGGGAAATGTAGGTCCTGGGATTGGGAGGAGGGTTCTGGTCAGCCTGAAGGGAGGAACTGTGTTGACGCAAAGGCACTAGTGGGAACTGCATGATCTAAGGCCATAATTCGCTTCCATAATGGGAACTAAACATCGGCTTTCGAATCAGCCACCTGGTGTCAACATGGTTTGCAAACCAGTGTAAATGTAAGTAGGAATAACCTCTAAATGACAGGCATTTACTCATCTATAAACAGCCTCCAAACCGCAAACAGTTATTCACCCACAAGAGGACACACAATACAGATGTAGACACTGGTAAAAAGCCTTGCCACAAACCCAGATGCCAACTATTCAGGAAATGTCATCACAGGACCTAATGACATCACCCACAATATTAGAGGGACTTTCACTTGCTCATCCTCCAATGAGATTTATGCCATACTATATCAGCAATGCCCTTTAGCACTCTACGTTGGGTATACAGGCCGGTCCCTCTGCCAGAGGATAAAAGGACATAAATCAAGACATTAGGAATGGGAAAACACAAAAGCTGGTTGCAGAACATGTTAATCTTCTTGGGTTTTCCATCTTGGACCTCAGAAAAGTGGTCCTTGAACAAAAGAACTACAAAGGAAGATTGGAAAGAGAAATAGTAGAATTGAAATGTATCCACATATTCTAGTCCATCAGCAGTGGATTGAACAGAGACAATGTTTTCTTGTCATACTACACACAGTTCAACACTATCTAACACCTCCCATCCTCAAGAAGATACCCTTGACCAGTTCATCACATCTCGTCTCTGTTTCCCACACTACATCCCACTATTTAGTCATATGGTTATCTCCTCTCCTTGGCTTTAGGCAACATCCTTCCTCTTTCTTTTGTCTCACAAGGACAATAATTGAAACTGAACTTGCCACCTCATCTCTATACCCATAATGTTTTGAATTTCAATTGACATTCTCACACACAATTGACTTATATAGGTCAGACTCTAGACTCTCTACTCACACTCACGCATCTGAGGAAGCAGGTTCAAGTCTACGAAAGTTCATGCTACCAGCTTCTTTCTTCCAGTTAGTCTCAAAAGTACTACAAGATCCTTTTGCATACACATTATTATTAGTTATTTTTAGGGATTGAACAGGGAATAACTTGAGTTAAATATCTTATAGTGTACAGTTCTAGCAGAAATGTCACTCTCTCTCTCTCTCTCTCTCTTTTTTTTTTTTAGACATTCACAAGGCTTTTCCTTGCATATAAGGCCTCTTTTGTCTTTCTTTCTGCAATTAAACCAGGAAGTCCCCAATTAACCACTATTAACCACTGTGGTGCACTGTCTGGAGTCAGAAGGTTCATGCCTATCTCAGCTCACTAATCCAAAATATGAACATGACCAATGTTTTCCTTGACAGAACTGGCAGACTTTTAATGCTTTTTTACTGGTCTTTCATTGGTTGTCTAAACTACACAATTTAGGCTGCATTCACACTGCAGAAATAATGTAATATGACATTGCTTTAACTGCCATGTTTCAATGCTATAGAATCCTGGAGTTTGTAGTTTTGTGAGATATTTAGTGTTAAAGAACTCTGGTGCCACAACAAACTATAAATCCCAGAATTATGTAGCATTAAGCCATGGTGGTTAAAGTCATGTCAACCTGGAATATGTTTGCAGTACAGATACAGAGTTAGGGCCTAAGCAGACGACTAAAACAGTCGTCTTGGAGGCCCGGAAGAGGAGGAGCCACCGCACGCGTGGCGCTCCTTCCTCTTCCTGAGGTCGCCCTGAGCGCTTCCGGGCCATCGGACGGCCGGCGCATTCAGAGCGACCTCCCTCCGCAGCGACCAGACGCGCTGCGGAGGATAAGTCAGAGAAAGTGCACCCGCCGCTTTTAGGGTGCACTTTTTCTGACTTATGAAAGGAGCGCCAATTTGGCGCTCCTTTCAGGGTCGCTCCAGGAGCGCCGCGGTGTGGCTGCCATAGCCCCGCGGCGCTCCGGACCAGGGCGCTCCAAACGCCCTGGTCTGCATCCCCCCTTAGTCAGTAACCTGAAGACACTGCCCTTGTTCCAAAAGCTGATATTGCATCCACGAGCTCCCATCTTCATAAATTATCAGGCAAATTGGACCCCTAATCTGATTATACAAGGACACAAACTCATAATTGCATTCAAGAATCAAGAATCATTGTTCAAGAAGCTTTATAATTGTTGTACCTCTAAGATTTCTATATCATGGGTACTTTGATCTCTGTTTTATTGCTGGATCACAGAGAGTAAGAGATTGGTTACAGCTAGTTAACCAAAGTATGAATGGGTAAATCCATTTTTTCTTAGACCAACATAACCGCTACAGTTTGTGTAAACAAATTCTTATAAATAATTAGTGTTCATAAGGAATGGTGAGCACATACTTTGCATATGGCTTTGCCTATAAAAATACTGAATTATCAATATAAATATATTCAGGTGCTTTGTGTATCATTCCTTCATGTCTGAGATATTTATGCCACCAGTTGAACAACCTGATTGAACATATGAACTGGTTTATGCTGTCAGCAAGCTTCAAAGCATTAGAAGAGGAACTATTTTTGTTTGTCAGGAAAATATTTTTAACCACACATATCTTTTAATTCCCCCTCCACCTCACCATGCTCAGAAGCCTGCCCTTTTAAAGCTTCTGGGAGAAGAACTGCCTTTTGCAAAATAAACATTTGCATAGATAAAACTGAGCAGAAAGCAGGTGAAACAAAAATTATATCAACTGCAAATGCCTTGTTCTTGTTGTTTTTAATTTGAATGTCCTAGTTTTGCAGAGATGCTGACTGCTCTAGGTTGTCCATCATTCAGTTACTCACTTAAGGCTGTTGAAATTCTATACATCTTCTGAATAAAGACCCAACTTAGCAACTAGTATGGAATCCTAAGGATATCTGTTATCTACTTTCTAAAAAAAAACAAACCCAAGATTTAAAACCCTACACTGTGGCAAGAACTAGTTGAAACTCACAGGTAGGATCTGTTGAAGGCTGAAAAACATGAGGAATTTGTTGGGTTTGACAGGAAAAGTTTAATTTTTTTTCATCTATGCTTCTTTGTAATTCAACATTGTCTAATCCTTTGCCTACCAGTTCATATTCTGTTAAAAGTATCTTGATGTCAAACAGAGTAATTACGAGGGTACAAGCTTGGTTGAGGCTCACTAGAACTGATAAGCCACTGAATCCAAACTTTGTACAGCTGTCATGTGCAATATATAATGATGTTGATTGATTGATTGATTGATTGATTGATGATGATGATTAGTATCCCACAACATATAGCATGGAATCTCAGGGCAGCATACAAGTAAAGAATTATAAAATAAAGCAGACAGCTGTCTTCATCAAGTGTTTGAATTTAAGACAGGAATAGTTCTTGTTGTATAATGAGGGCAATGAAGTAAAGGAGGATGATATTTTTTGGTAAGACACTTAAGCTAGTCAATCAGAAGAAAACCCCTTTGCTTAGTGTCCACAAAATGTTAAGGTAATAGAAATGTATCTTAGATGCAAAACAGGAAAGAGATGGCAAATTTTCAGGAAGAGGAATTGCTTCAACAAAACTGGTGGAACAGACAAGCAAGGGACATAACTGTTGGAAAATAAGCAGTTATGTGGACAGTGCTGGGCAAGGCCTCCCTATCCAAATTCCCAAAGATCTCATGGTGAAATGTACAAAGATAAGTAGTTTAGGCTGTCTAGTTTGACACAATTCAGGTATTTTCTTCACTGAGGTATTTTGAAAATTTTCCATAACTTGTTACTTTCCAGTTACTCCTAAGGAACCAGTTCTTATGTTTTTACACTTTCCAGTGTAACATTTTTGCAACATTCAGCAACATGGCAAAATTGCATGTATTTCTCTTTTCTTTTTAATTAAAAATTACTTCTTATATTGATGGTAAATGCCTGTGTGCCTTCTACACGTGCTTAACCTTACACGCCAACTACCAAAGCTACCAAGCCCTGGGATGACAACAAAAAAGTGGACACAAAGTTTTCAAAGGGTCTTTACAGACCGCCAGAAATAATGCAGCTTGAGGCCACTTTAACTGTCCTGGCTCAGTGCTAGGGAATCATGGGAACTGTATTTTTTTTCTGGGACATTGAGCCTTCTCTATCAGAGAGCTCTGGTGCCACAATGAACTACATTTCCCATGATCCCTCAGTACTGAGCCAGAACAGTTAAAGTGGCCTCAAGCTGCACTATTTCTGGCAGTCTGTAAAGGCCCAAAATGCTGTACAATGGAGAGGGCCCCAAATGCCTTCCCCTGAGGTCTAAAAACCTGTGCCATGCAAAGGAAATGTGTAGCTTGAGAAAGTTAAACCCAGCTCTCAGACTGAGGAGTTGAAGAGTTTCTGCAGCCTCTTCCTTATATACCCATAGAGAAAACTGTAGAATAAATCTTGACTAGCATTTTTGCACATTATAGGAAAGCTGAGCCCCTTTTCAATCAGTTCATCTATGCAACAAATGATATAGTGTGTGAAAGTGACTTCTTTTCGAATGCATATGCACACAGGGACCAGAAACTGTGTTTTCAGATGTGTGCTTCCCTTTGACATTAACATGTTCTCTACAGAGGTAAACCAATAATGTTGCAAAGTCTAAAGAAACTCAACTGCCAACATGAATTGAGAGATGGGGAGGTAAGGAACTCTGAGATACAGTTATAGTACTGCACTGCTCTACTTTAATGTCTCAAAATCATCATTTTTTCCCTTGGAAGCCATTCTAAAAACCTTAGCCACAAGTTTCATTTCCAAAAAGCTAAGCCCATGCAGTGCTGACAATGACTATGAACTGTGGTTCCGTCCAAAACATGTAGGAGGCACCAAATCCTGATGGTACACAGGTCCGAAGAGCACAGTGGCACTGAATATAGCCTGACTGTCAAAAAAGATTTCTTCGGCTGATGATAAAACACAAGCCCAAGTTGAAATATCCACCTGCAACCCATAGTAACTGTGTGCAAAAGATCTGCTACCTTTCTCCACAGAAAGCAATTTCAGATGAAATTGTTGTATGCTGTACTTACAGTGTGGAAACTATTTTCAACCACACTTCAATACATTCTGCAGAGCTCTGTTACAGAGGCACAATGGTGCCACCAATCACATGTCTGTAAAAGTCAGCCAAGAATTTCTCAACTTTATTATTTCTTATTGTCGACAAGGAAGTATTTCTATTTATGGTGTTACTTTTTGTACTTCACTGAAATAAGCAAAATGCTCCATGTGTAAAACGTGATTTCACTGCACAGAGTTCAAGACTTCAAAAACAATTTCTAGATTTTGTTCTCTAGATCCATGAGACATTTGTTATATAAAATAAAACAAAATAAAATATGGTACTACAAGGGCAGATTTTTCCAGTTCTGCCCAGTTTAACTCTAACAGTTTGCTTCCAAACAATATGCATTTGAGAAACAAAATAAAGAAATACATGCTGAGGCTAAAAAGAATTATTATTGTGTTCCCACCACTTCTTCTTACCAAGATCCATGCTCTTGGAGGCTTTTAGAATAATTGATTCCGTCTGCTTGGCCAGTGTCAACGATCTGAAGTTGATCTGCTGATCTGGTAAATATGCTGCTGCTGAATCTGCTACTGAGCTGTGAAAGGAAACCACATGAGAAAAAAAGAAGAAGAAGAGGCAGCAGCTCAAAAACAAATGAAGTAATTAAATCTCATCCAGTATAAATGTATCTTGCCCTGTTCAGTCAGTCCCATTTCTTATCTGACCTATTGTTGGCACTGACACTGATTTTATTTAGAGAAACTCTTTAACAGGTGCAAAAAAGAAAAAAAGATGGGTTTTCACCATCTGTCCATTTTGCAGCCATAATAAAGAGGAAAAGAAGGCTACCATCAAATGCATGTATCCTTATCACAAATTTTAAAAGTAAAGTGAATAAACCTGCTAGGACAATCTATGCCTCACCCCATAGTTAAAGAATGTGAATATGTAAAGAAGCACATGTGGCAGCAAAATCAAGATTAGGCTCACGAAATGTTTTACTTCTCAAGATTCTTCTGTGTCAGTTTCAGATTAAATTTGAAAATAATGACCAGCTCTGTCTATGCTTGCACCAACTGGGACTTCACTCTGAATACAGACTGTTTTCATTGGATGTAATTAAGTCCAGCCTGTTCAACCTGAGGTAGGTAAAAGGTTGCTTGGAGAACTAAGGCCATTTCCATGCATTCTGTCTTTCCTAACCTGCGAGATTTGTCAGAGGAAGGCTAGCTAAGTCAGTGAAGGAGATTGTTAATGCCTTGTATGCTGCCTTGAGATATCATGATAAGGGGCTGGATATAAATGTTTAAATAAATAAATATCTCTTTGAAAGACAGCCTCGTTCTGGCTTCTCTAAAGTAACTGGTGGCAACAACTTCAATACAGAAGTCTTCACTGTCCCCCATCACTCCTGATCACTATCAATCAGCTTCTAATAGCCTTTTTAAAGCAATTTTTGAACATGTAATGGACTCGCAACTCAAGTATGTAGAGAGATCTTATAGCATCTTTGAACTAACTGAAAGAAAGAAGTTGGCAGCATGAGCTTTCATAGACTTCAGTCTACTTCCTTAGATGCTTTTGGTGGAGTGGAAGCCAGGGACAGACATATATATGCCCTTGGTATGTGATAATGTCAATTCAAATTCAAAATCCTTTGTGTATGGAAATGAAATAGCAAGTCCAGTTTTAATTATGGTCATTTGTGGACAAAGACACGTCATTTCACAACTCAAGGTTTTCTTCCTTTTAAACCTTGGCTCAATTCTTGGTTTTAACTGCAGTTGGATTAACAAACTGACATTTGATCCAAACAGGATGGAGTGTCCTGTTTGGTCACTAGGTGGTTCAGCCTGGGATTTTCCGTGAACAGTGGAGTACTTGGTTGTACAAATGCTCAATTTTTCATCTAGTACTGCTCCTGGATGGTGAAGTGGCAGTGAAGGCTGGTAGTGTTTTTGCCCATCTTTGGTTGGTGCGCCCACTGCACTGCAACAGCAGAAGGTAGATCTGAGCATTTTCTTAACCATTTTACATTTAAATCACACGGGGCTGATTTCAAAGAATATTTGAAATACGCTAGTTGCTGCAAAATGTAGTGGCTTGACTGTTATGTTTCATGATCATAAAACAGTGGTCTTGAAACAGCTATAGTGGCTTCTAGTTTGTTTCTAAATTCTTATCTATGTGGAGTTAGGCTATGCCGAAGACTATTTCCTTTTTTTGTGAGCCTGTGTGATATTTTTTTCCTCATGATCTGAGCACCTGGTACATGCCCTACTTCCCTACAAGATGAAGTTGGTGGGACTCAAAAGAGTGTGTTTCATGTAGCTGGATGCTGGTTGTAAAATTCTTTCCCCAGAAAAGCTAGGCATTATTCTTTATTCTCTTTTGGATGGCTGATGAATATAACATTGTTCAGCATAGCTTTAAATAATTAATGCCATTGTTGTTTTTATTATTAACATTACTGGTTTTACTGTGTAAAACATCGTTCAGAATTTTTTGTATTTTATTGTTTTCATTTGTACATGACTTTGAGCACTGAGTGTAGTAAGGAATGCAAATAAAGAAATAAAGAATTTTAAAAATAAAACAAAGAACATGCCACAAACTAACTACTGATTTGTAAAATATCAATTTCAACTAAAAAATAACAGCAACAATAACATCACAATAATAATATGTAGGCTTTCCTCCAAATCTCTCTCCTTCAATGAATGTGGGAATGACAAGTAATGTTGTAGCTGCAAGTTAGATTTTTTAAAAGAAAAAGAAAAAAAAGTATACCCATATATCTATCTCCATATAGCTATAGTCATAACAAGCTTTAAAGATTAGGAAAGGTGTACATCTAAGCAATATATAAATATGCATAAATATGTTCTGTTGTAAATTCAACAACATAAAGCAAAATATTTTTCACCCACATTGCTTTCTAGAAATAAAATCATAAATAGTAAACATCTTCAAACCTATGATCATAATCTGTGAGCAGCTCATCACTAGGATGTGGAGGCAATGGGGGTGGGACTTCATTTTCAGCCATGCCACTCTCAGATGTATGAAGCTCTAAAATTAAGGGGAAAAATTAATAAACTGTGGTACCAGCAAATATATTACCTCTATTTGCTGATCAAGAACTGAACTGGCATGCCTGCATGTCTTTTGAAGCTAGTGAGAAATTATACAAATCTCCAAACTAACTAAACTAGAATTAAAATTACACCAAGCAGAAAATATATCCCTTAGGATTTTCAAAAGACCTGATTTTCCCGTTTGCACATGCATAATTAAAGATAAACACATTGAAATTCTCCTTATGGTGAAGTTCTATATTGGTTTTATTAATTTCAATGGATATTCTCCCCCTCCACACAAAACTTGTGTTTAAACTGAGACCTGAATAAAACATTGAAGCATAAAACCTAGTGGTAACACCGACTGTATTCTTACATGCCTGAGCTGTTTACCTGTTCTGTACCTTATCTACAAATTGAGGTTAGCCTTAGGTTTTTATGGGTTCCATAAACAGAATGCCATTAGGCCTGCATCCTCCCACCTCTGTCTTGAGGAAAGGACAGACAGAAATTTTACAAACAAGAATACATCTATACTGTGGTTAAAGCAAGCAAAAATGATAGCATATCCAAAAGTTTCCTGTAACATCCCCAATTGGAGCCTTGGCAGGCATTTTAGCTTGCCATATTCAAAACAGCTTCCATATTTCCCCCCTCACAAATGCAATTGCCTAAGTTAAATTATCCTCACTCTCCAAATTTGAAGATGAGACATGTTTCCCTGCTAAGTTCCTTGCAAGAGAACAAGAAAACTATGAGATAAGGCTAGGGAATTAATCACTGAGCATTGTGTTAACGGAACTGGTGTCCTGATTAAGCTGTAGCTGATACAACAAGTTCAACTTTATGGGGATATTCATGCACAGATCCCAGCCACCATGCTTTTGAATGACCAAGAGGCAAAGAAAAGCCTTGATTAGTTAATTTCTAGGATGAGGATGAGGCCATTGTTTCCCAACATGCTCCAAACAATCTGTATAGTCTAAGTAAGCACAACTATAATAATCACAAACACAGTATCAGGATAACAATACTGACAATGAAGCATGTATTGGATGAATTCAATTTCCACAAAGCACTTTGATGCAGGTGCTGCCAAATCAATCCTGCTGGATGTGTTTCCACACTAGAGAGTCAATTATCATGTTTTCTTCTCACTTTACTTTCCTCACATTTATGAGGAACCCACACAATACCATCCTACAGTCATTGTCTTCCTCTGTCAGTTCTTTCATCTCTACGGAAAGTCTGATTTTTATTTATTTATTTATTTATTTATTTTGTATATTAGAGTAGGAGAAACACAACCTCCCCAAGATGCAGTGGCTTTGAGTTCTAACTTCAGCGAATGATGTACTGGAAAAGTAACCCATCATAACTCAGAACACTGCTAAACTTAACTCTGTATTTCATAGGGAGTACTTATTTGACTTATCTTTGTTATTTATAATTCAATAGTTTGATTTGAGACTAAAGTGATCTGAAAGTGAGATGTTTAGTTCTGGATAAACAGGTACTCTTGTTTCAAAAAGATCAAGTAGTAAACAATTACTTGAAGGTGCAGTCTCAGTCTCTGGAGGTTGGTGACAGAGCTTGGAAAACATGAGTGTTTTATTTGGGTGTTGAGGAAGAGACAGCAGAAAGTGAGCTTGTGGGAATCTGTGTGGTTAAATCTCCCCAGTCCCAGAAAGTCTTTTGGCAGAATTTGTTGGGTCAAGAGTGAGGGTTAGTTGGGGAAAGGCTGGTTGGTGTGTTTGGAGCCTAATGGAAGCTTGACTGTGTGTAACAAGTAGTGTCTATTGTTCTATTGTAGTTTGTGGATCTTTTTCTGTTGGGACAAGGCTGATTGTTTGTGTGAGCTGAGTGGAGGTGTGATTGCGTGCTTTTTAGCACTCTACTGTTCTACTGAGTGTAGCCCCAGATCCCTTCCTGAGCACCTGGATCCAGGGAGGCAGGGCTCTTGCTCAGAGGGAGGGAGTCAGAGACTTGGCTGGGGGAGGAGCTTTCCTATATAGCTTCAGTCTTAGGCTCTGGAGCTTGGCAGACAGGCTTGGAAAACAGGATGTTTTGCATGGGTGTTTGAAGGGGAAACCTGGAGTCCTGTTTCAGTGCCTAATTAAGACTACTGAACATGGACAGTGAGGGAGCTGCTGAAGTCATCTGTAATATTTGTGGTATGTTTATGTTCTTGTCAATGGAGGTGAGTAACTTTGCCTGCACCAAGTGCAAGCTGGTAGCCCTGTTAAAAGAGAAGATCCAGGAGCTGGAGGCCCAGTTCTGTACACTTCAGCATATTAGGGAGCAAGATGTTTTCCTTAGCAGAGTGGAATAGACAGTCCTGGATGGGGAACACACAGAGGAAGTTTCTGGAGAGGAAATCAGTTCCCATACACAGGAGGTAGGCAATTGGAGGAACGTGATAAGTAGAAGTAGGAAAGTCAGGGATCGTTCCGTGAGCTTGCAGCCACAGAATTGATTTGAAGCTCTATCCCTTATCAGGGATCATGAGGGAGAGCGCAGGCACAGTCCTCAGGGAAAGTGCAGGAGTCCTTGTCAGAATCAGCAAAAGGAACAGCTCCTGCTAAGCCTCGGAAGCGGTGTGTAGTGGTCATGGAAGATTCCGTGCTGAGGGGTACAGCATCAGTGTTTTGTGGACTTACCAAGATGTCTTGGGATGTGTGTTGCCTCCTTGGCACAAAAATATATGATGTGACAGTGAGGCTGACAGGATGTGTCAAGCTTAATGACCATTATACCTTCCTTTTGATCCATGTGGAAACCAATGATGCACAGCCTTCAGAATATCACAAGGGATTATGAAGTTCTGGGTAGGATGCTGAAATAGCTGCACGTACAGGTTGTCATTTCATCTCTTCTCCCAGTGGAAGGACAAGGAAAATAGTGGATGTGAATAACTGGTTCCACAGATGGTGTTGCTGAGAACGATTTGGATTCTTGGACCATGGCCTGTGGTTTCAGGAGGGGGGGGGGACTTCTGGCAAAAGATGGGTTGCACCTCATATCAGTTGGCAGAATTGTTTTTGCCAACAGTCACAAAAATTTGATCAGGAGGGCTTTAACTGAGTTATGAGGGGCAAGGAGACAACAGTAAATGTAGGTAAATATTGGGGTTGATCCTGTGGTCAGGAATAAAAGAGAAAGGAGTTCCTCAAAAGGGAGATACTGAAGGCACAATTTCAAACAGTTCCAATGAGGAGGGAAAATGGGAGGTGTCTCAAGAAACCAGGATGGATGACTAAAGAACTTTCAACTGAGCTAAGTTTTAAAAGGGACATGTATAAGAAATGGAAAAAGGGGAAAATCACCAAAGAGGAATTCAAACAACCGGAAGCATGTGTAGGAGAAAATCAGAAAAGCTAAATTACAGAATGCACTTTAGAAAGAGCTTGCTAGAGAGCTTAAGAACAATAAAAAGGGCTTTTGGGGGTATGTCCATAGCAAAAGAAAGAAGAAGGAAATGGTAGGGCCACTGCACAGAGGAGATGGAGAAATGCTAACAGGGACAGAGAAAAGGCAGAACTACTCAATACCTTCTTTGCCTCAGTCTTCTCAGAAAAGGAAAAGGGTGCTCAACATGAGGAAAATGGAGTAGATGACACAATAGGGGAAATGCAGCACAAAATAAGTAAAGAAGTAGTACAGGAATGCCTAGTTAATCTAAATGAATTCAAATCTCCAGAGCCAGATAAACTACATTCAAGGGTATTAAAAGAACTGGCAGAAGTCTCAGAGCCCTTTGAGAATTCCTGGAGAACAGGAGAAGTCCCAGTGGACGGGAGGAGGGCAAATGTTGTCCCCACCTTCAAAAAGGGAAAAAAGAGGACCCAAACAAGTACTGACATCAATACTAGGAAAGATTCTAGAGAAGCTAATTAAACAGAGAGTCTGTGAACATTTAGAAAGGAATGCCATAACTGCAAAAAGTCAAAATGAGTTTCTCAAAAACAAGTCATGCCAGACTAATCTGATCTCCTTTTCTGAAAAAATTACCAGCTTGATAGATGATGGAAACATTGTGGATGTAGCATATCTTGATTTCAGTAAGGCCCTTGATAAAGTCCCTCATGATATTCTGGCAAACAAGCTAGTAAAATGTGGTCTAGTCAATGCAACTCCTAGGTGGATTTGTAATTGGTTGAACAGCCAGACCCAAAGGGTACCCAGCAATGGCTCCTCTTCATCTTGGACAGAAGTGACCAGTGGGGTACCACAGGGTTCTGTCCTGGTCCCAGAGCTATTCAACATCTTTATCAATGACTTGGAAGGAATAGAGGACATGCTTATCAAATTTTCAGATGACACCAAATTAGGAGAAGTAGCTAATACCCCAGAGGACAGAATCAAAATTCAAAATTACCCCAATAGATTAGAAATGAATCTCAACATGGAGAAATGTAAGGCACTACACTTAGGAGGACAAACTGAAATACACAGATATAAGATGGGGGACACCTGGCTTGACAACAGTATATGTGAAAGGGATCTAGGAGTCCTAGCAGACCACAAGTTGAACATGAGTCAATAGTGTGATGCTGCAGCTAAAAAAGCCAATGCGATTCTAGGCTGCATCAATAGACATATAGTGTCCAGATCAAGAGAAGTAACAGTACCACTCTATTCAGTTTTCTTTTCCTCACCTAGAATATTGTGTCCACTTCTGGACACCACAAAGATGTTGACAAGGTGGAGTGTGTCCAGGGGAGGGTGATTAAAATGGTGAAGGGTCTGGAAACATGCCCTATGAAGAGAGGCTTAGGGAGCTGGGTATGTGTAGCCTGAAGAAGAGATGGTTAAGGAGTGATGTGATAGCCCTGTTTAAATATTTGAAGGGATATCATATTGAAGACAGAGCAAGCTTGTTTTCTGCTGCTCCAGAAACTTGTACACAGAGCAATGGATGCAAACTAGAGGAAAAGAGACTCCACCTCAACATTAGGAAGAACCTCCTCACAGTAAGAGCTGTTCAACAGTGGAACACACTCTCTGGGTCTCCTCCTTTGGAGGTCTTTCAACAGAGGCTGGATGGCTATGTGTTGGGGGTTCTTTGATTGTGTATTCCTGTATGACAGGAAGTTGGACTTGATGGGCACTTACAACTCTATGATTCTATTATTCTACAATGCATGCATGCAAAATGGATGCAGATGCTTTGTTGATTAGTATTAATAATTTGTATTAATTTTATTTTAAAAATTGCAACATTATAGCAATAGCAATGGCAAGTACATATCTATACAGCTTATCAGTGAACTAGCACTCCTAAGCAGTTTACAACGTGTAAGCCAACAAGCTGGGTACCATTTTACCAACCTACAAAAGAATAGAAGGCAGAGTAGACCTTGGAGCCTTCCTCTAGGATTAAATTTACAACATTGCGGCTACAGTACCAGCATTTAACCACTGTGCCACTAGGGCTCCTTTATATTATTAACCTTTTGTTAATATTTTTGGGCAATGCAAGCATATCATGAGGTAGGAAGGAAAGCTGGACTCTCTTTACACAACAGAATTTTCTGCATGCATCAGGAAGTGAATGACACCTGGGAAAATTTACTATAGCCTTAAATTTGCAGCTGGTAAAAGCTGTGTGTTTAAAATTATGACTTTTTAGCTGAAATAATTTAAAATTGAAGAAAAAGCAACCACGGCTTTAATCGATTAATCATTGCCAATTTTCATCAGCAGAAGTACAAATTAGAGGCACACTTGTTATATTTTTTGAAAATATTTCAGTTGTGGAATATTAGCTACAATGCACAATGAGAAGAGAAATCATTCTAGCACTGATATTTGTTTTCCTGGGCTCATGGAGCTAAAACAAAGGTTGTATTAGCCATGCACAAGAGAGAGGCATCAGCAAACTTGGGATGAATTTAAGGTTTTCAGGCATTAAAAAAAGTTTAGGAAAAAATGTTTAAGGGGGGGGGGGGAAATCCACAGAAAGCCTCAAAATATGACATGGAATCCTGAATAAATGGGAGAGGATGAATTCATATAGATGGAAGGGATGACAGAATGGGAGTGACAGGAAAGGAAAAGAATATATATTTTTAGAAAGGGTATAAAGAAGCATTTCCTGATTTACACTTACAAATAATTAAAAAAATGTTGATGATGGTTTCACACTAGTTTTGACATATGGCAACCTAATGAATGAGAGACCTCCAATCAGGTCTTGCAGACTCAGGGCCATAGCTTTCTTGACTCAGTCTATCCATCTGTGCTGTGGTCTTCCTCTTTTCCTACAGCTTTCCATTTCCCCAGCAGTGAGTCCTGTTGCCTCTTCATATGTCCAAAGTATGATAGTCTCAATTTAGTTATCTCAGCTTCTAGAGAGAATTCACTCATGATTTGCTCTAAGATGCATTCATTTGAACAGTCTATGGTACCTGTAGAACTCTCCTCCAGCACCTCATTTCAAATAAGTTGATCTCCCTGTCAATTTTCTTCATGATCCATCTTTTTCTACTGTCTATCTTTCTCAACAGTACATAGAAATCAGAAATACTATGTCCTGAATTATTCTGACTTTGGTATTTAATGTTATGTCTCTACCATTAAGGATCTTATCTAGTTCTTTAATGGCTTTAGTCTTCTGATTTCTTCAAGGAAGAAATTAAGTAGCTGAATGTAGCTTGGACTGAACTCTACAAATACAGTTTAAAAACACGAAACCCAATAGTGGACAGGGAGATGAACCAAAACAGGCCAATAAGGACAGACAATGGACAGAAAAGGTGGAATGGAGGAGAGAGAAAAAGTAATACAACCGAACGGGTGGGTAGACAGGAGATGAGAGAGATTGAGTTTGTACTCCACGGTGCAAAATTTCATGATAGGGCCTCCTGTATAGTCAAAATAGCTCTTTATTCTAGAATGAGTGGCAGGTTGTTGTTGTTTTTTAAAAAAAGGTAAATTCTAACTTCTCTTATATCTACCTCAAAAATTTCAAGAAGACATGTGAAATTAAATTATATACATGTATATACAGTTGTCTTTCCCAATTCATGAGGGATCCATTATGGACCCCCCCCCCCCCCATGAAATTGGTGGCTTGCTAATATTGGAGCCACATTGAAACTAATGGTGTGCATGCCCTATTTTAAATATAGGAACTTGTCCCTCCCTGCAGAGAGTGACACCGGGAACTCGAAGTTTGCGAACAGGGAGGGACAACTGTAATTTAAATGTAATCAATTAATTAATAGGATAAGGAAGACATTATTAATAAACCAGAATTCTACATTTGGTTGCTGGCCTTAAAATGAAGTAAAATTTCCAACTGTAGGTCCCTATACTTCATATAAGATCCACTATATGGAGCCATTTCTTAAGGCTGCCACTAGAACAAAGGTTTGCTCTTTTGTCACAGAAATGACAGCAAGTTCCCCAGTAGCTTTATAATTCTGAGGGAAGTTAGAAACCTTCTGATGAGGCAGATTCCAGTAATCTTTCAGCAACAGAAATGTGAAATTGCTGGCACTGAAAGTAAGACTTCTTTGAAGAGGTTGTACTTTTTTAAAAAATGCTGTCTCTGCACAACATCTTGGCAGAGGAACAAACTGAGGACCTCTGGGTGGCAAGTATTAGATTATTCATATAAAAATAGACTGAATGCTGGCATTCCAGTATTGGATTTTAAAGCATTTCTTTAAATCATCATAAGGAAAGCAAAATATTTTTAAAATGTTTCTTAACTTCTTACAAGAATATTAGAAGTTTTCTTTCTAGACTCCTAAATGAACTGGTAGAGATTTACAAAAGTTGGTGGACAAAAGGACAACAATGAAACATTTCAGCTTTCTACTGAGTGTGATCCAAACTAATACTGCCAGGCAATAATGCCTAACACTGAAGTTACTGAATATAATTCAATTTTATAATGCATTTAAGGGGCTGTATACATGGGCCAAAAGGTCCATGTTCCCCATGGCCTCACATCACAGCCTGGCCATTAGCCAAGATCAGGGAGACCAGATGTGGATCTGGTGGATCTGATCTGATCCTGCCCCCAAAGCCCTTAATATGGTCTAAAAAGGCAGGCTGTTTGCAGTGGAGTTTCTTTGAAACTCTACCACAAAAGCAGACAGACCTCACAGGCCCATGTGCCACTGCTATCACATCCTCTCTGAAGACCCCTGTTGCAGCCTGTGATGTCAGAAAGGGGCACCTGGCCAACTAGATGTGCCATGGCTGGGGCCTTCAAAGAGGATGCGACAGCAGCGGGAGGTAAGGAGTAAACAATACGGGGACTTACCTGGGTCAAAACCACAGGCAGATAGAAGGTCCCACAGATTGTCGTGGGGATGGTCTGTGATATCTTGTCCATCTGACTAGGCCCTAGGAAACCTATAAGGTTTCAAGTAGCCCAGTATTTTGGGATTATTATTTTTTCTCCCTAACACCATAACAAAACATTAAGTTGCCTTCTCACTTTATCCTGTCTGATCTTATCGTCTGCCTTCTGGGCCACCTGTATCCCATCTAAACCATCTCTTCTACTCTGTACCATCCCACCCCTATTGCTCAACAATTTGATTATCATTTGTCCTTTTCAAAGAATGCCCACTGGTTCCTTGCTTCCCTGTGCCGAACCATCTTTTTTCAGCTAAGTGCTTCTATTCTCTCTCCTCACAGCCCAATAGTACATCCTTTGTTATAAACTCAATGTTTTGTCTAGGTCTGTTATTTCTATTTAGTGAAATCTACATATTCACCAAGAGGGACCATCCTTGTGTTATTTAGACATCATGATCTTAGAATGTATAACAAGAGTGGGAGGAAGGACCCACAAGTGTATAACAACGTGATTTAGGATCAGGCTGGCATATGGGCAGGGTGCATCATTTCAAGAATATATTTGTTCACACAACAGTATTAATAATTTGGTTGATCATTTTCATAGTATTTTCAGTTACATGAATCTGAATTTTAATCCCACACATTGTGCTATTTCTGTCTTGACTATTTTTGTGGTGTTTTGTCTTCATCATCATCATCTCTTCTATTTAAATTTTCATTGTTAATGTTAATCACTAGCCAGTTTTTGTGCGTATTTTTTAAAGAGAAGGTGAGGAAAATTGGGATGTATGTTTTTGAATTTCTATTGTATAGCATCTATCAGTGAAAACAGGAAATATAATTACTTTCCCCCATCACCAACACATAGGTTAGTTTCTGTTAACACTTAAAATATTACAGTAAATAAAGTAAAATAAATTATACAAGTTAATGTATTAGTGACAACAAGAAAAATACCAACAACATTTGATATTCTAAGCACCTTACAAAATAAAGAACAAGAAGAGACAACTGAAGAATTATGTGTTTATTTGGTTAACTAATTTATGTCCTACCTTTCTCCCAATATGAAACCTGATGTTGCTTACAGTGTACATTAAAACAAAATTCAGTGCAGTTACAACAAGGTATAGTATAAAGGCTTTTAAAATAAAATAAAATAAACAAGCCTAATAAAATATTTAAAACAGTTGAAGATACATTTTAAAAATAATAGAGATAAATATACAGCATACTCCAAAAAAGCTCCTTATGCCATTTAAATTAAAATGGGCAGACATGTACCAGTAGGTACAAGTAAGTTAGAGGGCGTTGTTGAGTGTATCTTAGCCCAGCAATTTATACTAAGCACCAAAATTGAGCTCATCGTCCTTTCAATATGCACACAAAAATATAAAATTCTGTTTCCCCACCTCAAGCTTTCTATGCTAGCTAAAATAAATAAATAAATAAATAAAAGTTGCTATCAAATTAAATAATGGGGAATAAAAAATCCTCTGTGATCCATCTGAAATTTCAGAACTTCAAAAGTTACTTTTTAAATGTAATTCATTCTTATTACTTTATGTATTTAATAAATATAGGGCCCTTCCCATTTGCAGGGGATTGGCTCTGTCCCCCCACCCCCACCCCAACCTCGCAGATGGGAAAAAACAGTGGGCACTCAAGCCTATATTAGTTAGTTGGCGGCAATGTGTATGCATGTGTCTATTTCAGCATGTCTATGGGTATAGACCGCTACTGGCTAATATGGGGCGAGACGATCTGTGGGACTTTCTATCTGCAGATGGCAAGCCCACCAATATGGCAGGCTCACTGTAATTTATTGTGGTTACTCACTCTACTTTTGAATTACTGCTCTGCTCATTGTACTGCTTCCCCCCCATTATTTTTCTTTTTAAAAGCGCACCTTTGTCTGATAAAATAATGTCATAAAATTTGAAAAAATTATGTAGAAAATCCAGTCCTTTAAAAATGTCTGTTAAAAGTGACTAGAAAATGTAACCTCACTGCTTCATTTGAGTAATTTCATTCTCACTCATATTACTTTTGAAATGCAACTTCATTACATCCTCATTGTACAGTGAACTATACTGCTTGTAACTCATTTCCAAGCTCTGTGTCAATCACACAGCAGAGGAGAGAATATACAACTAATACCAATTTCCCTCCCAGCTGCAGCCTCCTGAAAATCTGCTCCAAAGGTCTGGAGGCCACTATGAGAAGGCGTGAGAGATGGCAAAAGAAGATGCTGGAGGAATGAGAAATGGGAAGTGATCACTTTCCTCCCCCACCAAAAAGGATCCAGAAATCTCCTTGGAAGCCAAGATGACAAAACTGAGGCTGTTGTATTTTGGACACATCATGATAAGGCACAACTCATTGGAAAAAACAGTCATGCTAGGAAAGGTGGATGGAAACAGAAAGAGAGGAAGGCAGCATGATAGGTGGATGGATTCTATTAAAAAGATCATGAATATGACTTTGCAGGAATTAAGCACAGTAGTGGAAGAGAGGAGTTTTTGGAAATGTCTTATCCACAGGGTCACCATAAGTCGAGATCGACTCGAGCCCTTATATGATCAACTTACCTGTTATTTTCAGGAATTTTAATATATATTTTTGAACAAAATAAACCAGTATGTTTTCCAACACCCCATACAATTCTGAGTCTCCACTTTTGAGAAAAAAAAATAAATGTATGCAAATCCTCTGTAGATGAATGGACTTTGAATTAATATAACTATGCATAAGTGTGGCCCACAAACTCATTTATTTGTTCAGATAGCTTTAAAGTCTTGTTACAATTCAAATAATTTTAAGGTGTGTTTATAGTTTTTTGTGGATTTTTTGGGCTATGCGGCCATGTTGTCGAAGAATTTATCCCTGACGTTTCACCTGCATCTGTGGCTGGCATCTCCAGAGGTGAAGATGAAGCCAGCCACAGATGCAGGTGAAAAGTCAGGGATAAATTCTCACAGAACATGACCACATAGTCTGAAAAACTCACAAAAAACTAAGGATGCCGGCCATGAAAGCCTTCAACTTCACATTAAGGTGTGTTAAATACACCTATTCCTATAAACAATAGACACAAAATACCATTTAAAAACAAAGAACTACGCATCCCTTCATAAAACAATAAAAACAAGGTGTTATATCAGAATCATATATACATTATTTAAGAACAATGGAATAATTTAAGACCTGTAGGAAACAAACTCTACAGTTACAATTGGCACCTGCAATCTGTTTTATATCCAGCCTTAAGTGTTGGAGCAGCAAACTAGAAACTATCACTTAAACTAGGAAAGTTTGCCAAGAATCTAATTCATGGGTTCTGAGTCAGCTTTTTCCACCTTCCCTGAAATCTTCATGTCTTACAAACTCTGCACTTACTCTAATTAATTGCCTTCTGAGTTGATGTGAGATCCTGAATACAATACAACACTAAAGAAGAAGAAGTTGTTAAAAGCCAAACTTAAAAAGTAGGATGCATGGCACTCACCTTTCAACCTCTCCTGGGGGCAATATGTGACAAAACAGTGCATAGCAGCATCACTACACCTTGGAATGCTTCTAAAATTAACATTCCCTTCAATGTCCAGTTTTGGAAATGAGGCAACAGGCTCTGTGTGCTCCTAAAGAAAAACCAAATCCACACTTTACTGGTGTAAAAATAATTATTTCTCAAGTTATTAGCTTTATATCCCTCTTTTCACAAAAAAAGTACTCATATCATTTAACAATAAAATAATATGAAAATAACAATGTTTTTACAATATCAAAACTCACCAAATAAGAAAACATTAAGAAGAAAGAAATGCCAGCACCTATCAAATTAAAACTTAATGTGGCATCATAGATATCTTTCCTTCCTTCATTCATTCGCTCACCCCTTCTCCTGGCTTCTCTGCCAAGGAGAAGAAGAAGCCCTTCAGCCAGTCCATGGCTGAGTGGCAACAGTTCATCTACAATCCTAACAGTGGAGAGTTCCTGGGGAGGATGGCCAAAAGCTGGGGTAAGGAAGACTTTATCATACTGAAAAAGAAGTGTGCTTGAAGACGTATAGAAGGTCAAGCATTAGCTGGGGAAAAACTGGAAGCTCACTTCTAATATATATGTAAAAGAACGGCCTGGGGTGCAGGCCAGCTCCATCAGGCCTAGCCTAAATTAAGGAGGAGAGCCCTCCCTCCAGTCCGCCAGATATGGTCCAGGCCTCAGAGGGAGAGAAGAAGAACCGCTGGACCTGATCCCCTTCTCCACTGCCATTCCCTTCTCCTTTTGTGTCATGCCTTTTTAGATTGTAAGCCTGAGGGCAGGGAAATGTCTAATTAACAATTTATAAGCCACTCTGAGAGCCTTTGTATCTGAAGAGTGGGGTATAAATACTCCAAATAAAATAAATAAATAATAAGTCTGGTGAAAAATGTCTCCCTGCTAGCAAAACGAAAGCAAACTCTACATTGGGCACTGTCTGCAGAGGCCAAATAAACCAGCCTCCTCCATCCTCTCAGTCTGGAGTCCCAATGACACAGGACCCAATCCCCAAGTCTGGCATGAACAATCCAGATGAGGCCCAGCACATTCAGCACAAACCCTGAGGTATACTGCTCTTAAAACTGTGTCTTATCTGGATTAAGTTTCAATTTGTTTGTTCAGAGCCCTTCATTCTGACACTAGGCAGCTGCTTAAAATGTGCTCCACTGTGTTACCTGGAGTGGAGGTGGCAGTGGTGAGTGCTAGCTCTGAGGTCAAAATAAGGTGCCAGCCATGTCTCTCATTCTGACCTGAGGAATGAGTGACTCACCCACTGCCATGCCAAGTGGCACAGTGGGACACATATGTGAACAGCTGCTTGGCATCAGAATGGAGGGCCTAAGGTAACTAGGTGAGGTTGGGGCGGCTCTGGGGCCAGGAAACTCTGGACTGTCCCCAGAGTATCCTAGCTAGTGCAGACAGGACCTTGGATGCAGCATTTCTTAACTATCTTATGTGACAGTAAACCTTGAACTCAATGGGAGTTATGTCTCAATAGATAATATACCCTCCTCCTTAAAAAAAACAGCAATGATGAAAACAAAGATGACCAACAACAGCTTTGTCTTATCTGGATTAAGTTTCAATTTGACTAACCATGCTTCCTTAAAATATCACCTCTCCCACTGCAGACAGTATTCAATTTGTGCATAATTTATACAGTGTTCCTTTCACATTATAAACCAGATTAGCCATCCAGATGCTTGCAGCACTGCAAGTCCCAACAATCATTGAGGAGATTAGTAATCTGTAAAGTATCAGTAACTGTTAATAAGGAAAAAGGGTAATTCTATCTGGAATGGATTCCTGTGATTTTGTCATTAGACAAATCTTCCCTGTTTCTGGGGTAACCTCCCACATATTTTGTGCAATTTCAGCTACTCTTATGTGAAACTGGCTGAAAGACTAGACTAGGATTGTTTCAAAACTACTTCCAGTTCTACCAGAGCTGTTAGTTTTTGTCTTGAATTCAGACTAGATAGAGCTATGTTAGAGGTAGGAAATGAATGAAATTGGCTTTCCTTTTTCACTCAACCTCTGCTGCTTCTTTTATTGCAGCTGTCCTCCTGGTAGCTCTCATTTCTTTGGCCCAGAATGTTCATCAGAATGAATGATGCAATACCATTCATTGTGCACTATTGTTCTGAGTCACACTCAGTACTATAAAAGTTGCATCCATGGTGACCACTGAGATGAGCCACAGTTAGTTGCTTCCCAGAATTATTTTGTTGCCTATGTCCTGAATCCAATTGCCAACTCCCAACTAGAGTAGGCCATTGAATCAATGGGATTTACCTGTGTGCTGATGCACTCAACAATTGATTCAGTGGGTTTACTCTAGTTGGGACTATCCAATAGGATTCAGTTTATGAATGGAGCTAGAAATAGAGCAGGAGACATAACCTCACAAAATGTTTTCAGCAACAAGTTTCTGCTTTTCTGATTTTTGCGGGGACAGTGGACATTCCTTAAGATAATGTTCAACTAGTATTATATTCCCAATTGACTATCTTGCTTTCAGTAACACCATCTGACTGGCTATGTAACATTGTGGCACCACCTCACTTAGTGAGTGGTTTCTGATTAGCTATGATCACCTGAGTAACTAATTCAGGAGAAAAGAGAATCATGAGTGGAAGAAACAGCATTAGAGTACAGTAGAGACTACAATGGACTGAAAAAGATGAACATTCACAGATGCCCTATGGAGTTTTTTAATATATATATATATATATTTCTAGTAAAAGAAAATTATTATTTGGGGCCAGAAACAGAAACTGGAGAATACTCGGCACAGCCCCAGATGATACCCATCAAAGGCAGAATGCACGATAGAGTTTCTTCTGACCACAACTGGCTTCCCATTATTACTCCATCTGTGAAGGCAGCTTGTAGCCTTGTCAAGACAAGAAAAACTGTGCCAACAGTAATTTTTTGACAGCCAGCTGGTTCCCTTCTCTCAGTGGCTGCCACATATGTGCTGAAATGAATGCATACCAGAATGGCTTTGGAAGGAAATGGCAAACCCTTAACCCATGTTTCAATGCTTTTTGGCTTTTAAAAGTTTTTTTCTGTCCCATCAATAACCATTCCAAATTTCTTTTGACATTTGCTTTGTAGAAATAAACAATTTACTAGACTGAATTAGTTTTAAAGGACTAATTAACTGAGCTACTGTTAAAAAAATTGGCTATCTGCCTCCCACACTTCCACAACAATTAAAACCACACTGTCTTGATTTGTAACTATTCAAAAAACAATGTCAACTAGCTCTCTGTTTTACATATTTAAATTCTTGAACAAAATATTCCAAGGAACAAAAACTTGCAATTGATTTTTAGAGCTAGGATTACAAAATTTGGACTGTTTCATAATGGGCTGGAATCCAATGAATGTCAACATAATCCAGGTACTGCCAAAATCAATGGGAGAAGTTAGCTGTGACTTAAGTTCCATGGATTTCAATGGGAACAAAATTCAGTGGGGGCTGGATACAAGATAGTTCCCTCTCCTCCTTACATTCTTTCCAAATCTTCAAAACGGTTGGTAATCTCTCTAGAGCAGATTATGCATTGTATTCTCCTGTCCCTCATTATAGAGACAGTCACTCCCTCCCCCTCTCTCATTCTAACTATCATGCGACTTTGGTCACTGACTCTTGGAGACTGTTTAATAGCTCTCTCCCAAGATTCTAAACTGCTTCAAACAGTCAGATGTAGTTTCTTCCCGCTATCTAAAAGATGGTGAGATGTATCTCTCTTTACCCAAACCATCTCCAGTTAGATTAGGTTTTAGTTATTTTATGTAAATATTTATTAAATCCATTGCTTGTTTTAAACTACAAACTGCATGTTTGTTGTTTCTTTTAAATTAGTCTTTATTCTTTAGGAAAGCATATTTAGAATAATTTAGGCAGGCTCACACTTCTGTTGTTCTGCTAATGAAAGCTAGACTCTAACAAGTTTAACTTTTATACTTGTGTATTTATAAAAGGGTTAACACCCCGAGAAACCAAAATTGCACCCTACAAGTTCCCTCTCCTCTTTACATTCTTTCCACATCTTCATCAAACTGGTTGGGAATCTCTCCAGGGCAGATTTTAAAGACTGGGACAGCATGGATGGAAAGAGGCAGAGGAACCTCCTGATCCATGAGCACACACTTCTTTTGTGGATTTCTGGATTTCACACTGGATTTCATCATATATATATGTGAAATCCAGAATATATATATTAGTGATAGTATTCTTGCAACATTCTTGCAAGTGAGGATAAATAATTTCCACAGGTTTTCCACTGCAGAGAAAAAGAATATTGCTATGCAGATTTCACATATTATTTGCTTATCTGAAAGAGTTTTTAAAAATTACTCCTATCTGTAGAAATTCACATGTGGTTTTCAAAAGAGAATTGTGGGAGTTGAACAAAATATGTGGGGTGTTTTTGTGCAGGACTGCTGTATTCTATGCAAAAATAGCAATCCTGTACAACAAAAATATGGCACAGAAAATAGGAATCTTGCACAACAAAACTATTTTTAAAATTTTTTATATGAGTTTGCTGTGTTGTTGCATGAGTTTTTTTCTTCCTGTGAGACTTTTATGTGCCAGACCCCTGCTCTGTGTGTATATTTTGTGTAGAAAACAACAACCTCGTTTGTTGTTTTGCAAAAAAACCAACAGCATGTGGCTGTCTGGAAATTGATCTTTTCTTGCACAAAACACATTTCTCTCACACACACAAAAACTTACATGTATTTTTGTACAGAATGTTTCCTAAAACATTGCAGGATGTGTGAATAGTGGGAGGAAACTGCACAAATTTTTCATCACTGTATTATTCATCCTGACTAGGTTTTCTTGAGTGTTCAGGAACTCCACTTTTCAGCCAGGAATGAATAATGATGAATATTCTTTTCATCCATGATATATACACTTGTCTCTTCCTGAACTATCATTGCAATTTCATACGGATGAAGCCACATTATATACCCTGGTTTTGCATTTGATCCTAATTTCAAAGAAAAACAGGAATTTGACTACATATTAGTTCAACATCACAAAACACAGAACCCCAACTACTTATTTATTAATATATTATATTAATATCAGTTAAGCGGTATACAAATATTTCTTAAAAGTCTTCCATCACAGTCCTAGGATTAGGAATGAAAGCCTAATAATGGTGGGCATTGGGCAGTCTCCACCTCCAAAACTGAAGCAACTGGATTGTCATTCCTGGTTTTGAAAAAAGGCCCCCTCACAAGCCTATAAATCTTCATCTGAAAAATGGAGCAAAATGGTCAATACTGCCTCCTAGAGTGCACAACATTGTTATGGGACAAAAATATGTGGCGAGCTGAGGATGTTGAAGGGCCTGAAGCCTGCAGTGGGCAACTCATGACCCATGTGCCACATTTTGCCCATCCCAAACAATATTGAGAGGGAAATGCAAGAGACAAAAGTGTTTGGGTTTGTTTTTTTACAATTACCTAGAGCAGGGGTAGGCAACCTTTTCCCTTTAAGGGCCGAGGGACTTCAGCTCCCAGAATCCCAGGAGCTATTGGCCAACATGGGACTATTGGTCAACATGGCTGAGGCTTCTGGGAGCTGAAGTCCCTCGGCCCTTAAAGGGAAAAGGTTGCCTACCCCTGACCTAGAGTGAGGAAAAGATGAAGCCAAGAACTACTGAAAGAAAGAAAGTTCAACAGTTATCAAGGCCAGAAGAGAGTGGACGTTTAATGATACTAATAATAATAATAATAATAAATGTAGTTATAATTTTAACAATAATATTAGAGGTACAGTTGGTTTAACACAGGGGTAGGCAACCTTTCCCCTTCAAGGGCCAAGGGACTTCAGCTCCCAGAAGACTCAGCCATGTTGGCCAATAGTCCCATGTTGGCCAATAGCTCCTGGGATTCTGGGAGCTGAAGTCCCTCGGCCCTTAAAGGGGAAAGGTTGCCTACCCCTGGTTTAACAAATACAGTGGGCCCTTGATATCCTCTGGGGTTTGCTTCCCAGGACTCCCTGTGGATACTAAAATTTGTGGATGCTCAAGTCCCATTAAATACATTTGCATAGTAAAATGGTGCCCCTTATATAAAATGGCAAAATCAAGGCTTGTATATGCTACATATTATAAAAATAATATTTTTAAACCATGGATGGTTGAATCCACAGATATGGATCCCTGGCGCCTTGAGTTCCTCTATTGGGAGAAAGGCAGGATATAAGAAAATAAAATAATAAAAAAATAATAAAATGGAGGGCTGACTGTAAAATATAGAAAACAATAAAAATAGATAAGGAAGCCCAACATCATACAAAGATGTATCAGTTAAGAGAAGATGATGGAGTTTGGTGTTTGGTGTGAAACAACAGAAAAAGTCAGTAAAGAGAAACATATAGTGGAGTTGCATGTTTTACATATGAATGGAAAAACAGAGTGCTGAAGAGGTTGACAAGAAAGAGAATAGGGTATATACTGAGAGACAGAAAGGATAATGAACATTAAAGTAGTCAACATAAGAAGGTCTGAACAAGAGCTTTAGTAGAGTTGGTAGATTTTTAAGAAACACATTTAGGAAGCATCAGAAAGAGAACCCAGACAAAAGCATGAAGAAATCTATGGAGAAACCTATGAACTGTAGCAAAAGCTGACAAAGGTTTAAGCACATGTATAGAAAAGAACTCATGTTGCTTAGCATATACAATAAGATCAGAGATTTCACACAAAACAATTTCTAGAATGCAGTGCTTGAAAGCCAGACAAAAAAGGGTCCAGAACAAGAGTGAGAAGAAAAATGAAGCACTTAGAACAAAAAAACCTCTCAAGCACTAGAAGATGAAGTAAGGTAAAGAAAATAAAATAAAAACAGGACAATAGTTCAAGAGAAGATAATTGCTCAGAAGGGTCGTATTTAAGATTTAAAGAAACAAGAAGCATATTTAAAGCAGGAAAACAATATCAAACAGCAAGATTAAAGACAAGAATATGAGAGAGAGAAAAATAAAGATAAATTATGAAAATGGAAAGACAAATAATAGGTTTTTGTTCAGTTGTTGACAATTGCCTGTGGTGGCACATTGACCGCCAAAACATCTTCACCTGCTTAACACCCTTGTCATGTCTCTCTATCTTTGCCTTATTTTTTTTTACTTTTAAAAATATTTATGATGATGTTTTCAAGATAAAAACACTGCTTAGACAATGGACCTTATCACATGGGGAGAATCCCGTACAGAAACGGGATTTAAAAGGTGGGGAAAACCCGCCAAAGCGGGTAGATTTTCACACACACTGATGTCAAAGTGTGTTTAACCCGAATGGAAAGTAGTCAAAAACCACTTCTTTTTACTTTCAGGATTTTCTGAAAGTAAAAAGAAGCGGCTTTTGACTACTTTCCATTTGGGTTAAGCACACATTGACATCAATGCGGTGTGAAAATCTATCCACTTTTGTTGGGGTTTATCTATTTAAAACCCTGTTTCTGCATGGGATTTCCCCTGTGTGAGAAAGTCCAATGGAGAGGCAATCTCAATGTACCCTCACTCCCTTCCAAGCTGTTTTTGGTCTATAAAAGATCAAACCAGGAAGTAAACAATAAGTCAATACTTTTAATAGAACTTTAGTAAAAATTTAGTAAAAGAAACAGTATAATTTCAAGGGGCAAACCTTTTCCACCCAAAATGGGGGAGGCACCTTGAAATCAAACATTGGGGTTGGTGACTGGCTATGAGATACAATTTCTCTGCCCCTGTTTTAAGGAGAAAAGTGTAAGAGAAGAAAGGAAATGAGGAGAAAGAGCAAGATCTAGTATAATGGACATGGCAGAAATCAGTAGAAATGCAATAAATGGGCAAAAGAGGAGGCTGGAGAAATCCAATTAGTGAACTGAGACTGAAGGTGAAGGAAAACTCGGGCTGCATCTGCATGCAGAAATAATCCACTTTGAGACCGTTTTACCTGCCCTGGCTCAATGCTATGAAATTCTGGGAACTGTAGTTTTGTGAGATGTTTAGCCTTCTCTGTCAGAGAGCTCTGGTGTCACAATAAACTATGATTCCCAGAATTCCATAGCATTGAGCCAGGGCAGTTAATGTGGTGTCAAATTGGATTATTTCTGGGTAAGAACAGAAAAGAAGGATTAAGAACGAACAAGAGGGAGCCACAAATTCATAACTAAGAAAAATATTAATATGCTTAGATTTGCTCCAGAAACTTTTCTGCAGCATTAATGCAAGAATGAAACAGCATAGTAAAGGAAGCAACCAAGAGTAGGAGGAGGTGGATTAAACATACAGAAGGAAATGAGAAAACAGTCAAGTAAAGGGATGTCAACCCTTGCTTCAGATTTTGGCATCTTCTCAACAAGAGGACTCACACCTGTAAGACTGTTTTCTTTTAAAGAAATTGTGCAAATGTTTTTTAGTGCACAGTATTATTGCTGCTGCTTAGTTACATGTACTTTTAAAAGCAGAAGTACTGGATGGGTTGTTTGCATCATTTTAATCAATAAGCCTGTTTTACTGTGCAGGGTTGGCTGAGGAAACGTCTTGTGTAAACTGCAGAAACCTACAGGAAGGAGAGGGGAAAACGCACTTGTCTTGTTCTTCCACTGGAGGTAAGAAATCTCTTAGAGATTATTGATTTCTCAACAGGTTGTCTCAACATGTCTATATTGATATATTATGGTAAATGGAAAAAAACCCCTTATTTTTTCTTTCCCTCCAGGCTTTCACATTGCTAGGCTTACATGTGCACATACAATCTGTTCCAAGATTAGCCCAATACACAATCATTTGATCTATAGTTACAAGAAGGGATACTAGAGCTTCCATTGAAAGGAATAACATTTTGATAGAAATTAGAAGCAAAGAAAGAAGAGAGACCTTTAACAATTTTAACGTATAGTGCATATCCTGGAGGGAGGCGAGTTAGTGCAATGAAAGTAAACCATCAAGCTGGGGAAAAATAAAGGGAAACGTCATCCCTTTCTCCTTCCTATTCTTCAGATACAACTCATATCAGTACGCAAAAGGGAGCACCTTTGAATGTAAAAGAAGATGTAGCATAAATGTTGATAGACTTGGGGGCGAAGCAGATGACACAAAAGGTCCATGCCGGGACCGTGCCACCACAGACATTCAACCTAGGACTGCGGCAGCCACACATACCCAGCCTTGTTCTGGGCTGTCGTGACAGTCCTGAACCAGGTGCTAAAAAGGAGCAGTATTTTATCACTCCTTTTTGGAGCATTTCTTTGGGAAAGAGTTGTGCCTGGGGTGGCTTCTGGCCATGTCTGAGGCATGTGTCGTCTGAACGCCACACCCCCAATGCAGCCCAATGGCAGGTCTTTGGGACTGTCTGTTTGAGGCCCTGGCCTATTTTCTCAAATGCATGGAGTGAACTGGTGCCCAGGAAGGGCCTTTATAAGCAGACTGTATGGATAGCCATAGAAATGCAAAACTTGTGGGTATGGCGATAAGGGGACTGATTCAGTTTTAATTATGGTCATTCGAGGCACAATGGCAGGAGGAAAAATGTTGCCTAGGCCAAGATAGATGGATGACCACAGGAATGGTGGAGGGAGTTTTGAAATGTGATGTGTGCAGGCTGGGAACTGGAAAGGAGATTACAGTTGTTCCTCCCCATTCACAGACTTTGAGTCTGCAGTCCTGCTCTTCGCAGGAGGGACAAGTGGGGAGAGTCATAATGGTGGTGCACGCTTGCGCATGCCATTATTTTCAATGGGGCTCAAATATTTGTGAGCCGCCATTTTTATGCACGGGGGGGTTCTAGAATGGTTCTCTCATGAATTGGGAGGGGCTACTGTATGTTAAACTGGCTAACAGCAGCCTTGTGAGGCTGGAGTTTTAACCAGTGTAGTGTAGTATAATATGTGTAATGTGACAGGAAACCATTGCCTGTGTTCACCCCACTGTTGATGGATTAGAGTTGTGGATATATTTTAATTCAGATGTTTCTTTTTCCAATCTTCCTGTACAGTTTTTTGTTTTGTTTTGTTTTGTTTTGTTCAAGGATTACTCTTAGCCAATTTAACACATTTCCTTTCTGGTTCCCAGCCTGCACAAGCCATATTTCAAAACCTCTTCCATCATTCATATTGCCAACCACCCAACCTGGTCTTAGGCAACATCTTTCCTCTTGTCTTTGTCCTTCAAAGTTGGTTTTTTGCAGATCAAGGAAAAAAAGGGATACAATGCAGAACTTCACTGTAGGTTCCAACTTTACAGTGATAAAACAGCTATCTAGCTAATACCCCAAACTTATCTTTGTGAATAACAGAATGCACATTTTACGAGCAGTTCAGCATCACCTTGCAACAAAACCTCAATTGCTGTTACAAATTAATATGTATCTTTTGTACTACAATTCGCTGCTCTTGTATATAGTTCTGAATAAAACAGAGGGGCAAGCTATTACTAAACACAGGTACCTAGTGGGAGAGGCAGCTTTAAATTAACAGCAACAGGGACTGGGGGGTGGGGGATCTGCTTTTCCAGCTCTTTGATAAACAGCAGAATCAATAGCTGAACAACTGATCAGTATGCTGCCTAATTAGAGTATTCAGTTAGTGCAACAGAACTATCATGAAAAGGTTCCATTAGTGTCCCAGCCAATACAAAAATAATGGATTTTTAAACATATCCTGCTATACCAAGCTGGGATGCAGCAGGGGGGGAAGTAGTTCAGGTATGGGAGAAAATGGGTCATGGCCCTTTTTGCTATAGTCTTCAGCCTCAAATGGAATTAGAATTGAACTGCAAGCACATCCTATAAAAATTAATTTCTGTTCAAAATGAGTTTTATTCAATCAAGAACTCACGGAGTATTCTTGAAAGGGCATGTGCTAGAAGTGTGTGCATATTTCATACCTCTGAGTGATACAGAAGTGGAAGGAAGATTTTTGGCATAGGATTACAAGTAGAGATTTGATGCAGGGTTGGATGTTGGAAAACCTCATTTGAAAAACAGAATGGTGAAAGACACTGAACATTTCAGTGGGCTACAGGACCCTGATTTGTGAATAAAAATACCAGGTAACTAACTATTCACCAAAAAAAGGGAAAACTTATTTTTCCTTTTTCTTCTTCTTGTTAATTTATTCTTGCAGGGAGTAGGCTCATGAATGCCAGGACATGTCTTGTAGGAGTTACAGCACAGACATCTTTTGAACTAATGTTTACAAATGCCTTCAGAATGAACAAAGTAACAATGCCAACTATATCAATCAATGGCAGTTCACCTCCTCACAACAATGGTTAAATAATGATGAATATAAGTTTCAGAAATTAATGAAGAAAAAATGTTTTATACCACTTCCGTCTGCCTATCCAGCCTCCTGAGAACCACTAGCTGAATCATTCCACGAATATTTCCTTCCATAGACATGGAACGTCTCAAGGTCTCCATGGCTTCATGGTTTGATTTTCCAAGCAGAGATTCCCCATTCACTGCAATAAGCTGATCATTTTTTCGCAGTCGGCCATCCTACAAAATAAAAAAGTATTAAATGCATTCACATGAACAGAAACAATGTAGGAAGTGGAATGCATTTTTAAATGAACTTAAGCAACCTGATAAAGTTTTCCATAATGCCTGAAAAAGTACATGGTTATGAATATATGTTTATATTTATCATTGTCATTACTTGTACCTTGCAAAGCACATTATAAATATGGCACATGGACAAGTTGGGTAGAAAAGTATCATCTTGGTTACTGGCTTTCCAAAGACTGAAACAAAAGTGATCAGAAACAAACTACCAAAAGAAAATTTGGCAGATCACTCAATTATTATTCAAGCAAAAATAATCAACATATTCCAAAGTCTGGTCTTTACAATCAGTCCAAGAAAAATAAGGTTAAAATAGCTGCAACAGCACTCCATCCTAAAGAACAATCAGATTACCATAACAATCATATCCCCCACACTTTATATATATATATATAAATTATAGAGTATCAAACATTGAAACATTTAATAGATTCATTTGTACGTCCTTCATTATCAGCATAACAATAATAAGAAACAAAGACAAATCCCCAATATTTCTAAACTAATCTTAGAGATCTTCTCTATCAGCATTAACACCTGCCAATGCTAACTGTCACAATCTTTTAGTTTTGTCACAGTTCTGCTGTTAATATTCCATTAGCTCCTGATGTTATATATACTGGCCTAAATGTTCCTGGTGCACTAGAAAAGCATAATGTCCTCTGTGCTTGAACAGTACACTTTTGTAGGACTGCACCATGGCAGTGAAGAGAAGGTAGAGGAAGTCCTCATTGTCACTGTTGGGAGTGGAAGATGCTGGTTCCTGAGCAGCCCATTTCTGCAATGGCTAGCTTTCAGGTGGGTCTTTGATGCCAGTTTGTTCTGGGAAGACTGGCTTAGAAAATTGCTTGTCCTGTTGCTAAGCAATATCAGCACCAAACTCTGCTGAAGCTACCGTTCTTGTGGCTACACTCTGTAGCCACTGATTACCTTCAAAGGTTAATTATTCTGTTAAATATTCAAATGCTACCTTTCCTCCCTGGAGCCTCTGCTTTCCTTACATTGGGCACTTGTTATGTGTGATACTTCAATCAGCTTTTCCTTCAGTAAATCAATCTCCAAACAAGCAGGATAAGACCATATCCAAACAAATCAAGGAACCTCAGACATAGGCCAAGATCAAACAGCTAATGGAGTACATAGCTCCATCCTTACACTGTGGGTCATGAAACAGAGACTGCTTCTTCTTCCCTGGATGTCCACCCTCTTTTCTGGCCATTGACTGACTGTGTGTGTGTGTGTGGGGGGGCATACAGGCACTTCCTGTTACCCTTGTGCAGCTGAGGAAGCAGATGTCACTTTTTCCAGAAGACACAAGGGCATCTGAATGGTGCTTACATCCCCTGCAGCCAGGCAAATTTTTCTTAAAAAACAATTTCCCAAGCTCTGCTTTTTATAAGTCCATCTGATCTTCCGTTTTCACCTAAGTCCCTGCTCAGAGATCAAGTCTGGTGATAAATCTGTCAAACTTTCTAATAACTCGCGTACCAAGTGTGGAGAAAACTGGTGGATTGATTTCAATTCCCCCACCCCCAATGCACGGTATACTGATTTCCTGTAGGTTTTGCATTTTTTCTCCTATGATCTGAATTTCATTGCCAAAGAAACTTGACTGATTGAGTGACCTGCAATAATTGTTGCAGACTAATCGGATACTCAATCTGCCTCAACCTTGTGTAAACCATGAGGCTACAGCTCACTTTAAAAGGGTTCTGTGTTCAGATCTGAGTACACTGCAGACCTTTTGAGTCCACATATTTCATTGTGAAAGACATTAATTGAAGTGCCCAATAACATGCTCCTAAAACTTTGAAGGTGTTGGCTTTAACATATAAAACAAGATAGGGCTTAAGGCCCCAGCACATGACTGAACATCTCTCTTGTCAACAGGTAAGAGAATTTGTCTTCATCATTGTATTCTCATCCTCCACCCTGTGAGCAATTTTTCTTTTATGAACCTCAGATCATCTACTAGATTTTGTGCTGTAGATGAAGGCACTTTTTATGTCAGGAGTGAGTTAAGTACAGGATGTATACATACAGTTCTCAGAAGCTGTTCTATTTCCTCTTCCCCCAGCCCCTAAACAGTCTTCAATATTTTTCAAATCTTTTTTCTATTTAAAACTGAAACTGTGATCCATACCTTGTTAAGGCCTCCAAGACTGGTGGTTTCCATTAAAATAGACCCAAAATCACCACCCATAAAAAAACTGAGACAAAGCCCTGGAAAAAACATGAAAGTAACTCTCAGTTTAGCTTTTGGCAGAAAATGGGGTGGGGTGGTGCAGTGCAGGGTGGGAAATTAGTCCCTGCAGACACACCACTGCTGCTGTTGCTTGCTCTGTAAGGGTGGTGCAAGAGTCACAGTGTTGAACTATGACTCTGGAGAACAGGTTTCAATTCCCAGCTCAGCCATGAAATCCACTGGGTGAGTTTGGGCAAGGTACATACTCTCAGCCTCAGTGGAAGGCAATGGTAAACCTCTTCTGAACAAATCTCGCAAAGAAATCCCCATGATAGAGTTGCCTTATGGTTGCCTTAAAGATGGAAATCACTTGAAGGCACATAACAACAATCATGACCAACACATTATCAAGCCTCAGTCTGTTGTTACCTCTGAGATACTTTGTTGTTAATTGCCCTCGAGTCAATCTCGACTCATAGAAACTTTATGGATGAGACATCTTCAAGACCCTCTGTCCTCCACTGCTCTGCTTAATTCCTGCAACCCCTTAATGAATACCCGTCACCTCCTTAAGGAGTCCATCCATCTGGCATGTGGCCTTCATCTCTTCCTACATCCCTCCACCTTTCCCAGCATTATTGTTTTTACCAAAGAGTCCTCCCTTCCCATAATGTGTCCAAAGTATGACAGTCTCAGTTTGGTCATCTTGACTTCTCCCAGGGAGGTTTCTGGTTTGATTTGCTCTAGGACCCTTGTCCTTTTGTCTGTCCATGGGATCCTCAGCACTCTTCTCCAGCACCACATCTCAAATTCATTGATTTTCTTCCTATCATCTTTCTTAACTGTCCAGCTCTCACATCCATATGTGGAAATAGGGAATACGATGGCTTGTATGATTCTAACTTTTGTGCTGAGTTGTATATCTTTGCATTTAAGGATCTTTTCTAGTTCGTTCATAGCCACCCTCCCCATTCTTAGTCTTCTTCTGATTTCCTGACTGCAGTCTCCATTTCTATCAATGTTTGATCCCAGATATGAGAAATCTTTTACTACTTCTGTTTCTTTATGGTCTAGGTTGAATTTGTCAAGATTCTCTGTTGTCATTATTTTTGTTTTCTTTATGTTCAGCAATAGGCCTGCCTTTGCACTTTCTTCCTTGATCTTTCTTAATAGTTGTTCCAGGTCTGTGAGATTTTCTGCTAATACTATGGTGTTATCTTCATATCTTAGGTTGTTAATATTCCTCCTATTTTCACTCCTCCTTCTTCTTTGTCCAAGCCTGTTTTTCTTATAATATGTTCTACATACAAGTTGAATGAACAGATAGAGTGAAAGGATGCAACCTTGTCTGACTCTTGCCGATTGGGAACCATTCGGTTTCTCTGTGTTCTGTTCTGACAGTAGCCTCTTGTTCAGAGTACAGATTCCTCATCAGGACTTTCAGATGTGTTGGCACTCTCATGTCTTTAAGGGCATTCCATAGCCTTTCATGATCTATGCAGTCAAAGGCTTTGCTATAGTTTATAAAGCACAAGCTGATTTTCTTTTGGAATTCCCTGGTGTGCTCCATTAGCCATCATATGTTTGAAGTGTGATCCCTTGTGCCTCCTCCTTTCCTGAACCCAGCTTGGAACTCTGGGATTTCTCTCTCCATGTATGGTTGGAGTCTATGTTGCAGAATTTTGAGCATGATTTTGCTTGCATGGGAGATCAGTGCTATGGTCCTATAGTTGCTGCCGTCTCTTGTGTCTCCCTTTTTGTCAATGGGGATGTATACTGATCGCTTCCAATCTGTTGCCCATTGTTTTGTTTTCTATATCTGTTGACATATGTTGGTTAGCACTAGAGTTGATTCTGTCAGTATGGCTTGCAGCAGTACAATTGGAATATTATCTGTTCCTGGTGATTTGTTTTTCGCTATTTCTCTGATTGCAGTTTCCACCTCACTTTTTAGAATTTGGGATTCATCTTCATATGGCTCTTCATTCCATGTGTCCTTCATTTTGTCATCTCTTTTGTATAATTCTTCTGTGTATTGCATCCAACATCTTTTTATTCCTTCCTGGTCTTGAATTATGTTATTTTTATTATCACAGATTGTCCCAGTCCTTGGTCTGAGATAGTAGAGGGATTTAAAACACCACTCATTTTAAAATTTTGCATCTGCCATTGCTTCATCAATGCCTAAACCATACAATCATTTCTCTTGTACTTAAACAAGCAGTGCTCCTTATTAAGAAAGTGGCCTCTCTTATCAGAGAGACATCTTAGTCAAAAATTATTCATGTTGATGCCATAAACCTGAAGAAACCTAATATGGAATGAAAGGGTCTGCAATGAAAAAAGACTCACAGAAAAAGCAGTGGCATTGAAAAACCATTAGCCTGCTTACAGTGAATTTGATTCAATCACAAACTCATTAAGAGTTTTCTATAAGCACTTGTCAGACTTGCTTACATCTCTCATATGTCTTAGTGGTCCATAATATGTATATTTTCAATTCTGATCCCCCACCTCTGCAATCATTCAAGCATTTAGTATATTCAACATTTCCAACTCTTGCCAACTCTGAACACACATTCTTCTTTTTACAAACAATGATTAAAGCTGTTATAAGAATAACACACAAAACAGTAAGCACTAAACAGAAGACCTATGTTTCTATGGAGAAAAGAAAAAGGGAGTATGAAATTGGATTTGAAGATAAAGCAAATTAGTATGACAAAAGGAGATGGCCTACAATAAACACAGAGATATAATCTAGAAAAAAAAACTTGCTTTGGTGAGAAGTGCAACAGCATGAGCCAAACATGATGTTCAAAATATATTCCACTCTATAATACGGACATTTAGGGACACTTGGGGCATTTTGTATTTTCACTAACTAGCAACATACATATTTGATGATGCAAGACTTTTCCAAAAAGAGCTGTTAAAATCTCCTATGATTTTTACATGTCACCAGTGTCCTCTGAAACGCTTTACAACAGTGAAGCTACATAGGCTGACATGAAGTATACTGAAAATTGTAGACAGACACAGCTATGCATATTGTCGGTTTTTATTTCTCTTAATGATAGTTTCACATTAAGAAATATAATGATTTTGTTCTTGGAGTTTTACTGTCCTTCTTTTAATCCTGCCATTCTACCTCTTCTTTCAAAATATTCTTCTAGTGCATAAAAGAACTGTCAAAAGAAACATTGGGACACAGAGTAAGAAAATGTCGGGACCATTGTAAGAGTAAGTGTACCTGCTGAGTACAAGGGAATCAGGAATCCACATCTTAGAAGAAGTGATCTCTAACAGATAAGGCTCCCCATAACAGAGTAAGGAAGTGTAGAACAGTTATTAGACAGTGTGTTCACCGTTTCTGTATTTTAATACAAATCTTACAAAAATGAAAGGAATAATTCTTTTCAATAGTCAGAGAAAAGAATGAAAATTATTGGGAGCTGTTACAAAGATTTTGAAGAGCCTTTCCACTATTTTGGTATCCAACCATAATTCTTTTATTAGGCTTTAGATATATTTGATTCTTTGCTTCAGGATATTTTAAAACATGTAGCAAAACTATGGAAGAATTATTCAAATGAAGCTTGGAATCTTTAGGCTTTTACGCATGGGTAGGATACCACAAGCCAACCCCACGATATCCCACCTATGTCCTGTTCCCCCAGTACCTGCCTGGGTCAGTTCAGAGACAGGCAGGTGTTCACAAGTCCACCCACCACCCTTCCATGGACCTACCACCATACACACCCTTACCTGTCTCCACGCCTGCAATGGTTGTCACTATGGCCTGTAAAGGCAGAAACGGGGTGCCTGGCTTTACCCATGAGTGCAATGGCCTCCTTCCAACATCACAGGCCATGACTGGGGTTTTCACAGGGGTCATGGCAGCAGTAGGTAAGGGTGTGTGTGGCTGTCCGGCTGTCATGGTTTTTAAAAACCACACTAAGATCCTTTTAGATTGGTGTTGGACTGCAACCACTGGATCGGCATCCTTGCCTGGGGCTGTTGGCCTGCATCATCTGGATAGGACAACACCAGGCCGGGAGGAACACAGGCCCATCTGTACAGCCCCTTTGTCATATAAATTAAGGCTGAGGATCGTTGGTGAGTGCCCTGATTCATTCTGACAGAGTTCTCCAGGATGCACTGATCACTTGTCATGACAGATAGTCAAGTAACAATACAGTTGAGGTATAATGATGTTGATCTCAGAACCATGGTGCATCTGGCCACAAACAAGTCATGCCTCCCACATTATTGCTCTAAACCAATGATTTCATATTCTGGTTTATAAGAACTCAAGTTATAGCTTCCTGGTTTGGATATATTTAGAAAATGGTTTAACAAGTCAGGATGACTATGTTGAAATTGTGCAAAGGGAAGTGCTGAGCAGTTTTATTTTATGTTATTATGTTATTATTTATTATTGCTCATTTTGTAAGTATTTATATTTTTAAAAATATATTTATATTTGATTATATTATATTACTGAAAAAAATTAAGGTCAAATGACAAATCTATTGAAAATATTAGAAAGTGAGTGATAGGTTAATTCAGATTTACAATTTGTCAGAGAAATATATATATATGTATATATATTAAAGCAAGTGCTTTCTCTAAAGGCCCTGCAGGGAAAACCCACCAGCAACCTGGTTCTTGCATTCATAAAGCTCAGTCATTGGCCCATCAAAAGCTTAAGCCAAATTGCAACCTACACAGTACACATGTAGCCACAGTATCTATATATGCATGCACATTTGCAAGAAACTACCCAGGCAGAAAGAAAGCCCCACTTGTGCCTTGAAGGCTACAGTTTGCACATGAGCCAAGAAAGTTCTCATCTGTAAAAAAATGGTTAGAGGTTCATCACCTCAGTGAACCTTGCAGCAGTTGTGAACACCTTCTCCAAATTATGCTGGTCTTAGTGCTGGATAAGTCTCCCCCCCCCCCCCCCCCCCGCAATTGCAACAGATCCATGCAGCAGTTTACAGAGTAGTCAATTCTGTTTTATAGCTCAGAAGAGTATTTCTAGTCCAATATGACAGTGCAGGAAATTGAATTTGCTTTAGCATTAACTTCTTTCCTAGATACTATCCCAAGGCACTTCTGAAATTCATTTATTAGACCAGGATCACACTCACATTCTCTCCTCTTGGTTATCACAAGCTATCTGTAAAAGAACTCTACTATCCTTACCAAAACAATGATTATGTATGTAACAGTTTCCAAAGCAGAATTTTTATTCAGTTAAACTCAAGGTAGATGCTGAACACAGCAATATGCATGGCTCTAAGAAGAAACAGAATGTAAGGGAACAAGTAAGTCCATAAGAGCAATAGCAGTGAGGACATACATTTTTGTTTATACAAAAACAATGCCATGATACTTAACCATGATGCTGAAAAGCACTACTGGATTTGTGTGTGAATATGCACCCCAGCACTTTCTAACCAAGTGATTCTTTAAGTTGGCTATAAAGGAAGAGCCAAGTAACAAACAAAACGTGGAGAAATACCAGGTAAATCTTGCTAACAGGAAGAGTTTGCAGTTCAACACCACCTCAGTTTGCCCTGTCCTCCTAAAGTGGCACAATGTTCAAGTGTCCTTTACTGGAGTAATATCTAAAACACATCTTTCAGGAAGGAAATGTGCTGCAAATGTGCTCATTCATGAAGTAAATAAGGGGTACCAGAGTTCAAAGAAGCTACTGTTTATTATCTTACTCTTCAAAGCAGATAGATAATGGGCATGTTAGGGCCTTTGCAGACTGCCAGAAATAGTGCAAATTCAGTCCACTTTAAGGGTTAGGGTTAGTGCTAGGGAATCATGGGAATTGTTGTTTTTTTCTGAGACATTGAGCCTTCTCTGTCAGAGAGCTCTGGTGCCACAATAAAATACAGTTCCCATGATTCCCTAACACTAACCCTTAAAGTGGACTCAATTTGCACTATTTCTAGCAGTCTGCAAACGCCCTTAGTTTCTCCATCAACATGGTATGTTATTATGAATACTTATTCTATCCAGTCCCCCAGGAATTTTTACCTTGATGTTATCTCCACCTTTGCTACAGCATATAAATGCACGCTGGACTTATGCTTTATGTGGGAAACATACATTATACTTTCCTTTGGAATTTCTGCATTGTGAGATTTCCAATTTGCTACTCATGCACTTTTTTTTGTACCAGAGGCACAAAAGTGTACATGGAAGCAGATTTCATTAATCCAGATTAATAGAAAAGTAATTAAAGACTCCCCCTTCTTTCCATTCTGAAATTCCTCTAAAACTCAGATTAATCCTAAACCTTGTTATTCCACCTTATCATACAGCATAGAGGGCTGATCATCTAAAACTCAGAGTCCAAATGTTTGACTTTACCATTGTTAGAGCCCAATACTTAGCACCTATTCAAACACACACACACACACACACACACACACACACACACATTAACATATTACTTTGTGACATGATGGAGAAATCCAGAAGCTTTTAAAAAAATTATTTGTTTATCTCAGAAATAATTAAGTCCTAACTAACTCTTGCTGCCACACATTTGTCAATGATACTATTTTAATAGTTCAATAAAAATATGACCATGCTGTTTTTGATTTATTGCAAAATCTCATTTCTGAAATCAAAAATTGTGTCTCTTCATTGCTTTTGTGCTATTTTATGGATCCAACTGCATTGCTCCTGGGGGCACTACAAACAGTGCACAGAAAATGCTAAGTATTTATTTATTTTATTTATATATTGCATCTATATTATGCCTTTATCTCAAAATGGAATCCAAGGTGGCTTGGATAGTGGTATCGTCTTCTGGAGGCATCTCTGACTTAGTATTTATGACTGTGGTGAGTTTGCCACATCAAGGAGAGTGTGAATCCCTTAATTAAAACATAAAGATTCAAGGAATCCAACACAAGATGTGAGCCTTTCCATGAACTGTGATTTTTCTAAGGCTCTTTTTACACTTTTCAGGGGAGTTCCAGAGAATAGAGAGGAAACTGTAATTTACACCATTTCCTTTAAATTATTATTGCTAAAACAACTTTGGAATGAAAAAAATCAGAGACAATTCAGACAATTATAACAACTTAATATTAAAACCCAGAGGAACTGTAGAAACACCACATTTTATTTTATATTTTACTATATTTTTGCAAAACTGCTCAACTAAGAAATACCTTTGGAGAAAAGTGAATCTCAGTTTTATGTACTCTTTTAAGTTGATTTTTAAAATTACTTTATGAAGTACAATAAAATGTATTTTTGCCATATCATCAGAAGGCTTGAGTCTTTAGATGTAGAAAGAGAGGAAGACCACATGCCAGATGGTTAATTCAATCAGGGAGGCCATGGGCCTGACCTTGCAGGGCCTGATCAGAGTAGTTAAGAACAGGAAATTTTGGCGATGTCTCATCCACAGGCTCACCATGAGTCAAGGTTGACTTGAGGGCAGTTAACAACAACAAACACACAAAACGGACACACATTTGGGGGAAAGTTTATCTCAACTGTATGTATTCTTATAAGTTATGAGTTTTTGTGAGAGACATTTTTTCCAAAGACATTTCTTATTTGAACAGTTTTACAAAAACATACTAGAAACTAAAAGATACAAGTCACCAGAAGTGTACAAGTTATTTTATTTTTATGTTTTTGGATTACAGCTTCCAGAATACTGATCCAGTCACCATGATCACTGGGAGGATTTGAAAACTTTATTCCAAAACATAATTTTCCCATGCTCTGAAAAAAATAGTTATATTTTAATAAAGCATCTTTACTGGGCCATATTTCAGTGGCAATGCACCTGCTTTGCACATGAAGCTTCAATCTTTGATTTATATTAGTGGAAGGGCCAAGCTGAAACTTCTAAAAAAACCAGTGTCAACCAATGTAGGCAACAACTGAACTAGATTAACCAATCTGAAGAGGTCTAAGCAGTTTTCCAAATATGTGGTTCACTTCTCTATTAGGACTTTGAATATTCCTGTATGAATTCTTTCCACACTTTTTCAAAACAGAATTCTAGCATTTCATTTCTTTATTCTCTACTCCAAAAAGGCAGTTTATTTAATTCAGAAGAAGCTGGTGTTCTATCATAGCATTTTGAGGAATTAGCAAGTAATGTACTGTAAGATCCTTACACTGGCTAAAATACTTTGCAAGGAGCCCTTCTATTTGTAAGAAAGCTCTCAAACTTTGGTCTTCAAGGTCTTTTGGACTCCAGCTCCCACAATCATAGAGTTGGAAGAGACCACAAGGCTCATATAGTCCAACCCCCTGATATGCAGGAACTCACAATCAAAGCATCCCTGACAGAAAGCCATCCAGTCTCTGTTTAAAGACCTCCAAAGAACCAGACTCCACCACACTCCAAGGGAGTGTCTTCCACTGTCAAACAGCTCTTACTGTCAAGAAGTTCCTCTTAATGTTGAGGCAAAATCTCTTTTCCTGCAGTTTTAATCCATTGCTCGGGTCCTAACCTCTGGAGCAGCAGAAAACAAGTTTGCTCCATCCTCAATATGACATTCCTTCAAATATTTAAACAGAGCTATCATATCACCTCTTAGCCTTCTCTTTTCTAGGCTACACATACCCAGCTCCCTAAGTCACTCCTCACAGGGGATGGTTTCTAGACTCTTCACCATTTTAATCACCCTCCTTTGGACACGCTCCACCTTGTCAACATTGCTTTTGAATTATGGTGCCCAATTCAGCCAGCCTCACAAAATTTAGCCAATGGTCAACAATTCTGGGAACTGAAGTCTAATATATGTGAAGAAATAAAGTTGGTAATCAATGATGTAGATCAGGGGTAGGCAACCTTTCCCCTTTAAGGGCCGAGGGACTTCAACTCCCAGAAGCCTCAGCCATGTTGGCCAATAGTCTCATGTTGGCCAATAGCTCCTGGGATTCTGGGAGTGGAAGTCCCTCGGCCCTTAAAGGGGAAAGGTTGCCTATCCCTAATGTAGATAATCTAATCCATTTTCTTACATCCCTACTGGAAATAATAGAGAAGCAATGAGATAGTAAAAGGTAGGTATTTTCAAGCCAGAGCTCTGCTATCAAGTCAGAAAAGTGGAAGGAAACATTTGCTGTGAATAAACTGAGCACAGTAATGATACTACATGCACAAGCACACTTAATAGCTTTCTCCTAATGATTCTCTTGGAACCCATCCTGGCACATCTAAGTAGTATCAGCAAGTAAAACTTGTTTTTCTTGTGTCCTCATACAATAAAAACAATAACAACCCAAAGGCATACTTTGCATAAAGAAGCCACACTGAAAGCACTGCTAGAGGAAACTTGCATTAAAAAATCTACAATGCATTACTGTCATCAGGTTTTGCTTATTTCTTTCCCTGAAGTCTCACTAGTTACAGTACCAAAGTGAGGGACTTGATAAGGGATGGGAATAGCACAGTCCCCCAGATGTTGCTGAACTGTAATTCCCACTAGCCCTGGCCAGTATAATCAGTGGTGAGGAACAACATCAGGAAGGCCACATGACTTTCACCTTTAGACAAGGTGGACTCTGTGGCTGTTCTAGCATGGGGATTTTTAAAAAAATGTTCTTTAAAATGCACATCTCTTCTGTATACAAAGCTGAGAGTTGACGTACACATCTTGCAAGAGGTACAATACTTCTCTGGTTGAAAAGTCATAAGGAAAAATTCAGAGTTCCCCTGCTCCATACCTTGTAAGCAGCACCTCCATGGATGATAGATTTGATGAAAATTCCAAGATCAGCTCCAGTCTCTCGAGATTTGTTGCCCTTTAAGCTCACACCAAGTCCAGCTGAGCCTGAGTCATTCAGAGGAATCTCAAAGGTCAATTGCTCAGTTGTCTCTAATGAAAGAACGTTGCAGTAGGGTTCCCCTTTCTGTTGGATGAACAAGGAAAGAGCAGAACATCTGCATAAACAAATAGTGGTTAAATACTTATTTCTCAGGTACCCTACTCTACTATGAAATCATCACTTGAGTCTACAACTGAAGAAGATAGTAAATGCATGTCTTCTATCTTAAACCTCTTCCAGAGCAATGGAATATTTCACTACTCCCAGAGTCACATTCTGTTAAATTAGACATTTTGTGACACTGTTGCCTGAAGTACCTAAACAATGTCTGCATTTCAACCACCTGCCATCTATTGCTGTTGTTGTTTTCAGAGATAAAAATAGGAGTATTTTTAAGATACAATGTTCAGCATAATGTTGATCACTTTCTCTTTTTAGGCAAAAGGCAGTGCTGGCAACTCAAAGCAAACTTTCCATCTAACATTAATATTAATATATTTTCATGTATTTGAATATGTGAAAACAGCTGTCAATTCAGATGGCCTTAAGAGCGGATTGGATAAATTCATGAAGTATGGAGCCATCAATGAAGTATGGGACCATCAATGCTACCAGTCAGTATCAGATCTGGCGGTATACCCTTGTATTGATATTGTATTGTTACAAAGGAGTCCAATCTGATCCTGCATGGTGCTTCAGGCTCATCTGAAATGGCAGCAGCAAGAGACTGGATGCCACTGTTCCTTCAAGATTTCATGTTATCCATGATACACCCACAAAACATTTCGTTAATGCATGCCTTTGGTTCAGCAATACTGTGTGCTTATGCACTGACTGTGGTAGGGTTCCTCTCATTCCATACCTGAACACCTGTTCTGCCTCTGGCTTTTGTTTGACAACTTATATGGTAAATAATGTTTTTGGTGTGCAGCAACTCAAAAGTATTCTAACGCTGTTTTTTCTATGTGTCTGGTCAGACCTCAGTGCCTCTAGCTTCTTTACAATGAAGTACATTGTAGATGTCTGTGCAAGGCCCTTCCATCCCTACCTCACATGACATCAGAGACACAGCCCTATTAGTATGGAATATCAGTATACAAAGAGATCACAAACCTCTGAGTTTGCATGAAAGAAGTTGTAGCATAACCTTTCGCAGGCTTGCCCTACTTCCTCAGATGCATATGTGAAGTAGACCAAGTTTATAAAAGCTTATGCAACAATTTCTTTTGCACAGTCAGCCTCCAAGACACTACAATATCCCTTTTGCATATTCTCATGACATCAGTTTTCCTCTTGGACCTTCTGGGTCAGTAGGGAACATGTTCTTTTTTCTCAGTTGTGAGCAGGGGGAGGGTTTTCTCTCTCCTCTAAACACTCATATCAACTTCTCTCCATCACACATCAATCACACAGTGTAATTTTGTGCCAGTGCATTACACCATAAGAGGCAAAAAGTATCCCAGTGGCAAAATGCAAGAAATTTGTCTAGGAGAATTTAACCTTTTTTAAAAAAGTATACATTGCAGGTAACTGAAACACTTTGAAACTTGTGAGGTAACAATGTTGTAAAATGGCTGCATTGCAAGTTCAGCTTTGACTGAATTCTGGAACAAAAGGTAACTCTAGAATGCTAAAAACATCCTGCTAAAGGTAGAGAAATCTGGAATTGGGGACGGCCAAATAATAATTCTGTAGCTATAAAGAAAGACAATAGAAAGAAGGAGGATAGAATATCTGCAGGTAACATGATTTGTTCTATAATGACCACAAAAAAGACTAAAATTACATGAGGTAAGAACAAGATTTTATTGAATTTTTGCCATTCAGGGCACAGAGTACTTTGCATGGTTGAAAACACTTCCTCCACCCAATTGTGAAATTTTGAACTGTGTGTGTTGCTCCTCCAGAGTCAGTTTTCTTTTACAGTGAGCCCTTAGTATCTGTTGTGGATTGATTCCAGAAACCCATCCCCCATGGATACCAAAATCTGTGGATGCTCAAGTCCCATTAAATGTAATGGTGTAGCAAAATGGTGTCCCTTATGGTAAATGGTAAAATCCAGGTTTACTTTTTGGAATTTATATTTTTTTAAAAAACATTTTCAAGCCATGGATGGTTGAATCTGTGGATAAAGAATCCATGGATAAGGAGGGTTAACCATAGTGCTAATTCTTCCATTTCTTCATCATTGCTCTCAGTCAATCAGGGATTACATAATAAGCAGAACATCAGAATCAGTTTCCCCAAAAATTTGCTCTTAACTCCAATATTGGTCCCACACCCACCTATTTGAGAAAGCATCTGAAAGTGGAATCCAAATTTATAGTTTCACTGGCTGAAAATTTGTATGAATTTGGTTGCCAACTGGTGGAGAGAGACAGACACTGGGGGTTGGGTAACTCCATTTCTCCCTCATTTTTAGAGTATGAAGATCTTAATATAATGCAGACAGATTTAACTAGATGACAGCAATGCCACATGTTGGGGACCCTGTTATCTCATGTGTGTATGTGCTGTAGTCTCACCTATTCCAACTGCAGTTTTCCCATGTTTACTAGACAGATGTGAAGGAAAAAATACCTGCATTTGGACACACACAAACACAAAGGTCTGCATGACTAGGAACCCTGAGGCAGAGTTCTCAAGTGTGTGTAGTTCCATAATCATGTCTGAATGTGAAGATGGAGGGGGTGTTCTGATAATGCATGTCACCCTCCTTCTCTATAAATACAATTACCTCAATGTCTGAATAGGGCTAAAGACAGTTTGGAGGTAAGGACATTGGTTACTACCATCATTTGAAGGAGTAAACATTTTCAGCCCTATTTTGTGACCCTATCTGTTCAACTTGTATGCAGAAGATATTATAAGAAAAGCAGGCTTGGACACAGAAGAAGAAGTGAAAATAGGTAGAAGGAATATCAACAACCTGAGATAGGCAGATGACACCACAGTACTAGCAGAAAACCTCACAGACTTGGAACTAAGGAAGATCAAAGAAGAAAGTGCAAAGACAGACTTAATGTTGAACATAAAGAAAACAAAAATAATGACTACCGAGGACCTTCACAAGTTCAATGTAGACAATGAAGAAATAGAAATAGTAAAAGAATTCCCATACCTGGGATCAAACATTGATAGAAATGGGGACTGCAGTCAGGAAATCAGAAGAAGATAAGAATGGGGAGGGCAGCCATGAAAGAACTAGAAAAGATTCTAAAATGCAAAGATATACAACTTAGCACAAAAGTTAGACTCATACAAACCATTGTATTCCCTATTACTATGTATGGATGTGAGAGCTGGACAGTCAAGAAAGATGACAGGAAGAAATCAATTCCTTTGAGATAATGTGGTGCTGGAGAAGAGTGCTGAGAATCCCACGGACAGCCAAAAAGACAAACATGTGGGTCCTAGAGCAGATCAAGCCAGAAACCTCCCTGGAAGCCAAGATGACCAAACTGAGGTTGTTGTAATCGGATACATCATGAGAAGAGAAGACTCATTCAAAAAGACAATAATGCTGGGAAAGGTAGAGGGAAGTAGGAAGAGAGGAAGGGCACATGCCAGATGGAAGGACTATATTAATGAGGTCATGGGTATGGGTTTGCAGGATGTAAGCAGAGCAATGGAGGACAGGAGGCCTTGGAGATGTCTCATCCATAGGGTCACCATGGGTCGAGATCCATTTGAGGGCAGTTAACAACAAACAAAACACTTTCAACATGAAAAACTTTTAATATGGGGAGAAAAATTACAAAAAGTATGTTGGTATGTGAGAGTATACACAGTATGGTCCCAGACAACAGAGCTGGCCTTCTTTTAATTTCAATGCAATCTGTAAAATAACTTGTACAACCAATTTTGTGTTCATACAATTTTAATTGCCAGGAACAACTTTTGTAAAAAGAGCATTGATACGCAAAAAGTTAGTCCGCACCGCACAAAAGCAAAATCTGTGATGATGTAATTAAAACATATTGTTTTTAGTCCTTTGTAAAACTAAAATAAATAATGCACTTTTAATCTGGAAACCACCATATTATTGCAGGAAAGAGAGGGAGACAAAATGCAGGGTCCATAGAGCTATAAACCTCAATTCCAATATGTATCAAGAACAAATATTTAATATATTTAATCACAGGAGAGATTTAATGCATTTCATTTAATTGAAAAACATAAAAGTGGTCTAATGTTGACATTAATAATTATTGCCTGATCTAGCAGTCTACCCTGTCAGATCTTCTTAAACTCACAAGCCTTTATTTGTTAACTTTCCTAGTTTTCTTTTAAAATAAAAGATGTTCAAGTGTGCGTCCTTCAAAACAGAACTGCAAATCTGCTGCTGTTGGGAAACGAATGCTACACTGTAATCAGTGACACATAAAAACTGCTGGTTATGTTGTAGTTTTTAAGAGTTGTCGAGTCAACTTTGACTTATGGTGATCCCATGAATGAGAAGCCTTTGAGTCACCCTATCTTCAACAGCCCTGCTCAGGTCTTGTAGACTCATGGTTTCCTTGATTTAGTCTATCCATCTGGTATGTGGTCTTCTTCTTTCCCTACTGTCTTTTACCTTGCCAAGCATCATTGTCTCGTCTAGTGGCTATATAACCACATAAAAATAGACTGTGTGTATATGACTGGGCCCCAATGCCTGCTTTAAAAAGTTAAAATTATTATCAGATATTATTTTCTTTAAGCCTCTGAACTATATGCTTTCACACCATAAATGCAGCTCTAAATCATTTCAGTTAATAAACACAAGGTACATTGGTAATCAGGTAAAAATAAACTAATGAGAAAAAATGCCACACACACACACACACACACACACACACACACACACACAAGTTGGGTCACAGCCAACTGCTTTGTCAGCCTTTCCATCAGCTATATGTTTAAAACTCATCCGAGTTTACTGTTCTGAGACTGACAGAATGTCGTACATTTTTGTTGGAATGTATAAATAGATAAGAATATTTTTATCTGCTGCTAAGTATCTGTTTGACAATGTGATATAAACGTTGATATTAAGTGGCACGTTCTGTCTTTTTTCTCTTTCCTCCCTCTCAGATGTTCTGTTTTCTTTAAGCCTGGGTGGGCAAAAAGGATGGTCTTAGGGCTGCGTGCTACCCTCAAAAGTGTCCTTTTGAGGCTTGCAATGCCTCTAGCCTCCACAGTCCACCCTTTTTCTAGAAAAAAGGGTGAACTTCACTCCTAGAAGCTTTTGGAATTGGTTGCTGACCCCCTGCATGGTTTAACATCAAAAGAGAACAGTTTTCAAAACCAAGGGCCCTTTTGCACTGCAGAGCTCAAGCTATTATTCCACTTTAACTGCCATGGCAACTTCCTACGGGATGCTGGGACTGGCAGTGGAGGGAGGGCCTTTTGAGATCCTCACCCAGAGAATCTTCCTCTGGTGCCTCTGACAAGATTACCAAACCTCCAGAGGATTCCACAGGAGGCAGACTTGGTGGTTGGAAGTAGAATCTTAGTGCTATAATGGTATATAGTGTGAAAGGTACCCAGAAGTGGATTTCCAGCATTTCGTTTCTTGGTTTGTATAGTCACATTTTGACATCCCATCTGCAATTATGTGTTGTTGTTGTTGTTGATATGGCTTCAAGTCTTCTTCTTCTTTTTTTTCTTTTTCTTTTTTTTTTTTTTGCCTTATGGTAATCCTAGGGCAAACCTATCATGGGGTTTTCTGGAACTAAGAATGTGTGACTCAGCTAAAGTCACCCAGTGGGTTTCCACAGCTGGGAGGGGAATTAAGCGCTGGTCTCCAGAGTCATAGTCTGACACTCAAATCACTATACCAAGCTGGCTCTCACCTCTAGTTACCTGTTGTTGTTGTTCTTGTAGTGTGCCTTCAAGTCATTTCTGACTTATGGGAACCCTAAGGCAAATCTGTCATGAGTTTCTCTTGGGCTGAGAGTGTGATTCACCCAAGGTCATTCAGTGGATTTCCATGGCTGAGTGGGCAACTGAACCCTGATCTCCAGAGTTGTAATCCAACACTCAAACCACCACACTATGCTGGCTACCTTGATATAAATGTACAGTGGGCTCTCAATATCCAGAGGCTTGCCATCTGCAGACAGCATGCTTCGTTGTTTTCAGTGGGCACACATGTTGCACCCACCATTAAAGACAATGGGACCCAAGGCCCGTGTTCTTCCGGCGGGGGGGGGGGGGAGGAGTCTGATGAATGTTGGAAGCATCTGATGATAAATGTAGCCAAAGATTACCCAATCCATATCCATCTGTAACTACCAATTTTATTGTGAGCATTACTAGGACTACTGACTTTGAACATATGAAAACCTCTCAACCACAAGCAACTCAATGTAAAAGAATCTGACATTGCTGGCTCCCAAAACAAGAATACAAAGGATAATTATCCTTGTTTAATTTTTTATGACAGTTAACAACATTTTGGGAACAAACAGTTCTAAGTCTAGCTATGCTCCTAAACATCCCTAACATTCCTTTGCATACTGCCCTATATTATACTTTTTGTTGTCATGTGCCTTCAAGTCCATTCCAACTTATGGCAACCCTCTCATAATTCTTATTTTTGACAAGATTTATTCAGAGTAGTTTTGCCATTGCCTTCCTCTAAGGCTGAGTGTGACTTGCTAAAGGTAAACCAGTGGGTTTTTGTAACCAAGCGATGATTCGCTCCCTCATCTCCTGAAATCCCAGACAAACACTATGTGCTGGTTCTCCACACTGTAGCAACCCAGGCAATCCCTCCCATGACATACAAACAGCTAAACAATATTGGGTTTTGGGGAAACATTTGGACATGGCCATGCCAATCAATCCAAGCATCTCACTTACATCTTCACACAGACAAGCACACCTCTGGGGTCACTCGTTTTTTGCCTAGTAATTTTATTGTGTCGAATTGCTAACTTTACTTCTCATTTCCAATGGAGAAACAGAATCAATTGGAATTCAGCAATTATCTCAATTTATATAATGTGCATGTATAACAACAATGATTCTATGCACCTGCTCATAGCTTTCACTCCATAACTACCAATTTTATTGGGAGCATTATCAGGACTACTGACTTTGAACATATGAAAGCCCCTCAATCACAAGCAACCCAATGTAAAAGAATCTGATGTTGCTGGTTTCCTCCCAAAACAAGAATACAAAGGATACTTATTCTTGTTTATTTTTTAAACGACAGTTTAGAACATTTTGGGAACAAACAGTTCTAAGTCTAGCTATGCTCCTAAATAAATGTAGCCAAAGATTAGCAAAAGAAACAAAAAAACTACAAGTATAGCAAACAAATTCAAGTGTTCAATGTTTTATGGTTTTCATAAGATTTATTAAGGGGGTTGCAGACTGCCAGAAATAGTGCAAATTGAGTCCACTTTTAGGGTAAGGGTTAGTGCTAGGGAATCATGGGAATTGTTTTTTGTTTTTTTTCTGAGACATTGAGCCTTCTCTGTCAGAGAGCTCTGGTGCCACAATAAACTACAGTTCCCATCATTCCCTAACCCTAACCTTAAAAGTGGACTCAATTTGCACTATTTCTGGCAGTCTGCAACCCCCCTAAGTTTATTAAAGAGGAATTACAGCCCACATTAGTTTTTTGCACCAATCTGCAGGGTTATCATCAGTGTGTGGGCAAGTTATCAATACCAAAATAGAGTTGTTAAAATGTGTCCCAGCCAGATGACAGATATAAATATACTAAATCATTTTCAAGTATTAGGTTTCTTACAGCTCTCCACAGATATCCAGTTTGGAATCCATAACATTTCACAGCTATTTGCTTCACTGAAACACACTGGGAATCAGTTAAATGCACTGCTCAAAAGTATAATTTATTCTTATTTTAAAATAGCTCTTTGTATACCAACTAATTTATAATAGCTGATGCTGTTATTTAATTCTGGTATTTTAATCTTGACTATAATCATGACTGATTTAAAGAAAACAGTGGCTGTATATTACAATACCTAATGGTTTATTTATACAAAGTTTAGCTTGTGAAGTTGCAAAATGTTTTTGGTTATATGAAATAAAGTCGCAGTTTCACATACCTAGTTTGGGAGCAATCCATTCTCTCCACATCAATTCTTCATGTTCAGCGGAACAACATTGTTTTTAGACTGCTTTTAGGACTTTTTACAGAGTATTTTAATGTTTTCATCTCTGTATTGTTTTAATTGTTTTCTATTTGTTCATTGCCTCAGAACCCCTTATAGACTGGAGGCGGTACAGAAATATTATAAATATAATAAATACAGTCAACTCTCTGCTTTTAATGGGGTCAGAGGTACAGGACCTCTTTAAAAGTGAAAAAACAATAATATATCTCTAGGCCACTCCAAACCTTAACTCAGGGCCTTTGCAGACTGCCAGAAATAGTGCAAATTGAGTCCACTTTAAGGGTTAGGGAATCATGGGAACTGTAATTTATTGTGGCACCAGAGCTCTCTGACAGAGAAGGCTCAATGTCCCAGAAAAAAAATACAATTCCCATGACTCCCTAGCACTGAGCCAGGGCAGTGCCTCAATTTAATGTGCACTATTTCTGGCAGTCTGCAAAGGCCCATAGTCTATATTCCTGTCTCAATGAAATATAGAAGCATTGCTTCTGTCCTGCCATCACAAGCCATGTTGGGCCTTGTAAGTCTTGGACGTGGCTGGAAGGGAGAAAAACAGCCACAGCAGGTGACCACTTCTGGACAGGGCTCTGACATGGAAGGGGATGCAGGAATACTTGGTGTCATTTTATGCATTCATGACTTACTAAAATTGTAAAAGATTTCTTTACATTTTCTAGTTTACATGCATTACCTGCGATTTTCCACAGTAGGCTGCAAAACTCCAAAATAATAATAGTAATACAATAATAATAAAAATTAAATAAATCCCATTTATTTAGTTATGGCAAACTCACAAATAATCAAACTTGCGAAAGTTAAACCTGCAAAAGTCAAGGTTCAACTGTAAAATAGAAATAACCAAACTATGTATCTTTCTATCTAATTTACAATGTACAGTAATGCCCTGCCAAGAATCTGTAGTAAAATAAAATCAAGCTTTTAGCTTAAAGACTAAAAATACATTATTAATATTGTAACAATGTACATTTGCTGTTTATAATGCTCTGCAGTAGTCAGCAGGTGATAAAAATAGGGCAGCAATGAATTAGTGCCACACTGCTTAATCTGGGGGAGCAAACCTTATTGCATGGGAGGAAACATGAGGGATAAGTGGTCACCATCCTCACCCGCTGTAGTAGCTGAAAAGATGGCATACCTACTAATAAATTCGAGTAGCAGAAAGGGTTGTGTAGGAAATATTTTGCTACAAGGAATAATGATAACTGTATTAAATTACTATTTGGTAATGAGAATGTAAGAACACTCCTTTTACAAAATAATAAAATTGACACTATTCTGTAGTATTGCACGTTTACTGGCTATCTCTGTTTATGTTCTCTAAGGTCCAAAACACACTGCAGAAATAATCCAGTTTGAGACCGCTTTAACTGCCCTGGCTCAATGCTAGGGAATCCTGGGAATTGTAGTTTATTGTGGCACCAGAGCTCTCTGACAGAGAAGACTAAATGTTTTACAAAACTACAGTTCCCCGAATTCCCTAGCATTGAGCCAGAGCAGTTAAAGTGGTCTCAAACTGGATGATTTCTGCGCTATGTTTTGGACCTAAGTATCACTCTTTACTTACCTCTGAAATGGTGATCTGGGAACAATAGAGGGGATTTGAAGTCAGTTTTGGCCATTTTTCTATTATCATTTTCTATCATTTTCATAAATTCTAATACCGCCAAAGCAACTAAGAGGCAATGCACTATGCTTAGGTAACGTAACGCCTAACTATTCAATTTGGAAAACTAGCAAGGAATACCTTTTTTTTTTGCTTTAAAATAATATATATATAGTTTCCTAACAACATTATGCCTTCTGATCAAGGCACCTGGACTGAAGCAACCTGCCATTTTTTTTGTCTGCTGATGTACCCTGCCAGCCCAAAGCACTGTTCTTCAGGAGTGAAGAGGAGATTGATTGGTTGTATTTGACCAATTTTACCATTTCCCCTGCCCCCAGGGCAGTTCTAGGCATGGGAAAGGCATTTAAAAAACAACAACAGGAAATCAACTGGAGGTCAAGTTCTGCTTTACTCCTCATTTATTAAAAGCCTTCTCCGGTGCCTCAGAAATTTGAAAAAAAATTGGATGGGTTTCACCAACTTTATATTTTACACTTAGAAACATATGAAGGTGCTGCGTAACAGGCAAATATTGTTGTTCATCTGCTCCAGCACTTTGTAATCTGACTGACATGGGCTCTTTAGGCCCTCCAGAACAGGGAATCTCTCACAGGCTGCTGCCACACTGCAATATTAATGCAGTTTGACACCACTTTAACTGCCATGGCTCAATGCTATAGAATTCTGGGATTTGTAGTTTTGTGAGATATTTCCCCTTCTCTGTCAGACAGCCTTGGTGCCACAACAAACTAATCATCTCATGATTCCATAGGATGGATCCATGACAGTTCATGTGGTGTCAAACTGCATTAATTCTGCAGTGTGGCAGCAGCCATAGTCTGTATTTACACTGGTTTTATGTATAAGCATAACTCTGAACCTTGGGACAACACGGGTTACATTCTGCAAATAAAAAAGAAAAGAAAAATTAAGACCACCAGATCCCTTCTTTACTTCCTCCCTTCCTGCCCCTTCTCTTTAAATTATTTTCATTCTGAATGTTGGGCATGCTAGTTGAAACAGCACTTTAGGATGGCAACGTTCAGCTAGAAACAAACAAAGCAGAGTCATCAGGAAAATATTAGTTTAATACACACCATGACATTTTGGCAAGGGTAAGAGAAAATAAAAAAGTTTCATATACAGAGAAAGATACTTGTTTCTCTCTTTTAAAAAAACAACAACCCACCAATGCAATATAATCAGGCATGCTGAGAAAACACTGCATGCTCACTGACAGCTCGCATGCAACAACTCAATTACAAGTAGTACCGACTAACAGCCGTCTTACTAGGAAATGTCCCAAGGCAGAAGATTTACAAGTACAACTCAAATATCTGTTTCCATGGATAAATAGGTTCCCAATCAGTTTTGGGGTAGGGTTTTTGTTTTGTTTTGTTTTGTTTTTACAGCTTGCATGACTTGGCCACTTTAGAATATGAAACATCTAAAAAATAGAAAATTTAACCAGTTTAAGTACTTGTTGATGACAAATGTGTCCTATCCCTCCCAAACATATTATAGGCTTCTGTCAATTCATTAGATGCAGGATATATTCAACTTGCTTACCAGACATGAATGATAGCTAAATCAGTATCTTTAAGCTCAAAATAGAACAAAATTCTGGCACATGGTTATGTTTTTTGCTTTGTCCTTGAAGCAATAATTCTGTGTCAATAATTTATTAATAGGCTTCTATAAATGGCTCATACCATGGTCAACTTCACTGATTTTTATAAAAGAAGAGATAAAAATGTATTTAAAAGTACCTCAAGATATAAAAGCAAGGGGGCACCAGTTATTTCCACAACAGGAGGAAGAACAATAAACCAACCCAATGCCATAACCCAGGGGTCGGCAACCTACGGCCCATTGGGGGTTCCAAAATGGCGCCCCCACGTGTGCATGCATGTGCACAGCGTGGGCGTTGTGCGCATGCGCACACATGGGGGCAAGTGTGCATGCGCGCACGCTGGTGTTATAGTCAGTCAGGAGCTGGACTCGGAGGATGAGGAAGAGGATGAGCCTTCTCCAGTACAGGAGGAAAGGGAGGCTCTACCAGGTCCTAATCCTGCCCTGCTAGATCCCAGCCCTGTCCTCCCAGCCCCAGAGGAGGAAGAGCAGCCAGGTCCTAGCACTAGTAGGATCCCTATGGAGGCACAGCAGCCTAGTGGTAAGGATCAGGAAGAAACAGGTGTGGAAGTGCCTTCCTTCAGACAACACATGGCAGAGAGTGCTTGCATGCGTCGGTCAAGGAGGCTTGCAGAGAGGCAATTGACTAACAAGCCTTAGCTGGCACGGAGGAGGGAATCTCCTACTTAATCACCTGGGAGAGGACCACTCAGTGCCAGAGCTTATTGCAGTTTCCTTGTGTGATACTGTCAGCACTGGCTCCTTGCTCTCTGGAACTCTTGTGTGCCGTGAACCTTTGACTTCGGAACGCACTGGACGCTTGTTACCTTTTGGCTGCCCCGACCTTGGACTGAACTGGTTACTGTGGACTCTGGAATCCTTACCCTGGCTTTGGTACTGGTGTGCTTCTTGGGAACTAACAGAAAGGTCTGTAGCCTTCCTTTTAGCTCCTTTCTTGCTAAACCATTCTTATCTGCATTTGTTTGGACTGGTGCTGGCCGTAGTTCAGGACAGCAGGGGCAAGTGCACACCCGGCCCCAGAGCCATTTCCCCCCCTCCCACCCCCCCGGCAACAAAAGTTGCAGACCCCTGCCATAGACAGATAATACAGGTTGAGTATCCCTCAAGTGGGATGCAGTAGTTCAAATAGGGCCTTTGCAGACTGTCAGAAATAGTACAAATGGAGTCCACTTTAAGGGTTAGGGTTAGTGCTAGGGAATCATGGGAATCATGATTCCCTAACCCTTAAAGTGGACTCAATTTTCACTATTTCTGGCAGTCTGCAAAGGTCCATAGTTAAGATGCTGACTCTGCTGACTGCAAGATCAGCAGGTTGGCAGTTCAAGGCCCAGGTGCTGCATGATGGGGTGAGCTCCTGTCACTAGTCCCAGCTTCTGGCAACCTAGCAGTTCAAAAGCATACAAATGCAAGTAGATAAATAGGTACCACTTCTCAGTGGGAAGGCAAACAGCATTATGAGCAATCATGCTGGCCACATGATCACAGAGTAGTCCCTGACAACGCTGGCTCTTTGGCTTAGAAATTGAGATGAGCACCACCCCCTATGGTTGGACAAGACTTGACAACCTTGTCAACGGGGAATACCTTTACCTATTACTATCCCTTATCCAAAAATCCAAAACATTTTTCATGGATGGCTGAGATAGTGACATTTTTGCTTTCTGATGCTTCAATGTGCACTTGTTTCATGAACAATTTTTTTTAATTTCTAAAATTACCTTCAGGCTATGTGGATAAGGTGTATATGAAACAGATGAGTTTTGTGTTTAGATTTGGGTCCCATCTCCAAAATATGCATCACACACATGCAATTATTCCAAAACCTGAAAAAATCCTGTCAGTGTATACATGTATGCATGTTAGTAGGCCTAGATTTTCACAGGACAGAATATGGTAGCTGGCAGAGAAAGCTTGATGATGCAATAGCTGGAAAGGATGCATATTTTGTGACAGACATGGAGTGTCATCGTCATACCACTTTGGAAATATGCTCAACATGAATCAACAGGCATGATGCAAAAGGCTGATGCAAGTGGACAATGGCAGACATCTGTGGAAGGAGATCATGCCATGAACAATATGTATAAAAATGGGTGTGACCTATGCACAGTCTGGGTTATAGTTATTCATGGATGGTTGGCTGGAGAGTTGTAGTTGTGTATATAGTGTTGTACATACCCTGTAGTAAAGCTCTATAAACAACACTTGGAAACTCTGAGTATTTCTTTAGCACCTTGTGCAGTTATAGCAATGCAGAACCCAGCAGAGAAGGATCACGAGTAGTGTGCGGCTCTGACAAATCCAAGGGACACTCAACTTGTAATAACTTGCATTTTTGCTCTTCCAATGTTACTCTTCTCCTTTCTGTCCCAATATATCCTGCTTTGTAACCCATGAATCTTTTCTCAAAGCACAATTCTGACTTAATTAACCTGAAAAGTATATCTGCCACCACTCAACAAGGCTTAACACCACAACTTCGGACAATACATACTCTAAATATAGCTTGAATGCTGATACATCCCATTGGGACCATTTGTTTTATTGACTGACTGATTGACTGATTGAATATGCAGCCTTTCTCTCAAAAGGGGACTGTAGGCAGATTACAATATAGGATAAAAGAAAGTGGCCAAAACAATAGAAGGTGTTAAATAATAAATCCACTCAAAACTTTTTTAAGACATTCCCTTTAAATAAATAACACAATAAAGTGTGGGAGGATGACAGGATCTTCCAACAACTGTAATATTTGGGCAGGATTATATGGGGACACAGGGCCTTCAGAAATCCTGAATGTAACCTGCATAGGGCTCTATAGGTCATGGCCAGCAGTCTGAATTGTGTCAGTGAAGCTGTTTCAACAAATGATTGAACAAGTGATATGATTCTTTGTTGCATCTGGGAGTTATGTTTGGCAATTTGTTACAAGTTATTGTTTTTATTTTGTCCCCGTGAACACTTTAGAAGTTACTCATACTCTGGAGAAACATACGTAATACAGAATTTTGGAATTATAGAACTGCAATTCATAATCCTCCCTCTCTCCGAATGTGTTTGATTTGGGCTGAGAAAGCCTCAAAAAGCCCGTAAAGATTGCCAGAAAGGCTGGCTAGAAAACTGACAGTAGTTTTTACAGCCAACATTTTCATTCTCTTGGACAGTTTGCTTGGATGCCTGATGAGTTGGATGAAGAAGGCTTCATCATTGTTCAACAGGCCAAGAACAGTAATTTATAACTACATGAAACCACTCTCTTCATCCCTTCCCTTTTTTCTTTCCCTATCAAGTGCATCAATCAAAAAATCAAATCCATTTTATTTCCCCCTGCTTGTCTTCCTCTTCTTGCAACAAACCCCAGTAGTTCAAGACAGGGTTTTCTTTGGGTGATAGCTCCTTTTTCTCTTCCCGAAAGTTTCTCCTTATGCTGGACAGATAACCTGACACACTGACAAGTTACTGGTTCATTCTTATGCTGATACAAGTTTCTGTTTAGTTGGGAATGACATGGCTGCAATATTGCCAATTTGTACAGAAACTGAACTCATGGTAGGAGGTGGAGGGATGGGAAAGAAGAGAATTAACAAAACATCTTCCCATACCCAATTGTAGGCAGTTTCCCTTAACAGGGAGCTTTCATACATTGAATGCAAGAAAAATGTATTCTCCAACTAGTCTGCTGTGTTAAGGTCACTTAGGTTTGTTTGGTTTAAAAAAAAAAAAAAGCCCTAAGCTTGTTCCCCATCACATAAATTCTTCTCTGTCCAGCTGATGTTAATGTATGCTTAGTCTTGTCTCAATCCTCTCCCTCTCCTGAGACGCCTTTTCAATTAAATCCTGTTATTTAATCTAAGAAGGCCGACACTCATTGACCAGTGCACTTTCTATCTGTGGATTTATGATAATCTAATGCACATCTCCCTTGGCAGAACGGCTGTCTGAGCTATCCCTATTGTTCTGGGGCCAGAAAGAAAAAAGAAAAAAGAACCTCACAAAAACATTAGCTCCTTCTGAAGCCAGGAAGGAAATAGCATTTATTTAACATAGCAAGGGACCTTTCACTAGCTGTCACATGTCCTTGACCGGCACACACCATCATGGCCTCCTCAATGTGTGCTGGCTGCCCCTTTGCCTGGCTGCTCAATTCTGATAAGAGGAACATAGTCCCCGGAGTGTCATTCACATCCAAGCCCAAGAGGCAACTGACTTAGAAGGGATCATTTTCAAAGGCTTATGAATGTACATTCTCCCAGTGTTGTTTTCAGAAAGAATCACATAAGATTAAGAAGCAATGTCTCCATGCCACACATCTGACAGAATTTCAAAAATAAGATGACCTGCAGCTTATTTTTTATTATCTTACCAATAAGATTTTAAGTTTGACACACTTACAGCTGTAAGATACTGGTTCTAAATATTAATAAGCAAATTTTATTAAAGCAAAATTATGTCCACATTAAAAATCAAATTACACACTGTTGTTTAGAATGTAGCATGCAGTTCCTTATTGCTTTTCTTTAGTACAGATTAAATTATATTTCCCATTTGAAGCAGGACCACTATGCACCCAAACCAAACTTTAATCTTTCTCCAAGAACTGCCCACCAACACAGCTAGTGACAGCACCAAGCAAATTTATATTGGGTTTTTTTTTGTGGTTTTTGTGCCCATACACTGAAGGCAAGTTACCACCCTATCTCCAATCACATTTCAACCAAGACATTGAAAGGCCAAAGGCCACCCCCACTCCCACCCCGTTTTATGCTTTACAGTTGCATAAGATTTAAGTGGAACCTCTCATATCCCACCCTATCATTATGCACTGGCCTGGACAAATCAGCTTAGACCTAAGTAAAGGTAATGGTATTCCCCATTGACAAGGTTGTCAAGTCGTGTCCGACCACAGGGGACAGTGCTCATCTTCGTTACTAAGCCAAAGAGCCAGCGTTGTCAGAGACTCCTCTGTGATCATGTAGCATTGCACAGAATGCTGTTTACCTTCCCACCAAAGTGGTATCTGTTTATCTACTTGCATTTGCATGCTTTTGAACTGCTAAGTTGGCAGAAGCTGGGACTAGTGATGGGAGCTCACCCAGTCATGCAGCACCCAGGCCTCAAACTGCCAACCTGCTGATCTTGGAATCAACAGAGTACTTCTGCTTAATTTGAATAGCCTGTGCTTGGCCAGCCTTAAAAATGTTTATTCTAAACCAAGCAGTCAAATTGCTGTCTGTGTCAAGGACAGTAGATATTTATATAGCTGTGAGTTATTTACTTCATACAGAACCAGCATGTTTTAAATAAAAACATGTTTATCTGCAAGGAAACATGTGCATTCCAGCTGTGTGCTTTCTTGGCTATTCCTCAAATGTACACTTGTCCATATCTCCTACAAAAACTCCTGAGACATCTCATAATATGCCTGTATACAAAAGCATGCAACACTCTCCACTGTACAAGGAATGTTGCATGCATACTTCACCACTTGATGGGTCCTTAAAGTGAAGCTTTATACTACATTCTGCTGTGCACAGGGCAGCACACATAAATATAGCGAGAACTTGTTGGCTGTTTTAATTATGGGTCCCAGACAGGGAGAAAGATGGGATATTAAACAAATAAATAAATAATGTTATCCTTTAAGAGCAAAGAAAGTATACATCTTCCTTTCAAGTATGGATCAGCCTTAAAGAATCTTGGGACAATTAGAATAAAAACAGATAAGTCTGTTCGAAATACCATTAAGACACTGTAATATAAATAGGTTATGATAAAACAATTATGTACAGTGGCATTTCCTAATCTATCTTTTTAGTTCTTCATCATTTCTGATATGTTTGGCCACGGACCAGTCTTCTGCCTTTGCATATATAAATATGTGGACAAGTCTCTGGACTTGCCTTAAGAGTCATTTTTCACAGTCATTTTGCTCACAGAATGCATACAGCTGTAGGTATGAACGGGTTAAGCAACAACTGTTTCCAGTTAAAGTGTTTTGCTTACTCTGTCAGACCTGAAGAAAAATTAACCTCAAGTTGGTTGGAAAAGTGTGGGTTCACAATCAAACCATTTGGGAACTGGCAGATGAGAAGAGAGGGCAACAGGCATTATCAAGCCCATTCCCATTTTCAGAATTAGGTGGAACAGTAGCAGAGTTTCATGCATTCCTTTTAGTTTTAAAGCAGTCAGAAAATACAAACCAGATAACTATCAGACAATTCCCTGCTTTCTTCCTTCTAATCTTTAAACGGTCTGCAGAGAAGTCAACACAGTATTTACTACATAACTGAAAACCCAAACGTATCTTATAAAATATACTAATCACAAGGCAGCCTGTAGAGTCTGGTAATTAAGCAAATCAAGATAATCCCCCTGAGTTTTGGAACCAGCTCTTTACCCCAGCTGTTACATTGTCAACAGCTGGCATGAATTACTAGTAACATTTGGCTAACTGGATAATAAGGACGACAGTCTGTGGTTGGTCCCAATTCTACTTTACTGATCTCCTTTACAAAAGAATCTTCTTAAGATTCTCTTATTCCCTTCTGAAGCAATGACAGTACCTCAAAGAGCAGTCTGGGTTTCACATCGCTATAATGTGAAAACAATGTTAATTACACAGTTCTTTGAAGTTAATGTTTACAGAGTTGCACTTAGCTAAGCCCCAATATCCTGTAATCCAATCAACAACCATTATATCCTATACCACATCAGAAGCAAGTAGATTTATACAACCATATGGCAAATTTAAGTTTGCTAGAGTACTTTTAAATTTGCATCAGAAACCTACAACAACCCAGACCAGGCCTGACAAAAGAAGGAGCACTATGTACACATACTTAAAAATATATATGGAAAATTGTTTCAGGATTAAAAAGGATTTGATTGGATTATACATTGAATTTTATATCCCACCTTTCTCGCAAAACCAGGATTCAAGGCAGCCCACAAAATTAACATAAAAGGTACAGATTTAAAAAAAGTTGTATCATTGAAAACAAACAATATATTAAAACTCATTGGCCAAAGTGATCACATGGTTTACTTTTGTATCCAATACCAGAAGAGTTAGGACTTTTTTTCTCTTCCATCTCCTGATGCAGCCCGCCATGGTAGCAAAAACTTGATTCAGAGGGTTTCCCATCCCCTTGGAACAGGTTTTAGGGTGCATAGGAGGATAAGGTATATGGAGAGATCTGTCCCACCCTTGACCATCTTGGTACTTGCATGAAGCCAAAGGAGACTGGTTGAAAGGATTCAGGAAATTGTTCCTCACTTAGGACCTTATCACACGGGGCTCAATGCAGACAGAATCCAAACGAAATCCTGACCTAATACATATTATTTTTCTGTGTGTCCACACGATGTCGCACAGAACCCCGACAGAATGCGGAAAGAACCAAGATTTTTTGAATTTCGGTTTCTTTAGGAATTGCAATTGCGCGACAGGAATCATTTCGCTTTTACCGTAGGTATGAAAACCCAATACGTATTGGGGAGCATTTCCCTGCCTGCGCTTCAAGGAGGACCTCCTCAGAGAGCTGGCTTTCCGAGGAGGACCTCCTCGGAGTGCAGACCCTGCGCGGGGCCTCACTCCAAGGAGGACGTCCTCAGAGAGCGGGCTCTCCGAGGAGGACCTCCTCGGAGCACGGACCCTGCGCGGGGCCTCGCTCCAAGGAGGACGTCCTCAGAGAGCCGGCTTTCCGAGGAGGACCTCCTCGGAGCGCGGACCCTGCGTGGGGCCTCGCTCCAAGGAGGACCTCCTCAGAGAGCCGGCTTTCCGAGGAAGACCTCCTCGGAGCGCAGACCCTGCGCGGGGCCTCGCTCCAAGGAGGACGTCCTCAAAGAGCCGGCTCTCCGAGGAGGATCTCCTCGGAGCGCGGACCCTGCGTGGGGCCTCGCTCCAAGGAGGACCTCCTCAGAGAGCCGGCTTTCCGAGGAAGACCTCCTCGGAGCGCCGACCCTGCGCAGGGCCTCGCTCCAAGGAGGACGTCCTCAGAGAGCCGGCTCTCCGAGGAGGACCTCCTCAGAGCGCGGACCCTGCGCGGGGCCTTGCTCCAAGGAGGACCTCCTCAGAGAGCCGGCTTTGTGTGAACGGCAAATACGGTTCCTGGGAGCACTTTCCTTAAAAGCGCAATGAAGGTAATTGAGTGTGATAGCCATTTGCGTATTGTGGGGTTTCATCCGGTTTATTACTGGATTTATTCTTATTTCACTTTATTATCGCTTTGTGGGCCACGTGTGATAACGTCCTTAGAGGAGAAGTCTTGGCCATCTTGAATGAGGCAGTCATGAGAAATCCTTGTTGGACCCAGAAGATTTTACCAGGAAGCTCCCAGCTACCAATACCCCTATTTCAAAAAAATGTGCTAAAGATGTTGGTGGTCCCACTGCAACCACTGCTGAATGAAAGAGATTATTTAGATCGATTTCAATCAGGTCAAAGTTTGGAATGAAACAGCTTTGGTTGTGTGATATATAGGTTTTCTTGGAGGATTCCCCCCACACACACACACACACATACACACTGATTTTTCTTGAACTCTCACCTGTTTTTGATATCGCTGAACATGATATATTTTACATAACTTTATGGGTTAGGGACCACAATGGTATGGTAGCTCTCAACCCACCTGCATGAATAGCTTTAAAAAGTAACATTGGAAGATTGCTGCTCAATTATACAATATTTGAGCTGTGGAGTCCCTCATCATTGTATTCTACCCCTCATTATCTTTAACATCTATAGCAGTGATGGTGAACCTTTTTGAGACTGAGTGCCCAAACTCATCAGTGACCTTCCCTCATCGGGTGGCATCAGGTGCCGGACTTCCAGGGAAAAACTGAAGGCACATTCTCTCAGCCTTAGTCTAGCAATAGCACCCCCCTGACAAAACTTGTCAAGAAAACTCCATGATAGTTTCACCTTAGTGTTGCCATAAGTTGGAAATGACTTGAAGGCACTACACACCAAGTCACACTCTCTCAGCCTCAGAGGAAAGCAATGGCAAACCACCTCTGAAGAAACTAAGGGCCTATGCAGACTGCCAGAAATAGTGCAAACTGAGTCCACTTTAAGGGTTAGGGTTAGGAATTATGGGAACGGTAGTTTATTGTGGCACCAGAGGTCTCTGACAGAGAAGGCTCAATGTCTCAGAAAAAAAACAACAATTCCCATGATTCCCTAGCACTACTTCTAATTTTGTGGGGGCAGGTGGTAACAATGGCAGGTGCAGACTCCACTTCTGAAAGGTGACTGACCAATGCAACCCCTCATCCCTTGAGAGTTACCCACTCTGGAGTAAAGTGTCATAAGCATATTATATGCTCATAACATCCAGCTCTGTTTTGCTTTGTCATCAGATTCAACTGTGGATGTGAAGGTACAAAACTATTAGTTAGATTCAGTAACTGAACAAGGACCAGTAAACTGAAGCTGAACCTTCACAAAATGTTTTGATGGATCAAAACCCAAGAAGTTGGTGGATGGGGCTGTCCTCCCAATGAAGGAGTAAATCTGTAGCTTGGGATGCTCTTAGACCCAACACTGGCTTATGGAGCTCAAGAGGATTTGGTGAATTTAAACAGCTTTTATTAGGTCTGGGTGTTCAGCTGTATCTTTTCTGGGACAGGGATAGTTTGGTTAGTGTTACCCACTGAAAACAGTTCAGTAATGTAGTTGGATTACTATGCTAGTTGTTTACTTTTTAAGCACACTACCCTGAAATTATCTCTGGAATAAATATGTGGAATATACATACTTAAAATGAATAAATAATGGAGATTTACAGAAATGCATAACAGGTTTTCAAATATTTCCTTAATCCCAGAACACTACCATTTGTGACAAGCATGCCATGAGATCAGGGCTCCACTTCCAATAAAGTGTCTGTTAAAGTGAAATAATTATGGGGACCATGCAAATATTCACTTAGCAGAATTAAAATTGCTCCACACTTTAGATTCTGACAGATGACCCATGAATTCATGGTTTAATGTTACGTGCATAACTCCTCTTGCCCCACTATGAGAAGGACCATTTGGATTTGCTCACCATGGCTTATTGTTAATATGAACCAGAAATGATGGCAATGATGATAATGACAACAACAATCATTAGAATATTTATATCACGCCTTACACCACAGAGTGTCAGGGCAAGTGTGTGCAAGTAAAATCAGCTTAGTAGTTTAAAATAGTTTACAATTTAAAACAATCAAACAAATTTAAACAGACTAAAAGCATTTTTAAAAATTTAATAAGTTAAAATAAGCTTTAAAAAAGATTATATAGCTGTATGCTTAGGAAAAAATCAGTTAGGCTCTAAAGCAGGGGTCGGCAACCTACGGCTCATGGGCCACACTTGGCCCACCGAGGCCTGCCGACCAGCCCCTGCCCGGTCCTGCCACCACTGCTGCAGCCTTTCACGGCTGCGGGGGTCCTCTGGGGCGCCATTTTGTGTTCCAAAATGATGCCCGGAGTCTTGCATGACCTTTCCCATCCTGCCCCGCGACGGGAAAGGTCACGCAAGATTCCAGGCACCATTTTGGAACACAAAATGGCACCCTGGAGGACCCCCGCGGGAGCGCTGAGGCCGGCGCAGTCAAGGGAGCCCTCCTGGGGGACCCCCACAGCTGCTCTGGACCTCTCCGAGGCCCGGTGTGGTCGAGGGAGCCCTCCTGGGGGACCCCCGCGGCCATGCTGGGCCTCTCCGAGGTCCGGCACAGTCAAGGGAGCCCTTCTGGGGGACCCCCGCAGCCACGCTGGGCCTCTCTGAGGCCCGGCGTGGTCGAGGGAGCCCTCCTGGGAGCGCACCATGGCGGTGGTAGTGCGCATGCACCACCACGGCCCGGGGGGGATCGGGGGACAGGGGACCGGCCCCACCCCCAAAAAGGTTGCCGACCCTGCTTTAAAGGCTTTAATAAAAAGCCACATTTGAACTTATTTCAAGTCACACTCTCTCAGCCTTAGAGGGTGGCAATGGTACCCACCCACCCCCGCTGAAGAAAACTGACAAGAAAACACTACGATTGGTTCACCTTAGGGTTGCCCTAAGTCAAAAATGACTTAGAAGCACACAACAACAACAAAAACAACAAGAAGAACTGGAATAAAGCCAGTAAGTAATGGAAGGGTATTTCACGAATGGGGAGCCATAGCAAAGAAGGCCTGCTCTCACATCTTCATGTAGTCTATTGCTACCTCTGGTGGAACACAAAGAGGGCCCCCTCCAGGAGAGGAGAGATCTTTGGTCCTTGGGCAAGCACAAGTTAAGATTATGGAGTATAACAATTCTGGCTAAATAAACAAGCTAGCTTCAGAAGCCACTGTCTGAAGATGGTTGGTTCGGAAACATGTGTAGAAAGAGCACAGATGACCAATAAGCTGAAGCTGAATTTTCACAAGCTGAGGCCTCCCTTGGGCACTTTCCAGTTCATGCATATATTGCATAGTTTAACATGATGTATACATCAGTCCATACTGTGTATATATATATGAGTGAGTGCATGCATATGTGTACAGACAGAAAAGGTATGGAAACATCTGTGTAGTTGCAAGTGGTGAAGACAGAAGACAATCTGAATATTGTGTCTTCAGGGTGTTTGTACATATTTGAATTTAGTTTTTAGGTTTCTTCATAGAAAACCAGTAGAAAAGGCAGGGGAGAAGTAACACATGTTCACGTTAAAACAACAACAACCAACACAACTCAAGCAAATAAAATAAATATGAAGGTTTCACACGAGTAAGTATTTAGAGAAAATATGTTAACAGACTATTTGTACCAGTACCTTTTAAAGTATACCGAGTGATTGCAAGGAAAGCATACTTTCACTGGGTTTTAATTACTAACTTGGATGACTACTAAGCATCATGTTAAGAAGCTCAGCTCTGTATACACTCTGACCACCACTGTTTCTTCCAGCTTCCACTGGCAGCTCTGAGGCTAAATGAAGAACCGTATATAATGTGACATATTTTGCCTCATAGGTGTTGTTCATCCTCAGAAAGCTGGTGAGTGACAAAATTATAAAATGGAAATAGTATATATGTTTCTCAAACCCCTACATTGGCTAAAAAAAGAAAGCTTCACTACCACCAATCAAAAGACAGTAAGCTCAGCACACTTACTGCATTCTACTCTTATCAAGACACAGAGTGCAGGAAACAGTGACAGAAGCTGTGAAGAGATAAGGCAAGGGGGATCACTTTTCAACAATTAAACCTACTCCAGGGCTTCCTTCCAGCCACCAGTGGGTCCTTATTGCCAAAATTGTCTGTCCAACACAGACTGAAAGAATAAAAGGGAGCAAAAGTGGTAAATATGAGCAAACACACAGGTTTTGAGTAGTAATTTATGTGCTGGCCAATACTAATAAGTAGGTGCAGCAACAGAATTAAATACATGTCTTGATGCAAGGAAACATAAGAATTTTTGAAAACAGAAAACAGAAGCATTTAGTTTGAGACAAATGCTGGAAGTACTGCCCTTCCTTTCTCTTACTATGTTTTCAGTTTTGAAAGTAAATAAATAAATAAATAAATAAAGACACATTGATCAAAATAACAGGGAGAAGGCCAAAGGGACTGCATTCTCCTGACACAGCAGAGTTATATTCCAGAAAGGTTTCTGGTATATACTGATAAACATCTTGATATATGATTGGGGTAGAAAGAGAAGCTATTTTCAAATTAAAGCATCCTCTGACTTTGCACAATCATTTTGCAATATATTGTTGCTGATTTGACAAATGAGAAATAATTAAATATTTAAGGCACTGGAATGTTACATTTTAGAATGTCCGGGCACTCAGGACCTTCATCTGGTATTATGCTCTGTAGGCATCCCTCTGCTTCTGATACTTGTTTTTGTATGCTTTCAAGTTGTTTATGGCAACCTTAAGGTGACCCTATTATGGGTTTTTCTTGGCCAGATTTGTTCAGTGGGGGTTTGGCTTTGCATTCCTCTGAGGCTTAGAGGGTATAACTTGCCCAAGGTCACCCAGTGGGTTTCCACAGTTGAGTGGGGATTTTAACCCTGGTCTCCAGAGTTGTAGTTCAATGCACAAATCATTAGCTCTATACAGTAGGACCTTGGTATCTGCTGGGGTTTGCTTCCAGTACACTCCCGTGGATATCAGAATCCATGGATGCTCAAGTCCCATTAAATATAATGGCACAGTAAAATGGTGTCCCTTATATAAAATTGCAAAATCAAGGTTTCCTTTTTGGAATTTATATATTTTAAAAAGTATTTTTAAGCTGTGGATGCCTGAATCCATACATAAGGAATCTGTGGATACAGAGGGCCATCTGTATTGTGAATTTAGTAAAAATGCATGGGTAAAATTTGGGGACTTGCCTCTATGACCACATATACAACCATTGTCCAGAAAAATGAATATCCTTCCTAACATAGCTGAATAGAGTGGCATTTACTAAAGATCAACAGATCAATAACAATGACAACTATAGTGAGAATCTTTGTGATGCAGTGGTCTGAGTGTCACTTGAGAATTGTAAAGACCTGGCTTCAAATCCTTGTTCACTGTCTTACTCAGGAGCAATCACTTTTTAAAAGCTAACTCTAACTCTAAGGATTTGAGGATAAAAGGATGGAGGTGGGGTACATCTGCGCTGGCCCTTGGAGAAAGCTGGGATAAGCAGAATAAATGGGTAATCCAGATGCATCTAAATTGAGGATGTTTCTACTATTAAACCACAAGGATAGTTTTGTTACCATCATGACGGATTGTGAATCTTGCTACTAACAACTATCCTTAGTCTTTTAATTAAATATGTCACAGAGACCTGTCACCTCCTTCTAACATTAAAAGAAAATAAGTAAATGTAGTTCCAGTCACTCTCCATTTAGTAGAACAACACATGCACTTTGCTAAACTATTGGTTATGCTGCCAATGGGTTTTCTGGGATGACTACCAAATTTAGTGAGCTATACATAATGATTTTGATAGTAAGCCTGAAAATAGTGAGCTAGTACTCATCTCTTAAGAAATAATTGTTAAATTAAGATTCCCTTGAGCCAGCCATCTGAGAAGGTGGGGCAGTTCTCCTACATGCAAAGGCAATTACCAGCTCTCGAGGCAGGAAGATTTCCTCTTGGCGAGCAATGATTAGGGAGACAATCTCTCCTTGCTTGGTGCTCCTCAGTGTGGCTACGAGTTCTTCTTGGGTTCTGCCAGTGATGTCTCTACCATTCACCTAATGGATACCACAAAAAAACCAACAAAAAAACAACGACACCAAAATTACCACTTGCACACATCAGCTACAAAGTGAGATACAGAATATCAAAAGTGAGTCAAAAAGTTGTCATGCCCATTAAGATGTGGACTTCACAAGAGCAGCATCTTCACCAGTTCCTGTACCCCTTGGGTCTCCCAGATCCAGACTAGAATTGCAGGGTGGATCTGTACCTCAAGCACATACTTGGGGACAATTCCCAGGACCCAAACTCATAGTGCTCATTTTGACCCAGACCTGCTCTCTCCTAAATGGAGGATATCATTGGATCATTCTCAAAAGCCGTTCTCTATGCTGTTCATTAAGAAAAGGGTCCTTTCAGTGTTGGCATCCTGTTCTGGAATGCTCTTTTCATAGAGGACTGCTCAGCACCTACTTTATGATCCTCTTTCCTCAAACCTTTTTTAAATCCCAGAATTTAAGTATAAATATTACTAACTTATTTCTTTCTGCTGATTGTATTGTTCAGACTTAATTCCCTGTGCATTTTTTAAATTATTGCTGTTGGTGTTGTATAAAAAAGCATATGAAACTTTTTAAATTAGAGGCATGTAAATATTGCTAATGTTAAACATCAGGGAATCAGACACAGTAGTTGAATCAATGTAAATCATCAATTGATAGATTAGTAAATCCCAATGCACCTTCTGTCTACTCCTGGTTTACAGAGGGAGGGAAGGAGAGCTGGCTCAAGACAGCAGCATTCTGATAAAGCTAGAACAGAACCAAGTTAGCAAAGACAACAGAAAAGTGTTCCCTATCTCATCATAAAGTGGTATGTGAAATAATCTCCCTAGGATTTAGCCAACTGAATGGCAATTTTGTCACATTAATTCATGAAGTATTTTAACAGCCTATTAGTTTCCGGGCCCAGTACAAGGTGTTGGTTATTACCTTTAAAGCCCTAAATGGCTTGGGCCCAAACTATCTCAGGGACCACCTCCTCCCTTACAATCCTCTCCGCGCTCTCCGGTCCTCTGGTAGGAATTTGCTGCAGCCACAAAGAGCTAGGCTTGCGGCTACCTCCCAGAGGGCTTTCTCGGTTGTCACCCCCAAACTATGGAATGGCCTACCAGACAAGATCCGTCAACTGACATCTTTGGACAGCTTTAAAAAGTCTGTCAAGACAGACCTCTTCTGGCAGGCCTTTCCGGGATAGATAACCCCGGCCTCAGGAATCCCTCCTTCAGATGGTTCTAGGGCTATATTTTTAAATGCAATCAAGAACTACTGCCGCTTGCTGGAAATGTTTTTTAAAAATTATTGTTGTATTGTATTCAGTTTTTAACTGGAATTGATTTAATAACTTCTTAAGGGGGGGGGGGGAATTAGATTTTGTTCATTTTATGTATCGTTTTATTGTTGTTAGCCGCCCCGATTGACCTCAAAGGGGGCGGGATATAAATAATAATAATAATAATAATAATAATAATAATTATTATTATTATTATTTAGTTTAACTGCTATAAGAATGCCAGTGCACCCATAGTTGCAATCAAGGGCTGAAAGGTGCTCCCCCCCGCCCAAGGTTTCATTCAAGTTGCTGTGAAACAAGTAACAACTCTAGATTTTAAGATATAACTGTCTAGAAAATGTTATGTGAAGAAATATAATTAAAAAACATTCTTAATTATGATCTTAATTCTTATGGTGGATACATTTTTTTTTTCATTTGGCCAAGACTAATAAAACTGCACAGTTAGTTCCAAGCACTCAAAGAGGGTTTGTGTCTGTTTCATGAACAGCTGACCACCCCTACCATGAGCAATACAGAAGTAAAAACTCACTGGATAAACAAGTCCTCAGGTATGCCTAAACTTGTTCTTTCCACATATTTCCAGATGTTAAAAACAACATATTAACAAGTTTCCCTTAGGTGACTAACTTGAGATTCCCTTTTGTCAGGGGTTCAATATCAACTTTAAGAAACACTCCAAAATTCTCATACTCAGCACAGAATTCATCTAGTAGGAATTATTTTTGAGCTACCATACTGTTGGCTGTGCCAAATATTTAAACCCACTAAATAACAACCTATGAGGTAAGCCATAAAGGAATCATTGACCAACCTCCAGTATTCTGTCTCCTGACTGCAAACGACCATCTTTAACTGCTGCACCTCGTGGTAAAATATTTTTTACAAATATAGGTCCAGGACCATGTACTGAAGAGTCTCTGGTAACCACAGTGAAACCAAGTCCTTCAGAACCTAAAGAACAGACAGAAGAATTATGAGAATGTGAGATAAGTGACAGCAGCAAAAAAAAAGTTATTATCACAAGTATTTATTTCCAGTATCAAACATTTATATTCAAGTGAGTCTGTGTTACATCAAATGTCACTGCTGCACTCCAAACACTTCATTCATTTTGGTGGTGAATTAAGGTCACATTTCAGCTTCCTCTGAGCAGCTGCTATGCCCTTTCCCCCTTCAGGCTTCTTCCAACTACAAAACATCATGAACATAATTTATCTTCTGCTTTCCCCCTCCTACTATTCTGTACATTTTGTAGGGAAAGGAATGCAGCAACTCAATTTACAATCTTAAATCAATGTCACATTATGAAACAAAAGTAAGAGTACCTGCAGAGACTCTACAAATCCACACAATGGACAGTATCTAACTATGGTCCAAAACATACTGCAGAAATAATCCAGTTTGAGACCACTTTAACTGCCCTGGCTCAATTCTAGGGAACTGTGGAAACTGTAGTTTTGTGAGACAGTTAGTCTTCTCTGTCAGAGAGCTCTGGAGCCACAATAAACTATAAATCCCAGGATTCCCTAGCACTCAGCTAGGGGAGTTAAAGTGGTCTCAAACTAGATTATTTCTGTGGTGTGTTTTGGACCCAAATCCTCATAATTCTGCTCTAGTATGCAAGACCTATGGTGTAACTCACCAAGAATTGGTTCACTAGGGAATTGGTCACTTCAACAAAACCCTGGCAAAAGTCTTAAAAACTAAAACAATCACTTGAATAAAGCAGGATTATTTATGTAAACCTCATCAATATTAAGTAGGCTTCAAGTTAAACCTGATTCATTTGTTATAAGAGACTAAAAACAGAACCACATGGGATGCAGAGTTTCTGTGTGTAAAGCCACTTCTGTGCAGTTGCAGCTATTTCAAATATGCCACCACAACTCCTCTTATCTAAACACTTCCAATCTCCTGGGTCTTGCAAAAGAGCTTCCACTTATTAAATGCTCACCTGATTTGGCCTTGGTAAACACACTGCTTCAGCAATGTATAGATCAAACATACACATTCAAACTATTACTCAGAATGTATAAGTATCATGCTTAAACATAATCACATCAAAAAAAGGTTTAACAACTTGTCATCCAAGCATTACCTTTTTTGAGGTCTATCCTTATCTTCTTTGCATTTTTCTTGCTGCCAAAGCCCAGAAGTGGAGATAAAGATGGTGATGATGTCTTCCTGCTAACCCTTGGCATGTTGGGGCTCTTGGCAGGACGTAGCACTGTCCACACACCAGTCTCAACACTGTTCATGCCAGACAGGTCTACTTCCTTTGGCATTGGCTTTGGATGGATGGGAGGTAAAACCTTTGCCTTTGATATGTGATCACTGTTATCTGAAGGATATAAAGATGTGATGACAGATTTCTCATATTGTTCACGGCTGCATGGAGGAACCACTTCCAAGATGATATTTGGAGATTTCATTGCTTGACGGAAGAGATCTTGTGCTCTGAGGGACAGGGGAACAGATGTAGGGAAAATGTATAAAGATCTGAAAATTTCACAGTTTTCAGTGTGAACACAGACAGATTTGATATTATTTAGTAGAAAGGCTTTTAAAATGCTCTTGTTTTTGCAAGTAGACCACACTACACATAGAAATGTTGGCTTGTCTTAGTAATGTTCCTTTTTTATTATAGCCATTTAGTAGTCACTATTTTATAGTACATATCTCATTCTCCCCCCCCCCCCGAACATTTGTCTGATAAAACATTTGAGATGAAGGAGATTGACTTAATTATTGCCACCAAATGAGATCCATAACTAAGCATGGTTTCCAATTTAGGAATACAATGTTTCACGCCTCATAAAGTAGCCCTAAGTACTCTGGGTATGCACATATCACAGTGCTTGTTTCTATATTTTTTTTAAATGCTTAAAACAGAACAGATAGAAATATATTCTTCTATTATAAGATCTAATCTACCGGAGCCATAGTAATAGACCAGGCAACAGACACAAAACTAGGCATGAATATTAAGGGAAGCTTAGGTTCTTGGCCATCCCTATCCCTGCCTGTTTCTAGTGTTTTTAGCATGTTGATTAATTTTAATGGAGCTCTGTCTGCATCCGTATTGCAAAAATAATCTAGTTTGACACCACTTTAACTGTCATGGTTCAATGCTATGAAAATCTGGGATTTGTAGTTTTGTGAGACATTTAGCCTTCTATGTCAGAGAGCTCTGGAGCCACAACAAACTATAGTTACCAGAATTCCATACCACTAAGCCATAACAGTTAAAGTGGTGTCAAACTATGTTATTTCTGTAGTGTGGATACAGTCTCAGTATTGCTTGAAGACCTCAATTTACCAAATTAAGAACTGTGCTAACCTGTGGGATAATGGAGGCTTGCACGCATACAGAATGTGGCAGATACTATAACCTGATAGTTTAATCTATATTGTTAGATTATATGGGAAAACATCTTATGTGTCCCTGCACACTTGTGTACTTTAACAACTTGAAATGTGCAGTGTAATGTATGAGTGGAACACATATTTACTGTTAACTTGTATAAGGTGGTCATTCATTTCAGCACTGCAGAAATACTTTCTTAATATAAGCACACCTCACACTCCAATGGATCACATATTAGACCTACTAAAATTACCCAAGCAAGCATTTACTTCCAACCTTCCACCCCAATTTATCTGTGTAAATCCAATGAAAAACAGTGAGACATAGGCTTAACAGGATCAGTAGTCAAATATTCTCCCAACTCTTTTGTGGAGTGATTAAATTTATAGCTAGACAGGAGAGAAATACCTATCTCACACCCAATCTGTGGGTAGTCACCCCTTCCCCCCTTTAGTACATAGTATTAAGTTAATTTTCAAGACATAATTCTCCCTCTTCACACTTCCACCAACCAGAACATGTACAAAAGTGCTATCCTTAGCTCAACCAAACTTGAATTGTCCCCTCTATTTTACCAAAACAACAACAACAACAACAACCCCCAACTCCAAACTTTGAGGCCTGGAAAGGATGAAGTTTTTCTTATTCTAATGACCAAGAGGGAAAAATGAGATTGCACTTCCACTATGCATATATCTGAGCTGCACCATAGTCAATCATGCAAATTCTTTTCGATTAAATCTAGATGTGAATAAAACCAGTAATACTGAAGGCAAAGAAAGACTTGTTGTTAGATGCTACATATGTATTATCTTAGTTATTTGGAGCCCTGGTGGCGCAGTGGTTAAATGCCTGTACTGCAGCCACTCACTCATAGACCACAAGGTTGCGAGTTCAATGCTAGCCAGGGATCAGGCTAGACTCAGGCCTGCATCCTTCCGAGGTCACTAAAATGAGTACCCAACTGTTGGGGGGCAATGAGCTTACAGTTGTAAACCGCTTAGACATCCCATAGTGCGGTATGAAGCGGTATATAAATGAAACTGCTTTGCTTTGCTTTGCTATTTTATTTATAAATTTATAAGCTGGTCAGTCAATGAGAATGTATGAGCAGTAAACAATAAAGATCAAAAATAATACAAAAATTAGATAACTTAACCTTATTTTTTAAACCAAATTTTAAACTGAACCTTTCTTAACATAATTGAAATTCTTAATACGAAACTCTGATATCTTACTTCTGGATTTAAGTTATCTGGGAAGACAGGATAAAGAAGAACATGAAACAGATTTATAGAGCAATTGTATATGGACTATATCTTTTGCTACTATGGACTATTAGCTCTGTCTGAGTATACGTATATTTATGTATATTTAGGTATGTTAGTGTGTATTTATGTTAGGTATGATAATGGTATGTATGAGTTATAAGCGCTTGTATGTGAGATGATTTTAAATGTTTATTATATGTGTTTGTTAAATTAAATAAAAAAATAATAATACAAAAATTAGATTCGAATGGCATTCTTAAGAACAATGGAATACATAAAGCTGAGTCACAGGTCAGGTAAAACTGGCATGAAACAAAATGTTTTCAGAATGTGACCAAAACCCACTTTCTCATTGTGTTAGAAAACTCACTGTGTAAAAGACAGAAGGAGAAAGTCTCTTATTTTTTCTGATCTCATGGAGTTTTAGTTTGAAGTAAAGTTAAAAGTACAGGCAATAGAAAGGAACAGTACACATAACAATAGAGATCATGGTTAGGGAGGAGAAAAAAATCACTAATTGAATTTCTTAAGAATATCCTTTTACATGTTACAAACAATCCATAATTTAAATAGGAATCATATCACAAACTTTCAAAAAAGTGCTGCTCAAATATTTTGGGATACATTTATAGCAAAAGACGCCAGCGTATGATAAAGGAGGGGAATCAGCAGCAAGTTTCTGAAAAACGTCAAAAATAAGAATAAAAGAATATCTATGCTGTAAAATGAAATGCAAGTAATGGATCTATGAATGGAGAGACATAACATTCTTCAAATTACATTCCCAGTCTTGAGGGATACATATAATAAACTCAGAGGCTGAACAGACCGGCACAATACACTGACTTGGGGGTGGCTTGGGAAATAGGGCATTTAGACAACACATGCCCCCAACACTGTCCCCAAGCCAGCGTCATGCTGCCCACCTGCCCATATGGTGGGCAGCATTGTGGCATTCCAGTTAAGAAAGATTTGTCCTTGTTGTTTATAAATAGCTGGATTAAGTAAGTTATTTATGGTTTCTAGGTTAGAACTGGCTGGAATATTAACTGGCCTTTGTGTTTCAAATGATTAAGATGCTGATTCTGTTGACTGCAAGTTCAGTAGGTTGGCAGTTCATCACTAGTCCCAGCTTTTGCCAACCTAGCAGTTCAAAAGCATGCAAATGTAAGTAGATGAATAGACACCACTTCGGTGGGAAGGTCAATAGCGTTCTGTGCAGTCGTGCTGGCCACATGATCACAGAATAGTCTCTGACAATGCTGGCTCTTCGGCTTAGTAACAGAGATGAGCACTGCCCCCTACGGTTGGATACGACTTGACAACCTTGTCAAAGGGGAATAGCTTTACCTTTTGCCTTTAATAAAAAGTTTACATAAAGTGACTAGAATCTGTAACAAGAGATGAAATATTATATTCCCTGGGTGACTAAGCTGGTGGGGGTGATCACACTAATTTCATAGGTGACAGAGGCAGAAATGTAGTATTTAATTTGTATGCAACATACCACAGTTGTTTCACTTTTACAAATCTGATTTTATCTAAACTGTACACAACTCCTAGCTGTTCACAGAATAATAATAATAATAATAATAATAATAATAATAATAATAATAATAATAACATAAAAAGCAGAACTCACTGTGCAAAGGTTTTATCTGCAAGTTCAATGCTGTTAATTTTAACAATGCACTCATTTTCATGGAAAAGTCCATCTCGCTTAGATCTGCTGTTCTCCTCAATGCCACGGATATAGAGCCCTAGGATCCTGAGGAAGAAATATAAAATAGGTTATTTGATATTACCTTCAAAAATCATTTCCCCTTTCCCCTGCTGCCTGTTTTGCCCTCTGGCATCTGCTGTATAGGGACTCTCCAAAATTGAGGCGGGAAATGAAGTGGACTCCTCTACAATACCAGGCTCAAGTTCATGTTCATTTTTATTACAGTCATAGACCAGCATAGGTAAAAAGAGGATACAGAATAAAAGAAGGTAATGGTAAAAACAAGGTAAAAACTAGGTAAAACCAGCTAAAATACAGGTTAAAACAGTATTTGAAATATCCTTCTAAAATCCAGTGTGGCAGGGCAAGATTATTACTAGCCTACTGCAGAGGTCATTGCCTGATAGATTTTAACCACAGCTGCACAGAATCTGGCAACATTATATGTTATATCTGGATTTGTGTTCGAAAGCAGCAAAGAAGTGTAAAATTGACTGCTGTGCCCTTGATGTTTATACAATAGAGGTGAGATAATGCTGAAGCAGATGTCCCCGTAGTATGAGCGCTAGAAAATAGTATAGGCTCTGTTGTCTCTATTTGGCCAGAGTCACAGGAGCATTGTCTGTCTGAGAAGGGGATCTTCTTATACCAGCCTTTTCAAGAACAGCTGAAGGGAGGGCATGGTATCATGCCAAAGTAAAGGCTTTCCAGTGTTTAGGTACTTCAAGTGCCATAGGTGAAGTATCTGTTGGAGTCACTAACAATAAAAGTTGAGGCACTGGCTAGGTCTAGCTGTCACTCTATATCTATCACCTGTTGTTTGATGGTTGTTTTAGCCTTTTTATATTCCATGCTGAGCAAAAGCTCTGGAGAAAAACCCAGTGAAGACATTTTAATCAATTACCATCTGCTTCCACATAGACTAGAATTCATCAGTCAGGGTAAGTGGAGCTAGGCTGGAGGAAAAGAAGGATAATCTGAGACACTAGCTGTGTATAGTCACCCACACTCTTTTTTCATAAAGCCTGACTCCAGTCTTAGAATTGCATTAGAAACACACTTTGGAGCTTAGAATTTGGATTGCACAAGTTCTAATGGTGCCGAGTTGAAGAGGAGTCCACCAGGATATAATGACCTCCTCTTGTCATAAAAAGATTGGGGATGGCTGTTGAGCTTCTCTGCATGTTACTGGCAACATAGTCCCCATGACCTTTCCTACTACGAGTAATGTGAAAAATTACACCCAGATATTTGAAGCAATCTGTTCAATCTTGTGACCATCTATAATCTCATTTCAGTTCTTAAACCTTTTAGCAAATGCCATGATTTTAGTTTTTGTGGTAGCTAAGTTCTAGCTGATACTCTTTGCAATACTCTGTTAGTGTTCTTAGTGCTTTTTTTAGACCAATAGGTGTTCTTGAAATTACTGCTGCATCATATGCATAAAGCAAAACAGAGATATGCCTTCCCTCTAGCTTCAGAGGATGGAAATTTGTGTTGTTGAGATGACCCACCATGTCACTGATGTAAAAGTTGAACAGGAGTGGAGCTAGAATGCAGCCTTGCTGGACACCTTTCTCAGTGGCAATGGCATTGGTAAGATGATCCTGGGGGTTGAATCACACAAATTAGATATGGTAGACAGCGGTCAATCAAGGAAGCCTCCAGTTTTTTCCATAGTTTGGTTCTAAATACAGAATCAAAAGCTGCTTAAAGTCTGTAATGGCAACATACAGTGAGAAACTGTATTGCAAGTAGCATACTTTTCGATGAGGTGTTGGAGTACAAGACATTGATCTATGTTGGATCGGCCTTCCCTAAAGCCAGCCAATTTCTCTACAAGCATGTTTTCTTGTTCCATCCAGTTCTTGAGTTCCCACTTTAAGTGTCTCGCATACAGCTTGCTGATTGTGTTGAGGAGACTAACTGGTCTATAGTTCCCAGGATCATTCTTCTTTCCATTTTTAAATATGGGGACAACGATAGCAAGACTCCACTCTTTAGGTGCTTGACCATAGTTGTCAATGCACGTAAAAAGTAATGCCAAAATAGGGGCCATTCCAAATTATTTTTGATGGCTTCTGAAGGTATTAAATCTTCCTCTGCAGCCTTCCCCATTCTGAATTGGTCTCCAAGGTTCTTGATCTCTGCCTCAGACACTGGTGTCCACTTTAGGAGATTCTCTATATTTTGGCTTGCAGGTCCATTTTCAGCATAAGTGTCCTTATAAAGTGCTTGGAAGTATTCCTCCTAGATTCCTGTGGTGTGTTACAATTCATTGTAGCTGGTGTATTGCTTTGGGAGTTTGATGTAATATGCCAGAATAAAGCTGAGTTGTTGATTTTGACTGCTTGAATGAGTTGTGCCCAATTATTATTCATGGCTTCTTTTTTCTTGTAGGCCAACAGTTTTTTGAAACCCTTCTTCGGCTGAAGCACCTTTGTTGCTGCTTCTGGCATAGTATTGGATATATAACCCTGATAGGTGGTCACAGAGTTGGAAGAGACCACAAGGGCCATCCAGTCCAACCCCCTGCCATGCAGGAACTCACAATCAAAGCATCCCTGACAGCCTGTTTAAAAACCTCCAAAGAAGGAGACTCCACCACGCTCTAAGGGAGTGTGTTCCACTGTCGAACAGCTCTCACTGTCAGGAAGTTCCTCCTAATGTTGAGGTGGAATCTCTTTTCTTGTAGCTTGCATCCATTGTTCAGGATCCTATTTTCTGGAGCAGCAGAAAACAAGCTTGCTATATCCTCAATATGATATCCCTTCAAGTATTTAAATAAGGCTATCACATCACCCCTTAATCGTTTCTTCTCCAGGCTACACATACCCAGCTCCCTAAGTCTCTCGTCATAGGGCATGGTTTCCAGGCCCTTTACCATTTTAATCACCCTCCCTTGGACACATTCCACTTTGCCAACATCCTTTTTTGAATTGTGGTGTCCAGAACTGGACACAATATTCCAGAAAAGGAAAAGAAAGTAGAATATAGTGGTACTGTTACTTCTCTTGATCTAGACACTATACTTCTATTGATGCAGCCTAGAATCATATTGGCCTTTTTAGCTACGGCATCACACTGTTGACTCATGTTCAATTTGTGGTCTACTGGAACTCCTAGATCCCTTTCACACGTAGTCTCATTAAGACAGGTATCGACACATCTCTTGTCAAACCATTTCTTTGAGTGATGTTGTTGTTGTTGTTGTTGTTGTTGTTGTTGCCTCCAGTGTGCACCATTTTGCCAGTTTAGATATTGGAATAGCACTTGGGTAAGGATCTACAATACCAAAATGTTTCCATGACAAGCATGGGATCCAATCAAATGTACTTTACAGCACAATCCTATACGTCTGCTCGGAAGTAATTCCCATACATTTCAGTGAACCTCATCTTGCTGTTCACTATGACAAACAGCATGCTAGACTACATTTGTCCTTGCTCTGGAATAGATTTGCCTTTGTTATTTATGCATCCAGAACATATACTTATGGTGACCCTAAAGTTTCATGTACACCTAAAGTATTCCCACTTGCACACAACACAGCTGATTTCGACTTCCATTAACAGCAGTTTATGTGGGGCTGCCTTTGGAAACAGATCAGAAACTTCAGTTGGTACAAAATGCAGCAGCCAGACTGCAAACCAGGGCCGTTGTTCTTCTTCTTGTTGTTGTTGTTTGCCTTCATGTCAATTCCACTTTAAGGGGTCTTCTTAGCCATTTTTTTCAGAGGAGGTTTGCCACTGCCACTGCAAGTCATCCAGTTGGATTCCATGGCCAATTGGGGATTTGAATCCTAGACTCCAAAGTTGTAGTCCAATGCTCAAACCACTATAGCAATAGCAAGTACATTTCTATACCACTTATCAGTGCACTTAAGCACTCTCTAAGAGGTTTATAATCTATAAGCTAATTGCCCCCAACAAGCTGGGAACTCATTTTAGCAACCTTGGAAGGATGCAAGCCTGAGTCGAGCTTGAGCACCCTGACTAGTACTGAACTCGCAACTTTATGGTTTGTAAGTGAGTGGCTGCAGTATACCAGAGCATGCTGCTTCAAAATGCTCCAAAATTCTGACAGGGACCACTTTTAGAGAGCATATGGCATCCTTGTTAAGACAGCTTCACTGGCTACTGGTTCATTTCTGAGCTCAATTGAAAGTGCTGGTCATTTAAAGCCCTATATGGCTTGGGTCCAGACTATCTGAAAGACTGTATCTCCCTATACAACCTACCATAGCTTTAAGATCATTGGGGAAGGCTTTCTCTCAGGCCCACCACCATGGCAGACTGGCTTGGTAAGGACACAAGAGAGACTGCTGCCAACCTCTGGAACTCGCATTGGAAGACAAGCAGGCCCCCCTCTCTGCTTGCCTTTTGCCAGCAGATACAAACATTTTTGTTCAAGCAGGCTTTTAATATGTAATCACTCTCAGGCACTCTTCTTATTGGGATGCCTGCTGTGTTTATATGTTTTTAAATTTTGTATTTAATAATGTTTAATCAAAATTATTTTAATAGTTTTAAAAATGGTATCGGTAAGTTTTTAACCAATTTCATCTGTGAGTCTCCTTGGATTCCACTCTGGGAGAAAGGTGTCATAAAAAATAAAATAAAATAAAATAAAATAATTTTGCATTGCATCAGTGTTGTCACTCCTTAGGTTAACTTTTCCTAAAAGCATTGATATAAGAAGATTCTGTACAAATGTAGGAATGTAGGCACTAGATTCCAACATTTCTACATGTCTTGTACAAAGTAATAATTCTATTTTTTTATTTAAAAAACACACACACACAGTTTCAGCTCCCAGAACCTGAATGTCCAAATGACAGCTATTGTTAGAAGTACATTTTCCTTGTGCCAACTGCATTTGTTCACAAGCTAGGCATATTGTGTTTGTATTAATTCCATTTTTTTTTTTTTTTTGGTCTGCTTTCTTTGCTGCCTTACATTTTGGTATTTACTGTTGTTTTTGTTGCATATTACTGTATTGTAATATGCATTTACCATTTTATTGGAAAGATTAAGATACTTAAATAAAATAGTAAAACAAAGTAATGTATGCTTAATTAAATTTATTTCAATATATTTTAAATGCTTGTTTTAAAGCACGGATTGCATATAATTGTGACAATGAATAAAAAATAATAATTAAGATTTTCTGTAATATGTCTCTTTTCTGCATTTACTCTCTGATTCACATTACTTTTGAGAACATTTTTAAAACCATGTTTTTGGCCTACCATCAGAAAGGTCTAATTAAAGGTCAGCCTAAGGCAGGGACAGGCAACCTTTTTGAGACCTGGGCCGGTCTCAAAAAGGTTGCCGCTCGGCTGGGCCAAGGGGGGGGAAATGGCGGAGCGCGCGCGCACATGCGCGCGCACACCCTTCTCCTGCGCGTGCGACCCCCCACGCATGCTGCCGGTGTGGCCACTACCGCGGCCGTCGCCGTAGCGCACACCGCTGCAGCTGCCATGGCGCATGCATGGCTGCCATTTTGGAAGCCAACATGGCGGTCGCGATGCGTTTGCGCATGCGCAAAAGTATTGCGCATGCGCAAACGCGTCACGACCACCATTTTGGCTTCCAAAATGGCGGCCGCGACAAGCGCGCCCGAAAACACTCCCCGGCAGTGGCGCGTGGCGGCGGGGGTGGTGCGCGGCGGCAGCGACGGCGGCAGCCTTCGGACGGGGCCGGTAAGTCCGGGGCCCGGGGCCTTAACCGGCCCCCGGGCCATAGGTTGCCGGTCCCTGGCCTAAGGCATCAACAGTAAATTTAATTATCATTTTTAAAAATGAAAGACAAGGGCATTCTAAAACTGATTTGTTATTAAACAATAATCTTTATTAGTAAACTCAAATGCTAATATGAGATGAAAAAGCCATGTGTACCTTACATTTGTCTGTCTCAATATTAATGTTATTTTAATATATTTTAACATAATTTATTCTGTTACCATACACCAAAGAGTAATAGGTAGATTGGTAGACAGACACATATTTCAGAAAACTGATGTTAAACTTTGTTAAACTCTGATGTTAAATACAGTAGTTTGGAATGTTACTTTTTAAGGGAAAAGTGTTACTTTACCCATTGCTCTCATCTCCCAACAGGTGGTTTAGTTGTTACTTTTACTGGAGTACAGAAGTACAGAGAAAACTTGCTGAGTTACTAAATACCAAAAAGTTACCATCATTGTTACAACTGTGTTTCTGTAAAATACTGCAAAATACTCTCTGGGTCCCTCAAATAGCCAATTCAGATATTATTCCTTAGAAATTCTGAGAAAAAATGCAAAAGACATTACAAAACAATCCCCATCTCTGGTAGACACTCATATAACCCTTTTTCCTTTCCCTCTGACTATTTGGATTGAAGTCAGCAGAAAATCCACTAATGAGTAACAGCAGAAAACCCATTCTGTAGTAAATTATAGCCATCACCATAGCTAATAGTAACAACAACAACAACAACAACTGCTCTATCTTTTTATTGCAAAGTAATTCATTAGAAAATAAGTTACTTCCTAGCTTTGATGTTGAGGTAGAGGTAGGATGTTTGTTGTACTATAAAACATCCAGCATTTTAAAACCAGCAGACAAACTACACTGTCTGGTTAAAAGTCTTCCTGCTACATAAGGTTTAGAAACAATTTTGGGAAAGTGAATATATGACCACTTTGTGTTAAACATCATTCGAGAGGAAGGGAATCAAATTATTTCACCCCCAATTTTCTTTCAATTTTCAATTTTTCCCTCAGAAAAAAGATGGGGGGAGGAAAATGCTCTTTCTTATTATTATTATTTTCCATTCCCCTACCCCCAGCCTTCACATATCTATCAGAGATGGGACGACTGAAAGAGAGAAGACAGAGACACTCAACTAGACACAAAATATTTTTACATTTGAAGACACACCCGAACATTAAAAGTCATTTAAGTGTATTTATACATTTAAGTGCACTTGATACAAGCTAAAATAAAATGAATAAGTTTGTACAAAACAAAACTGCAACGCAGTTAAGAGGAAGGGCACAATGCAAGACGAAGAATAGTTACAAAGATCTTGGATTACTCCTGATGTATTTCCTACTAAATTTTTAAAAGAAGCAAGTCCAAAGTCTTTTTCCACCAGTCTGCCTTTCTATAAGAAAAATCCCTTACCTTCCACTTAAGGATGAAAAGTATGGTACAACATGTATCCCCAGTGGGCCGCCTTCCCCAGAAATCTCCACTGTTCTTGTCAAACCACTTAGGAAGAAAAAAGAGAAAACATATAGGATTATCTTTAAAAGAGACCAAGTAGAAATACATTTTTGAATTCTGATCAATGCACTTACCTCAGTGTCTGTCATCAGTTTCTTCCAATCCTCCCAACATTTGCTAACATTTCCACAAAACACTTTACCAACAATCAGCCAAAGCAGTCAACTGCATTTCCTATCCTATATGAAGTTCAGAACCTATATGGCATGAAATGCATGATACCTTGGTAGACACCAGTGGCATCCCAGAAGGGGCTTCAAACAGGTAGAATCTATGGACAGTGAAGGAGTGAGACCATACCCTTTCATTCCAGTGCTTAGTTACCACATATTCACAATTTATTTAAATGGAAGTGAACAGATGTAAACTAGCTTGCATGTGTTCAAGACTGGTAAGGTGTGTGTGTGTGTGTGTGACACCACTTGTTCTCTCAGACACCAGCACAATGGGTCTTTCAAATCCCAACCACTTGGCACCAATTTACATGTGACAGCAATCTGCTCACTATCTGGTGTCTTTATTATTCTTTGTTCTTATCACTCTTGGTAGTGTGTTTGTTGTTATCTGTAAAATTACTTCAGGCCACTCCTTGTTGAACTTGAAGAACAAAAATAACTTTACATTCAGAGTTTATGATTGTATTTTTCTTGGTGGATGGCTCTCATGCTTGTGGTTAGAGTATACAAAGTACTTCAGTTATAACAATTTTACTATGTTTACAATCTCTCACCGACTTAGGGGCGAAGCAGACTACCTCTTTGCACCACATGGAGGACAGCTTTTGGGCACTCTGTCAGAGTAGTGTTTAGACACCACATGCTGCTGGAGTATAAAACGTCATGGCAACAGCAGCGGAAAACTTGGGTTGTTTTTTTTTTCAGACTGTTTGGGGCAGTCTGCTTTGCCCCTTAGTTCACAGCCAGGGGTAGGCAACCTTTCCCCTTTAAGGGCCGAGGGACTTCAGCTCCCAGAAGCCTCAGCCATGTTGGCCAATAGTCCCATGTTGGCCAATATCTCCTGGGATTCTGGGAGCTGAAGTCCCTCGGCCCTTAAAGGGGAAAGGTTGCCTACCCCTGGTTCACACAGAACATGTTCCCTTTAAACCAATGGACTTCTCTTGTGCTTTAAAAGTTCTTTTTACTGAACTGGGAGTATGGGTCCCATCCAGCTGAACCTCTATTCATAAATGCACCTCCTGACTGTTTTAAAAACACCTTCCTGCCTCAGCAGGTTTAACACACATCCCCCCAGCTCGCTCTCTCACTCTCGTCCTTTTATATCTGCTCATGAGGCCAGCCCTCACCTTTTGCCAGACAGATCCTGATTGAATACTAAAAACATTCTATTTTGTTAGTGCTTCTCCATAGTGTGTGTGTGTGTGCATGCACATGCGTTGTGTGCCTTCAAATCATTTCTGACTCATGGCGACCATAAGGCAACCCTATTACAGGTTTTCTTGGCAAGTTTCTTCAGAGGGGGTTTGCCATTGCCATCCTGTGAGGCTGAGAGAGTGTGACCTGCCCAAGATCACCCAGTGGGTTTTCATGGCCAAGCCATGCTCTCCAGAGTCCTAATCCAACAGTCATCCCACTACATCACTAAACTCTATTTCTGTATTATGCCAGCTATGTCGAGAATGAGCAACTGTAATCTTACAGATGTTTTTGAACCACAACTTCCATAATCTCTCACCATGAGTTGTTCTATGATTGAAGGGAGTTATAAGTCAAGAACACCTGGAGGGCCATAGCTGCCCACCTCTGATATATAAGGATACTTGGTGGGTCAGAAGGCAAGACAACAGCTCTTGCTACAAAAACATAACTAATTTCTACAGTGTATCCTGGATTAGAGGAAATTCTAACCCATAGGCTCACACACTGTCCTCTATTCCTGCATGATGACCATATGGAAACTGGAAACATCCACTTCCTGTCTGACAGAATAAAGTGTGGTTAATACAAGCTATGGTTTGTTTGTTGTTGTTTTTAAAAAATCCGGCATCATAAACCAAAGTTGGATCTATTCTAATTCAGTAAACCATGCTATAAGACTGGGGAGGGAAAACATTTAAGCCTGAGTTGTATAATGTTAAACTTGAAACTGTGGTTTAGAGTTACATTAGAACCAGGCCTGTGTGTGGGCCTCATACTGGTACAGTTTTTCCAAAGAGAAGTCAGGAGTCAGAGGGAAACCATACACTAGGAGATGTGCCATGGAATCAGAGCAGAATACATTGGAACATACCACAGCCAACAATATCATTGTTGCTCAGGCAACATCTCAGCCAAAACAAAGAATCTTTAGTAGCCCTTTCACCCTGGAAGGCCCAAGGACTAGCCTGGGTGGCAAAGCCAGTGCAGAACTGAAGAATATTTCACCGACCACGAAAATGCTTCACTCTATCATTTTGGTAGCTCATGAGCCACCCCACACAACAGTAGGGCACTGGCAATTTGGAGCATTCATTAGAACTATCTTCCTGTCTGAATGAATCAGGATTCAATACAGACTTTTCTCTCTGCTACCACAGTCATTTGCTGATCTCTTGGGACCAATTCACCTATGATATCTCTGAACAGACCATAAGTGTAGAATTAAAAATAGGACCTGAGCACACTGCACAGCACTCACTTGATCATTTCAATACATCCATATCAATCCTCACAACAACAACAAAATTACAGGAAGAAAGAAGTGGGAATACTGAATGGACATGTAAGTCAACTCTCTCCTGTGTGTAAATCAAAAGCCCCATGAAATTCTATCAACAAATATTATAGAACAAGCTACAGAAGTAATGAATGAAGATGATTCAGAAAGCTATAGCCTTAAAAAAATCTATAGAAAAAAACTAAGACATGTCTCAAAGAGTTCAATTGATGTATGGTTGATTAGTTTTAAAAAAAAAAACAACCAACAACATACACAGAACACATTTTGGCCTGTATGTACAGTGGCCTTCTTTACAGGCTACATAAAATTGTAAAAAAGACTACACATAAATACAATGGGCACTTGGTGTCTGTTGGGGTTTGGTTCTAGGACTCCCTATGGATACGAAAATCTGTGGATGTTCAAGTCCAATAAAATACAATGGCATAGTAAAATGGTGTCCCTTTTGACAAAATCAAGGTTTGCATTTGGAATTTATGTCTTAAAAAAACCAAACATTTTCATGCCATGGATGGTTGAATCATAGATATCACAGACAGCCAACTGTATATATTATTATATTATATTGTCCAAAATCATGATAGCATTAATACACTGCCTATATGACCTGTAGTAAATTTGAAATTTAACCTCAGACATTTCTGGAGCTGAAACTCTCATACTATTTACTGGTCAATACAAGAAGAAATATGTGAACTGGGGCTAAAAGTTGTTTTATTATGTCAGCAGATAGTCAGGAACAAAAGGTTATTAAATAACATTCAAGGACATGCCAATGCAACTGGGATGAAGGAAATAAAGTAGCCTTTGTTTACATGTGTCTCCTTATATAATATTGGCAAAAGAGTTTCAACTCCAAAAATCTCTGAGATTAAATATCAAATAAAAATTTCTGAGATTAAATGTTATATACCCCACCCCACCCCCCGAAGAAGTCCACTGAGAGTATATACAGGCTGAAACAGGTTGTTTTTTCCTACTAATAAAGCATCCATCAACTGAGTACCTTGAGAAGTGTCTCTGGTTCTTTGTGATTTTATTGGGTGCTCCTCAGTTTTGTTTTTTTGCTTCTCTCAAAAAAAGAAACCACCCTGCTGATGTCATTTATCAATTAGCTCTGGAATGTCCCCGGATGATGTTGGACTTCAGTTCTCAGAAGTCACAACCAAAATGGTCAGTAGTCAGGGAATAGGGGCTTTGTAGTCCAACAACATCAGAGACCACAGTTATAGACCAAGAATACTGATTATGTGAGGCAGATAAAATCTGAAACTGCATGCAAGAAAAATTAGCTATTGTATATTGTAGACTACTCATATATCAGACTTTCGGGGGGGGGGGGAATAAAAAGGAATGGAAAGAAAAACATGGGCTGGTAAAGGGGTGGAAAAAAAATGTTGGATTTTTCTTCCAACCATAGGCAGAACAAGATTTGGCCAAATTCTTATTAACTGTATAAATGATAAAAGGAAGTCAAATATAAATAAGAAACTAAACCCAGATGGCATTTCCATGCTGTTGGACTAATTTCATAATGCCATAGTTTTCCCAAATGAGCCCAAGCTGAGCTTGTTTTGAAGCAGACTTCATGGCAATCTCTTCACTAAACAAACTGCAAACATGTGGGCTAGTCTGGGCTTGAGCTAAGCTTGGCTAAACAAAATTACACACAGCTTCATCCAAGAACAACAACTAATATTTTTTAAAAAAACCTCTATCATAGTAAGTTCTATAAGGTTCATATTTAAGGTATTATTCAAAGAACACTATAATGGGGCAACTTCTCTTCTGACACTCTTACTTGTTTTACCAATGGCACATGTTAATGTATACTCCAATGGCCTCTGTGCATTAGGACAGCATTTCACTAATTTTGATTATTGTTCAAGGTGGGCCTTGAACAATATAACATACAGAGGTACTTCTCAAGGTACTCAGTTGATGGATGCTTTATTAGTAGAAAAGACCAACCTGTTTCAGCCTGTATATACTCTCAGTGGACTTCTTCGGGGGAGGAGGGTATATAAAATAGCATAAAGGGGTGCTTCACAAAATAGCATACAGGAGTAAAGCCAGTAACAAAATGGCATCAGAGTTTGGCATGCATGATACTGCTACATTGTTTAATGATTATCTAAGGCTGGATCCACACTGTAGAAATAATCCAGTTTCATACAACTTTAACAGTCATCGCTCCAGGCAGCACAAAAATACAATCCACGTTGACAGAGTTAGGTCTAGTGCTAACCAACATATGTCAACAGATATGGAAAACAAAACAATGGCCAACAGATTGGAAGTGATCAATATACATCCCCATCCACAAAAAGGGAGACACAAGAGACTGCAGAAACTATAGAACCATAATCTCCCATGCAAGCAAAATCATGCTAAAATTCTGCAACATAGACTCCAACCATACATGGAGAGAGAGATCCCAGAGGTCTAAGCAGAGTTAAGGAAAGGAAGAGGCACTAGGGATCACACTGAAAACATATGATGGCTAATGAAGCGCACCAGGGAATTTCTAAAGAAAATCAGCATATGCTTTATAGACTATAGCAAAGCCTGACTGCATAGATCATGAAAGGCTATGAAATGCCCTTAAAGACATGGGAGTGCCAGCACATCTGATAGTCCTGATGAGGAATCTGTCCTCAGGACAAGAGGCTACTGTCAGAACAGAACATGGAGAAACAGAATGGTTCCCAATTGGTAAAGGACTCAGACAAGGCTGCATCCTTTCACCTTATCTGGTCAACTTGTATGCAGAACATATTATAGAAAAAACAGGCTTGGACACAGAAGAAAGAGGAGTGAAAATAGGAGGAAGGAATATCAATAATCTAAGATATGCAGATGACACAATAATACCAGCAGAGAACCTCACAGACTTGGAACATCTACTAAGGAAGATCAAAGAAGAAAGTGCAAAGGCAAGCTTAATGCTGAACATAAAGAAAACAAAAATAATGACCACTGAGGACCTTCACAAGTTCAACCTAGACAATGAAGAAATAGAAATAGTAAAAGAATTCTAATACCTGGGATCAAACATTGATAGAAATGGGAACTGTAGTCAGGAAATCAGAAGAAGACTAAGAATGGGAGGGTGGCTATGAAAGAACTAGAAAAGATTATATAATGTAAAGATATACAACTCAGCACAAAAGTTAAAATCATACAAGCCACTGTATTCCCTATTACCATGTATGGATGTGAGAGTTAAGAAAGATGATAGGAAGAAAATCAACTCCTTTGAGAAGATGTGGTGCTGGAGGATCCTATGGACAGCCAAAAGGACAAACAAGTGGGTCCTAGAGTAGATAAAACTGGAAACCTCCCTGGAAGCCAAGATGACCAAACTGAGGGTGTTGTACGTTGGATACATCATGAGAAGGGAGGCCCCTTTGGAAAAAAAACAGTAATCCTGGGGAAGGTGGAGGGAGGGAGGAATAGAGGAAGGCCACATGCCTGATGAATGGACTCTATGAAGGAGGTCACGGGTGTGAAGGAGTTGCAGGAATTAAGCAGAGCAGTGGAAGACAGAGGGTCTTGGAGATGTCTCATCCATAGGATTGCCTTGATCAACTTGAGTGCAGTTAACAACAACAAAAGTTTTGTGAGACATTTAGCCTTCTCTGTCAGAGCTCTGCTCTGGTGCCTCAACAAACTACAATCCCCAGAGTTCCATTTCTTGGCATGGCAGTTAAAGTGGTGTCAAACCGGATTGTTTCTGCAGGGTGACTGCTGCCTAAGTGCTCTTTGAAAATTCTTGGAATACATAACACATACACAGGGTCTCCAGTTCCCACCATTACTCTCCAAATGACACCAGATTGTTCTTCGGAATGAAGGAGGTAACCAACACTGCAAATAGGGGACACAGTACCAGTCCAGAGTACTTCTACTTTTTCCTTTCCCTTTCTGTCCTTTTATTTTTCCTTAGTTTCTTTGTGGGCAACACCTCTTTAAAATTGTTTACAAAATAAAAATTGAAATAATAAAATACAATTAACAATAAACTTCCCACCACCTTTATTGCCATTCTCTCCATTCCATTCCATCATATTCATCAGCCATTCTGTCTGCTATGCACTTCTTCCATTTCTTTCTTGTTCTTCCTCCATCACTGTGTGTTACAGATTTCCTCTCTAACTACCTCCCACACACATATGTATGCACCATAGGGGACCTGCTGACAGATCCTGACCCACACTTTAAGAATTTCTGTTTGAAAAGTTAAATTGGGAAAGGAGGAGAAAAAGCATAGCTTGCCTTATATTAAAAGATCTCAAGGCGGGTCGTTGAAAACAAAAAGATTAATTTTTTTCTAACAATTTAACAACCTAGGGTAGCATAAAAATAGTTTAAAAACAGTTTAGAAAGATTAGAACAGTATATGCACTGTACACTGTATCAAGTCAATATAACTTAGCTAGGTTCCCACAAATTCAGTGAATACTCTGTTGGTGTAGATTCCATAGACAGGGCCCCATGTTCCACATCCCACATCTCTGAAAAAGCTCTAATCTTCTTGCTAGTGGGACAAAGGAGAAAGACAGCAGATCTCAAAAGTATATGTGTGGGCAAAAGTATATGTGTGGGGAGGTGCTTCTTGAGTTACTAAGATTTCATTTAGGGCTTTAAAGGCCATCAATGACATCGTGAATACAATTTGGAAGTCTACTAGCAGCCAATGTAATTCCTTCAGAACTGGTACCATGTGATTTCTATAAGATGTTCATGTTAGCTATCTAGCTAATGCACATTACACAAACTTGCAGCTTTCTTGACAACTTCATGAAACCCCATGCAGAATACGCAGCGGTAGTCTAAACAGTAAGTTACCACTATGTGAACTATTGTGGCCAGGTTATCATTCTCCATGAAAACCAAAGCTGGCCTAAGGCACTCTGGGTCCTCCAGTGACAGAAATGGATTCAGGAGTATGGCTGGACCGTGCACCCAATCCATCAAGTGGAAGGCAAGTCTGTTCAGGGTAAGTCACTCATCCAGTTTCCAAACCTGGAAGCCATTAATCCATAGAGCCCCTATCTTTCATCTTCAGTTTATTGGCCCTCATCCAGGACATCATAGCATCCAGACACTGTACCAGCACAGCCTCATCTGGCTCTGATAACTTCCAAAACTCCTGATGACTTCATCCAGTGGTGTTGCACAAATATAAAAAAGCATGAGTGATAAAATGGAATGTGCCACCTCACAGTTTAATATCCACGGGACTGAATAGAAGTCTTCCAATGACACTCTCTAGAACCCACCTCATCAGTCAGAGCAGAATCACCATAACACAATACCTCTTAATCCCACCCTGCAGAGGTATCTGAATGGCCAATAGGAACCCAGCAAGATCCACACAGAAGCACTCCCCAACCTTTCCTTCTTGAGCTGAGGCAACCAGGACTGTGTCTGAAACCATACTGAAATAGGCACAGACAGTTTGTTTAATTCATGAATTGTTCAGTCACCACATGCTCAAACACATTTCTCCATGAGGAGATATTTGTAACAACTTTCACATGTGTCCAGTCCAGGGATGGCCTGTCAAAGAGATAGTGCACCAACATCTTTTCGAAGTGGCAAACACAACCCCCTGCCTTTTTGCTGCTGCTGTTGTTATTTGCCATCAAGTTGACTTCAACATATGGTAACCTTATGAATAAAACATCTCCAAGAGCCCTGGTCATTTACTGCCCTGCTCAGATCTTGTGAACTCAATGCAGCCATGGCGTCCTTGACTTAATCAATTCACCTGTACTGCAGTCTTTCACTTTTTCCTACTGCAGTCAACTGTATCTAGCATTATCATTTATCCTCCAATAAGACATGCTGTCTCATGATATATCTAAAGTACAATAGCCTCAGTTTAGTCATCATTGTTTCTAGTGAGAGTTCAGTCTTGGTTTGTGCCATCAGTGTCACTAGGAAGCGCGGGGAATGCAGACTGCACCAGGTGACACCCGGAGTGGGGGGGGTGGGGGGTGGGTAACACCAGTTGTCCCCCTCAACCCAAGCAGGCATTCCTTGGGACTGTACAGGTGCCCCTCAGGGCCATTTGGGTGCTGCTCCGAGCCTTACAGGTCCCTGGGCCTCGGGGAGGCCTCTGGTCCGGGCATGTGTTGGGAAGCTGCTTCTCCCAGCCAGCGTGGCCATTTTCCCAACCAGCACAGCCTTCACTCGGCTGGTGCAGTCTTCCCTCAGCCGGCGTGATCATTTTCCTGGCCAGTGCAGCCTTCTCTTAACCAATGCAGCCTTGCTCCAGTCGGTGCGGCTGTTTTCCTGGCCAACACGGCCTTGCTCCAGCCAACACAGCCATTCTTCTGGCTGGTGCAGCCTTTCCTCAGTTGTTTTCCCAACCAGTGCAGCTGTTTTCCCAGCTGGTGTGGCCTTTCTCTCTCTCTCTCTCTCTCTCTCTCTCACACACACACACAGAATTCACACTGGAAGTCTTTCCCAGAAGCCATGTTCCACATACCAGGCGACACCATGGGTGGGGATGCCACTGGTTTGTCTTAAATGTAAACACACATGTAGCTGGAAGATATCATGGTGTACAAGCTGCAGCTGGTGAGATTCATCCTACACTATTGATAAATTACTACAGAACTCTCTTGTATGCTTTGATTCCTAATTTTGCATTGTAAGACACTTAAATATCTTTTTGATATAGTAAGTTCCCTGTTCAATAAAGAATATACCGTATTTTTCGGCATATAAGACGCACTTTTTCTTCCCCAAAACGAGGGTGGGGAAGTTGCTGCGCCTAATGAAGCGAATATAAAAGCTGAGGACAAACTGCCGAGGCCTAGGCTAAAAGTAGGCCTCATTTCAACCTCAGCCTTGGTGCTCCAGTGGGCTCCTCCCATCCCAGGAAGAGCCCATTGGAGCAGCCAGGACGGGGGTGGAAAGAGTCCTCTTTTCCTGGCTAGTTGAATGTGCTCCTCCTCTTTCGACCCCCATCCTGGGTGCTTCAATGGACTCTTCCTGGGGTCAGAGGACATCCTCCCATCCCAGGAAGAGTCCATTGGAGCACCCAGGACGGGGGTGGAAAGAGTCCCCCCCTTGAAGAAATCTGCCAGGAAAACCCTCATGGTAGGGTCAAAATGAGCCAGAAATTACTCCAAGGCACTGGATTAGTACCCTGGCCAAGTTACACTGTCTCAGCCTCAGAGGGTGGAAATGGCAAACTCCCTCCTCTGAAGAAATCTGCCAGGAAAACCTCATGGTAGGATCCAAATGATCCAGAAATTACTCCAAGGCACTGGATTAGTACCCTGGCCAAGTTACACTGTCTCAGCCTCAGAGGGTGGAAATGGCAAACTCCCTCCTCTGAAGAAATCTGCCAGGAAAACCTCATGGTAGGATCCAAATGATCCAGAAATTACTCCAAGGCACTGGATTAGTACCCTGGCCAAGTTACACTGTCTCAGCCTCAGAGGGTGGAAATGGCAAACTCCCTCCTCTGAAGAAATCTGCCAGGAAAACCTCATGGTAGGATCCAAATGATCCAGAAATTACTCCAAGGCACTGGATTAGTACCCTGGCCAAGTTACACTGTCTCAGCCTCAGAGGGTGGAAATGGCAAACTCCCTCCTCTGAAGAAATCTGCCAGGAAAACCCTCATGGTAGGATCCAAATGATCCAGAAATTACTCCAAGGCACTGGATTAGTACCCTGGCCAAGTTACACTGTCTCAGCCTCAGAGGGTGGAAATGGCAAACTCCCTCCTCTGAAGAAATCTGCCAGGAAAACCTCATGGTAGGATCCAAATGATCCAGAAATTACTCCAAGGCACTGGATTAGTACCCTGGCCAAGTTACACTGTCTCAGCCTCAGAGGGTGGAAATGGCAAACTCCCTCCTCTGAAGAAATCTGCCAGGAAAACCCTCATGGTAGGATCCAAATGATCCAGAAATTACTCCAAGGCACTGGATTAGTACCCTGGCCAAGTTACACTGTCTCAGCCTCAGAGGGTGGAAATGGCAAACTCCCTCCTCTGAAGAAATCTGCCAGTAAAACCCTCATGGTAGGATCCAAATGATCCAGAAATTACTCCAAGGCACTGGATTAGTACCCTGGCCAAGTTACACTGTCTCAGCCTCAGAGGGTGGAAATGGCAAACTCCCTCCTCTGAAGAAATCTGCCAGGAAAACCTCATGGTAGGATCCAAATGATCCAGAAATTACTCCAAGGCACTGGATTAGTACCCTGGCCAAGTTACACTGTCTCAGCCTCAGAGGGTGGAAATGGCAAACTCCCTCCTCTGAAGAAATCTGCCAGGAAAACCTCATGGTAGGATCCAAATGATCCAGAAATTACTCCAAGGCACTGGATTAGTACCCTGGCCAAGTTACACTGTCTCAGCCTCAGAGGGTGGAAATGGCAAACTCCCTCCTCTGAAGAAATCTGCCAGGAAAACCTCATGGTAGGATCCAAATGATCCAGAAATTACTCCAAGGCACTGGATTAGTACCCTGGCCAAGTTACACTGTCTCAGCCTCAGAGGGTGGAAATGGCAAACTCCCTCCTCTGAAGAAATCTGCCAGGAAAACCCTCATGGTAGGATCCAAATGATCCAGAAATTACTCCAAGGCACTGGATTAGTACCCTGGCCAAGTTACACTGTCTCAGCCTCAGAGGGTGGAAATGGCAAACTCCCTCCTCTGAAGAAATCTGCCAGGAAAACCTCATGGTAGGATCCAAATGATCCAGAAATTACTCCAAGGCACTGGATTAGTACCCTGGCCAAGTTACACTGTCTCAGCCTCAGAGGGTGGAAATGGCAAACTCCCTCCTCTGAAGAAATCTGCCAGGAAAACCTCATGGTAGGATCCAAATGATCCAGAAATTACTCCAAGGCACTGGATTAGTACCCTGGCCAAGTTACACTGTCTCAGCCTCAGAGGGTGGAAATGGCAAACTCCCTCCTCTGAAGAAATCTGCCAGGAAAACCCTCATGGTAGGATCCAAATGATCCAGAAATTACTCCAAGGCACTGGATTAGTACCCTGGCCAAGTTACACTGTCTCAGCCTCAGAGGGTGGAAATGGCAAACTCCCTCCTCTGAAGAAATCTGCCAGGAAAACCCTCATGGTAGGATCCAAATGATCCAGAAATTACTCCAAGGCACTGGATTAGTACCCTGGCCAAGTTACACTGTCTCAGCCTCAGAGGGTGGAAATGGCAAACTCCCTCCTCTGAAGAAATCTGCCAGTAAAACCCTCATGGTAGGATCCAAATGATCCAGAAATTACTCCAAGGCACTGGATTAGTACCCTGGCCAAGTTACACTGTCTCAGCCTCAGAGGGTGGAAATGGCAAACTCCCTCCTCTGAAGAAATCTGCCAGGAAAACCTCATGGTAGGATCCAAATGATCCAGAAATTACTCCAAGGCACTGGATTAGTACCCTGGCCAAGTTACACTGTCTCAGCCTCAGAGGGTAGAAATTGCAAACTCCCTCCTCTGAAGAAATCTGCCAGGAAAACCCTCATGGTAGGATCAAAATGAGCCAGAAATTACTCCAAGGCACTGGATTAGTACCCTGGCCAAGTTGCACTGTCTCAGCCTCAGAGGGTGGAAATTGCAAACTCCCTCCTCTGAAGAAATCTGCCAAGAAAACCCTCATGGTAGTGTCAAAATGAGCCAGAAATTACTCCAAGGCACTGGATTACTCTGGCCAAATCACACTCTCTCAGCCTCAGAGGATGGAAATGGCAAAAAAAACCCTTGAAGAAATCTGCCAAGAAAACCCTCATGGTAGGGTCAAAATAAGCCATAAATTACTCCATAAGACAATGGCCTAAAAACTCCAAAGGTACCAGTCCATCTGATCTTGGAAGCTAAGCAGGGTCAGCCCTGGATAGTCCTTGGATGAGAAACCGCCAAAGAATCCCAGGTGCTGCAGGCTGTATTTCAGAGGAAGGAACTGGCAAAACCACTTCTCGAGTCTTCCTTGCCTAAGAAATCCCTAAGAAATTCATGGAGTCACCATAAGGCGACAGGAGACTTGCAAGAAAGTTGGGCAGGGAATTTGTGCAATACCTGGCCCTGCTGCTGGCTTAAACTTACATTTACAACTTAAAATTGTTCTTAAACTGCTGTTAACTTTATACAGTTGATATAAAATATTTTACTACAGTATTTGGTTAAGAATCTTTTTTTTCTAGATTTTCCTCCTTTAAAATTGGGTGCGTCTTATATGCCGGAGCGTCTTATATGCCGAAAAATACGGTAAAATCTTCCTTTATTTTTTTTTTAAAGTTAAACAGCTTGTTTTTGTATCAGTGGAAGAGAGGATAGAGATCCAAGTAGGAAAGAATTTTCAGAAATGTTTAATAATGTCTCTTCCTCAGACAGTCACCCTGGAAGTAGGATCATGGGTGCTAAAGGCCTCCTTATTTTCATCTGTGAAATCTCAGTAGAATGATACACCAGCAAGCCTAAACCTGCCTGGCCACTGCATTCCATCTTTCTTACTTACTCAAAATGGGAACACAAAATTATGCCATAGTAAGCCTATTTCTTCAAAACCACTCCATGTTTTCCACTACTGCATAGATGCAAAAGATACATTTCCCTGCGGGGGAAAAGAAATCTAGTGAGGGAAGGACAAGAAACGTGATTGATGAAGGATCTAAATCAGGAATAGGCAAACGGTTATTTATATTGAGGCCCACAGTTGTTTACAAACTAATGTAATGTACATATTTAAATTTACTGAGTAGACAGTAGGACCTTCTTGTGGACAGATTAAATCACAGATTGTAGGGTTTTCAGTATGAAAGTATCATTTCAATGCCTTCTCCATAAGATGCATTTGTAGCAGTTACAGTGTATGAAGTGTAACAATTCTAATCACTTTTCTCAAAGTGCAATATCATTCACACAAACCATATCTAAATCAACAAGTCTTAGTGGTTTAACATTTTCAAGGAAAAAGGTTTTATATTCTTTCTAAGTAGCGAAAAGCTATTAGAGGTCATGTCTTTTCCCCCATTTGTGCAAATGTTTTAAGAATGTGCCACTACCAGATAACAGTTGCTCTGTCTGTCTTCAGTGGACAGAACAAATAAACCTGGATAATGTGGCACAAGAGAACTCAGAACATATATGAGTGTATACATCTAATGGGGAGAAAAATAATCTCCCTGTGCAAACATTGTCTCTGGATGTGTAGGGCTTTCCAGCTGGAATCCAAGTAGAGATGAAGCCAGTACTGCTCACAATACAGGCACCATCTCAACCAACTCTAAGAGCAGCTTAGAGGGCCCAAATAAATCAGCATATTAATCACTAATACATAATGTTACAGTCAGACCACAATGTACTGTGGATAAAAGTTCCCTTCAGGTCCACATAACTTTTCAGGTAGCAGCTAATGAAGCTCCTATCTTCTACTTGGTGAAGATCAGATACAGTCCAAGGAATTTATTAGCAATGGTTGACATCTGAGCATGACAGCACAAGGGAAGTGATACAGGGTAATCAGGAAATTGAGTCAATCAGCACAAAGCATTATCTACTGATTAAATCCACAACACTGCAGGAAATTAAACAGGCAACAAAACAGGAAAAAGAGCTGTTGTGGTCAAGTGCGCAATAATAGGCAGGCTGTGAAGTCGTAGGCTTTCATGGCCGGCATCCATAGTTTTTTGTGGGTTTTTCGGGCTGTGTGGCCATGTTCTAGAAGAGTTTCTTTCTGACGTTTCGCCAGCATCTGTGGCTGGCATCTTCAAAGAAATAGGCAGGCTGTTCAGACAAGTACTACACATCACATAAAGACTAAAGTAAACTTTCAGACTTGAGACACATCCCATACTAAACTGAAAAAGCTGTTGAGCAAGACATGAAATCACTACATATGGATAATGTAGTTCAAGCAGGCTTCTATTCCAACTTCATCATCATGGAAGCATTATCAGATAACCATTCTGCAACACATCAGTGTACAACTTACTGTACACTGTAAAAATAAGTTTATTTCACCAGACATACAGTGAAAGCAGAAATGTACCTGATTTTCATGTTTTAGCTAACACTGAAAGAGGGCAGCAAGGAGCATTAGCTCCTGCAGAGTACTCCCTTACACAGACTTATGGAGGAAGACATCAAGTGTAACCTCAAAAAGTCCAAGCAAGGAAATGAGTATTGGTAACAAAAGAGCCAAGAACTAGAAAGCTGCTGTTGAATAAGTTAAACTGGTATTCACTAGAGCAAGAATACGAGGAGAATAAAAATAGTTACTCAGTCTGCTACAATAAATCTGTAAGATCATCAGAAGGGCAATCCTTACTTGGATTCAACCTCTGAAGGAAACCCCTATCTTCAAAATCAGACAGGATTTTCAAACAAAATAGGGTAAAGGTGGGTGACAGAAAAGGCTGGAAGTATTGGAACTGTTGCCCAAGACTAAAGTCCATTCTAGAACTGAAATATAGAAAGGTTTTTATTTTGCAAGCATATATTAGATTAGCCTCTCAAGGTACAGCATATATTCTTAAAACACCTACTGGGCTATTGGGATTAAAAAAGAAGAAGCAAAAAATTGATACACAGTCCTTTGGCGAGGATAAAATCTACTTGTTTCTCATGGCTGTCTTAAGCTAGGCCAATCATTAGAATACTTAAATAATAAGAAAGTGAAAGACAGATGGAAAGGAAACATGAATGAAATGAGCTAATAAAAATAAGCCCCGTGTTATTAAGTTATGTTTATTAATGCAATCAGTGTACTTTTTAAAAAAAAAAAAGGGGGGGGGGTTAGAGAACTGGTCTGACAACATCCCATTTGAAACAATATTAGAGGCAAGGATAGCAATGGCTATGATGGAACACATGATGAAGGCACACATTCCAAGTAATCAAGTGTTAATAAACGCAGTATCTACTTTCTAATGGTCAAGGTTTAATTTTTCATTAACAGGGCTATTTTTACTGTGGAAAAACATGTTTAAAAATGAGCTCTGCAAAAACTACATTTCTTTTTCCACATGTAGTGCTGTAGGGTGGAATTTCATGGCTCGTGACACATTCCTGAACTACAGCATAATACTGTGTTATTTTTAACCTCCTTCAATTAAGAGGTCCTGGGCAGGAATGGGAATGTGAGAAACGGAAAAGTAAGAGTGCCTTATGTCATTAGCTATTATTGAGTGCATTAAATATTCTAGGTAACCGTGTTTGGTCTTATTGGGTTTACTTTTAAAGCAAACCTCTTATTCATGGATCTGTTTATGATAAAGAAGTTAAGTCCTTCCCTTTCAATGTCTTACATTGGTAATAAACAAAACACTTCTCTTTTCTCCTATGTGTCTTCCATCCTTCCAGAAAAAAATTAAAAATTACTGTATATTGTTGGGAAACCAAGAGACCTAACTTTGGGGAATTTATAATTAGCTCAAAGGTGAGAAGGAAGCACCCAACTTCGCTTCTGAGATCTTATCCAATTGTCTACCAGAGATGTAAGAATTCTGGCTAGGAAAGACACTGAAACGGACCAAACTCCAATTCAGGTCAAAAATATGTATTAATACAGTAAGCAAACATCCAAATGCGGCACACACACACACACACACTAGAAGAATAAGCGGGGAAGAGCGAGAGCGGGGGAGGCAAAGAGGGAAACCAGAATAGAGGGAGATATACTCACACCCGAGAGACTCCTCTGGGCTTCTGGCGGCGAATGAGGATGGGTTCTGTGGAAGAGGCATGACCGGCAAGAGAGGGGGTCGCGGGAACTATCTCAGAGCGCAGACCAACAGAGATTCAGCATGTACTTCCAAGGTAGCACAAAGTCTGCTAAAATCCAGGGGCTCTTATAGGGAAATTCTGCCTCCTGGTCATGAGTTAAACAATAGATGGACAAAGGCTTGATGGATTTACCAATGTTTACTTAAGTCTGGGCATGGTCTAAACAATGCATTTGGTTTCAAAACTATCAAGGAAATGAAGTTAGAGAAAGTGGTGCAATCAAATCTGATCACTGTCTCATTAAGTGTGAGACTAAAACAAACAAACACCATTAGGTATCTTTTCCTATATAATGGGATATTCCCAAGGGCAAATCCCAAAACCTGCCTTTCCAGGAAATTTCTAATGGTCTTATGCAACTTTACCTTGCTTACATGACCTTACATCTAGGGGATTATGGCTGCCATCTCCCAAGGGTCAGGCTGGGGTCATAGGGAACTCCACATGGCTAAAATATATATGAAAAATGGAACATGTTTACTAACAATATACTCATGTACAAGTCGACCTCATGTATAAGTTGAGGGAAGGTTTTAGGGCCAAAATCATGGATTTTTATATGACCCATGGATAAGTAGAATTTAGGGGACAGAAGGTTTTAACATCGGGTTGGAAGTAGAGAGAAAAAGGGTGTTTGGTCGTCAGAGGAAATTCAAAAAGGAGGAGGAGGAGAATGAAAGGTTTTAAGATCAGGTTGGAGGTGGAGGGGGAAAATGTAGCTGGGATTGTAAGGGGAAACGCAAAGAGAGGGAGGAGGAGAATGTAAAAGGGTTTTAAGATTGGGTTGAGAAGAGAATCACCACACACTCACACACCCTCCTGCCTCGCAGCTCTTTCAGCAATCCGAGGCATGGAGAGAGGGACATTGGGGCTGCTTTTTAAAGGACCTTTATAAGCAATATTACTGGTTGTTGTTGTTGTTGTTGTTGTTAACTGCCTTCCAGTCGATCTCAACCTATAGTAACTGTATTGACCCAGATATAAGTCGACCCCAGATTTTAGGGTCAATTTTGGACTTAAATTTCTCAACTTATAGTCAAGTATATACGGTATTTAGAAAAACTGGATGGTTCCCTATCACCTTGTTTGGAAATAAAAATGACATTTTTATGTTACTTATCCTGCCTTCTTGATAAATCCAATAATTTTAACAAGACAAACATATGAAAATACGAGGGATAAGGTGGTAGTCATATATTGAAAGGGTTGACTGAAAAATTGTCTGGAATCTTGACAGAAAATGAAACAAAGAAATAAACAGAAACTTCAGAGTGTTGATATAACTCCAGACAAATCAGGCAACTGAATTTTTTAACACTGCTCTGAGGTTTTCTTAAAAACTTTCTAAAATGCAAAAATGTAAGTTGTGAACTTGAAAGAGAGGATTGGGCTGTTATCTTCTTCTAGGAGTCCTGGTGACGCAGTGGTTAAATGCCTGTACTGCAGCCACTCACTCAAGAACCACAAGGTTGTGAGTTCAACACCAGTCAGGGCTCAGGCTCAACTCAGGCTTGTTGGAGGCAATTAGCTTACAGTTGTAAACCGCTTAGAGATTGCATTGCGCAGTATGAAGCAGTCTATAAATGAAGCTGCTGCTATTATCTTCTTCACAATTGCCTTCTCTCATTAAACTCAACTATGAGATATTGTAAACCCCTTAGAGTTTGCACCAGAATACATGCAGGGATAACTGTGTTGGCCATTTAGCAAATTCAAACAAAAATCCACCAAACAGTGATACCTTTATTGGCCAACCAAAATGCACAATATACTTGTTGCGAGCTTTCAGAGCTCCACAGGCTTATTCATCAGGCAAGATGTTACAAACCAAAACAAGAGAAAAATTAGAAATGTTAGTCAGATGCCTGCATTTTGATGTTTCTATCCTTAGTTAAGATGGTAAGTGGAGGGTATCATGCAGGGGTAAAATGCAGGGATCTGACTAACATCTCCAGTTTTTTCTCTCTCCTGTCTGCCCCTTAAAGCAAGTCATTCATGGCCAGTGGAGCGTCGAAAGCTCGCAACAAGTATATTGTGCATTTTGGATGGCCAATAAAGGTATCACTATTTGGTGGATTTTTGTTTGATTTTGCTAAATGGCCAACACAGCTATCCCTATATGTTTCTGATTGTGAGATACTACACTGTAGCTGCAACAGGGGAACCCTGAAGAGTGAGCCAGTGGATTGGGACCTCCAATCAAAGTAAAACAATTTTTTTTCTTCTTAAATTAGAACTGAATTAGCATGCTTTACCTCAAAACCTACCAAAATGTTCCTGATGCAAAAACATGAAGACTCCTTGAGGAATCCATTGTCTTCTGCCTACAAAGAGGCCTGTGACCTCATAGGAATGGAGACATACTGGATTGCAAGAGAGGGGTCCGTGTAGAGATGCAAATGGACTTTACATTTCCTGGACTTTGCAAATCTTCCAATAGCCACAAGGACAGAAGAAGGAGGGCCCAGCATGCAAAAGATACCCTCCACTTACCATCTTAATGATGGACAGAAAATCAAAATGTAGGCATCTGACTAACATCTCCAATTTTTCTCCTGTTTATTTTGTAACATCTTGCCTGATGAAGAAGCCAGTGGAATTTTGAAAGCTTGCAACAAGTATGCTTTTTGGTTGGTCAATCAAGGTGTTGCTGGTTGATGGATTTTTGTTTGAACTTCCACAAGAACACTGTATGCAGCAAGCTTTTATCTGATTAGGAAGCTCGTTTCCTCCTGCCAGTTAGGGATATGGCCACAGAGATCTTTAAATTTAAGAATGCCAAAAGATATAATACTAATGTACCATAATTGAAGGTGGCAGGTATGCAGAATGGTTACCACAAACATCACCCCGCTTTTTCTTAATATCATTTCCTCCACAGTTCAAAGCCATCAGTGGGTCAGCAACACCATCTACTACATCTTTTATTCACTACCTACTAAAATTAATGCTCTCATTTGGCACTTGCTGTTCTTAATTTGGCTAAGATGAGGCGGTATGATGTGTAATGAGATACAGAAGGAAATCATGGAAAAGACAAAAACTTACCATCAGTAAGCAGTGTGGGGAAACTATCATTACATACTGGTAGAATTTTATTTTACGATGATTGGGGGCAGTGGAGAAGATCACAGCCATATATCCCCCTTCAACACATGGGGAAATGCCAGTGCTGTGTACCAGACAACATCCTGAGCTCCAGGAAGATGGGGGTTCAAATCTCCACACTTCACAAAGCTCACTAGATGATCTCTCAAGCATAATCTTATTCCGAGAGTTGTCATGAGGAAGTGTAGGGACCAAATACAACCCCTTAACTAATTGGGGGAACAGTGAAGTTATTTTTACAACCCATGTCAGTGGAGCTTGATCTCCCTTCTCTCAGGAGAGATGGGTTAACCCTTACCAAACTGTGCCTCTGCAGTGAAATCTTTTTTCCCCTTCATATTGAGGTCCATAATCTCTCTCACTGCTATTGTACAAGTAGGTGCAGAATGCTCCTCTTGCAGGATACTGTTCCTTGGAATCAGATAGAAGATGCAAAGCAAAGCAAAGCAGCTTCATTTATATACTACTTCCTACTGCGCTATGGGGTGTCTAAGCGGTTTACAACTGTAAGCTCATTGCCCCCCAACAGTTGGGTACTCATTTTAGCAACCTCAGAAGGATGCAGGCCTGAGTCTAGCCTGAGCCCTGGCTAGTATTGAACTTGCAACCTTGTGGTCTATGAGTGAGTGGCTGCAGTACAGGCATTTAACCACTGCACCACTAGGGCTCTTGGTGGTAGTTTTTGCTCCTTATCATCATCACATTAATGTCAGGAAGCCATGCACTGAGTTGAGAAGATCCTCTCTACTAAAAAATACCTTTGCTCACCTCCTTACCTCAGGAACAGCATTCAGTTAGTGGTGCTGCTTAGTGGCACCACTAGGGTTGGTGTCACCCAGTGTGGTAACTCATGGTGTCACCCCACATTTACCTCCTCCCATACCACACCATACAGTATCCTCAGTAATGTTTTTTCTACTAATGTTACTCATAAATTGTAATTCCCATATATTACTGAATGTTATGGTAATAGTTGTGACATAAACAACTAGAAAAATCAAAACTATACCTTTAAATTACATTATCATACGCAAAGCCTAAATATATTTAAACGTACACAGTTTCATGTGGTTAAGTGAAAATTTGGTAAAATGTGATGTTTTAAAATAAAATGTAAAAAGGATAGACAATTGATTATTTCATTTTATTTAAAATAAATATATATGGTGCCTCTCATTTCTCCTCCAAATGAGTCTTGCCCCACTAACACCATCTCTTCAGTGGGTTAAAGGGACACAGGCAAATGCCAGAGCCCATGTCTGCCCAAAGTCAGATGTTTGGGGAGCAGTGGTATCACACACATACCCCTTTAGGGTGTCACCTGGTGCAGTCTGCACATACACACAACCTCATGAAGCCCCTGCTATTGCTGAGAATATGAACACAACTAGAACAATGGGAAGCGGCCTTCTGGGAAGCTCCAACTCCCCACTGAAATTATGAAGCTCATTTACTGCATTCAACAAGTAACTCTTCCAAGCCCAGCCAAGGCACTGGTCTGGACCAAGGCAACCCTTTTCTCTTTCAACCTCAGCAAGAGTATTAGATATAAGTAAATGTCCTATTTCAGTGGCGTAAGCAAGCCATAACTTTCCAGATATCCAGATATTCCATAAATAAATAAATAAATAAATAAGATATCCCTCTGCTACCTAATGCTTTGCTCATGTGGGAATGAAACCAAGGCATAAGAAAGTTTTTAAATAAAAGAAAACAATTTGAGCCAATTTTTTTGATGGACCTTTACTAATCTTATAGAGGCAAACACTGCCCACACTCTCTTGATTGTTTTGTGGAGTAGACTGTACCTCCTCAGAACCAATCCCTTTATTAATTGTGCAACAGAGTTGCTGCTTCCTATACTATAAGGAACCAAATGAAATAGACAGAAGATGTACATGCAAACGTGAGATCTATTATCTGAGGTAAGGGAGTGAACATTCCAACAAAGTGCATTGCTTGATGTCTACTTCTATTCTAACAGGCATATTACCTCTAAAGGAATAAAATTTCTATTATAAAGTTCATTAAAAAAAACAGTCATCATTTTACACTCTACTGTTTAAAAAAGCCACATAAAATATATTGTACTGTAACAATGCCATTAGTTGGGTCAGCAGGCCACAGAATAGTTTCCACAATGATTCCACCCATGCTCTCTTGCTGTTCCTTTCACCCATTCTCTTTCTTATGACACCACCTCCCTTTCTCTCTTCCTCTTTCTCCCTCCCTACTACATTTATACGCTCACATTCTTAAATATACCTTCAAAGCCCGCTTTGCTGTTTCCCTAAAGGCAAGATTAAAGGTAAAGGAAGAGACTGCATATCAATAGAGTGTAACAGCAATTCACCTAGTGGCCCTTGGGGGTTGACAAGGTGAGCTTTTGTCATTTTTTTCAGTTCTAGATTTACAGAAGTGGACAAATCTGATATGATACATATGAGCTGGCCCAGGCTCTGAAATCATCAGGAGAGGCCCTTCTCTCAGTCCCAGCACTTGGTGGCTGCCCTTAGACTCTGGAAGTCCCTTCCCAAGAAGGCCAGAATGGCCTCCTCCTTGTTGTCCTTCTCTAAGAAAGCACTAGGGGGTGATGTACTATTTTAACTGAATTGTTTTAAAGAGCTTTTATCTTTTTAATTTCATTTTATTTTTTCATTGTGTGATTTGTATTAATGTTGTAATAGTTTAATTCTATTTTAATGTTCAGTTTTTGTGTGTTTTAAATGTATTGCTCTTTTAAATTAGGAGCTGCAGTGGGATATAAATAAATAGAGGAGGAGGAGGAGGAAGAGGAGATCCATTATTACATTTCAAGATCCCCCTTTCCTTATTAAAATGCAACCAGCCACATGGAAGGGTTTGTGAATTGCACTGAGGCCATGTCACTGAGGGTATTAATCCTCTTCCCCTCTCCCTAAAGACTCCACCATTTCTTCCAAGTAAATTCCCCTCCCTGCCATACACACACACACACACTGGAGGGGACAAGGATACAGAAATAGGTACTTTGCTATACCTGAATTTTCTCCTACTTCATGTCTAATGGGAACTTGAAGGAGGGTGGAACTGGGGAAATAGGAAGAGGAGAAAGGGTTACACTCCAGTCCGCCAATCTGTGACACCGTTACACTGCCTTTTAGCAGATACTGGAAGATCTGGCCACTGTTTTCCAATGTCATGTCTGTTTGGCCTCCAAATAAGACAAGGGAGAAACTTCCAAATCAATCTGAACTTTTTTTTCCAGTGTACTGTTAATTCCCTTTAATGAATTGCTTTAAGGGGCAAATATCTAATATACACACAGTGTCCTAATGTACCGTATTTTCCGGCATATAAGACAACTGGGAGTATAAGACAACCCCCAACTTTTCCAGTTAAAATATAGAGTTTGGGATATACTCACTGTATAAGACACACACCAAATAAAATTTTTAAAAAATCAGATTTGATTTCAATATGGTAATTTTAATTCAAATGCTTATGACATGCAGTTACTTAGCAGGAAAACTGTCACTAATAAACACAACAAACTACAGCTCCCATGTTCCCTAGCATTTATTTCTGCAGTGTGTTTTGGACCCTGGGCATGTCACACACACACACACACATGCCCAGGGTAAGTGACCCTGGACATGTCACACACTCTCAGCCTCAGAGGATGGTAATGGCAACCCCCATTTGAAAAAACATGCCAAGAAAAACCCATGATAAGGTTGCCTTAGGGTCATCATAAGTCAGAAAGGACTTCAAGACACACAAGAACAACATAAAAGTCTGCAATTGTTTCATAGGTAGTACGTGGGAATAGGAGCCAGCATGGTGTACTGGTTTGAGTGTTGGAGTACCACTCTGGAGACCTGGGTTTGATTCCCCACTCTGCCATGAAATCTACTGGGTGAACTTAGACAAGTCACATACTCTTAGCCTCGGGGGAAGGCAACGGCAAACTTCCTCTGAACTAGTCTTGTCAAGAAAACCCCAGGAGAGGTTCGCCTTAGGGTTCCTCTCGTCCTCCTCCTCTCCCAAGGCTTCTTGCCACCCCCCGCCCCTGTCCTCCTTGTCCTCTTCTCCTCCCAAGGCTTCTTCTCGCCCCCACCTCTGTCCTCCTCCTCCTCCTCCTCCCCCCTCCTCCTCCTTATACTTGGCGTGTAAGATGACCCCCGATTTTAACCCAGATTTTCCTGGGTTAAAAAGTCATCTTATACACCGAAAATATGGTATATGTATATGCACACACTCCAAAAAAGTTGTACAGGTTTATTTTCAGTTTGAGAGAGATAAGGCACAATATAACTGAAAAGATATAGAAATCTGTTCATACCTGAAAATGAATTTTGTTTTCTGTGACATCAACACATCACTGTGGGCAGTAGGATCACAGACTTCTGAAGATGAGTGTGCTGAACACTGAAGAGATTTAAAAAGGTACATTTAAAGTCCAATATTATAATGTGAATTAAAAACAGTCCCTAATACTCTGCGCTCCCAATAAAAAACAAATGTTCAGAAACTCAAACCACAGTGTGGTTGCCCAAGTCTTTAATATCTCTTCCGTATCGCTGTTCTTGGGAGTCTTCAAGAAGATAATATTCAACAGTGGTGTCAAAAGATTTATCACCTGGTGTTGCTATATTTATTGCCATTTTGTAAGACAGAGTGGAAAGGCTAGAAAAAAAAAGAAAGAAAGTCTTTTTTGACCTTGGAGGTGAAAGCCAATGTGGCATAGTGGTTTGTGGGCTGGACTACGACTTTGGAGACCGGGGTTTGAATCCCCATTTAGCCATGGAAACCTGGGTGACTGTGGGCAAGTCACACTTTCTCAGCCCCAGGGGAAGGCAATGGCAAACTGCCTCTGACTAAATCTTGCCAAGAAACCCCCATGATAGGTTCACCTTAGGGTCGCTAAGTGCTTTCTCTCATGAGCCCAATAGCAAAAGACAAGAAAAGAATGGAAGAGCTTGAAAACCTCTGCAGTAACAGAAGCCATGTGTACTGTTTCAGCTCCTGGATAATCTTAATGATTGCCTGGTTAGAAGATTTAGAATTATAGCTAGATGAAAACATTCAAGCAAGATCTTTTAACTAATTTTAATTTAAGTAGTAAAGAAAAAAGCATAGGCTGTCTTCTTGTTAGTCAATTACCATGTCATAGCAACAATGTAAGTTAAATTTACAATTTTGTGACTGTTTCCTAATCATATTTATGATTGTGGTACCATTGCCTCAATTGTAAATTCCCTCCTAACTCTCTGCAAAACCCATCCAGCTGCACTGAGGGACTGAGCCCGGCAGTGCTGATGTGTGAGGTGCTGAAGGATGGTGAGTCCAGCCACCTTCAACCAGTGATCAGCAGTAAAACAAGGGGTTGATACACTACACCACAGAGGTCCCTGCTTCTGCACTGTGCACCACCAGTCTATAGTAGGATGAGGCTGAACACATGATCCTTCAATGCCCAACTCAATGCCACTGCAGAACTCTATCCCTCGGTGCAGCTGGCTGGGTTTGCAGATGGGGCGGGGGGGGGGGGGGGCAGATCAGAAGACAGATCATAGCCATGGCACTGTGGCTATGTATGTGATGCAGGATCTTGGCCACAGTATCATATACATGTTGAGTGTCCCTTATCCAGAATCCCAAAATTCAAAGTATTTCAAAAACCAAAACTTTTTTCATGGGTGGCTGAGATAGTGACACATTTGCTTTCTGGTGGTTCAGTGTACAGAAACTTTGGACATTATCACACAAGGTATAAGGACAGGAGCGAAGCTGATTGTTCCATCCCTATCGTGCGATTGCCACGAAGATTATCACATGTGTTGCACTTATCCCATCCTTCTCCTGTCAGTGAAGTAGAATGGTCCCATCACTTTTTATTAATGGGAGTTTCCATTAATAAAAAGTGATGAGACCATTCCACTTCACTGATGGGAGAAGAACAGGATAAACGCAACTTATGTGATAATCTTCACGGCAATCACGCAATAGTGACAGGAGCATCCCATTTCTCTCCCATCACTGTTGCCCGTCTGATAATATCCTTTATTTCATGCACAAAATATTAAAAAATATTGTATATAAAATTTTGTTGTTGTGTGCCTTCAAGTCATTTTCTGACTTATGGCGACCCTAAAGTGAACCTATCACAGAGTTTTCTGGGGCTGAGAGTGTGTGTCTCACCCAAGGTCACCCAGTGGGTTTACAGGGAGGGAATCAAACCCCGATTTCCAGAGTCCTAGTCCAAGGCTCAGACCACTACACCATGCTGGCTATGTGCATAAAGTGTATATGAAACATAAATGAATTCCATGTTTAGACCCAGTTTCCATCTCCAAGATCTCTCATTATATACATTCATGCAAATACAGGCATTCCAAAATGCAAAGTCCAAAACACAACTAACCCCAAGCATTTCAGATGAGGGAGACTTATCCTGTATGATAGGATGAGGCTTAAGTAGGCTTGAATTACATTTTATTAGTATGGCACACCACATCCAAGAATCTTGCAGTTGTCCTTCAAAACACTATTCCAGATTCTAGTGATGGCTAAGTAGACTGAGAGGACAAGAAGTGTGTCATTCATTTTTCCCAAATTATACTCCACACCAGGCTCTGATTGAAAATAATTAGGACTAGAGTTACCATGTCAAAAGTATGGCTGGGATCAGCAGAAGCAAGTTACAGAGCACAACATTTCTCATTCCTGAGTATTCTGTTACTTTCATTTCCTTATAAATGAATGGCTGTCATCCATTCTCATGGGACAAATAAAATGTCTTACCTGGGAGGCTCTGTCAATAATGAAGACAAAACCTGAGCTTCTGCCCTGACTCTGGGTTAATCTGGATGGCCTTCCTTAAGAACAAGAGCTGGGCCCTTTGCAATAAGCATATACACCCCTGCCCAGACAATCTCCCACCTGACATGTTTTGTAACTTTACATAATGAACACTAATTCTTTCACTTCTCTTTCCCCCCCCCCTTCTCTCACCCTTGCCTCTCCTTTGCTTTCACATCTTCAGCTGTTATTCTGTATTGCCCATATTTAGACACTAAGGGCCTTTGCAGATTGAGTCCACTTTTAGGGTTAGGATTAGTGCTAGGGAATCATGGGAATTGTTTTTTTTCCGGAGACATTGAGCCTTCTCTGTCAGAGAGCTCTGGTGCCACAATAAAATACAGTTCCCATGATTCCCTAACCCTAACCCTTAAAGTGGACTCAATTTGCACTATTTCTGGCAGTCTGCAAAGGCCCTAAGTATCTTCTGGCAGAACTTTTTCCATATTTACCCACTAAAATATATATAGCTTATAAACCCTTTTGCTAACTATCCTTTGTGTTTCCACAAAATGTTACCGTTTACCAACTGGAGCCAGCAAAATGACCTTTATAGTTTGGATTATGAATTCTATCTATTTAATATTTATTTACATTATTGCTAAGAGGGTCACAGAGGTACAAGGAACCAAAATACATCACCTGCTGACAGAAGTCTTATCTGTTAGACAATATGTTTCCATCACTAAGGAAAACAACGAATGACTTGTCAGTTAAATTATTAGTTCTGCGATAATGGTGCTTTCCTTCTGCCTTGGTGATCCTGCAGTTTTTAAATACTTGTGTAATGTCCTACTAAAATGCTATTGAAATAAAATACTCTCCTTAAATTTTGCCAATGCCTGAATGCATAACAAAAAATGGCCTTACAACTGTCCTTCTTAAATATCCCTTGCTCCCATATCATAGTGGGCCAGCTGTGCTCTAAAATCATCATTGTCAATCATCATCATCATCAACATCATCATCTATATCCAACTTTCCCCCCAGTTTGGAACTCAAGGCATCTTACAACAGTTAAGGCAAACATTAAAAAAAGAATGGAGGGAGAGAGGGAGAGAGAAAGGATATATGAAAGCCGTTTGCCTTCTATTTGAATGATGAATCAATTCAGCCCATTACTTTCTTTAATATACTGCTGTGTCCCAAATTTAAAATTATACTTTGAAGCCAGTGCTTTAATATGGTTGAAAGATTGGATTATATTGGAGAACCAAAAATTGTTGAAATTAGAAGGCTCAGAACTTAGATTCAGTTATCATGCATATCTATTCTATGATAAAGTTCAGGTCAACCGTGAATTTAACAACCATTTTATAAGAGTGACATTATTTAGGGTATGGAAGAAATATAAAAGAAGAATATGCCCTCAAATCCCGTTATGGATGTCACCGCATGAGGCTTTGTTTAGGACAGACCTGCAAAGGAAAGAGAAATGGTTGAAGTATGAAGAGATCTTAAAGAGAAAAGGAAGAGAACTTGAGCTGAAACCACTTAATCAAATTAGAGAGGAAGGATACAATTGTGGATGGTTTTTATACCATCAAATTAATTCTAGATTCCAAATAGATAGAAAAACAGTAGGAATAACAAGTATGAAATCTGAGGTAGAAAGAATTATATGGTCTGAGAAACCTGCTAGTTTATCAGGAATATACAAGAAATTGTTAGAAATATATATGGAGGAAGATCTGGTAAAAGAAAATATGATTATGTGGGCAAAGAATTGTGGGAAAGTATTAAAACTTGCTCAATGGGAGAAGTCCTGGAAAATAAGGCTAATGTATACGGCTAGTCAAGAGATAAAAGAATTTTTTTATAAAATCATGTATAGGTGGCACCGGATAAATTAAGTAAAATATATGGACATAGGCCCTTATCACATGGGGTCTGAAGCAGAGCTAATCCAAAGGGCATCCACAGCTAATACATATTATTCCCCCGTGTTTACACACGACGCTGCCCCAGAACACGGAGCTAATCCGTATTGTTCCCCCGTGTTTACACACGACACTGCCCCAGAACTCGGCAGAATACGGAGCTAATCCGTAAGGAGTAGGGAGATTTTGACATTCGGTTTGTAGAGGAAGTACCTAGGGAGCCTTCGCATTCATTGCGAATTGGTGGGCAGGGCGAAAATCCCAGCGAGGGGAAGGGATTGCCTTGGCAAAAGGCAAACCGGATTGGAAAGAAGAGGAGGAGAGGAAGAGGGAAGAGGGAGGCGATCTCTCTCTCTCCATGGGCTGCCTTCCCTTCTCCAGTCCTCCAGCCCTCCTCCTCCTCCCCGGTTCCCATGGCTGCCTTTCCTCCCGGCTTTTTGTGACGGGAGAGAAGGGAGCCTTGGTATTAATTGCGAAATGGCCAAAAGGGCGATATTCCCTTCGTTTCGCTATGGAACCGAATTTATTCCGAATTTATTCCTACTTCGGTTAGTCTTCGCTTTTTCTTTGCTTCGTGGCCAGCGTTTGATAAGGTCCATAGAGATAACCAATGTTGGAAATGCGGGAAGGAAAAGGGGTCCTTCTTTTGTTTATGGTGGGAATGTGTAGAGGCAAAAAAATTCTGGAAGGGTATAAATAATATTATAAAAGAGATACTTAAAGTTAACTTACAGTTCAGACCAGAAGTGATGTTGTTAAACATGACAGAGGATAAATTAGAAAAGAAATATGGTAAGACTATCTTCTACATGTTAACTGCAGCAAGAATAGTCTATGCTAGATATTGGAAAGTTAAGAAAAATATACAAATAGATGAATGGATTATTAAACTGTTTGATATGATGGAAGCAGATATATTGTCAAAAAAAAAAAAAAAAACCAAAACTAAACGGAGAAATGAAGAAACAAGAAAAAGAAGAATGGAATGATACAATAAGATATATAAGAAGGAAATGGCCGAATCTCCTGATTGAAGATTCTATTGGAAAAGTGAGAGAAGATTAAAGAAGATGTTGATAGATTACTTAAGATATATTGTATATGGTGTATAGTAAAGAAACAAAATAGTTTAGGAATTTGACAACTGACAAAGTGTTTCTAACAAAATTTAAAAAGTATTACATAGTACCATTGTTGTTGTGTGCCTTTTAGTTGTTTGACTTATGGAGACCCTAAGGTAAACCTATCATTGGATTTTCTTGGTAAGGTTTGTTCAGAGATGGTATGGCCTTGCTTTCCTCAGAGGCTGAGAAAGTGTGACTTCCCAGGGTCACTCAGAATGGCTGAGTGGGGATTTGAACCAACACAGCCCAACACTCAAACCATTACACCACAATGGCTCTTTATAATGTAGTTACCAGAGGGTAAAACAAAAATTCATATATATATATATATATATATATATATATATATTGTCAATAAACCAAAAATATACATAAGTTATGCAACTTATATAGACATGCAGTCATTTTGTTACTGCTGCACTTTTCCTTGTGCATGTGCAGGGAACTAGCTGTTAAATTTATAACCACACCAAGATGATGGTCTTCCAAAGAAGGATAGTTTGCAAGTCCTGTACAAAAACTGTCCAGTTCCTTTCCCAGGATAGAAGGGACTCTACACTGGGATAGTCCATCAGACTAGCGATGGACAAAGTGCAGCCTTCTAGATATTGTTAGGCTGAAACATCCATTGACCCTAGCCAGATGGCCAATGGTGAGGATTCCTGGCAGATGAGATTCAACAACACCTGGAAGGCTTTAGGATTCCTACCCCTCTGTTAGGACAGAACTGAAACATTTGGTTGCAGGTCCCTACTTGTTTTGTTTTGTTAGTAAAAGCAACTGTCTAATATTTAGTAACACAGCAAACCTTCACTTGAATTAGACAGACAAGAGATAAACTGACTTGAACCTTCCTCCTCCAGCCCTCATGGGCTTTTCAGCATGGAAGCACTGCTTAGACTAGGATTAAACTGTAGAAAGTATTGTGGGGGTATATAATGCCAAAACCAGAAAATGACAAATGGGGTAGTTTCAAGCTAAGCTCTAGTAAATCTTCTGGTACAGGTTTAGGCAGCATGATCTTTTACTCCAAGTGTGAGGCTTCCAGACAGAAATCTACTGCTGCACAAAAGCACTCTTAAAAACACCTTTCTTCACAGCAGTGACTAAAGTACTGATTTTTGATTTTTGACAGCATCAAAAGAAACAAACTTGCCACCATACAATTTTCTCATCTGTGATCAACAGACAAAATAATAATACAAAAGCACTGAAGCTTTGACTTTGCAAATAATGAGCATAACATGCTAAATTATGTGAGAAAAGGGAAAGCCATGAAGTCACATATATCTCAGAACAGCAATAATATTTTTACTTTAAGCCTATTTAGGTAATTGAAAGAAAGTGCTGTGAAAAATAGGTCCTTCAATTTAGGGCAAAGGAGGAAAGCAAGGAAGAGCATTTTACAGTAATAAGATGGCACTTGAAACCCATATACCTGGACAGTTCTTAACAACTCTGTAAAAAACAAAGACTTGGGAAATTTTCTCTACCATTCTCTCCCCACCAGTGCCTCAAAAGCCTACAAACTGGGACATATGAAAACATCTCTCATGAGAGCACTCACAAGCCATGCAAAGAAGCTAGTATATCTCAATCACTATCCTGTGCATGACTACTTCAAAGTAAGTCCCATTTAAAGACATTTGCTTTCATTTTAAAAAGCTAAATCTTTGCATAACCATGAAATCCCAGTCTCCAGAGGTAATTGGTCACAAAAGAGAAGCAGCAGGTTAAAGTTCTTTATCTCCTTATTTGGCAAGCAAAGTCCTGTTCCAGGAAGTTCAGCAGCAGTTCAGACATTACAATATATCAAACAAAAACCTTTTTTTTCATGTTTGTGTAAGAAAGATGCTTTAGTCAACAAGTATAATAATGTCAATATCTACTACTCATAAAGCCATAAATGAAACAGATAATTTCAGAGAACTACTTCACAAGCAGATTTGTTTCTTTGTTTTACTATACAAAAATGCTTGTCCATTCCTTTTTTGTCCCAAACCTGCACTCTTCATTTTACATTATATGTGGGTGGTGGTAGTGGGGGTGCACATGTACACACATACATGCACAATCATGCATATACTGTTTTTTTCATTATAGCTGAACAAGATGTTAGAGGGAGAGTTCATTGTGTTCTCTCCACAAAGCAGTCCGTTACTACTCACATTAATTCCCCATTCAAAATAACTGCACATGCCACAAATGTTAACAATTCCTAGTTTGCTTTCAATATTTTGATGGCAAAATGGGCCTGGGAATTAAGCTGGAGAACTGGACCCTGCAAGTGGCAGGGAAATCTTCATTTAAAAACTCATGATCATGTTCACCATATCAGGAAGGAGGGAAGGAAGGCAAGAAAAGGCCAACATGGGAGGAAATGTTATGTAGAGTTAGCACTGCTACCTGTACATGTAATGAAATTCCAAAATGGACAAGTCTCAATTCTGGGGGGGGGGGGGGGGGGAAGAGTTTTTAAAATTCTCTCTGGCTAATTGAAGAAACTCATCTCTCCATCAGGAACTGAAAGCTAAATCTGAATGTCACCATCTTGCTAAAGCCATTTTATTAACAGGAAAAAATGAAATGTCAAGTTTAATTAGTAAAATCCTGATTCATATAGAGTATCAACACTGATACCAAGTGATCTAACATTCAGTTACAAATGGTCTAATGGGAACTAATAACAAAATGGAAAGTATTGACAGTTGAATAAATAGTTTTTATCCATGAAGGTTTTCAGGATAGGAGGAGGATGCTGGATGAGCCAATCACACCATAATTTAACTTGTGATTTAAAAAACACGAAAAACCCTAATTTTTCTTATTATGACCAAATTCCACAAATAATCAGGTAGTTTAAAAATATCAGTGATATATCCATATCACTTCTTTTTGGAACAAGAAATCAGAAAAAGATTGTGAGGGAACGGTTAACTAACTGCAGTATTTTTTTTTTAAAACATGCATATAATAACCTGAAGATCTCATACATGTATTTTCTAAACATAACAATATCTCAGTATGTTTTAAAATTTAATGTGGATTTTAAAAATATATATGGAGTAGCCTTGTATAGAGCGAGGCCATTGACCATTTAGCCTGGTACTATCTACTCTAACTCATCTGTTTTGTCTTCCATATGTCAACAGGCCGACCTATTCTTATTCCTGGCTTCCAATTTGCTTCCAAGCTCAATTGAAGGTGTTGGTGTTGACCTATAAAGATCTAAATGACTTGTAGCCAAGATATCTGAAAGACTGCCTCCTTCCATATGAGCCTGCCAAAAATTTAAGATCATCCGAAAAGGTCCTGTTGCATGTCCTCACACCTTGTGAAGTTAGGTTGGTGGATACATAATAACAGGGCTTTCTCTGTAGCAATGCCTCATCTATAGAACTCCCTACCCAAGGAAGTTAGGGTGGCCTCATCTGTTTTAAGTTTCCAATAGGCAGCTAATAAAGTGCTGTTCTGCATGGCATTCAGTGTTTGAAATTGCTGTTTTAGTTGTTTTAAAACAGGATTCCAGGATTATTTTTATGCTACTTTTTGAATTTTTAAAGAGTATGTTAATGTGTTTTAAAATGTGTTTATCTTTGTGTTGTTTTAATTGGTTTCTATCTGTTCATCACTTTGGGAGCCCTTGTGGGCTGGGAGGCAATGAGAAATACTATAAATAAATAAATGAAATTTTATCTGTGCAGCCAAAAGGGCAATGAAGTCTTTAACCTATCTTGGCAGGTACTGAAGTAAGCAACTTATTAGTTTACACCAGGGGTCATGGAGCCATCACTCTTGACTCCTGGTATTCCACCTTCTCCAACTGGATTTGGGTAAAAAAACAAACCCAAACAAACAAGGAAAAGTGTCAGTGCATGAATGGCAAATTGTAAGTAAACACAATCCATGATACTACACAATATAATTACTGATCATAGGCCATCAATTTTAACTTCCAGTTTCCTGGCTTTGTGGATCTTGAGCCAGGTTGAACCAACCACAGCCATAATTCTCATCTTCAACTGGCAAGTTTACTGATGATTTAATTGTTTTATCTATTAATATAACAGATACAAAATGTAAGAAAACCAATTATTAAAAGCTGTCATTTCTATTCCATTCGCTAATAATGTGCTGTAAGCAGGACAAACAAACAGAGAAAAATGATGGAATGAATGTCAAACACAATAAAAAGCAGTGCAGAGTGTAGGAGGAAGAACAAATTGAAGAACATGATGGTGCAACCAAATTTTAAGAGAAAAGAAACACTACCATACAGAGTGGCAAAACAGAATCAGAGGGATTGATTCTCTACACAAGACAGGGTCAGAGGGGAAGTTTATGTAACAACACTGGCACAATCTAGCTGAGGTTAAGCATTTCTTTTGCTAAACTGTGCTAATTATTTCACACTGTGACTAATTTGCTGACTATTTCATACCTAAAACTTGCATGTTTCTCATCTTGGACACAACTACTACATCAGGGCACCAGAAAAGTCTTCTGTTTGGTCTTGTTGGGTGAGTTCCAGTTGTGGCGTGAGGATATGAACAGGATGAAGCTTACTGTTTATTTGCTCAACATAGCCAAAGGAAGTTGACAACCAGGTTCCAGGAAGTAGTGAATGCCAATTTATTGGAAGGTTTGTTTTTGTTTTTTGCTCAAAGTCCCATTGAAAGAAGCAGCTCTATGAGGTCAGATCTGAACAACTCCTCCTTGAATGCTGTCAAGACAGTCACAAATGTTCTAAACATCACTTTCTAGAGTATATTCTGGACTATGAGAGAGTAGTGGCCACTCAACTACACAGATTATTGGATCACTTGTGATTAAAATTGACCTAGATAATCTGTTTTTGAGAACTGGTTTGGGTACAAAAACTTTCTTAGGCTGGAAGCAGATTGAGGGGATAATTCAGCTTACCTCTGGGGTATGCTGCTTCATAGGAAGAACCTGTTGACCACACTGCCAGCTCCCACAACAGGAATAACACCTATGGGCAATCCACATCCCACACCTCCTTCTGTGAGGACAGACTCACCAAAAATGAGCATTTGTGGCTACAAGCTGTGCAACACCATTTTTTCTGTTCAGCCCCAAACACATGTGCAAGAGCACACAGACACACTTCCAGACCCCTCCAATTGCTTCCCTTGTCTTACCCAGCTTCCAGCCCATTTGATGCCCTGCATGACCCACTGTGCACCTAGTCACTGAATTGCATGAACCAAAAAACACTCATATGGTGCATTGGTGTATCCAGTGACATTTGAGCACAGCACAATCGTGGACAATCATCCCTCGTACTTGCCCCCTTCCCGCTGCCCCCACTGGATCAGCCAGTTTGTTAATGTGTTTATTCAATCCATTGTATTGTTGGTGACCTGCTGTGTTTGTTCTCATTTTGCTTCACTGGGTGTACAATGGATGCAGCTGACCACTTGTGCACTTGTGCAATTGATTTGCAAGCAGGCAACAATAAAAATATGGCCAGCAATGGCACTAGTGGCTTGTCAGCCCCTTCCCCTGTCTCCTCACCAACACACAATCAGCACACCAATATGGTAATCTGCACTTCCCAGCTCGGAGAGGAGCAAAGCAGGAGTTATTTTACTCTGGTGTTTAGCATCAGAATGCATCTTGGTTCCATTTCCCTCCTGTTTTGGCCACATGCATAAACTAAACAGGTAAGTTTCAAAATGGGGTAGAGCAGCTTCTTTTAGCCTATGTGGACAACCCCTTAATCTACCTGATAAGATGACCATGCAAAGAAAAAGAAAAGAGATATGTAAAAAGAAAAAAGAAGTCTTATGGACATTTAAGAAAAAAACAGTATATTACAGTATAAATTTTTATGCACCACAGTCCACTTCTATTGTATTGAAATAAACTGGTTAATCTTAAAGGTGTCACCTTTTACAGGATGACATGGCTGTTGTTGTTGTTGTTAACTGCCATTGAGTTGACATCAACCCATGGTGACCCTGCTGATGAGACATCTCCAGGTCCCTCTGTCCTCCACTGCTCTGCATAGGTCCTGCAAATTCATACTCGCGGTATCTTTAATAGAGTCCATCCATCTAGCACAGGGGTAGGCAACCTGCGGCCCCCCGAGGCCTTTGGACCGGCCCTAGGCCAATCCTGCCGGCGCCGCCGCCCGCCACCGCCCACCGCCTGCCATGATGATATTGATTATTGTTGTTATTACTTGTTCTTGGGGTTTTCTTGGCAAAATCTCTACAGGGGTTTTGCCATCATGGCTTTTCTGGGGCTGAGACAGTGTGCATGCATCCCTGCTTGTTTGTGGGCCTGCCTTCCAGTCGTTTCCATGATGATATAATGATTATTGTTGTTATTACTTGTTCTTGGGGGTTTCTTGGCAAAATCTCCACAGGGGTTTTGCCATGGCTTTCCTGGGGCTGAGAGAGTGTGCATGCATATTTTTAATTTTTTTAAAAAAAAAAATATTTATTTATTTATTTATTTATTTTTGCTTCGCCCCCCCCCCAATTGTCTGAGGGACAGCAACCCGGCCCCTGGCTCAAAAAGGTTGCCTACCCCTGATTTAGCATGTGACCTTCCTCTTTTTCTACTTCCCTCTATCTTTCCTAGGATTATTGTTTTTTCCAATGAGTCCTCCCTTCTCATGATGTGCCCAAAGTACGAAAGCCATCTTGGCTTCCAGGGAGATTTCTGGCTTGATCTGCTTTAGGACCCATTTGTTTGTCCTTTTGGCCATCCACAGGATCCTCAGCACTCTCCTCCAGCACCACATTATCTCAAATGCATTGATTTTCTTTCTATCTTCTTTCTTAACTGTCCAGCTCTCACATCCATACATGATGAATGGGGAATACAATGGCTTGCATAATAATAACCTTTGTGCTGAGTTGTATATCTATGTATATTTTAGGATCCTTTGTAGTCCTTTCATAGCTGCCCTTCCCGTTCTTAATCTTCTTCTCATTTCCTGCCTGCAGTCTCCATTTCTATCAATGTTTAATCCCAGGTATGAGAACTCCTCTACTACTTCCATTTCTTCATTGTCTAGGTTTAACTTGTGAAGGTCCTTGACGGTCATTATTTTTGTTTTCTTTATGTTCAGCATTAAGCCTGCCTTTGCACTTTCTTCCTTTATCTTCCTTAGTGGTTGTTCCAGGTCTGGGAGGTTTTCAGCTAGTGTTATGGTATCATCTGTGTATCTTAGATTGTTGATATTCCTTCCTCCTATTTTCACTCCCCCTTCTTCTGTGTCCAAGCCTATTCTTCTTACTATACGTTGTGCATATAAGTTAAACAAGTAGGGTGATAAGCTGCAGCCTTGTCTGACTCCTTTTCCAATTGGAAATCATTCTGTTTCTCCATATTTTGGTCTGACAACAGCCTCTTTCCTAAGTACAGATCCCTCCTCAGCCATATAAAGATGAGCCATATGAAGATGAACCCCAAATTCTAAAAAATGAGGTGGAAGCTTCAGTAAGAGAAATGGCAAAAAACAAGCCGCCAGGAACAGATGATATTCCAATTGAACAGCTGCAATCTGCATTTACAGAGCCAACCATAGTGCTAACTAACATATGTCAACAGATATGGAAAACAAAACAATGTCCAACAGATTGGAACTTATCAATACACATCCTCATCCACAACAAAGGAGAAAGATTGCAGCAATTATAGGACCTTAGCACTAATATCCCATGAAAGCAAAATTATGCTCAAAATTCTGCAACATAGACTCCAACCATACATGGAGAAAGAAATACTAGAGGTCCAAGCAGGGTTCAGGAAAGGAAGAGGCACTAGGGACTACGTTGCAAATATACAATGGCCATGTAAATTTTTAAAAAAATCAATATGTGCTTTATAGACTATAGCAAAGCCTTTGACTGCGTAGATCATGAAAGGCTAGGGAACACCCTTAAAGACATGGGAATGACATGGCTGTCTCTTTGAAAAATGCTACAGGAGCCATGATGATTCTGACACTTCTGCTGGACCACTCAGATGGCACCATACATCCAATTTTTGGATAGACTTCTGCTTGGCTCTGTACTATTTGTGCTACATGATTCCAGCAGATTCTGTCTTGTTTCTTGTGCTATGAAGCCACTTGGTGAAATTATCTTAAGATCTGTGATAAAGTATACATCCACTCCTTTAAATCTGGTTCAGATGCAGTAGCAAATATTCAGAAATAGTACCATTATCAGTAATAGATTGGAAGAAGTTCAATGAACTGAAACGCAGGCTACACAAGATGAGCACATCATTCGTGGATTCACAACACAGGCTATACAAGATGAATGCATCATTCGTGGATTCACTACACAGGCTACACAAGATGAGCGCATCATTTGTGGATTCACTGTGTAACCTCATAATGAGGTGGTAATCCCCTTTATGCCACCTTCTCCAATCCAGCACCCTACAATTGATTAGAACACCAGTCATTCTTTGAACTTGTGCTTAGAACTCCCATCATCATTAAAACTCCCATTACTCCTAACCATGGGAAATATTGGCTTGGGCTGATGGAGTTGTAGGCCTAAACATTTGGAGGGGCCAGTTTTAGGACAGCCTCCCCAAAGGGCTACATTTAAAATCTGGGGGTGCTCTAAGATTCAACTTTGTTCCTATATGCTATGTGGTGGATGGGGGATGTGGATTATCATCGAGCACCTTCCATCATCTATGTGATGTGCCTACTACAAAACATCTTAGATACAGCAAGCATGACCTAAATCCAAATGTTACTTCCACCTAAAACGGACCTATTGTGTCAATGAATTTGAATGTGTCAGTGTGTCATTGTGTCAATGAAATGAATGAAGCTGCTAATGAATTTTACATAAATGTTAACTTATTTACTGTGCATACTTGATTATAAGTCGACCTCATGTGTAAGTCTGGGGCCAAAATCATGGATTTTGGTATGGCCCGTGGATAAGTCAAGGGTATATAATAATAATTTATTATTATACCCCGCCTTTAGCCGAAGCTATCAAGGCAGCTTACATTAAAAGTACAGCCCACATTTTATAACAACCATATAACTCCCCCCCTTAAAATTACAATTAAATCAAAATCATTTAAAAACTAACATTTACACAGGAACACAATAAAACAAACACTAAAACAAAGGCACTGAAATATCCCCAGTTTACAACAGGGGCAAATTAACCCCTCAGAGATACATATTAGAGGAAAAGGGCTCTTAATGGGGGAGGATCAAAACTGACTAACTCTCTTCTGGATAAGCTTGCTGGAAGAGATCCGTCTTGATGGCTTTTTTAAAGCCATCTAAGCTGGATATCTGGCGGATCTCTTCCGGCAAGGCATTCCAGAGTCTGGGAGCAGTGGCTGAAAATGTCCTCTGGGAGGTCGCTGCCAATCTAGTTCTTGTTGATTGAAGAAGCTTCCTCCCAGAGGACCTGAGGGAACGGGGCGGATTATATGGGAAGAGGCGATCCTTTAGGTAAGTTGGGCCCATGCCATGTAGGGCTTTAAAGGTCTTTACCAACACCGTATACTGTGGTCGGAAACCAATAGGCAGTCAGTGAAGAGATTTTAAAATCGGAGTAATATGATCACTCCTAGATCTTCTGGTGATCAACCTGGCTGCCATATTTTGTACCAATTGTAGTTTCCAAGTTAGGTATAAGGGTAGCCCCATAATAATTAGTGCATTACAGAAGTCGAGTTGTGAGGTTACCAGTGCATGTACTACGGTCTCTAGGTCCCTTGATTCCAGGAATGGGCACAGCTGGCGTAACAGCCGAAGCTGATAGCAAGCACTCCTGACTGTCGCATTCACCTGATCTGTCATGTGAAGCGACGAGTCTAGGAGCACCCCCAGACTGCGGACACAGTCCTTGGTGGAGAGCGTGACCCCATCCAAGACTGGCGGTCGCAACCCAATCTCTGGTTTAGAGGCCCCTACCGTAAGTACCTTCATTTTGTTTGGATTCAGCTTGAGTCGGTTTTTCCTCATCCAGTCTATTACCGCTCCAAGGCATTGATTGAGGGGAGAACCGCCATCTGCCGTCATGGCAGCAGACTGAGACATGGAGCAGAATATTTGAGTATCATCAGCATATTGGTAATATCCTGCTCCATGTCTCCTGATGATCTCTCCCAGCGGCTTCATGTAAATATTAAACAACATCGGGGACAGTATGGCGCCTTGAGGAACGCCATATTTCAGCTCTGTTTTAGATGAGCAACTGTCCCCGAGTGCTACCCTCTGGAATCTGCCTGAGAGAAAAAAGTGGAACCACTGAAGAACAGTGCCTCCTATTCCCAATTCTTTCAGACGTTCCAGAAGGATTCCATGATCTATTGTATCAAAAGCCACTGAGAGATCCAGAAGCGCCAACTGGGTCACACTTCCCCGGTCGATGCTCAGGCGAAGGTCATCTAACAGAGCGACCATGGCCGTCTGCAGCCCATATCCAGGCCGGTTTAAAATGAATCTAGAAAATCGGTTTCATCCAAGATCGCTTGGAGTTGAAAGGCGATGGCCCGCTCGATCATCTTGCTTAAAAATTGGTAAATGCAAGACTGGTCTATAATTTTTCAGATCGCTTTTCAGATAATTTTCTAACGACCGCTTCCTTTAAGCTGGATGGAATAATTCCTTCCCTAAGGGATGCATTGATGACCCTCTTAAGAAAGGCCATCAAGTTATCACGTCCCGTCCCCCCCCGGACAACCAGCCAAGATGGGCAGGGATTGAGAGGGCACGTCGTCTTCCTTACTTTTCCGAGGATCTTGTCCACATCATCGGTACTCACAAACTCAAACTGATCTAGTTTAATCTCACAAACGGGTTCACTGGACGCCTCATCAGTCATTTCTCTTATAACTCCAGTTTCTAAGTTGGCTCTTATCCGAGAGATTTTATCTGCGAAATAGTTGTTAAAGGTGTCACAGCAGGCTGTTGTTGGGTTGAGTAAAGGGTTCTGTACAGGTGGAACCTGTGACAGTTCCCTCACCACCCTAAACAGTTCTGCTGGACAAGATTCTGCAGACGCAATACAGGCAGAGGAGAAGGACCTCTTCGCTGCCTGTATTGCCTCTTGATAGGAACGAAGAAAGTTCCTATGATGAGTCTACCCATGGATAAGATAAGATTAAAACAATGTCAAAGAACTTACAAAATTCTGACAGGCATAACTGTTTATGTTAACCTTAAAGGATGGATGGATGAGAGAGTAGAGTGGGTTGGTAATTCTTTTAGGTGATCCCAGGATGGACTGAGCCTTTGCTTTTCCACCACTCTACTCACAGAAGAGGATAGTGCCTTTTAAAATTATTATTAATAAGAGTTAAAGTGCCATACTTACACTGACCTGTGGATAAGTTAATAGAGGTTTTGGAGGTCAATTTTTTTACTAAAATATCTAGATTTAAACATGAGTATATACAGTAAGTTCCTACTGGTTCAAGGGGTTTACTTTAGCTGGGACTAACAAATGGATTTAGGCCCAAGATTGCAGTTAGCCATACTCAAGTGATCACCAGGTTAGACTACTGGAATATATATGGTGCTCACTCTGCAAACTGTTTGGAAAATTCAGCTAGTTCAGGCCCTAGCTACAAGGCATTTCACTAGTCTATGGGACTGTATCTCACCAATTTCCAAATACTTTCACTGGCAACCCCACAAGTTACCAGAAGGAACTCAGTACCACGTTAACCCTACTTGCACAGTGAAATAATTACTACAGGTTCTCCTTGAGGTGGTGCTCCTACCACCAGGTGAGTAGTGACCACCCATTCCTAGAATTCTCTCCCCTGGGGAAACAGCTAGCATCATTTTTTTCTCTTTGACACTTGGCAAAAGCCTTTTAGTTCTGTACAAGTTGAGTATCTAGAATTCCAAAATAATTCAAAAAACAACATTTCTTTTAAAGGTGGCTGAAATAGTGACACTTTTGATTTTGATGGTTCCATGTAAACAAACTTTGTTTCATGCACAAAAATATTAAAAATAATATGTATACAACTCCCTTTGGGCTATGTGCATAAGGTATATATGAAATATAAATGAATTTTATGTTTACACTTGGGTCCCATCTCCAAGATATCTCATTATGTATATGTAAATATTCCAAAACTGAAAAATCCAAAATCCAAACATTTATGTTCCAAGCATTTCGGATAAGGGAGACTCAACTCGTATTGCTATCTACAATAACATTTTGGTGCCAGTTTTATTATTGTTTTCATATGTTTTATTTGTTACACTTTACATAAGCAAGTCACCCTGAGATTATTCATATTGAAGGGTGGCATACAAATTTATTAACTAATTGAAAGTTAAGCATACGATTATTCACAGGAAAGTTCAAACCAAGGACTGGGACGATCTATGACAATAAAAATAACATAATTCAAAATCAGGAAGGAATAAAAAGATGTTGAATGCAATACACAGAAGAGTTATATAAAAGAAATGACAAAATGAAGGACCCATGGGACAAAGAGCCATATGAAGATGAACCCCAAATTCTAAAAAGCGAGGTGGAAGCTGCAATAAGAGAAATGGCAAAAAACAAATCACCAGAAACAGATGATATTCCAACCAAACTGCTGCAATCCACATTGACAGAGTCAACGCTAGTGCTAACCAACACATGTCAACAGATATGGAAACAAAACAATGGCCAGCAGATTGAAAACAATCAATATACATCCCCATTAACAAAAAAGGAGATATAAAGGACTGAAAAGACTACAGGACCATAGCAATAATCTCCCATGCAAGCAAGATCATGCTCAAAATTCTGAAACATAGACTCCAACCATATATGGGAAGAGAGACCCCAGAGGTCCAAGCGAGGTTCAGGCACTAGGGATCACACTGCAAACATACGATGGCTAATGAAGCTCACCAGGGAATTTCAAAAGAAAATCAGCATGTGCTTTATAGACTATAGCAAAGCCTTTGACTGCATAGATCATGAAAGGCTAGGGAATGCTCTTAAAGACATGGGAGGGCCAACATATCTGATAGTCCTGATGAGGAATCTGTACTCAGGACAAGAGGCCATGTCAGAAGAGAACATATAGAAACAGAATGGTTCCCAATTGGCAATGGGGTCAGATAAGGTTGCATCTTATCACCCCACCCATTCAACTTATATGCACAACATATTGTAAGAAAAACAGGCTTGGACAAGAAGAAGGGGGAGTGAAAATAGGAGGAAGGAATAGCAACAATCTAAAATACACAGATGACACCATAACACTAGCTGAAAACCTTCCAGCCCTGGAACTACTACTAAGGAAGACAAAGGAAGAAAGTGCAAAGGCAGGCTTAATGTTGAACATAAAGAAAACAAAAATAATGACTGTCAGAGACCTTCACAAGTTCAACCTAGACAATGAAGAAATAGAAGTAGTAGAAGAGTTCTCATACCTGGGATCAAACATTTTAAGAAATGGGGACTGCAGGTAAGAAATCGGAAGAAAATTAAGAATAAGAAGGGCAGCTATGAAAGAACTACAAAGGATCCTAAAATATACATAGATATACAACTCAGCACAAAAGTTATTATCATACAAGCCATTGTATTTCCTATTACCATGTATGGATGTGAGAGCTGGACAGCTAAGAAAGAATATAGAAAGAAAATCAATGCATTTGGGATGTAGTGCTGGAGAAGAGTGCTGAGGATCCTGTGGATGGCCAAAAGGACAAACAAATGGGTCCTAAAGCAGATCAAGTCAGAGATCTCCTTGGAAGCCAAGATGACAAAACTGAGGCTGTTGTACTTTGGGCACATCATGAGAAGGGAGGACTCACTGGGGAAAAAATAATGCTGGGAAAAGTAGAGGGAAGTAGGTAGAGAGGAAGATCACAAACTAGATGGATGGACTCTATTAAGGAGACCATGGGTAGAGTCTGCAGGACGTATACAGAATAGTGGAGGACAGGGAATTTTGGAGATGTCTTATCAACAGGTTCACCATGGGTCGAGATCAACTCAAGGGCAGCTAACAACGAAAAAGCATACGAGGAGTAGCCTTGATGACCATGTAGCAAAGTACAATAACCTCCAAAATCAACAAAACAGTGATACAGGGCCAAGCAAAATGCTCAAAATACATGTTACAAGCCTTCAAAGCTTCAATGGCTTTTTCATCAGGCAAATGTTTTAAAAAACCATATAGGAGAAACAAAATTATGATGAGGTTAGTCCCAAGCTTTCATTCTGTCAAAATGTAGCTGTTCTCAATTCAGATGTTATTGGGGGACATTCATGCAGGCAGCTGCCATGTGGGTACTTCAGGAAATAAAATTTAATTTCCATCAGCAAGCCAAAAAGAAAAGCTTCTCTTGAGATCCAAGTTGCCTCTGTCCTATGTGAAGCTACAAGCTCCTTTGTTAGACAGAGAACAGTGAAATTCTAATTTTGTGGATTTTGGATGTTATTGTACTCAAAGTGCTTAAATATGACTGGGTTCTACTCTACTGTAAAATGTATTACAAATATTACACTCAAATAGTTTTGTTCTATTAATAAAACTAGTGTTTGCCATCCCCATACTTAAAACAAAATTAGTATTTTTGAGTGTATCCTTTAATCTGTAGATTTACTTGGAACCACAGAATCTGATTACCAAAGAAACATATTGTCATCTCTAAGAAATCCACATGGATCTATGATACAATATTTTAAATCCCTCTGTGTGCACAGAGACAGCAGAAAACATTCTTTGCAAAATGTGATATGTGCTAATAATTTTGTATAGAATTCAGTGAAAAGAGTGCTGAAGACCTGAGCTATGCTCTCAATACCTATGTAACTGAAATACTGTGTAAAATAGTGGCACAACTTGTAATGAAATGAAGTAAAATAATTATGAAAGATAAAAATAATACGAAAGGTATGGTGCATTAACATTAGTAAGAAATTAGATCATGATGTAGAAATTCACTGGACAAAAAACAGCACAGCTACTAGAACCCAATAAAGGTTAATTAAAGGATGTTATATAATACATCCTCCTCGGAATTATTAAAGTATTAAGGGAACAACAAATAGCTAATATGAAAGCTACTGCTAATACTTATAAAATGTAATTAATTCAAAGAAAGTTAATGTCATGAAATTCATTTCATATTACAAGATATGCTTATTGACAACAATAACTTCTTTGGTGTTAGAGATGATTTAATTGAAGCATGACTATAAAGTAATAGCTGCATCCCTAATTATAAGAGTAAAGGTCAGGAAGCAAATTGTTGTTGCTTAGGTAAGCATGAAATGAACACACAAAGATAAAATAGCCAAGAGTTATTAGAACTTCAAGACTTGTAATATTTTTAAAAGAACCAGTAACAAATACTTTCTGTAGAATGGCACCTTAGAATTAGAATGGAGTGATGAATGGAGCAATGAAAAAAACAATACTTCCTTCATATCATCATTCCGAAGATCCCAGTGCATATGTTTAACTTGTTCTTCCTGTCCAGAGAAGAAAATAACTATTACTACTGAGCTTGATGTGACCACCTACTATTTATAAAAATCTGAAAAGTATTTTGGTAAGTCACAAAAGCTGCATCCACACTGCTGAAATAATTCAGTTTGACCCAATTTTATCTGCCATGGTTCAATGCTATGAAATTCTGGGAACTGCAGTTTTGTGGGTCATCTTGCCTTCTCTGTCAGAGAGCTCTTATGCCACAACAAAGTGCAATTCCCAGAATTCCACAGCATTGAGTCACGGCAATTTAAATGGTGTCAAATTGAATTATTTCTGCATTCTGGATAAAGCCAAAATCAGTCAACAGACAGGTCAGAGTGCTATTCCATTTTCTTTTCCCAATTCTATATCTCCTGCTCCATTAAAGGATGGCTAGTAGCTGGCTGCAGTTCATTTTGTGATTTCTATTTCTATGAGGAAATTTGTGTCCAAACACAATAACCCCAAGATATAGTGCTACCTCCTATGAAGGTTTCTAAGATGCAATTTAGCTTGTAGGATATATGCATGATTCAGTCATTTTTTTCTGGATGTCCAGATTGAGCATAATGAGGGAGACATCTGTTCATTTTAATCCATTATGATGGAGATCCAAGGAACTGGTGTCATCACTAGGATTTCTCAATTCCCCTGTGCCTTGGAACAACAGATGCATGTCATATTACAAACTGTTTTGAAAGTGTCCTCAGTTACAAAAGTGGTTTATCAAATGGCATATAGAGAAGGAGGTATGCTGCTGTTCAAGAAAGACTAACCAAGGGCCCCTGGGGTAAGCAGAGATCGATGAATGCTTATTTGGTTCTCAAGCCATGTTATAGTCCCTCCAATATATTGAAAACTTGCAAAAGGTGAATTTCAAACATATTAAAATATCTGTAGGCATCTTGCCTCTGGCTAAGAGGTACCAAATTTCATTTGTTGAAGATAGCAAAAAAAAAGCAGCAATTGTTTCATATAGTAAATGACAGAGATGTAAAGAATAACTGAAAATATATACATATAAAATAGTCAAACCCTGACAAGAATTTGGGATTGAAAAGAATCTTTGTAGATTTGACTTATTCTGTGTAAAGTTTGCACACTTTCTTTTCATGCAGAAAATATTTTTTCCTATGCAGAAAACAGCAGTGCAAAAGTGTGCAGAAAATGCTGTTTTATGTGAAAAAAAGTGAATTTTGTTCAAAATACGACCCTTGGTTAGTTTCTCTTGAAGAACAGCCTACGTCTCTCACTATATGCCATTTGATAAACCACTTTTATAGCTTCTTATGAACATTTTATACACATTAAGTCTCAAACAAACTGTGTCATTTTCAAAATTCCAAACTGTGCTGTTGTGTGTGTTTTTTTAAAACACACACACACACACACACACACATACATGAAATTTTGTGTAGAATAAGTCCCAAACTGTGCAGTTTTCAAAGACTGGCCTGCAAGAAAGTTGCTAAAATTGCTCATTGTTTGCTCCAAAAAAACCAACAACAACCAACCAATGAATTAGATCCCTAGTAAATGAACAAAAGGGGAGTTAAATTCAAACATTTAAAAACAACTAATACTAAATACTATTAGAAGCGTAAATGCTCATATTTTAGTTAAACAGACAAGAAAATGGGCTATTCTCAAACAGAAGTTTTTATCTCTATTTGCAGTGTAGATTATCCAGTGTTGAAAAATGGAAATGACTGACAGGTAAATTATAAACACAAGCAATGACAGGTATCTAATGAAGTCTAGATCTCTCACTAACCATTCCATTCTTCAAAAATTCTTATCAAAGAAGGCTCCCCCCTCCTTTTCAAAGTCTGTTATCTATTACAGGATTGCCACCTCACAGGGCTGCACAGCAGTAGTTAAGGTTGCATGTGTGACTAATTTTGAGAAATTGGACACATGCAGGCTGGAAGTGACAAGCTGTTTGAGCGATTCTGAGTATTTAAGAATATTTTTAAATAATGCAGTTCAGCTTAATTTTTCCAAATGCTAATGTTGCTTTAACTTCCAATTCCCTTTAATTACTGTAGTTACACAAAACCAGATAAACACAGACATGCACATTATTATTATTATTAGTAGTAGTAGTAGTAGTAGTAATATTATTTTGTTGTTGCTGTATGCCTTCAAGTCATTTCTGACATGACAACCCTAAGGTGGTGCTTATGGGGTTTTCTTGGGAAGTTTCTCCAGAGGAGGTTTGCTACTGCCTTCCTCTGAGGCTGAGAGAGTATGACTTGCCCAAGGTCACCCAGTAGGGTTCCATGGCTGAGCAGGGATTCAAACTCTGGTTCTCCAGAGTCACATTCCAACGCTCAAACCACTATGCCATGCTGGCGTATTATTCTTATTCTTACTATTTTCCTTAAAACAAATATAGCAAGGTAATTTTATTTCTCATTTAAATATTTCAAATAATTCTTTATCTTATGTACAGATAATAGTTGTGTCTCCCTTATCCAAAATGCTTGGCACCAGAGGTATTTTGTTTTTTTTGGATTTTGGAATACCTGTATTTGCATATGTATACACAATGAAGATGGGACCCAAGTCCAAACACCAAAATTCACTTATGTTTCATATGCACCTTATACACATAGCCTTAAGAAAATTTTATGCAATATCTTTAATAATTTTGTGCATGTAACAAGGTTTGTGTACATTGAAAAATCAGAAAGCAAAGGTATCACTATCTCAGCCCCCCATGAAAACCCATGTTTTTGGAATATTTTAGATTACACAATTCCATGTAAGGGAGACACAACCTGTATACCACATTATTATTTTTTCATGTCAGTTTAAAATTAAGTATAATGCACACTATGTGTAACTTCTGCACAGTTATCAAATATAAGGTGTACAGGGGAAAAATCTTAACTGAAAATCTTTTAAGCAGTAAGACTAAAGTGTGAGTTCTTTTCCCACCTTGTTACAGACTTCAAACACCATCTTCTTGTTCTACTTTTAGAAACCACAGATCAAGCTAGCATAAACTGAAAGATTTCAAGCTGTTACACGCCATTTGTGTCACTGATGGTGGCAGATTAAGTTATTTTTCTTGGATCAATTTTACTAAAAAAAAAAAAAAGAATACATTTTGTGCCCAACAGTATTTCCTACCAAATTAGTGTGATTATACCAGTCTTGTTGGGCATGGAAACACTGTGTTCAAAACTCTGCTCAGCGATGAACCTCTCAGCAATATTGTATAGTTACCTCAGGGCTACTTCACAAGTAACATAGGTTATCTACCAAAGACATCAAATATGGCCTCATGCTAGAAGAAAATAAAAAATCTCTTGTGTACACAACTGAAGACATGAGTGACTTAGGGCTTTTGCAAACTGCCAGAAATAGTGCAAATTGAGTCCACCTTAACTGCCCTGACTCAATGCTAGGGAATCATGGAAACTGTCGTTTATTGTGGCACCAGAGCTCTCTGTCAGAGAAGGATCAATGTCTCAGGAAAAAAAATACAATTCCCATGATTCCCTAGCACTGAGCCAGGGCAGTTAAAGTGGACTCAATTTGCACTATTTCTAGCAGTCTGCAAAGGCCCTTAGTTTTCCTTTCTAATTTATAAAACTTAAATTATTACCTCTGAGATAGTTTTCTTTGGAACACAGTGAAGACCACAAATTCTTCTTCATATTAAGGAAATGATTTAGGGGGATAGTGGGGATTAAATATGGAAATCGAAGTTACAGCATCAGTGTGACATTGCCCAAGAGGTACTGCAGAAATTATTACAAGGAACAAGGACTTTATTCATGAGCCAACATTTTTTTTTAAATAGCCCTTCTCAAATTACATTTCAAAAGACCTAAGTCATAATCACTGACTGGGATCCTAAGGTTCCCTGTTACATGCAGAAGGGCTACTTCTGTTCATGGTAGTGGCTTCAACAAAACAGTGGCTCTGCTGGTAGAAAGGAAGAGGGGGCTCCTTGGAAGTCCCCATATAGCATAGCTATTCAGGAGGGCCACCCAAGCATCTAGAACAGTTTGTTGTTGTTGTTGGGAGACACATGAATCTGATTCTTTATTTCCATTATCAAGGTATTTTTTTAAGTAGAGTTCAACTTTTGTCAATTTAAAATTCAAGCTATTGTTTCCAAATGTATGATAACTATAGTTATCGAAATGGTCAAAAGCAAGGAATATTTTGGAACTACACAAGTGGCCAATTTTTAATTTTCTTCTGCTCTCTGGCCATGTTATGCATGTTATGACTGATTGACTCATGTGCTTTCAAGTTATTTCAAATCATTTCCAACTTAATGGCAACCCTAAGGCTAATCTATCACAGATTTTTCTTAGTAATAATTGTTCAGAGGGGGATTGTCCTTGCCTTCTTCTGAGGCTGAGTGAGTGTGTCCAAGGTCACTCAGTGAGTATCCATGGCCAAGCGGGGATTCAAACCCTGATCTCAAGGGTCGTAGTCCAACGCTTGAACCACTACACCATGTTGGTTCTCTTATGTTATACATGAAGCAATTTACAGTGTGTGCGTATACGTATGGAAGCACACAGCACCTTCACTCACCTGCAAATGAAACTTTACATCACATCCACATACTCAGAATTTAATATATGTTCAAATTTTATTGGCCATTATTCTGCTTTTGTTTGTTTTTAGAAATATTTTGATTATACTTGTTGTATCATTGATTGCTGATATGCTTCTTTTAACATATGTTAGCTGCCTTGAGATTTTTTTAAATGAAAAGATAAAAATATTTTAATAAATAAATATTGTCAAATATATTACAGGTCCCATATACTCCCATGAAACTGTACACATGAATGCAGCTCTTTAAATGGTATCCAAAAACAAATAATAAAACATAGTTTTTGTGGGTTTTTCGGGCTGTGTGGCCATGTTCTTGAAGAGTTTCTTTCTGACGTTTCGCCAGCATCTGTGGCTAGCATCTTCAGAGAAAGAAAAATAATAAAACATCTCTTAATCTTTAATATTTGGTATAGCCACTTGATTAGAAAGCCACAACATTATAATGTATATTGCAAGATTAGGCAACCTAACACCCTTGACACATATTGGACAACATTTGCCAGTACACAGATTTTGCTCCAGCCAGCATGATCTGCAATCAAGGATTAGGAAAGCTATGGTCCAAAACATCTAGAGGGTACTAGCCTGCCAACCAGTCCTCTACTGCAATACATAAATGTTGCTGTCATGTTCCCATAATCCAATTACATAGGACCGGAGCTAATCCTGCTTGGAGGAGGTTGTGGGACCATGCACATTACTCTTCTGCCACCCCCATTTCAAAGTAAATCACTGTTATACAGAAATGTGTTGTCAAAAACATTAACCAGTTTAGGATAACTAGGTTACCCTGTAAGTAGAGGGGTTACTTACCAGCACCTGAAAAAGTAAGCTCAAGCCTATGAAAGCTCATACTATCAGCTTCTTTCTTTTAGCTAGTTTCAAAGGTGTTACACGATCCCTTTACACACTGAGCTTTCTTTCTGATTTCAGATTCTCTTTAATCTTAGGGATTGTTAAATATGGTTAACAATAGCACTTCTTAGATGCAGTTCAGATGGGAGGGAATATTTGTTCCCAGACCTGCCCTAGTACATATTAGTTTACAGTGTTATTGCTATGTTTATGCACAGAATGGCTAGGTACACTTTCCATCTCAAGACCTCAGGAAGATACTATGTTGCCAATGTCAAGCCAGCTCCTCCACCATTCATCTCCCTACACTCAAACTGCTGGGTGTAACATTTTGGAGATCTTTACATCTTGCACATGTTTTGATTGGCCAAATAAAGGCATTACACCAATTCAAAGTGATTAAAGAATTGGTCTTATGGCCAAACATGGCAACCTTTGCTTTTTAGATGCTGGATTGTGGGTTTTGCAATACACATGCACACACGTATGTTGGGAAAAAGATTAATGAGATGATAATGTCACATTCTAAATTTAGTTTTGGTTTTAATTGCATTTATGCTGGTCTACAAGTATAATGCTTTTCTGATACGAGGTCATCAGCATCTAAGCCAGACCAAGAAATGAAGCACTCTATAAGAAATAGATGTCTATTGACATTCTAACGCAAGCTTTAATGTTTCCCATAATTTTACAGAAGGCAAGAATGTTCAAACTAGAAATATTCCCTGTATAGATGAGAGGTAAGCAGTAAAGAATTCAAAACACTCAGAAGATGAGTCCTACTATAGACCCATTATGAAAAATGTTGCAGCCCTATAGGCAGGTTCTTCAAAACATCATTATTACGTCAGATTGCCATCCTTTCCAGTAAGCCCTACTTCTGATGAGAGAACTGATAGTTAAAACTAGAGGAAAAAAACCAGAGGAAATATTAGTCTGATTATAGGTTTGAGTCTCAGTAGAAATGAAGATAACAGGTTATATTTGTTGTGGCACTCCTACCTTTTTTTTTTTTAATAGTCAATACTTAATCCTCATCTTTCTGCAACATCTGTAGAAGACCTCAGACATTTACAACAGTATTTACTTTATAGAAAGATAGCTCTAGATAGCTCTCTGGCACCTTCTATCTAAGGGGCTAAAATGAAACAAAAACTAATAATGTAAAAAAAAATAGTTTGTGTTGCAATGTTCAAAGCAAACAGAAAGAGCCTGGTATGGATAAACTAATTTCCACCTGTTTCTGCTTACTGCATATACAGTAACTCAATTTAGATTGATCGGATAATATTTCCAGACTTACTACACTGACACAAGACTACTATATCCATTCAGATTATTTCAAAAGCTCCAATATGAAATGCTGTTTGTGCTCCTTTTAATTTAGTTTTAGCTCTTTGTTTATCTCCCTACTTCAAAGCATTTCCAGCATCTGACAACTATGTAAAATTAAAACAGAAAAAGGTGCCAGCCCCAATCTGCTTTACTTTGCAAGGCACCTGGGTCTTGATTCAGATGTGATGCCTTAAGAAGCAACCTCTAAAAATAAGCACAGCCATGTTCCATATACAATGGGGAACAACAATTTTTTGGAGGAAAAACACATTTCCAGTTATGAGTGCTTTAGTCAACATTCTTCAGGGTGTACAATGTAACCTTGCAAATACAGATTGAAAAGAATTCTATGCAAAGGGATTTTGCAGCAACTTCGAGACTGTGTGAAAGAATCTGAAGCAACTCAACGTAAGTCAGCCCTCATGTATAAACTGAGGGCAGATTTGGAGGCCAAAATTATGGATTTGGATATGATCTGTGGATAAGTCAAGCATAAAACTTAGGGACATTTAACAAAATATCTAAAGGATGAAGCAAAGGAAAACAATGCTAAAGAACATTAAAAATTCCAGCAGCAGTTTGTGCTCACCCTAAAGACTGGTTGAATGGGGGGGGGGGGGGGGGAGGGGAGATGCATGTCAATGCTTCCAGAACAGACTACACTGATGCCTTTCACCAGGAGATGGTTTTTTTATACCTGTCCAACCAAGTCTATGAAAGCTAATGCTACAACTTCATTTGCAATGTTAGTTTCAAAGGCGCTTTGCTTGCTGATATTCCAGACTAACATAGGGGGGGTGCAGACGGTGAAAAGCGCTGTCTTCAATCCCAGGAAGAGGAGGGGCAGGCGGACGCCAGGTGCCCCAACCCCTTCCTGAGGACATCATTGTGCACACGGCGGGCACTCCGATGATGTCCTTCCAGCTCAGCGTCTGGACACACTGAGCCAGAAGGAGTGTGGAAGAGGCACCCGACGCCTCTTCCAGTACCCTTTGGGCTCCTCTGAAAGGAGCGCTATTTCAGCGCTCCTTCTCAGAGGCACCATAAGGGTGGTTCAGGTCCGAGCCGTGGGGCAGCCTCAGTCCCAATCTGCGGCTTCTCGGGGAGGCCCACAGCTGCCCATCTGTAGAGGCCCATAGTCTCTGAATTCTGCCTGCATGGAAAGCATCACAATCTATGGCTATTGGTCCTAGGAAGGAAGAACCAGTCTGGATCATCAAGCTTTCAGATTAAAATTAATCAATAGTAAGTATGCATTTAATTTGACCCTAGAGTAGGGAAGTGTGGGGGAAATGCTATCCATAAAGTACAGCCACTTGCTGGCGGGACCAAAGAACTTTTCCCTAGTACCCTGATTTGGGTTGGTGAAGAGCTGGAAGATTTCCACCATCAACAGAGACACTTTTCCAGCCAAACATCTAATTTGGCATTTTTTGCATCTACATGTGACGGAGATAACAAAGGCATGAACTGAGGGTAGAATCTGCAACATTTTAAACCAGGTTTCTAGCATGTGGTACCAAACATGCACATGGTACAGTCTTCGATATAAAGTGACAAGCATTGCTGAAGTATAAATTATACAAGGAAGACACTGAGGTTTGTGTCAGTGATTCTCAGTGTACTTCTAGATTAAGGCTGTAAAAAAAAAAAAGGTTTGCACATTGTCTTTGCAAAGGAAGGGTGCTTTAACCTGTTGAGACACCCCACAAAAAACCAAGACAAAACAAAACACGAACCACTGGAAGATTTTCCACCCCTACATTAAAAATATATATATATCAGTGTGTACCGGGGGGGGGGGGGGGGAACAGTAGCAGCAATGGCCTATTTAATTATTTATTTTGCAAATAATCCTTTGTGAAATTTTCACAAAAATCCCGATAATGTAAAAACCTTGTAAGGGAAAAAATGGGAGATGACAGACTCTTGCAATCTTACGCAGCATGAAGAAAATTTTTGAATGAAATAAGTGAACATTAAGGCTAGACAAAGCTTTTAATTTGAAAGCACATTACCTCACTGGTGGAATTCACACTGAAGGCCTAGAGACCACCATCCTGAATTTGCAGCTTCCCAAGTTTGCTTGCCCTCCTCTTCCCCCCCCCGCCCCAACCACCAAAGAAAGCCTGTTATGAGGTGGTGGTGTGGGGGGCAGAAAAGCTACATAATGCTGCTTTAATTGGAAGCGGTAGGAACCCTTTCTAGGAGTGCCCTCATTCCTAGACAATACATATTCCTTAAGGACTGGGCAACAGAACTGTAATCATCTGACTACTTGAAAATTAAGAGCTGATTACAAGGCACTCCATGTAATACAGGGTATACCCTTTCCCCTTTATTCTCCACTACTGGTAAGTTACAATGTACAGCAGCCAAAAGAAAGCCCTGAAGATTAGCTATTCACAATATGCTTCCCTGAAGCAAGAGTCCATGCTTTTGTTCTTTGTTTTTGTCTAACATCCAAAAGCACAAATAAGAAAAGGGTAAAAACACAAAATCAAACAAGTGCTGCACAGATTAAAAGCAGGTCATGGAAAGGACATAAACTATTATAGTACACTTTGATCTCCCCCTGCTTTGACTTTGCCCCAGATCCCCCAGCCAATGAATTCAGCATGCTGAAGTCATAAAACCTATTCCACAGAAAGCTCACCTTTTCACTTAAACTGACAATGTTATATTGTGTGCTAATATTCCCTACATTTTTGTCATCTTAAAATAGCAGGAAACAAACACAATTGCTAGGCATGTAGGAGAGTGAGAAGAACAAAACTCTGCAGTCCTTTATTTAGATGGGATTGGTGCCTTAGCAGAAGACAAAAAGCTGTTCTTAATAGAAAGAGAGAAGAGCATCCTTCCCCTCCCCATCCTATCCCATGGTTTGTAACTGCAAAACAGCTTTGGCTTCTGCACTGCATCATAGCAACAACTCCAAAACTAACTCACTCCAGATGTCCCTGTGATCATCTAATCAAACATCAAAAGCAAGTACCTTGACAAGCTCTCACGCTGATTATAAGTATTCTATATATATGTTCCCACAGCATAAATACATACAGTAGCAACTTGGGGCTTTTGTGAGGGGTTTTGTTTTGTTTTTTTAAACTGACTCATCTGAATCACACACATGAGAAGTGAAGGAAACAAAGACTCTGTCTCTTAAAGGACAGAAAATTCTTCCATGTATCTCAAAGTATCTGTTCTTTTGTACAATATAACTTTCTGTGTTTAAAATATGGCAAGGTGGGGTGGGAGGAAGCTTGTGGTTAATACATATTTATCTCAGGATCCACAGATTTCAAACTAGATGTTACACACTGCGTGTCTACTTAACCCCAGTGCTATCCCATGGTCTAGCCTTCCTGAATCCCTCTTTTTGATTTCAAGGCAATATTAAAAGGGATGTTTAGAGTACATAGCTGCAAGGGTGCCCCAGTGAGAGCCTTACCATATAAGCAGATCTAGGAGGCTTCATCATGGGGGAGCACAAGAGCTTGAAACCTTGGCACATAGCCAAGGGCAGATGAATCAAGACTGGATTCCACACAATCCCTTCACCAATAAAAGTGATGGTGGGTGATAGACTTTGTACTTACAAATGAACAGAAATCCAAGAACACTTCCCTCTGGGAACAATACTTCTTTGCTCAAGGACATTTGCACTAATTGGCCATTCACAACATCCCTTCTCATTCTTCTCCCCTGGAAACTATCCCTTAATCCTGAATTGTGTCCCAGGACAGGTTTTGCCCTATAAATATGCCTGCCTGGGCACCCACAATTGAGTTTCACTTGAGGTCAGACAGACATTGTTTATATCTTGCTTGACTCTTCAGCATTGCTGGCCACTCCGTGATCCTATGGCAGCTTGTGGAGCCACTTCGCTTCCCAGTATCCTGATTGGAGCTCCACATCTGGAACCAGTACAGTATTGGTACATTTGGAATCAATATAGTTCAGTATCTGAAACCCCTTAGCGCTATTTGTTACCACCTGTCATTTCATTTGTCCTTGAAAAAGCCTTCCCTGGATCCCCTGGACAGAAACAACTATAGACCAGTCTCCCTGCTCCCTTTTTTGAGCAAGGTGATTGAGAGGGCAGTTGCTTCCCAACTCCAAGCAATCTTGGATGAAACCGATTATCTCGACCCATTTCAAACCGGCTTCAGGACAGGATTTGGGGTTGAGACTGCCATGGTTGCTCTGACCGATGACCTCCGCTTGAGCATTGACAGGGGTAGCGTGACCCTGCTGGTGCTCTTGGACCTCTCAGCGGCCTTTGACACCATAGATCATGCCATCCTCTTAGATCGCCTGAGAGAGTTAGGAATTGGAGGCACTGCTTTGCAGTGGTTCCGTTCCTTCCTCTCGGGCAGATCTCAGAGGGTGAGGCTCGGGGACAGTTGCTCATCCAAAATTGAGCTTAATTGTGGCATCCCTCAGGGCGCCATCCTGTCCCCGATGTTGTTTAATATTTATATGAAGCTGCTGGGGGAGATCATTCGGAGGCATGGAGCTCGGTGTCTTCAGTACGCTGATGACACCAAGATATATCTCTCCATGACCAGATCATTGTCTCAGACTTCAGATGGCGTCTCACCTCTTAATGACTGTCTCAGAGCGGTAATGGGTTGAATGAGGAAAAACAGATTGAAGTTGAATCCAGACAAAACGGAGGTACTTGCAGTCACAGGCCCGAAACCAGATCTGGGAATACAGTCTCCAGTCCTGGATGGAGTCACACTCTCCTCTAAGGACTGTGTTCGCAGTTTGGGGGTGCTCCTTGACTCATCACTTCACATGACCAGTCAGGTGAATGCGGTGGTCAGGAGTGCCTGTTATCAGCTTCGGCTGATACGCCAACTGTGCCCTTATCTGGACATGAGGGATCTGGAAACTGTGGTACACGCCCTGGTAACCTCACGTCTGGATTACTGTTATGCACTCTACATGGGGCTACCCTTGTGCCTAACCCGGAAACTACAACTGGTACAAAATATGGCAGCCAGGGTAATTACGGGAACATCACGGAGGGAGCACATAACACCGGTGCTTAAATCCCTCCACTGGCTGCCGATTAGTTTCTGGGCACAGTACAAGGTGTTGGTTTTGACCTTTAAAGCCCTACATGGCTTGGGTCCATCTTATCTTAGGGACCGCCTCTCCCCATATGACCCCCCCCCCGCGCCCTGCGGTCCTCTGGGAGGAATCTGTTACAGCCAATAAGAACTAGGCTGTCCCAGACCTCCCAGAGGGCCTTCTCCGCAACCGCTCCCAGACTTTGGAATGGCCTGCCGGATGAGATCCGTCTATTACCACTCTTGCTGCTTTTAAGAAAGCAGTAAAGACGGATCTCTTCCGGCAGGCCTTCCCGGAATAACTCTCAGCTGGGAAATGAGCTTTAATTTGTTGCCTCCGATTCTTTTATTTATTATTATATGTTCTTATTTGTTTTTAACTAATGTGGCATTTTTAACTTTCTCTGCTGTTTAATTCTATTTTAAGGGGATGGGAGGGTAGGATTTTGGGATGAGGGTTTGATTTTTAACTTTGTTCGGTCTTTATACTTGTTGTTCCCCGCTCTGATTGCCACGCAGACCGGCGGGTTATAAATAAAAATTATTATTATTATTATTATTATTATTATTATTATTATGTGAATGAGTGTCTTTGCATGGATGGTGATTACCTTTGACTCATAAAATAAAACTATTTTGGAACTTGCACTCTGGACTACTGTTTCTCTGAACCGGTATACACAGGCTTGATCACAGCTTGGAGTTGTCCAAGCCCTCTTTGCTGATTTTAATTGAGCTAATAAAATTCCCCTAATGCATATTAATTGTGGGTGCCCTCCTGAGACCCTTGCATTTTGGGTAACACCAGTGGTTCTCAAGCTCTGGCTTTGAATCTCAGTTTCTAGAAGGGCCAGACAGCATGTCCAATAGTCAGATATTCTGAGAACAGAAGTCCAAAATATGTGAAGACATAAAGGTGATAACTACTAACATTGGCTGTATGCTCACTAGGCAACATTTTAAGCTTGGTACACTTGTCAATGTTCCAGGGACAATGCAACAGTTTTCATGCTCATTTCAGACTCCATTTATGTCTTCTTTCCTTTCCAAAGTTAGCATTTAGTTATGCACCAAGGTTAACACCAGCCATAGTTAGCTTCAAACCAGGTTTAAAGTTCTTATTTTAAAGCAACTTATAATTAGATGTTATTGTTGGCTCTCTAATGAACCCACTGCCATTTCAGGAGTCAACTTTCACCGCAATCTGAGGATGATGCACTTAGATGCAGCTCAACAATAACTTAGCAGAGTAGAAGCAAAAAATCCAGATATAGGTATCCGCAATGCACTGACCACTGTTCACACTGAAAAATAACTCACAGACACAGATGAGTTCATCCAAGTCCTTGGAGATTCTTTATCTTGAGTTGCAATATGTACAAATATTTACAATCTCTCCGCTATGACTTCCATCAACTTTACTGTCTGTAGTGCATCATCTTGCAGCTTCAATTAAATCCAAACCACAAGCCATCCAACCAGGCCAAAGCACACAACCCAACAATCCACCAAATGTGACCTGTCTCCTGGCCCACTTATATACAGTATTGGTCATGAGTCATCACCTGGTGCCTCACAGCATGATGCAACCCCAGCAGAGTTTGCATTATGCCATGTGCTATGACTCAGCATTCTATGCAGTCCCACAGGATATGATGCCACCTGTCAATCAAAATATTTTCACAATTATTTAAAGGAATATTTTTCTAACAGTTATTAGTTTCTCAGTGTAAATTTAATACTACACCAGGGTTAATATGATAAAGAGAAGAGGGAATGAAGGAAGAACAGAAAAAGCATGTCTGCATAACTGCACTTAATGCCTTAACTATTGCACCAATTCTATAAACAATCAGAACTTCTTCTTAACATATATCACAGATTGCCCTCAATTACTACCCATTGAAATGATATAGTTGGGACTTGGTGACCATGGTTGACCAAAAAGTACTAAACATACAGTACTTCCACAGCAACCCTATATGCATGTCTGCTTAGAAGCAAGCACCACTTGAAGCCAATAGAGATTACCCTCTATACAGTCTGTCCAGGATATCAGTGTAAGAGAGCCAGAGGTTCATTTCAAAAAGGGATAAATGGCTATGCACATGATGTTATGGAAAACTTGGGAGATTTGAATAAGCTACAGAGCCAGCTATGTTGGACCAACAGTGACCTACAAATCCAAGACCTCCAGTTTCTGGAACAATTTGCACTGGTATGCTATTATGCCTTTTATAGGGTTAAAAAAACATCCAGTTGGATGTGAAAGTTAAACAGAGGACAAATAGCTTCAACTTCATCTTTCAAGTCACTGTACCATAAGGAAAGGCCTCAGTTTTACCCTTCCTCCCAGTCAAAATTCTGTGTATATAATCCCTTTCATACAAAGCTTCAGGCCTTCAGTAGAGAAATGTGCAAGTCCATGTACAGTCAGATACTCAGATGTGGTTTTGTCAGTTCATTCGTCTGAAATATAACCTTTGCAGTAGATTAACCCTTTAGCAATTTTACTCATGGCCATTCTTCTGAAGCAACTTCTTATAATTTCCTTTTGCATCACCTGTTGTCAACTATTTTCTGTTTTTAATGTTTCAGTCTTACTGTTAGATTGATTATCAGTAACTACAAGTGTTAAGGCAATAGGAACAGGGACACATAAATCTTCTAAATAAATAAAAATGAAACAGACACCTCTACCACTTAAAAATATAGCACATGTGGGATTACATTGTTTTCATTTCAGTTTCTAATATTCTTCTTTCAAAGGACACAATGAGGGTTAAAAGGGGGTGGGGTGGAGGAAATCACAAATGAAACTGAAAGTAATACAGAAAGTTTGGCTGGTCTTGCTAGTGTAGCAAAAGACTAGTATTACCATGCCCACCCACCAGGAAAGTACCCAAATCTTTCCTACCAGGAGAAGTGAGACAAGAAGGTTCCCCTTTCAGGGCTGATACTTTTAAGTGTCATATGTGTTTGGGCAACTGTGGCAAAGACTCTGCCCCCCCTCCCAACCTTTGTGTTAGGGGAGAAGGGGAGAGACAGAGAGAGAATGCATTGCTGGATACCTCTGTCTACTTTTCCTCACCAGTCTTTATGTGGGATGGGGGGGGGGGCAGCTTGGTAATTCACCTGCATGTCTACCATGAGGGCTCAGTGTTTGGATCAGTGGTTCTCAGCCTATGGCCCTCCAGATGTTTTGGACTTTTAGCTTTCTGGAATTCCTGAGCATTGACCATACTGGCTGAGACTTCTGGAAAATGAAGTCCAAAATATCTGGAGGACCAGAGTTTGAGAACCACTACTTTGGATAGTATTATCAAGATCACTTTTCTTAGCAAGTATTGAAGACAGAATACAATCAGCAGTTCTTGGCAGCCTTGTCACTTAGAAAATAATATCAACCACTACACAAAATTTTTAAAAACTGCTATATACTAACAAAGAAAAATGATTGATTGGCAGACTAATTTTATTTCTTAAAAAGTGTGTAGTATAAAGATATTTAAGTATATTGTGTAAGTGTGTAAGTGTGTATATTGTGTAAGTATATTGTGTAAGATACTTAAATATCTAAATTCCTGATTTAGAAATTATGTTCCTAAATTATCAAAGTGATTTTCAAATGCAAATGCTGCATTTTCACCATTTTTTTTTTTAAAAAAAAACAACATTTTTCCCAAAAAATATTAACCAAAAAATGGTTTTTCCCATGCTTCCAAACCTCTGGAAATGTTACATCTCTGTATGTTTCCAATCTGGAAAAGTTCTGCTGAACATTGGCTCAAATATGTAATTATGGCAGTGTAATAGCACTACTTTGGCACCATCACTGTCACAGACCAGTCATAATAAATTCTCCTTCTAACCACTGTGATCTTTGTGCAATTGCATGCTGGTCATTCCCTGGTCTGCTTGATAGCCTACAACTCCCTCATAAATCAAGGACCTTACTTGGCTGTACAATGCCACTGAAGGTACTTGGGAGTGATCTGGTGAAATGGTTGTTCCATCCCACCATATCATAATGAGAACAGGGCTTCAACATGAGTGTTAGCCATGTCAACCAGGAAATATCCTAGAGCAGAGGGAGGCAACTTGCAACCCTGGTGGCACCGTGGTTAAATGCCTGTACTGCAGCCACTCAGTCATAAACCACAAGGTTGCGAGCTCAATACCAGCCAGGGCTGAGGCTCGACTCAGTCCTGCATCCTTCCGAGGTCGCTAAAATGAGTACCCAACTGTTGGGGGGCAATCAGCTCACAGCTGTAAACCGCTTAGACACCCCATAGTGTGGTATGAAACGGCTGCTTTGCTTTGCAGTCCTTCAGACATTGACCGACTGCAACACTTACAGGTCCTAACCAGTAGTGAATTATAATGGGAGTTGGAATCCATCAGCATCTAGAGAGTCAAAAAGGAACCATCAATTCCCTAAAATATTCAGAAATCTCTTGGGCACCATACATTTCTTGTTATTTCTCTTCAGATGAATAACAGATATTAATTTATCTGATCATCACAGTTAGATTATGCTGAAACCCCTTCAGCTTGACTGAAAATGCAATGTCAAGAAAGTACACAGGGTGTCAGGCTAAAGACTTACCACATCAGCCTAATGGTAGCTATGAAGTGCACCAAAGGTGATCTCAATATGAATACTGAAACCATTCAAATAACTTGCAAAGCAAAGCAAAGCAGCTTATTTATATACCGCTTCATATCACACTATGGGATGTCTTGAGGAGGGACATGAGTGGGAAGCAGGGTGGTTGCTAGAACCAGCAGAATCCTTGATCTGTCTCTTTAAATACATGCTAAAAGTATTATACCTGGCTGGTCTCCTTACTTTAAAAAGTTTTGAAAATGCTGGGGGAGATTGAAAGGAACATAGCGCATTATGAAGTATTCCAGGCAGAAGATACATCCGGGGGGGGGGGGGAATGCAAGTACTGTATGCTGTGCAAAGAAGAAAAATGTATAGCTCAGAAAGAGAGTTCCATAGGATCACAGAAATTGCAACAAAGACTAAAATTAAAACACATAAAACAAAAGCCATGCAATGGATGCACGTACAAGTTGGTATCAAAATCCTGAACTGAATACAGAGAGGGTAAGGTTACCAATGAAGAGAAAATGGCATGGATAAATTAAGTCAGGCAAATGAATAACAGGGATAGGAAAGCCTGATATGAGATCAGATTAAGACAGCAGGCAATCAATTGTAATAATCCTACAGAGATAAAATGAAAGAACAAACAAAATCAGTGGAACATTTAAAAACATTAGATTAAGAAAAGTATTCCACAAGTGTTAGCTGTGCTCAGTAGTTCCAATTACCCAACCTGATGTCAGAAACAAAACTGTGGTGAGTCAGGAGCAGGTGACTCTGGCATTATGCAGCATTCTGGAAGCACCAAGAGTTTTAAGATTTTCCCTCAGCTTTAATTCAATAGGACAAGGGTAATGAATGTGGAAACAGTGTTGGGGCAGACACAGCTTTTTCCAAACAAGCACCCTGTGCTATATGTTTCCATATCTCACAAACTCTACCAAACTACTTCTAAGTATCCCTGACCTTGGGAGAAAGAACTAGTAAAGCACAATGAATACTGAATTGGTCCTGCAATATATCACTTCGACATCCCTCACCTAGAGTATTGGAATTGGAGAGTTGTATTAATATCATTAACTATGACTAGATGAAATTAGGACCGCCTATCAAAAGGACTAATCTTTCTCCTTCAGGATGGTTCAGATTCTGTTGCAGTCTCTGTCAGAACAGTCCCACTTTGATTCGAACACTGCCTAAATCTGTCTGAACCAGCCCAATTTGGTTCACCTCAATTCAAGATTCATCTGAATCTCAAGTCCATCCATGCTACCATCCTTTCTCATCCTTTTTATCCTGGAGGAACCACTGAAATAATTGTTGGGTCTCAGAGAGCCTCTGCATTAAAATTATTATATCTATAGCTTCAAAAAAGAGTTTATTTTTTTGTCACACAATCTATTGTAGAATCCCTAGCAACCTCTCACAGAACCGTAGGGTTTCAGGGAAACCTGGTTGATAAACTCTGTGCTAATCAGTACAGAAATAATCAATAAAATGCACAGGGAACCAGTTATGTGTAACAAACAAAAAGAGAACCAAGAATAAAGTATGAAGAATCACACTTACACAAAAACTAAGAACAGGATAAAGAAAATACACAATCAGAGATAGGATGAGAATGGGGCTATTACAGAAAGATAGGTATTTGATAGATAACCAGATCTGTTTTTATAGCTTACTCTGACATTTTGTTTCATCTTTCACCAAAAAGATGAAACAAGAATAGGTGTGCACTTTACTTTAGCAAAGGCTATAATGTGAATATACCAGAAAGTCAGAAGAAAGTAAGCATAAGCTATAATTAAAATCAGTGCCCCTCATGTTTCATAAGACTAGTAACCTAAAAAACATAGCAGTAAGCTCCTTCTTGGGCACAGAGAAGCAGGGCATATGGAAGGCATCTGCCCATACTGGTCTCAGTTTCTGAGTAGGGGAGCTGACAATGAAGGGAAGGAACCACAGCATGAGATTCCCACCCCACTGCCATAGCCGTCTATTTATTGGATGGCAGTCCCATCTTTCTCCCAAAACTTCAAATTCTGAAGTACAGCAGCCTCAGCTTAGTCATATTCACGTCTAGTGAGAATTCAGGTTTGATTTGCTTTAAGACCCATTTGTGAGTTGTTAAGGTTTTTTTTAGCAGACCATGGTATCCACAGAACTCGTCTCCAGCACCATATTTTAAATGAGTTGCTTTTCTTCCTATCATCTTTCTTCACTGTCCAGCTTTAACAGCCATACATAGAAATGGGAAATACTATAGCCTGGATGATTCAGACTTTAACTATATTTCTTTATACTTGAGGATAATTTTTAGTTTCTTCATGGCTGCCTTTCAAAATCTTAATCTTCTGATTTCTTGCCTACAGATTCCATTATAATTAATGACTGAACAACCATGTAAGAAATCTTCAACTATTTCTATGTCTTCGTTAATCACTTTGAAGTCATGTAATTCATCTGTGGTCATTATTTCTATCTTCTTAATGTTCAACTGTAACTCTACTTTGGCATTTTCTTCCTTTACTTTCATCACTAGTCATTCCAAGTGTTTGATATTTTTGGTAAGTAATATGGTGTCATCTGCATATTTTAAATTATTAATGTTTCTTCCTCCATGTTTCATGCCTGCTTCCTCTCAGTCTGATCCTGTTTCTATATGTTCTTCATATAAATTAAATAGATAGGGTAATAAAATGTCTGAACCTCTTCCCTGATCCCTTGCCAATGGGAAATCATTTTGTTTTTCTATTGTGTCCTGACAGAGGCCTCTTGTCCAGACTATAGGTTACATATCAAACAACCAGATGTTGTAGCACTGCCATTTCTTTTAGAGCAAACCATAATTTTTCATGACCTACACAAGTCAAAGGCTTTGCTGTAATTTATGAAGCGCGAAGTGATTTTCTTCTGAAATTATTTGGTACATTCCATTATCCAATGTATGTTTGTGATATGATCCCTAGTGCTTTTCTGAACTCAACATGGACATCTGGCAGTTCTCACTCCATATATAGTAAAAGCCTTTCTTATAAAATCTTGAGCAACACTGTGGGCTTGTTCACACTAGGAACACTAGAATCGAATCTCTCCGTGGCATTTTGTCCCTATTGCTGTTCACATTCGAGAAATGGCAATAGGGATAAAATGCCAGGGAGAGATTATTGTGGTAGGAGTGGGGGGCGGAGAGATGAGGAAGGATGGAGGAGGAAGGATGTGATGGGGGGGAGAAGGAGGAAGTGGTGGTGGAGGAGGGCAAAGGCAAACCCTCTCAAGACAAACCTTGCCAAAAACACCCTATGACAGGTGCGTCCTAGTCAGAAATGACTTAAAGGCATACAACAGCAGAGGAGGTGTGCCACTCTTTCTTAAAAGACCATCTCTTGTATTCTACCAGTTTGACACCTCCTCTTCCTTATCCTCACGTGTACACAACAACAACAACAACAACAGAGGAGGGGCAATAGTGCATCAGGAAGACTTGGGCCTTGGCACTTAGGCCCCAGTGGCTCCACCTTTTCCTCGCCGCTGCTTGTTGGAACCTTCTGGGTCCATGGCAGTGGGATGGGGTACTCTGTCTCCCTCTCTTCCTCCTTGCCTTGCCAGATCTCTTGCAAGCCAGCTGGAGCCTCCTTTCCCTAGTCCTGCTTTGGCCCCAGCCTCAAGCTTCTCAGTGGTGCTGGAGACTGGCAACGGAGATCATATTGGGAAAGGAAGAGCAGGAAGGAAGAAGGCAAGGTGGGGAGAGACGGGGGGAGGAGGAACTGCACTTGGGGGTCCCACACAACCTGAATTGATCTGATAACTTATTCTTACTATCAGCAATTCGGATTGTTGTGGTTCTTTTAAAAAGAACCGCTAAGGGATCCAGTGCCAAATGCACCAGTTTAAGTGGTTTTTTTGGTCAACCCCCCCTCCCCCAAAAAAACCTGAAGCGATTGCAGTCGGAGTGAGTAAGAACTTCACAGAAATAACCCAGTTTCACATCGGTTTATTTCTGTAGTGCAAATGAGCCCTTTGTTTGCATGAGAGATCACTGCAACAGTCTGATGGGTACCATAATTCTTGGCATCTCCTTTCACGGGGATTGGAATGTATATTGAACACTTCCAGTCATAGAATTAACAACAGCATGTACATTAATGAATTAAAGAATTGAAAGATTAAAGAATTATAGAGTTGGTAGAGACCTCAAGGGCCAACCAGTCCAACCCTTTGCCATGCAGGAACACACAGCACCCCTGACAGATGGCCACCCAGCCTCTGTTTAAAGACTCCAAAGAAGGAGACTCCACCACACTCTGAGGGAGCGTGTCCCACTGTTAAATGGCTCTTACTGTCGGGACATTCTTCCTAATGTTGGAGTGGAATCTCTTTTCCTGTAGTCTATGGGCCTTTGTTTTGCTTTCCATATTTGTTGGCAGATTTTCTTCATTAGATATTGTGCAACTTGTCCTTTGCTGGCTAAGTGTCTTCCAACCAGGGAGTCTCATGTTACTGTACTATCTCTTGCTTCATTTTGGACTGCATCATTATACTCATAAGGTTTTTAAGGTAAAAGGCTTCTAGAGCAGTTTATCATTGCTTTCTTCTATGCAGTACTAGTTTCCTTGGAGTTAGTTATCATGCGACTATTATTTCTGAGTGATCCTCTGCCAGTGTCACCTGCCACAACTGCTGCTGCCTAGTAGCTGTTTGGCATATTAATTTGGCTCCTCAGAAAAACCTACCAGCAGCACTTCTACCATCAGCATAGCCTCTTGCCTCACAGGAACACACAATCCCACCACAGAAAGACAGTGTCCAGTTGAGGACTCTCCAAGGCCTTGCACAAAAACTGAATGCTGGAGACTGATTTGTAATTATTCAATTTGGTGGGATTCAGGCAAGGGGTTTCCAGCAAAAGTACTGCCCCTGCTGTCAAGTTTTTAGGCACATTAAAACCCTGCCTTGCTTTGGAAAGGTGTTTATCATTCTCTCTATTCACTCAGCCAATCCCAACTGGTCTTTTTTATGAGCCAAAAGCATAATAAATAATCCAGGGCTCAAATGATGCCCCTTCTCTCTCTAAATATCCTATCAAAATTCCAGGGCTATACAAAATGAAAAGCAGCCGTTATCACTGGACAACCAGGCCAAAATTCTGTCCACAGACTTGTATCAACCATCACATCCAAGTCAAAATGGAGCCAAGTGATTTTGTTTATAAAGTGTCATGTAACCATTCACAACTTCTGCCTTATAAGTGCAACACATGGAGGGGGTTTTCTCGATCCTTAAATTTATTATTTAAATTGCAATGGGAAAGCCAAACTGTTTCTCAATCTGATTTTATCTCACCAACTACAAATTAAGCATAGAACATTTGATATAATCCATTAATTGCAGCCAGGCAAACATTTCATAATATAATGCAACATCTGTATTGGAACCTAACATTCCATATACATCTTTGAATTCTATCAAGAATATGTGGGCAAGTACACAACACTTCCCAATTTGACCAGAGTAAAAATAGTGCCAAGGAAAATACTACTGACAGAGATATCATCATTTTGAAAACACAGTCACATATAACATTTCCATCTCTTAGCTATGGTCTAATTGAGCAGCTGGAGGTACAAATTCTACAACTATTAATTCACACTGGGTTAACAAAATTCTATCCATGTGTGTGACTTAACAGTTTAAAATTTAAATAGAGCTCTTTCAAAGGGAACCGCCTCCCTTCTTTAAAGAAAATGCTCATTGTGAGCTGTTGTTTTTTTCACCGGAAGACTGACTGATACAGCTTTATCTCTAATATAATCTTTTGAACTGCAGCACTGTTTCATCTCTAAACATACTCATCCACATGAAATTATGTTCTGTATTATCAATTGGATTCATGATACATATTATGCTAATGTTAAAACACTTAATCACAATAGCTAACACTTTAAAATTACAATTAGCATTAAAAGAACCAGAGGCTTGACCTTTTTTTCAAAAAAGAACTTGAAACAAAAAAAAAAAAGCTTCTGATTAACCAATCTTTTTCAAATTTACTATTACAAAATCTAGCTGTATTGTACGTTCTAACTGAGGCTGAAGCACCCTATATTAGTGGAGGGATAGGCAAGTTGCCAAGGTCGAAAGGCCACACATGTCCTCCTGCCAGTCCTGGAACAGGTGGCCTTCCCCACATTAAAAAAAAGAAGAAGAAGAAAAGAAATCAGAATAGTCCTTCTCAAATTTAATTTTTAAAAATTTAACTTAATGCTTTTTGTTTTTTTGAGAGGTAATGCTGCCAGGTCTGAAAGGCCATCTTCAAAACCTGGAAGCCTTTTCTAAAAAGGCTCATTGGCTTCAAATAGGAAAATTACACCCTCAAGGGCCCTATCCATTGGAGGGGAACTTATAAAGTAAAAAATAAAATTATGGGAGTGAGGAGCATGGGGGATACACTGAGGCTCAGATGTGGCATAAATACCCACCAATTTCCCTACTGAGAAAACATTACTGTGTTGTATTGGAGACATATGCTCCCATACTGCAAGAGCTATTTTACATGTTGTATAAATGAAAAAGTTAAAATAAATAAACCCCTTTATGCAAGCGTACAGGTGGCCTATTTTATATACTGTGGGGGAAAGTAAAAATAAATCCAAAGCCAGGAATACAAGTTCAGGTGACAAATAAAAACAATCTTTCCCAAAATGGTGTCCCTGGTTATGTAGTATGGTTATGTCACAGAACCATAGAGTTGGAAGGCACCTCAAAGGGCATTTAGTCCAATCAACTGTGATTCAGGGACACATAGCTAAATCACTCCTGAGAGATAGCCACTCAACCTGGGTTTAAAAACCTCTGAAGAAGGAGAGTCTACCACCTATTGAGCCAGTCAATTCCACTGTTGAACAGTTGTTGTTGTCAGGAAGTTCATCTTTTCCTGCAATTTAAATCCATTGGTTTGTGTCCTAGTCTCCATCTTCTACATGATATCCCTTCAGACATGGAAATATGGTTATCTTGTCACCCCTCAGTCTCTCCTTTTGTAAGCTAAACCTACTCAGCATTCTCAGCTGGCTCCTCATAGGGCTTGGTTTCCATCCTTATTTACCTCCTCTGAAAGCCTATCTTTCCCACCAAACTCCTATCTTTCCATACTGGGAATACTGGACTACACTGAGTTGTATTCCAATATGTTTGGAAGCTAAACAAACCATTCTCAACATCTTTAATGTTCATTGTAAGAGGACTAAGGGAAGGAACAGGCTCTGTACAGCCCTGTGTAGCTCCTTAACAATAAGCTTACTGTGCCATATGAATTCAGTCTCCATATGGACACTGGTATAAAGAAATCAACTAACTTACAAACATCATATATTAAAATATATAATTTATTATATTTTACCAGAATTATATTATTGTGTTGGAAACCACCTTGTACCCCACTAAGAAAGAGAGAGGTATATAGTAACCAAATAAATACATAAACAAATAAATAGACACACAGTAAAGCATTTAACTATATTCATCTGAACTGAACTAAGTAAAACAAAACAGGACATAGCAACTTTGAAAAAAAAATCTGGCCTCTTAACACCAGAAGGTATTTCATAAACTAAGAAGCTAACTACAACATTCAAATCCCTACATAACTCTGCTCATCAGAATCATGGCTCCATTTACCTTAACTATACACTCATTTGGCTATAGTCTACAGATATATAGTTTAAATATATTAATTTAAATACATGAATAATACCCATTTGTTAACCTTGAGCTGAGCTTTAAAATTACTGATACATTAATCACTGGCATTGTTACTATATGGTAACACTGTTTAACAAGCCTTCAATATCATTTCCAGGGTAACTTTTAGAAATATATGACAATTAATCTATGGCCACATTAACATTCATTGAAGCAATATTATTATTATTAATTTCAAGAAAACAATGTTACTGAATTTGGAAAACTGGACTGAAGATACGTCTTGCTTAATCACACTTTCTAATACTCTAATACTCTGAAATGCTCATTTCCATCTAACTGACTTCATGCACTTTGCATAGTCTGGATTAAAATGTGCAATTTCGTTTTTCAATTAATTGTTTGTAATTAAATATGTAAGAAATGAACAGTAATGTAATATAACAGTATTACTGCTAGAGCTACAGACAAATTTATGATACCTAACAATGTCAGCTCCCATATTTTCACCTACCATAATTTATTCACGTATAACTGGACACCATGAAATTCTAAAAATGAAATTCTAAAAATGATTTAACAAATCTTCCCTAAAAAGCATTCAGCAAGCCATTGAAACCATGCAGAAGTCAACCTTTACATTAATTTTATTTCACTTAAAAGTTATACAGGTTGAGTCTCCCTTATCTAAAACACTTGGGACCAGAAGTGTTTAGATTTAGAATTTTTCTGGATTTTGGAATGCCTGAATTTGCATATACCGTATATACTCATGTAGAAGTCGACCTCATGTATAAGTCAAGGGCAGGTTTGGGGGCCCAAATTATGAATTTTATGACCCATGGATAAGTTGAGGGTGTAGCCACTACCACTGTATCCCCTCTGCTAAATTTGTCTCTTGGCACTCCTTTAGTGGAGTATTAGAGCTGCTGCCACAGAGAGACCCCTTCTGCTTTCCCAGGCGCTTGGTATACTCCATGAGAGCAAGCACCAAAGAGCCATCACTGCTACTACATACCCACTGTTCCCTCTCTCTCTCTCTCTCTACTTTCCCCCTCTGCCATTCCTTTGACTCTACATTTGGGCAATCTAGCTCAAGGAGCTGCTCTTTTCTATTTTGGAGAAGAAAGAATTAAAGGGAGGCTCCCTTCCTCCCTTCTCTCAAGTCGGGTTCTCCAGCTCCAGCGAGTTTTAGGTTAAAAAATGGCAGATAAAAAGACCTCCTTTTCCCAGCCGCTGCTTGAGGGCTGCAGTGAGTGTTAGTTTCTGCCCTTTTAAAAACAGCAAATAAGGAGACCTTGCCCCCCCTCCCCTGGTATCCTTTTCCCAACTGCTGCTTGAGTGTTGCAGTGAGTGTTAGTTTCGGTCTCTCCTTTCCTGAAGCAGCTAATCTGTTGAAATCACCCAAGCTGGCTTCTCCCAGCCTCAGCTTGAGAAAAAGAGGAGGGGGGGGTGTCTATTCATTTGTTCTGTTTTTAAAAGAGAAGAAACGCCTCATACTGGCCCCTCATGTTACAGAGCCCAAACAGACAGGCAAAGGAACAGATGGGGACAGCTCTTTTTTGTCCTCATGGAGCAAAAAGAAAGAGGCAAGGAGAGCAGCAGGGATACCTACACAGTTGCAGCACCAATTCTTTTGGCAAAGCAAGGAGAGCAGTGTGGGAGGGAGAGTGGCCTTTCTTTTATAAGACAGTCTCCCGGACAAAAGGAAGTGTCAATGAGCCCCCACTCCCTCCTGCTGTGGCTCTTTGAAATTTCCTTTCCGCAGGGGGAGAGGGGTGGTTGGCACTTCTTTGAGGATACCCTCTGCTTTCCTCCAAGTGGCAAAAATTCAAAAGAGCTGCCGCCACCATTTTTCTAAGCACCATTACTGTATTGACCCATATATAAGTCTACCCAGGATTTTTGACCAACTTTCTAGCATAAATTTTTCAACTTATAGACAAGTATATATGGTATGTACATAATGAAGTATCTTGGAGATGGGACCCAACTCTAAACACAAAATTCATTTATGTTTTATATATGCCTTATACATATAGCCTGAAGATAATTTGATACAATATTTGTATTAATTTTGTGGATGAAACAATGTTTGTGTAATCATTAGAAAGCAAAAGTGAATGATTAGAAAGCAAAAGTGTCACTATCCCAGCCAATCATGAACAAAGTTTTGGTTTTTGGACTATTTTGCATTTTCAGGTTTCAGATAAAGGAGATTCAGCTTGTACAAAAATACAAAGGAGAAGGACTTAACGGATTTCTACAATGGAAATCTGAAATTCCTGTCCTGCATACAATTCTCAACCTTATTTGATTACTGAATCTGCAAAATGTCAAACAGCCCAATTCACAAGCATCTGGATATTTTGGTTTTGGTTTTTTTAGTTTTGATTTTGTACTTCTTGTTGTAAAAAACACAAATTGAGAGAATGCAGTAACTTCCGCTTTGTTGTACAGAAGTAGCAACACCAGATTGCTTGTCTGTGTCTTTGTAAAAGGAAAAAAAGTCTCCACTTTTCCACAGAGACAGTTTTCCACAAGCATATTTTGCTTAATTTTCTATCAACTGCAGAAACCATGATGGCAAGAGAAAAAAACCATTTGGCTTCTCAGTCTCATGACAGAAAAGAGATTCCTCAAAGGTGTAGGAGAATCCTGCAGATACTCTCTGCCCTGTCAAGACAGCTACACTTGTCTCGGAATTCAAAATTGGCAAGATTTTTTTCATATACCTAAGCAAAATTCATGCCAGTTGAGAATCAAATGAATGAACTACAGAAATATTGTTGTCTGCCCTATTTCTGTTGCTACTGATGATCAAAGGTGTCAGTTTTGTTGTTTTTAACAGCCATATCAAATAGCATTCCCTATCACCATGTATGGATGTGAAAGTTGGACAGTTAAGAAAGCAGATAAGAAAATTAATTCATTTAAGATGCGGTGCTGGAGAAGAGTGGTGAGGATGCCTTGGACAGCCAGATGGACAAACAAATGGATGCTTGAACAGATCAGACCTGATCTCTCCCTGGAGGCCAAGAAGATCAATCAAGGCTGTCATATTTTGGCCACATGGCATAAAAACGCATATTTTCATTAGAAAAAAACAATAGACTCAGTCAATGAAGTCACGAGACTGAATTTGCAGGACCTAAGCAGTGTAATGGAGGATAGGGGTCTTGGAGGTGTTTCATTCATAGTGTCGGCATGACTTGGGGCCAACTCAAAGGCAATTAACAACAACAATTGCCATCAAGTCAGTAAGGGCTGATCATTGCATTTAGAAACTTACACAAACACCAAGGAAAAATATTTTCTGTAAGTCCAACAATACCTGAAAGCAAGCATTCCATTTTATAATTTTATTATTTCCTACTAAGCCACACCCAAGCTACCCAAAATTCATAGTTGTGTCCAGTGGGTGGCATGCACCTTGTGTAATCCATCTCTGTCTTCCATTTTATATCCTATTCAATCAACCTTTCTACAGAGGGCTAAGTGGTCCTCTTGAACATTGGAGTTGTGTTTATATGAGGTTTGAAATAAAATGGCACCAAGACACTCCATTCAATTTCCAGGTGACTCCACCCTCTTAGCACTACCTCAAATATCCCAGCCTCCATCATTCAGGAAGGCCTCACATCTGGTGGATGTGATCATGAAGAAGATAAAAAAAAGTACAGGTGTAAGAAAAAGAAAGTGAGAGTTGGAGGTATGCAAACAGCTGCTTACCCATGCAAGTTCTGAATGCAACTCATAATATCAAAGGAACCCAATATTGCTCGGGACAACAATATTAGAATTTAGAACAACAAGATACTTACTGACACAGAGGCCTTCAGAACATGGTCACTGGTCTGTGAAGCTCCTGCAGGGAAGTCAGCAGGTGGCCCCAGTGTTGGATCACTGCTTCTTCTTACCAAAAGTGGAGTACCTAAAAACAAAAGCAATGAAGAACAGAAATATTGTACCATGAAATCTGATTAAATGCAATACTTTTCCATACATACATGGACTCTAATACAGTTACACAACTTCACATATCTTCAGAAAGCCTTTTTTTCTTTTTCTTTTTTAAAAAGAGAGACTGATGCCCTAGGATTTAAATGGTAGAAGTAAATGACATTTTGCAAAACATTCAGCCATTGCTTAAATTTACCACTACAGAGAAGAAGCAGAACTATGGAACTGCAAAATATGAAACAAATTGATTCAGTTCAACTTCTTTTCATGAGTCCCAGAATATCAGAATTTTATAGTGTTCTCTAAATAATTCTTGATTTATCATCGGTACATAAACTTTTGAAAACTAATATATGCTTATTTATTCATTTATTGCATTTGCAGTTGGCTAGAATACTGATAAACATTTCATATAGTCCTCACATTCATTCATATTTTTATCACTGCCTGTGTATGCTAGATGATATTCTTCTTTAAGACCAGCAAAAACCTCTTTAGAAAAGCATCCACCATGATGTTTCCACTGACACAAAAAAACAACAACAACTCACTTATCTTTCTTCCAGCTAATGTGGTAAATGTAGGTTTATTTGTATTTAAAAATCCTAACTCAAACACTAGAGATGATTTTCCCCCTTCAACTGGTTCCAAATTAATGTATTCCTGGAGCAAGGCCAAGAATGCAGAATAATTAGCTCAAAAGGATTTCCTGTCGTTTGCAAAAGACCAGATATGGACTGATCTGTAGCATTACTTAGATTACTAAAGAGTTAATTGTTCAATATATAACATGCATCTGGCATGGTCAATATAAGGCAAAATTCATTCAGATTGACTTTCAAATCAAACTTTGGGATCATAAACAGACAAGTAATGATTCCAACCTAACATGGCATTTATCTCATATTCTTACCAGTTAGGCTAGCATTTAATTGTGGCAAAGTATTTCAGTCGCCAACCTCGACTTCTCTCTTTATTTTACAGGTACTACTTGGTTATTACTGACAGGTTAACAAAGCAATTACCACCTTTCCCTTTTAGGGTATAATTTGTGAGACAAATATTCTGTTAGTTGGGTGATTACAAAAGGAAATGAAGTACTAATGCCAAGGGACAATTTTCTGGGTAAACAATTATTTTCTGTAAAGTCGAAGTTTTTCACAGCCGGAATCCATAGGTTTTTGTAGGTTTTTCAGGCGATGAAGCAGTATTCTAGAAGAATATATGCACCTGCATCTGTGGTGGGCATCTTCAGAGAATGGTGGCATGGAGGTGTGTGAGGTATATATACTGTGTGACTCTTGGTTGAGAGGATTAGCATGTAAATTAGCATGTAAATCTGTGTATTGTTCTGTTAAGGCAACGCCTCAGGGTGGAAGGATATGTGAAGAGGATTAATGTATATTTAATTAATGGTCCATGATTTGTTGGGAAACTCCCTGACCCTGCGTGAAGTTTGTTTGCATTTGCTGAGTCCTGATTTTGGTGGTTTTGAGGGCTGGTGGCCAAACTTTGTTTACTTACAAGGTTTCTTATTTCCTGTTGAAATTATCCAGGTGTTTGTGGATTTCAATGGCTTCCCAGAACATTTTGACCCGATAGTTGTTGGCATGGCCCAGAATTTCAGTGTTTTCAAATTTTATTCTCAAGTTGGTTTATAATGTGTTCTGTTACTGCCAATTTTTCAGGCTGGCCCAGTCTGCAGTGTCTATTGTGTTCCTTGATTCTTGTTTGGACACTGCATTTTGTGGTCGCTATGTAGACTTGTCCACAGCTACACAGCTGCGGCTGTGAGAGAGTCCCTCCTGTCCTTTGCTGAGCGCAGCATTTCCTGGATTTTCTTGGTTGGTCTGTAGATCATTTGAAGGTTGTGTTTCCTCATCAGTTTCCCTATTCTGTGACTCCATTGATTTATGGTAAAAATACCTTCCCTTTGAGTCTGAGCTGGAGTAACCATCAGCCTTTAGAGTCCAGTTTAGGTCTTTCAATTCATCTTCCAAGAAGTGGTACAATCACAGATCCTTTTTGCGTGGAAGAATCACAGATCCATTTTGCATGGTCTACCAGTGTTTTTATTGTGCTTCTTTTTTGTCCTGGGTGATGATTGGAGTTCTTGTGTAGGTTTTTATTTTATTTTATGCTTGAAGTGATTCATCCTACAAATATACTTCCTGTCCCTTTGAGTTTCTTCGATGCTAGATATTCTATTGAAAAGCTTAATGTGCCAGGGACCAAGAAAATGCAATGGGAAAAATTGTACTTCATCTTGCTTTACCAACAGAGGAACTGGTGGCAGCTCTAATTGCCCATTACATGCCAAGTATTACACACTGACAAACTTTTTTTAATTGCAGAATAAAGCCTACTTTCTATAAAATCTAAGCTTAGCTTTAATTATCTGGAAGTCACTGTGTCAAATTGCATTAAGCAGCAAGTACCGATCTGCTACTTATGTCATGCACAAAATGCATGGTCTGCAGAAATGCTGATTTAAAAATAGGAAATTATTATACATGCACTAAGATTTAGAGTCCAATCTGCCAAGCTTAGTACTATACTAAGACCTCACCCTGCACTGTAAATGAAAATGGATTAGACATGCAAAAATTGCAGTGGATCAAGTGACAATACCAAATTTTATGAACAAACACATCTAGTACTTAAAGAGGCTATGCTCAGATTAAAGACATGATAAAATTTAAATTCCATAAGCAATAATAAAAACTATTTCCTCTGAGAACCAAGATGCCTCTGCCTCTTGTGAGTTCACAACTCCCTTTGTTAGGCAAAGGGAGTTGTAACCTCACAAAGAACAGAGATAGCTTGGATCCTAGAGGAAGTACCTTTTTGTTAGGCAAAAGGGATTGTGACTTCATGAAGGACAGAGACATCTTGGATGTAGATGAGGAAGACATTAAAATAGTTCAAGATTTTTTCATACCTTGGCTCAGTCATTAATCAGAGTGGAGACTGCAGTCAAGAAAGCAGAAGACATCAGGACTTGAAAGGGTAGCTACAAAGGAACTAGACAAGTTCCTGAAATGTAAAGATATATAACTGAATACTAAATTTAGGATTGTCTATGTCATTGTATTTCCCATTTCTATGTATAGTTGTGAAAGCAGGACAGTGAAAAAAGCTGATAGGAACAAAATCAACTCTAGTTTTATGGATTCAGTGGACTGCTAAAAAGACAAACAGATGGATCCTAGAGCAAATCAAGCCCAAACTCTGAGGTTGTCATACTTTGGAATATCATGAGAAGAAAAGACTCACTAGAAAAGACAACAAAGTAAAGTGGAGGGCAATAAGAAAAGAGGAAGACTACATTCCAGATGGATAGTCTCAATCAAGCCATGGCCCTGAATCTGCAAGACCTGATCAAGGAGACTGAAGATGGAGCAACTTCGAGGTCTCTCATTCATAGGGTCATCACCATAAGTCAAAGTCAACTTGAAAACACTTAACAACAACAATCAATGCTTTACATTGGGGTGGGCCACCAACAGTTGTCAGAATACAATCTCCAACATTTCTTACCAGTGGCTATGCTGGGAATTGTGGTCCAACAATATCAAGAATGCCATATTCACCTATTCCTGTTTTAAATATTTTTTAAAAAATATCACTTCTTCCAGTAGGTTGATATGAAGCACCTATAAATCCCAATAATCTCAGCCAAATAGTCCAGCAGAATGATAGGTTTGAGGGGAATCTGAGCAAAGTGCTTTATGGCAGGCCATATCCATCTTACCTTCTAGCTATGTCAGGTAACAGTTTCTGGGAGTCACTGCACACATGTAGCATCACACAAGGGCATTAGGAAAAATTAAAATGGGAACTGCCTGACCCATACACTTGCTCTAAAGAGGAAAGAGTGCAGGCATTAGAAGATGACCCCCCCCCCCCAGTCCTGTTAAGAGATAATCATGGCAGACAAAACACATGGCATCACTGAAAACAGTTTGAGCCCAGCACTGCAGAGGGCCTCTCTTCTAACACCTGCACACTTTCCCCTTTAGAATAAGGATATAGGTCAGGCAGTGCAAGTTAAAAGTGGCTACTTTAGCCCATTGTTTCTTCCAGGCCAGAGTTTACAAGCTTATTGCCATTACAAATAGGTTCCAACCTCCAGACCCTACAAACTATGGGGGGTTGCAGACTGACAGAAATAATGCAAATTGAGTCCACTTTTAGGGTTAGGGTTAGGGTAAAGGAATCATGGGAACTGTATTTTATTGTGGCACCAGAGCTCTCTGACAGAGAAGGCTCAATGTCTCAGAAAAAAATCAATTCCCATGATCCCCTAGCACTAACCCTAACCCTAAAAGTGGACTCAATTTGCACTATTTCTGGCAGTCTGCAACCCCCCTATATCTCCTCTTAGACCAGTGGTTCTTAACCTGGGTTCGATCGAACACCAGGGGTTCGGTGAGTCAGTCTCGTGGGTTCGGCGGAAGTCAAGACACACATCCGATTCATATGATTCGTGATGACACGCCCCGCTCGTCCATCATTGGCTGCAGGTGAGAACCTGTATACGTTTTATATTTATATGCCCCATCCAACTAAACCAGCTTGCCCCGCCTCCACCGACAGAAGTGGCCCTCTGATTGGCCATGTGGCGTGATTGACAGCGCGGCAGCCCACTCCCCTCACCGGATGGCGCTGACGGTCCGTCTGTATTGGCGGTACAAGTTGTTGGTGAATTCATAAGGATCGTAAGAAGGGTTCGGTGAATGCGCATATGAAACTGGGGCGGGGGGGGTCAGTACCTCCAACAAGGTTAAGAACCACTGTCTTAGACTATTCTTAAGAGTATGCTCCCCATAATGAGAGCCAGCATGGTATAGTGGTTTGAGACCAGGATTCAATTCCCAGCTTGGTCATGGAAATCCACTGGGTGACCTTGGGCAAGTCACTCTTTCTCAGCCTCAGGGGAAGGCAATGGCAAACCTACTCTGAACAAACCTTGCCAAGAAAACCTCATAAAGGGGCCACCACACTTCATGGGTCACCATAACTTGGAAATGACCTGAGGACACACAACAAGACACACCATGCACACACCTGGAAAGCTCAATTGAACAGTGTCCCAAGGTATGTCCTCACTTGCAAATATCAAACACTTCAAGGGTTAGGATGAATACACAACACTGTAAGAGCAAAGTACATAAAGCAGTTTCTCCTATCACACATGGCACTGCCCAATGTATACAAGAATATCTTGGGGACATGGATGAAAAACGCATAGTGGTTTAACAGTGACCAAAGAATATGCAAGGAAGTGATCAGCATGGAGATTTTTCTTATTCTAATCACACCTTCATATCTCTGTACTTAGTCTCATATCTTTTCTAATTAAAACCACCCTCCAACACTTTGTTTTTCAAAAATTTCCTGAGCAGGGTCAGCTCACCCATAATTTAGCAAGTCAGATTGTATTCCAGTCATGCATAAATAGGACAAGACATTTTCATTTGCATTATGGATTTAAACTGTTATAGTGGAGGGCAGGAATGAGTTGCAGAGATGTAAACAATTGCAGAATACTTATTAACACCAAGATACAGAAGCCAGAGATCAACCAGTCTGGTTTTCAGAACCAAGATGGGTTCTATTTCTGTTCCTCAAACACATACAAAAAATGAGTAGACAGAAAAGTCTTTAAACAAGATGTTATTATAGTTAGACACAAACTACTCTTTTCCTAGTTATCAACAGTTCTCTTCTTATAAGAGAGTTCCATAAACTTGTATAGCAGAAACAGTGTTGGCCAAGTGATAGCTAAGAGTGGATGATCTTCCAGTTCTATTGAAACTAGGTAGGTGCTGGCTTGAGAAGGCAACTAGTGCTACAATTTCCTATTTACATACTTAAAAGTTTGTACGGAAGTGAAAAATTGAAATACTACAAAGTCCCATCATCATTCTGGTGTGAAGCAGGCTTTTCTTCCCACCTTTCAGCCCATGATAAAAAGGGTCCATTTAATTATATTCCAATTATTTCCTGTTGTCTAGCCAGTTACCAATTCATTAGAAGGGCCATCATTTTGTGTAAAGAGCAATAGGTCTCGTTATCCATTTTGATTTTCCCTCTGTCAATTCTGTCATTCTATGTGTTTAATAATGTTACCTTTCAGTAGCTCTTTTACTTTTCACTCTGTCTTCACAGCCCTGGACAGATTTTGACAAATTTAAAGATTTTTTATAGGTGTTAATGAATTACTGGTAAAAAACACAGCTCTGCAAGGCAGTATTAGAGTATGTGCAATGGGTGGGATCCAGCACTGTCATTCTGATGACAGAAATGCTTTTGTTAATGGAACCAGAAGAGGCTAGTGATTCTGCCTCCTGAGTAGAGCCTCTTCTCCTACATGCCCTCAAGATCTGCTTTGGACAAAACCCCAGACTCTTCAGAGAAAATCAGGAGGGCACAAAGGCAGATAAGGTTCAAATGGGAGGCAGAATCAAACTTTCCTAGTTCCACTAATACAGGGGTCGGCAACCTAAGGCCCGCAGGCTGGGTGCAGCCCACAGAGGCCTTCGGACTGGCCCCTGCCCGATCCTGCCGCCGCCACCGCAGCCTTTCGCGGCCACGGTGGTCCTCCGGGGTGCCATTTTGGATTCCAAAATGGCACCCTGGAGTCTCACGCCACCTTTCTCATCGCGGGAAAGGTTGCACGAGACTCCGGGAGCCATTTTGGAATCCAAAATGGCTCCCGGAGTCTCGTGCAACCTTTCCCGTGATGGGAAAGGTGGCGTGAGACTCCAGGGTGCCATTTTGGAATCCAAAATGGCACCCCGGAGGACCACCGTGGCCGCGAAAGGATTCCAAAATGGCACCCCAGAGGACCCCCGCAGCCGCGCTGGGCCTCTGTCAAGGGAGCCCTCCTGGGGGACCCCCACGGCTGCGCTGGGCCTCTACGAGGCCTGGTGCAGTCCAGGGAGCCCTTCTGGTAGTGCGCGCGCACTCACCGCAATGGCCCAGAGGGCATCAGGGGACAGAGGGACTGGCCCCACCCCCAAAAAAGTTGCCGACCCCTGCACTAATAGGCAGTATGGGAGTAGGTTGAAGGAGAATGAGAAGAAAGTCCTATTATAGGATTGGATGTATGTTGGTAGGACATTGGATTTAAGACAGTATGTTTTTGGGAATATTTAAGAATGTCAAAATGTGAAGAGAGAGATAAGGCAAGAGTACAAAGCTTCAAGGTCCACTTTATGATTTTGATTATACCAGCTATGGCTTTTTATAACATTTTGATTTCTCATGTTCTATAGTTCTCAACCTAAGAATTTAAGTTTCATTGTTAGAATTAATGTATTAATAATTATGCCAATGATCTAGCAATGACGTATTTTCCTAATAAACTCTTCCTCTTTTTACCTTAAGAGCCTATAAAATTATGTGGAAACTGATATCAAAAGCAGACTAGGATATGGAAGCTACAGTTCATATTCACAGTTCATATTCAAGTCACCAGTATCACAAATATTTTAGAGACAGAAGTTATATCCTTTACTTACACCACAGCAGATTCCTGCCACACCACACATACTGTAAGACTGGTTATACTCTCTTTATTTCCTGTTGTCTAGCCAGCCAGTTAACAATTCATTAAAGTTAATGCTCTTGGCCAGTTTATCACACCTCTTTTCTGGTTCCCAGCCAGCATCACACTACATTCCAAAACTCCCTCTACCATTCATGTGGTTATGCTCCCACCCTGGTCATAGGCAACTTCTTTCCTCCTGCCTTTGTCCTTCAACAACCATAGTTAAACCTGAACTTGTCACCTTATCACCATACCCACAAGTTTTGTATTTCTATGGCCTGATTATAAATGTCTTTCCTGGGCACCAATTCACTCCATGCTTCAGAGGAAGTAGACCAAGATTATATCTGCACTGCAGAAATAATCCAGTTTCACACCACTTTAACTGCCATAGCTCAATGCTATGGAAACCTGGGAACTGTAATTTTGTGAGACAATCAGCCTTCTCTGAGAGTTCTGGTACCACAGCAAACTACAATTCACAAAATTCCATAGCATTGAGTCATGGCAGTTAAACTGGCGTGAAACTGAATTATTTCTACAGTGCAGATGCAACCTAAGTCTACAAAAGCTTATGCAACAATGTATTTCATTCAGTCTCAAAGGTGCTACAAGTTTCCTTTGCATACCATTTATGCTGACATACAGAAATACAACAGAGTACCGTATTTTTCGCCATATAAGGCGCTCCGGCATATAAGGCGCACCCAATTTTAAAGGAAGAAAATCCAAGAAAAAAGGATTCCTCCCTTTAGCCGGAGACCGGTTGCTCAATGGGCTGGTGCTGGGATCGGAGAACTTCTCCGATCCCAGCACCAGCCCATTGAACTGAGGTCGCGGGGGGAAGGAGGGCTCCTTCCCCCCGCGACCTCAGTCTTTGAATGGGCTGGTGCTGGGATCGAAGCAATCCCAGCGCCAGCCCATTGAAAGACTGAGGCCGCCGGGAGAAGGAGGGATCCTTCTCCCCGCGGCCTCAGTCTTTGAATCAGCTGGCGCTGGGATCGAAGCGATCCCAGCGCCAGCCCATTGAAAGATTGAGGCCGCGGGGAGAAGGAGCCCTCTTTCCCCCCGCGACCTCAGTCTTTGAATGGGCTGGTGCTGGGATCGAAGCGATCCCAGCGCCAGCCCATTGAAAGACTGAGGCGCCGGGAAGAAGGAGCCCTCTTTTCCCCCGCGACCTCAGTCTTTGAATGGGCTGGTGCTGGGATCGAAGCGATCCCAGCGCCAGCCCATTGAAAGACTGAGGCCGCCGGGAGAAGGAGGGCTCCTTCTCCCCGCGGCCTCAGTCTTTGAATGGGCTGGTGCCGGGATCGCTTCGATCCCAGCGCCAACCCATTGAAAGACTGAGGTCGCGGGGGGAAAGAGGGCTCCTTCTCCCCGCGGCCTCAGTCTTTGAATGGGCTGGTGCCGGGATCGCTTCGATCCCAGCACCAGCCCATTGAAAGACTGAGGTCGCGGGGGGAAAGAGGGCTCCCAGCGCCAGCCCATTGAGGAGGGCTCCTTCTCCCGGCGGCCTCAGTCTTTCAATGGGCTGGTGCCGGGATCGAAGCGATCCCAGCGCCAGCCCATTGAAAGACTGAGGCCGCCGGGAGAAGGAGGGCTCCTTCTCCCGGCGGCCTCAGTCTTTCAATGGGCTCGCTTCGATCCCGGCACCAGCCCATTCCAAGACTGAGGCCGTGGGGGAAGGAGGGCTCCTTCTCCCCGCGGCCTCAGTCTTTCAATGGGCTGGCGCCGGGATCGCTTCGATCCCGGCACCAGCCCATTCCAAGACTGAGGCCGCGGGGGAGAAGGAGGGCTCCTTCTCCCCGTGGCCTCAGTCTTTCAATGGGCTGGCGCCGGGATCGCTTCGATCCCGGCACCAGCCCATTCCAAGACTGAGGCCGCGTGGGAGAAGGAGGGCTCCTTCTCCCCGCGGCCTCAGTCTTTCAATGGGCTGGCGCCGGGATCGCTTCGATCCCGGCACCAGCCCATTCCAAGACTGAGGCCGCGTGGGAGAAGGAGGGCTCCTTCTCCCCGCGGCCTCAGTCTTTTAATGGGCTGGCGCCGGGATCGCTTCGATCCCGGCACCAGCCCATTCCAAGACTGAGGCCGCGGGGGAAGGAGGGCTCCTTCTCCCCGCGGCCTCAGTCTTTCAATGGGCTGGCGCCGGGATCGCTTCGATCCCGGCACCAGCCCATTCCAAGACTGAGGCCGCGGGGGAAGGAGGGCTCCTTCTCCCCGCGGCCTCAGTCTTTCAATGGGCTGGCGCCGGGATCGCTTCGATCTCGGCACCAGCCCATTCCAAGACTGAGGCCGCGGGGGAAGGAGGGCTCCTTCTCCCCGCGGCCTCAGTCTTTCAAGGGGCTGGTGCCGGGATCGAAGCGATCCCGGTGCCAGCCGATTCAAAGACTGAGGCCGTGGGGAGAAGGATCCCTCCTTCTCCCGGCGGCCTCAGTCTTTCAATGGGTTGCTGCCGGGATCGCTTCGATCCCAGCACCAGCCCATTCAAAGACTGAGGTCGCGGGGGGAAGGAGGGCTCCTTCTCCCCACGGCCTCGGCCCTTCGCCCTATAAGGCGCACTCACTTCCCCACGCACGTTTTGGGGAAGAAAAAGTGCGTGTTATAGGGCGAAAAATACGGTAAGTCAAGGACAAAGCAAACAGACTGAAATAAGCATAACAGGCAATGATAAATGGGAAGAAATTATTAATTCACAGCTCAAACTTTCTAAGCATAAAGTGTCACTGAGGAGTAAACGGGAAAATCTCTGTGTTAAGCATGGTATGAGTCTACCTAAAACTTTCTGAAATAACAACGTTACTAACACTTCCTTTGATTTCAATGTTAATTATTGAACCCTAAATTGAAATTTTAAAAAATCCTGAATGACTGTTATCCACAATTAAGTTGCTTAAATTTGTTTCATTAGGCTGTTGTAGGGAAGAGTTTCTAAAGTTTCTGTGGCCATTCCGTGTTGTTTTTATCAGGTTTACTGGCACTGGTGAGTAAGCACTGCTGAATAATGTTCTGAGTTTTTCACATGCCATTGGCCTTCAAGATAAAAGTTTTTTAAAACAAACAAACAAACAAAAATTACAAAGATGAACGATTATCAGAACTACTGGGAAGGAAATCCACAAATCTGAAACTGTTCTCATAATTCAGGTTTCTATTAATATCTATTTCTTTTCTATGTTTCTACAGCAGGGGACATACTTTTAAGATAAAATTTAATAGACATTTTCCCTTGTGTGTCATTTAGATTGTAAGACTGAGGGCAGGGAATTGTCAAATTAACAATCGAACACCCTGTGTGGCTGAAGAAAGGGATATAAATACTATAAACAAACAAGCAAACATGAGACAGTAGGAAAAGAGGAAGACTGCTTTACAGATGGACAGATGTAGTCAAGAAAGCAACAACCCTGAGCTTGCAAGACTATATAGCAGGGCTATTGATAACAGGGTGACATGGAGATCTCTCATTCATAAGGTTGCGATTAAGATAAAGTCAATGTGATGGCAATGAACAGCAATAAAACATGTTACTTTTCAATTGCTTAAAAAAAAAAAAACACCTGAAAATAAAAAATGCTCCAAATTTCTCCAAAAAAAAAACTTCCCCCAAGACAGTTTAAAGGTTGAGAAGTAACTTTTACATGTTATATACAAAAACTGACATTTCCAGTCTTTAGTTTCTGTTTTCTTTCTTTCTTTCTTTCTTTCTTTTTTTTGCAAAAGCAGTGTTATTGTGCCTTCATTAAACCAAAATGCAATCTGTTCCATGTAGCATTAGTACTTGTAACACATTACTTCTGACATCTGGGAAACCACTGCCAAGGAAGTCCTCCCTTGCCACTGTAGTTAGAATTTGGAGTAAGGTAATGATCAAAGGAATCAACATGAAGGCAGGATAATATGAACAAACACATTCTTTCACGTGAATTTTGCTAGCAGATGTTGACAATGAAGACTACAATCACCTCAGGAGAACTGCAGCAACAGTATATATATCACCAGCCAGATTAATGACCAACTAGATAGATAGATAGATAGATAGATAGATAGATAGATCAGGAGCACATACCTAGTTTCAGAGCTGAGGGTGTCACTTCAATCTCTCCTCCAATTGGCTGAAATGCAGCCAGCTGAGTAGCTACCTCAGTCTCAAAAGCATCTGGGCTGTTTCCATCGGTCAAACTGCCACTGGTGTCATCAGACCTGGGCAATGAATCTTGTTCATCATACACGGCAATCAGCTGTTAAAAAGAGAGAGAGAGAGAGAGTACTTTATGAAACGTGAAGGATAGGGCACCTTTATGAAAGCACAGAAATACCTAATGATCACCCAGAACCAAACAAATGTATGCCAGAGTATGTGCCTGCCATAGTTTTCTTGTCTACTTGCTTCTTGATGTAAGTGTTCCTAAAAAGGTGTTTCCAAGAGATTTTCAGGGCTCTCTGGAATTGGCTGTGATTGTATTTTATTTTAAAATATACATTCATTTATCTTCAAAGTAAGTAATAGCATATAACAAACAAAATTATTAAAGCAACAAGCAGGGGGGAAATGTAAAAGGCAATAGATATCAGGGTAGCAAACAGAGAGTACACAACACATTGTCCTAATAGCAGAAATGGGGGGGGGGGGGGATCACAACGACCACCAAGGAACAGCCGATACATCAGAGCAGGACAAGAGAATTAAAATTAAAATTAAAACAATTAAATTTTAAATCCCTAAAAGACCTTACAGTTTCAGGTTTTCTTCTTTTTCTTTTAATGTGTCCAGTGTTAGGGACAACTGGGTCTCTGTGACGAAAGAGTTCTATATGTTTGGCAACAATACTGAGAAAACCCTGTCCCTTGCAGAACCCACTCCCTCCCCCCAAAAATATCAGTAGGGTCACAGAGTGGGGGCCTTGGATGTTGAGCAGACTGCAATGATCCAGTCCTATTAAGGAATTTAAAAAACTAGAACCAGAATTTCAAAGTGAGCCATGAAACAAGGACACAACCAGTGAAAATCAATCAATACCAGACCCTGTGGTGCAAAACACAAGAACTTTTTAAAATTTAAAAAACAATCCAAATGTATTGTCAAAGAGATTTGGAAGGTATCAGAGTCCTGAAGTCTAGGAAAGAAACATACCAATAACAAATGCAAAGATTTGCACAATATACAAAAAAGTAATAGATAGATACATCTGCCAATATACAATCTAAAAAGCAGACTACTGGAGCATAAACAACGTTGTTCTCATAGTTTAAAAGGGGCACACACCATATAAGGGCAACAAGAATGGAAAATGTTCCAGTTTACTTCAGGTTAAAAACTTAAACAATCCAAAGGAACAGGTCATTTCAGTGCTACAATGCAAAAAATTCTTGTTCTAAGGGGGAAGAGTCAACACCAGCAAATCTATACATAGTCCTGTGATCTACTATGCTATGCATAGGACTTCCCATACTGTGATACAGGATGGTAATACAATTAACATGTGTATATGTGTATGTGCGCGTGTGTGCATGCGTGCATGAGAGAGAGAGAGAGAGTGAATCCTACACAGTTATTGCTTGAATCTTAGGAGATTATCACCTAGGAGATCTTAGGAGATTAGGAGGATGGGATAGGGACAGGATCGCTCTTCCGTCCTTATCCCATTCATGACCCGAGTGAAAATGATTGCGCAAACCACTGTCCGGAAGCTGTTTTATTTGGCCTGTCTGTTTCAGGCCTGCCTCATGGTTAAGTAACTACAAATAACTATCAGTCTCACAAGTATCTGCTTCCCACTCTGTCTTTTCCTGCAAGAACTCCTCCTTTCATTCTTTCTCAGCTTTGATCATAGTGTAGTATTAATTCTCCAATGATGCCAACACTAACCTCAAAATGTATCCAGCAGTAGCCATGTTGGTTGTACAGCAAAATACAGTAACATCCAAAATCCACAAAACAATGATATCTTTATTGGGCTAGCCAAAAATGCATAAAATGCATCATGCAAGGTGCTGCATGATGGGATGAGTTCCTATCACTAGTCCCAGCTTCTGCCAAACTAGCAGTTCAAAAGCATGCAAATGCAAGTAGATAAGTAGGTACCACTTCTCAATGGGAAGGTAAACAGCGTTCTGTGCAGTCATGCTGGCCACATGATCACAGAGGAGTCTCTGACAACGTTGGCTCTTCGGCTTATAACGGAGATGAGCACCACCCCCTACAGTTGGATGTGACTTGACAACCTTGTCAACTGGGAATACCTTTACCTTTTAAGGTTTTGAAGCTCCTGGTTTCTTCATCAAGCAAAGATATTAAAAATCACAACAGAGAATGTTTAAGAATGATGGTGTTAGAGTCACATGCCTACATTTTGTCAAGATGTTGTTTTTGTTGTTATCAGTTAGGATGGTCTGGAACAATATTAATGCAGGCAGAGGCCACTCCTCTATTTGGCCACATAAGCTATGGGAGACTGCCATAAAATCCAAGCAATAACTCTATTAGAAACTGAAAAAGTAACTTGCCTTGAGATCCAAGCTATTTCTGACCTGAGTGAGGCTACCTGCCCCTTTCTTAGGCAAAGATAATTGATTTTCTCAAGAAACTTCTGTACTGTTACAACTGGAAGTACCTAGAACTTTAGGAAAAAAATATACAGCACTCAGATGTGAACCTCTAGATCCTGGGCCAACACTGTTTTAGCTAAGTTTTGCATCAACAGAAACTCACAGTTAACTCTCTTCACATGTTCATATAGGCAGGGGGGGATGAGGGGGACTCAGGAGAAAATGTTCCTTCATTGCATGAAAGTATGGCTGTACTATCTGATCCTCTCTGTCATTTTGAAGATTCATGTCAAAATGATACACCAGGGTTAGTAAAATAATAGAACAAAGAGACAAATATTTAAGGAAGCCCTTTTGCCTGAAGCAACAATGAAGGTAAAGAAAAGAATGGAGTGGGAAAATAAAGGAGGAAACCAGAGAAAAATTTAACTACTGCAAAGAAATTGACATTTTTAGGTCTTCCACTCATTTATAATTTGCAAAAAGCATGTCAGCTCCTGTTCACAGAAACACATTTTAGAAGCATACATATAAATAATAATCAGGACAGTAACACAATGCCCCTTTTAAAATAAAGAATGCTTTCTCTAAGTGGATCCTTATCATTTAATTCAATATTTAATTGTTGCCAACTATATATAAATATCGCCAATAGGTATGACAATTATTTTAAGGAAAAGGGTATTGGAGTACCAAAGCTGTCTTTTAAATTTTGCCTCGGCTGTTCCAACTACTTTGTTTCAGGCAGGCACAGCACCACTGGTCAAAACAGTTTAAGGCAGGGGTAGGCAATCTTTCCCCTTTAAGGGCCGAGGGACTTCAGCTCCCGGAATCCCAGGAGCTATTGGCCAACATGGGACTATTGGCCAACATGGCTGAGGCTTTTGGGAGCTGAAGTCCCTCGGCCCTTAAAGAGGAAAGGTTGCCTACCCCTGGTTTAAGGGATTCTCAGAATTATAATGACAGATGGACTCAGCCTTTCAAGAGGTAGATCTGTCCCTTCAGGTCATTGAAAGTCAATTAACCTATGTTTAGACCAAGGCAAGATCTAGCTGTCCAGAAGGAAGCAACTGGGTATCTTCTGAACAGCTCTTGATAACGACACACTAAGCAACTACTTCCATCTGTGAAAGCCTCTCTTGGGCCAGGGTATACTGCTGGCATGCCAGCCTCTCTGCAAGAAAGTGCTTTCTCATACTTGTACCACTTTAACCTTGACCTCTTCACATTAATTTTATTGCAATCTGTTTAACTCTAGAGATGGCTAATCTAGATTTCTCCACAACCTGAATAATATCAAGAACAATGAAACTGATTTTCATTCTGCATTTGCAAGAACCTTCCTCCCTGCAATGGAGAAAAATTGTGCAGCTTTTCCATGAAAGCTGTATAGCTTTCCCAGAAAAATGCAGTTTTCCAGAACTTATGGAGCTCCTCCTGAGAACTCTTCACATTTCTGAAAACTGTGCAGCTTTTTTAGTAAGGAAAGGACTGCTTTCAGGCAGCCATGTTTGTGTTTTACATAAGATTGCTTTTTTTGAAAAACAACATAATAAACAACAATGGTGCACAACAACAAAAATTGCACATAAACCTTCAATGTTGGAAAACAAAATGATGTGCCTATTTTTTGTGCAACATTGCTGGACTTTGCATAACATTTTTGTTGTTCAACACTGCTGTTTTTATGTCAGCAAAACTGCACACCAATACCATATGGGTTATTTTTTTGTACAATGTTACTGATTTGTGCAACATGTTTACAACAACAAATGTTGTGAAAACATTGCTGTTTTCTAATGTTTCACAATAAAAATGTTGTACAAAATCCAGCAATGTTGCAAAACAAAACCATGTGTAGCTGTGTCTCTTCCTGCTGCATAACATTTGGGTTGTTCAACTTTCAAACCAACAAGAGATACAGCTGCAATGTCAAAGCTACAGCATTCTATTTGCATAGGGATATAGTATGCAATTTGGTGTGGCACTCTTCTGCACTTTCCTCATGTATACAGTGAATAACAATGTAAATCAGTGAGAGTTCCCCCTTCCTTCAGAAAGCTGTGACATTTTCTGCGCATAGTAAAAAAAAAATATGGTGAGTGTAGGCGATGACTACAAAGCTGAGCATATTCTCAATCTCTTGTACAGTTGTCAAGTGCTGGGAACAATAAAATTTCCTGCAATTTTATGGGAACTTTTGACATGCCATTTTTTTTAAGTTTCTAAGGCAGGGGTAGGCAACCTTTCCCCTTTAAGGGCTGAGGGACTTCAGCTCCCAGAATCCCAGGAGCTATTGGCCAGCATGGGACTATTGGCCAACATGGCTGAGGCTTCTGGGAGCTGAAGTCCCTCGGCCCTTAAAGGGGAAAGGTTGCCTACCCCTGCTCTAAGGACTGGGAACATCAAATTCAACTCTGTTCCATTCTAACCTTATCTAGCTCTACACTTAAAGTCACTTTAGACTATCCTCTGAAATGTTTGCAGCTTACTTCATTTTGTTGCCATTCCCATCCACTCCTTATCTGAGCTCCAATGAAGCTGTTCACAGCACTACCCATATACACTGATCTTGGACATGCTTTCTATGAGTTAGTAGTCAATGCTGATATCATCAGTGTTTATGTAGAGATTTTTCAAATACCTTTGTACACATCGACCAATATCCTGCATCAGAGCCTGCAATGTTTTTATGAAGATAGAGTTATGCTGCTGACACAATACACAACCATGCTAGTGGACTGCAATGATACACAAAAAGGCACCATATACCTGTTGCAGAATGGGACACAATGCGCATCAGGATGTGTTGGTCAACAGGAAGCACTGTGCATCAGAACATGTTTGTGTTGGGACACTTTGCACTTCCCAACATGTTGCACAATGGGGTCACTGTGAACTGGCCACATTGGTAGTTCCACTTGTGCAATGTTCCCAGAGATGCTGCTTTATCGCTGTTGCTCTCTTGAGCAGGGGTAGGCAACCTTTCCCCTTTAAGGGCCGAGGGACTTCAGCTCCCAGAAGCCTCAACCATGTTGGCCAATAGTCCCATGTTGGCCAATAGCTCCTGGGATTCTGGGAGCTGAAGTCCCTCGGCCCTTAAAGGGGAAAGGTTGCCTACCCCTGCTCTTGAGAATACAAACATTATGCAACATTGCAATTCAACTTTACGTGATGATCATTAGTTTATGATAACATAACTTCCCAAGAAAGTGCTAGAGATTATACTTTCTGTTATACATACTTGTTTTCTTAAACTATTTTCTTTAACTGTTTTTAAGCTGGAGCATGTTTAACACAAATTAAATGTCTTCAGTTTATATGAGCAAATCTGTGCTTTTTATAAGGAAGACACATTTTAACAAACAACTTAATGCTCAGAGACTGATGCATACATAAGATGTGTCTGACTACACCGCAGGAGAATCTATAATATTGAACACATGGTTCTTATTCTACTACACCCAAGCCCTGAGAGGTTTCTCTTGCACAAAGTACTTCTCAAGAGGACAGGGGAGGAATAAACCCACACAAAGGTTGACATCTGTGAAATCTATTAGTTCAGCATCAGTTATCAAAGTTGCATCATTTTCAGTGCTCAAGAAAATAGTTGCTTCATGACAATTTTAATCATGCTTAAGGGAAAACTGGGGATGTCCCCAAATCCTCTAGGTTGAATGCAATAGCACTGTACAGTTGGCTCTCCTTATCCACAGATTCCTTATCCACGGATTCAACAATCCACAGTTTGAATATTATATATATATATATATATATATATATATTTCCTAAAGGCAAACCTTGATTTTACCGTTTGATATAAGGGATACCATTTCACTATGCCATTGTATTTAATGGGACTTGAGCATTCATAGATTTTGGTATCCACAGATGGTCCTGGAACCAAGCCCCAGTGGATACCAAGGGCCCACTGTATTTACTCACAGCTGAATTAAATACAGTTAGTATTGTGAAAAGATGAACAGAATCCAAATGCCTTGAGAGATCTGTAAAAATCATAACATATATGCATACAAACAATACATGTGAAATAATGCAAATGTGGATAAGCAGTTAAAAGAATAACTACTAAAAGCAAGCAAGTGCCAATTTTCATCTTCAGCAAGCAAAGAGAATGTCCTCCAAAAGTTACCATGTATGCACTTCCATGACCAACAGCATGTAGATACTGGCTGCCCTTCATCACTGGATTTCCTTTCATCTGGACATAAATCAAATCCTAAATCCAGTTAACTTTCAGGAAGATTCCAAAACCACAATCTTGAAAGTAGCACTGTGTGACAAAGGTAGTGTGGGATACAGCAATTACTACTGAAGGAGCATTACTAACTATTTTGTAAATTAACATATTCCTTCAGGCCTTCAGGATGGGGCTGCCAGTCTGTAATTCATTTAGAATTGGCCAGTTGAGACAAATAAGAGACTAACAGTCAATGAAATACTGACCAGAATACAGTATTTCATTGGTTCCTGAAGCAGATGTAGAACTCATAGACTGAAGTTCTGCAAACATTATATGCAATCCTAAACCCAAAGTCAAAAAAGAAAAGCAAAGCAAAAGCAAAACATAAATAGAAGAGTGTACATACAATATTGGAAACTTTACCAAAGCTTTACAAAACTACTGTGCATAATTAAAAAACTGAGGTTTCAGCATTTCAACAAGTAGAATAAAACAAATTAACACCTATTAGTGTAGAAACATTCTAGTTCTATTTTATATCATTTGTTTAACTGTAACTCGAGGCAATTAATTTATATCAATTGTATATGAATTTAAATGTTTGGTAAGGATTTGTTTTCACTTTCTCAAATGTGGAACCAGATTAGCATTTTCAATTAGGTTAGAAAGGTAAGAATCTTATTAACCTCTTCCATTACAAACACACACACAACTCTACAGTGATTTCATACTGCTTGAGATAGACTTCTGTTTCTTCTACAATCCCTACAGCTTGAGGGGAGGGCATAGGAAGGGAGCTTCAGTGCAAAAACACATACAACTGAACCTGCATGCAATTAAATTCATCAACATTCAAGTACTGACAGGTTAAGCATCATTTAAAGAAATAAAATATTTTTACTTCTTAGCAACATATTAGATAATTAGAGGGGAGAGATATATTAGAGACGGGGAGGCGCAAGATGAATCCTACCACATTTCCCATGTTTCCCTGTGAAATGGTTGTCTGAAAAATTCATCCTGTGACCTGGGAAGAGTACCACTATAAGCAACAGGGGTGGGTTTTTTTGATTTTTTAAATTCTATTCCAGATAAAATCAGTGTTTTAAATAAATGTTCAAATGCCATTCTAAGAAGAATCATTTTTGTCAACCCTTCTATAGTCCTGGCATCTTGAGTTTCTGAATACTTTTTAATTAATTTATTGCTTTTTCAAAGAAAGATAATACAAGGGAGTACACCAAAATAATGTTTCCTCATATTTCAAACATGATTTTCTATTCAGAATACTGAAAGCTACCTATACCTCAAAAGAATAAAAAGCACATAAATTAACATTAAAATAAGTGAGCCAATCTAAAAAAAAAAAAGGATAACTTGTACACATTCAGGGCTAAGTCCACCTGTTAGTCCCACCTAGATCATACTCACTGAATCAATGTGGTTTACATAAATGTTGACTTAAGTCCCATTCACTCAATTGATCCAGTTCAGTTGGGATTATTAAATAAATCTGCCTTCACATAAACCAAGGGGACAATCTCAATCTGACAATCCTTTTGCAACTTATATCTACTTGCAGAGCTGACACATTCATCATGTGCTTGCAGCCTTCTAATATACATCACATTGGGACAACTACAGAAAATGGAAACTTCTTATTAGTGCACATTTCCCCAAAACTTTAGATTTACTTGTGACATGATGAGCTGGACAAGCCTAAAAAGGATTAGGCAAGCACAGCTGATAGAATTTTTTTGGGGGGGGGCACTACAGGAAGGAAGGCAATAATCTAGCCTAAACTTTCTCAACCAGGACTCCCTCCAATCCTATGTTGTGCAAGAGGTTTCATGTAAAAATTAAACAACATGGGGGACAGAACTGAGCCTTGAGGGATACACCAGGATAGTGGCCAGGGTACTGAATAGGCATCTCTCAACACCACCTAAAGAGTCCGCCCCCCTAGGAAGATCAATGCCACTGTAATACAGTGCTTCCAAGACCTATCCCAGAGACGTGACCCAGAAGGATACCATGTTGATGGTACTAAAATACAGTGAGAGGTTCAGCAGAACCAACACACACACTCCCGCATGTAGCTAGCTTCCTGCATAGGTAATCTACTGAGGTGACCAAAGCTGTCTCTGTCCCAAAACCATGCCTGTAGCCAGACTGAAATGGATCTAGATAATCCATTTCATCTAGGAATCCCTAGGGCTGGGGGGCCACCCCATACTCCAACATCTTGCCCACAAAAGGGATACTAGAGACTGTCTGCTAGTTCTCCAGTAGAGTGGGATCCAGGGAGGAAGTTTTCAATAATGGCCTTCACAGCTACAAAACTAGAAGAAAATGAGACCTCTAAATTTATGATATATGCATCTGAACAGAAATACGTAGGATCATATTGCTCATAGTTGGGGAAGAAATTATTTGTATTACAGTAAGGTATTCCTCCAAAGTTTTGTGTAGAAACATGCACCACACTGCTGTCATTTAAAAATGATGGTTTTATTGTAAAACCTTATTCAGAAATGAGTGATATACATCGAAAGGGTCATGTTCATCGTTTTTCAACAAACTTGTTGCCACTGATGTTTACATGTACAATTGCATCTCAACTGAGTATAAGATATGTTCCCCTGATTCCATGAGGAGGGCATAGGTTTCTGTTAGGTATGGCCCATAAATCCAAAGAAAGAGACAAAACTGTCTTGCATCACATGGTAACTACCATGAGAGGTAACTGTCAAATAAACAAAACTGAGTCAAGTACCTGACGTAGGATAGATTCTGTTCTTAAAGGATGAGCAGGGATGGCATGCATGAAAGCTAATTTTACATGAATGCCAAAATATTAGAGCAATACCCTTGAATTTAAGCCTATTCCTAAAACTAGTAAATGGCTATAATCTCATCACCCATACACATTAATCCCAGGGAGAAATTACCAGGAGGAAACAGTGATTTAACTGAATGAGGGCACATATGTTTCACTAGTCAAGGAATTTCCATAGTAACTCTACAGAAAAATCTGAATAGACACTTTTCCATTTTTTTTTTAAAAAAAGCTAACTTCAATAGCAGAAGCAAAGCTATCTTGTTTTCCCATTCCCATTTCTTTAAATAGCCTGGGAAACAGAATTTTACAGTGAGTAGACAGCCAATAGATGAATCTATAATTTCTCACTGATTTCACTAGGTTTGGTGGGTACTGACTGGAAGTTGTTAAGCCAAGAGTAAAAAGCATTATTTGCTATTCAGTTTCAGTGTACCACCACTGTACACATTATCTGCCAACACACTTTCCCTTTTCTGAAGTACCTGTGCTCTTGACAACAAGTCTGAGCATTCCCCTGCTTCCACCTGCATCTTCCCACCACCTACGTTCCTTTGCCATGTTCTACATTCACATCCTTCAAACTCTCTCAGCATATTAACCCATATCACACCCAGATAAGCATCTCACATCATCAATCATCTACTCCGCTAGAGATGGCAAACTGCAAATTCCACATTCTCACAAATGGTGACAGTGGAGGGTCATAGTTGTAGCTCTTCAGAGGGCAACCCCTTGGGTGTCCAAAGGACATTGTTTCTTATGCCTGACAACGGTTCAAATCTTAAGAGCAGAATGTAGCAGGGTTCCCATAGAGACTAGTAAGGCAAGAGTTCTACTCAAATACATTTTTTTAAAAAATGAAAGGAATGAACACACACACACACACACACACACACACACACAAAAGAATACAAGCAAACACATTTTTTAAAAACCCTGGACAGCAATTCTATACATAACTAGCCCTAATTCTTCAAAATTGCTTCTAGAAGATGCACATTTTGCTGAATTCCACTGTGACACTCAAGGAATAATCCTGTTAAAAGAAGCAAAATACCAGTACTTTCAAGAAAATGCAAACGATGCAGAAACCTTTAAAAAACTTAACTGAAAGTAGTTCATATTTTCACCATCTCCCCTATAACATATAGCAAACCACGTTTCAGTAATGCACACAACATTCCAGAGTGACCTCTATTTATTTCCGAAGTGAGAAATACAAAGTGAAAATGTACACAGCCAATTTGAAAACATGTATTAAATGAATGACAATATGTATCAAAGAAATTCTCCAAAGTCCTACAAAACTTTCTTACAGAACTGTGACAGATATAGAACATTTACAATTACCTACATTACTAAAACAGCCACAGAGCACCAGTTTTTCAAGAGCTTTTGAATATTAATGTTCAGCACATTTCCTAAAAGCACAATCACTGTGCATAGTACATTGTATGCAAATAGTTAAAACAGTGATTTTTTTTTATTATTGTTTAAGTTGGTAAAGTCACTAAAGGCACCAGATCCCATCTGACCTTGGAAGCTAAGCAGGATTAGTACTTGTATGAATACCAGGTGCTACAGCAGTCTCCCATACTATGGCCCAATTCACACTATGAAAATAACCCAGTGTGAAACTGAGTTATTTTCGCAGCGTTCACACTCACCCCAACTGCACTCGGTGGAGTTGGGAGGGGGCTACCAACTCCTCCCCCCACTTAACCTGGTATATTCGATACCAGTTTTTTCCTGCATCTTTTTTTAAAGAGCCTCAATGATCCACATTTTACTAGTGTGAGTACACTACCAAATCAATTCAGATTGCACTGCATCCTTCCCAGAAATCTTCATATTAAACTGAAACATATTAAATCTTCATATTAAACTTCATATTAAACTGAAACATATTAAATCTTGAAACTGTGGCAAGTGTGAATGGCAACAGAGTTTAAATGCAACTGAGAGATTTGGTAACATAAAATGTAGTGGTAACACTGATCTGGGATTGCATCAGCACGGACATCCAGATCTCCTCGGGACAAAAATGTAAGTGTGAATGCCCCCTAAATTTCAGAAGATGGAACTGGCAAAACCACTTCTGAGTATACCTTGCCTAAGAAAATTTAATTGGGTTGCCTTAAGTCACAGGTGACTTGAAAGCATACACACATTCACAAAGTAGTTGTCAGCCCACACACAACACACAACACCAACAAGCAAATCTGGGCAATGTGATGTTTTTTAATCATTGGATATGCTTCTAAAACTGAAAAGAAAATTTAATTCTTTCATATTTTGACCACAGGGAAAATATCTATTATCAACAATGCAGAGTTAATGAACCAGTACTGATTACAGTTTCCCTATTTAAAGAAGGCATTCACAAAACTGATAAATAAAATGCAGCAGAGCTTGGTAAAGATCACTAGTTGAACCTCGTTTATCTATTGCACATCTGCCACACCACATTATCTAACTGTTTGAGCATCAATTTTGCATTTCAATGCAGCAGCTCCATCAGATTAATACCCAAGACATTTCAGCTGTGTGGCACATAAGTAACTGGACGTAGAGGAATATTATGCATGGTCTGTATCATTGACACTAAGCAAAGGAAATGTGATTAGTACCAAATTGCATGTGACAGGGGAATCGGAAAGCTGTCAAACACAATGACATGGATTCAGTATTTAGAAGGCAGAATGGGGGAAATAAAAGGAGCTGGCCAATCTGGCACAGAGACAGCAATAACACAGAGCAGCTATGATAAATTAATTCATTTACTTATGAAAAATTAGAGGCTTCCACACGCAGCTCTCATTTATAATCCTGTCAATCAGGCTAAGTAAATAAAAAGTCTGTAAGATTCAACATAGTGCACATGAGCAAATGAGGAAAAAGTAATTTTTACATTTAATTTCAGTCTAATTTCTCATTACAATGGTCCCTTTATAGGAGTTACAAATACCAACACAAGAAAATTGTAACATTAAACACTAGTATCCATAAAAACAGAATTCTTATACAGTGTTGCTCCCCTGGAATGTCAACTCTAGTCAAAGGGTAGTGGACTGGTATTTACATTACATGCCACCACAAGAGAGAAAAGAGTACACTAGCAACTATGTGTAGTAACAATAAGATTGTTCTATCATATCTGACAATTTTCTGTGCTCTACTTTTCAACTAAAAGAATCATCTTTTTTTGCAAGTTCTAAATGACATCTTCCTAAAACGTACACTCATATGGAAAACTACAGGCCCAGTTGGTTTGAAAAATTCTTCCTCTTCTCTATTCTCTCTGTCTTGGTTGGAGGGGGTAATATCTATCAGCTTGCTATAGCCCTAGAAATCAGAAGCTGTGGTCCCAGTAATACCTAAGAAAAGGAAAGCCATGGAACAAATTTTCATGTAATACTGATATTTTATAGAGCTATGTATTACAGCTATGTATTGTTGGATTATATAGAGATCAGGATTTTAACACACACACACACACACAGAGCCAAAGAAGCATCTTGTTCACAAAGATTGTGTGTCTGTCTCTGTGTCTGTCCATTCATTTATCTACATGGATCAGGGAGGAGGTAGGCTCTTACTATCTGACAAAAATTTTAAGTCAGATTTCTTGACCACAAGAACAAGTTGTTAAATAATACAGGAATCTGGGAATAAAAAATTAATCAGAGTTCTTGACATTTTGTAGCTCCAATTTTAATTTTATACATAGGTCTGGATTCTCAGTGCAATAAAATAGGGCCAGACACATACTCAGCTAATGAATTAGATGCACTCCTGGGCATTACTTCTTCAATAGAAAATTTGGTGCCAAAGAGAGAAATAATATGGAAACAATACAGATAGGTTTCTACAGCATAAAAAACAGTCCAACAAGTTTTAGAAAACCTTTTTTTCAAATCTAACAATATGCATATATGAAATGAAACAACCAGGTCAGGAAAGCCTGACATAGGTAAATAAAAACATTTTGAATCTTATAGAATCCAAACACCCAGGGATGTTTATTCATCTTTCTCTCACCAGCCCCTGTTTTTCTTATGATTTCGATTTTGGTGTCCAAACATATAGATGTATGGGTTTTGGGTTTTTTTAACATGATTGGGGGAGCTGGTGAGGCAGGCTGATCTGTTTTCCTCTTTTCTCACATGTTATCGTTCATGCACACACAGTAGGGGATGATGCAACTCCCATCAAAATGAGCCAACACAATCTATGGTGAGAGCTGATGGGAGCTGCAGTCAAACAACACCTTAGAACCACATGTTCTCAGCCCTACCTTATGTTATAATTGTTTGCATTAACCCAGTAGAAACTTTAATCTTTGAAGGTTGATTCCCATGTCTTACTATGACTTTAAAAAAAACTCCTTTCAGTTTCAAATGTCATTTGCTATGCAGACTGCGGGCTATTTAATGAGAGATACAAGGGTAATATTTACCAAGTTTAAATATTATTTCAATGTTGGCCAATATGTCATAATTCTTTAGAGGCCAGTATTTACTGCAATTGTGAAAAAATATTCCTTCATATATTAATATATACATCTTATTCTTCTTTACAAAAGGAAAATCTAAACAGGCACAAATTGGCTTTATAGTTTACTATAATCCTGTATCCTTTAAAGCAGTGATATGCCTCTCCCCAGAGATGGTGGAAAGATCTAGGGGGCTGTGAGGGGAAAAGGGGATAACGAGGGGTACCTTCAGTCAAAAGCATTCGTTCTCAAACTTTTTTGCTTTTGGGACCCCTTTTACATCTACAGGTGAATATTGTGTCTCCACACTCAATGTAATATATGAATAGAAATATTTTGTTTGTTTAGTTTGCATAGATACGTAAATGTATTCATGTACACACACATAAATATATTTATGCAGCAGGGTCTCATCCCACGGAATGAGGCAGTGATCAAAGGGTGATGGAAGGAGTGGCAGGGCCCATCTCAACCCAGAGGCCATAACCCAGCAAGCTTCTCTGCTCTCCTCCTCTTGCCTTTCTCTTCCCCTTCAGGACAGAAAAGGTTTGGGAAGAGAAGGACGAGGAGGGATCAGGGCTGCCAAGTCTTATGCACCCCCTTGAGTAAGTCTTGTGTCCCCCCCCCCCGGGGTCCCACCCCACAATTTGAGAACCACTGCTAAAAAATATTGTTGTGCAAGAAAAACAAAGGAACTTTAGGACCATGGTGAGGCTGAGGATGGCATGAAACTTCTTTTCAGGGTTCCTTAAAACCATCATGAAGCCTCGCTGATTGCTCCATGTGGTGGTGTTTCCCACTCCCACAAACTCACTCCCTTCATCTTGTCTTTCACTAGTAGTAGCTCTTGTGAGGCTTGGGTGCAGGGCCTTATTTCTGTGGCTTGGAGTGGTGCCATTTTGAGACAGACTGACTAGAGTGAGAATAATAATAATATAATAATAATAAAATTTATTTTTATCCTGCCCCTCTGCATAACACAACTGGGGCAGCTTACAACATGAAAATATACATTTCAAATCCCACAATCCCACCCCCCCTTAAAATGCTATTAAACAATGATAATTTAAAACACACTTAAAATGCTAATACAAATAAACAAATAAACAGTAACTGTAGCAGAATCAGGGGAGCAAATTGGGCTGTCTTTTGATGACCAGGATATCTATTCAAGAAAGGTCTGCCGGAAGAGATCCATCTTAACAGCCTTTTTAAAGCTATTCAAGGTGGTAATAATAATAATAATAACAACAACAACAACAACAACAACAACAACAACAACAACAACTTTATTCTTATATCTTGCCTTTTCCCAAGGCAATCAAGGCGGCTCACATAAATTAAAATTAACTTTAAATAAAACATACCTTACAATAAAACAATAATAACAATAATAATAACAATAACCCCCCTTTAAAAAGAATTAAATACAATGTGAAAAATAAACATATAATTAAAAATGGCAGGTGTTCTGGGACCAGTGGGTATATAAAAGAGGGAGGAGCACAGATTGAGATAGGATGGTCTATTCAGGGAAGGCCTGCCGGAAGAGATCTGTCTTGATGGCTTTTTTAAAGCTGTCCAAGCTAGTTATTTGATGGATCTCCTCTGGCAAGGTGTCCCATAATCTGGGAGCAGCGGCAGAGAAAGTCCTCTGGGTAGTTATCATTAATCTGGTTATTCTCAGTTGCAGTAGGTTCTTCCCAGAGGATCTGAGAATGCGGGGTGGACTGTGTGGAAGGGGGCGATCCCTTAGATAGGTTGGACCCAAGACATGTAGGGCTTTAAAGGTAATCACCAACACCTTATACTGTGCTCGGACACCAATAGGCAGCCAGTGAAAGGATTTCAAAATAGGTGTAATATGATCACTCCTAGATTTAGTAGTGATCAATCTGGCTGCCATATTTTGTACCAATTGTAGTTTCTGGACTAGGTATAAGGGTAGCCCCATGTAGAGTGCATCACAGAAATCGAGTCATGAGGTTATCAGTGCATACACTACAGTTTCTAGGTCCCTTATTTCCAGGAAAGGACGCAGCTGGCATATCAGCCGAAGCTGATAACAGGCACTCCTAACCGTCGCATTTACCTGATTAGTCATCTGGAGCAATGGATCTAGGAGCACCCCCAGACTGTGAACACAGTCCTTCATGGAGAGTGTGACCCTGTCCAGGACTGGAGGTTGTATCCCAATACCTGGTTTTGGGGCCGCTACTGTGAGTACCTCCGTTTTATCTGTATTCAATCTCAATCTATTTTTCCTCATCCAGTCCATTACTGCCTTAAGACAGTCATTGGGGGAGAGACGCCATCTGAAGCCAAAGCTGAAGACCGAGACATGGAGAAATATATCTGGGTGTCATCAGCATACTTATAACACCCAGCCCCATTTTCCGAATGATCTCTCCCAGCAGCTTCATATATATGTTGAACAGCATCGCGGACAGGATGGCGCCTTGAGAGACGCCACAATTAAGCTCTTTTCTTGCGGACCAGCTGTCCCCGAGCAACACCCTCTGGAATCTGCCCGAGAGGAAGGAACGGAACCACTGCAACGCAATGCCTCCAATTCCTAATCCTCTCAGGTGGTCCAAGAGGATGTTATGATCAATTGTGTCAAAAGCCGTTGAGAGGTCCAATAGCACCAACAGGGTCACACTACCCCTGCCGATGCCCAGACGAAGGTCATCAGCTAAGGCGACCATGGCAGTCTCAACTCCATATCCTGTCCTAAAGCCAGTTTGAAATGGATCTAGATAATCGGTTTCCTCCAAGACAGTTTGGAGTTGAAGAGCAACTGTCCTCTCGATCACTTTGCTCAAAAAAGGTAGCAAGGAGACTGGCCTATAGGTGTTCATGCCCAGAGGGTCAAGGGAAGATCTTTTCAGGAGTGGCCTGCTTCCTTCAAACAGGATGGAACATGACCCTCCCTAAGGGATACACTGATGATGTCTCTAAAAAACATCCTCAAGGCATCTCCCCCGTGGATGGCCAGCCACAAAGGGCAAGGATCAAGAGGACAGGTTGTTTTCCTCACTCTACCAAGAAGTTTGTCCATGTCCTCAGTGCTCATGGATTGAAACTGAACCAGTATAATTTCATCAATGGAGTTTCTGGACACCTCGTCAATTGATTCTGTTACAGCACTGGTGTCTAAGTTGGCCCTTATCTGAGAGATTTTATCCACAAAGAAGTTGTTAAACGCATTGCAGCAGGCTGTTATAGGGTTAAGTAATGGGTTGTGCACAGGTGGAACCTGTGTCAGTTCCCTTACCAACCTAAACAGCTCTGCTGGATGGGACTCTGCAGACGCAATACGTGCAGAAGAGAAGGATTTCTGCACTGCACGTATTGCTTCTCTATAGGAATAAAGAAGTTTCCTATGACGAGTTTTGTCAGATAAGAGTTGAGGTTTCCACCAGATGCACTGTAATCACTGTCCAACACGCTAGACCACATGGCTGTGAGGAAGAAGCGGCAACAAAAAGCAGCTTTAAATTTGAGACCCTGCTTAAGCTTATGAGCTTTGCTGGAACTTGGCTGCCAGTTGGAGCTACTCTGCTGCTGCTGCTTTCCTTCACTGGACAGGCTGAGAGAAGAGGTAGCAGAAGAAACAATGCATGTGAGGGGGACATTTAAAGTTGTGTGGGGAAGGCATGTCGCTGTGGAAGGAGGGGGAGGAGTATCCAAGGTTGATTCTTGGGAAATCCTTCACCTTGGAGTGTTGTAGTTAAAATATCTCCCTTTCTATGACGGTCCAGAGTATGTAGCCTCTGTAAACCACCTATACACACACCGACTGTACCCTTCACCACCCCAACAAAAGATTAAGAGTCCTTCCTCTCCAAGAAGAAGCTTCTCCCTTTGCACCTGGTCACCTTGGGAGCAGCAACCAGGCAGCTGACTAAGCAGCAACTGAGACACCGCTTCTTGTCTGCACTGGCCACTGCCACAAGTTTGGTATTAGTGATAGGCTTCTCAGTTGCTGCTCAGCCAGCTACTCGGTTGCTGCTCCCAGGGTGACTGGATGCAAAGGAAGAAGCAACCAAGATTGCTTGTTTTAAATTTGCAGTAGAACAATAGATCTGACATCAAGAAATAGGTATTGGGAACACTTGGTTTGTAACTCAAGAGGAAAGGGGACTGCAGCTTGAAAAGGTTTGGGGACCAATGATTTAAAGGAAGGTCATTTCTCTTGCTCATAAGAAAAATCTAATTTTGACCTTATACATCACCACGTAATCAAACTAGAATTCTTCTTTTTTAAATGTCAGCATCCAACGTTCACCGTTCTGATCAGAATGCAGGTTTTGTGCAAATCTTAATATCTTCTGCTAGATCCTGCTCAGTAGCTGCTCTGACCCAAATACTGCCACAATCAAAGGCAAAAATAAAACTTGGGCCCCACACTTATTCAGCCAATCCTCTTCCTAGTCCCAATTCTCTTCCCCAGAAAAAGTAGAGCCAATGCATGTCTCTTGACTTCTTCCTTCAAAACCACATGTTGGTGAATCATGGGCCTCATTCCCACTTACAAATAAATCAGTTTACGACCTGAATGGATGGATCGGTTCAACGGTGGAGCATGGTTCACATTACATTTGCCCCAACTGCATTTTGTTGTAAAACAGGGGTAGGCAACCTAAGGCCCGGGGGCCGGATGCAGCCCCCCCCACTGCCACCGCCGCCTGCCATGATGATATTGATTATTGTTGTTATTACCTGTTCTTGGGGTTTTCTTGGCAAAATCTCCACAGGGGTTTTGCCATGGCTTTTCTGGGGCTGAGAGAGTGTGCATGCATATTTTTTAATTTTAATTTTTTAAAAAATTTATATTTATTTATTTATTTATTTATTTATGGTGCTTTGGCCCCCCCAACTATCTGAGGGACAGCAACCCGGCCCTCGGCTCAAAAAGGTTGCCTACCCCTGTTGTAAAATAATCCACTTGTCTTTCACATTGACTAATGAATCAATTCAAAATGGACCCTCTTCAGCTGGCCAGCAAATTTAAAGGGCAAATTTAAATCTATTCCGATCCGCATCCTGTCCACACTTGTGCAGAATCGATTTATTGCAAAATAAGTGGAAAAAATGAGAGTAAAAAAAAAAGTTAATTAGGTCAAGCGTCGGGGGGCCTTGCCAAACCGCTTCAGCAATTCAGCTCAAGTGTGAACCAGGGTCATTTAAACCGCTTCAAACTGGTCAGCAAACTGGTTTATAACGTAATGGGAATGAGGCCATGGTATCTTTGGAAACAAGTCTTGGGCATTTAAAGGGGATTGTTTTGGACATTTTTAATGAAGTGACCAATTAAGGCAAAATGAATTTTTTTGTATCTTCATACTTTAATCAAAGGATCTTAGAAGGAAGTCAGAGTGTAAAGTATATAAAGTATCTTCATACTTTAATCAAAGGATCTTAGGGGGAGCCAAAATTGTGTAATCTGTAAGTACTTTGGTGTATCAGAGCCGACAAAGAAGCAGGAAGCAGGAGTGATCTATTTCTGCAGCTGATCAAAACTGCTTTTCAAAAGGTCAAATATTCCATGTCAGGGTCTTTCCAGCTTCTTACCAGTCCAATATCTCTGACAAAAACATGAACTTATCTGTAGTGCATAATTTTGTAACCACTAAGAGTTTAAAAGTGTTCAATATCAATAAGACCAAACAACCAGACAACTTTGGCCTTTTAACTTAAGCTTTCTTTGTCCACGTAAGGCAAAAGTTATTGTTTTCTTTAGGGATTGAAGAATATTTTAGAATATTCAGAAGATGGTATCAAGGAACACTGATATGAGGAATCTTAGTGGTTGTCCAACTGGCAAAATAAAGTGGCTTCAAACCAACATGAAGCCAAGCTGTTTAGACAACACACAATGTAACCGACAGAAACCGACATGAAGCTGTGTTCTGGGGCTAAAAGCCAAAGCAAAAAAGAAACTCTGATACTCCATCCTAATGCCAAAAATGCACATCACTGCACCTGCATATAAACAGCACAGTGTGAGTATGGGAATGTGAGGAATTAAAAATGTGAAAGTGCAACGAACATGGCAGGTCACCAATAATGCAATGGATGTAATTATAACATACACAAACCCGACAGTCTAACAGGAGGGAATGGGGGGAAGAGGGGGCATGGACTGGGGGGACTCCATGAGTGTGCTTTGCCAGTGTGTCACTGGGCACACCAATGCACTATATGTGTAGTGTACTGCATGTGCAACTGTGTGGCCAGTCACATGGAGTGTCCAAAAGGATGGTAGCTGGGTAGGAGGAGGTAAGTAATTAGTGGTCACAGGCAGTGTGTTCATACAATGGTGTGCATACATGGTGGGAAGGTGGAAAAAAACTGAGCACCACATGGTGCAAAGAGAACATGGGTGTTTGGCCTGCCTTCGGAGCGGGCCCTGAAAACAGCTTTCCACTCGCTTTCATGAAAGCCGGTATCATCAGCCTGGTTTTTCCTGTCCATCTGCTCAGCCCCTTAGACTAATGAGAATCTTCACAGTTCAAGACTAATTCTGTGTAAAATTTGCATGTTTGTTTTATTCAAAAACACAGCTTTTTCTATGCAGGAAACAGGGGGCTTTTTGCACAGAAAATAATATTTCTTCATGGAAATACTATTTTCTGTGCAGAAAATGCTGTAATTGAGGACATTCCATGAAAAATGTGTACGTGATTGATGCCTTCTCTATGTAGGAAACAGTTTCTTCTGCTCAGAAGACAATATTTCCATTTAGACGTATTTATTTTCTGTGCAATGCAGAAAAAGAAAGCTGTTTCCTCTTCAAAAAATGCTGTTTCCTGTACAAAACGACCATTTGTGAATTTTGTGCAGAATAAGTCTCAAATTCCAATTAGGCTTCAAAAAGTCTGTCATTTTCAAAGTCTTTCTTAGAAGAAAGTCTGGGAAGAAAATTGCTAAAATTATTTGTTTCTTCTTTTAAGAAGAAAATCAGTGAAATGCATCCCTACTTTCCTGTTACCTGCCTTTATGAAAGTCATCAAGTTTTGACTGCCAGTGCCTCAATCTATTTCTACCCCTTTTGATATATAAAGTGTGTATTTCTGAGAAGCTGTGATTTAAAAAAAATGGGGGGGAGGGGGAGAAGGTTTATGGCTTATGAAATTCACACATGCACATGTGTGCATTTGTTCACATGATCATGAGCAAGTCAATAAGGCATCCCCTCTCCTCATCCCCACCAAACACAAATTGATGCATACTTCTGTTATTGACAGAAGTCCACCTAAACCTTTTTGAGCCAGGGGCCGGTCCCCCGAAGTCGTCCCTTCTGGCAGGCTGGGGGGGGGGGAATAGTGGCACAGGCGCTCACACGCGTGAACACAACACCCGCCGCCGCGCGCAAGCCCCCCGCACGCACTGCCGACTCCGCTGCCACTGCCGACGCCGCCTCCACGCATGTCGCGGCCGCCATTTTTTCTCCAAAATGGCAGCCGTGACTCGTTTGCACATGCGCAGTACTCCTGCGCGTGTGCAAACGCGTCGCGGCTGCCATTTTGGAAATCAAAATGGTGGTCGCAGCGCGCACAGCTGCACGGCGACCAAAACGCACGGCAGCGGCGGCAGGGGTCCGCCTGGGCTGGTAAGCGCGGGGCCCTGGGCTGGAACCGGCCCGCGGGCCGTAGGTTGCCGGCCCCTGACCTAAACACTATCTCACTACACATGGCGATTCAGGACATGCACATATACAGCATGAGCATGTGAAAATTATCGGTTTCAAGGCAAAATCTGGAGCTGGGGCTACATCTGTCAACTACTTAGCAAGAAGACAGATGAACAAGAGACCTTTGTTAGAAAACAGAAAAATAAACATGATCCATATCAAAGACAGTTTCAAGAAGGTATCTGGCTGTATACCTCAGACTACAGGCATTTGGCTGTATACTACAGAAATAACATTATTTGTCAGGAAGTACCAAGGTTGCTGACCATCATTCTAAAACTATCTAAACTAGCCAACAAGATTCATGGATATTAGGCTCCAACAATTTTTATCTAATGCATAACTTAGTTTTAGATACTAGGAGACAGGCAATTATAAATGGCACTTTGACTCACAATGTTGCAGAGTACAATCAATCAGAGGCTTTAAAATTAGATTTACCAGCAATCTTAATCTGTACTGCCAAATTTACAGCTGACAGCTATTTTTTCTACTTATGTGACAAATACACATTTGCATTTATGGATTGTTCATATGGAAAGCATTCCAGCAAAACATGAATCCATACTGATCTGGAACAGCATATTGCTCTTGAAAAATACATTATTTCTGAAGAATTATATTGTTGTTGGAAGCTTTAAAACTTACCAAGTTATTCAAGTCACAAGGGCCTTCCCACTAAACAGCTGCTCTGGTACTTTGGGGAAATATTTTGAATTACAAACAGAAGTTGATATTGCAAAACAGTGATATTGCAAACATTAATATTTCAACTAATGTAACTCTCATGTCCATGGTTCTGAAGTCAAATTCCAGGAGCAGCAAGATAAATGTTCCACTTTGGTGAGAACTATTTCTGTTATTAAGAGAGATGCATGGAGAGGTGGATAAACGAACAATGTCACAGCCAAAACAAAAGCACCTTAGTGATCTATATATGCATAAAACTGATATACTTTCTTCCTAAATATTCTGTTGTGTATAGAAAGATGATATTAATACAAATATACAAATTTTATGCAATATCATCTTATATATTATATGTTCATAAAGTAACAAATTGGCTTTCAACAGTATTTTTTCAAAAATGTCAGTCCCCTCTTGGGGGGGGGGGGAGGAGAGAGGGGAAGCCCTGAATTTCTTCCATGGTTTCAAAATTTCCAGAAAGTTGCATCTCTACCCCCTCTTCTGGATTTCTAGTTATTACGATGGGATGTGATTCATATGTCTTACCCACAACAATTTTGGTTTGATAGGCTGTTACGTATACTGTCAACAGTACAACAGGTAGGTAGGAACAAAACTCATGCTAACTTTGCTACCAGTACTTTAGAATGATAAAATGCATTATATTTTAACTTTATTTATATTATATTTAACTCTGTGTGACATAAAATTACTATGTACAGTTGGTCATCCGAACCCACAGATGCTGCATCCACAGATTCAAACATCCATGGCTTGAAAATATTCATAACCCCCCCCCCAAGAAAAAAAATCCTAAAAAAGAAAAGCTTGATTTTGCCATTTTATATAAGGGACACCATTTTACTATGCTACTATATTTAATTATTGAATAGAATTGAACATTCACAGATTTTGGTAACCACAGGGAGTCCTGCAACCAAACCTAAGCAGATACCAAGGGTCCACTGTATGGTATAATAAAAGTACCGTTTGTTCAGATAATAATCACAAGTTGAATTTAGTCTTCCAATCTATATGATTATTTATTTATTGGTCAATGTCTGAACTGTAAGAAACACCTGAAAGGCTTTACTTTTGCCAGTTTATGAGGTCACAGAAAAAACAAGAACAATAATAAAAACACAAGAAACTACCAGCAGTAGTAAAATAATTTTGCATCCTCGTGTCGTACAAACTGCATCCAAACAAGAGAACCTATTTCTTTCAGTGGCAGAGACAAACATAATAATCTGAAAATAATCAAATCCACAAATGCTTAACCCACAAACGTGGAGGAAATACTGTATACAATTACAGCACTTTGACGCTGGGATTGGTGATTGAGGGGAAGGGCTTTTAGGATCCTCAGCCAGAGAATCCTCCTCTGGTGCCTCTGACCAAAATGTTATGGGGGAAAATGTTATGGGATATTTTTCTTTTAGAATGATTAATGAAATATTTAGGAGAAGCTGTTAATATATTTACTCCACCAAACTTATTTCTAAATAATTTTAGGCCTCTGTCTAAATAATTTTAGGCCTCTGCCATGACCTCTGAGGGAGACAAGAGTAGCCAGCCACTTCTGGACTTCACCCCCTCCTGACTGTCATCCCCTTTTTCTTGTGTTTCATGTCTTTTTAGATTGTAAACCTGAGGGCAGACATGAGGGAAGGGAACTGTGAGATTAACAACTGTAAACTTATGTAAAGCTCACGTAAAATACACTGATGGTACTATATAAATACATGACAATAATAATAATAATAATAACAACAACAACAACAACAATAATAATAAATTATTTATTTATAGCCCACCCAATCACAAAGAATCCGGGCAGGTTACAACAATAAAATGCTCCTACCTTCTATTTAGGTCTTTCAGCAGAATGTCTTACTTTCCTACCTTCCTTTTCTTTTCTCCCATCTTCACTACAACTCTGTTTTCAATTGCAGGAACTGCATATACTGATTTACAAGGGAATTGATTTGTAAAGGAAACCCTCTGGCTTTTCTTCGCAAACGAAGATTCAGGAAGGACTCATCCCACGCTTTTTGCAAGCGCGCTGATGACTAAAAAGGCCAATCCGAGATAAACAAGTCCAGTTGCAGAAAGCACAGCAGAAGATCTCCTTGGGTGGTGTTTCCGGGTTGTGATTCTTTCTGCGTTGTCGTTTCTCTTTGAGACTTGTTCAGCATGACTTCTCAAATAAGGCTGCAGCATTGTGGATAGTGCGTCTCCATGCCTCCCGATGTGAGGCCAGGGTGGACCATTGTTGGTGATCAATTTGGCCGAGCCTGAGATGTTGTTTCAGAGAGTCCTTGTATCGCTTTTTTGGAGCTCCCCTCTTACACTGACCCGTGGCAAGTTCACCGTAGAGTACTATTTTTGGAAGGCGATGGTCCTCTATCCTAGAAACGTGCCCTGCCCAGCGCAGCTGCATTTTCAATAGCATGGCCTCAATGCTGGTGATCCCTGCTTGCTCAAGGACAGCAACATTCGTCATATAGTCAGTCCAGTGTATATTTAGGATTGTGCGTATACAGCGCTGATGAAAGCGTTCAAGGAGTCGTAAGTGTTGGCGATAAGTGACCCATGTTTCAGACCCATAAAGGAGAATAGACAGTACAATGGCTCTATACACACTGATTTTTGTGCTCCGCCTCAGGTGTTTGTTACTCCAGACTCTTTTGTAAAGTCTTCCAAATGCGCTATATGCCTTTGCTAATCTGTGATCGATCTCTTTGTCAATCTTGGCATCTGAGGAGATGATGCTTCCCAGGTAGGTGAACTGCTGAACGGACTTAAGCACAGATTTGCCTACAGCAATGTGGGGACCATGGTGTTTGTCCTGTGGTGCAGGCTGGTAGAGAACTTCCGTTTTCTTCAGGTTGACTTCCAGCCCAAATATTTCTGCAGCTGTTGCGAAACAGGATGTTAGGCGCTGCAGAGCTGCTTCTGTGTGGGCAACAAGGGCAGCATCGTCAGCGAAGAGCAGCTCACGGACTAGATAGTTTAGAGTCTTAGTGCGAGCCCTCAGACGGCTTAAGTTAAACAAGCTACCATCAACACGGTAACGTATATAGATGCCGTCTTCTTCTTCGAGCTCTGCTGCAGCCCTTTGGAGCAGCATGCTGAAGAAGATTGTAAATAAAGTTGGAGCAAGAACACAACCTTGCTTCACTCCATTAGTTATTAGAAAGGGCTCTGAAAGAGCATCGCCATATTTGACTTGACCATGCTGGCCCTCATGTAGCAAGATAATCATTTTGAGGAATTTGGGGGGGCATCCTAGTCTTTCCAGGATCTGCCATAGACCTTTTCTACTCACAGTGTCGAATGCTTTGGTGAGGTCAACAAATGTTACATAGAGTCCCTTGTTCTGCTCTCTACATTTCTCTTGCAGTTGTCTAAGGGCAAATACCATATCTGTAGTACTCCTATTGGCTCTGAAGCCACACTGGCTTTCAGGAAGGAGTTCTGCAATAGCAGGAAATAATCTGTTCAGGAGTATCCTTGCAAGTATCCTAAAGGAAACCCAAGGCAAGAACATTTAAATTGCCTGATTTTAATAATCACAAGTGACATTTCCAATGATTATTTATCTACAGATAGGATAAACTGACATTTTAAAATCTATGTGGCATGATCCACTTAACTACTACTTTTTTATCAATTTGTTGTTGTTAACTGTCTTTGCGTCGATCTTGACCCATGGGGACATCTCCAGGTCCCCCTGTCTTCTACTGCTCTGCCCAGCTCCAGCAAACCCATATTCGTGGTCTCTTTAATAAAGTCCATTCATCTAGTATGTGGCCTTCCTCTCTTTCTACTTCCCTCCACTTTTCCTAACAGCATTGTCTTTTCCAACAATTCATGCCTTCTCATGATGTGTCCAAAGTACTACAATCTAAGTCTTGTCATCTTGGCTTCTAGGGATATTTCTGGCTTGATCTGTTCTAGGACCCATTTGTTTGTCCTTTTGGCTGTCCATGGGATCCTCAGCACTCTTCTCCAGCACCACATCTCAAATGCATTCATTTTCTTCCTATCATCTTTCTTAACTGTCCAGCTCTCACATCCATACATGGTAATAGAAAAAACAGTGGCTTTGTTTGATTCTGACTTTTGTGCTGAGTTGCATGTGTTTGCATTTTATGATCATTTCTAGTATTTTTATAGCCACCCTCCCCATTCTTAATTTTCTCCTGATTTCCTGGCTGCAGTCCCCATTCTGATCAATGTTTGATCCCAGATATGAGAACTCTTTTACTATTTCTATTTCCTCACTGTCTAGTTTGAATGTGTGTAAGTTCTTTGTGGTCATTATTTTTGTTTTCTTTATGTTCAGCATTAAGCCTGCCTTTGCACTTTCTTCTTTGATCTTCCTTAGTAGATGTTCCAGGTCTGTGAGGTTTTCTGCTAGTATTATGGTGTCATCAACATATCTTAGATTGTTGATATTTCTTCCTCCTATTTTCACTCCTCCCTCTTCCATGTCCAAGCCTGCTTTCCTACAATATGTTCTCCATATAAGTAGGTAGGTAGGGTGATAGGATGCAGCCTTGTCTGACTCCTTTGCCAACTGAGGACTATTCTGTTTCTCTATGGGCCTCTGCAGACGGGCCCTTTGCGGCATGTTGGAGGCAGAGAAGGGGAGGAGCAGCCGCACGCTGGCTGCCCCAACCCCTCCCCAAAGACGTCCTGACACCATATGCTGTTACGCATGGCACATGGTGTCAGGACGTCCTCCTGGTGCAGCGTCTTCACAAGCTGTGCCGGAAGAGGCAGAAAAGAGCCATGCACTGGCTCTTGGGGCAGCTTTTTGCCGCCTCTAATAGGAGCAGCATTTTGCCGCTCTTTTAGAGGTGGCAAACGGGAGAATCAGGGCCACTGTGTGTGGTAGCAGTGGCCCCGATCCTCTGCTTCCCAGGGCGGCCTAGGGCCGCCCGTCCGATCCCCCCTATGTTCTGTTCTGACAGTAGACTCTTGTCCTGCATACAGATTCCTCATCAGGACCATCAGATGTGTTGGCACTCCCATCGCTTTAAGGGTGTTCCATAGCCGTTTATGATCTAAGCAGTCAAAGGCTTTGCTATAGTCTATAAAGCACATGATGTTTTTCTTTTGGAATTCCCTGGTGTGCTCCATTAGCCGTCATATGTTTGCAATGTGATCACTAGTGCCTCGTGAACCCCGATTGGACCTCTGGGATCTCTCTTTCCATGTATGGTTGGAGTCTATGTTGCATGATTTTGCTTCCATGGAAGATCAGTGCTATGGTCCTATAGTTGTTGCAGTCTCTTGTGTCTCCCTTTTCATGGATGGGGATGTATATTGATCACTTCCAATCTGTTGGCCATCATTTTGTTTTCCATATCTGTTGACATATTTTGGTTAGCACTAAAGTTGACTCTGTCAATGTGGATTGCAGCAGTTTGATTGGAATATAATCTGTTCCTGGAGTCTTGTTTTTTGCCATTTCGTTTATTGCAGCTTCCACCTCAGTTTTTAAAATTTGGGATTCACCTTCATATGGCTCTTCATTCCATGTATCTTTATGTTGTCATCTCTTTTATATTAGTCTTCTGTGTATTGCATCCATCATCTTTTTATTCCTTCCTGGTCTTGAATTATGTTATTTTTATTGTTGTAGACTGTGTCCAAATCCTTAGTTTGAACTTTTCCTTGATTTCTCGAATCTTGTGGAGTAGGTCATTCTTCTTTTTTTGTTGTCTTCTGCTTCTCTACATTTGTTGTTCTAGTGATTTCCTTATCTTTGTGCACTAGCTGTTGTACTGTTGCATTCATGATTCCTAGTTTATTCCTATCTCCTTTTTGTTTTGTTTCTCTTTTTTCCTTTATTGCTTGTAGCATTTTATCTGTCATTCATTGTTTCTTCAATTTCCTTTTGTCTGTTGGAAGTGTCTTTATGCATTCTTCTTTTATTATGTCCCTGGCTTCAGACCAAAGCTCTTCCAGTTCACGATCTATTATTCTTAATACTGCAAATTTGTTCCTTATATTGTCAATGAATTCTGTGGAAATGTTGTTTAAATTGTCTTTCTATTAATATCTCTCCCTAACTCCTGACAGTCTATCCAGAAACTGTACACATGTCTACACACACACACACACACACACTATAAAAACATCTTAAAACATCAGAGACAGATGGTAAACCATCAGGATTTAAAAATAACAAGCCAATCAGCCAAAAAGCTCCTTCTTAATGTGTGCTTACAGTCTAAACAGGTGCTGAGTAACATTAAAATTATGTAAACTATTTGTAACACACAGTGGCTGAAGGCACTACCACCGAGTTTTGGGACATCATAACAGGGTGGGTCCTACTCAAGTCATCAAGCCTGCAAACAACATCATTGTTCAATGCTGGCAGCACAGCCAGTCTAAATATCTCTTCTGATTTAGCTAAATTAATATCCAAGCCCACTGGACAAAGTTTAGAACATTACTATTTGAAAATCACTCACTGCTTTTTGACAACATATCCATACAGCAAAGTGTATACATCCAAAACCCACAAAACAGTTATACCTTTATTAGGCCATTAAAAATATGCAAAGTACATTTTGGAAGCTTCAAAGTGTAGCTTCAAAAGCTAGCAACATGTATTTTGTGCATTGTTGTTGGCCTTATAAAGGTATCGCTGTTTTGTGGATTTGGGATGTTCTTGTACTTTGCTTTTTGAAAGTTAGCTGGTGCTGTTACTCATTACTAAGAGTGAGTTGTTATACTGCTTATTCTTATAAACTTTAGCTGCGGCCCAACATCGTCACATGTGAATATGATGTTACAGCTCTTTCATTTCAGCTGCATCTCATGGTGCCACCTCTCAAACCTCTCCACTTTTTCAACCTGGTAGCACCCCAACCAGATTGGGTCAATGGGGAATTACATCTACTTTTCCAGTCATGGTGTGCATTGAGAAAAGGCAGCTGGGGAGACCAGTGGGGGGTGAAGGGGTGCTCATGTTTGGTCATTATTGAATGTAAACATAAATCCCCAACAGTTACAAGGTTGTAATTACCACTTATAATCTTGTAACTATTGAACAGAATGACAGCCTTCATTTTTATTGTATTTTTTTAAAACACTTAAAAATATAAAAATGGCCCCAAAAATCCTCTAAAGCAACCACCCCCAAAGTACTATAAGTAATAACATATTTTAAAAAGTAACATGAGCAAGCAGTAATTTTTCTTCATTACACTAGAAAAATTAATGCCACTGGCAGTTACTTGCACTTGCTTTTTAAATGTAGCCAAAAAAGTAATCTTTTCCCAAAAAAGTAATGAATTACAGGTAAAACCATTATCTGTAAGAGCTTACTTCCAAGCTCTGTCTTTCCTTGCATATCCATGACTACACCCAAATGCAGAAACAATCCCCTCCAGCTCACACTGTAAATTAATTAATATATTTGTCACGTTCATTGTAAATATGGGAACTGTAAATCACTTTGATCACTTACTTTCATTTAAAAGAAATTACAGGCTTTGGAGTGAGTTTTTCTGTAACATCATTTTCTACTTACCCATTAAGGATAGTATTTTTCCCCCCCCAGGTGTAGTGAATCTGACCTCAAATACCATAACTGGTAAATCCAGTCAAAATGTGTATTTTGAACACAGCTCAGACAGAGCACTAAATTAAGAAACAGACTAGAAGCAGTTTTAATCAGAAATGCAAAGCTATCATACAAAGGGAAGATAGGAAAGAAAAATTACCATCAAATAACAAATAAATGCCTTTCTGTTCTCAGGCTCTTAAAACTAGTAATGTTAACATTTTAAAATGCAACAGTGGCTTTACTATCCTTTTAAATGGAGTGCTGCTAATCTACCTTGCTGTGTTTGCATGTCTTGTTTTATTAGTTTTGACTTTTATCATTTCATTGTTGAAATGTATGGCTTTGTTAGCTGACCTGGATGGCAAACTTATTCTGATGTTGCAAGATATAATGCAAAATATTTGTGTTTGTACCACAAAACCTACTACGCAACACATTTCATTTATTTAATATATTCTGATGTCATATGATATAAATTATGTAAATAATTATAAAATAAAATAATATTTATTTTTCTAGTAGCATGAGGCTCACTGCCCAGCAAAGCATATTTAATTGTCAAAAGTGTTCATGTTAAAAGTTCCCACCATGCATTAAATTACCTTTTGGCCTTCCTAATGACTAGGGCAAGTTACACATGTTCCAGTGGCATGGTACTGGGAGCCCATGCCCAGATCATTAGTTGGCAAAGCATGGAAGCATCGAAAATCATGACATCAGGTCAATCAATGGTAGATTCCTCTAGATCTTATGTACAGGGGGTGGGGGAAATAAATACGCAGTTTCCATTTCAGCTGCTTTATTTAATGAAATAGGCAGTTCCAGCCTTAATCTTGCTACACAATATTTCCAGCCAATACATGAAGTGATTGGTCCTAATGAACACATTAGCCTACTATATAACCACTTTTATTCATGGACCAGCAAAGCTACCTTTATTTTTTTCATATCTGTATTAAATAAAATAGACCCTCCCCTTTTTGCTTCTAGCCCCTCATTCAAAATTCAAGTTGAAACTCTGTACAGGGGACCTCTGGTATCTGCTGAGATTTGATTCCAGGACACTCTTTCCCAAGGGTTACCAAAATCCATGGATGCTCAAGTCCCATTAAATACAATGGCTTACACCTGCCCCTCTGTTTTCGCAGATTTGAAGTCTGTGGTCTTGATTAGTCATGGAGGGGAGAGCTCTGTTAAATTAAATGGCGTGCCTGCCCGTGGCGTGCATGCAGGGCCATGTCCTGGAGCATGCAGCCATTCAAGCCAATGAGGCTTGATTATTAGTGAGTTTCCATTTTCACCGGGGGGGGGGGGGGGGGTCCAGAACGGATCCCATGAAAACAGAGGGGCTGCTGTAGTAAATTATATAAAATGGCAGAATTAAGCTTTGGTTTTTGGAATTTATATATATATTTTAAATAGTTTCAACCTGTGGGTGGTTGAATCCACGGATAAAGAATCCATGGATATGGATTTGGACAACTAAAAACACTCTGTTGAATGTCGAGGCATCTACTGCATTGTCCTAATGAGTAATGGCTGCCATAAACAGGCAGACTTTGGGGGGTTGCAAACTGCCAGAAATAGTGTGAATTCAGTCCACTTTTAGGGTTAGGGTTAGAGTTAGGGAACCATGGGAACTGTATTTTATTGTGGCATCAGAGTTGTCTGACAGAGAAGGCTCAATGTCTCAGAAAAATAACAGTTCCCATGATTCCCTAGCACTAACCCTAACCCTAAAAGTGGACTGAATTCACACTATTTCTGGCAGTCTGCAACCCCCCTTAGTCTTCTATTTTATAAATTAGAAATCAGTATCTTTTAAAAAATTATCTAGATTCTTCACTCCCAGTGATCCTTGACTCCTGGCCATTCCAGTTAGACCTGATGGGAGTTGGAGTTTAACAAGAGGTAGAAGATCCTGGGTTTGGCACTCCTGCTCTATAGGCAGATTCAGGTGATTAAATTATTCATCAGAGTAGCTTAGTCCTTTGAGGCTTTTTCCATATGGTGCCTTACAGCTCTATGCCTGCCCGAGAATTCATATTTATTGGACGGATTCTCCTTTGTGTCCCACTAGTAGGGGAAATACGTTGTTGAACAACATGGAAGATGGCCTTCTCTGTGGTGGCACCCCAGTTGGGGAAGGCCTTCTCCCTTGAGGCCTGATTGGGAACAATGTCAGTATCATTTTCAAAGTCAAAATTTGGCTTTTTATTAAAGCCTTCGGTCTTAATTGATTTTATCCATGCAGTACATGTACTTTTATTGCACTATTTCAAACTGTTTAAACCAGTTTTAAATCGTCTGGTTTTAAACTGATAAATGATTTAATATATGTTTACCATATATACTCACTATAAGTCTATAAAATTATGCCCAAAATTTGACCCCAAAATTCCAGGTCACTATGGTAATGTGATGGCAGCTCTTTCAGATTTCTTTTTTTCTCCTGAGCCAAACAAAAAGAATCCTGAGTTTGCTGTTAAACAAACAAACAGAGACCTTCTCCTGCCTTTATTGGAACCAAAGTTGAAATAAAAAGCCTCAATTAAGAGTCTCTCTTGCTGCAGGCATACATACACACACTGAAGGACTCTCCAAGTTTTACCCTCGACTTATCCATGGGTCATGGCACAATCCATAATTTTGGCCTCAAAACCTGCCCTCGACTTGTACATCAGGTCGACTTATAGTTGATTATATACAGTAGTCTTTTATTGTTGTTATTTATTGTTTTAAGTTGTTTTTCTTGTAAGCTGTCCTGAGATTTTCAGACATAGGATGGGACATAAATATTTAAACAAACAAACATTTTTATCTCCCACAACACAATTCTATTACCAAGGGATTTTATCAATAAGAAAATCTGAATCAACTCTCAATCCAACAGATGCTATCAGCAATACTGAAGGCAATCAAGGTAGTTCAAGGTGGTTCATAGTGCAAATGAATCACAAAACAAGTGTTTCCAAGAGACCTGCACATGCTTCCACAGTCACTTAAAAAGCTATATATATATATATATATATATATATATATATATATAAAAGCTAGAGTTGTACTGAGAAACAGTAGACATTGATGCTATTCAGAGTTCATTTACATAACAAGGATAACTCCAACCATCATTTCCTGCAGAATTACAGCACAATTTCAAATGGCATTATAATGATTATTCCTGATCAAAAAAACCAGACTAAGGGGGGTTGCAGACTGCCAGAAATAGTGTGAATTCAGTCCACTTTTAGGGTTAGGGTTAGTGCTAGGGAATCATGGGAACTGTTATTTTTCTGAGACATTGAGCCTTCTCTGTCAGACAACTCTGATGCCACAATAAAATACAGTTCCCATGGTTTCCTAACTCTAACCCTAACCCTAAAAGTGGACTGAATTCACACTATTTCTGGCAGTCTGCAACCCCCCTATGTCATTTACAATGAGGCGGGAGCATTCCTGGAGAAAAATACCTCAAACAAGTCTCTTGCCTTTCAGTTGTTCTTTCTCCTTTAAAATCTCTTCACACCGAAGGCTGAATTCAGAGAGCCACTTCAAGGGCATCTAAGGATTTGCACATGCTTGTTTGGTTCTGATTGTCTTTAAAAATTCAGCTTCTTACAAACCACATTATAAACAGCTTTTTGAACTCTTGCTCTCACCTGCATGTTTTAAAAGTATCTATAAAAGGATAGCCTAGTTTAAAGCAATTTTAGAGGAGCTCAGACACAGCAAGTTAACTATCTGTGTAACTTGTGGTATACAGCAGTGCTTCTCAGGCTATCTGCTGTGGAGGAATGGCAAGTACAGTATTTATTTATTTATTTATTTAACTTCTATGCTGCCTTTCTCCCCCCAAAAGGGAGTATTTTCACCCAATGTGCCAGAGTTGACTAGAATATTTATGCCCATTGTCTACAACACCAGGAACCATCGCTATGTACGGAGGTAAGAACTGGGCAGTAAAGAAAATGGATAGAAAAACCAACTCATTTGAGATGTGGTGTTGAAGAAGAGTGCTGAGGATACCATGGATGGCCAAAAAATCCTAGAACTGATTAAGCCTGAGCTCTCCCTGGAAGCCAAGATGACTAAAATTGAGGCTCTTGTACTTTGGCCACATCATGAGAAGTCATGATTCACTAGAAAAGAAAACAATGCTAGGAAAGATGGAGGGCAGTAGGAAGAAAAGAAGACAGCACACAAGATAGATGGACTCAGTCAAGCAGGAACCAGCCCTGAGCGGTTGAAGACAGTGGATGTTGGTATTATCTCACTCACAGGGTCACCAGGAGTCAAAGTCGACAAAGGCAGTTAACAAACAATTTAATGCCTTTTAAAACGTTCGTACTTCAGATGGTTTTAGATGTTTGTTTTATTTATCTTGCAAGATGCTTTGAATCCCATTTGAGAGAAACATGGTATATATAAAAATAAATAATTCCTGCTGCCACTCCCCCTAGTCTTATAAATCATAAATAAATCATCAAATCAAAAATGAAATTCTATATCGGTGTTAAAAACACAGGTCTCAGGTCCCCAGTTCAAATTGTTATTTCTTCCATGAATCTACTTCAACATCTCAGTCAACTTTTCCTTCAGTTTTAACTCTTCCCCTGCCTTAACCAAACTTCACAACCATATTAATACAAACCTGTATTACAGGGCTGTTGTAAATATGAACTAATGTTCAAAGACTACTAAATGATATGTAAATTGTAAGTATTACTACTAAATAAATTTAACTGAAGTAATTAGAGGTTTTATTACTCTCTGAAGTGCTCAGTAATACTCTGGATCATATCTTCCATTAACTTAGTATTTTCCTTTAAAAAAAAACTCAGATGTTCCATCTTCACGTTTAATAAAGTATGAATTACATGGTGGGAAAGAAGAGTAACTGACACTGAATTCACATTCTACATTTTTGTTTTCTTGGCCATGCAAAAGGAAAATTTTTTGCTTGCCTGCATCTGTATCTGTAGACATTTAATATTCATGTAACATGCAAAATGTTTTGGATCAGATAAGAGGTGAACCTGAACCATTTGTCTTCAGTTTCAAAAGAAAAACAAAACTTTTCTTCTATGCTTTAGAAGGTTTGGGTGTTTTCTCACAGACAGCTGCAGAGAACACAACAAAAATTATTTCAGTTATGTAGACAGTGGATCATGAGCTGCACAAGATTGTAATTACACCATAGATTGGCTCTCTGAGCTATATTAAGATGCTGAAATTTTCAGGGCTAATTTAAAATGTGCCTCACCCTTATAAGCTCTACATAATTTTTGAAGAAGACTGGAGCACCTTAAAGACTAACAAGTTTTCTTTGGCATAAACTTCATTGACTGAAGCCCATTTAATCAGATGCCACATGGACTGGAAATCTACACATGAAACTTGTTAGTCTTAAAGATGATATAAGACTCCTTGCTGTTTCATTCATTCAACCTTAGAATGAGATGTGATAGAAGAGTACAAATTGCATTTGGTCATCTTCATCTCTTCATTTTTCTGTTCCTCATGGTGTATAATCCCAGCACTCTGTGGCCAGCATTTTTCCACAAGCTCCCAGGATGGGATAAAAAGTTCCTTGGCAGAGAGTAGGCACAGTAAGTGTCCCAATGAATTCAACTCAATAAAACCAAAGAAAGCAGTGAGACCTGCCTCAGTACCAACAGTCCTGCACATCTTTTAATCAAAAGGTACCCATTTCCATAATGTATTTTTTGTTCATTGCCCCAAATTAAACAAATCAAGCTTGACAGGACATCTTGAATTCTGCCTAAATTCCACTACAAAAGATGGCAACTGGCCTGGCTAAGATTAATATACTAAGCTCTATCAAGCCCATGAAAGGGCAAAAAGAAGAACTTTAGGAGGACGGTGTCTGCACTCACTAGCCAAAATTTCACCGTAAACAGCACCGAGAAATACTTGCTCTCTCATTCTTCCCAGTACTGGCACAAGTGACAATAGGTACAGAACAATATATATATATATATATATACCCCAAACACTTGCTATAATGTGTTCTCTTTACCTAGGCTGTCTTTGAAATATATTTCTATTCTATGATTTACAACAGAAGTAGGCAAAAGTACAACCTTGGAAGGCAAAAGTACAACTCCTCCAGGCTAACCAAACTTCTGGCCAATAAGAGGTTTTGAGGAAGGAACTGATTTGTCACTCCTGGAAGCTTGCAGGACTATTTAAATCAGGGGTCAACAACCTAAGGTCCGCGGGGCAGATGCGGCCCCCGGAGGCCTTCGGACTGCCCCTGCCCAGTCCTGCCGCCGCTGCTTTTCGCGGCTGCAGGGGTCCTCTGGGGTGCCATTTTGGATTCCAAAATGGTGCCCTGGAGTCTCACGGGAAAGGTCGCACAAGACTCCGGGCACCCCGGAGGACCCCTGTGGCCGCGCCGGACCTCTCAGAGGCCCAGCGCGGTCGAGGGAGCCCTCCTGGTAGTGCGTGCACCGCCGCAGCCTGGGGGCATCGGGGACAGGAGGACCGGCCCCACCCCCAAAAAGGTTGCCGACCCCGGATTTAAATAGATTGAAGCCCTCCCACCCATATTGTTTAACCTTCAAAGCATCTCTCTCTCTCTCTCTTTCTTTTAAAGTAGAGGTAGAATTCTGGACCTCCTCCTGCTCCTCCTGCTCCTCTCACATATTTGGTAGTTTATGCAGCCCCTGGAAGGTCCTGAGACAGAAAAAAATTGACCCAAACCTACAGCAGTTACCCAACTCCTGATTTACACAAATCAAAAGCTGACACAGATGTACAGCCAAATTCCTCTCTACACCACTAGCTTGCCTCACACACCCATCCATATTACATAAGGGAAAGATGGCAGAGCAAGGAGAAAAATATGTTGCATTTCTCTTCACTGTGCTACTTTTGAGGGGGAGGGAGGTCTTGGAGGAATTATGGCTGGTGGATCACACACTTAAACTCATCACAGGAAAGGCAAGATATAAATAAAACTAATCATTGAATGAAGTATACAAGGAGTTGTCCAGGTTTTTGATATTTAGGACAATAGTCCTAAAAGGCTCAAGTCCTCTATGGTGTAGTCTACACATACATGTATTATGCAAATTGCTGTAGATTTTTGCACATTCCCATCGACATTTAATTCTTTTCACTTTCCTGGACAAATGCACATCTATTTGCCCTCTCTCTGCCAAAAATCTGAAGCCATGCAAAGTGGATGGCTAGCCACATGTTCATAACATGAATCCTTGCGGATATTCACTGGTACTCATTTTTCTGCTGAGTTTATGGAATTTTTCAGGGTGGGGCACAAAATCCCAAATTCTTCAGAATTGCATCTGGCTTAGATTAGAATGGGGAATATTATACCGTAATCATGTAGACAAGACCTATGACTTTGTTTTTAGAAACTATCTTGTAGATAACTGGAATTATCATGGCTCAGTCAAGATGTATGTTCACACATCTTTTCAATCTGAATTGGTGAGTGTACAATCATTTTGTCTCTGGTATGAAAGCTCCATATTCACAACTGTGATTAGACTAATCAAATATATGATGCTTTCATTTTTATTTCAGAAAATGCTGTAAGCAGCTTCACCAAAGTTTAGCAGTTTGATTGGATGATTTTTTATTTTTTTTACTGTCAGACCATTAACTGATTAATAATTGGGAATATACTCATTTTCACCAATTTTTAAATTATTTTATGGGTTATGAGTGTTAAAGTCTGAACCATCTTGGTATTTATTGTGGAACAATATAGCAATAGTGGGACAACATAATATATTGTAATTCTACAGCTGGTAGAAATATTCCAGAACATGATTATTTCTTTCACTTTCTATAGGAAGCTTGGAAAGATAAGCAGATCTTTTCCTTTTCACACCATCCAATGCATGCACTTATTAACTAAGAAATCAGCCATAGCACTCCTAATTTTGCTTAAAGAAGTTATGAAAGATTACACAACATTAATTCAAAAATTCAGATGATCAATATCACAGTGGCACTTCAACACAACTGCTGTAACTGCCTGATGGAAGGTCTCTTCTGAAGTACATTAGTTTTCCTCCTGTTCCCTATGGGTTTGCACAAAAATAACAACATAGACACATGCATACTAGGAAAACACATGATCTCTACAGTGAAATCTATTCTCTACAAAGACCTCAGTTAATAAATAAGATATGTTCATGGACATTACTTCTTTAACAGAAAATTTGATAACAGAGACAGAAATAGCATGGAAAGAATGGGGATAGGTTCCTGCAGCATGCACACACAAAAAGAGCAGTTCAACAAGTTTCAGTAAACATTTTATTCAGAATTTACAATAGGTATGTGAAATGAAGAAATCAGGTCATATCAGGTAAGTTTGCATAAGGAAACAAAGACATTTTGAATCTTCTAGAGGCACGTTAACATTTCTTCCAAAATATATCCAGTGATAATTTTGGTCTTTTCCTATGGTTTCCATATTGGTGACCAAATATTTAGATCTGTTTTTTTAACATGCTGGGGGATCTGATGAGGCAGGTTATCTGCTTTTCCATTTTCTCTCTGTTTTGTTGTTCAAGCATGCTCAGTAAAGGGAATCTGGAGGCAGCTGCAGTTTACCTTGCCTGTTGCAGGCAGACATACACAACTACAGCAAGATCAATTAGTGAAGAATCTCATCCTTTCCCAGGTTAAGCTTTATTGCATTATCTACTGCAGACACAGTGCTGCAAACAACCACTGAAAACTTGTTTCTCCAAATACCAATGTTCCTTTAAAAACTTCCAGCAACAGAGGACAAAAAGAAAAAGAGGAGGCTGGGTGGGTGTACAGAGACTTTGTAAAAAGGGGCTTTTTTGTTAGAGGATTTTTAAACAGACTTATGTCTGTACTTAAACAGACTTATGTCTATACTTATGTGAGTAACAAGGGTTTTTACACACCTCTATCACACTGGGTGCAACCATTGGGGAATTCACTAAACACAACAGGGAAGAGGTAATGAATGGGAGGAGCCACCTGAACATATCTTATGGTCTTCTCCCTCCCACCACGATACAATTCCCCTTTGTTTAAATATTTGTAACTCCTTAATACTTGTTGCTATTAGGAGCAATTGTATTACAAAGGCATAGAGAATGAAGTCTTTGAATTAATGCTTTAATTAATATATGCTACAAATAGTTCATGTATTAATTAAAGCATTAATTCAAAGCATTTAATTAATATACGCTACAAATAGTTCAGAGCCAGCATGGTGTAGTGATTTGAGCATTAGACTGTAACTCTGGAGACCAGGGTTTGTCCCAGCTTGGCCACGGAAACCCACTAGGTGACCCTGGGAGAGTCACACACTCTCAGCCACAGAAAATTTCATGATAGCCTTAGTGTCACCATAAGTTGGAAAAGACTTGAAGGTACATAACAACAACAACAACAACAACAAGTTCATAACCTACAAAGCAAGAAGAAAATTTGGTCTATATGCACTATTGCATCACAGCACTCAGGAAAACAATCCTTGAGGAGGGAACTAAAGGGCAGGGGAGCAGGAAGCAGCTAGGTAGTGGCCAAAATTTCACTCACCAGTGATTGATAGCACTGAATTTTCATCCCCAACTCCCTTGCAGGAGTTGAGGAAAGCTGGGGAAAGGAGTTGGGGAAAGCAACTGTGGGGGATGTTCTAGCTCTCCTCAGCTGCTTGGGAGAATGCAGGGAAGACTGCCACCTTCCACTTATGCAAACAGACATGAATGCTATGAAACATAATAGATAAAAGCCTCTTCTAGGAAGGAAATCTTTCGTAAAGGTAAAAGAATGTCTAGTTGTGTCTGATTGTAGGGAACGGTACTCATCTCCATTACTAAGCTGAAGAGCCAGCATTGTCAAAGACTATCTGGTGGTCCTGTGGCCAGCACAACTGCACAGAATGCTGTTACCTTCCCACCAAAGTGGTACTATTTATTTACTTGCACTTTTACATGCTTTCGAACTGCTAGGTTGGCAGAAGCTGGGGCTAGTGACAGGAGCTCACTCTGTCCTGTGGCACTTGGGTCTCAAACTGCCAACCTGCTGATCTTGCAATCACCAGAGGCAGTGTCTTAACCACCAAGCCACTGTGTCCCTCTATATTTCATAGTTTTATCAAAAGTGCCACAATTATGGCATTTCCTTTTTAGGTCTATGCAACTTTGTAGTATTTTTACCAACTGCTATTCTACTTTTAACTGACAACACACTCCTATGTGTGGTTAGTATAACACCTGAAAATGGTTAAAGGGTTACAGAGCCTGACCTCAACTTCCATACCTCCATGCCCATTCAATGTAACATGTGACCCATCATGCAGTACTTTTGTAATCCATTATAAGTAATTTCTAAAAACATGGAGATTTTCATAGGCTTAAAAGATAAATACTTTGCTAGTTTGAGCAAATTTTGATTTACAGATAGTATGTAGAATATAATCAATCTATAAATTATTTCTAAAACTATGTGTACTGCAGGACTGCATATTAGGCAAGTTTGTATAACACGGGCTCATTTACATGCATCTGAAAAAAATATGTTCTCTCCAGACATTTTCTAGGTTGTCCAGCACAATTCTACAGTATGCTTTGCCAGAAGTTGACCATTAGAGTCACACTGAAGGACCTAGAAAATGCCTAGAGAACTGTTCTTTCTAGGAATCTCTAGGTCTTCCAGAGTGATTCTGTGGTCTTCCAGCAGAAGCATACCACAAAATCTTGCTGGAGGGCCTAGAAAATGCTTAGAGAGAACACTTTGTCATTCATTTCAAGGTAAGAGAAACAGTGTTGCAGATTATATACAAAAATCATATTATGCTAAGGGTCCCAGAATGGATCCCTCGCGTAATACATGGTCCTACTGTACACATCCCATTTAACTTTACAGCAGGCATTGATTCAAACAAATAGGGGCCTCTTCTCTATATATATTAGGCAGGCTTCAGCGTAAGAAACTACACAAGAAAAGACAGAGTCTCTGTACACACACACACAACCTCTCATGAAGAACAGGGGGCATTCCAGAATGGCATGGAATGTTCTGTGGGGAGCTAACTGATGGAAAGCCAGTTCAGGCAGTATCAGGCACCTCGCACAAACAGAGCTCCAATTTATTTTTAGCTCAGCAATTAACCGTTTAAGGCAGGGGTATGCCAAGTTTGGTCTGGGGGGTGCATATGGTAGGAATGGAAAGAATATTCCCAGATGGAAAGAATATTCCCAGGTTACAAACAGTTGGGAAACCTTGTTGCAATGTATAGCAGACTACTGAAAATTTTGCATTGTTTTCTCCTGGTATTAGAATATTCTGAAATGTTGCAAAGGAACTACTATGTGGAGAAAACACATGGCTTTTGTGCAGAAAACGTACTTCTTGTGCAACCCCCCCCCCCCAACACAAACAAAAAATTTCATACACAGTGTCTTCCAAGAAGATACTTCTCCTTTTTCCTGTAGAAAACTTCTCCAGAGCATTTTGGAACATTCAAGCACAGGAAGGAATGCTCACTTTCTTCTGGAATGGGGAGAAAATTGCAATAATTCATCCTCACATGCAAGGATAAAATAATGAAGGACTTACTAGCATGCAGGTGATCCCTCTCAAGGTTGGTTGTGCAGCCTTCAAATCTGTTGGACTGGCTAAAATGAGAGACTCTCTCTTTCCTGGGAACCTCTAGAAAAGGCATTTTGCCTTTTAAAGAGGTAGATGTGGTCCCTGAACTCTTTAACATTAAAAAGTAGCTGTTTTTGAAAAACTAGAAGTGGATTCCCAGCCACCTACAGTTTGTTTTAATTGCCCATGCAACCTAGAAAGTCCAAACAGCAGAATATTGGCCCCCAGCCTCACCATGGTTGCCCATCCCTGCTCTACAGGACGTCACGGGATATAGCAGGGAGAAAGAGGCAGAGAATTCCCCTTCCACCTCTTTTCAACCGCAGTAATCTGGATCAATTCTACTCTGCTTCTTGCAAAGCAGTTATTTATTCCTGACCACCACTGTTCAAAAGCAGGAACAATTTAGAATTCCTATGTTTCAATACGTCATTGCCCTTGCACTTTAATTATTATTTATTTATTTATTACATTTTTAGTAATAATAATAATAATTTATTTATATCCCGCCTCTAGCCAAGGCTATCAAGGCGGCTTACAATTTAAAAATACAATCCCGTACAATAGAAAAGACATATCTCCCCTCCTTAAATATCTATTAAATCCATAACATTAAAATTTAACTTAAAACAAATTACAAATCTAATACAATTAGACAGGGCACTCTGATTATAAAATAGTGATCTAATGGCAGAGGAGAGATTGTGGAAAGTATCATTCTGAGAACGCCTACCGGAAGAGATCCGTCTTGATGGCTTTTTTAAAGCCATCTAAGTTGGTTATCTGACAGATCTCCTCCGGCAGGGCATTCCACAGTCTAGGAGCCGTGGCAGAGAAAGTCCTCTGGGAGGTTGTTGCCAATCTAGTTCTTATTGGTTGAAGCAACTTCCTCCCAGAGGACCTGAGGGGCAGATTATATGGAGATAGGAGACTCCTTAGGTAAGATGGGCCCAGGCCATGTAGGGCTTTAAAGGTTAATACCAACACCTTATACTGTGCCCGGAAACTAACTGACAGTCAGTGCAGAGATTTTAAAACCGGAGTAATATGATCACTTTGTGATGTTCCAGTGATCAGCCTGGCTGCCATATTTTGTATTAATTGCAGTTTCCGAGTTAGGTATAAGGGTAGCCCCATGGAGAGTGCGTTGCAGAAGTCAAGTCGTGAGGTTACCAGAACAAGTACTACAGTTTCTAGGTCCTTTACTTCCAGGAAAGGGCACAGCTGGCGTATCAGCTGAAGCTGATGACAGGCGCTCCTGACCGTCATATTCACCTGATTTATCATGTGAAGTGACGGGTCTAGGAGCACCCCCAGACTGCAGACACAGTCCTTGGTGGAGAGCGTGACCCCATCCAAGACTGGCGGTCGCAATCCAATCTCTGGTTTGGGGGCCCCTACTGTAAGTACCTCCGTTTTGTCTGGATACAATTTGAGTCGGTTTTTCCTCATCTAGTCCCTTACCGCTTCAAGGCATTGATTGAGGGGAGAACCGCCATCTGTCGTCATAGCAGTTGACCGAGACATGGAGCAGAATATTTGAGTATCATCAGCATATTGGTAACATCCTGCTCCATGTTTCCTGATGATCTCTCCCAGTGGCTTCATATAAATATTGAATAACATCGGGACAGAATGGCTCCCTGAGGGATGCCATATTTTAGCTCTGTTTTTGATGAGCAGCTGTCCCCGAGTACCACCCTCTAGAACCTGCCCGAGAGAAAGGAGCGGAACCACTGAAGATCAATGCCTCCCACTCCCAATTCTCTCAGGCGCTCCAAGAGGATGTTGTGGTCTATGGTATCAAAAGCCGCTGAGAGGTCCAAAAGCACCAACTGGGTCACGTTTCCCCTGTCGGTGCTAAGGTGAAGGTCATCTACCAGCGCCTCCACCCCATATCCAGGCCTGAAGCCGGTTTGAAATGGATCTAGAAAATTGATTTCATCTTGGAGTTGGAGGGCAACGGTCTCTCGATTACCTTGCTCAAGAATGGTAAGTGTGAGACTGGTCTGTAGTTTTTCATATCCAGGGGGTCCAAGGAAAGTTTCTTCAGGAGTGGTCTAACGGCCACCTCCTTTAGACTGGATGGAACAACTTCTTCCCTAAGGGATGCATTGATAACCTCTTTAAGGAAGGCCATCAATGCATCACCCCCCTGGAAAACCAGCCAAGATGGGCAGGGATCGAAAGAGCATGTCGTCCTCCTTACTTTTCTAAGGATCTTGTCCACATCATCGGTACTCACTAACTCAAATTGATCCAATTTAGTCTCATAAACGGGTTTACTGGACACCTCCTCAGTCGCTTCTGTTATAATCCGGGCGTCTAAGTCGGCTCTTATCAGAGAGATTTTATCTGCGAAGTAGATGTTAAAAGCTTCACAGCAGGCTGTTGTTGGGTTAAGTAAAGGGTTCTGCACAGGTGAAGCCTGTGACAGTTCCCTTACCACCCTAAACAGTTCTGCCAGACGAGATTCCGCAGGCGCAATACGGGCAGAGGAGAAAGACTTCTTTGCTGCCTGCATTGCCTCTTGACAGGAATAAAGAAATTGCCTATGACGAGTTCTGTCAGATAAGAGTCGAGTTTTCCACCAGGTACGCTCTAGTTGTTGTCCAAAGAGAACAGGGTGATGTATGTGTCTACCCACCCCCTCATTTTATACATCAATGTTATGAAGCTAAGCTGAAAGCTAATGAAAAACTCATGCCCATATGCCATAGAGAGATTGGAAGTGGGTCCCCATGTCCCTAGTCCAACACATTCTGCACTACAGTATACTAATGCACATCTACGCTTGTCAGGTGGTTGGTTCTTAAGGAACTGACTTCAGATATGCTGGAAATTGAAAAAGAGACATAAATCAGGACAAGATGTAAGTGAATGTGCACAATGTAAACTCCATGGTGGACAATCATTACACCTGAAATTGTAACTTTTATATTACACTTGCTATTTAAAGAAAAGTCATTATTCAAACCCCGAAAATTCTATAGATGGAATTTTTCAGTACTTCTGGGGAGACTTCAAATTAATATAAAGTAAACCTCAAATGTCATGCATTTAATTAGACTAGGTAGTTTGGGCTGTCTAAGGTTTTCCTAACCCAACACCTACATTTAGAATGCTGGTATTTTATGTTTTATAAAACCACCCACCAAGCAACTGAAAACAATGTAAACTCTTAACAGTTATTCTAGGTACATTGTGGTTTCAGGTTAATATTTTCAAATCTGTGTGATAAATGTTTGGATAAAGAAAGGAAGCATGCAGAGACAAATCTGTATTTATATACCTTGTTCTTTAACATTACAAGAGTATCAAAATGTGTGCACATTTCAGAGAGCCTGAAAGCTGTGGGTGGTCAGTGCTTTTGAAGACATAAAAAAATAAGCTAGATATAATTTTAGCGCCTGCATAGGTATTTGACTGCCCATGGTAGGAACAAGACTAAATTAATTCAAAGTCTTAAGACAAACCTAAATTCACTTCCATTTGTTAACACTTATTTCAGTTGATCGCATAAAGAAAATAGGGCAGGTATGTTCTGCTTGCATTTTAATGCAACCTTATTTACCGTTTTTCCGGCATATAAGACGACCCCCAACTTATATAGAGTTTGGGATATACTTGCCGTATAAAACTATCCCTCTTCCAACGCACACCAAATAAAAATTAAAAAAACATCAGATTTGATTTCAATACGGTAATTTTAAATCAAATGCTTATGACTTAGCAGGAAAACTGTCACTTATAAATACAAAAACTGCAACTCCCATGTTTCCTAGCATTTATTTCTGCAGTGTGTTTTGGACCTCACTTTTTTTAAAAATAGTCCAGATTTAAATGCTGCTTTAAAAATTATTTCCATCTTCCAGCTATGAGATGGTTGGGGGGAAATGTGAAAGTGTTGGGGGGGAAGACTGCCAATATACTGGGTGATGCATTCTGGGGTATGTACAATTTGCGGCCAAGTAAGTGACCCTGGGCATGTCACACACTCTCAGCCTCAGAGGATGGTAATGGCAACCCCCATTTGAAGAAACATGCCAAGAAAACCCCATGATAAGGTTAAAAGTCACCATTTTGACCATTAAAACGTCCTCCATTTTGAGCATAGCTAAGAAGCATGGATTTACATTTATATTAGTATTTTTAGCTTTCTCTATATTTTTTCTTGTATGTCCTACATTTTTGTAGTGACATGTCCTCCTTTGCATTGAAGACATTTGGTCACCCTGTCTGAGTATTGGAGTATGACTCTGAAGACCAGGGTTCAAATCCTGGCTCAGCCATGGAATCCCCCTGGGTGACCTTGGGCAAGTCACACTCTCTCAGCCTCAGGAGAAGGCAATGGCAAACTTCCCTCTGAAGAAACCTTGCCAAGCAAACACCATGATAGGGCTGCCTTAGGGTTGCCATAAGTCAGAAACGACTCAAAGGCATACAACAACAACAACAATCTTAGAAGTCACTCTCTCTCAGCCTCTTTTTCATTCTTCTCTTCTTCTTCCTCCTCCTGCACCACTATTTTTTTGTCCTCCTCTCCTTCTTCCTCCTTCCCTTTTTAATCTTTTTTCATCCTTCTCTTTTTCACCCTCCCCCTCCTCCTCCTCCTCCTCCACTTTTTCTTCCTCCTCTTCTTCTTCCTCCTTCCTTTTCATCCTCTTTCATCCCTCTTTTTCCTCCTCCTCCTTTTCCTCCTCTAACCTGGACCTCCTCTCTTCCTTCTCCTCCCACTTCACCCGTGTCCTCCTCCTCTTCCTCTCGCCTGGCCTTCCTCCTCCCCTGCCTCCCCTCATCATCTTCTTCCTCCTGCTCCTCTTCTTCTCACCTGGCCTTCCTCCTCCTCCTGCCTCCCCCATCCTCCTCCTCCTCCTCCTCCTCCTCCTCCTCTCGCCTGGCCTTCCTCCTCCTGCCTCCTCCTTGTTGTCTTCCTCCTCGTCTTCCTCCTCTTACCTGGCCTCCTCCTCCTCCTCCTCCTTATACCCGGCGTATAAGATGACCCCGACTTTAACCCCAGATTTTCCTAGGTTAAAAGTCGTCTTATACGCCGGAAAATACTGTGATTTGTACTTTCAAACCAAGGCACTAATTAAAGCAGGGGTAGGCAACCTTTTTGAGCCGGGGGCCAGGTTGCTGTCCCTCAGAAAATTGGGGGGCCGAAGCACCAAAAATAAATAAATAAATAAATAAATAAAAATTAAAAAATTAAAAAATATATATGCATGCACACTCTCTCAGCCCCAGAAAAGCCATGGCAAAAACCTTGTGGAGATTTTGCCAAGAAAACCCCAAGAACAAGTAATAACAACAATAATCAATATCATCATGGTGGGCGGTGGCGGCAGCGGCAGGACTGGCCTGGGGCCGGTCCAAAGGCCTCGGGGGGCCGCATCCGGCCCATGGGCCTTAGGTTGCCTACCCCTGAATTAAACCATAGTCCTCTATCAAAATTTACGTTTCTCCAATTTTTTTAATGCAGTTTGATATTTTAGAAAATAGATATAATAAATGTGTGTACGAGGGATGCACACAAAATTATACGCACTAGTAAAAACAGCATTCAAATGCATTTTAAGGCCTCTTTAGCAAAAAGATGTAGATGTAGATATAGGATGCAGAGGCTCAAGTGGTTAAGACGCTGACTCTGTTGACTGCAAGATTGGCAGGCTAGCAGTTCAAGGCCCAGGTGCTACATGATGGGGTGAGCTCCAATCACTAGTCCCAGCTTCTGCCAACCTAGCAGTTTGAAAGCATGCAAATGCAAGTAGATAAATAGATACCACTTTGGTGGGAAGGTAAAGAGCGTTCTGTGCAATCATGCTGGCCACATGATCATGGAGTAGTCTCTGACAACTCTGGCTCTTTGGCTTAATAAGGGAAATGAGCATCACCCCCTACGGTCAGACACAACTTGACATCCTTGTCAATGGGGAATACCTTTACCTTTACTTAGTAAGAAGATACAGTATATAGCTAGATTAGGGGAAACATCCAAGAAAATGCAAACTTGTGTACACGTTTTTTGGCATTTTTTAAAAAGAAAAAATCTAATACAAAATGAGATGACACTAAAAAAAAAAAAAGAGAGAAATTGAAGAGAATTGAAACTGACAAGAGGGATCTATTATGTAACAAATCAGAAACTGTGAAAGTCAAACCAACAACCTGTGGTTTATGTCTTTCACGACCACAGATAAAGCCCAGGTATTCTGGCACTAGATAATACCAGGGATATGCCATTTATGTTTTCTTATTCTTTGTTGTAGTTGGGTTTTTTTGGGCAGGCGTATTTTTGTAAAATTAACTTTAAATTAAAATCTACCTCTTTAATATTTAGGTGGCAGACTATCCAAAACTTTCTTTATCATTGAGGAGAAACCTACACCCAGGCCTGGGATATCCTTTCAACAGAGAGTATCTAGGCAAATATACTGGTTCTCCTCTCTGCAAGAATGACAGAGGGCCTGTACACATGGGCCAAAAAGCCCATGTTCCCCCTGGCTTCGCATCATCCTGTACGGACTATGCAAGCCAATAGCTCTGGGCTAGGATCAACTAGTTCAAATGCCAATCCAATGGTCCTGAACTGAGCCTGGCCCAAAGAGACCTTCATGCAGGGCAAAAAGGCCACTTGTTTGTCACAACATTTTTTGAAAATTCTGCATGGACACTGTCCACACAGCCCTGCATGCCACTTACCTGCTGCCACCACCATGTCTTCCCTGAAGGTCCCCATTGCAGCCTGTGATGTTAGATGGGGGCACTTGGCCACATGGGTGTAGCCAGGCACCCCATTTCACCCTTATGGCCTGCATCAGGGGTCTTCAGGGAAGGCATTATGTTAGCAGGAGGTAAGGGGCACAGGGTGGCAGCAGTCTCATAGCATGGTGGCAGGAAGGTGTGTAAACCTTCACTCATTGGTGCACTGGCCCAAGGACTGACTTGGAGCAGAATACCAAGGGATGCCTGTGAAATCCTGACCATCTGCTCAGACCCAGAGAGACTGATTGGATGAGGGATAAGAAGAGTGGAAGATCCTGCTGCCTAGTAAGGGGGGGGGGGAGGAAAATGAGAAGAAGACAGGCTGAATAAGTACTGGGTTAGAGAGCCCAAAAGACCAGTAAAAAATAAAAATAAAAACTCTATACTCTGTCATGCATACACCCCAGTACAACATAGAGTGACATCTGTAGAAACAAGTAATTGTGCATGTAACAATGAGTGTGTGCATTTCTATCTGTAAATATCTATATCAATACATGGATATACACACTTGAGTAGGTATTCATGCATGCATGAACATATCTTCCCTAGTTAAAGAGTATATATGCCCAATAAACTACTATAAATCCTTATCTTTATTTTAAACTGCATTACATAAAACCATGCTTATCACTAGCAAATTACACTTCTAAGGATTCTTGTTGCATGGCTATATTGCTGCTTTACACATCTCTTTTTAGAACAGGGTAAATTCACAGTAGAAATTTTACTAGGTGTCACAAATGTATTTGAAATTGGCCTTTACTATTTATGATAGAGCTTACAGCTCCATCTAGCTCCCCACAATGGAACTCTGCATTAACAATAAAACCTGAAAATGCATTACAGGAACATGCACTATTAGCAACTTTGAAATTAACACCATACAGCTCCATCTGGAAGACTTATGGTTTCACATCAATTTCCAATACCAAATAAAAAATTGAGTAGCCTGTCCCTTCTTTCATTCACATCTCACTACAATCTCATACCATTTAAAGGAAGAGTCTTTGACTATAACGATGAATTCTCCATTATGTTTGAAAGAGACAAAAAGACAATGATTGCTTTTACAACTAACTTACTCTTTCCGCCACTTTTTCCAAACGTATTATAGGACACTATAGTCTCTAATTCTTTGCTTCAGAGTTCAGTGAGTACAACTCTCAAGAAAAAAGGTGCACAGGAGTGTTGCCTGAATCAAGGACCCACACTTTGCCTTACCTGAGTTAGTTGTTATACAGTGACCATCACCAAAAATTAGTAGTTTTTTAGAAATAAATCACACTGCAGATAAATACCAAGGATAATCAGATATGTGGATTAACTTCTTTTTTAAAAAAATATTAATTTTTATTCTAAAAAATCCAAGATCTCATTATAGACACATTTTATGTATATATAATACAGTTACCTCCCCACAGCTATGGATTTTTTATCCACGGAGTCAACCCTCCACAGTTTGATAATATTAAAAAGATATACAGTTGTCCCTACCAATTCACTGGGGATCAGTTCCGGACCTCCCCCCCACAAATCGGGAAAATTGTGAATATTGGGGTCCCATTTGTTTTAATGGCTGTGCACTCCCATGTGTGTGCCATTTTATCCCTCCCCACTTGCTGTCCACGAATGGGCAAGACCGTGGACTCCAAGTCTGTGAACAGGGAGGGACAACTGTAAAACTTCATTTTGCCATTTTATATATGGCAAACCATTTTACTATGCCATTGTATTTAATGAGACAAGCATCCATGGATTTTGGTATCCATGAAGGGTCCTGGATCCAAACCCCAGCAGATACCAAGGGACCACTGTAACAACAATCCATTCTTATCATCCATTCTCTCATACCCTACCAAGTCTCCATACTAAGAAGATTTGTACCGTATTTTCCAGCGTATAAGATGACCTGCAAAGTTTCCAGTTAAAATATAGAGTTTGGGATATACTCACTGTATAAGACTACCCCTTTTCCAACACACACCAAATAAAAATTAAAAAAACATCAGATTTGATTTCAATATGGTAATTTTAATTCAAATGCTTATGTCATGCAGGTACTTAGCAGGAAAACTGTCACTTATAAACACAACAAACTACAGCTCCCATGTTCCCTAGCATTTATTTCTGCAGTGTGTTTTGGACCTTACTTTTTTAAAAATAGTCTGATTTAAATGCTGCTTTAAAAATTATTTCCATCTCCCAACTATGAGATGGTTGGGGGGAAATGAGAAAGCGTTGGGGGGAAGGACTGCCAATATACTGGGTGATGCATTCTGGGGTATGTACAATTTGCGGCCAAGTAAGTGACCCTGAGCATGTCACACACTCTCAGCCTCAGAGGATGGTAATGGCAACCACCATTTGAAGAAACATGCCAAGAAAACCCCATGATAAGGTTGCCTTAGGGTTGCCATAAGTCATAAAGGACTTGAAGACACACAAGAACAACAAAAAAGTCTGCAAGTGTTTCATAGGTAGTACATGGGAATAGGAGCCAGCATGGTGTAGTGGTTTAAGTGTTGGACTCCCACTCTGGAGACCTGCGTTTGATTCCCCACTCTGCCATGAAACCCACTGGGTGAACTTGGACAAGTCACACACTCTCAGCCTCGGGGGAAGGCAATGGCAAACCTCCTCTGAACCAGTCTTGCCAAGTAAACCCCCGGAGAGGATCGCCTTAGGGTTTCTCTCGTCCTCCTCCTCTCTCAAGGCTTCTTCCCACCCACCTCTGTCCTCCTCATCCTCTTCTCCTCCCAAGGCTTCTTTCCTCCCCGACCTCTGTCCTCCCCCCCTTATACCTAGCATATAAAATGACCCCCGACTTTAACTCAGATTTTCCTGGGTTAAAAAGTCATCTTATATGCCAGAAAATACAGTATATTAACTTCTAATGTGCTTAACATACATTGCTCAGACAAACTGAAAAAGGTGCAACATGACACAAATATGCTTTCATGTAGTTTTTATATGTTTCTTTAAGCAGATGAATAGTCATCTAAAATTTGTAGGTTTTTCTTGTATCAACAAGTTGGCAAAATGAGTTTGTATGTGTGGACCCTGCTCAGCTTCCAACATCAGATGGGATCCAGTGCCTTTAGGGTATTTAGGCAGATGAGATGATTTTACAAATCTAAATTTCAAGAAACAAGTTTACTGGTAATTTCTTTGTATAGCAATGTTACTGGTATCAATGAGGGGCTAAAAGCATTTCAGCAGGATGGCTCTAGCAATACTTCTTGACCAGGATAAGAGATTTCAAATTTCCGGAAATTTTGAAGCCATCGAAAAAAATGTCCCATTCTTCCCCCCCCCCCCCCCCGTTTTCACCCCCAGAAAAAAGTGGAATTTTTTTCAGAAAAATTCAAAAACTGCAACATTAATACCTTTTAGATTTGAAAGTCACACTGTTACTTTAGGAACATAAAATATAACTATGTACAATTTGATCAGGCATAAAATTATCAGAATCGGTATATTAAAATACAGTGTATTCAAACAATTATTGAGAATGGAATTTACTTTTATTATTTATTTATTTTTTATTTGCAACAAATGGAGTAATAATCTCCTGAACTTTGGTTTTGCTAGTTTATGTGGAGCAGGTAAAACAATAAAAAAATTAAAAACCCAGAAGAAATCAACATTAGTAACAAAGAAAATTATTTTTATTTCCTCTCCATAGTATCAAATAGACATAAAGCACCCATTTCCTTAAAAAGAATTGGGGGGGGGGGGGTGTGGAAGGGAGGCGGGACTAAGATTCAATTAATAGGCATGAAATTTAATCAGATTCATTTTCCGAGCTCTGGGCTGCATCCACATGGAGGAATATTCTAGTTTGAAACCACTTTAACTGTCAAGGCTCAATGCTATGGAAACCTGGGAACTGTAGTTTGTTCTGGCACCAGAACTCTCTGACACAGAAGGCTTAATCAGCCCTGGTGGGGCAGTGGTTAAATGCCTGTCCTGCAGCCACTCACTCATAGACCACAAGATTGCGAGTTCAATACTAGCCAGGGCTCAGACTAGACTCAGGCCTGCATCCTTCTGAGGTCACTAAAATGAGTACCCAACTGTTGGGGAGGAAATGAGCTTACAGTTGTAAACCGCTTAGACATCCCATAGCGAGATATGAAGCAGTATATAAATGAAGCTGCTTTGCTTTTTGTTTTAATGTCTCATAAAACTACAAATCCCAGAATTCCATAGCACTGAGCCATGGCAGTTAAAGTGGTGTCAAACTGCATTATTTCAGCAGTATGGATGCAGTCCTCGTTATCAGTATCAGTTTCAGTCTCTGCTTTTGCTTTGTTATGTTTGTCATCATCACAGTTATCACAGACTTCTAAAAACCAAAGGTATACCCAGATTAAAAGAAGCTTCTCTACCCTTTCACATGTCCATTTATTTTTTTTTTATTTAGTGTTGACCACACAAACATTGACCAGATTCTTTCAGTGCCCTCAAAGGAAGAAATTCATCTTGCTCTTGCATTGCAGAGTTCAGTTTGTAACCTAGGACTTGCTTGTCCTCATTCAGTGCACAGAAATTAGAATAATCTGGTAATGTACTTAGTTTTCAGAAATGATTTGGAGAATATATTAACACCTTCTCTTTAAGATTTTATTCGTCATGATAAAATAAAACATTCCATAATTGGTTTTATTCCTTTTTTCAATTTTTCCAATTTTTTTTGGGGGGGGGAACAAAAAAGACTTGAGTTTCCCCCCCCAAAAAAAAATTTTTTATAGTTTTTTTTTTTTTCTGGGCCTTCCCATGTCTAGTCAGAACCAGGAATCTCCTACTTATTTTATGTTAAACATAATCCCCCAGAAATCTGCAATTCTCATACACTTTTGTACAGTCAACAGTTAGGAATGCTGGGAGTTGTAGTTTAACAATATCCGAGGGCCATACTTTGCCCTCATCTACCATATGCTATAGATTATGGGTGGGCAAAGTATGGTCCCTAGATTGCATGTGGGTTCCAGGCCACAGACTTTTTAAAAAAAAAATATCCCTCATGTCTCTAAGGGACATGGGAGCATTTCTGCCACATGTTTGCAACCTTTGTTGAAACAGGGAAGGAACAGGAAGTGATTCTACTCATCCCTGTTGTCAAGACAGACTTTTCCTGGACCTAAAACAGTCCAGGAAGCCCTAAACCAGGGGTAGGCAACCTTTTTGAGCCGGGGGCCAGGTTGCTGTCCCTCAGACAATTGGGGGACCGAAGCACAATCAATCAATCAATCAATTTAATTTTTTTTAAAAAAATAAAAAAATTAAAAAAATATGCATGCACACTCTCTCAGCCTCAGAGAAGCCATGGCAAAACCCCTGTGGAGATTTTGCCAAGAAAATCCCAAGAACAAGTAATAACAACAATGATCAATATCATCATGGCGGGTGGCGACGGGGGCGGCGGCGGCGGCGGCGGCAGGACCGGCCTGGGGCCGGTCCAAAGGCCTCAGGGGGCCGCATCCGGCCCCCAGACCTTAGGTTGCCTACCCCTGCCCTAAACTATAGCAAAAAATACCCCCATTTCCCCCTATAGATTGTGAGCATTTGGGGACATTTTTTGTAGGGGGCATAGGAGCCCTTCATGGTTTCTTGGGGGAGTGCTAGTCTTCCACAGTAGCCAATCCCTGCTGTAGGTCTTCATGATTACATCCTCCATAGTTTTCTTTCCAACCAATCTAATATTTCTTTCCATTTTTCTGTAGAGGAAAGCTCTTCAACCTTCCATCTCTCTGCCTGGGTCGCTTGGGGAATTTCTTTTGGATCTCTGCCCTTCCCTTTGCAGACATTTTTCTTTAGGTGACCTGACTCTCATTTCCAACTCTACCTCTGAACTTCCTCTCTCAAGTTCTGCATATGCCTCCTTGATTTTTTGCTTGGGTGTTTAATGTATTAAAAGTATGCATATGAATCTTGTAGCACCTTTGTGACTGAGTTACATATGTTGTAGCATAAGCTTTCATAGACTTGATCTACTTCCTCAGGTTCATGGAGGAAGTAGAACAAGTCTACAAAAGCTTGTGCTACAATGTCTTTCACTCACCACAAGATCCCTTTGCATACTCATATTCCAAACTAACACAGTTATGTCTTAGGTAAATCATCATCACAATTTCAGCATATCCAATATGAAATGTGTCATTTTCCAACTCAAGCTCTCCACTCCCTCTATGTTTTTCTAATCTATTGACCATGGTGACATCCATCCTGTTGAAGAGGAACTTTTGACTCCTCTCTCTCCTTTATATCCAGTATTTCCATATCCATTGCACATGCAAGCCACATTGCTCTAATTATCTCTTTGGCCAATAAATAAATAAATAAATAATAAAATCTGACTCACATCCTGGTTGCTTCTAACCCAGACATCATCTTGTCTCTGCTTTACCACCTTCTTCCTTTGATGAAGGCCTTATTAGACTTACAAGAGTTCTGACCAAAGCACTGGACATTTATTTAGAATCCTGTGCTTCTGCTGAAGGTCAATATAAAAGGAGAAGGGCAATATGCTATGGGTTGATGACTGGTGAGTAAGAAATGCTGTTTTGATGCTGACAAGCTGAAAATTATCTGGAAAAGAAAAAGGTTGTGCAAAGCTGACAGAACTTGGAAGGAACCATAAGAAAGAGGGGATATGTGGTACATGTGGGAAAAACCTGGAGAGAATGATGGGGAAAGTCAGCACCAGGTGACTTGGGGTTCCAATAAAATAATAACTGGGATTGATACTATAGATTTAACTCCATACTATAGGCAGGCTGTCACAATATATGCACATAAAAAGTATTTCTTGCACCATGTAATGAATAGCACAGTTAAGCAAACTAAAACAAAATTGGCATGATGTTATTGTTTTAGTCTGAAGGGGCTAAGTAGGAACCGTTTGACATAGTTAACTCTGGTATTGACTGAAGACAAGGTGACACTTAGTTTTTTAAAAAGGTCTTCTTCCTGGATTGATCTTCCTTTGATGAAGCCTTGCCCTGGATCAGTCAAAGGAGGTATAGCCCTTGGACATGATTACAGTTGAGGGCCTTGGCCAGCCCCGCTGTCAATTGCCAAGAGCCATTTCACATAGTAATTATGCTCTTTTGTAGAAGTAGCCTAGACAGCAGATTTACTGCAGTGTTCCCAGGGAGGAGAGGCTGTGTTCAATTGTACATATGATTTGGAGTGGTAACTTTTCCTTTTTGTGGTCTGGATTACAGTTCCCAATTACAATCTGACTAACCCATTAACCTGAGCTGCATCAGTGTTGATAATGGACCATGATCTTAGAGGTCTCTATACTAATGCAGAGAGCATGGGAAACAAGATGAATTTGAAATCCTAATACAGCAAAGCAAATATGATATAGTAGGTATCACTGAAACCTAGTGGGATGAGTCTTATGACCGGAATGTAGTAATAGAGTCTTAAGACTGGAATGTAGTATAACCTGTTTCAGAAAAATAGACCAAATAGAAAAGAAAGAGGAGTATCATTATACGTCAAGAATGATTTCACCTGTGAAGAGAGCCATGACTTAAATAAATCCTGGAAGCTGGGTAGAGGTTGGGGGGAGAAGGCGAAGCAACACAATGTCATTGTGGGGGTCTACTACAGAGACCTAAGCCAGACTGATGACACAGATGAGAGCTTCCTGGAACAGATGACCAAACATTCAGTAAGGATAAATATGGTGGTAATGGAGGATTTCAACTATCCTGATATTGCTGGAAGTCAAACTCTGCTAAATTTATATGGTCCAACAAATTCCTCACTTTCCTTGCAGATAACTTCACTGACTGAAAGGTAGAAGAAGCAACAAGGGGTTCAGCTATTTTAGATCTGATCCTAACCAATACTGATAACCTGGTTAAAGGGGTGGAAGTGGCAGGATCCTTAGGAAAGAGTGATCATGTTGTCATGGAGTTTGTTATACAGTGGAAATGGAAAGCCAAACATAGTCAGATACACATTCTAGACACTTTAGGAAACCTGATTTCAGTAAACTTAGGGAAATACAAGGGGTGATCCTGTAGTCAGGAATACTAAAAGAGAAAGTTAGTTCAGGAAGGATGAAAGTTTCTTAAAATAGAGATATTGAAGGCACAACTTCAAACAGTTCCAATGAAGAGGAAAAATGGGAGGTGTTTCAAGAAACCAGGATGGATGACTAAAGAACTTCCAACGAATCTAAGTTTTAAATGGGGCATGTATGGAAAAAGGGGGAAATCACCAAAGAGGAATTCAAACAAAAAGCAAGCACGTGTAGGGTGAAAGTCAGAAAAGCTAAAGCACAGAATGAGTTCAGGCTTGCTAGAGAGGTTAAGAACAATAACAATAACAAGGACATAACCTTTTGGGGTTATGTCTGTAGCAAAAACGAGGAGGAGGAAATAGTAGGGCCATTGCGTGGAGAAGATGGCAAAAGGCTAACAGGGCACAGAGAAAAGGCAGAATTAACTAACACATTCCTTTCCTCAGTCTTTTCACAAAAGAAAGATGGTTCTTAACCTGAGGAAAATAGAGCAGATGATGCAGTAGGGGAAATGCAGCATAGAACAGGCAAAGAGGTAGTAAGAAACACCTGGTCAATATAAATAAATTCATCTCCAGGGTTTTTGAGAATTCCTGAAGAACAGGAGAAGTCCCAGCAGACTGGAGGTGGGAAGATGTTTTCCCCATCTTCAAAAAGGGGAAAAAAGAGGACCCAAACAATTATTGCTTAATTAGTCTGACATCAATACCAGGAAAGATTCTAGAGCAGCTCATTAAACAGAGAGTCTGTAAGTATCTAGAAAGGAATGACATAATCACTAAAAGTCAACCTGGGTTTCTCAAAAACAAGTCATGCCAAACTAATCTTACCTCTTTTTCTAATAAAATGACCAGCTTGGTAGATGAAGAGAATGCTGAAGATATAGCATATCTTGATTTCAGTAAGGCCTTTGACAAAGTCCCCCATGAGATTCTTGCAAACAGGCTAGTAAAACGTGGGCTAGACAATGCAACTATTAGGTGTATTTGTAATTGGCTGATTGGCCAAACTGACATGGTGCTCAGAAATGGCCTCTCTTCATCCAGCGATCAGTGGGGTGCCACAGAGTTCTGTCCTGGGCCCAATGCTATTCAACATCTTTATCAGTGACTTGGATAAAGGAATAGAGATCAGATTTGCAGATAACACTGAATTAGGAGGAGTGGCAAAATACCCCAGCGGACAGGATCAAAATTCAAAATGACCTTAGTAGATTAGAAAGCTGGGGCAAAGCTAACAAAACAGGGAGAAATATAAATTACTACATCTAGGCAGAAAAAACTACATACATGGATATAGAATGAGGGACACCTGGCTTAGCAAGCCTATATGCGAAAGGGATCTAGGAGTCCTAGTAGACCAAGAGTTGAACATGAGTCAACTGTGTGATGTGACAGCCTAAAAAGTCAATGCAATTCTCAGCTGCATCAATAGAAAGAATTATAGTGTCTAGACTGAGGGAAGTAATAGTGTCACTCTATTCTGCTTTGGTCAGGCCTCTCCTGGAATATTGTGTCCGGTCTGGACATCACAATTCAAAAAAGGCTGTTGACAAGCTGGAGCATGTCCAGAGGAGGGAGACCAGAAAGGTGAAAGGTCTGGAAACCATGCCCTATGAGGGGAGACTTGGGGAGCTGGGTATATTTAGCCTGGAGAAGAGACAGTTAAGAGATTATATGATGGCCCTTTTAAATATTTGAAAGGATGTCATATTGAAGATAGAACAAGTTTGTTGTCTAGAGAACAGGCCCTGGAGCAATGGATGCAAGCTACAGGAAAAGAGATTCCACCTCAACATTAGGAAGAACTTCCTGACAGTAAGAGCTATTTGATAGTGGAAAACACTCTCTCAAAGTGTGGTGCAATGGGGTTTTTTAAACAGAGGCTATATGACCATCTGTTGAAGGTGCTTTGTGTATTCCTGCAGGGTAGAAGATGTTTGACTTGATGGCCCTGAGGTTGCTTCCAACCCTATGATTCTATTATCATTAATTTGTTTTTCATTATATTTTTAGTTGACTTGGGTGTTGTTTTGTGTTTTTCCAAGTAAGATGAAAAATGCAGTAAACAAAACTAAAGATACTGATTTCTTCTTATCTCTTCAGTTAAATGATGACAACATTTGAGGTTCACTAAGTTTGACTGTCCCAAGGCCTTCTATTTCCTCAAAGACTTTGTATTTTCTCCCACAATGCCCCATCTGCCTGTAAGTTCTCACAGAATACTTGCATGGTGCCACATCTTTTAAATGCTTTATTCTTCCTTCAAAACTATCCCTTCCACAATGCCCTGAGTTTAACTACAAGACCATGATTTAACCTTGCATGTCTTCCATTAGCTAAGCCAGTAACATAGGACCCTTTCACACTACAGAATTATACATGATTGCACTTTAACTGCCATTCTAAGATATCCTGGGGTTTGCAGTTTGGGGAGTACTTTTAATTCTTACCCAGAGAGCTCCTCTTGTGCCTCTGGCTAAACTACAAACCTCAGGATTCCACTGGATGCAGTCCTGGCACTTAAAGTTAAATCACAGCACTATAATTATGTTGTGTCAAAGGGCTCCATGTCTAAATAAGCAAAAGTAATTGAAGCAACTGCATATCTTTTCCTCTTCTTCCCCCTCCCAGCCTTTTTCAGCTGATCCCAGTGAGCTGAATTTTAGATGGTAAGCTGTTCAGTGCACTATCTTGCCTTCTTGCCCTCAATAATGTGCCATATACATTAGTGGCCCTGTATAAAATCACCTATGTCCAAAACAGAAGGTAGAATGGGACTTGCTTTCTATGCTTCCTTGCCCACTACACACAGAAAGCAGCAAGAAAAAGCAGTGGGGTAGATAAGTGGAGATAAGCAGGAAATGATGCTGCATTATACAGCACAAAGTGAATGAAGAAGCCAGAGATCAGACATGTATATAATGGGAAATAAGCACAGCAAGAACACCGAACAGATCTCTCAGTTAATTTAGAGCTACACATTGCACTTGACAGGTAAGTATGAACAGCCCAATAGTCCCCAAGAGACACAGAAAGCTGACAAGAATCATGGTCACACTCCCAGAAAGGGAGCAGCCATTGGTTAATCTAGATTCCTCCTTAAAAAACTATTAGGAACATTTGTATAGAAAGCATATCATGCAGGCAGACTCTCTGAAAAAGTAGGGATGGGGGAGAAGCTGCTGGTTTAGCCTCACAGGACAAGACAAGGTATGACAAGGGACATCACTAAGGGGTGCGGGATGAGTGGATCACACCAGGTGACTCCCAAGGAGGAGGGGAAATCAGAGCTCCCCAAATGTCTGGCTTTTGGAAGAAAAGGGCTGTGGCATTCTCCTGAACCATTTAAAATGCTGGAGCTCAGAGACGGTGTGAGTGCTGCAAGGCTCAGTGGGTCGAGAGAGGAGAGACCACAGGGTTGGTTGTTTTTGTTTGTTTGTTTGTTTGTTTTTTAAAAAAATACCTACTCTTTTTAAATTTTCTTTAAAAACATCACATCTTACCAAATTTTCACCTTAACCACATGAAATTACATAAATGTAAATACATTTAGGTTGTGTGTATGTTATTGTAATTTAAAGGTATAATTTTAATTTTGCTATTTATTTATGTCACAAACATTGCCATTACATTCAGTGATATAAGAGAATTACAATTTATGAGTTAATATTAATACAGAAAATATTACTAAAGATTCTGCATAGTATGGTATGGGAGGAGGTGAATATGGGGGTCACATCATGGGTTACCGCAAAAGGTGATGCCAGCTCCAGTGACTCCACTGTTAACACTACTGGCATATAGCATAAATCTCAATAAAAGAACAGACGCCCACACACATACGCACATGAGATAAACTTGGCCTGTTCCTTGAACTTCCAGATTTCACTGGAGGAGAAGGAACAGGAAAGTTCGTCTTTAGCTTTTGCTTACTGAAACACAGAAAAATAGAGATGAAAATTTTGTCTTGGTAACTAATAAACCTTCACTTGCAACCACCTTCTACCTTCCTACCAATGATTGCAACAGCACTATGATGCCTTGCTGATAAGTGAAACAGTATTCCTGCATTGAGAATTCTAGTGGTGCTTTCCTTTCATTTCCCTCCACTGCATACACTGACCAGCAATGAAGAAGAAAGGACTTCTATGTTCCATCCACCCCCTTTGTCAATTACAGAAGCCAAGTGGCCATGACCGCACTATTTTCCTTGCAGCATTATTTATTTTCCAGACTGGTAAGCAGAGAAGGATACACTGATTCTCCTGGCTTCACAACAAGCTGGTGAGTGTTACTGACACTACTGCATTGCTTTCTTCAAACATTTCATTACTACCTAAAATATTTTTTTAAAGATACATAAATGCTTGACTACTTTTATTGGGATTTTTTTTATTGTTTCATATTGATTTTAAACACCTATCCTAAATACCCATGGGCATATCTACTATGATGGAGCTGGCATCTACTATACAGTGACAGTGACAAATCCTAGATTGCCACAAATACCATAATACTAAATATTAAAATCACTCCACTGACTGTCAGTTAACTTCTTGGCAAAGTAAAAGTGATGGTTAATACCTTTAAAGCCCTACACCTTTTGCATCCAGGTTACCTACAGGATCATCTCTTCCTGTACAACCTGCCCCATACACTTAGGTCCTCTGAAGGACATTTACTTCAACTCGCTAGGAGTAGGCTGGCAGATGACACCCAGAGGACCTTTTCATCGGCAGCCCTTAGACTGTGGCCAGGAGAGATTCAACAGCCAAATATGTTGTCCAAATTTACAACTGTATCAAAGACCTATCTCTTCAGCCAGGCCAACCCAGTCCATTTTAAACTATGAATTTTAAATTGGTATATTTTAATGCCTGGGTGATTTTAATGTGGAATGGTAATTTTAATCTTATGTTTTTATGTTGTAACCTACGTGTTTAAATGTTTTCATGTGTTTAGTTACGGTATATATTATATTTTAATTTATGTTGTACTCTGATCTGAGCCCTGAGGAGAAACAGGTAAGATATTTAAAAATATTATTATTATTATTATTATTATTATTATTATTATTATTATTTGCATATTTTTGCTTAAGGAAAAGCATTAACAAAGAATTAAAATCTACAGAACTGGGGAATTGGAGTTTGTCTTTAGAAAACAAACCTTTAGAAAAGGGCAATAGTTTATTATGATTACTTATTAAATTTCCTAAGATGTCTTTTTCTAAAGAAAGGGGCAACTTGTTTGTATTTAAATGTACAAAACTTTTTAAAGAATCAAAATAATATACCGGTAAATGATATATTTACAAGCAAAGACACACTATATATTTACAATATCAAACTACACCTCCCTTGAAGAGTTACCAGTTTTCAAGGTAACAAATTAGCCAAAGGTCAATATTGAAGAATCAACCAATGAGCAGATTAGCAGTGCTCACTGGTTAGCATTGAGAAGTAAGTTTTGTGTGCCTTAGGTAGGAATGTAGGGTTTTAAATTATTCATTCCCACTGGAAAGAACAAATAGTTTAATTGATTTTCTCCCCACTGCAGGACTGTCTTCAAAAACTGTGCAGTTTTTGAAGAGTACTTTGAACCCTCCGCTGACCTTCTCTCCCCCTGCCCAGCCATGTACTTTCCAGAGGCAATAGCCTTTGATAATCCTGGCTTAGTTTCCCTCAGCCTGCCCACCCATGAGATACAGGCAGGGAAGCCAAGCCAAGATCATGGAGAGTCTTGATAGCACTAATGCAGTCATGGTTGGCCTTTCTTGGATTCTTGATAACTACATGGTCAATTCTGCAGTACTTGTTACAAGTCTGACAAAGAATGGAAGAAGTTAAAAAAAAAAAAAAAAGAGAGACTCTGTTTATCTCAGAAATCAAATTTCAGCATTGAAAAATCCTTATGTCCAGATAACATTTGTGAAATTATCATAGAGAGGTAAGGAGAAACTCAAGGGGCTTCCCTTAGCCCATATCTGCTTAAATGCTTGTAACAGTTCGTGTTTAATTTTAAAGATACCAGAAACAGCATTATAATTGGACTGACAAGATAATGTTACACACAAAACATCCAGTTGAAAAAAGATCCCTCTATAGTCCATACTTTTTAATCCTTTATTTGATAAGGCTAGAGACTGGCAATGTGAGTTTCTTCCAGATTCAAATATTCCAATATTCAGGTGCTTCAAATGGCACAACTATCACACCTGAATAGGAGCAGCTGTCTTGCTATATTGAGAAGCCTGATCTATATCATATACCACAGGCATCTGGCTGTGTTTTCGATTAATAGAAAAAAGGAGGGTGGGGAACAAAGCAGGAGATCTTTAGGGGATGCTGATGTGTTTGGATGGCCCAATATCACACATTTGACTTAATTTACCTATGAAAAGGAAGTATACCTGTGAAAGGCTGGCCATCATAATTTAATGGGAAAGTAGAAGATGATCTGAAGATTTAGACCAGGAGTGAGTGTCTATGGTCCTCCAAATGTTTCAGGATCACAGCTCCAATATGCTCTTACTATTGGCTAAGGTCCAAAACACACTGCAGAAATAATCCAGTTTGAGACCGCTTTAACCTGGCTCAGTGCTAGGGAATCCTGGCAGTTGTAGTTTATTGTGGCTGCAGAGCTCTCTGATCGAGAAGACTAAATGTCTCACAAAACTACAGTTCCCAGAATTCCCTAGCATCGAGCGAGGGCAGTTAACGCAATCTCAGACTGGATTATTTCTACAGTGTGTTTTGGACCTTAGTTGGCTAGTGTCCATGGGAATGATAATCCAAAAACAATTGAAGGGCCACAGGTGTCCACCCTGATTTGGAGCCTCCTCCTTGTTTAGACTTTCTAGTTCACACAATACTAAATTTGTGTCTGATCTCTATTTCTTCAGACTGCCATTGGGAGCTTGCTTATTTTATTTTATTCATATCCTTCTTTTCTCTAAACAGGATACAAGGCAGTTTTTAAAAACAGGGTAAATTTTTTTAAAAATTCATACAAAAGTTAAAAAAAATTATAACAAAAATCCATCACTGATACCTTTATTGACCAACTGAAATGCACAATATACTTGTTGCAAGCTTTTGAAGCTCCATCGGTTTCTTCATCAGGCAAGAAGTTACAAACCAAACAGGAGAAAAACAATTGGAGATGTTAGTCAGATGCCTACATGTTGTTTCAGTTTTTAGTTAAGATGGTATACAGTGGGGAGGGTATCTTTTGCAGGCAGGCTCCTCTTCCTTCTGGCCCTGTGGCTATAAGGAGATTTTCCAAGTCCAGGAAATTTAAAATCCATTTGCACATCAACAGGGACCCCTCTTTTGAAATCCAGTATGTCTCCATTCCAGGGAGGAAGAATAGAGACATATTGGATTGCAAAAGAGGGGTCCCTGTTGAGATGCAAATGGATTTTAAATTTCCTGGACTTGGAAAATCTCCCTATAGCCACAGGGCCAGGAGGAGGAGGAGGATCCTGCCTGCAAAAGATATCCTCTCCACTGTGTGTTTATATTTCTAGTTTTATGGGTGGGGCATTATTTTTTTAAACAGGAGCTTTTGGTAAGAGGTCGTGTTTTATTAATGTTTTGAGCTACTTTGCAGGCTCTAATCAAAAAGGAGCATTCAAACCTGAAAATAAATCAAAACAGAAGACTGGGGAATGTAAAAGTCAGGATGATCAGTGAAAATTCATACTGTGTGGATGAATAGTGGGACAGGAGGAATAGATATGAGAGGTTAAGTATCTCTTATCTGAAAATCCAAAATCCAAAATGCTTTCTAATGGTTCAATGTACACAAATGCTGTTTCATGCACAAAATTATTTAAAATATTGTATAAAATTACCTTTAGGCTATGTGTATAAGGCGTATATGAAACATACATAAATTTTGTGTTTAAACTTGGGTCTCATCTCTAACATATCACTATATATATATATATATATATATATATATATATATATATGCACAAGTATTCTAAAATCTGGGGGGGGGGGGGGGGAATCCAAAATCCAGAACACTTCTGGTCCCAAGGATTTCAGATAAGGCATACTCAACCTGTACTAATCACAGGTTCTGGAAATGAAGACAACAGGGAAAGGAAGGTCAGGATCTAGAATTATTTTATGTGGTAAAATTGGCTGTAGTTAAACGTGGGTCCAGGAAGATGTTAGTAAATAAAAGGCGTGATTCAGGAATTATCCAGGGTAAGTTTAACTTAGGGCCTTTACAGACTGGCAGAAATAGTGCAAATTGAGTCCACTTTAACTGCCCTGATTCAGTGAAAGGGAATCATGGGAACTGTAGTTTATTATGCCACTAGAGCTCTCTGACAGAGAAGGCTCAATGCCTCAGAAAAACTACAGTTCCCATGATTCCCTAGCACTGAATCACGACAGTTAAAATGGTCTCAGACTGGATTATTTCTGGCAGTCTGTACACGCCCTTAGTGAGTTCACTGACCTCTTCCATCCTTTCCTTAATATATAACAGTAACTACCATAGTCCAAGCCTTAAGACAGTGAAAGAGCAATAAATCTGTGCACAAAATTTCTACATGAAGCCTAAATAATGAGATCTCAGAACAGGATTCTGCATCTACCTATGTATTTTAAATTCATGTATCAAAGTCTAAGCTCTTGCCTCCCCCACCATTGCTTCAACTTGTAATCATAAAGAATGTTCATATTCCAATTAAACTATATGAAGAATTTAAATAAGTCAGCACTTAAAAATAGAATAATTAGAACTCTAAGACACTCTAGGGCAGTGTATTTCAGTAAAATTATTACTTGTCTCTGGAACATTAAAGCAGAAACCAAAGACAAATTGACTTAGCCTCTTGGGAAATGCAACATCCCCAGAAATTCTCTATTTAAGACTCATCTCTTCCTGGTATTGTCTCCCTTTCTCTTCCCCTCTCTCTCACACGCTTAAAGGTCACAATAGATGAACTCAGTGTAATTTTTTTAAAAAGAAAGCTTGGCATTATTAAATGCTTTCTTTATTAAAAAGATAACTGCTACAATTAGATGAGGTGCTATAGACAATTTCAGAACATCAGCAATTTTATCTTTAGGAGCATGCTAGGTGGTATTTGCTGTCAACTATATAATTTCCACAGTGAACTTTTTTCCAATCCATAAAAAATGCACTCTAAATTTAATCACCTTATTTTAGTGCAACATAAAAACAGAACTGTGAACACAGCTCAATTTAAATCTAATAGCCAACGTTTCATGACCCAAAAACAGAATATAAGCCCTAAAAAGTTTTAACACTATTTGAATTTTCTTTTGGCAATTGTATATGCTGCAGTTTCATTTTGTGGCATATTATTGTTATTGTGTGCCTTCAACATATGTTTTCAACATATGATGACCCTAAGGGACCTATCACAGGGTTTTCTAGGCAAGATCTGTTCAGAGGGTTTTTTCCTTTGCTCTCTGGGGCTAAGTGAAACTTGCCCAAGATCACCCAGTGGGTTTCCATGGTTGAACCCTCAGAGTCACAGTCCAATGCTCTAACCAATACATCACCCTGGATCTTCTGTGGTATAAGCCTCTTAATTTCACAAACAGAATGTCTTGTGCTGTTGAAATCATATTTAAGGAAACAAAAATAATTTGTTCTGTATACAATTAAAGCTTGGAAATTTGAAGTTAAACAGTGGTATGCATGTGTGCATAATGACAATATTAAAAACATAAAATGCAACAAGACTCTCAGTGGTTACTGAACTTGCACTACAATGCTTCACAGACTTTCCTAGGAGTAAAAAACTATTCAACATGCACAGAACTGCATAACCTATGAAGCAAATACAATTCTCCAGGAAGAAAAAAGCAGAAATGACTATACAAATAAGGAATGCTTATTCTAGGTCATGCCAATGTTTACACTACATGAATGCAAGCGATCATTCATACATTTATATCACACATGCTTACATGTTAATGTCAGCCAAATTAGAACAGTTTTATTCAAATAAATACATTGCTTAACACATGTGTAAAATTTACACATACTGTCCCACACAAAGCCACTCACACACATCAATGCTCAAAGATATGTACACACTCAGTCATGCTTTTTCATTCTTTCTTTCACTCACACACATACTCATTTATTCTCTCACACATACAGTCACTCAGAAGTATTCATTCGCTTGTGTATATTTGAGTAACACAAGTGCATATGTAAACAATAGATGAAGAGTGTGACTGTGTGTGAGAGAGAGAGAGAGAGAGAGAGAGACAGACAGAATTTGTGTGGGAGACTGTGTGAATGAATTTATCTGACGGAGAGAGTCAGAGAAAGGGCACTATTGTACTGGGTGTGTTAAGAATTAGTGTGTGACAAAGTCACTGACACATCAAGAGAGGTACAAAGGGTGTGTTGAAAAAATGTGTTAAGTCTGAACCAACTTCTCATCCTGAGAACTGGGGCAATGGCAGAATGGGTGGAGGAAGAAGCAGCAGCAACTCAAAATCCCCCACCTCAAAGGCCACAATCCAGAGAGCTTCCCCACTCTCCTCTTACTCCCTCAAGCAGATGTGGCTGCTCCAAACATCCTCCTTGCCTTTCTCTTCCTCTCCTGGACAGAAAAACATGTGGGAGGAGTGGGTGATCAGGGCCTCCACATCTTGCGCTCCCTCGATTAACTCTTGCATCACCCCTGGGGGTCCACCCCATCATCTGAGAACCAGTGAGTTTCAGCTACAGTCGTGTGCATGGATTCTTCATCCACAGCTTGAAAATATTAAAAAACAGAAATTCCCAATAGCAAACCTTAATTTTGCCATTTTCTATAAAGGACACCATTCTACTACACCACTGTATTTAATTGGACTTGACCATCCAATGGATTTTGGTATCCACGGGAGGTCCTGGAACCAAACCCCAGCGGATGCCAAGGACCCACTATATTTTCCACATTCCAGAAACAATGTGGGAAGAAAAAATGTTGTGGTCATGGCAGCAGAGTCTTTGCTGTATCACTGTGATTGTACACACTGTTGGGCTTAATGCTAACTAACAGGCAGAAATGACCAGTTGATGTTTACAAAATTAGAGCCAACATTTGAAAATGTTACACTGAATGAACAATTTGCCTGCAGAGCTGGGTCTGGTATTAATGCTCTTGTCAACGTGGGAAAGAACAACAAGGTCTGAGTCTCTGGCAACAATTAAGGAAGTCTAGAGTCTTAAGCTGAAACTGAACTAAAATCAAGACATCCTCGGGATGCAACTGCTCTCTCTGGAATTCCGGATACAGGATTAGCAGCTGTGCTGCCTAGGCTTCCTTCGCATAGGCTCTGCTTCTACATTTGTAAATAAAACCAATATTATTACACACTCCAGTGCTTCCCTTTCTAAATGAAACTAATCCCTGTAGCACTATCCCAGGACTAACTACAGCTCAGGAAAGTTATATTGCTATTATCTTTCTAGCAGTCCAGTCACATTAATCCTGTAGGGAAAGAATACTAAATAGATTCTGATGGGCATATAGAAGCCTATCCATCTCTGTATAAAGATATTGTCTTCTGCTGTAAAAAGAAGAGCTAGCTGTGCTTTGCCAGAACACACACTGTCAGCCAGAGATAACATATCTGTGCTTTTGGGTTTGAGGAGGAGGAGTTGACATTGTTTCAACAACCAGCATTTACAATGGATATCAGCCAAAAATATAAAATTCAAGATCAGAAGACAAAAGAAAAAGAAAAATTACTGATTACATGTTTTTGTTCCGCAAGCAGTGTTGGAGCACTGTTGAAGCTATTTGTTTCTCAGCAACAGGCAGCATCAAGTCGTGGTGCAGACAGATCAAATCCCTTTCAAAGCATGGCACATAGAACGTAACTACACAAAAACAATTAAGTTCTAAAGCACACATCAGCTACACCCAACCACCTTACCACAATTATCTAGATTTGGGGACACAAATATGCGCTGAAGCATATTTAGGGTGAAGCTTTACCCCATAAGAGAGACCATACCCCATATGCTCATCCACTTATCTTCTCCTTCCACTACAACCCCGCTTTCCAAAAATTCTCTGCACATGTTCTTGTGCTATGTAGGGGATTTTCTAATCTAGAACTACTAGGAAACTGGGCCTATACAGACTGCCAGAAATAATCCAACTTGAGACCACTTTTAACTGTCCTGGCTCAGTGGTAGGGAATCATGGGAATTGTAGGTTTTTTTTTCCCTGAGACATTGAGCCTTCTCTGTCAGAAAGCTCTGCTGCCACAATAAACTACAGGTCCCATGATTTCCTAGCACTGAGCCAGGGTAGTTAAAGTGGTATCAAACTGGTTTATTTCTGGCAGTCTGTACAGGCCCTATGTTACAAAGCATGAGCCCAGACTGTAATAGAGCAAAGGGTGTCCAATTCAATGGCAGAAGTCAACTGAAGTAAATATGGTCTTAGAGGAAGAAGAGTAACTTGAAAATTTAATTACATTTTCAAACTACTCCTTCAAAAAATTAGTTATTTAAAAGCCAGAAAGTAACTCTCCTTAAAACGTTATGGAAAATAACTTCACAGTACAAAAGCAAACTTCAACTTTCTTCTCCAAAAATAACACAAACATGAATAGTTTTAGCAAACTTTTTATTCAAAACTAAGATTATGAATATATGAAACAACCAGCTTGGGTAAAGCTTACATAAGACAACTTTTTTTTTAATTTTGAATCTTCTAGAGCAGTGGTCCCAAACATTTTTGGACTACCACCCCATTTTCTCTTGGGTGACAACCCTAGTGCGACCCTACAACACATATTTCTTGATATTAAGTCTACTGTTCTACTGCCCATTTAAAACAACCAACGTTGCAGCTCCCTTTGCTACATGGTCACCCTGGGAACAAGGATGGAGTAGCTGGCTGAGCAGTGACTAAGAAGACTCTTGCCTGTGCCAGCTTGTGCCAACAGAGGTATCACTAGGGGGTATAGGGAGTACAGGCCGCACTGGGTGACACCATAAACAGGGTGACATCACAACCACTACCCTAGCAATGCCACTGTTTCTCTCTAAACACCTGCCTTGTGGAAGAAATGGGGCATAGTATGAATGTACCTTATAAGATACAAGGAATTAAGTGGAAGAGAAGGTGTGGCCAGAAAGTGGGGCAAATGAGGCCTCTCCTTCCTCCATCCACTGAGCTTCGAACACCCTCAAGGAGAAAAGGAAGGCAAGGCAGGATGTTCTGCATTCCTCCATCCTTCTAGGATGGCCTGGCCTCATCCGGAGAGAGAAGCAGGCAGGACAACCAGGGAGCAAGTGAGTGTGAGGAAGGCTGCTGCCCTCCCATTGACACAAGAGACTCTAGCTTCGGGAGTGGAGTGCTTCCTCCTCTTAACTCCCAAAGCAGATAACTATTGTGTCAATTCTGTTTCCTGCTTCAGGAGTTGAGGGATGCTGCCCCCCAGCCTCCTCCTTTTGGAATTAAGAGGAGGAAGAATCACTGGATCCCTCCTGCACTCAATTTCTGAAACTGGAGTCTGCTGTCTCCCATTCTAACAACACCCTTCTGCTTTGGGCATAAAGAGGAGGAAGAATCCCTGTATTCCTTCTGCACCCCCCTCATGAAGCTGGAGACTCTTGTTTGAATGGGAGTCAACAGCCTTCAACTTCAGGAGTAGGAGGATGAAGAAATTGTTTAGGATTGGTTTATGTCACAACTATTGCCACTGCTTTTAGTGATATACAGAATTAATAAGATGTAACATTACTATATGTCAGGGATGCAGTGGCTCAGGTGCTTAAGACACTGACTTTGTTGATTGCAAGATCAACAGGGTGGCAGTTTGAGGCCCGGGGGCTGCATGATGGGGTGAGCTCCCATCACTAGTCCCAGCTTCTGCCAACCTAGCATTTTGAAACCATGCAAATGCAAGTAGATAAATAGGTACCACTTCTCAGTGGGAAGGTAAACAGCGTTCTGTGCAGTCATGCTGGCCCCATGATCACAGAGGAGTCTCTGACAACATGGCAGTGCATTTTGGGGGCCCCCAGAGATATTCATCGTTATCCTACTTTCATGGGGGAGCAGATCCCCTACCCCCATGAAAGTGGAGGGCCAACTGTAAATCAATGCTTTCTCAGCACACCAGGGTAGCCGATGAGGCAGGCTAATCTCCCTTCCTCTTTTATTTCTGTTTTGCTCTTCAAACAAGCTGAAGGCAGTTGTTTGCTTTGCCTGTTGTACGTAAGCACATACAGCTACAGTAAGATGACTTACATTAGAAACCCATTCCTTTCCAGATCAAGTTTATTGCATTGTTCACTGAAGATGTGCTGCTGCAACCTAACAATAAAAGTATGTAAGGGCCTTTGAAGACTGCCAGAAATAGTGCAAATTGAGGCCACTTTAACTGCCCTGACTCAGTGTTAGGGAATCATGGGAACTGTAGTTTATTATGGCACCAGAGCTCTCTGACAGAGAAGTCTCAATGTCTCAGAAAAAAAATACAATTCCCATGATTCCCTAGCACTGAGCCAGGGCAGTTAAAGTGGACTCAATTTACACTATTTCTGGCAGTCTGCAAAGGCCCTAAGTCTCTACAGCTTCACCATCTCCCCAATGCCAATGTTGCAAATAAACTTCCATTCCCCAATCCCTGTACTACAAGAAATGGGTGGGTGGGAAGTAGATCAGTGCATGCATCACCCAATTCCACTCTACACACAATGCAATGCTTAAGACAAAAAAATTTGTCCATCTCAATTTTAAACAAAAACAGTCAAGCACTAATGTTTAGTACAGCTTACTTCAGGTTCAGTATATAATTCATCTTCAACATTTTAACTAGGTGGGCATCCCTCAACTACTAGAGCAATCCCTTTCAGCATTTTGGGGTTATCTGCACTGACAAAAAAGAAGACGAAGCAGTTTCACCTTGTTTCAAGCTTCAACTGGTTATACGACACACGAGGCCAAAACTGAGTGAAACCAGGATGAGGGTGTGCTCTGGGGTAAAAAAACCAGAGCAGAATAAAGCCCTTTTGCTCCAGTGCACATTATCACACCAGCATATAAACAGCATGATGCAAGTATGGGAATGCGGGAAAGCCCAGGCAGCTTATAGAAGCAGTCTGGGGCATTAACCAGGGCCCAGTGAGAAGCAACCACTGGCGTCATTACTTGCCATGTGGTATTTTTCTTTTGTTGAGTGTACGGATGCATGAATGGCCAGACACACTATCGACCCATCACATCCGTAAGCCATTACATACCTCATGAAGTGAAATTATGACAAACAAAGCAGGTATATAAGACAATGTATGCAATAACCAATTGGCCAGTCCAATTGGAATAGGGTGAAGAGAGCGAAAGGCCCTCCATGACTGTGTTTTGACAATGTGTCACTGATGCACTGTATGGGCAATGTATCGCTCATGCGGTTGTGTGGCCAGTCACACAGGTCTTCCAGTAGGATGGCAGCTAAGTGGGATAAGGGAGGTAATTGACAGTCACAGGTGGTGTGTTTGTGTGATGGTGCACATACGTTGGCAGGGAAGCAATAAAATAAAATAACCGAGCATTGTGGAGGGACATAACATGGTGCATACTCTCAGTTGGTGTTTGGCCCACCTTGGGAGTGGGCCATGAGGACAGTGGGGATTCCAGTCAAATCAGGAAAACCCAGTCTGGTTTTTCCTCTCCATCTGCTCAGCCCCTTAAAGTTGTAATGTTGGGTTATACTCCATTCAGAGGGGAAAATAAAGGGACAGAGAAAGTCCACGTTTCCTTATTTCCACCAGCCTTGAGACACAGTTGGGTATTTTGATGTCTTTGCATATATGGTTGCAATTTGTTTTTCCAAGTTTGGCAGGAGGTTACTGCTAAAGGTTCAACATTCTGCTTAAATATACAGGTTGAGTCTCACTTATCCAAAAGGCTAGGAACAAGAAGTGTTTTAGACTTTGGAATTTTTTCAGTTTTGGAATATTTGCATAAACATAATGAGATATTTTGGAGATGGACATTTTAAACATTAAATTCATTTATATTTTGTATATACCTTATACACATAGCCTAAAAGTAATTTTATATACAATATTTTTAATAATTTTGTACATGTAACAAAGTTTGCATGCACTGAACCAGCCAGAAGCAAATGTGTCACTGTCTCAGCCACTATCTCAGACACCCATGTGGATAATTTTGGATTTTGGAATATTTCATATTTAGGAATTTCAGATAAAAGAGACTCAACTTGTATCTCTTTTGCTGCATATTTTGATTTGGACTGCAAACATTAGTTTGAGTTTCTTAATATGAATTGTTGGATGGATTGCTCGATGCCACTATAATTGTTGATTTTACTGTATTATATACTGTTAATTGACCTGTTGGCATATTTAATCTTCACATATTTGACATAATTTAAAAGGAACTGTTAATTGTTAAAAAATTCAACTGTTAAAATTCAACTACTGACATAATGTATTATTTTTATACACTATGAAAGTTATGGTTAATGATATGTGCTGTTATTATACAGAGACTGTTGTTACTTTTTCTTCTGTGAAGCACTTTGAGTACAGTGTATTAGCAGAAACAGCAATACACATACAATCAGTAATCAATATGCTCGACACTTAGACTATGAGGCCTATGCATGATTAATGCTAGACTTAGGTCCACAATACACTGCAGAAATAATCCAATTTGAGAGTGCTTTAACTGCCCTGGCTCAGTGCTAGGGAATCCTGAGAATTGTAGTTTATTATAGCACCAGAACTCTCTGACAGAGAAGGCTAAATGTCTCACAAAACTACAGTCCCCAAAATTCGCTAGTATTGAGCCATGGCAGTCAATGCGGTCTCAAACTGAATTATTTCTGTAGTTTGTTTTGGACCTAAGTCCCACTGAAAGTGGATTTACGTCTGAGTAAACATGGATAAGATTGAATTATTTTTTAAAGCAGTAAAAAGGAAGTTTGAAATGACACCTTGAGGCACCTGGTGAGCCAAAAGGAGAGAAATAAGTGTCTTAAATAATAAATAATATATATTTATTAAACACCTAAATACAACTAGCAGTCTATTTAAAGTGTAATCCTAAACAGCATCCTTGAGGTTCAGACTACTGAAACTAGGACAGGGCTAAACAATAAAGCCTGGCTAGTAAGTGTAGCAACTTGCACTCATTTTCCAGAAAGGAAAGGTGAATCTCTCCATCATATAAACATTCTTTTCTGAACTATATCATTCCTTTTTTGAAAACTGGTCACTCAAATTAGAATTGGCAGAGCTCAGTGTTTCAGGTTTTTTTTTAAAAAAAACAACAACACTTTTTTTAGTCATTGGTATTTGGGGCCTCTACAATTATTTCCTAATTGCATGCTTGAAATAACTGTTATCAAGGTGTGCCTCTGAAATGCTTTTCTTGGCATGGGAAGATTAAACTGGACTAGAATGAAGGCTGCCTGAAAAATCAACAGCTACTTTTGAAATTGAGCCCACTATCTGTTATTGTACAGCTTAAAACCTATTCACATTCAGCACAGTAAAGAATGAGCAAGGTGAGAGTGCCCTGAGGCAGATAACATACAAAAGAAAATATTTTCAAAGCGGGTGATACAAACAAAGGAGTTTTTAAAAAATGGCTTGACATATTAATTCTTCAATGAACAGTAGGCTTCCTTCATCCACAAAAGACAAGCTATCTCTAGGATCAATCTTAATAGCTGTGTATTGTAATAAGGAATCCAAGCAGGTGAAAATCCAAGGTACCATAGACTTAAATATAGATTGGCAGAATCCTTTAAAGTTCCTCTCTCAAGGCAAATTCCAAGTTTAATTTAACAGAAACCAATCCCTAAGGAGAGAGAACTTCAAATGTAACTCATCTTAAGTGCTAGTAACTTGGGTTTCAGCACAGTTCAATACAGGTTACAGTTTCTAGCTGGGTCTTATGATGTATGTTATAGGACTAAGCTGCCCTCATTAATGAAAAAGAACACACGAGAAAGTTTTAAATAATAAATGTTATGGTTGAGGTCTAAACAATGATGAAACTAATTCTGCAAGCTGGGGAGTGGGGATTATGGTTCACTCATGTTTCTTGAATACTAGCAAATAACCACAACAGCAATAAAAACAACAACATGCAGCAAAAAATGGATGCTTCTTCTTTAAACTTCTGAGTTAAATTTCAAAAGCAGTTTGTAATATTTCATGCAGTCTTCTGTTGAAAGAAAAGGTTTTTAAAACCTTCTGCTGAGTATTGCTTAGGCTCTTGAAAACTCCTAAGGTAGCTTTCTTGATCCTGTTCCATAAATGAATTGCCTTAGAAGAAAGGTCTACACTAGAATATCTCCAGTTCCCATTCAGGTTTATTTGTTTCAAGTTGCAGGAGTTAAAAACAAGGTGTTTTTGTTATTGCTGTTTTTAAATCAGGACTAAAACACCAAAAAAACTAAAATAAATCTCCCACACAGGATCACTCCTTTCACATTTTTTTAAAAAAATTAACAGGTTTATCACACAAGCTCCACTATCACCATGATCGTGTAGTAAAAGAAAATGAATGAATACTAGTTTGGGAGCATTCTGTTTCGTATGTCTCTTCAATAAGGCAGTGAGGATCCTGCACCAGGTGTCACCCAGTGTGGGGGGAGAGACTACTGGGGGGGGGGGCAGGACTTCCAGTGGAATGTCCGGGGCTGGGGAAATGGCTGCACAGTGGGGAAAGAAACATGCGGGCTGCCGGCCCAGGCCGGAGACCCCCCCCAGGCCTGGAGACCCCCCAAGAAATGGAGCGGCACCCGCACAGGCCTAACAATCAAGGGCCTGACTAGGTGTCACCCCTCTTCTGAGGTGTTATCCCTCTTCTGAGGTGTCACCCCCCTTCTAGGGTGTCCCCCGGTGCCCCCCCCCCCAGTGACGCCACTGCAATAAGATAACTGGGCTCTCATCCTGTCTTCCTAACCCTGCCTTCCTGCCCTATGCTCTCCTCGGCATGCCTTAGGGGTTTTTTTTGTTTTTGTTTCATTTATAATGCAATTTTGGAGGTGTGCTAATATGATTTCAAAAAACAAAAACAAAAGAAAAGGCAAATTTTAAAAAGAAAAACAGCCTGCTTGGGAATGATAGTGGGGGAGAGGGGAGAGACAAAACACACTGACACCACATGATGGCCCAATACTGGCCATGGGAGGAATTTATTGCACCTGAGGAGTAAAGCTAAAACAGCATGTTTGGGAGCTTATTGATGGGTTTTCTCTGTTAATGCCAAGGTGCACTCTAGCAATGCTGTCAGGGCTATAACTATACAGTCTTAGCAGTGTGGTAAGTTGCTCATGGCTTACCCAAACCAACTTGTCCCTGAATGCAATGATTTATGGTAAAATGTGTTCTGTTAGCTATTCTATTTTCTTGTCACATAGCCATTAATACTTTATTTAAATTGTAATCCCTGAAACACGTACCTGGATTAATCACACTAAATACAACAGAACTTGTTTTTGATTACATATGCATAGGACTACATCATTAATCCAGGTTCACAATGTTTTATATAGATGCAACTTGAATTTTCTGTCACTGTCAAAAAGAGTGCACATGTTAGGCAATCTGTTGTTATACTGCATAAATTCTAGTTCAGAACTATTCACTATAATCATTATTAGGATCTATTCTTATTATAAATTAATACATTAATTACTGCTTCATGAAGCTCTGGAAAGTAAAATTATAACATATTAACTTCTTATTTTCAAAGAAGTTAACTTAAGTGCAGTGATAGTGTCACCCTTATCATACATCCCTGGCCTGCACTGCAGGGTAAAAACAAAAAGAAAAATGCTTAGGATTAATGGCATTTCTTTTAATGAAGCACCTTCCCAACCACCTGATCTATCTCTTGAAAGAATGGTAGTGGTGGGTGGTAATAAGGATGGTCAATTCCTATGCAATATTGTCATTCCTCCCTAAATAATAACATGGGAATAAGTTATAGGTTCATTATTTCAGTCTCTTATTATAGTAGAAAACATCTTCCCTAAATTTCAACTGAATATAAAAAGGGTGCTTGGGAAATCAGGGTAAGAGCAGATGTTGTAGGTCCTTGCTAAAGCAAGGCAAGAATATACCATACATACTCATATAAATTAACCTCATGTATAAGTCGAGGGCAGATTTTGGGACCAAAATTATGGGCTTTGTTGATATGACCCCTGAATAAACTGAGAGTAGAATTTGGGGGCACATAATAAAGAATGGAAAAGACAAAGCAAAGAAAAACAATGTCAAAGAATTTATAAAATTCTGGTAGACATAACTGTTTGTGCTCACCCTAAAGGCTGGATGGATGAGGGAACTACAGTCCCTGCCCAGGGATTTAAAAAGCCAGAAGCAGTGCTGTGAAAGAGGGAGCAGAGGGGGAGTCAGTGCTTCTTTTAGGTTCTCCCAGGACAGAGAGAGAACCTAAAAGAAGCACCTTTCACCTTAGTCTCTCCTGGGACAACCTAAAAGAAGCACTGACACATACACATCCTCTCTATTGATAAGAGTTAAGGTACTTACATTGACCCATGGATAAGTCAACCCAGGTTTTTTGACTAAAATTTTTAGATTTATACATGAGTATACACAGTAATTGCACCATTGCCTGGATGTAAAATGTGTTTAGGGTCCCAAGCCTTGAGTTCCACAATGGAAGAAAAGTGGGATAAAATTAAATGGCTTGGGCCCAGTTACTTGGAGGACCGCCTCTCCCCACACAATCCGCCCCGCACACTCCGTTCATCTGGGACCAATCTGCTAGAGGTCCCCAAGTTTCACTTTGTGAGGACCTCTCAGAGGGCTTTTTCCATCGTTGCCCCTTCTTTTTGGAATAAGCTTCCTGCAGAGCTTTGCTCCTCTGCATCACTCGTCTCTTTTAAGAAAATTTTAAAAATGTATTTATTTCAGTTGGCATTTCCACCTTAAGTAATGGTATTCTTTCTTTCTCTGCCCCATGTGTTCCTTGTTGACCCCGGACTGTTTGCAATTTGATTCATCCACTTCTTGCCTCTGATATTTGTGACTTCTTTGATTCATGTTCCTTCTCCCTGCACCGATGTTTTTAACCTTTATATTGTAACAATTTTAACCTTTGTAAGCCGCCTTGATCATATCTATGGAAAGGCGAGGTAAAAATAAAATTTATTATTATTATTATTATTATTATTATTATTATTAAATAAAGTTGTAAGCAACAAGCAGGGGTTCCGGGGTGTTTGGGACAATGAGAAATGATCAGATGTCTGGGAAATGATATCTAGAAAATCCCGTGGAAGGCAAACAGGAGATAAGACACATCTGAATATGGCTGAATAGTTCTTCATGAGTCAAAATCTAAGACCGCAGAATGGGTGGGTTGGAGCCCGAGTAAAATGCATCCATTTCTTTTTCGGTTATTTAAAAAATGAGGGACAGATTTATATCTATAGCAGCATCAGCATCATATCATCCTAGCTGGTGTTTTTTTCCTAGTTTGGGACGCAAAGCGTCTTACAACAGATTAAAAAATGTAATTAAAAATTTGAAAAGCAAAAAAGATAAAAAGAGATTAAATGATCAAAATATTAAAGCCAGTTAAAACATAAAGCATTAAATACACACACAGACACACACCAGCAAAACAAGTAGAAAAATCCAGCACATTGGGATAGAACATATACAATCGATAAACTGTGGTATGCAGATTCTAACAACCAGAATGAACAGGAATGCAGGTGAATTGCAAGTGTTTACAGAGTTGGTTATTATTTTAGTTATTTCTCTCTCCTCCTCCCCTCTCTCTTACATTACATTACCTTGACAAAGAATACCTGGGGGGGGGGGGGGAAGCTTCCTGACCCTTTTCTCCCCTATGCCAGTAGAGTTTATCTCTTCCCCAGACTTTCTGGTGAATAAGAGATGAGTACCTATGTCTTTTCTCCAATAGGGATGGAAGCAAGATGTTAGCCAGGCTGGGGAGGTGGGAGAAAAAGGCAGGGAAACATCAATTTTCAGCAAGAAAATGGCGCAAGGAAAGGGGGCTCAGAAAACTTGTTCCACTTGCAATCCCCCCCCCTTCACAACTGGAGCTTGTAGTAGCTACACTATGAAGAGCAACAGAATTACAATATGCATATTTAAGCTGATCCTGAAACCATTAGTTGTAAATTTGGCTTACAAAGGAAGATCACATTATTGAAAAAAGATGGCTCCAAGGATGTGTTACTGATGGAATAAGTGAGCCGGGAGCTGGGGATGCATCCATGACACTTTGCAGACACTTTACAAACGTGACAAACGAGTGAGCGTGTGAAACCCAATTGTGCATTATTGACAATTTAAAGGCACTTTAAAGTCACTTTAGCCTCCCGTTTGATAATCTCCTGTCACATGCCACAAAAAATGCAGACTGTACAGATACAGGGTGTCCTGGACATAGGAAGAGGACATACAGGCAAATATATATTCCTGCAACCCAATGTATGAAAAGTCTAAAATATAGGGACTGTGTGAATCTGTTCCAAGCACAATGACTTCAGCCAATAAGCAGTGCAAAATATCCTCCCTCAATCAGTCTGTACAGAGCTATATTGATTTTTGCTTACAGAAGTGGCTTGAAGAGAAGGCAAAACCTCTGATAGCTGTCTATTCCCCCTGTTATACAATGTACACAGCTATCAACAATGAAATAATTTTAGCCTCAAAGCCCATCCTTTAGTGTTTAAATTTAAATTTTATTTTTAGAAAAATCAACTTTTCTTTAAAACAAGGGCAGGGTTCTATTACTCAAAATAGGTTGGGAAAAGAGATTCTTCCCTATGTAGGTCCCAATGAGAAAGAGAAAGAAAGAAACCCTTATACCCTGGAACTAATAGTGGCTAGTAGAGAGTTTTAGCTGTGTCCTGTGCTGTGTTGTATTGTTGTATGTTGGAATCTTATTTGTACATTAGAAATATTTTTATATTACTGGGTACATATGAGTAGACAGTATTTTTATAATACTACTGAACCAGCTGGCAGTGATAATGGCAACTGTAAGACTGGGTAGTGATGAGAGCGCACTACCTAGTACCATCTAGTTGGTTATAAGGCATCACGTTAGTCAGAGTAGGGTTATGCTGGACTAGCCAACTATTTTCTTCTATTAACCCAGCCTGTACAAACTGGGAGCCATTGTCTAGTGGTTTTTAGAGATGTTAATGTGTTTTAATTGTTATAGGTTTTATTGACTATTTTACAATATAATGTATAAAGGAAGTGGGGTGGCAGTTTGAGTTGTCCAGGGCTAAGGGATATCTGGTGAGGGTAAGGTGACATGTCATTACAGAGGAAGGAGAGAACAATATTTAACACCTGTCTTACCTTCCAGTCACCCTGCCATCCTTAGGAACCTGGAGAATGAACCAAACCAACTACAAAAGCTCACCTTGCTCCTTCCTATGTAATGCCAGATCAGTTAAAAATAAGACATATAAGCTGATTTCCTTAAGGATGAGGAGTCTGACTTGGCATGCTTCACAGAAACCTGGCTGGGGGAATAATAAGGGCCTGACATGGGCACAGGCTCCCCCAGCTGGGTACTGTGTTAGTGAGCAGGTGAGGGAAAGTGGTTAAGGTTACAAAGTAGCTGTGGTTTAAAAGGAACATCTTAACCTGACCAGATTACCTATTAGGGAGCTGCATCACATCGAGTGTATGAACCTGAGCCTGAACACCTAGGATAGACTAGGGACTTTGTTAATATACCGTCCACCCCACTGCCTAACAGACTCCCTGGCCAAACTCACAGAACTCTTCTCAGAATTGGTGTTGGAGTCACCTGGACTTTTGATTCTTGCTAGAAGAATGAGAGAAAGAATGTTTGTGCTTCTTCTTTTTCTCCAGTTTTTCACTGGCTTTTTTTTAAGGCTTGGAAGCAGGCTTGGTTGCTGTCAATGAGGATTTCTGCCTTTTTACAGCGGTATCTTTGGATTCAGAGGCCTCGAATGTAATCATACGGTAGGATTCGAGCCAACAGTTGGCTGACGAAGGCTCATAGCTTGACCTTGAGGAGCTTGGGTGAGTGGTATCATCATGACAACCCGACTCCCTCGTTGATGGTCTCCTCCAAGGTGGGGATGATAGAGGAACCGAGACAGTAGCCATCCATGGCACATGCAGTAGTGAAGGTCAAACTGTGTCAAAGCCAGAAAAACTCTATGCCAATGTCAAAATCCAAAACAATAGCCGATATCCAAAGCCAAAACCAAGATCAAACAGCCATTATAAATTTGAAGAGTGATTCTAAGAATCAGTTCCTTCAATGCTGCTAGCATGGCATACAAAAAGGAACTGAGGAAAAAGAACAGGTACATTAGGGTATATATAGGGTGGGTGGAGCTATCACCAAAAAGTCTTCTGTAGCAATTCTAGAAGGATCTGAATGTCTCAGCGCAGGAAAACCCATTTGTGTGATTCAGAGACCACGACAAAGAACCTATGGTTGTACACAATAAAATTCATTGGCTGGATGACTGGCTATTGTTTAAATGAAATGCTCCATATTCTACCAAGTATAAGAAACTATTAAACATTCATGATTTTTTTAAAAAGTCTCCAAGCATTATCATCCCACAATTTAAAAAAAAACACCTCAAATTTGCTAGTAGAACTCTTATTAAAATCAGAGCATAAATGTAATCTTCCACTATACCTTCTGAGTACAAGAGTTTCGTTAAGGGTCTTCCTTAAATTATGTGAATTAGCTATGATTTTGCAGTATCTTTCACTACTATGTGTGAATTATAAATAGAGCTCATTTTTAGGTGTACCAGTGCTGAATGAGAATGTAACAAAAGCTGGGAAATTACTGTGGACTTTTAAAATAGCTGAAAAATACAGATATGCTAACAGAGTACCGGTAAATGTTGTACATTACAACATTAACTTTTGTTTCTGTATTAACTTCCTCTAAAAACATTAAGGTACAACAGATATTATGATCACTGTTTTGTTATTCTTCTTCCCCTTTTGAATAGCACTATTTTAGACTACAATTCCCTGGACCAAGCTGACTAGAGCAGATAGAAGCTGCATGCCAAAATACAAGGACAGCTTGAGGAAAGGAGAGTTGACGGGTCAGAACTTCCTCTTGACTGCTGAAAACAAATCTCAATTTTACCATGTATTTTCTGGCAATGTGACACACTTGGCACTGATCTCTTTTTTACAAACCGGCAACAGAAATGCCCTACCTCACAGGAGACAGTTGTGGTGGCAGCTGTGGTAAAGGAATGGTTTTACCCACACTGAGTTTTCAAATGTAAGGAACTCAATGTAGGCAAACAGCAGCAAAAATAAATATGTAAAAATCTGAAATATATTGGATGTATGATGCCCTGTGTTTTGATGAAAAGATCTAAACAACCAGCTCTTGATAGGTCCAGATGTTGTTTACCAGCCAGAATTGTAATATAAATGGCCATACTTTGCATATAACATACTGATAAAGCAATTCTGTTGTTTAGAAATCTGGGGTTTGTAATTTCTTGTTGTCCACTGATTATTGCTAAATCAACCTCAGAAGAGAAAGAATGTAACTGAAAAAACAGAATAGATTTCTGCACTGTGATAAAAGCCTCCTCAGGCAAATTCCACATTAAAGTTTACTTTTAAATCTCTAGAAGAATTAGGGCACATTATTGATACCTAATACTATGCATCTGAAAAAACATTACATATATATGGAAACATTATATATTTATAATAATACCATTATTATTTGCATTATATACTAGTCAGTGGACAATAAGAAATTGTGCTTTTCCATTAATTAAATAACATTATATGACCATACACAATTTCCAAACTATTTTTTTTTAATCTGAATTTAAACTGTTTTGAATTTAAAAGATTAAACATAAGACTATAGTTTGTGCCCTGGCAACCAGTGAAGCTCTTTGAAAACTGGCAAGCTTAGTTTACAGTTGTAAACTGCTTAGAGACTGTATGAAGCAGTATATAAATGAAGCTGCTATTGCTATTGCTAAGATATGTCCCTTACTATTTCTGTTACACAGTGCCAGAAACCAAACATAATCCAACAGAAGGTCTTTGGCAAAAAGTGTGATGGGGCAGAACCACAGTTGATCAGCAGCATCCTCTAAATCAGGGGTAGGCAACCTAAGGCCTCGGGGGGGGGGGGGGGATGCGGCCCCCCGAGGCCTTTGGACCGGCCCCAGGCCGGTCCTGCCACCGCCGCCTCCCACCATGATGATATTGATTATTGTTGTTGTTACTTGTTCTTGGGGTTTTCTTGACAAAATCTCCACAGGGGTTTTGCCATGGCTTTTCTGGGGCTGAGAGAGTGTGCATGCATATTTTTTAAAAATTTTATTTTTATTTATTTATTTATTTATTTTGGCGCTTCGGCCCCTCCAATTGTCTGAGGGACAGCAAACCAGCGTCCAACTCAAAAAGGTTGCCTACCCCTGCTCTAGATCAAACGACCCCAGTGCAACTTTCTATGAAGGTTTACCATTCTTTATGTTACTTTATGTTATGTTTTGAGAGATCCAAGAGCACATTGTCAGTGTTGCTTTCTCAGCAAAGTCACCCATAAGGTTTAACCAAGCAAAGCTATTTTCATTCCAGTATCAGGCTGGAACCTAGATTAAAATTCGTCTAGATAATCAGATTCATCTAGGAACTTCTGGAGTGACTTTGCAATCATATATTCAAAAGAACAGCCTAAATCCAATTTATCTAATTCCAACTAGGGCAGTTTCACTGAATCAACTGCTAAATATAAGTCAATGCTTATATCCCATTTCTTCAATGTCTACACTCTAGGTGAGACTAGCAATTGAGTTTCACCTTGACCTTTAGATACTAAACTAATCATGTATGCTTAATGAAGACTTTTTCCCCCTGGATATGGTCTCATAACTTTCTGCAGGGTAGCTAGTATAATCAGCCATTCCTTCAACCACTCAAAAGGAGACATTCTTTGCCTCTGAGATTAAGGTGGCCATCTCCACCCAAAAAATAGTATAATTAATTTACAGAATGAGACACCGGCATGGTTGATTTGCTTTAAATCAAATTGATTTAAGTCATGATTTAAATCACTTCTCTGATGGACTCCATTTTAATGATGTGAATCACAGTTTAAATAACTAGTGACGAAGATTACATTTAATCTTTTTTTTTTTTTTTTTTTTTTGCAGAAGCATATTATTATTTAGTATAGCCTCAGTGCATATTCAGAGATGAATATTTCATTAGGAAATAGGTACACACTGAGCAATTATCTTGAATTGTTTTCAGATTAATTTTCAGTTCATCAAAAATGGGACAATAATTTGGTCATTTTAGTACTAAAGCAGAATGAACATCTGAAGTCATTAAGGAGATAAATCAGCTCTACTTTTCAGTTAATTATTATATTTTTGCCATAATGTGCAAGATAAATCATCACCAAAAATAACTTTAGACTGTATTAATAAAAATCTTTAAGAAAAAAACTAGCTAGGAGAATAAATAAAGCAAGCAATGGATTTTTGAATGCTTAATTATTTCAGTGTTTAAATCTTTTTTTAAAAGACTAAGGCTACATCCGCACTGCAGAAATAATCCAGGTTGACACCAGTTTAACTGTCATAGCTCAATGCTATGGAATTCTGGGAATTGTAGTTTTGTGCAGAATTTAGCCTTCCTTGTCAGAGAGCTCTGGTGCCACAACAAAACTACAATTCCCAGAATTCCACAAGATTGAGCCATGACAGTTAAAGTGGTGTCAAACTGGATTATCAAAGCACCCCAGAGACAGATAGCCATCCAGCCTCTATTTAAAAACCTCCAAAGGAGGAGACTCCACCACTCTCCGAGGGAGTGTCTTCCACTGTCAAACAGCTCTTACTTTCAGGTGAAATTTCTTTTCCTATAACCTGAATCCATTGCTCCATGCCCGAGTCTCTGCAGCAGCAGAAAAAAAAAACTTGCTCCAGGTTTTAAGTTTTGTTGTTTAATACTATTTTAAGGGGTGGGTGGGTTTTGAGATTATATATTTTGGTGTTTTATTGATGTAAGCCGCCCCGATTGCATTTGCAGAGGGGCGGGATATATATTATTATTATTATTATTATTATTATTATTATTATTATTATTCAGTAGCCTTTCTAATATTTGAACAGGGCTATCATATCACCTCTTAACCTGCTCCTATCCAGGCTAAACATCTCCAGCTCCCTAAGCCTCTCCACACAGGGCATGAAATCCAGATCTTCTACCTTTTTGGTCACGCTCCAGCTTGTCAACGTCTTTTTTGAATTGTGGTGCCCAGACCTGAACACAGTATTCTAGGTGAGGCCTGAGCAAAGTAGAACAGAAGAAGAATACTTCTATCAGTCTAGACACCATACCTCTATTGATGCAGCCTAGAATCACATTGGCTTCTTTAGCTGCCGCATCACACCGTTGACTCATGTTCAACTTGTGGTCTACTCGGCCTCCTATCTCCCTTTCACATTGTAGCATCCAATATTTTAAGTATTTTATGTTAACTTGCTTGAAAATTCCTATTACTTTTTTAAAGAAAAAGAATACCCAACCAAATGCTGTTTGAATTTCATTTGAACTAAGTTACAAATTGTGGAAGAGGTGACATGCACCATGTCACTGGCAATATCCTACAACTTCTTAGCATCAGCAAAGGGGTTGACTCATGCTTACAGACCATGTCCTACTCAGATTATAAATTCTAAAATTCACCAGGTACATTCTACATATTGCTTCCACACCACGAATATTAAAAGGATGTAGGTACATATGAAAATATTGCACTCCCTACATTTCTTCTAAAAACATTATTTCTAAAAAATCAGCATAGCTTACTTTTCTTTGCACATATCATGTATTTCTACTTGATATGCAGCACAATCACAGATTTTTGTGCTTACTTGAAAAGGAAATAACACATGACAGTTACTGGAAACAATTCCAGTCTGCAACCAAATTATTGTGCCAGCTATAAACATCTGAAAGAAATCAAAATGAAATTTACAATTTTGGATTTTGTTATTTAGTGTATGTGTGCTTGAGGAAACCATACTATGCCAAGGAGGCCTGCCAATGATGCCAACAGTCTCCAAAATCCTAAAAATTACATGAGCATGGGTGCTATGTATGAGACTAAGATTTCTTTTTATACATCTTTACATTTTACAACTGAAGCTGAATGGCTTGTCTAGTTGACTGCCTAACATCCCAAGTAAAATAAATTAGAATGTTCAGAAAGCTTTCATCAAACTGATTCTTCTCCACATTGTAAATCTGTCAGCAAGCTTGGTAAAATGTCACAAAAATTCACCATTACAAGCTATGTCACCTCTACTGAAGACAAAAAAAATCTGTGTCAAGGCAACTCATATTCTTTGTCCTGCCTGAATCATAAAGAATTAGAAAATGAATGCAAATGGTTTAAGTTTGTATAATTTATTCTACTTCTTCCTGACATGAGGAATGACACAGTGAAACCACATAGGGCATTTAAGATCCGAGAAGCACAGAAAACTTTCATTCTCCTTCACCCTTGCAAGAATTGGCAATACTTTTTAGGGAAGAGAAAGGAGAGCCACTTTAAACAGAACATTTTGGTGAAATACTATAGGGAATGAATCGTCAGTTGGTTTATTTATTATTATGCTATTACCATGGGAGAGCGAGCATTTTGGTTTTCCATTTCACACTTTAAGGTGTTGTATAGCCCTGTTAGTATACTTCTGCACCTGCCCTGGCTCTGAGAATTATACCAGTCATTTTCCAGATAAAATGGCAGGTATAGTTTAACAGATGTGCAAGTAGAATAATGGAATCTGCCTCACATACTATCCCATTGTCAGAACCTAATTGGGTTTGGTTCTGTCATGATGGGTTGAGTTGGAGAAATGTATAAATTTAACTCCGTATTGTTTGTACTGGATAAAGATTTAAGTTTGGATGTGGGAAGGGGTGGATGGGCGTTGTATGTGTTATATTCACCTAACGACAGTTCAGGAGAAAAGGGGAGGAGTTTTATTGCAGTTGCCAGATAGAAATCAAAATGTATATTATATTCCTTTTGGACAGTTCAGGAGAGAAGGGGAAGAGTTTTACTACAGTTACTGAGTAGAAATTAAAATGGTACGTTGCGAACAGGTAGAGCTAGTTGACTCCAGTCTATATATTGTGACAGGAGGGTGAAAACAGATAGTACTGATCTAAATGCTTGCTGATCGATCACTGTTGTCCTTGTTCTACAATAAAAGTCTTTTGTTGTTTCATCGCACCAAGGCTTATTGTCTGAATTCTGGGAGCATAGTTGGCTGGTCCTGACAATCAAAATTCTGAACTGTGCTCATTCTGAATTGAACTGCTCTGAAGAAAATGCCAATTATTTCCTAGTCACAAGTATTAACAGTTAATGCAATTATGTGCACATTTTATTTCTGCTTCTCAGATGCATTGATTTGGGCAATGTTTAATGAAGAGTTTCTTTAAGAAACATATAATAAAACAGGATTGTAAAATATTCTAGGTTTGTTCATTTGGGGCCTGCAACCTGTCTCACACAGTTACATTTATTCATATTACATGCACAATTATTAATGAAAATATTTTTGCTTTCCTCCTCCTGCTCCTTTTGTTCTTTGTTGAAGGGGAAAGTCTTACAAGCTAACTTGCCTGAACAGCTTGGAAACTCACATTATGTAATTAAAGACACAAGAAAGGGCCATTTATCATGTATAAAGTCTCAAGTGTTCTGTCAGTTTTCTAGAAGTGTTTACAAGCCACCAAAATGCATGGCGACATCTGAGAAAGGATCTCTTTATGCAAATATTCACAAGTTTAATTAATACAGCTGAATGTTGGAACTGGCTCCTGTGAAAGACTGTAATACAGTTTCATTATTTTATCTTGTTAAAGCTACTATGGCATTCTGACCTCTTTTCACTAGGCTAGAAGACATCCCAAGAAAGCACTGATTCAATATCACACCCTTAAGAAATCGCATACAGTGACTTTTAGTCAGATGAGGCAGTCTTCCTAAGTAAATTTCAAAAATGGCTGCATGATTCTAGAAATTCCATTGAACCCTTATGTCATTTGTAGCATTTAACATTTGTAGCTCTGACAGATTTCCTCCTCCGTTCAAAGTTATTGTTTACATTTGTAAATCTGTAAAAATGAGTTCAACTATTCTGAATCAAACCAGTACAAATGTGCTGAGACACCAGCACAAATGTAGTACTCCCAGCCCAGAAGACACAAGCTTTTTGTAAAAAAAACAATTCTCCATTGCTTCTCCTTACATTGCTTCTAATACCTAAGCTACTTTCTCCTCTCAAACAGGAAAATTCTGCTGCCATTCATGAGCTGTTTATGGACTTTTCAAAGCACTTGACTACTCAGACTGTGAACAGAAATCTGAATTGGATAGGCTTTGTTCTGATCTAACTTTTCTTATGATCAGCAAGTCTAAATTGCTCTGGACTATGGATTGTAGACTATTCCCTATAACCAGGGCTGATTATAGGGAGTATATAACTTTCTTGTTGAAACAGCATCACTGGCTACCAATCTATTTCCAGGTACAATTATGAACTACAAAGCCCTCTATGGCTTAGGTCCAGACCAGGGGTAGGCAACCTTTCCCCTTTAAGGGCCGAGGGACTTCATCTCCCAGAATCCCAGGAGCTTTTGGCCAACATGGGACTATTGGCCAACATGGCTGAGGCTTCTGGGAGCTGAAGTCCCTCGGCCCTTAAAGGGGAAAGGTTGCCTACCCCTGGTCCAGACTATCTGAAACCACTCATCTCCCCATATGGGCCTGCCTGAGTATTACAATCTTCAATAGAGTGAAGTAGACACCCCATAGAGCAGTATGAAGCAGTATATAAATGAAGCTGCTTTGCTTTCTCTCCCTCCTGCCACCCTGAGAGGCTCATCTTATAAGGACATGGAAGAAATCCTTCTCAGTGGCTGTAGTTAGGCTACAGAACCCCCTGCCAAGGGAGACTCAGTTGGCTCCATCCCTGCTCTCTTTTTGTCAGCAAAGTGTTCAACCATCCTATTTAAACAGGCTTCCACCTTAACTGATTGGGGTAGAGAAGCACACAATAGGCATTTTTTTAAAAAAAATATGTAACACATGATTCAAATTTTTAATTTTTTTTTAATCTTAAAAGTAGCATTCTGATGGAATTAATTATTTAATGCCTTTCAACTTTTTTCTGCATATTATTTTAGGTATTTTAAAATATATAATAAGCCACTTTGAGCCCCATTTTGGGAGAAAGGAGGGATATAAATCAAATAAATAAATAAATATTCTGAAACTCTCTATCTTTCATGTTTCACTGCTCACTATATAGTAGTCTCCTAGCACAGGGAAAAGCAGAAAAGAGAAAGAAAAAGAAATAGGGCTGCCTAATGCTAAATCAAACTACTGGTCAATTTAGCCCAGCATTCTCTACTCTGATTAGTTGCAGCTTTCCAAAGCCTCAAGCAGGGAAGACACTTCTAAGCACAGGCAAGCATATACTCCATCACTGACCCTCACCCTCTAATTCTACTCCTGGTGTGATCATTCCATTTTTGGGATGTTGATATACATCTGAAAGTAACAGCAAAACCTTTCAAGCATCTGGCAGCTCCAGGTCTGAGGGATAGGTTTTGAATCAAATCACACTACAGGGACCATCGTCTGGATTAAAGCACCTGGCAAGGACCACACCCTGACATGATGCCCCGCTGCCATCCTTCTGGCACTGATGCCCTGTTCCTTTTTGCTATCACACTTTGTTCATCTCTCAGTGCTTAAGCAAACAATCAGTAACAAGGGCAAGAAGGAGCACCAACCTCTATTCACTTTGCCCTGTTCCTCTGGGTAGACTGGACACAAAGCGAGCAAGCAAGCGAACAGGCAGTGGCTGAGGCAGTGAAAATGAGGTGGTCAATGGCCCACTCAAGGAGGAAGACCCCTAGACAAACGGTGAGCCTCCCTTGTATAGGGATAAGGATCAAGCTCCATATTGCCTGCTCAGATAAGATTTGACTATTTCATTTTCTGACAAGAAAAGAATGTACATCCCCTTGAGGACATGTTGAAAGTGGATGAGTGCTAGATTGATGGCCCATAGCTATATCCAACTGATGCTGTGGAAGAGTTGTGGTCTGTTCCACTGATCTGAGTGGTTCTTGAAAATGCCCCCCCCCCCCTCCAATCCAAAAGGCTGGTGCCTGTACTTCCTTGGGAGAGTCCTGCAGAGAATCTTCCCTTCAAGAGATTGAGAGGGTTTGTCCACCAGTGGAGGACCCAATCCAATCTCCCTTTTTTACCTTGGCATTTAAATTCTTCCTTGAGTATAGATGGCATGGGCATCTTCTTGTCCTTAGTCTCAATGCAGATGTCCTTGACAGCTTCCTCACCAAACAAGAGGGATCTAGTGTAAGACATCATGGCTAAGCTGGATCTGGAATGGATATCTGCATTCCTATGTCTTAGCCAAATAAAGCACCTAGCTGCAATAGTAGCTGTGATGGAGTGTGAAGAAAAGGTAAGAGTATTTCTGAGGGGCATCCATAAGAAAAGCTAAGGATTTATAAATCTTAAGCAATGGCTTGTGAAGGGATTTCACATCCAGGTCCCGAGACTCAAAAATATCTTGTACAATTAATTATAGCATTGCCTGTTCCATGCTTCAGGAACATGTGCTTTGCAAAGAAACACAACAGGAAAGGGCTGGGGAAAAATGCGAGCCAATAATGCTTAAAAAAAAAAAAAAAAGCCAAGTAACCAGCACATTTTTGAACAGCAGAAAAGCAGACAAAACTTGTCACAATTTGATCACATAAAGCTTTTAACTGGCTGCCATGTGTGAATATGAGGCTCACTGCATAAGATTTATCAAACATGATTTCAAATGGACTGAGCACTCCCATCCATCTGCACTCTGAGCAGGTGACTGGGCGAGCCTCTGGCCATTTAAGTTGAGTCTTTTGACAGATCTTGGATGCAATCATGGTGAAGATCGTGGTATTCAGACTGGGGCATGAGCATTGCTGGGTTTAACATTGTATTCATCACCAACTTAAATCTAAGGTTGTCTAGTAGCTCTCCACATGAACAACAGGATCAATTTGCTTGGAGCACAGTCCCTCTGGCTGTAAGAGATGCAGTGGAAGAGGCACAAGTTTGTGAGAACACTTAAACTTTTTTTTCATTGGGGTCTTTAAAAGTTAAGTCCTCTTCCCAAGTGGTGAAAGCAAGAGTTAGAAGAGCAGGAATTAGTCAATCAATGAGAGCTGGCTATAATAAGTTCAGAGTTTCTGATGGAAGGAAGGGTTTTTTTTTCCCGCCACATCTATCACTTTTCTATCCTGTGTAGGAGATCTCCATTCTGATTTTAGTGAGTTATTCAAAACAGCAGGAAAGGAAGTTGCCACCTTTGGGAACACATCTGGCCCACAGCTGGATTGCTCAGTGGTTAGAGCAGGGGTAGGCAACCTTTCCCCTTTAAGGGCCGAGGGACTTCAGCTCCCAGAAGCCTCAGCCATGTTGGCCAATAGTCCCATGTTGGCCAATAGCTCCTGGGATTCTGGGAGCTGAAGTCCCTCGGCCCTTAAAGGGGAAAGGTTGCCTACCCCTGGGTTAGAGCAATGGAGGCACCTGACTGTTGTTCTTACAGCCCCAAAATTGCTATGGCCTTAGACTGGAGAGGGACAAATTCAGTTTGGCTAAAATGTCTCTCTGTGGAAACATCCTCCTGCTATCCAGAGTGTGACCAGTCATCTGAGTCTGAGTAAAACAGATCTTTGAGAGAAGTAGAATAGAGAGAAGCCATTTCAATATTTCTCAAAGGAGCCTCCACCCCCCCATACACTGGACGTCGGGGGGGGCAGAGCAGACACCTCATCAGAGGTACTGGCTGGCTAGTCTAATGTGTAATGGCCTTTGGGCTTTCCTTCTTTCCTGGTTGGAACAGGGGATGCTTGAGTGGTGGCGGTGGCTGGGGCCGGAGAAGAAACACTAGTTCTTTAATAAGCAGAATTGTGGCAAGGAAGGCATTGGTACAGGCCATTTAGTTCCTGAGCCACCAAGAAGAAAAGCTGTTTGAGCCTTGCACTCTGATCCACAAAAGACATAGCAAGTGAAAAGGATAATGCTTGTTCTCTTAATTCAAAATGCCACCTTGGAGGCCTGACTCAAAATGGCTCATGCCATGTGAGTGCATGTGTGGTTGCTTTTTGGAAGTCATCATTTGGGAATACCGTATTTTCCGGCGTATAAGATGACTGGGCGTATAAGACGACCCCCCCCCAATTTTTCCAGCCAAAATATAGAATTTGGGATATACTCGCCATATAAGACGACCCCCCTTTCCAACACACACCAAATAAAATTTTTAAAAAATTAGATTTGATTTCAATATGGTAATGTTAATTCCAATGCTTATGACATGCAGGAAAACTGTCACTTATAAACACAACAAACTACAGATCCCTAGCATTTCTTTCTGCAGTGTGTTTTGGATCTTACTTTAAAAAAATAGTCCAGATTTAAATGCTGCTGTAAAAATTATTTCCATCTCCCAACTATGAGATGTTTGGGGGAAAATGAGAAAGTGTTGGGGGGAAGGACTGCCAATATACTAGGTGATGCATTCTGGGGTATGGACAATTTGCGGCCAAGTAAGTGACCCTGGGCATGTCACACACTCTCAGCCTCAGAGGATGGTAATGGCAACTCCCATTTGAAGAAACATGCCAAGAAAACCCCATGATAAGGTTGCCTTAGGGTCGCCATAAGTCGGAAAGGACTTGAAGACACAAAGAAGAACAAAAAAAGGCTGCAAGTGTTTCATAGGTAGTATATGGGAATAGGAGTCAGCATGGTGTAGTGGTTTGAGTGTTGGAGTACCACTCTGGAGACCTGGGTTTGATTCCCCACTCTGCCATGAAATCCACTGGGTGAACTTGGACAAGTCACACACTCTCAGCCTCGGGGGAAGGCAATGGCAAACCCCCTCTGAACAAACCTTGCCAAGGAAACCCCAGGATAGGTTTATCCTTGAGTTGCCAGAAGTCAGAAATGACTTGAAGACACACAACAACTACAACCACAACCACATTCTTTGAAGCCACACTCTCTCAGCCTCAGGGGAAAGCAATGGCAAACCCTTTCTGAACAAACCTTGCCAAGGAAACCCCAGGATTGGTTTGTCTTTGAGTTGCCAGAAGTCAGAAACGACTTGAAGGCACACAGCAATAACAACAACAACAACAACAACAACAAGAACAACAACATTCTCCTCCCCCTCCTTCCCCTCCAAAGGCTCCAGGAGGGAAGGAGGGAGCCCAGCCAAGCCCCCCTCCCAAGAGATGCTTCGTCTGCTGCCAGGAAGAAGAGGAGGAAGGCTGGCAAGTGCCGGGGGCCCAGAGAGAGAGGGGGGGTACTCCCTGGGAGAGGAAAAGAAGAAGAGGAGGAGGAGGAGGAGGAGGAGGAGGAGGAGGAGGAGGAGAAAGGGGGCATCCCCACCCTGCAAGGGGGCTTCTCTGACCCACTCTCTTCTTCCTCCTCCTCCTGTGGGGGGGCTTTTGCTGAGGGAGGGAGGGAGGGAAGGAGGGAGGGAGGGAAGGAAGGAAGGAAGGAAGGAAGGAAGGAAGGAAGGAAGGAAGGAAGGAAGGAAGCAGAGGCCTCCCCTGAGTGTGACTTGCCCAAGGCCACCCAGTGGGTTTTTACAGGGCCTTTCCTGTAGAGAGGCAGGATGGGCAGAGCAGAGGAGGGCAGACCAGACCAGGGCAGCAAGGGAGGAAGGGAGGCCCTCCCAGAAACACCGCGCCTTGGCTTGCTTCCTCCTCCTCTTCTCCCAGGCCAAGCCACTGCTGCCGCTGCCTCCTCCTCCCTGATCTTGCTGAGGGTCTCGCCCAGCCCAGCGCGGTGAGTGAGTTGAGGGGGAGGAGGAGGGAGACAAAATGGCGGCCAGACTGAGGGGGGTCCTCTTGCCTAGTCCTTCCCCTCTTCCCGGCATATAAGATGACCCCCAACTTTTGAGATTTTCTGGGGTTTAAAAGTCGTCTTATACGCCAGAAAATACGGTACATTTGATTTGATTTCTGTCTTCATCTTTCATTAACTTATTGCTTTTTAAATGACTGTTTTATTATTTCTGGTCTCAATCAAAATCATACTAATTATAGGAATAGACACAATGTAACACACACATCCAAAAAGTTACTGAAACATTCTGAGCAAGTCAGGTATTCTTTTGTTCATGCTTCATCAATACAATTCAGACAGACACTAAGAAGTTAGCTACAAACCAGAGCAACCACAAGCTTTTTCTAAAAATCAATTTGCAATACCAATGGCAGAAAATAAATCTTTTTACATGCCACAACTTCTATCCGCTCAATGTGACTTTGAATAAGCAGGAGAGCTAAACTATGGCTATAATGTTCAACCTTCACTTGAAATTTATCTCCAGGGCAGAAAATAATTGGATGTCGCACCTATTAACTCAGCTTCATTCTACTAATTATCCTTTAGTAATAATCTTGGTTTTTTTCTCACCACTGTATTTTGAACAGAATTAATATATGCACTGGCGAAATTATTTTGAAGGCTATCAAATAATGCACTAAATCAAACTGTTGTGACCATATCTATTTCAGCAAGAACCAAGGAAATCTTTCCTTTTAGAATGCTTTATAATGAATTTTAAAATAGCTTGTGAACAGCATTCTTCCTCAATTAGGACTAAAATTAGGTTTCCTTTCACTGTTACATTTGTTGCTGTTTTAATAAACAATAACTATTAGCTGACTATCATGAGGTTTCATGAGTTACTGAAGACTAAACACATTTCTCCTTTTCTACTCTAAGGGTTTTTTTTAATGAAAAAAATCTGTAACAGAATTATTGAGGAAGTTAGCTTAAAATATTCTGTACCAAAGAGACCTCTGTTTCTGTGCTCAATCACTGCAAAGGTGTTCATATGTGCATGGAGACAAAGGATTTTATCACATGGGGGAAATCCTGTGCAGAAACAGGATTTAAAAAGTGGGGGGAAACCACAAAAGTGGGTAGATTTTCCACACACATTGCTTTAAAAGTGTGCTTAACCCAAACAGAAAGTAGTCAAAAGCTGCTTCTTTTTTCTTTCAGGATTTTCTGAAAGTAAAAAGATGTGGCTTTTGAGTAGTCTCCGTTCGGGTTAAGCATACTTTAAACGCAACATCATCTGAAAATCTACCCACTTTTGCATGTTTTTTTCTATTTAAAACCCTGTTTCTCCATGGAATTTCCCCTATGTGATAAAGTACATACACTCACATATACACTGTACAGGTTCAGTATCCCTTCTGAAATACTCCAAAATCCAAGTTTGTCCACGTGGATCGCCGAGATAGTGACTCCTTTGCATTCTGATGCTTCACTGTACATAAACTTTGTTTAATGCACAAATTATTTAAAATATTATGCATAATATTACCTTCAGGCTATGTTTATAAGATGTATATGAAACATAAATGAATTTCATGCTTAGACTTGGGTCCCATCTCCAAGATATCTGATTATGTATATGTAAATATTCCAAAAGCTGAAATAATCAAAAATCTTACACACTTCTGGTCCCAAGCATTTCAGATAAGAGAAATTCAACCTATCCTAATTCATCATTCTGAAGCGAATACAGCCCTCTATAACATTGTCATTTAGGTAAAATTTGTGTGGCACCAGAATAAAGCGTTTAAACATATAAAAGCTAGGAATAGCAAGGCATACCAAAATGAAAATAAAAGCCAGCATGATGGAATGGTGTGATCATTGGACTACAACTCTGGAGAGAACAGAGTTCAAATCCCTGCTTAGACATTGAAACCTGTTGTGTGAGCTTGGGAAAGTCAGCCTTTGAGGAGGGCACAGGCAAAACAAAACAACAAATCTTGCCAAGAAACCCTCATGACAGGTTAGGTTAGGGCCTTAGGGTTGCTATAGGGAAAAAAAGACTTGAAGACACTTAGCAACAAAAATATAAAAATGTTAAGAATGTATTATTATCAATTAAGAACAAACACTTGTCATGTGATAAGACATAAGAATTAATACATTTTCTCAAATTAACAGGTACAATTGAAAGCAACAAACAAACCTCATCCAAGCCAACACCACTCAGATATACAAGAATACTTATACAAAATTCTGTATATCTCACTTTCAAAATGATTACATTTTGGACTTTAAAAAAAAAACCACCTTTGGGATTCAAGACTTATCAATGCTAACTTATCTTTAACATGAAAATGCTATATCTCTGGATACAGTACACCATAATACACCACTTACAGAGTACTATGCTTTTCTGCACACATAATGTTAACAATCATTCCAGCTGCTCAGGGATCAAATATATATATAGTTCAACTTCAAAGAGAGAGGGGAAAGTCATCAGTATGGTTGTGATAAAATGTAATTCAAATAGCAACAGAAAAATAGAAAGGAACAACTACTTCTGGAAAAAGAGCATTGTGAGAATTTCAGAGCTTTTACAGCCCAAAGGCACTTGATATAATACAAACTGATCAGGAACCTGACTCTCTCAAAAATAAGGAACTTACAAACTTTCAACCAAAAATCCACCAAACAGTGATACCTTTATTGGCCAACCAAAATGCACAATATACTTGCTGCAAGCTTTCAAAGCTCCACTGGCTTCTTCATCAGGCAAGATGTTACAAACCAAACAGGAGAAAAATTAGAAATGTTAGTAAGATGCCTACATTTTGATGTTTCTGTCCTTAGTTAAGATGGTAAGTGGAGGGTATCTTTTGCAAGTTGGCCCCTCCTCCTTCTGGCCATGTGGATATTGGGAGATTTGCAAAGGCATATTGGATTGCAAGAGAGAGGTCCTTGTTGAGATGTAAATGCTATGTGGCAATTGGGAGATTGGCAAAGTCCAGGAAATGTAAAGTCCATTTGCAATTCAACAAGGACTCCTCTTCTGCAATCCAATATGTCTCTATTCCTGTGAGTCCAGAGGCCTCTTTGTAGGCAGAGAAAGAACCCCCCCCCCCGACGCATTGTGAGGGGGCTCTCGGTTGCACCAGCCAATTGAAGATGCCGATGGCGTGATTGGCTGGGTGGGCAGGAAGTCCCGCCCTCCCTGCACCGCCCCACCAATCAGGGGGATCTCGCGAGATTACCGGAGAGATTTGGGGGCTATATAGCACTTGGCTGCCCCGTGGTGGCAGCCATTTTCTCAGAGCAGTCAAGCGGGACGCTTCAACTGCTCTCTGCTCTGGGCCTGGCGCACCCTAATTTGCTTCAGGCCGAGTAGGCCTCGGAAGAAGGGAGGGGCGCGGCCGAGGGCCAAACTCTCCCAGGGCGGCAATTTCGGGGCCTGGGAAAACCCCTGTGCGGCCTGGAAAGGCCAGTGGAGGAGCGGCCTGGGCTGGAGGGCCCATTGAGCTGCTAGATTTATTGCGGCCGGTGGGGTAAGGCCTGGGCCAGCCTGTAAGCCTGAGCGGCTTGTTTCCCAGGCCCAGCTTGGGATTAGGCCCAGCGAGGCCCGGTGTGGGCGGGGGCGCCCGGTTTAGGAAGCCTGGTGGGGCCTAGTGTGGCCTGGTTCCCTGGAGAAGGGAAGGCCTGGTGTGGCTGGCCTTGAGTGCTGACAAGGCCATTTTTAGCCTGCTAATACACCTGCTGGGAATACCCCAGCTTGGTCTATGTGTCCCTGCTTGGGATTGAATAAGGCCATCGTGGCCTAGTGTGTGTCCCTGCTTGGGACAGGTGCTTGTGGTTGGGGCCCTGTGCTTGGGTGCTTTATAGTCCCCGCTTGGGACATTTTTTACACTCTGCCCTTTTTGTGGGGGGGTTCACTGAAGGGTATAGCCCTTAAGGAAACACTATACCCAAAACAGCTTTCTGAGTTTGATTTGTGTTTGACCAAGACATCATGACTCGCAGCAAGGCCCAGTCTAAACGGCGTGTGGCATCTGCTGGGCCTAGTGCTGGCCAGTCAGCACCTGAGTGGGCATCTGAAACACAGGGCAGAGAGGATGAATTGTGGCTCACTTAGCACAGTTGGGCCGGACCATGCAGGCCTGTGTTGCGGTTTGTGAGCAATTGGCTAAGAGGGGGATGCAGGGTCCTAGTTTAGGATCCCAGGCTGGCACAACTCCAAATGAAGATCAAATTGTGGGATCGCAGACTACTCAGGTGCAATTGGCTTCTTCACCTGATATGTCGTTGGATGGCACGGCACGTGGTCCTCTGACTACCTCAGCTATAGAGGTTGGGCAACCAACCGTAGCTGACGTAATGGAATTGTCAAGAAATGTACCTGGTGTGGCACAACAGGGAGCAGCTGCCCCTGTGTCTGCGCAGCCCACTCTGGCAGATTTGTATAATTTTGTTCAGAGTACTCCTCGTCTGTGTACTCCTTGTCCGAGGAGGTTATTTTGTTTCAGGCGGCATTTTCCTTGGCCTTTTTTGCAGCCACTAGGATTAGCGAACTTGTTCCCAGTTCACACTCCGTTAAGTCAGGCAGGGCACTTTGTTTGTCCAATGTTCAAATTTTGGGGCAGGGCATTCATGTTTCTTTTAGGCGTACTAAGACTGATCAGATGGCCCGGGCCTAAACTGTAGTTTTGTCTGAGGGTCAGATTTGCCCTGTTTTGGCATTGTCTGATTACCTCAGATTGTGCCCGAATGGCCCTGGTTATTTGTTTCTTCATGTCTCTGGTCTTCCACTGAGGCAGTTTCAATTTCGAGCTGTGCTTCGGGAGACTGTGAGACGGGCGGCATTGCCAGCGGATCAATTCTCCTCTCACTCTTTTCGGATAGGAGCAGCAACTGCTGAAGTGGCGCAGAGCTTAAGCGATACTACGATTCGACGGATTGGGCATTGGCGTTCCAGGGGTTTCAAATCTTATATTTGTTCATAGTGGGATTGCTTGTAATTTCGTTATAAGAATGACAGAGTTACATATAATTTGGTTGATGTAGAGGTAAAACATGCTAAAATTTAAGAAGAAGAAAAATTATTTTAGCTCATTTTTTAGGGTTCCCCTCTTGCAGCTACAATGTATTATCTCACAATCCAGAAAATATGCAGGGGCAGCTGTGTTGGCCATTTAGCAAATTCAAAGAAAAATCCACCAAATAGTGATACCTTTATACGCCAACCAAAATGCACAATATACTTGTTGAAAGCTTTCAAAGCTCCACTGGCTTTCTTCATCAGGCAATTGTGCATTTTGATTGGCAATAAAGGCATCACCCGAAAAATCCACACAAAAAAACCCATAAGTTAGAACAGCTTTAAACCAAGGCTCCAAATAAAAGATCATGTTTTAATTTGGTGTGTGAATGAAGCCAGTGTATGTGGCAATCCAGTCACCTAACAGAGGGCATTCCTGAAATGGGGCACCATGGTAGAGAAGGCTCCTCTTGGATCCTCCTACAATGCATTGCTCCCACTGAATTAATACAGAAGGCGTTTACCATACCCCTTTATCATCAAGTGAATACAGGAGTGGTACTCCTCCCAGTGTCAAGACCTCAAGCCATTTATCATTAGAGTTACAATACAGAACCAAATTTTCAATACCATATAGAAGGCAATTAGAAGATGCTTGCCCATTTGAAGAACACTGAAGCTGAAAGCCAACTTCTTTATTTCAATTAGTCTCAAAGGTCTCTTTAGATACTGGTGCTGAAAGATATACCTAAAGATCATCTAACGAACCCTAAGTAGGTAATGCCACACATCTAAGCATTTTTGTTCCAGTTCTGAACAAGGGGAAGTCTATGGCACTAGCATCTAATAACAGCTAAAAAATTATGCCACTGAAAAGAAGTGCTATTGGCCTCTTTCTGATTGCTGGTGCCATAGGCTACCATCTTTCTAATGAGTAGTTATAGTTATAGAAGAGCACAGCACCAGTGGCTAAGACCCCAGATAAACAGTTGCATATGCTGTGCAAAGGGAGTGTTTCATGATATGGCTGATTCTACTAGTAAAATGTTAAGAGCAGGGTGCAGAACACGGTCTGTCTCACAACACTCAAATGACAAACACAACTGTTGTGTACTCAAGTTATAATATCAGCAAATGCTACTGATCTTCAAGATGACAAGCTTGAATGCTGGGTTGGGTTATCTCCGCCTAAGAGTAAAATTCTCACTTCACCAGTGTAAGAACTGATAAATTACCCATCAACATATATCAAACAATCCCATAGGTCCTATCTAACAAAATAAAAAGGCAAAGCTTTTAGAATTAAAGCAATACCAAACAGAACAATCCCAATTTAGCACCTTAAAGTACAAACACTAAATGAGCCAGAAATTAAATTTTTATAACAGCTTTTCATTATTTTAAGACTGCTTCAAATTACTATAGAATGAATCTCTTATTCTGAATTTATTGTAAGTTACATAGTACTAAGCAAGGATGTTTATTAGCTTACACTCCCATAGTTATTCATGAAAGGCTAATTACAATTTGAAATGTATACAGTCTATGTCATAATTAACCACATTGTGATAGTCTAATTAATCACTATAGTCTGAAACCTCATTTTTAATGCAGGGGATTAAGTAAGTAATTCTGCAATATAGAGAATCTTTGAAGCTACAGTGAATATTAAGAGGCCTAACTTTGGAGGAGACTTCAAGAAAGCCACATACAAAGTAAAGTGCCATATTACAGTATTGTCTGCAGCCATGCTGTTTCTGCAAAAGGCAGAGTTTCTGCAAAAGGCACATTTGCAGTTTATGAATTTCAAAGTAATGCCACTTCTACACCAATTGAATTCTAAGTCTATCCCATAAAACAGGGTGGGCAACCTTTTATGAGAACCAGATTTCTCCCCACCAAAAACTGGATGTCTCAATGCATGTCCAAGACCGCCTTCATCATCAAGCTACCCCTTGAAGCACAGCTGGAATCCTTCAGCAAGAATTTGGCCAGCAAACTGTTTTTGCTGTGTCCAGGCTTTCCTCAGCTGAAGGGATGAGGAGGTATAAAGAGCAAAGTTGGATGCTCATATTCAGTGTAAGGTAGTTTCATATGCAATTGCTTTGATGACTTGTCATTAGCTGTTGATGAAAAGGGGGAAAAACAAGATGTAGAAGGAATAGAATATCCATGCCTTCTAGGATTGCCAGGCACCCTATTACAAGGGATGCCCCTTATTTAAAGTCCAGAAAAAATGTCCTATATAGACATTAAAGATGACAGCATAAACCCCCTATTTTCAGGTATCAGTCCAACACACTGCCCTCGAATTACTCATCCCATGTTGGGGCAGCTGTTGTGATCATGCTTGATCTGGCAGCTGTAAAATTCTTCCCTTGTGATGGCTTCAAGCTTGCCATCACAAGCTTTCCAGGAGTTTGGGTATCCTGTGAGATATGAGATCTCAGAAGAGCCAGGAACAGTTCATGAGAGGTCCTAATCTGACTAGACTTCAAATGACCCTTATATAGGCTTGTGTCATATTACCTAGCCAGTCTTGACAGTCTCTTATCGCTGTCTTGAAAACCTGGCAACACTAGTGCCTACTAATATGATTTAAAGCCTTGTTTTCATTGGCCAAAATACTCTGGGCTACCCCTAGAGTATTCTGGCCCAAAATTCTCCCCATTGTCTATGTTGCCTCCACAGTGATAGCAATGACTGCCTTCTCATGCAACCCCTATTCATTGCCTGGTACTGCTATTGAGGTCACATGTGACATTAGGTGCCTCATTCTGGTCTCAGAACAACTTGTACCAATAACAGCACCACTGGGCAGCTTGCAGGTACTGCATGAGAAGGCTGTCATCACTGCAGAGAGAGCCAAAAACCCAGAGTAAAGGGTTTTAAATTTGGGTTGAGGGGAGGAAAGGCCAAATCAGGTGCAGATGTCATGAAAACAGTCTGTGTCCGATTCAGGGTTTGGCCCTGCATCATGTAAACAGGATGCAGCAAGCTCAGGGGGGAGTCAGAGTAAATAGACTATGTAGACAAGCCCTGGGGTGCAACAACATACCTAAAGAAGAGTGGAGGAGGAGGAGGGAATGGAAACATGATGACAGGGGACACTTTGTGGAGTTTTGGTGAAATTTGAAATATTTAAAGTTATGAATAACTTAGCTGAACAAATAACACGCTTAAAGCAATGTGTTCATATATCGCTACCTGGCCTTTACTTCCCATAATAATTTCTAAGGACAGCTAGGATTTGCATCATATATTTTTAAATGTACATAAATCATAGAAAGAATGAAAAAAAGAGAAGAAAAAGTACTTTCTAATTTTTAAAAATGCAATAGGAAATAAAATACAACAGTGAAAGCAATGGATGAAGATCAGTAAATTATGACTAAATATCCAAATGGGTATCTATAAGAAGTGACATCCCAGTGCCACACAATGAAATGCTGAAGCTGTTACACCATCCTCAATCTGTTAAAAAATAAGAGGTGTCCATTTATTTTTCCAATGTGAAATTGAAGGCTTTCACGGCTGGCATCCATAGGTTTTTGTGGGTTTTTCGGGCTGTGAGGCTGTGTTCTAGTAGAGTGTATTCATGACGTTTCACCAGCATCTGTGGCTGGCATCTTCAGAGAATGGTGGCATGGAGGTGAGTAGGGTATATATACTGTGTGACCTTTAGTTGAGAGGATTAGCATGTAAATCTGTGTATTGTTCTGTTGAGGCAAGGCCTCAGGGTGGGAGGATATGCGAGAAGGATTAGTGTCTGGAAATTTTTCTAATGCTGTATTTTTCCATGGAAATTTTCCACAACATATTTGTCTACATTTGCTCATAGATGTTTGTGCTGCTGTAGTGCAATCAATCATGTTTGATGGCCTAAATAAAGAGTATGAAGTTCTTGTTATTCTCCTACAAAAGCAGGCACTGACAAACGCTAGTGCTCAGAGGAACAGACTAACAAATGAATGCACTGCTATGCTTGTTTTTATTGCAAAAAACCCCAAAAAAACATTGTTTCTCAATCCATCAGAGATGTACAAGTAATCAAGATAAAATATGATACAGGTTGCCTGTGACTAGATTCTCACCCACTCATCCATTAGTAAAACAGTATGTTCAACTAGTTGTGCTGAATCAGGTTTTTTTTCTCAATTTGATATAATGATATTATGTCTTCTTACCTGCCTCTTCCTGTGGATCAATGTAGGAACAACAACAACACAACACATATCAGTTGAAAGAGCATAGAAAACCAGCAAATACTAAAAATCCATCAATAAATAAATTAAAATACATAATTTAAAAATAATCTGGACAGGACTGCAATTGCTGAGTGTTGAAATTATTACTGATTTAAACTAAAGCAGCGTCTTGAGTGGCATGATCTCTTCTAGTAGATCATCCCACAGTGTGGGGGTGACCAAAGAAAGTGTCCAGCCTAAGTCACAAAAGACCTGAGTGTATGTGTCAGATTATATAGGAGGTGATCCTGTAGCTAACCCAAACCATATAGGGCTTTACAGGTAATAACAAACACTTTGTACTTTCCCTGGAAACTAATTGGCAGCCAGTGGAAATACTTTAATATTGGTGTGATATTGTCACTCCTAGATGTGCCAGTAACAAATCTGGCTGGCATGTCTTGAACTAACTGACGTTTTGGAACTTGCTACAGAGATACCCCAATGTATAGCATATTGCAGAAGTCCAGCCTTGAGGTTACCACTACCTCTTTGTTGTTGCATATCTTCAAGTCATTTCTGAAATATGGCAGGAGTAAGGTGAATCTTTCACAGAGTTTACTTGGCAGAATTTGTTTAGAGAGGGTTTTCCATTGCCAACCTCTGAGGCTGAGAAGGTATGACTTGCCCAAGGTCACTCAGTGAGTTTCCATGGTTGAGCAGGAATTCAAACCATGGTTTCCCAGTGTCTTAGTCCAACACTCAAACCACTACACCATGCTGTCTCTCATACCATCTTTAGGTTTTTCAATTCTAGGTAGGGGTGCAGTTGGTGTACAGAACTGATGGATGTTGCTGGGAGTGAGAAAGTAAAGCTGAACATACTACATCTCAGCAAAAGAAAGTTAAATTATTGATACATCAGGTACAGCACTCTTCAGCTATGTGTTCTCTCTCTCTCTCTCTCTCTCTCTTTCCATATATATAGTGTTTCTTCAAGTGTAGTCATTTTTTGTTAAATATAAGGGATATATAAATATATAATATTTATATTATAAATATAAATTTATATATATAAATTATAAATTTATACTATAAATATTAAATATAAATATAAGGGAAGGAACTACTATTTTCTTTAAAGATAAAGGTATTCCCCATTGACAAGGTTGTCAAGTCTTGTCCGAACATAGGGGGCGGTGTTCATCTCCGTTACTCCGTTACTAAGCCAAAGGGCCAACATCCAGAGACTACTCTGTGTTCATGTGTCCAGCATGACTGCACAGAATGCTGTTTAGCTTCCCACTGAGAAGTAGTACCTGTTTACCTACTTGCATTTGTATGCTTTCGAACTGCTAGGTTGGCAGAAGCTCGGAATAGTGACAGGAGCTCACCCCATCATGTGGCACTTGGGCCTTGAACTGCCAACCTTCTGATCTTGCAATCAACAGAGTCAGTGTCTTAACCACTTGAACCACTGCATCCCATATTACTATTTTCTTTACATTATTAAAAATATTTCAATAAAATAATGTTTACATAAATGGCCCAATGAGTTTGAATATAAAATTTAAACCAAATGTGCTAAATTAGATAACATTTATAGCATTTTCCCAGTAAATTTTCCATTTTTTTTCCAGAAAACTCACACAATTGTTATGCAAGCCTTCAGTTTTGAGACATCCATGAAAATGATCAAAATTAAGCAGAAGTAGAAACTCCTGATGGGGAGAGCCCAGAAAATCAGATTGATTAAACAACATGTTGTAAAGCAACATGACTATTCAGTGAATCTTGGAGTTCTCCCCTTCTCCCCTGTTTACTCTTTTTCTTGAAAATTGCTTTTTTTTTGTATGCTTGACATTGCAAGGGAAGCTAAAGTTCTAAATGCAGACTAACTATAGTATGGATGGTTTCTTCATTTCTAATCTTTCACTTGCTGTTCACCAAGCATGAAAATTGAAGAAATGCTAGATTTCTTACAGTTCATCTACTTGTAGCTAAGTTTATTACAGTTCTATTTGAAGCCTTTGAACATTTTATTTAAGATTTTGCTTTGTAAAAGTTGTGTAATAGGTTTTGTGTAGAAAACCAAGATGTATAAAAATTTACATAGCTATCTGGAAAAGGGTGTGTGTGTGAAAAATCCTACAATTCCAATAACTAAAATCCATAATTTCCTGAAACATTTGGGAGATGTGAATACTAGGCCAGAACTGTGCAGAAATATTTATTTGTTCCACAGGAAAGAGAAAACGGTGGAAACTATTCATTCTCACTTCTAAGGCTGAAAATGATCAAATATTAACATTCCTAGTAGAAACCAAAATTCCTCTGCAATTAGATGATTCCAGAATTCAAGATCTAGAGCAGCCTCTGCCAACTTGAGATCCTCCAGATGTGTCCAACTATAACTATCACCAACTCAAAGCCACCACTCCCAGTGAGGATGATTTTTTTTTAGTTCATAACATCTGGAAGGCCAGGGACGTTGACAGAGAAATGTACAATAACACAGAAGACAATATGAACCTTGCCACCTACAAATAAATCTGCCAAATATTAACTTGCATTTTTTATTTTAACAGATGAGCACAAACTTAAACAGTCCTGATTTTACTAGTATTTGTTTAAGCTTTTAAGGTGCCTGAAATATAGCTGTTGCCAAAAATATGATAAGCTTATTTATTTTTTATTATTATTACTAGCACTATTATATTAAATGTTTCCTCTGAAAGGGAAGAGCACAGACATAATTTATGAACAGACTGCTACTAGTAAGAACATGCATTATGCTGTCAACATCCAGAAATGCCCCACAATGCTTTAGCTGCAAAAGCTTGTATAGCACACCATCATCATTAATGTTTTAAAAACAAGAGAAGACAAAAGCTGAAACAGGCGCAAAGTTTTTAAAAGTATCACCATAGCAATGCCACAGTTAATCACCAAGCTAAAGTGCAGAAAACCAAGGAAATGGTGCATAAATACATCTGCAGATTAAGGAATGAACTACGAACAGGCCACAAAAAAATATCTACACCACTCCTTCCTTCTCAAATACCCATACTCACTCCTATCCTATTCTTAACATTAGCTGTGACTAGCACTATCCAGAATTCACCCTTAAGCATGGATTGAATCCAGTTAAAGGAAAGAGGTGTTGGGGGAGTGCAGAACACCCCTCCTAAAAATAAAAAACCTGGTTTGCTGTTAATCACTTAACCATGGTAATGCTAGGTCTGAAGTAGCTCTTTCCTCTCATCTACAAAAGCCGAACTATTCAACAATAACAAGAGAAGCGCACTCAGATACATTAACAAGTGGTAGTTTTACGTGTGTACCAAAGAAATTTCATAAAGCCTCACCTCTCAAAACAGAGAGGTTTAAGACAGTGAATTAACATTTTTGCATTCTTGTTCGCTGCCTTTGAGTTGACTTCAACCTATGGCAATCTCATGAATGAGAGACCTCCAAGTTACCCTAACTTCAGCAGCCCCGCTCAGGTCCTGCAGACTAAGGGCCATGCCTTCCCTGGTTGAATCTTTCCATCTAGCATGCAGTCTTCCTCTCTTCCTACTGCTCTCCATCTTACCAAGCATTATTATTTTTTCTAGTGAGTTCTATCTCCTCATTATATGCCCAAAGTATGATAGGCTTGGTTTAGTCATCTTGGCTTCTAGGGAGAGTTCAAGCTTGCTTTACTCTAGGACCAAGTTATTGGTCTTTTTAGCAATCCAGGGTATCTGTAGATCTCTTCTACAGCAACACATCTCAAATGAGTTGCTTTTCTTCCTATCTGCCTTCTTCACTGTCCAGCTTTCACACCCATAAATAGAGATGGGAAATACAATGGCTTGTACCATTCTAATTTCATTGATATTTCTTTACATTTCAGGATTTTGTCTAGTTCCTTCATAATTGCCCTTCAAAATCCTAATCTTCATCTAATTTCATAACTCCGTTGCAATTAATGATTGAGCCAAGGTACCCAAAAAATCTTTATTTCAATGTCTTCACTGTCTACTTCAAAGTTATCTAAATCACCTGTGATCATTTTTTTTAATGTTCAGCTGTAGACCTGCCTTTGCACTTTTTTCCTCAACTTTGTTCAATAACCATTCCAAGTCTCTGGTATTTTCTGTTAGTACTCAAGCTTGAAGTCTACATAATGAGAAGTCAACATTTTACATTCATGTTAGACCACCAGATCCAAAGTAACCCCCTCCCCATCCATGAATATGCAAGTCACATTATATACAATGGCATACCTAAAAGGCATTCTTCACATAAAATGGCAAAATCAAGGTTTCCTTTTTGAAACTTGTGTGTGTCAATGTTTTCCAGCCATGGATAGTTGATTCCGTGGATGAGACTCTATGAATATGGAAAGCTGACTATATAGATCAGGGGTAGGCAACCTAAGGCCCAGGGGCTGGATGCGGCCCCCCCAAGGCCTTTGGACCGGTCCACCGCCGCCAGCCATGATATTGATTATTGTTGTTATTACTTGTTCTTGGGGTTTTCTTGGCAAAATCTCCACAGGGGTTTTGCCATGGCTTTTCTGGGGCTGAGAGAGTGTTCATGCATTATTATTATTATTATTATTATTATTATTATTTTGTGCTTCGGCCCCCCAATTATCTGAAGGACAGCAACCTGGCCCCTGGCTCAAAAAGGTTGCCTACCCCTGATATAGATAATATATATGGCTATATACATGATTATAAATACATATGAGAGGGAGAGGGAGAGAGAAACCAAATCTAATAAAAATAGAAAGCAGAAAGTAGCTCAAAGGGAGAAGTCTGAAGAAATCACAACAAACCACACAAGATAAAAATTATCATTGATTTAACAGAAAGTTAAGAGATAGCATTAAATCAATTTTTAAAAACATTTATGAATTGTTGATTCTTAAAAGAGCTTTGGCAATTACCTGCATTCAAACCTTACACTGGGAATTTGTTGAATAAAGATAATTTATATAATTAAGCTTTTCTTGCATTTCTTCCCTTTTCATAATCAGAGACCTTTAAAAATCCTTAACAAATGACCCATGCTGTTTAAGAGAAATGTAATTTAGATGCACTGTTTAAAATGGTAAATTCTATATGCTTTTCTACATTAGTTTCAAACAAATTGCTACAAAGATGATAACATGCCCATTGATACAAAAATCAATAGATTGTAAAGATTTGTTCCAGCAGCTGGGAAGAAGGAAAAATTCCCAACAGGCAGTATCATTAATAACTGAAGAGAGCACCGGGGGGGGGGGGAGGAGGGAGGAAACTTTAACAAAATGGAGAAGGAGGCGTAGTCATCGATGTGGTTATTGAGGTGAGAGGGCTCTATAGCACCATCTCCTCATTAGTTTTATCCCAATTCTAACTTCTTTGCTTTAGCCTTTAACTTGCTCAGCCACCCCATAACTGAAATTGCAATGACAGTGTGCTCACAGGCACAGTGTCATCCTGCTACCAAGAAATTACCACTTTCATGACTGAAGAGATGGGAACTTTTCACACTTCCTCTGAACCTGTTACTGTTACAAGGGATCGCACATGGCAGATCCAGCCCTCTGCTGCCAGTTCCTAAAACTTCCTTTTATAACACAGAGGGGTAGCAAGTTATCCGTGGCAGACCAAAAGAGAGGGTAGGGGACATACTTCACTCCAGGTGCAAAACATAAGGGGGTGCAATGATAGCTCTTCACTCCCTCCCTCCACAGCTGCCAGAAAAGAGAAGAAGGGCTTCGGGGAAGGTAAACTGATCAGTAGATGCTCACAACCTGCCTCAAGGCAAGAGGTTCTCTACCAATATCTCCCATTAGCTAGCCCATCTACAGAGACACAAGAAGGAGAAACTGAAATTATATTTGTGTGTGTGTGTGTGCGTGCATGCGTGCGCGCACATGTGTATATAATTTGTTTATTAGATCTGTATCCTGACTTTCTCATAAAATGGAGCTCAAAGTGGCTTACAAGTTAAAACAAACCAGTTAAAATAAAATGTAGTAAAAAAGTTAAAAGAGCATTCAACAATCAATACCATTAAAACAATACTTTAAAATGTTAATTTTAAAAATAATTAGAATATGAAACACATATTACATATCAAAAACAGTATATCTACTGCATGTTCCTCTACTCCACTCATTTAAGGCTAAAGGCCTGTTTAAATAGGGAGCTCTTTGGAAAAAAGAGGGGAGAGATGGGGTCAATCAAGTTTCCCTTGGGGGGAGGTCCTATAGTTTAGGAGCAGCCACCGAGAAGGCTCTCTTCCATATCCTCATCAGATGGGCCCCTAAGGGTGGCAGGTCAGAAAGAAAGCCCTTCCTCAAAGATTGTAAGGCCCAAGCAGGCTCATCCAGGGAGACAGAACTTTCAGACAGTCTGGATCCAAGCTGGACAGTGCTTTAAATATAATCACAACCAGACTCTCAATTTGGAGTTGGACCAGTAGCCAGTAAAGTTGTTTCACTGAGGGAGTTATATGCTCCCTATAACAGCCCTATTCAGCAATCTATCCAGAGCATTTTGGATTTGCTGAACAGTTTTCAAAAGCAGCCCCTCATAGACTGTGTTACAATAATGCAAACAGGATATAACCAAGGCATGTGTTACCATAACCATATCTTTTTAAAATAATAAATATATTAAATTTCTTAAAATTATACAATAAATAAAATAAAAGATGGCAAAAACCCACAAAATATTAGTATTATTAAAACGGACATTCAGGAGTGCCACATATATAATCCTATACAGATTGAATTGTTTGAAAAACATCAGACCATAATCACAAATGGCAGGATGGTAGGTGGACAGTTATATAATGTGTGTTAACAAAATGAATAAAATGAAGCCATTTTTCCTAAAAAGATTCTTGGTTTTGTTGTACTAAGTTACATTTCATTTTATCTGATAGCTTCATCATTAGCCAATGGTTCCAAATTCTTTTCCACCAATTATCTAGGGACACAAGTTTGACATCTCAAGGAAAAGGTGCTCTAGTCTTAAACGTGCAAGCACACTCTTGGCCACTGCCAAAACCTGGGCCTACAGGTTCAGAGGTGAGTTCAAGTGTATGCACAAGCTAAAAATTTTAGGCTTTCAGGGAAATGTCCTCATCCTCAATCCATTACTGACAGCAGACATTGGTTCAGCACCAGAACAGTTTCCTTGTAGTTAAATGAAAAGGGCAGAGTTGAGTGTCAGCAGCATATCTATAAACATGGACCTAAATCTAACTGCAAGTGCCAAATACATTACACCTCCTGAAGCAATAGTCAGTCAACAAATAAATTCAATTGATTCAATGGGTCTAAACTTAAGTGCACAGTACTTCTTGAATTTAGGCTATGATTCTTTCCAACTCAAGTATAAGGACAAGAGAGGAGAAATGTATAAAAAGTTGCAGAGGTTCCACCATTAAATTTGGCTGGTTTAGCCTTGTCCTTGAGTGAATGCTTCAAAAGTCAATCCAGAAAGATTACATGATTAACAAGTATATAACTATAGCAGGAGAGAGCATCTATACAAAATGTAGGCTTGTGACTCAAAAATCATCACTTTTTCTTTCTCTTTCATTCTTAATGCTTTTTTTTTTTTTTTTGCATGATAAAGAAGCCAGTAGAGCTTCAAAAGTTTGCATTTTGTCCATTTTGGTTAGCCAAGAAAGGTATCACTATTTTGTGGATTCTGTCATCCAAAGCAGCTTCTGGACCTTGACAATGCCCCGGAATTTAGAACATAGCTCCGCCCCCTTTTCTGTAAACCAAACATAAAAAACCAAAAAAGAAACAAAGATGCTCGGAATCCAAAAGAAAGCTATGATAGGTTTACTGTCCAGTTCCAACACTGCGATCTTAGTAGCTGCCTTTCCATAATTTTGCACCGTTCCTTTTTGCATATAAGCTCACAAAAACTTATCCACAGCAATAAAAAAATAGATTAGATATAAATGTCACAAAACATTATTTCTGCACTATTTGTGCTTAGGTTTTGGAGGGGGAGGCACCTACAGATACTACCTAGAGAGCTGTGGAAATAAAGTACAGAACTCTTGCAACAGCAGCCTCTTCATCTCTCCAGACATTTCAACTTGATCTGTTAAAAAGTTATTGCCCGTGCTTCTACAGAGATGTTGACATTATCTCCACATCCGCGATTCTTGATATACTACCTAAAGCAATGCTTCAAATAAATTAGAACAAACAGAAGATCACACTGGACCCCACTGTAGTGTAAAATGAGTTTATAGGTTTTTTTATAGTTGCGTAATAGTTGCATGACAATAGCCCTGTTCTAAATGTCACCCCATGTCACAGGTCTTGCATGCTAAGTACCACTCAAGTCTTTCTCCAACCTGATAAAAAACAAAACTCCAATGCAACACCCCTTCTATGGCTCCCAGAGATGTGTTTATCATAGCAGTTGACAAGGCAACCCAGGTGTTTTCTCAGCACTAAACTAGCTCTATGATTAGTTTGCTGCCTGAGGACAATTGCCGACAACGTTCTTTCCACCACCCACTGCTTCTTAGAGAAAGTGAACATGGCACAGGTGCTTTCCATAGGGTTTCTCCTTTTACTTTCAGCAGCAGGAGGAGGAGGTAAAATTGAAAAAAAGCAGCTCAGAGGAAATGAAGGCAATTCTGTAATCTGGAAATTACCACTGTTTTTCAGCCCATTGCCTCAGGGGACAAAAACAGCAAAGATTACACAAACCTTTGCCTTTTCATCTCTCACTTTTATAAAACAGTTTTATTATAGAAGTGCAAGATGAAATATCAGATGTCTCCAGTCTTCCCTCATATATGTTATACTTTGAAACTCACCAAAATTTGTTACAAGAGCAGATGTTTATCAGCAATTACAACTAGCCAAAATGAATTTGGAAAACTAGATTTGGAGTGGGAGTAGGTGAGCCTGTAGTAGCTCTCTCTCTCACACACACCATGGAAGTATACATAAGCCTGCAAATAAACTGTTGTAGATAAGCCTATTATTCAAAGGCATCAGTGAATTCCTTTGAGCATGGTAAGAAACAGCAAAATTACACCCGTAAGCCCCAACCACACATACCCCCACATCAATCCAGGCTTTCACACACTGAGGATTCTATAACACTTGTCTATATATGAGAAACAGGTTCTTAGTAGAAACCACCACCCCAACACACACACACACACACCATTCCCAGGTTCTTTCATTGGTCTAAGACCACAAGTGGCTATAGGACATAGGTTGTGTTAATGCATACTTCACCATATGTTCTTCCCATTCTTTTCATCTGCTAGTGCTAAGTAAAATTCTTCAAGGCAGCAAGAGAAAGACAATTCTGGGAAGTTGTCATCATACAATTCTCATAACCCTTTACCAGCCCCTCTTGGCAGTACATAGGAGGGGTGTCAAGACTAACAAATTGGAGAAGGGTCTGGTGGGACCTCTGTTCTTGGACATCAAGATATGATGAGAAACATAACTGTATTAACCAACAGTTTAAACACAAGAGAAACCCTATGAAAAGAAAGCACAGAATATCCCACTATGTTTATAGAACACCAAGTATCCTTCCCACCACACACAAAAGCACCCAGCATCCAAAGATTACTAATATGAAAATATTATATAGGAAGCATCCCAGTGCAAAAGTGATGCCCACTGTTAGCAAAGCAATCTTTCTTCTCCTTCCACCCTTCTGGACCAAAACATTTCTACAATGCATAATAGTTGACTGCTGTGAAGATTCTCTTTGAAAAATTGCTCTCTATCAAATCTTTCTCCATTTCGCACATTTCAACCCAATTAGACACAAGACAGGTTAGTGTGGAAAAGGCAGTTAATTTTAGAAAATGTATGCATAAAATCCAATGTGTTAAATTATTTCAATATTTCTAGCATATGACAGATTTATTTTTAAAAGGCAATAAAATCATTTTGCAAAATGAAATGAGAACAGTAGATAAACTAGTATAGATCTACTGGATTGTAAATGCATAATATTTTGTTTGTCCTTTTATTCAAGTGCTGTATTAGATTTTATTAATAAAACAAGAGCAAAATTGCTAATTCTCAATCAGTCAGCTTTTCACAAGAACAAAAAGAATGTTTCAAGTTATCTTTTACAGTTCTAACTACCAAACCAAGTCCTTCCCAAATTCAATGTTGAATTAGTAGAATAAAATTCAAAAATATTTAAGGGTTTCCAGTTCAGGAATACATTAAAAACTTGCTAGTATATACTATATTGACATGGCAAACCAAACAAAAAAAAATTCTCAACTTAACCAGCAGCATCAAAAAAAGTGTGTGTGAAACTTACACATTTGTTTATTACTTATTTCCAGCATTCCTGCATGACTTTTTATTTCAGAAACTCCCAACATGGTTCCCAAAAAGCAGGTACAATCAAACAGCGGATAAAGGATAATATGATAAAACACAACAATGAAATCCATAAAACTATTCAACAATATCTTTGTGTGTTTGTTGTTGTTGTTTTGTTGTTGTGTGTCTTCAAGTAATTTATAATTATGCCGACCAGTCGCCTCTTGACCTATAGCAACTCCATGAATTTCATACAGCTTTATTGCATTATTAAACAAACCCATCAGGCAAAGATACGTGTGTGTTTTCTCCCTCCACACAATGGGTTTCACAACCTGGAGAATGAAAGTCATGCAGAGGGAGAAAAAGAAAGCCATGCATAGTTTTTTGTGGGTTTTTCGGGCTGTGTGGCCATGTTCTAGAAGAGTTTCTTCTAGAACATGGCCACACAGCTCAAAAAACCCACAAAAAACTATGGATGCCGGCCATGAAAGCTTACGACTTTACAAAGCTATGCATCTTTTTGTTTGCCTGCTGGGTGTGTTTAATAACGCAATAAGGCTCATAGTGTTTTCTTTGGCAAGGAATACTCAGGGATGGGGGTTTTCCACTTCCTTAATACAAAGCAAAGCAAAGCAGTTTCATTTATATACCGCTTCATATCACGCTATGGGATGTCTAAGCGGTTTACAACTGTAAGCTCATTGCCCCCCAACAGTTGGGTACTCATAAATGTTAACATAAATACATAAATGTTAACAATTATGACAATAAGTGGGGAAAGGACTGGTTAAACACAAACACTAAGAGCCCATCTACATTAAATGAAAGACATGGTGAGACCACAATAAAGAAGGCCTCAATCCACTCCACAACTCAATGAGCCTCCTAGGTTTAAGGCACAATAAGCAAAGCTCTCACCACAGAGAGTAAAATCCAGGGTGGTCTGTGGATGAGAATATGATATCTCAGATAATTTAGACATGGGCTGTACAGGTCCATATAAGTTAAAAAGTAATACACTGGGCATGAGTCAATATATAAAACTAGCAGCCACTGCTGATTTTTCAGATCAGGAGTTATGTGTGTCCAGCTAGCGAACTGCAGCCTTTTGCACTGGTTGCATCTTCCAAGTCAAGCCTGAGGGTAATGTAATGAGTGTGGGATCTGTCCCCAAAGGTGATGCCTGGGGCTTGGGAGCAATAAAGTCAAGCAAGAATATAGAATTCAGAGACATAGCTGTAGGTCTGGAATATCAATATGCAAGATCCCTTTGCACACTTAAGCAAGACTGGTTTACCTAAGGGTGCTAAAGAAGTTCATAGCTGTAGGATGATCTGATTCAGAAAACTTCCATCTAATAAATTGTACACTACACCAGGTAAGCAGGAAAGTCTAAAAGTCTCTAAATGAAGCAGCACTTCAATCATAAATTGTCTACATGGCCTTATGAAAAGTCGTCCATCCATGAGGATGACAATACTGACTAATCTTACAAGACAGTTGCAGCAGCTACTGAGAGTGTTCTGAGGACCTGATATTAATATGGTTCTGTTTCCTAAATTTTACTAATAAAATAAAAGCTAACAGTTACAAATGAGAAAGAAGCAAGGAAGAGAAGGAGTCAACACTGCACTAGCACAAGAAACTTTGCTTATCCTGTGGCCCAAAAAGGAAAGGTGGCATAAAAATTAAATAAATAAATACAATAAAAATTCTAGATCAGCTGCTGACAGCTTTGGAAGATCTCCAGGTCCCTCTGTGGAACACATTGGCTTGAAAATTTAAAAAACATAACCAGAGCAGTTTCCAGTATTCTTGATCTTTCATTTTTTGAATGCAAAGGAAAGCAGCTTCATTTATATACCACTTCATATCTCACTATGGGATGTCTTAAGTGGTTTACAACTGTAAGCTCATTGCCCCCCAACAGTTGGGTACTCATTTTAGTGACGTCAGAAGGATGCAGGCCTGAGTCTAGCCTGAGCCCTGGCTAGTATTGAACCCGCCACCTTGTGGTCTATGAGTGAGTGGCTGCAGTACAGGCATTTAACCACTGCGCCACCAGGGCTCCTTGCTTGGGGGTTTGGGAGGCTTGCTTGGGGGGTTGGGAGGAGAATTTGGGTATCTACCAACCTCCAAATAGATGGAAACAGCATTTTGGGGCTTTTATTTTAAAAAAAATCAGGGTATGGGATGGGGGACTATGTCTTTGGACTGCAAAAACAGCCTTAGAGGTCATGTGCAGCCCATGACCCACCCATTGTACACAGAGACAAGGAAAGAAAGAGAAAAGAGTAATAAGGACACTAAAGATAGGGCACTTTCAACTAGCAGCAGATAAAGCAGAACAAGCCAATCCATAAAGTGGGCTTTGTTAACACCATGGAAGAGTTGGAGAAATTCAGGTCTTAGAAAGCACATCCTTAATCTTCCTTCTGATTGAACATCTTTTCTATTCGCCTAAAAGAACTAGTCTACATGAATACTCGGTCTGTCAAAAGGACAGGAAACTTCAAGGGTTTCATTATTCCACAATACTTTGTTGTTTTGCTCATCACCTCCAAAGCCCTCCACATTCCTGTTACCTCAAACAGCTGTTAGCCAGTGCTCCTTTAAAATCTCAACAGTTAATTAGCAACAAGGCACAGTAAACATGTACAGCCTGCCACATTTAATTATACTGTAATTTTCTGAAGTTAGAAACCGCACATTATTAAAATGTGTGTCTTTTTAAATTTAAAAACACACACAAGTTTTAGCCTTACATCCAAAAACATCTCCAGTTTTTTTTCTCTGTGACAGCTCTACGATTCTTAAATTGTTCAAAGTGCCCAACACCTTCACAAAACATACCATGTCACAAACTAATAGACACACTTATGCTTTTAGACACAGGGGGGATCTTTTATTTTATTTGGCAGTGTGACAAAAAGAAATGGGTATTCTTTTCTCCCATCTTTGAGAAACCAAAGATGTTAGCCCAATATAAACATTGCTACCAAAATTGCTGGAGCACTTATAATTTATCCGAGAACTATAATATCTAACAGCTTTTCAGAATTTATAATTTCTGATATTTTCTATCCCAGAAAATATAAAACATTGAAAGGATGAGCATGCAATGGAGGAATCACAAGGCATGCCCACTATGCCCTGTTCAATTTAATTCCTGCTCATGATATCTCCTACCTAACAAGCCTACCAAAAGAACACTAGTCTTCTTTAACCACATACATTTCATTTCACAATTGACTGCAACAAGATAGTCTATGGAGCAAGCAAGATTGTGCTTTTTTTTAAAGGTTCAGTATTAACAAAACATAAAAGACCAGTAACTTGAAAGGAATCACATTTTGTCAAAAAGAACAACTAAACTACAACTTTATGCCGACAAATATTAAGACACTTCAAATTAAAATGATTCCATTAATTAAAATTAAGGACAAACTAGAAGGAAGATGTTTATTATAGATATATAAGAAATGAATTCACATTTTTATGTTAAAAAACACTTGTATAAGTTATGATTAAAGAAGACTGACTGACTGAATAAGACAGTGCAAAGACTAACCAAGCAGTTTGCTTTTTTATTGCTGATGCTACCTCATCTTCCCACATTAAAACACTCCCTATTCAGGGTGATTTCCTCAGCCTCAGAAAGGGCTTTTCAAGGGGTGCACAGGAAGAAGAGGCAGGAAACCCAGTCTGCCCCTTTCCAGTGGTGATTCTATATTCTGCATTTTCATTCCATGAACAGAAGGAACTTATTATATCCATGGAAAAATCCATTCTGTGCACCAATTGCTCCTAACTTCTATTTAAATTGTAAACTCAGTGATTTCAAACAGCGAATAATCTGAAGGCTGTATATGTATGTGAATTTCTTTAGTAGCAATAGTTAACCACACACACAATGAATCACAACTGAAACCAAATTAACAGGTATCAGCTCTTAAACCAGTGACTGACCTCACTGACCATTAGTTTTTAGAAGCTGTAAAAGTCACTACAATTTTTGTTGTTGCTGTTGACCTAGTAACAAAAAGTGAAAATGTTTCAGTTATATTTTGCGCACAACAAAAGACAGACTTTCCAAAAAAACCTTATTATTATTTGGGGTATTTCAACGCAGTATATCACAATGTCACATGGATATTGCATAGATTAAGTTATATGAGGTTACAACAGTCAAATCATATCCTAATTCAATCTGACAATTTCCAGTTAAAAATAAAGTATTATTCTCCATCAACCTTATCTTTGTCTTCCACAACATCTGCTAGGATGTCATCTGGGTCCAGGATTCCCCCATCTGTGTACTCCAGATGGTGAATATTCACCCAATAAGAAGGATCCTGCAAATGAAACATAACAATCTCATTAATCACTATTTTAGGAGATTGCTGTCAACAGTAAAATATATACAGATCTAGTTAGTACACTGTTTTTAATGCATATTATCATATTTATAGATAAAGAGCATGATTATATTCGTAGATTTATGAACGAATATGCTCAAGCCAAAGAAATACTAACAGCAACACATCCATGAACTGCTGTGTAAGAGCTACTAGTAATATCATGCAACATCTTGTATTAAATCTTGTGGGAAGACACAGCTTGACATGAATCATACTGAAGGCTTCAACTGGTTAACCTTACCAGTGACCAAACCCAGATAACTCTGTTCCTGGAACTGTGCACACTTTAACCTAAATCCAAATATTAATCCCATCAGAGAACAGTAGTACAGTTGATAAGTCAATAATTTCAGTTTGATTCAGTGGATCTACTATACTTGTGGCTAACATATAGATTATAGATATACATATAGATATATGTATGCCTCTGCCAAGACATCTATTCATCCTGTGTAAATGTCTGTGGAAAGAGTTGGACTCATACACTACATTGGGTTTTGTAATCAGAGTGGTCACTGGTGAACAATCCACCAAAGCTTGTGCCAAGTTTTTAAAGTGCTACAAAGCTAGATTTATATTCCCCTTTCTCAATTAAGGATTGTGCATTAGATCAGAAAAATACTTCTGTATCCTGTGCAATCAGGTAAATTGTAATACTTAATACACATGATCCAGATCTATTCTTCTGGATTAACACACTTTCCTCAACACTCTAGCTAGCCAACACTAAGGTAACATAATATCAAACCACAGAATCTTGTATACAAACTTAATTGCAGCCATGGATTTCCTCTGATATATAGGTCATACCGCCAACTTTTTCCCCTCACTTATGACAATGGTGATTTGCTAACAAAATTAATCATAATACAAATGCATAACATAACACATTAGCTTTAAACTCTATTCCTGATAAAACTCCATTTGAATATACTACTCCTCATCTTGCACTGTGCTATTAATTGCAAACACATTTTTCATATAACCAGAAAGAAGGCTATACACAAGGACATCACCAGATGGTCAACACAAAAATCAAATAGATTATATAATTGGAAGAAAAAGATGGCAGAACTCCATACTGGTGGCCAAGACTAGACCAGGCGCTGACTATGGCACAGATCATGAATTACTCATAACAACAATAAGAGTAAGACTCAAGAAGAAAACTAAACCAGTGATTATACCAAAATATGATTTAAATAATATCTCAACAGAATTTACTGACAACATAAGAAATAGATTCGCACTACTAAGCATAATAGACTGAGAACCAGAGGAACTATGGTCTGAAGCCATGGACATAATAAAAGAAGAATGCAGACAGACACTTTCAATAAACAAAAAGAAAGAGGAAAAACCATGGATGACATAAAAAAACACTACAAGCAATAAAGAAAAGAAGAAAAACAAAAGGGAGATAGGAACAAACTAAGAATTATGAATGCAGCAATACAACGGCTTGTGAGGAAAGATAAGGAAAATTACTACAATGACCAATGTAGAGAAACAGAAGACAACAACAAAAAGGGAAGAACAATAGATCTATTTCACAAGACCTGGGAAATCAAAGGAAAATTCAAAACAAGGCCTGGGGTGATCTGTGACAATAAAAATAACATAATTCTAAATGAGGAAGGAATAAAAAGATGTTGGATGCAATAAACAGAAGAAGAAGAGCTGACAAAATGAAGGACACATGGAATGAAGAGCCATATGAAGATGAACTCCAAATTCTAAAAAGTGAGGTGGAAACTGCAATAAGAGAAATAGCGAAAAACAAATCACCAGGAACAGATGATATTTCAATTGAACTGCTGCAATCCACATTGACATAGTCAACTCTAATGCCAACCAACATATGTTAACAGATAAGGAAAAGAAAACAATGGCCAACAGATTGGAAGTGATCAATATACATCCCCATCCACAAAAAGAGAGACACGAGAGACTGCAGCAACTATAGGACCATAGCACTGATCTCCCACGCAAGCAAAGTAATGCTCAAAATTCTGCAACATAAGGCCTAAGCCAGGGGTAGGCAACGTTTCCCCTTTAAGGGCCGAAGGACTTCAGCTCCCAGAAGCCTCAGCCATGTTGGCCAATAGTCCCACGTTGGCCAATAGCTCCTGGGATTCTGGGAGCTGAAGTCCCTCGGCCCTTAAAGGGGAAAGGTTGCCTACCCCTGGCCTAAGCAGACTGCCAGAAATAGTGCACATTAAATTGAGGCACTGCCCTGGCTCAGTGCTAGGGAATCATGGGAACTGTATTTTTTTCTGGGACACTGAGCCTTCTCTGTCAGAGAGCTCTGGTGCCACAATAAATTACAGTTCCCATGATTCCCTAGCACTTAGCAAGGGCAGTGCCTCAATTTAATGTGCACTATTTCTGGCAGTCTGCTTAGGCCCATAGACTCCAACCATACATGGAGAGAGAGATCCCAGAAGTTCAAGCAGGGTTCAGGAAAGGAAGAAGCATTAGTGATCACATTGCAAACATACGATGGCTAATGGAGCACACCAGGGAATTCCAAAAGAAAATCAGCATGTGCTTTATAAACTATAGCAAACCCTTGGACTGCACAGATCATGAAAGGCTATGGAATGCTCTTAAAAACATGGGAGTGCCAACATATCTGATAACCCTGATGAGGAATCTGTACTCAGGACAAGAGGCAGAGCACAGGGAAACAAAATGGTTCCCAAATGGCAAAGGGGTCAGAGAAGCCTGCATCCTTTCACCCTATCTGTTCAACTTGTATGCAGAACATATTATAGAAAAGCAGGCTTGGACACAGAAGAAGGAGAAGTGAAAATAAGAAAAAGGTGTTGCAGGATAAAGATTTTTATCCAGAAGCTAAGTTGACTCCTTCAACCTAGAGAAAAAAGATGGCCTCAACAGGAAACAGTCCTTTTCCCAGAAGGAGCTAGAGTTGAATTCTGAGGGGCAGCATTTTGTCCCCTTTTAATCTTATTTTATCTATAGTTCTGTAGTTTTTTACAACCTTTTATAATGAAGAGGAATTTTGATTCTGGCTGCCATAGAATCGGTGTTATATGGTTTTATTATCTCAGCCACATTCCAAAGACTTAATTGACTGCAAACATAAACAACAGGACCTGCTCTACCAAAGAGTACACATCAGGCATATTGCAGACCTGTTTGTTTTTAGGAAAGAAAAAGGAAAGATAAAGAGAACGGCTCTGAGTAATCTGGAAGAATTGGATGTTTGTAACTGAACAGCTGGATTTTTCTTTGTTTGAGTACAGAGTGGGATTTTGAATTGATAACCCAATGGGAAATAAACATCAGAGATATAGTCTAAATCAATCTCTGGTTAAAGCAGTGAAGGAATTGATGAATTTGTCGATTTCATCTACCTTTACTCTAAATAATAAGTTTGCTGCACTAAGTAACAAAACCCCTGTCTCAACTAAGGAGAACTGTGATTCGTCAGTTATTATTACTTCCCCTACTCGAGAAGATGTTTTGAACTTTTCAAAGAACTCCAACTCTAATATTTAGCTAAACAATGTTTTCTAACAGCCCAAACGGTGATAACAATATTTGAAAGTGGGCAAACGGTTTGTAATAAAATGAAAGCAGTGGAATGTGAACTAAGGGACTTTACTAAGTCTTTCTCTCAGTCTAAGAGTAACTCTCAGATAAGGAATAATAAAGGAGAGGAAGGTCGTAAGCCCCGGCATAATAATAATTTGAAGAACACTTGGCAATCACAATCAACTCCCCAATTGGAAGGAAAACCTTGCAGCGCAAAGATCTTCCAATCTACACAGATTATTCTTCAAATTGTTCCAATTAATATTAACAGAGCTAGATGGGATTCACAGAGAGCAGTAAAGATCTCCTTGGGTCAATTGCTATATATAGAGCCTCAAAAGCTGGACCTAAAGAAACTCTATTGGGTGCTGGATGTTAATGGGCCAAAAAAGAATACAGCTCACTTTTGAGCAGACTGTGATCCCATTCATGTTACTTAAAATGATAACATTCTTGGCCAAATTCCAAATTACTCCTATAAGAGTCTTCCTAAAAACATCTATACAACCTTTACTTCAGAGAGGGTTGGTATTATGGACCTCTGGATGCACTCCTCCGAAAGTTAACTGTGAAGATTTAAAGGCAAATCATGGATCAAAAGGAGATTTGACAGCAGGGATACAAAGAAAGAATCCAGTGCTTCAACATCTACCAGAATATATAGACACCCATTCCAATAGTAGGGATATTTTAAGTCCTCTGGCTGAACTTAATTCCAAATGGGAGGAGGTTAAACCAAACCACTAAGAGATTATTTTAAGAAAGATAATATCACCATTCAGGCAAAAGAAGATCCTTCTACTTTAGCTTCAACAGCAAGTAGAAATGCTTGGTTAGCAGATGATTTAAAGCAGTTGATGGACTGTCAACAAGGAAGCTTAATTTGCTTAGATCCAGGAATTACTGAAGATATTGATAGTCCTATTATACAAGATCTACAAATTCCAGCAGTACAAACAGTAAAAATCCCTGACAACACTGGGGTTTGAGCAGGACTTTACCTCTCTCTTTACCTCCAAATAATGTTTCTCAATCTAGTTTACTTCAACAGAATGCAATACACTCTGCTTCTATTCAATATCTTTCTATGATCCCCAATGGCACATCTACTGGAATAGACATGATGGAGGATACTCAGGTACCTATATCACTTTTGGCATTAACAGCTTGCCAAATAAACTCTCAGGAATCTCTCTCTGTATTATCATGGAACGCTGCAGGATTGAACAGCAAATATAGAAATCCTTTCTTTGTGGAGTATCTCTCAAAGTTTGATGTCATAATGCTGCAAGAGACTTTGACTTCAGAGGGAACAGAATTAAATGGATTTATTGCATATCAGTTATGTGCTATCAGTTAGTAAAAGAAAGGTAGATCAAAAGGTGGTTTACTTACACTTATTTCAACTAAACTTTTATGACAAGATGTACGTTATCCACTTATGAGCAATGTGCAATAGCAGTGATGGTAAAATTCAATAAATGTTCAGTAATGTTTATAAACGTATATTCACCCCCTCACCAATTATATACTCAGACTAAATCAATCTGGTAAGGTCTTGAAACCTATATAGAAGATTCTCAGTTAGCCTTCCCTCTGTCTCAGATAGTTATTGGGGTGATTTCAATGCTAAACTGGGGGCAAATAACTATGCTATTTATGCTGCCCACCATATCTGTCCCCTGGAAAAATTACCTTTTATTCCAGAAATATGCTGTCCAAAGGTACTGTCAGCAATTCTGCAGGTTTTAATTTGGTGCAGGCAGCACACAGATTAGATCTATGTATTTTGAATCAGAATGTTACTGGGGATATGCCAGGGGAGTTTACATTCTGGTCAGGAACTAGGTTGAGCACTACTGACTATATGATTGCTTAAGTGCATTGGTAACCAGTATAGAAATGTACTTGCTATTACTATAGAAATGTACTTGCTATTATTAGTCATAATCTATTGAACCCCTCTATTAAAATGGTAATAGGTTAATAGGTTGAATAGTGATCACTTACTTTAAACTTGTATCTGGGGATAACTGATAACCATATACATATTATGGACATTTTAAAATCAAATTCAGAGGTGATCGTTACCAATAATAGGATTAAGTAGTCACAAAAGACTGCAGGGTTTTCTTTGGACTTGCTCAGCACTAATCATTTCTCCAAGATCCATTCTGTCTGTCTTGCAATAGGTTCAAATAATGGGATTGTTGAGCAGTATGAAGTACTGTTTAAAGAATTAGTAGACTCATTTACAGCTATAAATACTAAAAGAGTCTATAGCAGGAACTTTAGTTCAAAAGATTGGTTCGATAGTGAGTATAGAAATGCTAAAAAATTGCTCATTTTTAAATTTAAGCTCCACAAAGAAAAATTCAGAAGAAGTGAGGATAGAGGATCTATTGCAACTAAAAAGAGACTATAAAAAATTGATCAAGACCAAAAAAAAAAAAAAAAGTAGAGCACAACAACTACTATGGAAACAACTTATTAATGCAGTTAGGGGAAAAGATGTAAAAACCTTGGCAGCTTAATAAAGAATCCCTTACCTTTCAAGTGAACTGTATTACCAGGAACTTGCAGAATGACAACCAGTATCAATGGATGAAGTGACAGAGCTTGTAAATCAATTTAAACCAGGCAAGGCTCCAGGTGGTGATGGTATTCCCCTTGAGCTAATTAAGTCCAATATAGATTGGTGGGCTTCAATTTTGGCAAAACTTTTTACATATATTAATCAGAATGCCCATATGCCATCTGACTGCAATACAACTATTATTATTCTAATCATTAGGAAAGGCAGAAAGTATAATCTAGCAACCTTTGGCCCAGTCAGTTTGTTATCAATACTTAGTAAAATCTATGCTAGACATCTGTGCTGGAAATTACAATATTGGATGGATAATGAAAATGTTCTGCTGGTGAACAGGTGGGTTTAGATCAGAAAGTTCTACCTTGGATCAGACCCTAATCTTACAACATTTGGTGGAAAAATACTCCAGGAAAGCTAAAGGGTCCATATAGGCAGCCTTTATTGAGCTTAAATCTGTGTTTGATTTGATATCTAGAGATAGACTGTGGAACAAATTAGAGGCCTCATCAGTAGATTGTCAGTTATTATTGCTTATTTACAAACTACATGAAAATACAGCCCTGAAAATAAGGTGTAACTTGGAAAGTCAGCTGTCTGATAGTCTTTACACATAATGGAGTCAAGCAAGGATGTATATTAGCCCCATTGTTGTTTAACTTTTACATTAATTCAATGGGTGCTGCTCTTAGTCGGTCAGATTTTCACCCTCCCAAGTTAGCAGGTAGACATCTTTCAGTGCTGCTATATGCTGATGATGCAGTGATATTATTGCAGACACCCATTGGTTTACAGAGAGCATTGTGGGCCCTAATACACTATAGCCAAGAGGAAGGTCTTCAAATAAATTATGAGAAAACTAAAGTTATGGTGTTTGCAAAAAGACCAAAACTGTATAAATGGATGTTAAATGGTCATAGGATTGAACAAGTAAGGACCTTTAAGTATCTTGGTGTCATATTCCAGTCTAACAGAAATTGTAAGGCACATGCAGAATATGTTGCAGAAGTGGCACAGAGATCTACATCTGTAATACAAAAATTCTTCTATACTTAAAGAAGGCAATATATTCCAGCTGTCTTAAAGTTGTTTCAGGCCAAACCCCTCAGTCAACGGGCCTTTGCAGACTGCCAGAAATAGTGCACATTAAATTGAGGCACTGCCCTGGCTCAGTGCTAGGGAGTCATGGGAATTGTATTTTTTTCTGGGACATTGAACCTTCTCTGTCAGAGAGCTCTGGTGCCACAATAAATTACAGTTCCTGTGATTCCCTAGCACTGAGCCAGGGCAGTGCCTCAATTTAAAGTGGACTCAATTTGCACTATTTCTGGCAGTCTGCAAAGGCCCAACTACTCTATGGTGTTCAATTAGGCCCTTACTATGTTGGGTCTGTAATGTTGCTCTGAGGCTGGAGGTGGGTTTCCTGAAAGATGAAGGTAGGGCTTGGTTAGCTATTTTTAGTTTTTTGCTGAAATTAGGTTTTTGGCCAAGTGGTTTAATCCCTTTGGTATTTCAAGATAATTTCCAATCAGTCTGGAAAAATGCCATATTTGCTAAACTCAGATTTTATGGTTTTACTGAAGAGTACCTTTTGCATGTGGGATTTGACATAGCTAATCGATCCCTCAGACAACAAATTATGGATGTGAAGAGGCAGCATGATCTAGGAATAACCTCAAACAATGTATTAATTGACACAGCACTGATACCCTTTATACCAGCTAACTATCTCTATTTGCTTTCAATATCAAATCAACGTAAAGCCTTTACTCTTGCTCAATTAAATGCTTTGCCATCAGCAATACAAAAAGGGAAACTTAAAAACACTTTGTACTATCAACATAAATGTCCCTGCAACTCTGGTGAAATCGAAACAATAACTCATGTTCTTCTGCTCTGTCCCTTTTATCTTGGAATTCGGGAAGCTCTTATTGAACCATATATAAAGGCATTTACTGGTCATATAGAGGCTTTTTATACTCTTTTGTTGATGTCAGGGCTGTTGACCAAGATAGCAAAATTTTGTGCTGCTGCAGTTAAGATCCGTGAAAATAAGGTTAGTAAATGATTATGTTTTTATTATTTGTGTATGCAGTTATATTTTATGTCTATATTTTATATTCTCTATGACTTATATTTATATTTATATTCATATTTTACTAATGTCCATAGGTGTATGTATCTTACTAATGTTCACAGTATGTGTATATTTTATGTATTCATATGAATTTGGGAATACAGTCATTTAATATGGCCATGGACCGCAATAAAATGATTGATTGATTGATTGATTGATAAAGGAGTTAGCCAACACTAAATCTTCAACCATTTGCAGTTTAAATGGTAGCATAATTATTTAGATTTTAATGAGATTAGCATGATGTTTTCATAGCCATGGGTGATGGCATTTAAAATCTTTTTAAAACATTGTACAGGAAGTAATGCTGTTTCTTTTGACATTTGTGAAATATGACTGTAGGAGATCATCTTTTGCCAGCACCTATTGCTTTCAATCCTTCGTATGTATTTACAATATCTTGGGTAAATGTGACATTTTTCTAAATCTCTCTCGTCATCTTTCTTTTCTTTTAACTTTTCTAAATAAATACATTTAAAATTAAATACTGTGTATATTTAGCTTCCTCAGAAGATGAGCTGATAACATCATGCCTGAGGCAATCTGGGAAATGGTAGAAGTGCCTATGATTTTATTTTTATTTTTTTAATCTTTTTAAATGCTACACATGAAGTGCTACTACTTCTACTTCTCTGCTACACTTAATTGTTTTAAAGTATCCAAATGTTTACAAAACATGTAAAGTTAGTGAAAGGTAACTTCACCCAGTAACAATAAATACTCTCTGCTAAGAACAGAAACAGTTTGGCATAGTATGGTATGACACTAATTTGGTTATTATGAGGTTGCTGTAACATTACTACAAATTAACTTTTAGCCACTACACTTGCTTCTCTTCAGCTTTGTATCAAAATGCTTTTGATGATGAGACAATGTCTCTGTTCAGATGTAATAGCAAAGTAGGTCCTGGGCTCTTGCACTTCCTTCTTTCCTAAGTGTGAAGGAAAAAAAATCAGAAGCCTATATTCTTGGTTTGTCCCATCCCTCACATGAGCCTGCCCCCATGTCTTGAGATCTTCTGAGGAGGGTGTTCTTTTTGTCCCACCAATATTACAGGTACATCTGGTGAGAACATGGGAGAGAGCCTTCCTGGTGGCTACCCCTAGGCTCTCGAACTCACTTCCTAGACAAGTTAGACTGGTGCTTTCCTTGCTATTCTTTCATATGAACTTATCCCACCACACTCTTAAAATGGGGCTAGTTTGCTTCAAGAGCTCTGACTGCCTCCTGTTGCATTTTGGGGTTTGTAGTTCTGAGGCTTAAAGGCTCTCTGGCTGAATATTCTAAATGCCTTTTCCTAAACTACAAGTTCCAGAATGCAACAGGAGGCAGCCAGATCAGTTAAAATGACTTAGCCCCCTTTTAAGAGTGTAGAGCGATAGTCTCAATAGGCAGGTGAAGGCCTTTCTGTTTCAACAGCCCTTTGAAAGCTGACTGCTCAGTGTGAAAGGGCTTTCATGTGCTGTACCCTATTTTTGTTGTTGTTCTTTTTAATGGTTTATTTTTAACTGCTTTTTAAATTGTTATTTTTAAAACATGTGTTGTTCCCAACCCTGGTATACTATGTGTATATTTTGAAATAACTAGGGAGAATATTTGATTTATTGTAGAAATATATGCTCTTGCATTCTTTTATTGTGTTTATCTGTATTAGTTTTGTTTACCAAAGACACTAGAGAAAAATACACATTAGCATACACGAAATTTTGCATATTATTTATTTTATTGCATTGCATTGTAAATTGATTCCCTTCACACAGACTAGCTTAGAATGAAAAAATATGAACACTTTGAAAGCCTATTTTTTTTTAAAAAAATTAATATTCACCTTAACAAGAAAAATGCAAAGTAACAGGAAAAATCAGCATTTGCACTCAGTTCACAGATCTCTCCACTCAAAGCCAATGCACAGGCACCATGAAAAGAACCCTAGTTAAAGCAGACTATGGGCCTTTACAGACTGCCAGAAATAATGCAGCTTGAGGCCACTTTAATTGTCCTGGCTCAGTGCTAGGGAATCATGGGAATTGTATTTTTTTCTGGGACATTGAGCCTTCTCTGTCAGAGAGCTCTTGTGCAACAATAAACTACAGATCCCATGATTCCTTACTACTGAGCCAGGACAGTTAAAGTGGCCTCAAGCTGCATTATTCCCAGCAGTCTGTGAAGGCCCTATGAGACCAAAAGTGATTACATTATTCAATTTAAATATTTTTTTTAAAAAAAATCACATTTCCAATTTTACATAATGACTTAAAGGAAAATAAACTGAAAATAAAATTTTGAACAAAGAGGAAATATGGCTATTGGGAACAAATACAGCTGGACCTCTATATCCACGGATTCAACCATCTATGACTTATAAAATACATATAAATCCCAAAAGCCAAACCTTGATTTTGCCATTTTATAACAGGGATACCATTTTCCTACACCACCATATTTAATGGGATTTGAGAAACCACAGATTTTGTCTATGGTGGACCTAGAACCAAAACCCAGAGGATACCAAGGGGCCATTGTAAATAGTATTTCCTCCTGAAATAAAAATAAATTAATCTTACAACGTACTGTAATAGTGACTCCTGCATTGATCAAAAATTTTGTAAACTAGATGTTATTTTAATATTTAAACAAAAGAAAATGAAAGAGAATAAGCAGAAGAAGGGAACACCACAGTAGTCCTAATGTAGGGTATGCTGCAAAAAACACTCCTTGAAAAGCCTCAAAATAATTTTACTTTTCTTCAAAAACATCACACCAACTAAGGACCTTTGCAGACTGCTAGAAATAGTGCAAATTGAGTCCACTTTAAGGGTTAGGGTTAGGGAGTCATGGGAACTGTATTTTATTGTGGCACCAGAGCTCTCTGACAGAGAAGGCTCAATGTCTCAGAAAAAAAACAACAATTCCCATGATTCCCTAGCACTAACCCTAACCCTTAAAGTGGACTCAATTTGCACTATTTCTGGCAGTCTGCAAAGGCCTTTAGTTAATAACTAGAAACATGGCATTCATCAACTCAATGGTACCAAATTTCAAACTAATCTGAAAAATTTGCCACAGATTCAGGAAGGTAAAAGTGTTGATGTTTCAAAAGGCCTATCTTATATTCATAAGAGGAATCCTATAGCACATATAGACTCAGATTGCCTAGTGGCAATACAGAAATAGGAAAATGGGTGACATCTTGGAACTTGGAAGGACTCTACTCAAATTTTGCTGCCTTGTGTGGGAAAAGTAACTTCGATCCAGTCATTTATAGCCAACCAAGCCCCCCTTTCAATGAGTGGTAGCCAGCAACAGCAGAGCAGAGCGAGCTGCTTTTTAGCTCCCACGCTGCCCATCCATACCCTGCTCACTCATCTGGGGAAGATGTGAAGAGAAGAGCAGAGGGCTCCTATTTTCCCCTCCCTCATGGGAAAGAGGACCTTCTGTCTCCTTTTGTCCAAAAGAATGAACTCAAGTCTCTTTTTTGGGGGGGGGGGGGCTGCCATCAATTGTCTTTGGAAACAACTGTTCCCCAACACATACTTTTATTGCACAATGTTCTCTTCTGATCCCCATTTTGTTCCAAGGAGTATGGATTAGCAGTTGCTATCCTGTTCCTTCTCCCTGCACCGATTCCTGCTCCTTCTCCCCGCACCGATGTTTTTAACCTTTATATTGTAACAATTTTAACCTTTGTAAGCCGCCTTGATCATATCTATGGAAAGGCGGGGTAAAAATAAAATTTATTATTATTATTATTATTATTATTATTATTATTATTCTCAATGTTGGAGGTGGGGCACTTCATAAACCAGGTTGTCTGGTTTTCTTTCAGCCCCCCTTTCCCCTCCAAGCACAGAAACATTTTTGTCATTCAGTGTATTAAAATGAACAATGGAAACAGCTTGCATTTCAGAAGCCCTGAAAGCCTTTGGCTATTTGAATATGTTGACTGAATTGCTAGCTGGAATCCAGCTGTTGCTGTGCTTAAAGGAGGAAAGAGGGATGAAAGAAACAGACAGCCCAGATTCCAATCAGCAATCCAGTCCACATATTCAAATGGCCGAAGGCTCACAGGGCTTCCAAAACTGCCATTCGGAAGCTGGCCATAGAATTGTGCTGGATGACCTACAAATGCCTAAAGATGTGTTCTCTCTAGATCAGGGGTAGGCAACCTTTCCCCTTTAAGGGCCGAGGGACTTCAGCTCCCAGAATCCCAGGAGCTATTGGCCAACATGGGACTATTGGCCAACATGGCTGAGGCTTCTGGGAGCTGAAGTCCCTCGGCCGTTAAAGGGGAAAGGTTGTCTACCCCTGCTCTAGATCTTCCAGCACAACATCTGGCAAAAGTTGGCTATAGAGTCATGCTGAAGGACCTAGAAGCTCCCAGAGAAAACATATGTAGAACATAAGGAGCACTGGTGGCACAGTAGTTAAATGCCAGCACTGCAGCCACTCAATCACAGCCACAAAGTTATGAGTTCAATCCCAGCCAGGGGCTCCAGGGTCGACTCAGCCTGGCATCCTTTTGAGGTCTCTAAAATGAGTACCAGCTTGTTGGGAACAATTAGCTTACAGTTGTAAACCACTTAGAGACTGTGTGGTGTGGTGTAAAGCAGTATATAAATGAAGCTGCTATTGCTATATTAATCAAATCTGCAAATAATCCATGGCCACAAAAGTGGAAGGTTGGCTGCACAAACAGGAGGAGTAGCCTTTCCTGGCAGGAATGATTGTCTGGCCCAGGTAGGCTTCCATTAATCTCTATCACCCATGCAAAATTCCCCACAGGCATCAAAAAGTACTGTATTCAATTAAAAGCTTTGTTGCTCGTTCTACCAGCCCCTGGTACACAATGAATATTTTTTTTGCCTGTATAGACAACCCCTTGGAAATCAGAACCACTTTCACAGCATCACTCCTGATCACAGGACCACTTCGCTATATCATCAGTGTAAGTTTCCAATTTCCTGGCTTTGTGGACTTTGAGTTTGTTCTGTAGTCTTAATTGGTAAATCACAGTGGAATAGGGAAAGAGATTGTTTAAAAACTGGAATGGGAAAGCTTTAGTATCTACCTAAAAATGATATCTACCCAAATAGCCTAAAGACACCAATCCTGACTGATCTTGGAAGCTAAACAGAGTTAGCTGCGGTAAGTACTTGGATGGGAGACTGTCAATGAGTATCAGCCATAAGTTATATTTCTGATGAAGGAACTGGCAAAACCACCTCTGAATGTTTCTTGCCTAAGAAAACCCTATGAAATTCATGGGGTCACCATAAGTCAACAGATGACTTGAAGGTACACACACACACACACACACACACAAATGGAATTCTCCAGAGTCAAAGTACTAGAGAACACAAGCCTAGTTGTCTCTTTCAAGTAATTATTTCAAGCCAATTTCATAGATGCCTGAACATTTGGGGATTAATCAAGGGTAGTTTTAGTTGGCAATCAATGAAGTCAGGAACACAACTCCTGTTCAGTGGTTAAGGATCACCACCAAAGATGCAAAGACTGAAGGGCATCTCTTTCTAAACCGAAGTCTGTGCAGAATATTCAAGCACTTTTTAACAGACTGACCTACTCTTCAGTACTGAGGTGCATATATTACAAGTCCTATGAATCCTGCTTTTGAGAAATGTTATGCAGTGAATTAACTTTAAATATTATTATGTCAGATATTGTTTAAAGCTAAATTCAAGTTAAGAAACTGATTTGAGTAGCTACAGCATTATAAAAAGTTCATAACATGAGAAATGTACTAAGGCTGCTATCAAAAGTTTAAGCATTGTGTGTATTTATACATAAAAAAACTAAATGCTAATTTGAGAATGTTACTTATAGCAATGAAAACGTCCTGCTTAAACTCCACACAATTTAACATATATGTTTAGATTGCATTTCACTTTTAAGCCTACATATTTTTCCATGAAATTTTAGAACAGATCATGCATTTTTATCCTTTATAGTATACATTATAGATGCCAGTATGTAAATATAGAGGTGTTGTTTTATGTTTAGAAGAGAGTTTGTTTTCCAAGTACATCAGTACACAGAGGACATAATTTACATTTCAAAACTTAATTACAAGTAATAAGAACAAGAATAATGTTTTACCTAATCTTCCCCCTGCAGTATTTCATGAAGACTTTCCCCCTCAAATGAATAAAGTAATCTAAAAAGCTAATATCCTGAGCTTGATTCAGATATAATTAAGATTTGAGCTGCATATACATGATAGAGACAGGGTAGCACATAACTCTGAAACTGCTGAACTTTGAATGGGTCATACTCCACCTATTTAGTTCTCTGCATAGCAACTGATCTGTAGGGTTTTAGCTTTTAAAAAGTGTTCTGCATGTACAGCACTGTGCATGCATCATTAGATTTTAATGACAATCTTCGTTCAAGAACTAATATCTCAGGCATGATTCAGACATAATTAAGATTTGAGTCTTATATACCTGAAGGAGACATGAAAACATACAAGTCTGAAATTGCTGAACTTTGAGTGAGTCATGCCACAACAATTTTGTTTAATAAAGCTTTCCTAGAAATGAAGTGCATGTGCAGGTAACCTCAAGGCTAGACTTTTGCAATGTGCTGTACATTGGGCTACCTCTGTACCTAGATTGAAAACTTCAATTAGTTCAAAACATGGTAGTCCAATTGGTTACTGGTACATATGGGAGTGATCATATCACACCAATATTAAAATCACTCCACTGAGTACCAATTAGTTTCTGGGCACAGTATAAAGTGTCACCTTCTCTCTTATAATCTGCTCTGTACACTCAGGTCCTTTGACTGTTACACAGAGAACATTTTCTTTGGCTGTACCAATATTATGGAATGACCTACCAAAAAGGTTTTGTCAGCTGGAGACACTATCTGCATTTAAAACAGCAGCAAGAACCAGTCTCCTCTGGCAAACCTTTCCAGATTATTTTCAAACTATAAATTTTAAAGTAATACTATGAATTTTAATATATATTGCACTTCTAATTGATGTTTTGTGTTATTTGTTGTTGTTCAATCGGGGCGGGGGGAGGAGAAGGAGGAATGCGATGCATGGGAAAGAAAAATGCAGTGTGGTGTAGTGGTTAAGAATGTTGAACTGGCAATTCAATGATGCAGATTCAATCAAGTTTCACTCACAGCAGTGACCTATGATCAACTTCAGGCAAATAATCCAAAGGGATATTGTAGCACATTTGAAACTAACTGAGAGGAAAAGGTTGTAACGTAAGTCTTCATAGATTGGGTCCAGTGGCATCCCTAGGGTTGGTGTCACTCGCTGTGGTAACTCATGGTATCACACACTCCCACTGACCTCTTCCCATTTCACACCATACAGAATCCTTAGCAATGCTTTTTGCACTAATGTTACTTGTAAACTGTAATTCTCATATAGCACGGAATGTAATGTTAATAGCTGTGACATAAACAACTAGCAAAATTTAAATTATACCTTCAAATTACAATATCATATGCACAAGCTAAATGTATTTATATACACATAGTGAAAATTTGGTTAAAATGTGAGGATTTTAAAGAAAATTTTAAAAGAATATTTTTAAAAAATCATTTTTTAAAAAAAATAAAAAAATTGAAATTCGAATTTTAAAAAATTCTAGGGCCTCTCCTTTCCTCTCCCACTGAGCTCCACCCCACTCCCACCATCTCTTAAAGCACTTTAAAGAGAAGCAGATGAATGCCACAACCCATTTATGCCAAAAAGTAAGTATGAGGTGCAGTCGTGTCACCCTCCTTTAGGGTGTCACCTTGGTGTGGTCTGCATCCCTTGCATCCCCCTCATGATGCCACTGACTGGGTCTACTCTTCAGTCTCCAAGGTGGTACAATGTCCTTTTGCATACTGATACAAACTAACATGACTATGTCTTCAAATTAAGCCAAATAAGATAAACATTAGTCTAAATGTTTTAAGAAGAACTGATAGAGCCATGAAAATCATGGTGATGTTAGATCAATTATTCTGTCTCAGCTCTGCACACTCCATAAAGTATGATGTGAGGATGAAGTACAAAGGATAAGAACAATGTACATCAACCTGAGCTCACTGGAGGAAAAACAATACATAAATGAAACTAAGACAGTGGGCCCTTGGTATCCACTAAGGTTTGGTTCCAGAACTCCCCATGAATGCCAAAATCCGTACATGCTCAAGTCCCATTAAATACAATGCAATAGTAGAATGGTGTCCCTTATATGAAATAGCAAAAACAAGGTTTGCATTGGGGAATTTATATATATATATATATATATATATATATTTAATATTTTCAAACCATGAATGGTTGAATCCATGGGTAAAAAAAATCTGTGGATACAAAGGACTGACTGTACATTTTGACATGGTTAGGTTGAACTGCCTTCCTCAAGCTAAGTATGATGATCCATGTTTGACTAACATTACCCAAATTCTTTATAGTTTTTTCTTAAATCCCAGATAGAATCATAGAGTTGGAAGAGACCACAAGGGCCATCCAGTCCAACCCCCTGCCATGCAAGAACACATAATCAAAGGACTCCTAACAGATGGCCATCCAGCCTCTGTTTAAAAACCTCCAAAGAAGGAGACTCCACTACTCTCCAAGGGAGTGTCTTCCACTGTCAAACAGCCCTTACTGTCAGGAAATTCCCCCTGATGTTTAGGTGGAATCTCTTTTCCTGTAGTTTGAATCCATTGCTCCAGGTCCTATTATCTGGAGCAGCATCTTCAGTATGACATTCCCTCAAATATTTAAACAGTGCCATCATATCACCACTTAATCTTTTCTTCGCCAGGATAAACATGCCTTGCTCCCTAAGGCACTCTTTTTATAGGGCATGGTTTCCAAACCTTTCACTATTTTGGTCGCCCTCCTCTGGACACGCTCCACCTTGTCAAAGTCCTTTTTGAACTGTGGTACCCAGAACTGGACACAGTATTTCAGCTAAGGCCTGACCAATAGAGTGGACTATTGCAGAACAGAGTGGCATGATTCGCTATTTGCACTATAATTAAAACTAACTGCTAATAACAGAATAGGCTGGGAAGTTCTTTTAAAAATGTACAAATTTTTAAAGTCCTTCAGTGAGTAATCTCTCCAGGGCTGCAATCATTTCCAGATTTTCTTCTGAATGATTGCCATTGTACACCATGGCACTTTCCGTGGTAGGGGGCTGCAAGTTCCTGTAAGGCAGTGGATAGTCAGATCTTTTCAGTCAAAAAATTAAATAGTGTTTTGCTCAGGAAAGGAAATCTAAGAAGAAACAGGGTAACATTCATAGTAAGGAAAGACAAAGCAAAAGCAGACAGAAGATATAAGGCAAAATTTCCATAATCTTTCTTTTTCTTGGTAACGTAGTGCATTCTCCTGCTGATTGTATGGTACGCATACCCTTTGTTTACTTTTCCCTTTGATTTCTTAGATCTAATGGAGGAGGTCCCTTGATCTACCTTTTTAAAAATTGTCATCTTCTATTTCTTTGCGTTAGTTGTTATGGCAGTCCCTGCTCACAAGTCACTAAACCAGGGGTAGGCAACCTTTCCCCTTTAAGGGCCGAGGGACTTCAGCTCCCAGAATCCCAGGAGCTATTGGCCAACATGGGACTATTGGCCAACATGGCTGAGGCTTCTGGGAGCTGAAGTCCCTCGGCCCTTAAAGGGGAAAGGTTGCCTACCTCTGCACTAAACAGTTGCATTCAGGATTCTGATGCTATTTTTGTCTCCTTTTATTTTTGTTTCTTTTACTCTTATCACTTTCTGCTTTGGATCTTGTTTATGCAAAGATCATGGAACTTTTCCTTCTCCTGGTTTGAATTAGCTGCTTTGAGTCCCTATGTTAGGAAAAAGGTGGGATATAAGAAAATAAATAAATAAATAAATAAATAACGTAGTGTGATGTCTATATTGGCCATCAGGTGATGTCATGGGTGCCATCTTTTCTTTGATTATCTGAAGAATGTGTTTGCAGTGAACAAATTGTTGGCTTCATAGAATTCAATCAGTAGCTCTCCTGCTTCATTTCTTGACTTTAGGCCAAATCTATGACTGGATAACATCAATAAGACTAGAAGGAAAACCCATCCGAGTTTATGCTCCAATTACAGAGGCAGAAGAATAAAAAATGGAACATTTCTATGCTGGAGTCAAGGAGGAAATTGTTCACACACCAATATACTGTAGCCATGGGCAATTGGAATGCAAAAGTAGGTAAGACAGCAGAACCAAATTTGGTTAGGGAATTTGGCCTAACATCAAGAAACTAAGCACCTGATGGCCAATATAGACATCAAACAGACTACATAATTCAAATCAGGAGAAGGAAAAGTTCCATTATCTCACCATAAACAAGATCTGAAACAGAAAGTCATAAAGGTAAAAGAAGCAAAAGTAAAAGGAGATAAAAATAGGTTCAGAATCCTGAATGCAACCATTCAGTGACTTGTGAGCAAGGACTGCCATAACATCCAATGCAAAGAAATAGAAGATGGCAATTTTAAAAAAGGTAGAACAAGAGATCTCTTCCATTAGATCTGAGAAATCAAAGGGAAAAGTAAACAAAGCATATGCATACCATACAATCAGCAGGGATACACTATGTTATCAAGAAAAAAACAGAAAGATTATAGAAACAATACATTGAAAAACTGTATGAAAAAGATGAAGCAATAAAAAATTCACTCAAGGAAGAACCATTTGAAGATTAATCTGTAATTTTAGAAAGTGAAGTGGAAGCTGCACACAAGTACAAGTACAAGAAAAATAAATCACTAGGAATAAATGGCATACCAAGAGTGCTCCTTCAAGCTACAGAAACACAGTCTACTTTAGTTCTAATTAATATCTGTCAACAAATATGGAAAACAAAAAAATAGCCCAAAGATTAGAAACATGGAATACATTGTAATCCCTAAGAAAGGGGACATAAGGGATTGCAGTAATCATAGGACCATTGCATTAACCTCCCATGAAAGCCAAGTGATATTTAAAATTCTACAACAAAAATCATTACCATATATAGAGCGAGAAATGTCACATGTCCAGGCTTGGTTCAGGAAAGGAAGACGCACTATGGATCAAAAGGTAGCATATTCTGGATAATAGAACATACTAAGGAATTTCAAAAGAAAATCAATCTATGTTTTATAGATGATATCAAAGCTTTTGATTGTGTAAATTATGAAAAACTATGGATTGCTATTAAAGAAATGGGTGTGCTACAACACTGTATTGACATGATGCATAACCTGTACTGAGGACAAGAGACCACAGTCAAGACAGAACGTGGAGAAACAAAATAGTTTCCAGTTGGTAAGAGGGTCAAGGAAGGCTACATTTTATCATCCATTTAACTTATACACTGAACATATATATAAAGAGGGATTAGGCTCAGAGGAAGGAAGCATGAAATTTGGATGAAGGAAAATCTAGAGCTTAAAATATGCAGGTGGCCCCATACTATTAGCAGGAAAAGCAACTATTGAGGAAAGTCAAAGAAGATAATGCAAAGGCAGGGTTACAGTTGAGTTATTAAGAAAAGAAAAGTAATTACTGCAAGTAATTTACACAATTTTATAGCAGACAAGGAAGGCACTTGAATAGTTAAAGATTTTCCATACCTTGGCTCAGTCATTAATCAGAATAGAGATTGCAGTCAAGAAATCAGAAGACTATGGCTTGGAAGGCCAGCTATTGAGGAACTAGATAGACAAGTGCAAAGATACGTAACTGAATAACAAAATCAGGTACAGCTAGCCCTCACATTTGCAGCTTTGACTTTGTGGATTTGATTATTTGCGGATTTGATTAATATGTTCTCTCTTGGGATCCTTACATCCTCCAGCATGACTCTATAGCTAACTTTCATTAGAAGTTGCATCTACAGATTCCTAGAGAAAACACTTCTCTAGGTATTTGTAGGTCCTCCAACACAATTCCATGGTCAATTTCTGATAGATGTTGGCCACAAAGTTGCACTGGAGGACCTAGAGATTCCTAGAAAGGTGTTCTCTCATGTAAAAAAAAAAAAAAAAAAAAGTGTTCCTTTATTTGCAGTTTTTTGAATTCAGAAGGGTCTTGTATCCCCAGACCCAGTGAATGTGGAGGGCCAAGAGTATTTACATGCCATTCTATTTCTGATTTCTGTGGTTACAAAAGCTGAACAGTAAAGAGAGCTGACAGGAAGAGACCCAACTCATTTGAAATGTGATGCTGGAGCACAATCCTGTGCATACCATGGAATGTCAAAAAGACAAATTAAAGAGAATCAAGCCTGAACTCTCCCTAGAAACCAAGATGATTAAACTGACAATGTTGTACTTTGGACACATGGGAAGACATGACTCATAAGAAAAGACAACAACACTTGCCAAAGTAGAAGGCTATAGGAAAAGAGGAAGACAGCCTTACAGGTGGATAGACCCAATCAAGAAAGCCACAGCCCTTAGTTTACAAGACCTGAGCAGGGGAATTGATAACAGGATGACTTGAAGGTCTCTCATTATCAGGTTACCAGAAGCTGAAGTTAACAAGTGCCAATGAACCTACTGGGACTCACTTCCAAGAAAACATAATAAAAATAATAATAATAATAATAATAATAATAAAATTTATTTATATCCCGCCCAATGGTACACCAATCCGGGCAGCTTACAAGTTTAAAAATACAATCCAATAAAACATATAATACAAAGAACACCCCCCACCCACCCCTTAAAACAGTATTAAATCAAAATCATTTAAAACATCACAAAAATAATAAAACCTAATACCAAGATTAACTAAAAGCCTGACTCAGTGTTCCTTCCATCAATGATGGAGCCACGTGAGGAACATCAGTAGTGCAGGAATAGTTGTCTGAGGGGGGATACCACGTCTAAGGAAGATAACTAGTCTGGAAAGGCCTGCCGGAAGAGAGCCTTTTTAAAGCTGTCTACATGAAGAATTACACTGTGCAAAAATAATACTAGATTTCTATGATTCCAAGGGTTTGTTTTAATGTCTATCATTATTAACTTAAAATGAATTTAACCAGAAATTTTCAGTATTAAAGTGGTATAAAGTCATTTAGATAAAGAATGTAATTTTTAAAGACTAGCCTTTATTTAGTCTAGCTGCTTTTATCTAAACCTTGCGGTTGATTCATGGAAAACTGGCTGCTAGACTACTTCTTTTTAGTCCATCTTTGTATTTTAAAAATGGCATCAGAGAAACATCAGTTGCCAAAGAAAATCTCATTTACAAAAAGGAAATATCTTTATTTGATAGGCTCTCTGCCACGGCATCCCTGAGTTAATGAGGTCATCTGGTTAATGTATTTTATAGAACACTCGTTTGAATAACCTGTACTACTAATTAAGGGAAAGGCAGTATCTTGTGGACTAAACAGCTGATAAAATATATAGTAATCTGTAGCTGTATCTATCATTTCAATCAAGATGTCATAGTACATTTTTAGAAGAGAAAATGTGGATGGGACCTCTACTTTGTACAAATTCACCTCTAAACTATTCAAATGAATATGGAATAGCAACGTCAACGTGTATATGCTATTTGCCTGAGGCTACAAACCTTGTTTACATTTAACATCAAGCCATTCCATGGTTGTTTATGATCACATCCTTTATGCAAAGAGCAATGAATTGGGAACTACTATGCAAATATTTTCCTAATCATATACTCTTTAAAAGTCACTTGGTTTTTTTCAAAGACTAAGTACATACCATGGTTGCTTATTTAGACAAATCTAAGTCACACTTTGCAATGAAGACTATTCAAGAAAATCAAATTACCACCAATAATTTTACCTCACCTCTAAGCACTAAATGCCAAGCTCATTATCAGAATGACAACACTGCAGAGGAATATGAGAGAAGAGAGAGATTTGCAAACAGAGTTTTCAGTGCTAAGCATGAGTCATGTTTTTGACAGGATATGAATGGTATGAATAATACTAGGATGGTAAATCTTTGTTTATTTCATTCCCAAATGCAAAAATAAGGAATTTCTGATGTTTACTCCCTGTTGGGTAGAATTAGCAAAAAAATATAAATAAATAAAATATTTTTCATATTTCAGATTTGAAAAAAAATATGTGAGGGGAAAATAACCAACATATTTATGCAGGAAACAGCAAGGAATACTCAGAGGTGGTTTTGCCAGTTCCTTCCTCTGAAATATAGCCTACAACACCTGGTATTCATTGGCAGTCTCCCATCCAAGTACTAACCAGGGCTGACCCTGCTTAGCTTCCATGATCAGACAGGATCTGGTGCCTTCATATTTAGATCAGATAAATAGTACTTTTTGCAAATTGTGGTCTAGTCGTACAGCTGCCTCACCTATCATCAGCTCTTCGTCCTTATCTTTTCCCATCACAGCATTCTTTCCCAGGTCAGAAAGTGTGCCAGACACACCCCTTTAGGAAATTAGAGTGAAGCAACCAGGACTGGCTTGAAGTAGTCTTTTAGGTCCATGAAAAGAACCACTCTGCTATGTCCCACAAGTTGGAAAGAAGGAAAGGGAGCGGGACCCATTCCACCCATATCTCCTGATTTTAAAGTTCCAAAAGCAATGCCTGAGAGTGCTCACAAGAGGAGGTGCTACCAAGTTCAAGGAAGCAGGTCTGGAATAGAAAAGTGCTGCTGAACACCACAAAACAAGGGCTATTCTTTTCCCAGAGCCACTCTTTCATGACTCTGGAAATTTCATTTCTCACATCAGAAAAAGTGTTTCCATTTCTCTGGACAGAACTGTGGGCATAAGGATAAATCTGCTCTCCACTGGATGGCCATCAGAGCTGCTGCTCTAAGGCACTATTTAACCATCTTAGCCTCACAGAAACAAAGCTGATAGATCTCATTCAATCTAGTAAAAGGACTTTAAGTCTTCATATATTGGTCATGCTGGGGGGGAAGGAAATGGTCATTCCCAGTGGTCTTTACAGGCCACAACAGGCCTGAAAGCAACAAAAAAAATTACATGAAATTAAAATCGGGAACATCTAGTTTTTCTAACTGTGGGCATTTGGATTGTGTTGCTCAAGACAGAGTGTCTAACACTGTCACTGAGGCTTCTAGAAGCAACAAAACATGCTTTTTTCAGGGAAGGTAGATTTTGTCTCAGTGTCAGGGGTGGCACCAGAAGATAATATAGACACATGCCTAGAACAGAAAGAAATCAATCATCTTTGAGTGCAAACCCATGCTATAAGATTACAACAAGTATTCTCCAGCCATAATGCATTTGCCACAAATACACAGTAAAATATTTAAAAAGGTAACAGTAAGGAAAAAAGAATGGTAAGGATTTTTTTTAAAAAAAGAATTATTTGCTGAATGATACACAAGTATCATTTGGCAATGTCCATTCCATCACTTCTTCAGCACTGGGTCTTCTGAGGGACTAGCAATATTTGGTTTTTCTACTCTTTGAGATGCTCCCATTCCAATTGGACATTATGAAAATTTTGCATGTTTAAGAACAAGTGTCCAGGTTTGCTTATATACTTCTACTCTTTTTTTTTCCTGGAGTATCATTTAGTTTGAAAACCTTTATGCAATACAGGCTACTCTCAGAGTCTTTTTTTGGGGGGAGGGGGCAAAGAACCAGATGAAAATACTGCTAATAATACATTACAGAAACTGTGAACAATTTCTACAACAATGATACAAACCCTGTGTTATCAAGCCAAACATTTCCCAGTAGAATACCATACTTCTACAATGAGCAGACTAGGACTTTAAAATTCCCCTACTCTCAGCTTGAGGTACAATATTTTTCTCAGATTAATATTCAGTGTCCTCAAATTTCAAAATCTCAGGCCTCATTCTGTAGCCTAGTTCATATGTAATACTAGCTGCCCATGGAAAACCAAGTTTTAAAATTACAGGAACAAACCTGCATGAGCCTTAGGTTCACATAGTCCACTCCCTCATTTCATTCTCCTCCCCATATGTGTGAGAAGAAGACTAAAGGCTTCCACTTCAGAAATAAACTCCATGGCATCCACATTCTGCCATCTGTTGTTTGCGCTCATTATTTTTAGTTAATAAGCCCTGGTTTGATCTCTGTTTGTTTTAATCACATTCCTTCATGTAAATTTATACCGTATTTTCCGGCGTATAAGACGACTTTTTAACCAGGAAAATCTGGGGTTAAAGTGGGGGGTCGTCTTATACGCCGGGTATAAGGAGGAGGGGGAGGGGAAGATAGAGGTACGAGACAGACAGGAGCCAGGGAAAGAAGGAAGAAGACCAGAAGGAAGAGGAGGTCCTCCTTCTTCTCTCCACGCCTTTTTTCCCCCTCCTCCCACCTTTCCTCCTGTCCTCGGGGGATTTCTTCCTCTCCCTATTGCCATCCCCCCCCATTCCCAGCTTTCTTTTTGGGCTTTCTTCCTCTCCCTATTGCTATCCCCCACCTTCCCAGCTTTTTGGGGGGGGCTTTCTTCCTCTCCCCATTGCTATCCCCTCCCCCATTCCCAGCTTTCTTTTTGGGCTTTCTTCCTCTCCTCATTGCTATCCCCCCCCTTCCCAGCTTTCTTCTTGGGCTTCTTTCTTCTCCCCATTGCTTTCCCCCCCCTTCCCAGTTTTCCTCCTGTCCTCCTGTTCCTCCTCCTCCTCTCCACTGCTTTTCCCCCACCCCTCCCACCTTTTTTCCTCATCCTCCTTTTCCTCCTGGTCCAGGAGGACATGTGTAAGGTGGGGGGGAAAGTCAGGGAGAGAAGGAGGGTTTCCTTGGCAAGGTTTGTTCAGAAAGGCTTTGCCATGAGGCTGAGAGAGTGTGTCTTCCAAGACTGTTGTGTGCCTTGAGGCTGAGAGTGTGAGGCTGGGAAAGTGTGACTTCCAAGACTTTTGTTGCTATTGTTGTGCACCTTAAAGTCATTTCTGGCTTTTGGCAACTCAAAGATGAACCTATTCTGGGGTTTCCTTGGCAAAGTTTGTTCAGAAAGAGTTTGCCATTGTCTTATACAGCGAGTATATCCCAAATTCTATATTTTGACTGGAAAAGTTGGGGGTCGTCTTATACTCCCAGCCGTCTTATATGCTGGAAAATGCGGTACCATGTATACTCAACTATAAGTCAGCCTGATGTATAAGTCGAGGGCAGGTTTGGGGGCCAAAATTATGGATTTTTGTCATGACCCGTGGATAAATTGAGGGTAAAACTTGGAGGCTCCTTCAGTGTGTGTATGTATGTGCATAGCAAGAAAGACTCTAATTGAGGTTTTTTGCTTCATCGTTTCAACTTTGCTTCACTTGGGGGGGGGGATGACTCTGTTTGTTTAACAGCAATTAATCACTCAGGACTCTTTCTGCTTGTCTCAAGAGAAAAAGAAACTCTCTTCCCATCACATGGGGAAATCTGAAAGATCTGCTACTACATTAACATACTGACCCATAAATAAGTCAACATGGGATTTTGGGGGTCAATTTTTTGGGAATAAACTTTTAGACTTATACATGGGTATATATGGTAATACAATAATGATATATAAAAATAATACTTATAATGATTTATTTTAAAGCTACAGGCCTATACATGTTATCTTAGGAATGTTTCTCATTGAATTCAAAGGCACTTGCTTTTGATTAGATGCACAGGACTGTGCCATAAATTTGCAGACTGCTTCTTTCCCTGCTATGTTCTCATGTTTATTTGTGAATCCATGAGGAAAATCAAAAAATCTAAATGTTTTTACTTCTGAAGTGCAATAAAATATGTGTGGGAGTGTTCTTTCTGTTTCTAATTTTTAAATTTGGTACAAAGTCATTTCTGTAGGCTGAACAGTCTAGTAGTGTTCAAGATGAAAGTTCAGTGTTCTATCTTCTCTCCCTCCCCTGGGAAAAACTGATGCAAAATAAACAGCAAGGCAAATATGTCAACTTGAAGTGTAGACTTGCATCCCAACATCAGGCCTTTACAGACTGCCAGAAATAATGCCGCTTGAGGACACTTTAACTGCCCTGGCTCAGTGCTAGGGAATCATGGGAACTGTAGTTTATTTTGGCACCAGAGTTCTCTGACAGAGAAGGCTAAATGTCTCAGAAAAAACAATTCCCATGATTCCCTAGCACTGAGCCAGGACAGTTAAAGTGGCCTCAAGCTGCATTATTTCTGGCAGTCTGTAAAGGCCCATACTTAAGAAATTTGACTACTCTGCCTTGCTGTCTAAGAAATATTGTTAATTATACAAGGAGCAACACATAAAGTATTGAAAACATAAATTAATCCATGGCTTCAATTTACCACCCCAGCTATGCATGTGAATTGTGATCCGTTATAGACAGAAATCTTAAGACAATGAACAACTTTGACCCATGGAATATGGCAAATTAAGGGATCTAGGAAAAACTTATTTGGCAGAAAGAAGTACTCCCATCAATGGGATACTCTTGGTACAATGTAACTTTTCAGCTGGCTGAATCTGGGGAAGGTATAACCTTCAGCAACTTCTTTCAGCAATCTCTTAAATGCTCCAGTTATCTGGTCTAGAGAGTTGGAGGGCCTTCTGGAAGAGCAACAGAGGTGGTGCTAGAGACAGCAGAGGGAGGGAGAATCTGTGGAAATCCCCCTCCTTTTCCTGCCAGAGGAAACACCATGAGTGGAATTCTATGGAGATACTCCCACCAGTGGAACCAAAACTCCAGATTCAATCCCCTATTTTTGTGCATATGATATTTAATATAGATAGGCGTTGCTATGTTAGTCCCAGTACAGAGGTAAAAACTCTCAGGATAGTATCTTTTACTGGATCCCATTGCTGGGAACCAATGCTGATAAAATAAATAACGTGTATATACATTGACTAACTGCCAACAGAAGATAAGACTATCAGTACATTTTTTTAATGGCTGGAATGGAGCAAATAAATTTTGAATTTGCTCCCTCACAGATCTGTTTAGAAGTACTGATAAAGCCACCGCTCATGATAGGGGCTTTATGGTGGGGATCATGGTAACACGTGATCTACATATGCCTTCTAAAGATAAACAAAGTCCCAATTTAAAACCAGGAAATATGCCAAAGTCATGAAAAATAGAAATCACTCTAGATAATGTGTCTGTGATTCTTGGTTTTCAGCCCAGACAGAGACTGCAGTTCCCCACAACATTATTAAGTGGTCTCATTGCTACAAAAGGGATGATATAATCAAGAAAAGTAACTACCACACAAATCCCAAGTAAAATTATATACAACTGGTCTTGATTTCCACAGATGTGCTATCATACATTTCTAGAAAGGTATTCAGAAGTAACTTGATAGTGTCAACCATCTGTGAGCATGTGCATTGCATGAAAACCCTTTTTACATTATGTAATTAATGTCAATGGGTGGCTTTTTGGTGGAAAGGTAAGGTACAAATAAAATAAATAAAATAAATAAAATAAAATAGATGTGCTTTTTAAAATTACTCGTATGCCAACTAGATAAACCATGTATGATTAAAGGAAAGGGAGAGGGAGAGATTACTTGCATGAAGGTACCTTATGAAAACCGATAGGTGTCTTGGAGAACTCTTCAATTCTTGAAAAATAAAACACAGAGAGTATGGCAACCTCACTGGAATATTTTCAAAAACTATTAAGTCACATGATCTTGGCAACAAGGAGCATATGGCAACAAGATAGAAAAGTCTATCTAAGCCTTGCAAGGCCTTGCACGTATCAGAATAGATTTAGCATCTTTTTCAGTAAGTACACTGCCTTTCTTTCTTAGACTTTCAGTACTCATAAATTGTTTAGGAAGCACAGTTAAATGAACCATATCTTTGTTCTCTTTCATTCTGCAGAATCCAGAAGTTTACTTTTTCACCAACACAGTTTCCCAAAATATGCATTAAAATCTTTCCCTATGCGATGAACCCTCTAGGGCAGGGGTAGGCAACCTTTCCCCTTTAAGGGCCAAGGGACTTCAGCTCCCAGAATCCCAGGAGCTATTGGACAACATGGGACTATTGGCCAACATGGCTGAGGCTTCTGGGAGCTGAAGTCCCTCGGCCCTTAAAGGGGAAAGGTTGCCTACCCCTGCTCTAGGGGACAAGAAAGGCTAGAAAATCCTCTTCCCCTCCCATCTCTGCTGTTTGTCTGTATGAATTAATGGCAAGACAGAAATGTCATGCTGACTAGTTAAAAACAACTCTGATTTCAAATGAATGCTGGGAGCCAAGGAGACAATCTTAATTCTAAGAATAACTCTAAACCAGGGGTAGGCAACCTTTCCCCTTTAAGGGCTGAGGGACTTCAGCTCCCAGAAGCCTCAGCCATGTTGGCCAATAGTCCCATGTTGGCCAATAGCTCCTGGAATTCTGGGAGATGAAGTCCCTCGGCCCTTAAAGGGGAAAGGTTGCCTACCCCTGCTCTAAACCATGTACCAGAGCTATTTTTTAAAATGTAAATATGAAATGCTACACAAAAAACTAAGCATTGTTTTTCCACAATGTGGTGAGGATTCCATGAGTGTGGAGGGGATAGTAAAATTCCTTTAAAAGTCCATCTTGGACTCCATGATGCTTGACACCTACCACCTGGTTTTAAAAGGTGGGAGAGGGCTGCAAACACTACTGGAGGATACTGATTACCTTGATCAATTACAGTGTGAGTCCATGGGTACATTCAGGACTGAGTCAGGTTTATGCACCCTGGGAAGAGAGTCAAGGGGACAGCTATCTTGCTGCTATAAACTAGATCTCCCACTGGCTGTTGATAGTATTGTCCCTGGTATCCTCCTGAACCTACTCCACGAATAGCTATCAGAAGCACTTTTTGTTTTTGCTGCTTCTTGTCTTATCTGTTGGAATGATTTCAGTGAATGGCATGGAAGGTCAAGGCATTTAATTTGTGGGGTGCAGCAGGCCATTAATTAACATACGGATCAGTTTTGTGCCATATTTTATTCTGGTTTTATTGTGCATCTGTGGCTCATCAGTATCAGGAAATAAATATGTAGATTATTATTTGTGTGGCTAGTGCCATTTTAAATTGTTCATTTCTTTACATCACTCAGAACATGATTATTTTCAGGTGGTAACATAATAATGGGGTGTTATAGTGAGCCCTTGTTATCTTCCAGGCTTTGGTACCCAAATCTGTGCATGTTCAAAGTCTCATTAAATTCAATGCTATAGTAAAATGGCAAAATCAAGGTTTGTTGTTTGAAATTTAAAAGAGTTTTTTGAATATTTTAAAGTCGTGGATGGTTGAATCTATGGATATGGAGAGCTAACTGTAATAAGATCCCACCACCTTTACAGAAACACTGGATGGGAATATGGCAAAGGCCATTCTCTAGCTGCTTCCATACTTGGGAACTCCCTTTGTAGGAAGGCTAAAATCCCCCCCCCCTTCCCCTTCTGGTCATTTTGTCTGCAGGTGAAGACCTTCTACGACAATTCCAGCAGGCATTTTTGAAACTAATTGTTTTTACATGTAAGGGACTTTCTGTTTTAGTGTGCTATACTACTTTTATCTTATGCTTTTAACTGTTTAAAATAGTTTAATCCTATAGGCAGTTTAATATAATTTTAATCTTGACTTATTGAATATTTTTAGCTAGATGGGGTTTTATTTGTATTTGTTTTTATTTGCAAGCCACCCTCAAGTCCCAGTCTTAGGACAAAAGCAGTTTTCCTATATCTCTAGCCTGGTTATTTCCCCCAGAACCTGAAAATGTCACCTTTTTGGCCTATAACTCCTAGAATCCATGGAGCCAATATGGTCACTCTCTCTACCTCATCCTCCCCATGCATTGTTCTGTAAAACCCAGCCTGACAAAACTTGAACACTCATTCACTATTTTGTAATATTTTCACTGGCCCTTAAAAAGGAAATGCCAAACTGTGGCTTAGGGGAGATCTTCTAGAAAGTGAGCAATCAGGTTACTAAAACCTGTCTGGTCAGCAGCATCTTTTAAATAATTTCCTTCCAACTCACAAACCCTTGGTTACACATTTTGCATGGCCTGTAATTTATAGCTGTTTAGGACTGTCTTAAATGAAATAACATAGTTTCCGTACGCACTGGGTCTCTTATCAACACTGCAATGCATTCAAATATATAATTGTATAACAGGGAAATTTACTTCAAGTTGCAACTTAAATGTCTTGAAGCTGAGATCAGAGTAGTGTTATATAAATCTCTCATAAGCATTTGCTTTGCCCCAGGTCTCAATTTTAAATGTCATTGAATAATAAGAGAGAGGATGAGAGATTGGCAGCATCTTTGGATGACAGAAAATTCTAACCATTTTCTTCTCTGTCTTCTGTTGAGACTATTATAAGATCTATTTCAGGCTCTTCAGCTGAACTGCTTGTGTCCTTGCAAAAGAATTTTCTCTACCTAAAAACTGATATAGTTCTCCCTCCAAATTCACAGCCTTGAGATTTGCTGTTTCAATTATTAGCAATCTCAAGGCCTCCACCCCCCAGACCCCTTCCCCGTGCCCCCTCCCCTGAAAGGCTTCACAGAAAGGCTTCAAGGAAGCATCTCTGAAGCATCTCAGGGACGGATGGGGCCAGAGGAAGGCCTCTTCCAAGCCTTTCAGGGATGGGAGAGGTCAGGGAATGGATCACTCCATTCTCCCAAATCCCTGCCCCCCCCCAAAGGCTTGAGGGATGCTTTCCAGGGTGGGAGGGGAGAGGGAAAGGAGTGCTCCTGTTCCCCCACCCTCCCACCCTGAAAATGGCTGCCACATGGGAGGAGGGTAGTTCACAGGTTTTTCCATATTTGTGGGGGTCTTGATCCCCTAACCCTCAAGAATATGGAGGGACTACTGTAGTGATTTCCCTTTGAATGTATTTTTTTAAAAAAAAAATCTGTGTGAAAACACTTGTAATTGAACTTATGTCCTTCCTGATTTCACTATTGCAAGAATGCTCTTTGCTATCAAATAATGCTTAACATCATCTACATCTTTGTCAGGTCCTTAATTCTTATCTCCCCCAAACCTATGGATCAACTCTTTAAAAAAAAGGACAGCAGGAAAAACTGACTTTAATTCCAAGTTAATGTAAGAAGGCTCACAGAAAGCTTCCCATTTGTATCTCTCTCTTGCAGTCAGTTGTACAGAAAAGACCATCTATGGTGGGAGCTCGGCAGGACAGGACTCTTGAACATGAAATGTGATACAGTTGGCATTGCCCCCAGATTGTGCTTAGATCCCTAGAGTCTTCTCTGCCACCATACACACGATGCCATTCAGATGGTTTTATGATGTGGTCAAATACCTCCATCATGGATAGGATCCATCATGGATTACTTTACTCAGAAAGTAAAGGAGCAGAACCTTCAAGAGCTGAATGTGATCAACATGCTTTACATTTCCACACAATATAGTACGCATCAGCATCAATTTGGACACTGTAACTTTGAGTATCAGAAATGGATGCAGCTACAATCCCATCTAGTCACCTTGTTATATATAGGCACTTCTCAGCTTCTACAACAAAGATGCTGGCAAGTCATTTGGGAGAAAAGAGGCCTACCATGTGTGCTGCAGACTCTTGCCCTTGCTGAGGGGTCAAATTAGTCAGGGCTAAACCAGAAATAAAACTGATGAGGCTGAGAACTATCCATAACAACACATATCTCAAAGTGTGGTTCCCTTTTCAGTGAAAGAGGTAGTGTCTTTGTTAAATTATCTAAAACTGGACTCAGCTATGTATGATCATTACCAACCAGTTTTATATTCTTGAGCAAAGTATTGGATGGTGACAGCCTATCAACTCTATAATTTTATTTATTTATTTACTTACTTTATTTATATGCCACCTTTCTCCCAGGCCAGGACTCAAGGCAGCCTCCATCACAACAAACGTTTACAATTTAAAACAACAACAACAACAACTAAATGTCTTGAAGAATGAGATCAGAACCCACTCCAATCTGACTTCAAATTTCAATTTGCACACAAACAACCTTGAGCAACTTGATGGATGACTTGGGGTGGATGTTCAAAGTAAAATCATATTAGTTTTCTTGGCCCTCTAAGTAGATATCATACCAGCAGGCATGATATTCTCCTGGAAGACTCAAGCATCAGAGCCACTGAGTTATGACAAGTTTCCTGGGCTGGACCCAAAAACTGGTGCTGGCAGACTTCTCTTCCAGTCCATTGCCTATGGCTTATGGATTACTCCTGAAATCCTCAAACTTAGGTGTTCTTGTTTTGTCATCATGCTAGCTAACATTTAACTATATATACCTCAGTTAATGAAGTTGATATGTTCTTGGGTATTTTTTAAAACAGAAACATTTGGTATCAGATCCAGAAATAACATGGAAAGAACAGGGATAGATTCCTAGATAGAAAAAGAAAAAAGTTTTTCTTTCAAAATGCATCAAGGGATGACTTTTTCTTTCACCAGCCTCCACATTTCTTACAACTTCTATTTTTGTGACCACATATACAGACCTATTGGCTTGAGTCACAATGGGGATGGTGGGAATAGGGATATAATTAAATAATAAAAAAAACATCTACATATAACTTCTGGATGAAATCATCAATGGACTTTTAAAAGTCAATGGTGGTTTTATATTTTTATCTTAGAATTTTTTAAAGGAATTTATATTTTTCAATTTGTTATACAGTGGTACCTCTATTTACGAAATTAATTCGTTCCGACAGCCATTTCGTAAGTAGAGAATTTCGTAAGTAGAAGCAAATTTAACATTGAAATGCCCTAATCCGTTCCAGGCCCCCAGATTCAAGCTACAACTCAATGCAAATGTATAATACAGGGTTATTTCGTTAAGTACCTCTAATACAAACATGTTACATGACCCTTAAGGAACAAAAAAGCCAAAAATATCACAAGCCAAAAATACAGTCCTGAATATCAGAAGCCACAGAAGCCAAAAATACAGTCCTGGAGATCAAAAGCCAAAAATATCAGAAGCCAAAAATACAGTCCTGGAGATCAGAAGACACAAATATCAGAAGCCAAAAAGCCACAAGTCCTACCTTCCTGGATCTCAGAAGCCACCAATTTTGCTAGCCACACTTCCTCTCGCAAGCCCAAACAGTGCTGCCTAGCTGAATTTCGCTAGGCAAACACTTCCTCTTTTGCTAGCCAATACAGTGCTGCTTTGCTAGATTTCGCTAACCAATGACATGCCACAAAATTGGAAGTCCTTCAAAATACATTTCTCAAGGAACCGTTAATACTTCCACGTACACTCCTGTGGCTCTGATCTTTGCAGATGTTAATCTTCCTTCCATCAGATCTCGTACTCATTTTATTTTAACTAATAGAGCAGTGAATTTTGTAGAAGATTCCACAGAGTTTTCCCCAAGTTATGTTTTGAACAGCTGTCAAATTGCAAAGTTTGGAGTTCAAGATACCACAAGTTGCTTGAATCGTATCCTACACCACATGACAATTCTTCTAGTTTGAATTCAAAAGAGAAGCTTTATTAATATTTCTTTTACCATGGTGCTTAACTGGCTATTAATAACTCTAAAATTTCTAAGTGGTACAGATTTTATAAATTTGACTATTGAAGGGCTGCTTATGTACCTGGCAAAGCTCACATTTACCAAACTTAAGAAAGCTTTTACTGCCCTCCATTTTCAAGTCATATCTACAGAGAGGATTGATAGCAGATATTCTCACGCCCCTTTGGGCCTCTGTCTATTTGTGGGGCCCCAGAAATTGAGGATCTGCCTCATTATTTGTTCTTCTGCTTATTATAGTCTGAACCTAAAACTACATTTCTGGAATCTATACTGTTTTCTCTATACTCTGATATTGCTTCAGAAAATATGTTCTTATCTCCTGTATGATTCTGACTCTTTGGTAACTCACAAGGTTTCTCCTTTTGCCATGGAAGCAATGAAAATTTGGGCAAGATTTATTGCTGACATTGCACTTGCTTGCTCTTGGCATGCTCTTATCAAATTACAGAATTGTTGTTTATATTCCATGTGTTTTAATTGTATTGAATTTTAAATTTTTATATGCAAGATTTACATGTTATATTAAGATGGAACAAAAGACTTTACATGACAAATTGGGATTTCAGATTATGAAAAAGGCTAGATATTTGGAAGTCTATCTTTCAGTGGGGGGAACTGAATTTGTTCAAAGATGACTATGAACGGAAGCAGATGGCCCAGAAGGAGCGGCCTCTGACCACTCCAGCCCCAATCAGCCTGGAACCGTGGTGACCACATGGCCAACTCACAAAGTGGGCCACTGCCACAGTCCCATGCTGTCAGCCAGCAGAAGTGGATTAAATCTGCTCCTAAAAGGGCCAGCTTTGCCGGCTTGGTGCGGCTTCAGTGTGGCTTCTGGCTGCTTTGGGGGCATGTGTCATCTAAACACCATGCCCCCAAAGTGGCCAGAAGCCACTTTATTTGGCCATTCCGTTTCAGGCCTATGCTAAAGTTTGGTAGGAAATCTAAAAAGGGGGGAAAAAAGGAAAAAGTTAAACCTGTCATTATTGGGTAGGATAGTTACAATTAAGATTAACGTTCTGCCTAAAAAATTTTTGTTCCAATCGGTTCCCATATTACTAAATCATGTGCAATTTAAAGAATTGTCAGAAGGATGTCAGAAGGATGTGCAAAGCAAGAAACCAAGGGTTAGATTCAGGATATTACAAGATGAGAAAAAAGAAAAAAACAAAGAGGAAGTTTTTGCTTGTCAGATCAAAGAACATAATCTTCTTCATATTTTTTGGAATGGTTTAGAATAGATAATTCTGTCAAATGAAAGGTTGTTGCAATTAGAGTTCAGATTTGAATAACAGATTGCATGGTTACGTGTGTTATGAAAATGTCAAGGTAGATAAAAACTTAGATACAAAAGTAAAAAAATAATACTTTATGTGAAACTATATTTATTGACGATTTAGAATGAATATAAAACAAGGTTCCATTCAGTTACCTATTTGATTCTCTTCTACAGAAGCCTTCTTTAAGAGAGAAATTTATACAAAAGAGCAGGGGTAGGCAACCTGTCCCCTTTAAGGGCCGAGGGACTTCAGCTCCCAGAAGCCTCAGCCATGTTGGCCAATAGTCCCATGTTGGCCAATAGCTCCTGGGATTCTGGGAGTTTAAGTCCCTTGGCCCTTAAAGGGGACAGGTTCCCTACCCCTGCAAAAGAGCAATGGTTTATATATAAAGATCTGTTAGTTGTATAGGACAATCAACATAGATTGAAATCAAGGGAAGAACTAGACTCAGAGGGTCATGTATTAAACTGGTTTGCTTATAGACAATTAAGTGAAAGATGTAAAATGGATAAAAAAAATCAAGGATTTGAAATGTCTACATTTGAGTTTGAAATTAATTTGTGTACAGATGATGAACATTTGATTGCTAAAATGTATAAACTACTGTTGATATCTGAAACAGAAGAGGAACAGGTTGTATTGTATTGTATTGTAAAATGTGCTCAAAATATTGGTTCTCCAGTTGAAATGCAATAATGGGAAATAATGTGAACAAAGAGTTTGAAATTTACTTTGAGTCATCATTGAGGAAAGATTTTTTATAAAATGATGTATAGATGGTATTTAACATGAGATAGATTTTTGAAACTGTGTAAGAAAAGTTTGGAAATGCTAATCAAAGATAGAGTCTTTTTTCACATTCATTCAATGTTAGAGGACATTTTTAATGTAAACATATAGATGAAACCAGAAACTTTCTTGCTTGGAATGTTGATTGATCAAGTTGGGAAAAACTATGAAAAGACATTGCAATACAGGTTGAATCTCCCTTTTCCAGAATTCCAAAATCCAAAATATTATTTTTATGGGTGGCTGAGATAGTGACCTCTTTGCTTTCTGATGGTTCAATGTACACAAACTTTGTCTCATGCACAAAATTATTTTTAAAAGTTGTATAAAATTACCTTAAGACTATGTGTATAAGATGTGTATGAAATATAAATGAATTTTGTGTTTAGACTTGGGTCCCATCTCCAAGATATCTCATCACATGCATACATGAAAATGAAAGTATTTCAAAAATCCAAAATCCAAAACACTTCCAGTCACAAGTATTTCAGATAAAGGAGACTCAACCGGTATATGATTACAGTAGCAAGAATAAAATACGCCCAGAAATGGAAGGACGCTGACATACCAACACAAGATGATTGGCTAATGAAGATGATTAAACTTGCTGAAATTTATAAATTGGCAATGGCTCCTAACACACTGTAGAAATAAAGCAGTTTAACACCATTCTACCTGTCATGACTCAATGCTATGGAATTTGGGAGTTTGTAGTTTTGTGAGATATTTAACTTTCCCTGTTAGAGCACACTGGTGCGCCACCAAACTACAAATCCAAAAATTCCATTGCAGTGAGCCATGGAAGTTAAAGTAGTGTCAAACTGCTTTATTTCTGCAGTGTGCCAGCAGCCAATGTTGATCAAAGAAAAACTGAATTATTTTAAGAAATTAAGAATTTGTTTATTATACACTTGCAGTCAGATTGGGGATAGGAATCAATTTTAGGTTTTGTAAAATAAACAGAATTGATATATTGCAGACTCAGGGCTTAAGCAGACAGCCTGGAAAGAGATGCTGTAAATAGACTTGCCTAAAGATCTGCTTGCTACATGGTTTTTTTAAAAAAAATAATAATGTAGGGATATAACAATTCCTTGCCTTAAATATTTTATTCATCATTCCAAAATGATGGAATAAGAAAATATCCCATAATCTATTTTTCAATTTTTCCATGAAGAAATGGTTTTAAGAGAAAACATTTTTTAAAAATATCTGAATTTTTCAACTTTTTCCACACCTTCCCACCTTCAAAACAGTGTCTACATAAAAAAAACACCTGTATATAATTTTAATGTTGTTCCAGATTTTTAAAAAAGTAAATAAAAGCCTAAGTGACTAGGTATGTGCTTCAGTTCACCTATTGACTCATGGTAATTCCATAAATTTCATAGGGTTTTATTAGGCAAGGAATATTCAAAGGTGGTTTTGCCAGTTCCTTCCTCTGGAATATACCCTACAGCAGTGGTGGTGAACCTATGGCACATGTGCCACAGGTGGCACTTGGAGCCCTCTTTGTGGGCACGCACAACATTACCCCAGCACAGAGTTTGTCGGAGTTTGTTACTAGAAACCTGGAGGGATGTGGCGCTTTGCGATAAATAAGTGGGCTTTGGATTGCAGTTTGGGCACTCGGTCTCTAAGAGGTTCGCCATTACTGCCTTAAAGCATCTGGTAGTCCTTGGTAGTCTCCTATCTAAGTACTAACCAGAGTTGAACCTGCTTAGCTTCCCAAGATCAGATGGGATCTGGTGCCTTTACAGTATTTAGTAGATTATGCACCTCCCCCAGAGGAAAAAAAAAGTCTCCCAAAAGACATTACCTGTATATCAGACATTAAATGTTCCAACCACTTACAGATTATGCATGTTTGAATTACTATGGATATTATATTTTAGGTATTATATATATTTATTTATTTATATATAAAATATATATTACATATTTTAGGTATTACATATCGCCTGTGTTAGCGTAGTTATGCAGCGTGTGAAGATCCACGTAGCATGCAGCACCAGGATCACAATCTTCTCAGATGAAGCCAGTAGCTTGTCAGCTGGAGAAGCACCTCTCCCCTTCCAGACAGAGCAAAGAGACTCCACAGACAGACGTCTCACAGATGAGGCTTTAATCTTTGTTCCTCTGTGTACAAGGCTATTTACAGCAATCATCCAACGCGACTCTTCAACACAACATTCATCAACCCACTACGACCCACACATGTATCCAGAGGCTTCTGCCCTATATAGCCATGCCTCCACATGGCCTTTTGGCACTGTCTCTTCTTCCTGGTCACCTGTCACTCACCTGAGTGACTCTGCAGTTCTGCAGCAGTTCAGTGTACTTTACAGCACCAGGTGACCATCCCCATGATGTCACATCCTATGACACAGCATGAGTCTGCATGACTCAGTAGTGATCAAATGCTGTGTCATCATGGCTGTTGCTATCCCCCACATTGTACATTTTACCCCTGGGACTCCTTCCTAACAGCCCTCTCTCCATCCACCATCATCAGGAGGGTGGCAAGGCAGGCCGGTTCCATTGGGCCTAGCCAGAAAAGAAGAAGGCCCTCCCTCCATCCATTATCATTAGGCGGGAGAGAAGGCAGAATGCATGCTGTTTTAATCTTATTATGTTTATTTTAATTTTGTATTTAGTCTTTTAAGGGGGGGGGGGGTATTGTATTACTGTTATTGTTGTAATGTATGTTTTTAATCTATATCTTATATTTGTAAGCCACCTTGATTGCTTAGGCAAAAGACAGGATATAATAATAATAATAATAATAATAATAATAATAATAATAATAATTATTATTATTATTATTATTATTATTATTATTATTATTCCTAAGGTACAAATAGCCTTAAAATATTTTGCAAAATTATTTATTGTTACATGAGTAAAGTAACTGTTTTTATTGCCTTTTGTTATTAAGTGTGCTTGATTACAAAACTGTTCTACGCCCACAGAATAACTATCTGAACATAAAAATGTGTCTATAAAAAGCAGCACCATTAACAGCCCATTGTCATGACTACAAGTAAACATAATCTGAACATCAGGTACCTCATAAATCTATAAAGAAAAACAGTAAGCCTGTTTAATTTGTAAACTCACATTCAGTCTGTCTAGTGCAGGAAGAAGAAATGCTGGAATACGAACATACACTAACTTGCAAAACCTTTCAAATATTTTGCTTTTTTGCACTTGGCCTACTTGCCAAAACTCAAAAGAATTTAAATTCTGACCACAGTAACTTCATCAGTAATTTAGAAAGTTTATTCCAAAATTCTAACCTACTTCATTTCAAATCCTGCACTTTATTCAGAAGAATAAACCAAGAGCAAATTATTTCCTAAATCAGGGCTTCTCATTCAGGGGCTGACCATGGACCTCTCAGGAGCGCAGGGACATGCTTCAAAGAGTCTATGAACTTATTGCAAAAAGTTTTATTTCCTTCCCGTTACTGTGAGTTTTTCCTCTCATGGTAAATTTTGAGCTATAAATGTCATTTCTTTAAGTGCCAATTGTAAAACTGTTTGTCCCAGGCTATTCTATGTGAATCAATTTCTAATGCAATAGAATTAATTGTCTGTAAAACTTTATGTATATTTTTCTAGCAAGAGGGTCCATAACTTTCCTCTTGTTATCAAAAATGCCTGTGAAACTCCAGCTCAAAAAAGCTAAGGGCCGCTGTCCTAAATACATGTTTTCAAATAATGAACCACAGTGGATAGTAGAACAGTAGAGTTTATAGTAGCTCCTACATCATGATGATAGAGTTTATGGTTGTTCTAATACAGGGGTAGGCAACCTTTCCCCTTTAAGGGCCGAGGGACTTCAGCTCCCAGGATCCCAGGAGCTATTGGCCAACATGGGACTATTGGCCAACATGGCTGAGGCTTCTGGGAGCTGAAGTCCCTCGGCCCTTAAAGGGGAAAGGTTGCCTACCCCTGTTCTAATATCATACAACATTTAGGTTCTTTAACTGGCCATCGCACAATTAACTCACAACAAACTAGGACTCACTGCACATTCCACTGGAAAGCACCAATTTCGCAGACCTTGGGTGCATTCATTATATAATTTTTGCAGAAGCATAGAACTGTAAAACAAGACAATATCACAAGGGTGATCTAGTCCAACCCTTGCCAATGCAAATGTCCACAGCTAAAGTACAATGACATCCACCCTCTGTTTTATGATCCTCTATGAAAGAAAACTCATCACTTTATGAGTAGTATGTTCAACAGCTCTTATCATTAGGAAATTCTTTCTAATGTTTAGCTGGAATTTCCTTGGTCCGAAACACACTGCAGAAATAATCTAGTCTGAAACCATTTTAACTGCCCTGGCTCAATGCTAAGGAATTCTGGGAACTGTAGTTTTAAGAGATATTTAGCCTTCTCTGTCAGAGAGCTCTGGTGCCACAATAAACTACAGTTCCCAGGATTCCCTAACACTGAGCCAGGGCAGTTAAAGCGGTCCAAAACTGAATTATTTCTGCAGTGTGTTTTAGACTCGTGACTGTAGTTTAACTCTATTGATTCAAGTCCTATCTTCTAAAGCAGAAGAAAACAAGCTTGCTCCATTCTCCCTGCTGAAATTTTTATTTTTTAGGTCTGGTCAGTTCTAAAATCTGTAAAGGTCATCTTAAAATCCTGCTTCTGAGATATTAACTACCATTTCCAGTTGATATCATCTGCAAATTTGATAAGCATCCCCTATGACCTTACAAGTCATTTAAAAATACAGTGAACAATGCTGAGATCAGGGCAGAAATGAGTGGCATCTCACTTCTCTCCGTGATAAACCATCACCACTGGTTTGCACTATTTGGGTCAACCAGTTACAGTAGCTACCTATGGGAATTGTCCAGTCTACATTTTACCAGCTTGTCCATATGGTGGCCCCTGTCAAAAACCTTACTGAACTTGAGATATACGACATCAGCAATATTCGCCTGATCCATCATGTTTGTAACATTATTATTTTTAAAAAAGAAAGTAAAATTAGTCTGGCATAATTTTTTTTTTTTTTTGAGAACTCCGTCATGGCTTTTAGCCAAAACATTTCATTCTAAGTGCTCACAGACAAGACAATTTAGTAATCTGTTCTAGCTTTCCTTGTATCGAAGTCAGGCTAATCATCTGGTGGTTGTATAAGTCCTCTTTTCCCCTTTTTTAAAGAGAGGGGCAATATTTGACCACCTCCACTTCACAGGGACCTCACCTCTTCTCCAAGAATTCTCAAAGGATATGGACTAAGATTGCATGTGTAGATTCCCTTAGTAATCTGGCCCTGGAGACTTGCATTTATTTAAAGCAATGATTCCCAAACTTTGTTCCTCCAGATGTTTTGGGCCTTCAGCTTCCAGAATTCCCTGACGATTGGCCAACCTGGCTGGGGCATCTGGGAGTTGAAGTCTCAAACACCTGGAAGATCAAAGTTTGGGACCCACTGATTTAAAGTATTCCTGTATTATTTCTTTACCTATGTTTGGCCGCAGTCCCTTTACTGCATCGTTTATTCTATTTTCACCAGATTGAACCATTATTATTATTATTATTATTATTATTATTATTATTATATTCACTTATATCCTGCCTTTCTCCCACTAAAGCAGGGGTAGGCAACCTAAGGCCTGGGGGCCGGATGCGGCTCCCCGAGGCCTTTGGACCGGCCCCAGGCTGGTCCTGCCGCCGCTGCTGCTGCCGCCCACCATGATGATATTGATTATTGTTGTTATTACTTGTTCTTGGGGTTTTCTTGGCAAAATCTCCACAGGGGGTTTGCCATGGTTTTTTGGGGGCTGAGAGAGTGTGCACGCATATTTATTTTTTATTTTTTATTGTTTTTAAATTGTTTATTATTTATTTATTTATTTATTTATTTATTTTTGGTGCTTCGGCCCCCCAATTGTCTGAGGGACAGCAACCCGGCTCAAAAAGGTTGCCTACCCCTGCACTAAAGGGACTCAAGTATTCCTTTTGGGAGAAGATATACCCAAGTAGGTGTTCTCTCTGTCACCTGTTAGTTCTTCTCTACCTTCTTTGCACAGGAGAACCTACCACTTTCTTGTTCTTCCTCTGCTTTAAACATGCCCCCCAAATCCCTTTTTTATCATTTGTGACCTCTCTTGCAAACCTGATCTTATTCTAACCCTTTGAATCTTCTCTCTGCAAATAACAAGCTTCCTGCAAATATTACTGATTCGCCACTTCTTCCATTTCTTTTATAAACCCCTTTTAAATCACAGCTCATTCAAAATTTCCTTATGCAGTCACTACTGTTTCTTAGATTATCTCATTTTTCTCTCTCAATAGAATTATTTCAGTTTTTGACCTTTAGGAAACTCCCATCCATCATAAACTCTCTTGAGTATTTATGATGGGGGCCCCAGTATTTCCTTAAGCTTACTGAATTTAGCTTTCAAAGTCCAAAGTGCACACCTGAGAACACACAGGTGTTTCCTTTCCTTTCCTCTCCTCGACAAATACCAAGAGGACAAATACTAAGTGAATACAATCACCTCTACCCAGGTTTCCTGCTACTTTCACCTTGTTGACCAGGTCCACTCTGCCCATGATGGTCAGATCCACAACAGTCTATCTGTCTGTTGCTTCTCGGTGGCACAGTGGTTAAATTAGTCCTAGCCAATCCTAGTCAGGGGGCTCAGGGTCGACTCAGCCTGGCATCCCTCTGAGGCTGCTAAAATGAGTACCCAGCTTGTTGGGGGCAATTAGTTTACAGTTGTAAGAGGCTTAGAGACTGCTTATTGCAGTATGAAGTGGTACATATATATATGAAGCTGCTATTACTATTGCTATTCATGTTATGGAGAATGAAATTGTCAGCAAGACAAATGAAGAATTTGTTGGTATGAAGAGATACGCTGGACAAGCCTGGTTGGAGCCAGCCAACCACATCTCAGGGAATACTGTCGGGGGGGGGGGGGGCGGGTATGCAGGAGAAAGGATACACAACTGAAGCTTCAGAGACATAGCTGTGTTAAGACGTAGGCTTTCATGGACGGCATCCATAGTTTTTTGTGTGGTTTTTTGGCTGTGTAGCCATGTTCTAGAAGAGTTTCTTTCCGATGTTTCGCCAGCATCTGTGGCTGGCATCTTCAGAGAAAGATGCCAGCCACAGATGCTGGCGAAACGTCAGAAAGAAACTCTTCTAGAACATGGCCACAAAGCCAAAAAAAAAAAAAAAACAGAAAAAACTATAGCTGTGTTAGTCTGGAATATCAGTATGCAAAGGGATCTTGCAGCAGCTATGGGACTAACTGTGAGAAATAAATTGTAGCATAAGCTTTCAGGGACCTGGTCTACTGCCTCAGATGCATGGAATAAACTGATGCCCAGAAAGGACTTTTATAATAATACTGTGTGACTACCCATTGAAATTCAAACCTTCTGGATATGAATGAGGTGCAAACATGGACAAGCCCTCCTGATAATGTTTGCAAGACTTTCAGAAAAGATGTCACTCCCAAATGCTGTGAAATACAATCCATCTCCAAGAAGTCCTGCATGGAATTACAGATCAAGATCCAGGAAGCCAAATCTTTCCTGACAGCACTCTAAACTTTTCATATTCATCTATCTCAAGGCCATGATCTTAAATAGGAAGAAGTGAAGAAATAACAACCTGTGTCCCAAGTTCCTTCAGCTTCCTAAACAAATCATTATAATCCCCTGACAGTATGATTGGTAATATAGCTTGTTTCCAGGTAGATTACAAGGAAGCAGTTACAGTCAGTAGGCTTAATGAGTGTTGCCGCTTCCCTGTCCCATCTTGGATCCATACACCAGGAAGACCATATCCATGTCTCAGGACATCCCATCAGATGTACACATTGTTGTCTCTGTAGCTTAATTTGCCAAGCACCTACTACCATGACTTGTAATTCCTGCTCCCAAGAGTGAAAGGAAACCCTAATGATCTCAGCCCAGGCAATTCATTATATTGGTCAGTAACACATTGCCCAAGATTTTACATTTGTAATATACTGATAGGCTATAGAGCCCAAGTTAGACAGTTTTACTCAAGTTAGACAGTCTTATGGTACCCTGCCATTAAAGAACCTACAGACATTGATGCTATTCTCAATGTTTTGTGGTTGTTTACTGCCATCAAGTCAATGTTGACCTATGATGACTCTAAGAAAACTCCAAGCCACCCTAACCTCAACATCCCTGGTCAGGTTTTGCAGAATGAGGGATGTGGCTTCCTTGATTCAGTCTATCCATCTGGAATGCAGTCTTCCTTTTTTCCTGCTGCCTTCTACCTCACCAAGCATTGTTGTCTTTTCTAGTGAGTCATGTCTTCTCATGATGTATCCAAAATATGAATATCCCAGTTTAGTAATTTTGACTTCAGGTTTGATTTTCTTTAAGACCAATCTGTTTGTCTTTTTAGCTGTATATGGTATCTGTACAACTCTGCACATTTCAAATGAGTCAATTTTCTTCTTTTCAGTTTTCGTTATTGTCCAGCTTTCATAACCTTACACAGAAATGGGGACTACTATAGCATGGACAATCCTGATTGTAATAGTCATTGATACATCTTTGTACTTCACGATCTTGTCTAGTTCCTTCATAGCTGCTGCACTTCCATGTCCTAGTCTCCTTCTGATGTCCTGACTGCAGTTTTTGCTCTAATTAACTATTGAGCCAAGGTATGAAAAATTTTGAACTATTTCAATGTCATCATTATCTACTTCAAATTATGTGTATTGTCTGTGATCATTATTGTTGTTTTCTTAATGTTCAACTGTAAATGTGCCTCAGCACTTCCTGTCTTGACTTTCTTCAGTAATCATTCCAAGTCTTTGTTATTTTCAGCTATTAATATAGTGCCATCCATATACCCCAAATTGTTGATGTTTCTTCCTCTACTTTTCATGCTTTCTTCAGTGTCTAATCCTGATTTATGTATTATATCAGGGGTAGGCAACCTTTTTGAGCCGGGGGCCGGGTTGCTGTCCCTCAGACAATTGGGGGGCCTAAGCACCAAAAATAAATAGATAGATAAATAAATAAATAAATAAATAAATTTTAAAAAATTAAAAAAATATGCATGCACACTCTCTCAGCCCCAGAAAAGCCATGGCAAAACCCCTGTGGAGATTTTGCCAAGAAAACCCCAAGAACAAGTAATAACAACAATAATTAATATCATCATGGCAGGCGGCGGTGGCGGGCAGCGGCGGCGGTGGCAGGACCAGCCTGGGGCCGGTCCAAAGGCCTCAGGGGGCCGTTTCCGGCCCCCGGGCCCTAGGTTGCCTACCCCTGTATTATATGTTCAGCATACAAGTTAAACCAATAGGATGATACAAGTTAAGCCAATAGGACAATACAACCTTGCTTGACCCCCTTACCAATAGGAAACTACCGTATTCCATTTCTCCGTATTTTGTCTTAACAGTAGCTTCTTGTTCTGAGTACAAGTTATGCATCAGGACAATCAAATGTTGTGGCACATCTTTTTCTTTAAGAAAGAGCCATAGCCTTTCATTATCTAAACAGTCAAATGCTTTGATATAGTCTATAAAGCACAGGCTAATTTTCTTTTGAAATTCTTTGATACATTCTATTATCTAGAGTAGATCATATCTGCTATATGATCCCTAGTGCCTTTTCCTTTCCTGAACCCAGCTTGAAATCTGGCATTTCTTACTTCATGTATGGCAAAAGTCTTTCTTGTGCAATTCTTACCATCACTTTGCTTGCATGGGAAATTAATGCTGTGGTCCTGTAATTACTACGATTCCTGGTGGTTCCTCCTTGGTTGCTGTCACTTAAAACTTGGCTGCACAACCAAAGTTTTTGGCATTCAGTGATCAAGAGATTTTGATTTTGTTTGATTATAGATTCCTTATTCTGTCAAATTGTTTTAACGTGTTTAAAAACCACCTTCAACCTGATTTTTTACTCACTGTACCTAGTCCTGGGATATTGGCTAGAGAACAGGATGTATTTCAATAAATAAACACAACTGATTCAACAGGCAAAGACATTACATGTTGTAGATTACAACCTGTTTTAATTTTTCTGGTTTTAAAATGCAACTCCTTTTGAAGTGACAAAAGAAAAATAAACACAGATTTAGTCAACAACTCATACTTATCTGTAACATGTACAAGATAAGAAATTCTGTTCAGAACTTCTCAAAGCAATTTTATTAATGCCTGAATGCCCTTAGATATATGACTGCTCTAGCAACACAAACAGCTTTGCTCACTCAATATCTGAAATGAACAAGAGTCCATTAAATACAGTGAAGCTTTCATTTTACCATTTCTCCTCCACAATAGATGCAGGATTTTCCTCTTGTCATTCTTCATAAAAATAATAAAAATCTGCATTTACTGTGTTAAAGACACCTATCCATACATTCTGATTTTAATTTGTTCACAAACCTTAACTTTTCCACAGAATAACTCCTGCTACCTTATCAGGGTAATGCCCATTATTCTAAGGTTTAGAATCTAAGCCCTTTATTCAATTAACTGAGCAGTCATTCAATCTAAAACCAGTACATAAAAGGCTGTCACAAATCACAAAAATGGAAGGGGGGGCACATAGTGTTCACATCTGAATAATAGCCAAGCATAAAGCCACATCAAGCATGTAACCATCTGGAGACAAGAGGATTTATTCCATACTATCTATTCTCTAAAAAAATAAACCTTTGAAAAGCTGAAAGGTCAGGGATTGGGTGAAGATTCCATTTAGTAAAATGCTAATTCCAAAGATCATTAAAAATATATCTTCAGTCAAGAATGTAATAAAGAGGACAGCTCGTCAACTGCTCTACCTTTCTGAGTTCTAAAATATAACTTTATCACACAACAGTATCTACATATTGTGTGTGGATAAACACATTAGTATCCACATAAGGTCAAGCACTTTGTTTACTAAAGCAAGCCACAGGCTAGAAAATAATGTTACAAAATATAAGTAGACAGTCATATATAATGATGAAGAAATTAGCCTTTCACAAAAATAGAAGCAGAAGTAATTTGGTAAGTGAACCAATTCTAGTGCGTGCATGGGAAGCATGTAGCCAACTTATGATAAGTGATATGGTTCCTCCAGTAATCATTGGTGTCACTCAACTAGAAAATTCTTTAGCCACACTTCCCATCCTCAAGGCAACTTCAGATCAAAACTGACTACAGTTGCGTAGTAAGTTCTTTGCATAGGAATAGATGGAGACTATGTAAAAATGCACAGAGAACAAAATGTCTTACGAATTACCACCCAGCACAGCAGCACAGCACAGCCAAGATCCTATCCCTCAAATAATGTTACAGTTCATAAATCACGAACTAGATATAATCTCACCCACTGGATCTACCTTGTCATCAAGGATGCCCAACCTCTATAGTGCCCAAGGATCTACTGTGGCAGTTCATCTCCAAGTAAGAACAGTATGGTGAGAACAATATAGGAAGCTGAATAGTTCTGCCTCCTAGATAGTTCAGCAGCTGTGATAATGAAGGCACTCTTCCATCACTGCAGCAGCCAGTCTCTTTCAAATGGCAGAAGGCTAAGGAAAGCTGTGCTTAAATCAGTAGAAAAGGTTAAGTAAACAAACTACTTTGATTTATGGGAAACTGCTATTTATTACACCAAACACATCTTTCCTATATGGACAAACATGTAGATGCATCCAATGTTATGTGAACTAAAGTCCACTCATGGAATGAGATTTTATTTCCACCCTCTCCTCATTGGACACAGAGACACATCAGAAATCCTCCGCATAGAACAGGGACGTGGTTCTGTGGGTGCTATAGCATTCTCTCTCTCTCTCTCTCTCTCTCTCACACACACACACACACACACACACACACACTGCACATCCTGTTTTCCACAAAAAGCCTCCCAATACACACAACAACCTCTGGGAGGGGCTATAGTGGAAGAAAGGTCAGGAAGGCTTTTCTGCACACTCCACATCAACATGCTTAAAGCTGAACTAAAGCGAGGACAGTCAGCTATATTTTTAATGCCATATATTGCTTTAATTTTATTAAGTTTTACATTACTAATAAAAACCATATTCAGAGGGCTAAGAGTGAGGACTTAAGATTTTATCACCAGTCAAATAACTTACATACATGTGTCAGCAAGAATTCAAGAAAGTCACAACAGTTATTACTGGGAGTAGAAATGAATACCACAAAAGTAAACAAAGGAAATAGTTGCGGTTTAGTATGTAACACTATGAGAAATTCCAACTTTGAAATCCATGAGATCATCTTGTGGTATAGCTCTATTCAGAAAAATATATTTGTTTCCCAAAGAACGTATAACTGTCTCCCTCTTTCATTCAATTCCATAGGATAAAGCTCTCTCTCAGCTACAAATACAAGATTGTGGCTGTGATTCATGCTTTGAAGAGGGTTTTCTTCTAAACTTGGCAAGCAATCACCCATAACTCCCACTATAATATGAAGAACTGATGTACAAAGTGATACTTGAGCTTATTAATATGCTTGTCATCATGAGCAAACTTGAGTGCTGTACAGCTTAATTAAGATTTTCTATTCAAGAAAACATACTGGTGCATCAGAAGCAAATTAGAGGAGTGTTAATGAACTTTGATTTATAAAGGGATAAATTAAGATTTGGATAGATATGAGAGGGTAAAGTTTTGAACATGCCTGAGTAAATGCATTTAAAAGCTCAGCTTATACTTACTGCTGCTATAAACATAATCTTGTTCAAAAGAAGCACTAAACACTTAGGCACAAGAAGGAATTATAATCTGTAGCCAACTAAAAATCTTGAAAGATCAAAACAGTTGCTACAAGCTTGTTTTACTATTTATTTATTTACTGCAAATATATCAGAACCCTTTAGCTATGTTCAGGAAACTGATTTTTTTTGGGGGGGGGGTGGGCATCCAAAACCAACCAGAGATCATTAAAGGAACTAAATGTCCAGTCCACAACACAGGACAAGCTTGAAGGCTGTGTTACTTCTCTTCTTCATCAGATAGTGAAAGAACTTACTCAGTTTGAAACAGGAGTATGTGGGTCACTCAAGAAAATGTGTGCTGCTTCAGAAAGAGAAAATGGGCATTGGAAAGACAGCAGACAATCCACCCCAGGCATTCATATAAAAAAAGGGGGGGGGGGCTTAATTCTTGTAGAACCTAAAATAGGAGGCAAAACATATAGGCACTAGTTTTCCCATAGATTTTGTGAATATGTAGCTCCTCCCCTCTCCTAGTGTCTCTGGCTAATGAATTAGAGCAATTAGCGACATATTTACTATCTGGATAAGGAACCTCCTTGTTCATTGTTAAAACACTAGGGAGTAGGGACCTACCTCTCTTATGAGAATCTATCATTGTCTACACAGATATTTTAGAAATCAAGCTGTTCAGTGTTGCTGACATATAGTAGCAACAAACGTTCTTTCTAATCCAGTTTTTTTCTTTTTTTAAAAAAATAGTTTCTCAATAGTTACCAAACAACATATACATACAGTTTAAGGGTAGGCTGTGGCTGAGACCCTAGGTTTCACCAACCCTGCATAAGAGACACAGATTTATTATACTCATTTTGCTGGTGGGGAATTAAAACTAGCATAGGCCAGTCCAGCAATGTAAATCCATGATGCTGATATGGAGGGGGAGGGTGTTCAGGACAATATAGTTTATTGTTGCAGCAGTGCAATTCATTAAAGGCTGACTTGCACTAAGCAGTTCTCAAACAGTAGGGCAAGATCCCGGGGGTGGGGGTGGGGGGCATGAGACTTGGAGGCCCTGGTCCCTCCTCCTCTTCCCAAACATTTTATGCAGAAAATTTACACACGCATTGAGTTAAATATTGAGTTTACTTAAATAAAACTGTTCTAACTTGAACAATGTTATTTCCTTATAAATGAATGAAAATATGCACAATGAATTAACAAAATATTTTTATTCAAATACAATGTCTAGAGGGGGGCGGTGTCCACATAGAACCAAAGGGAGTTCCCAAGGGTAAAAGAGTTTGCATACCACTGGGCTAGAGGACTATGCAGTTAGTAGGGGGGGATCTGTATACCTACACACATACACACAGAGCTTGCAGCAAGGGAAAGAGACCCCACAGCTCATAAGGATCCCCAATTAGCCCCCCAAAGTACCTTAGATGAGCCCTACTTCAAGCCCTTCCTCCAGCCCAGAGCAAAAAAGTGAAAAATATCCAAATACCATCTGCCCCGTAAGGGAATTGTGGGGCTCATCCAACCCACTCATATATGTTTTTCCATCCCATATTTAAGAAGACTTGCGGATTTTAAGCCTGGATGAGCCTTAAATATGTCTAGATACAAACTGTACAATAGAAACACTGTAAAATCCTAAAGACATTTATGTGCAGTTCAAAATTCAAACCATGCCAACATATGAATTGATAGATGAATACAAAGGGAGAGCATGGTGTAATGCTGAACTACAACTTGGGAGAACAGGGTTCAAATCCCTGCTCTGCCATGGGTGACCTTGGGCAAGTCACACTCTTTTAGCCTCAGAGGAAGGCAAACGTAGAAATCTTCTGTAGAAATCTTGCCAACAAAACCATGTTCTAAGGTAACCATAATTCAGCAAAGCTGAATACAAAATGTGTACTTTGATAGTGGTTGATAATATAAAATGTAAAATGCATAGTCCAATCTCTTCTATCTCATTTTAGTTTTCCTTACCAAAACACTGCCAGAAATTCCACTACTACTTTCTAGACCAGGGGTAGGCAATCTTTTTGAGCCGGGGGCCGGGTTGCTGTCCCTCAGACAATTGGGGGGCCGAAGCACCAAAAATAAATAAATAAATAAATAAATATTTAAAAAAATTTAAAAAAATTAAAAAATATGCATGCACACTCTCTCAGTCCCAGAAAAGCCATGGCAAACCCCCTGTGGAGATTTGCCAAGAAAACCCCAAGAACAAGTAATAACAACAATAATCAATATCATCGCGGTGGCGGCGGCGGCAGGACCGGCCCAAAGGCCTCGGGCCTTAAGTAGCCTACCCCTGTTCTAGACATTTCACCCATATGCATAAGATAAACAAAATAATTCTAGAAGTCATATCAAGTTAGCAATATTATTTTATAAGGACTATGATGCCATAAACTGTGTGATGTCACCTTCTTAAGGCTGTTCCACTTGTTTTTGTATGTTTACTATTTTCTTTTTGTTCTTTACTCCAGATAAAGTTTTGCTAGATGTTCATTATGCCTCTTACATATGAAAACAGACAGCACAATGCAAAACTACAGTCAAACCCCCAGTATTTTCTGCAATTCTGTTTGTCTTCTAAATATCACGGAATACAACACTGTTCTGAGTAGACCTGGATCTATTCCTAGCCTCACCAGGTGATCCATCTGTAATTAAGATGGGTAACATAAACCACCAGCTTAAAAGATTTTATTGAAAATTAATAGATGCAGTAGGTGTTTCGCAGCAAAGAAAGCTCATTGTTCTACCATGAATTATCTTCCTCCTTGAGGCAATACATGCTTCTGGGCATGTGTGTATACATTAGTCCTGCAATAAGCCAAGAAGTGGCTGCAAAATAAGATTTTTATAAGTTGGTCAAACAGCTAGACAAAAACAAGTTTCCTCCTTCTAAAAGCGTCCAAATTGGCAAGCTGGAACAGCCACCACAAAATTTGACAAGCTGCGTATTAGGTCTGTGAACAATTCATACACTTACTTTTATATTCATATTTCTCTCACCTGCATGATCACTACATACTTTGAAAGTATACACACTACACAGTGATACCAGACTGGTACCAATTTAATTATCATGGCTCCCTCCTATGGGATATGTAGCCTGATGAGATGTACTCATAATTCTCTGCTAGGGAGCACTAGTACTATAGTTCCCTTAAAGGGAGTGGACTAGAGCTCTCTAGGCAGAGAATTCTGAGCACACTGAACTACAAATCCTAGGATTCTGTGAGATGGAGCCATGAGAGTGTATCAAAATGCACTACTATGTAGGGTGAATATACTTGTAAAAATAAAGCACATGCACAGGGAAAACTTACGGTGTGTTGTAGAGCACACAAGTCACATACTACTGTTCAACTTTTATTTTGTCTACTACCCTAGAAAAAAATCCTTTTGATGTAGGTGGCCTAGAATGTTTTGAAAGAGATAGTTGTGTTTGCCATAGCATGAAAAGTGCCGAAAGGGTGGAGGACAAAGGATTCCAGAAACACATTTAAGGTCGAAGACACACTGCTGAAGTAATCCAGTCTGAGACCACTGCCCTGGCTCAGTGCTAAGGAGTCCTGGGAATTGTAGTTTATTCTGGCACCAGAGCTCTCTGACAGAGAAAGCTAAATGTCTCACAAAACTACAATTCCCAGAATTCCCTAGCATTAAGCAAGGGCAGTTAAAGCAATCTCAAACTGGATTATTTCTGTAGTGTGTTTTGGACTTAGACTAACTGATTTACTTCAACATAACTAATCATAGTATAGTGTAGGTATAGGTACAGTAGCACTTACATAGTTATGAGATGGGATCAGAGAAAACAGGATACAGAAGGATGAATCTGTGACACTGGCCATAAATCTTCAAACTTTTTACCCAGGCACATATCTTATTAACCTTAAACTGCATTATTTATTACACTGTTCTATTCCCCATTTCAGGTTAGCAAATCATACCTATAAACCACAACTCCTAGTCTATACCACTAGTCCCTTTCCTGGTATTGATTTCAAGGTGCCAGTTGATAATGGTACAGGTCTCTCCCCACACACACACACACACACACACACTTACTTCTATCTGGTGATGAGGACAATATCTGCTCTCGTCAAGTCTGTCAAAACCTCTCCTTTTCTTCGCCACAAATTCTAAAAGTTTAACAAAGGTTCTGTAAGTTCCTTTAGCATCTTGGATGCAGCTTATCTGACCCCAGAAATGTGAACTTATTTACAGCAGCTGTTCAAGAGCTAGGTAAAGGTAAAGGTATTCCCTGTTGACAAGGTTGTCAAGTCGAGCCAGTGTTGTCAGAAACTATTCTGTGATCATGTGGCCAGCATGACTGCACAGAACGCTGTTTACCTTTCCACCATAGTTGCATAGTATTTACCTACTTGCATTTTCATGATTTCAAACTGCTAGGTTGGCAGAAGCTGGGACTAGTGACAGGAGTTCATCCCATCATGCAGCATTTAGAGCTAATTACCTCTTTATTTAGGGTGCACACCCCCCCCCACTGAATTCTCCTATTTGAGCACTTGATATCTTTTAGGAGAAGATTGGGACAAAATAGCTGTTGAACATTTCTGTATTTTCTCACCCACCCACTCCCATTATCATTTCACCATCTTCTAAGTGCAATGGCGTTTTCCTTTTTCTTCTTGTTTCAAATATTTTAAAAAAACCCCAAAACCCACACCTTTTAATGATTTTTATCCTCTCTAGAAGGTGTGACATCATTGTGAGCTTTGGTTTCAAGGACTTTTCCCCTACAAGTTTGTTGTTGTGGTTAACTTACCTCGATTATGCCCCAACTCATGGTAACCCTGTGGATGAGACATCTCCAAGCTCTCCTATCCTCCATCACTCTGCTCAGGTCCTGCAGATTCAGGCCTGTGGCCTCCCTGATTGAGTTTATTCATCTGGTACGTGATCTTCCTCTCTTCCTACTGCCTTCTACTTTCCCTAGCATTACCGCCTTTTCTAGTGAATTATGCCTTCTCATGATGCGGTCAAAGTACCACAATCTTCCTTTCGTCATCTTGGCTTCCAGAGAGTGTTCAAGCTTGATCTGTTTGTCTTTTTTACCATCCACAGTATCACTCTTCTCCAGCACCATAGCCATACACGGTGATGGAGAATGCAATGACTTGGAAAATTCTAACTTCAGTGCTCTGTTGTATAGCTTTACATTTTAGGATCTTAACTAGTTCTTTCATGGCTCCCCTTCATAGTCTTCTGATTTCTTGACCGCAGTGTTCCTTCTGGTCAATGTTTGATCCAAGGTAGGGAGACTCTTTCACTTCTTCAATTTCCTCATTTTCTATGTTGAATTTATATAGATCCTCCATGGTCATTATTTTTGTTTTCTTTATGCCCTACAAGTACTGGCTCTTAACTTGTATTTCCCTCTAATGGTTTTACTTCCTTCAATTTCTTGAACATGTTCCTTTTAAATCTCACCTAAATGTTACATACAAATCCATCCTGGTTTCTTTAGCTCCACTTTTCTTTGCCATTGGGATTGTTTGTGACTGTGCCTTTGATATCTCACCTTACGAAATTCCCATCCATCATGAAATCCTTTCCCTTTCAGTATTTCTCTCTAGGGAATCTCACACACTCTTTCCTACTAAAATCAGTTTCTTCATCATCCATACTAGTTCTTCCCAAGCTATTTCTTTCCAATGTACAAGGAACCAGTACCATATGTATGCACACTGGCTACAACTGGTTCTTCTCTGAAAACTCTCCACACATGAGCAACTGGTCTCTGAACCATCACTTCTTGTTGTGTGCCTTCAAAGTGATTTCTGACTTATAACAACCCTATCATGGGGTTTTCTTGGCAAGATTTGTTCAAAGGAAGTTTGCCATTGCCTTCCCCTGAGGCTGAGAGAGTGTAACTTGCCCAAGGTCACCCTGCGGGTTTCATAACTGAGCCCTGATTTTCAGAGTTGTAGTTCAACATTCAAACCACTACGCACACTGGTTCTCAGCACTATTCTAGACAACTGTATATATTCTGCATCCTGGCTGACCTCTGTTTCTTAACCTTCTTATTCATTTCTACTATTCTACTATTCATTTAAATGAGGGGTGGGGGGAGTGTCAAAATATACCAGCTAGGATAGAAGGGGACCAGTCTTTGGTCTCTCTCTCACTGCTTTGCTTGTCCCATTAGGTCCATGGGGAGCAGTAGCAAGAAACAACCTTACCTCCTATACCTGCATGATCATCTTCTTGGTAGCACAAGAAGGGTAAGCACACAAGATTCCTCAGGTCTCCAGTGGAACTAGCCACAAGGAACTGGTTGCACTACTATATTTGTTTTACATCTAAAGTATGCCATTTAATGTGTGAAATATTTTTTTATTCTGTACTATTTTACACTATCACCACCTTTCTTCAGAAAAACATACTCATTATCCAGATAATTTTTCTAATATTCAGTTTCTCATACATACACTCTTACCCAAGTCATTACCTAACTTATTGTACATAGAATGGTGTCAGGACACCACTTACTACCTGCTGCTTGAGAACAATTAAGTGATTTGCATTCCTACTGAAAACCAGTTACTCTGCCACAAAGAGGGAGAGAGAGAAGGAGAACTGGGTTGTTCACCATTTGTTTTTGAAAATCCATGTTGTTAACTACCGTTAATCACTTTAGTTTCCGTTAAATGCTTACAAAATCAGTTACAAGCTACATTCATGCAGCATTAACTCTGCTGGATGCATGAAGTCTCACTAATTGGATTACAGGTTGTAGAGCAACTCTTGTTCCTTAAAAAAATCTAAAATCATGAATACAAAATATCTGATTGATTGAGATTAGAATATTACAGATAAGGACTTCAAAGGAAAGAAAATTTTACTCTCAAGAAAGATATGAGTCTATGAGACATACCTTGGTTACATGCTGCACTACACTGGTTTAAGTCAAACCTAGGGTCGATGCAGATCGGCACTATAGGACGGCCTGGGGATGGAGTTGGGGCAGGGCAACCACATGCTGGCCGCCCCAACTCCACCCTGATGCTGCCCTGATGCCGCATGCCCATCCACACAGCAAGCAGCGTCAGGATGCCCTCATGGTGCAGCGTGCTTACACAGTGCACCAAAAGGGTGCAAAAGAGCCACAACGGCAGCTCAAAAGGCGGCCTTTTGCCACTCTTTTTGGGATGGCAAAAAGGAGGATCGGGGCTGCGGCGTGTGGTTGCCATGGCCCCAATCTGCTGCTCCCAGGGATGGCCGAGAGCCACCCCAAATGGGCCGTCTGCATCCGCCCCCAGTTGTTCTGACTTTTTGGTCCTCCAAATGTTTTGGGTTTCAGATCCCAGAATCCCTTACCACTGGCCAAGGTGGCTAAAGCTTCTGGCAGTTTCAATCCAAAGCAACTGGAGGAAAAACAGTTTCACAACCACTGATTTAACCTGTTTGTAAAACCTTTTGGCCAGCCTTTATAGTTCATACTCCTAATTTGTTGTTAGCTGCCTTCAATTCAACTTCAACTTATGATGACTCCATGAACGAGACACATCCAAATTATCCTGTCCTCAGAGGTCCTACTCAGGTTATGCAGACTCAGGGCAACCATGGGTTCCCTGACTGAGTATCTTCCTTTTTCCCTTCTACATTCTACCTTACTCAGCATCACTGTCTTTTCTAACGAGTTCTGTCTTTTCATGATATGTCCAAAGTATGACAGTCTCACTTGAGCAATCTCAGCTTCCAGGGAAAATTCAGGCTTGATTTGCTCTAGGACCCATTCATTTGTCTTTTTAGTCCATGATATCAACAGAATTCTTCTCCAGCACTACATCTCAAATGCACTGATTTTCTTCCTATCAGCTTTCTTTACTGTCCAGCTTTCACAGTCATACATAGAAATGGGAAATAGCATGGCATGGACCGTGCTAACTTTAGTATTCAGTGACATAGGTAAAGAGATATCTTTCCTAATAAGTTTGTTAAAAGTTCCCAGGACATGGGTGCTTGTTTGTTTGTTTGTTTGTTTTTTAAAAAGCACTAACAATAAATTAAAGAAAACAATCAATAAATTAACAATGCAGATATACAGTTCCTGATCAACAAACATCAACAAACATCTGGAAGAAGTGTGTTCCCTTGCTGGAGGCTTCATCAGGAAGGCTACAGTCTCCAAGTCCCAGTTCCTTGCACATTCAAAAATGGATATGTTTATGTATACAAATAAATGGACTGTTTACCTTTCCTACTTTTATATGCTTATGCTTTTAAGAAAAACATGGCAATTTCCTAAAACCTTCACTTCACCTAACAGAGCCTATAAGTGACAACACCCACATCAGTAAGCCATCCTCTAAATATTACTGTATTGAAATGTATTACTGCATTATTGTTGTTTAATTTGTTGTAATGTATTAATGTAGTCTGTTGTTCACCGCCTCGATTGGTTACCCAGCGGGGCGGTATATAAATAAACCATATTATTATTATTATTATTAAATAGGTAAGATGGTTGCCCTTCTATAATATTGTCCATGATCCTCTTCCAAGGCATCTTCTACATTTACCCAAGGACCACAGCACCCTCCCCCTATATAATTTAAAACTTTGCATTTCAGACTCTTGCTAAATGCCTTTTTATACCACATACAACCCCAAATAATCACCTGTGAACATTCAAAAAAATAGGGTTCCACTATTATCTACCTGTAAGGAAATTCATGAAGAGTCTGCATTACTGATGCTTTCACAGAACTAGTACAGTCATTCCTCCACATTCGCAGAGGTTAGGGGTGCAAGACTCCCACTAATGTGGAAAAAAACAGGAATAACACCCCCCCCCCTTGGAAGACAGTTAAAGGGAGGGGTGGGTGAGGGAAGAGGAACAGGAGCTCACACTCCTTTTTTCCCCACCCTCCCATCCTTTTAACTGGTTCTCCGCCCCTTTCCAGAATGGATAGCTGCCTGGGTTATCCTGCCTGGGGAAAGACAGCTCTTGTCATGCCCAGCCTGGCTGAGGACTCAGGGAAGGACTTGGAAGTTGAACTGGAGCTTCAGTTTGAACCTGAGCCTGACCCTAGTTCTGTCCTGAGCGCTCCAGCAGAGTCTGTGGCCTCAGATGGGACTCAACAGCCAAGCCTTCAGGCACGGGTGATATGGAGGAGGAGGAGGACACTGACATACCTGCCTTCAACCATAGAACAGCTGAAAGGATGTACCTCCAATGCTCAGGGAGGCTTTATGAGAAATGCCATCTAATCTCAAAACAGCTGAGCTTATGAGGGCTGATTATATGAACATGGAAAGGGTGCCAGGCTGGTTGTCAGAGACTATCTGAGTTTGCTGGTGAAAGCATGCTCGTTCCTGACCTTCCTTTTCTTCTCAGCTCGGACCTTAACTCTCGGACTGCCTAATCATCTTGCCTCTCTGGAACTCTTGACCTTGGATTGCCTGATCAACTTGCTTCTCTGGAACCTTTGATTTTGGACTGCTTGACTACGCTCTCAGTTTGACCTCTTGGCTTGTTATTATGCACTCTTGGTACAGGACTTTGCCTTGCTTTAAATTTCACAAGCTCAGTGACAGTGTTTATTGTTTAAACTATGGCTATCAGCATTTGGCTGCTTTCCTGGACAGCTCTCCATCCTGGAAAAGGGTGTGGGGGAGTCGATTTTCTTCCCCCTTTCCAGGATGGATAGCTGCCTGGGTTATCCTGCCTGGAGAAAGGCAGCTATCTATCCTGCAAAGGGGCGGGATTGGTGCATGCAGCCTTTTCGGCTGCTCCCTCCCTCCTGGGCTTTTTTCCTCCAAAGGGGAAGAGTCCAGGAGGAGGGAGGAGGGAGGAGGAGGAGTGTGTATGCCTCACGACCTCGTGAATAATCAAACCCGCGAATGTCAAAGCCGCAAATGTCAAGGGACGACTGTATTCTTATAGAACACTGATAAGAATACTTCAATTTTTAAATAAGGAGGTGAGAACTGAATGAAGAGGAGTAAGAAGCAGGAACCCTAAACAGAAACACTCCAGACTACAACACTGCAATGTTGTGTTGCAGAGCCTTTCTCACAGAAAATGTGAGGATGGGAGGAGTGGGCAAAGGGTGTACTTTGTGTCCCTCCTCAAAAGCCCAATTTGCAAATATCATTTATTGCCTGGAATCCAAATGGGACTTGATCATTTCACTCTCCCCTCCATCTGTCACTCACAAACACACATATCCCTGATGACAGAGTTTCTATATGCCCCAAATATTTGTAACACATACACACCAAATGCACATGACACAAAGATCAGCTATTACTAAACTTGTTGAAAATACAAACAGTAAAGCAGGGGTAGGCAACCTAAGGCCCGGGGGCCGGATGCGGCCCCCCCAGGCCTTTGGGCCGGCCCAGGCCCACCATGATGATATTGATTATTGTTATTATTACTTGTTCTTGGGGTTTGCTTGGCAAAATCTCCACAGGGGGTTTGCCATGGCTTTTCTGGGGCTGAGAGAGTGTGCATGCATATTTTCTTAATTTATTTTTTTTTAATTATTTTTATTTATTTGTTTATTTATTTATTTTTGGTGCTTCGGCCCCCCCAATTGTCTGAGGGACAACAATCCGGCCCCTGGCTCAAAAAGGTTGCCTACCCCTGCAGTAAAGAGAGGAGAACTAAAAACAGGTTTAATAGGCTTTCCATATATAATAATATTAAATTTAAAACATTTAATTCAAACATGGTGTCCCTAAAAGTTAGCAGTGTTCTCCAATTTTCTTTCTTTTCTTTTTTTTAATAATCAATTTGTGTTCTAATAGCAGTTTTCAGCAAAGTGAGCAATAAGGATCTTATATTAGCTTCAAAGGAATGAAAATGTAGTCTGTCATTTAAAAATGCTTTATAGTGGACAAGATGCCCCAGAGCCCAACACACTTTCTGCAGAATTACATCCACTAATCTTATCTATTAAAGACCTTCTGGGATTAATTTTTATCAGGGATGAGTAATCTCAGTTTTCTTAGAGATCATCCCACTCTTCAGAGAGTGGTCCTGGGGCAAAAGGGTATCTTGATATACCAGATTGAACCTCTCACTCCTCATAGGTAGTCAAACTCTATAACAGAAGTAGTGCTTCTATTTCATACATGCTGAGAACATCTTATCACACCTCAATTAAAAATGTGGCAAAGAGGTATCAGAGAGCAGACAAAGTAGTTCTAGAAGGCAAATCTGGGCCACCAATTCCTGATCTACATTACTGGTCTCAAATTTAAGAACAATTATTCCTTTATGTTTCCTTCACATTTCATGATGTTTCTTTTAAATCTACATTTTCTGTTTCTAAAGTTCTGTTCCAAAGTAGAGCTTATGAGAAAAGAAAAAAGGCAGCCCATCTGTATTAGGCTAAATGAGCTGTCTGCAGAAAATGTGACCTAAAAGTCTGAGGTCTGTGGAATGTTTGTTTTGGTATCTGTAACTTCATACTTTCTTACAAAACAAACTGAAGAAGTTGATTGTTTACTTTACCATAGTAATAACCAGTGTCAATTTAGGCTGAGATAAACAACCCAGCACTTTAGATGCTACACACTAATAACACAAGTCATTTATCAAAAGCGGAAGAAGCTGATTCCTCATTCCTCCTGCCTGCCTCTGAAAATGCTGTTCAGGAGTAACAATTAATTATTGACTTGAAACTTCCCACACACGAAATGAAGTTTTCATCCTAGATTCTTGTTCCAGATATTAATTTGCAGCCAATAAAAACTATGCTAAACTGGACAATGGACAAAATTCTTCAATAATAAGAAACACATTTACTGACCTACAAGATTCTTCCAGAGACATGATGCAAGCCTTTCCAGACCCTTATTTCTTTGATGGGTTGCTCACTGAAAAGTGTTAGGCACATTTATAATATTAGACTCTAAAAGAAAGTACAAAAAAGTTTTTAAAGCATCAAAAACTTGAAATGTAGCAGACATCACATTGCACAGATCAGAAAAATAATCTATAGTTTGCAATGCACATCAATTGGTATAAAGAGAAGGTTCTCTCTGAACCCACCTCACTTGATCAAGATCACTTGATCTTGTGACTGAAATAATATTCAGTAGCTTGTGAAGCAGCATTATCAGGAAAGGAAATATGTCTGCAATCAGCTCTCTTCTGAATCAATCATATGATTCGCAGGTGCCTAGATTTTATGGTGTTAACAAAGCAATAAACATGAAACATGTGTAGAGTACCTGATTTACTTTTATCAATCAGTTTGTCAGTTAGAAAAAGCACATGTTGGTGGCATCGTGGTGAGGCTAAACTAGCACAAACACAATTGTCTGAGAAACAAGACCTTTAAAGGCCATTTACAACATGGATATGAATCAGGCAGCCCACCAGATGCTGGTCAATATTAGCCATTCTGGCTAGGGCTCCTGAGATGTCTACAACATCTACAGGGCCACATGATTCCCTCCCCAAATTAAAGCAAACACTAAGTGCATAGTAACACTTTGTCAACACAATTGTTCCTTTATTCCACATGTACCACTTTATTCCACATGTGAGGTTGCACCAAGGCAACCACCAGACTCTTGCTGCCTCCACTACTCCACACCCCCACGCAAGTCAATGCAGCAATTTCTCTACTGATGTCCACAGGGGAGGGCAAAGATCCAATCCCTCTCAAAAAAAATTGTACAAATGCTCTTCCTCTGCCAAGCATCCTTTAGACAATAAGGTGTTGGCTTTTGCCAGCACACTTTGTTTACTTTCTCCAGCGGAAGAGTGATCTTGCAACACCTTCACTCACTTGCACATGGAGGGACACTAGTATTGCAAGCAGGAGAGGGCAACCATGGAGGCATTAAGGGCAATTTTTCACCCCCGCATCCCTGGTGGGGCCCTCACCAGCACTCCTGACATGACTGGAAATGACATAATATCAGTTTCTGTTTTGGCCAATTAGGTACAAGGGTGTTGCACACGGGCTTTTGAGCATCAAGGGACTTGGAGACATAACTGCCATGTTTGGTGGTGGTTCCGAGCTATTCTGGACCTTTTTTTGCCAAAAGATTGCCAACTGTGAGACTTCAGAGACATGAAATGGGGCCTCAGCAACCCATGAGCCACACATTCCCCATCCCTTCTGAATACCAGGGTTCAATGTAAAGACAAGTGGACTTCTATCCCTTTTAAGAAGTGCACTTTCCTTCTCTCACACATGAAATGAATTAAGAATTTGTTCCATTCACTTGCACTAGGTCCATGTTGGTGAACCTATGGCATGCCTGCCAGAGATGGTACGTGAAGCCATTTTCCCTGGCACATGGAGCGGGGAAGAGGAGGAAAGGTGCGCACCTGTTCCTCCTCCCCCTTGGTCATCCCAGACCTTCACCTGCCTCCAGAGAGCCCGGGAAGGTGTGAGTGGGAGGAAAATGTCCTGCTCCAGAACTCCTGCTCCCATAGCGTCGAAGTCCTGCCCATGAAGTCCCATTCCCCCCCCCCCCCTCAGGAGTCTCGCCTCCAGCACAGGATAACACTTAGTTTGGGCACTCAGTCCCTAAAAGGCTCTCCATCACTGCACTAGGTAAACAATGCTCTGGGTATATGTTCCCTGTCTTTTCCAACTGTCTGTGTATGTGTACATTATCTGTCTTTCTGTGTGAATCAATACACAGAGATAAAACAGGAAGGGAGGAAGGGATTGTGACTGCTCATTACCCAATCACAACTATTTTATGACTAGGTATGTCTCCTTTAGCAGGTGTTCTTTTCTTCTTTTATTGTACTCACAACACTTCTTTAAAATGCCTTATGTACCCGCAGATCAAAGAGGTTGGAGACCTCCGCTTTCCAAATTCATAATCTTCCATGGTCAATTTTATTTCACTTAAGAGCAGTCATGCTGGACCAGAACAAACGCAACTTCCCAGAACAAAACCAAAACAAATCTCTTTTCAGTTTAACATGAAGGGTTTTCCATGTTTGCTCCAGCACCAAAATGCTGAGAAAGTGCAGCTCTTAAGAGTCACAGCTCTAACAGGCAAAATATATGGCAATCTCTTTATGGTACCAATAATCAGCATCATCCACAAGTGCCCAATCTGCAGCCTACATACTCTGCATAGAATGTCAGAGTTGGACAGGACCCTAAAGGTCATTAGTCCAACCTTCTGACACAGGTAAATCTTTTTAAGGTCATGATTTTAGGACAATTAACTAAGAGAATGAACAGGACAGAGACCAAAATTATGTAGTTAGTGCCCTTTTTACTATAAAGCCATCGGGACTGTGCATAATAGATCTGAAATATGTTTAAACGATTTTAAAATCATCAAAATATTAATACAGTAAAACAATCTGTTGGCAAGTTCCTCAAAAGAGCCTCTCCTGGATATCTAAACGACTAGACATGTCTATAGCAAGATAGTCAGATCCTTAGACAAGCAAGTTGTAAGTCATTTATGACTTTAAAATGTAAAATTAATAACCAGCTTAATCATATCTTATTACAACACAACAGGTAGTAGCCTAGCTACCTCAACGTAAAACTTCCAGACACTCTGCAAGGACCACCATAAGCAATATATGATATATTAGAGTCACCTAAGCGTGACGTAACAGATATGATCATTGTTGTCACATCTGGACAGCTCAAGAAAGGCTGCAGCTGCCACAATAAGCATAATGGTGCAAATAATGCTCCTTTGCTACCAGGGCCACCAGAAAATCCAGGGGCAATGTAAGATTGAGCTACATATCATATGAGCAAAGTCAGAGCCAAAAGCAATCATCAAACCTCACAAATCTCTAGGTTTCTTCTCATCTACGAGTTCTCATTTTCTCACTTGCTTTCAGACTGTGGAATTGCTTCTGCTCTTAAATGTGGCTACAAGATGAATGTTTGAAACTATCTGGTCTATCAGCCCACCATTATCTACTCTAATGAGTGGTGCCTCCCAAGCATAGAGCAGAGATCCTGCCCACCTCTGACACAAGTGATCCTTTCCTCATTGAACTCAGGACTCTTTTTGAAACATACCCTACAGCACTGAACTGTCATCCCTACCAAAGAAGAACACATTCCTGATTGTGCAAATGAACCCTAGCTAAGGTGGAGATGCTTGGCATTATTCCAACAAGGAGAAGGACTCTCCACTAATTAAAGTTAGTAACCAACAGTACAGTGGCCCTTTTGCTGTAAAACAAGGAGGGACAACTTGTGACTTTGACAGATGACACAGGAGTGCAACATCCATCAGCACAGCACAGTGAAAGGTGAGGGATATTGGGAAATGCACTTTAACATCTGAGGACCACACATGGCCCAAACCTGCTATAAAGCATGTTAAGAACACCACACATGCCTCAAAATAGTGACAGTACAAACCACAGGCAGCTTTCAGCTAATTCCAAGCATAAAAGGGGGGAAAGTAAATAAGTCCTTATGATAAGTGTACAAAAGATGCTACAGAGCAAGGGCAAATTTCCAGAGAAGAGCTATCCCTGACTGCGAGCTGCCAGTACCAGGCACCACTGGTGGGCTTATATGATGGGTGCATATACCATAACTTTTCCATCTTCTCTGAATAATAACAGTTGCTAGTGAAGACAGGGTAAGTGCAACACAAAGTAGTTGTGTGAAGTCAACCTGATCAATAAATTCATTTAATTCTCTGTCATAAAAGGAGCACCTCAGAGAATGGGGTGATAATGTCTGTGCTGCACAAGATCCTGCCAGCCAAACCCAAGAGACACTTGGTCTGACTAACTAACATTTTCTTAACATAGGTTTTTGTGGGTTTTTCAGGCTGTGAGGCCATATTCTAGAACAGGGGCCGGCAATCTTTTTTGCCGGGGAGCCGGGACCACTCATCTTTCCCCAGGTTTGACCAGAGGTGCAGAGAGAGAGAGTAAAGGGGACAAATTTGCCTAGGCTCACAGCATGCTGATTCATATTGTGTAAGGTCAGTAGAGAATCACAGAATCATAGAGTTGGAAGAGACCACAAGGGTCATCCAGTCCAACCCCCTGCTATGCAAAAACAAAGCTGTGCCTGTTGCATTCTATCTCTTCAAGAGGCAAAACAGAAGTATATCATCTAACGCAGGGGTAGGCAACCTTTTTGAGCCGGGGGCCGGGTTGCTGTCCCTCAGACAATTTGGGGGGCGGAGCACCAAAAATAAATAAATAAATAAATAAATAAAATTTTAAAAATTAAAAAATATGCATGCACACTCTCTCAGCCCCAGAAAAGCCATGGCAAAACCCCTGTGGAGATTTTGCCAAGAAAACCCCAAGAACGGTGGCGGGGGGGGGGGGGCGGCGGCAGGACCAGCCTGGGGCTGGTCCAAAGGCCTCGGGGGGCCGCATCTGGCCCCCGGGCCTTAGGTTGCCTACCCCTTATCTAATGGCACAATAAGTGCAGCTAGTCAAGAACAGTAGCAATCCTGGCTAAATCCAGGGATACCTTTTAACTAAATTGCACCTGTTAGCTTGCTTCCAGCCTATTTTTCCTTCATTTTCCCAACAACCTGAAAACTAAATTGTGTTGAGTTTTCAGAACCGTCTGGTCCATACCTCTGTTTTCAGATAAGCAACACTGCCCATCCCATCATTCACTTTTGATATGCAGGGCAGTGATTTTACAGCAGGGACATGAACCATACAGACTACAACTTCCAGCAGCCCTAGGCAGCATAGCTAATGGTAAGAGAATGTTTGGCATTGCTTCCAAGAACATATGAAAGGCTATGTAATTCACACTCCTAGTTTACAGAGTTAAATAGAAAACCTAATCCCAGAATATCCTGTAGGTGAATTCCTTGGTTGAGGACTAAAAATTTATGTACACCATAATATAGACTTGCAGGCGTAGGCAACCTTTCCCCTTTAAGGGCCGAGGGACTTCAGCTCCCAGAATCCCAGGAGCTATTGGCCAACATGGGACTATTGGCCAACATGGCTGAGGCTTCTGGGAGCTGAAGTCCCTCACCCTTAAAGGGGAAAGGTTGCCTACCCCTGAGCCTGACATAACTAGTTAATCTGACACAATTTGGTTCGGTAAACATCATTGGTTAAGACTGTAGACTTTGTTCTGATGGATGAGTGGATAAAACAGTAGTGAGTTAACTCTGCAGACTGTTAGAAATAGTGCAAATTGAGTCCACTTTAAGGGTTAGGGTTAGGGTTAGGGAATCATGAGAACTGTATTTTATTGTGGCACCAGAGCTCTCTGACAGAGAAGGCTCAATGTCTCAGAAAAAAAACAATTCCCATGATTCCCTAACCCTAACCCTAACCCTTAAAGTGGCCTCAATTTGCACTATTTCTGGCAGTCTGCAAAGGCCCTTTGTATGTCCAGACATTTTTATTATACAGTTGCCCTCCCCATTCACAAATCTCTATACAGTCTGCAGATAATATCATCTATCTGTAATCCCCCTCCCCATATTTTCCCACTCTTTTGCCAATCTTTTCCCCCCTTATTACTAGAAATTAATATATGTAACTGGTAAGGACAGAATAGCTGCACAATATCATATTTTGATTTTGTAAAAGATGTCACCTGTATAGAAATATGTATTTTTTAATCTAACTTTTAGACTTTGTCCTACATATATTTGCATTGTGAGAAAAATATACATTGGAGAGGATTAGACTGGGAAATGTGTAGACTGCATTTGCACTGCGGAAATAATGCAGTTTGACACCAGTTTAACTGCCATGGAGCAACAATATGGAATTCTGGGAATTGTAGTTTCGTGTGGTGCCAGGACTCTCTTGACAGAGAAAGCTAAATGTCTCCAAAAAGTAGTTAAAGTGGTATCAAACGGCATTATTTCTGCAGTGCGTATGCAGCCTGAGACAACCAATAACCCTGAGAGGGAGAGAGAAGAACAAGGCCATAACATGGATTTAAGCAAGATATAGAACAGGGGTCGGCAACGTTACCTTACCTGGGGCCGGTCGCTGGTCCCCAGGTCTTCCGGCGGGCGGGGGGGAAGGGCGGTGCGCGCGCTCACGTGTGCGTGCGCAGCCACTGCCACCGGCGCCACTGCGCACACTGCCACCGCCACCGCCGCACGCATTGCAGCCGTCATTTTGTTTGCCAAAATGGCGGCTGCAACTCGTTTGCGCATGCACAGTACTCCTGCGCATGCACAAACGAGTCGCAGCCACCATTTTGGCAAACAAAATGGCAGCTGTGACGTGCGCGGCGGTGGCGGGGGTCCGCAGGGGCCAGTCTGCGGGGGTTGCCAACCCCTGATATAGAAACAGAAAGAGTGCAAGATATATATATGAATAATCATTTGCATCCCAGTATTCTTTGCATAGGCCAAGTGTATCTTTAACTACATTAAAGTGGTAATGAGTTGCCTAGACCTACCACAGGGCCAGACAAGTTCTCAGCAGAAAGCCAAAATGATAGGAAATTTCCTTTTGATAACTTAAGAGCTGAAATTAATGCACCAAAATTATGCAAATAGGTTACCTGCTTAAGCATTAGATTATTCAGTAATTAGCTTAATAAAGGATTTTTGTTTGATGGGTTTGATAATTTCTGATCTCAGTTTTAATAATCGTAAGTCATGATTACTGATGCTACAATGATTCATAATTTCCTGAAATTATAAAATGTCCATAGCTTTTATGGTTATTAAATGACTTTATCATCACTAAACACTGCATAATAAACTATATAGGATGCTCATGATGTCAATATCCTCCGTATATACTCTGCCCTATCTAGTGAAAGCATTGGGGGATTCAGGAGGAATTCTGGCCAAGGCTGCCTCTCTGAAGTCCTGTGTTTCACCCTCAACAGCCCTCCCCCAAAAAACAGGCAAGTCCATACACAGCTTTGTTCATTCTACTACCCACATTTGTATCACCTGGAATACCAGACTCACAGAAAGTGAAGAAGAAACTAGTGGCAGAACCAGTGTGCAGGTCCTGAGATGAAGACTTTCCAAGCATTACAGGAGAAAACAGTGTAAGGCTGGAGCATGTTCCTGGTGCCACAGTGATTGCCACGGGCAATAGCTTCCCCATGAGCAGCCCTTGCCCAACTCAGAACATCTAAAAGCATATGAAGCTCAGCTATACCATTTCTAGCCTCCTCTCTATACCAGCTGCCAGGAAGGTGGCTTGACACTATGAAGGCTGAAAACAGGATGGCCAATCCCATGTGCTCTTAGATGTTTGGTGGCATCACTTTGGTGGCATCACTTTGGTAACTGTAACAGATGCTCCAGCCCATGGGATGCTTGGAAGTAAAAGGGATGTAGTGTTGTAGATCTTATATCTGTCATAGGGTTCTTCAGTGTAGCAGCCTTTGGCACTTCTGGCATTTAGCTTAGAAAGAAAGGAAAATAGCCCAGTTAACACTGAATTTTATAGCACAACAAATTCAACATTTAAATCAAGGCACTTTTACATGTTGAAGAAAACAGAACTGCAAATCTAACTGTCCAGCTGCGACAACTGATACAGAAGTATATGGAACTGCCATTCAGGTTTATTTCCCAACCTCTTACTTTTACTGGTTGGGCAGCACCTTAAAAAGACACCTGGGAAAACATTAGGCTAAGGTTTCCAAGTTTGCCACTGCTGCCTAAGCCTAACTGTAAATCTTTAAAAGTACATCAGCCACACACAATACAATATGGTTTCCTACTTTATATATATAGTATACAAACAAACACTTCTGTAGAAGAAATTGACAAGAACATCACAATCTCATCTCTCAGTTTACTCTGCAGTGTCATTTTTGACAGCAGTCTCCCATCAACATAAAAAGGCCATTCCGCTCCTTGCAATATGTTTCCCTTCTCACTGTAAATATATGCAGCGGAAAAGAGGCACCCTATCACCTTCCATGCAGGAGTTGCATCAGGTGACTCCGGCTACTGCTTTACGACTGAAGCCATTCCTTACCTTTTCTTTGGTTCTCAGGTACCTCTGGAGCGCCTGATGGGTTAAGTCTCTAACCCGGATCTGTCCATCCTTACAGGGCACCACAATCCCCGTCTTTCCAAAACAAACTGTCACTTTCATCTCATCCAACAGAAGCAGTTTTAATCTTGGGGACTTTCTCTTTATTTATTTATTTATTTATTTAATAAAACAAAAGCAGGAATGCAGAAAAGCTGTGAACTGCCTTTGTCAGAGAAGAGAAGGGGCCAGGAGCAAATGGCTCCTTGAAGACTGCAAAACTTTCTGACAAACGCCACAGTTTGGAGGAGGGGTAAGAAAAACTGGAGGTTACTCCTCTGTGCAGCAGGTGTTTTTGTTGGACCAGTGCTGTGGGGGACAAGGAGGAGGAGGAGAAAGAGAAAGAGAGGTTGGGAAAGGAGGAGAGAGCTCCTAGGGAAAAGAGAGAGAGAAAGAAAGAAAGAAAGAAAGAAAGAAAGAAAGAAAGAAAGAAAGAAAGAGGCCTAGCCGAGGAAGGCAGGCGCGAAACCCAGTCAGTCCTCCTCGCCTTTGAGGCAAGCCAGAACTGTAACAAAGGTCAAGGCAGAGAGGGGGCAGAGGAAGCGAATTAAAGCCGGCAGGGTCTACACGAAGGATGAAAGCCAGGGTCCACTACGGGGCAGGGAGTCCCCTCAGCTTCCCAAGGCGCACCGGAAGGGCGAGGGGAAAAGGCTGGAGAGGGAAAGCGACCCCTCAGCCCGGGAGGGGGAAGGGGAAAAGGCGGGCAAGGGGACGCCCCCCACAAACCCCAGCCCCCAGGGGAGGCTCGAGGGCAGGTCTTTTGGTCACCGCTGCTGCCCAGGAAACCTCCTCCACAGGCCGTTCCCCAGAGGAGGAGGAGGAGGCTGCAAAAGCCGGAAGGAAGAGGAGGAAGCCTCTGCTCTCCAGGGAAAGCCCAGGCCGAGCAAGGCTACAATATAACAACCAGAGGAGGAAGAGTGGCTGCTACACTAGCCTTGCTAGTAGTGCAAGCTCATGCCCAAGCTCCAGAAAGACGCAGGATTCCTCTCCCCACCCAGCCTCCTTACCCCCGCCCCCAGCCCCCTTTGCTCTTTTTCCCTCGCTGTCCCTCTGGGCCTGGGGAGGGAGAGAGGGAAGGAAGGAAGGAAGGAAGGAAGGAGGGGGGGCTTTTTTGCAGAGAGAGAGAGAGAGAGAAAGAGCGCGCGCTGCCCGGGCCTTTCCTTCCCTGCGTCGCGCGCCCTGGAATTCCCCGGGGATGGAACGCCGGGTTGCCAAAGGGTTCCAGAGGAGGAGGAGAGGGGCTTTGCATCCCGGCCGAGGCTTGTGACTCTGGAGGGCAGCCCTGCCCGGCTCTTAAAGGGGACGCCGCACCTCCTGCTCCGCTCGCTCCAAAGAAGAGGAGGAGGAGGAGGAGGAGGAGAAGCTGGCTTGTTAGCCTCGAAGGCAGCAAGGCCTCCTCTTCCTCCTCCTTCCTCTCCCTCCACCGCAGGGTGACCAGGCACGTCCTCCTTTTCCAGGACCTGCCCTCCATTCCAGCCTCCTGTCCAGGAAGGATTCCACAATGTCTTCCATTTGGAGCAGGACTTAGAAGCCCATTGAGTAGTACAGGGTGACCGGCCGCCTTTCGTTGCAACCTCCTGCCCAGGAAGGATTCCAAAATGTCCTCCATTTGGAGCATGGCTAAATAGAGCATGGGCATATATCTATGTGAGTAGCTATAAGATGTAGCCCTGCTAGTCTGTAGAATCAGTATGCGGAGAGATTTTTTCTCGCACCTTTGAGACCCACTTGAAAGAAAAAGGTTGGCAGCATGAGCTTCCCTAAACTCCAGCCTACTTCCTCAGGTGCATTTGAAGGCATTTAATCCAACCATGCATGAAGAGAGAAATTCCAGAGGTGCAAGCAGGATTGAGAAAAGGAAGGGGCACTAGGACTAGGGACCACATTGCAAACATACTATGGCTGATGGAGCACACCAAAGAATTCCAAAAAAGAATTAGCATGTGTTTCATAGACTACAGCAAAGCATTTGATTGTATAGATCATGAAAAATTATGGAATGCACTCAAAGACATGGGAGTGCCACTACGTTTGATAGTCCTGATGAGGAATCTGTACCAAAGGCAAGAGGCTGCCGTTGAACAGAATTTGGGGAAACGGAGTGGTTCCCAATAGGCAAAGGGGTCAGGCAAGGCTACATCCTATCACTGTACTTGTTTAACTTATATGCTGAAAACATCATAAGAAAAGCAGAATTAGGAAAAGGAGGAGCTAAGATAGGAGGAAGCAACATTAACAACCTAAGATATGCGGATGACATCATGTTGGAACAGGAATTGGAACAGTTAATAAGAAGGTCAAAGATGAAAGTGCAAAGGCAGGTCTGATGCTGAACAATCTACACCAGGGGTTCCCGGACTTTTTGATCTGGGGGCTGGTTCGCTGGCCCCCAGATCTTCCGGGGGACGGAGGTGCATGCGCATGCGCATGACTCCGGGTGCCATTTTGGAACACAAAATGGCACCTGAGTAGTGCGCATGCGCATGCACATCCGACACCAGGCGCCATTTTGTGTTCCAACATGGCGCCTGGAGTCGTGTGCATGCATCCCAGTTGCCAACGACTTCAGGCGCCATTTTGGAAGACAAAATGGTGTCCGGCAGTGGGCGCGAGTGGCGGCAGTGGCAGAACCAGCCCCGGGCCAGTAGGAAGGCCCATGGGCCATAGTTTGGGGACCGCTGATCTAGGCAATGAGGAAATTGAAATAGTCAAAGAGTTCCCATATCTAGGATCAAACATTGACCAGAATGGAGACTGCAGTCAAGAAATAAGAAGAAGACTAGGAATGGGAAGGGCACCTATGAACTGGAAAAGATACTGAAGAGCAAAGATATACAACTGAGCACTAAAGTCAGAATCATTCAGGCCACTGTATTCCCAGTTACCATGTACAGATGGGAGAGCTGGACAGTGAAGGAAGCAGACAGAAAGAAAATCAACTCATTTGAAATGTAATGCTGGAGAAGAGTACTTGGGATACCATGGACAGCCAAGAAGACAAACAAATGGGTTCTTGAACAGATCAGACCAGGGCTCTCCTTGGAAGCAAAGATGATCAAGTTGAGACTATCGTACTTTGGCCACAGAATGAGAAGGCATGGATCACTAGAAAAAACAATAATGCTAAGAAAGGTAAAAGGTAGAAGAAAGAGAGGAAGACCACAAACCAGATGGATAGACTCAATCAGAGGGGTTATGGGAAAGGGCTTGCAGGATCTGGGCAAAGCAGTGGAAGATAGGGATTCTTGGAGATGTCTCATCCACAGGGTTGCCATGAGTCGGAACCAACTTGAGGGCAGCTAACAACAACAAAGTAGACAAGTATAGGAAAGCTCATGCTGCCATCTTTCAGTTAGTCTCAAAGGTGCTACAAGATCGCTCTACATAATTATATTTATATTAGAGTTTTTGCTTTTAGTCTGTAATGCAATGTAATGTTTGTAATTACATTGTCGCTCCTGATGACGAATCAGGTGAATGCGACAGTCAGGAGCGCCTGTTATCAGCTTCGGCTGATATGCCAGCTGCTCCCTTTTCTGGAAGTAAGGGATCGTGAGACTGTTGTGCTCGCACTGGTAACCTCATGTCTAGACTTCTGTAATGCGCTCTACATGGGGCTACCCTCATGCTTGGTCTGGAAACTGCAGTTAGTACAAAATATGGCAGCCAGAGTAGTTTCTGGAACATCCAGGAGAGACCATATTACTCCAGTATTAAAGTCCCTCCACTGGCTGCCTATTAGTTTCTGAACCCAGTACAAGGTGTTGGTTATCACCTTTAAAGCCCTAAATGGCTTGGGTCCAAACTATCTTAGGGACCACCTTCTCCCCTACAATGCTCCCTGCTCACTCTGGTCCTCTGGGAAGAACTTGCTCCAGCCACAAAAAGCTAGGCTCTCGGCCACCTCCCAGAGGGCATTTTCTCTGGTCGCCCCAGATTATGGAATGGCCTGCTGGATGAGATCCGTCTGCTTACATCTGTAGAAAGCTTTAAAAAAGCTGTTAAGACGGATCTTTCCAGGATAGAAATCCTGGCCTCAGGAACCCCTCTTAGGGGAGCCCTCCAGGCACCTTCTCCTTAGCCCGCCTCCTCGGCAAATGTAACCGCCGTTTTTCTTTAATGGCTATGTTGTTAATGTTTGTTTTAATCTGTATGGTTTTAATTCTTAGTTGATTTAATACTTTTTTAAGGGGGGAGGGTATGGGGGTTTGATTGTACCCTGTATTTTAAACATTTGTTAGCCGCCCCCATTACGCTCAGAGGGGCGGGGTATAAATAAATTATTATTTATTATTATTATTATTATTATTATTATTATTATTATTATTATTATTTGTTATACCTTTATTTGTTGTCTAGTTATCTCAAACAGTCTACTTTTTGCAGTGTCTGGTCCTCCTTTGTGGCCATGACATCTTTTCTTACCCTGTTCCCACACCTTCCTCAAATAAGCCAGAGTAGGGAAGGGAACCACCTTCCAGATACCTTGTTCTTGAGAGGAGAAATTGGGGAACCCTGGTGGTTGTGAGGAGCTCTTTCCATGCACCTCCTGAAAACACTGGTATGGATGGAACAAACGAACAAACGGAAGTTCTTGTGGGAATTTCTTTAGGTGGGAATGAAGAGTCCCAGAGAGACTTCAGGCCTCAAGATGGCTTGGCTGCAAGCCTATTATGTACACTTGGGGAGTTACTAAGTCTCACAGAAGTCTTGAAAAATACTATAACATCCAAAATCCACAAAGCTGATACACAAATCACTGCTTGGTGGATTTGGGAATGTGATTGGTTGCATCTGCACTGCTGAAATAATCTGGTTTGACATCATTTTAACTGTCACTTTCATCTCCAATAAAAACAGTTTGATATTTAGGACTTTCTTATTAAAAAAAAGAATGCAGAAAAGCTGTGAACAGCCTTTGCCAGAGAAGGGGACAGGAGCAAATGAGTCCTTGAAGACTGCAAGACTTTAAATCAAGCTACAGTTCCCAAAATTCCATAGCATTGAGCCATGGCAGTTAAAGTGGTGTCAAACCGGATTATTTCTCCAGTGCAGATGCAGCCATCGTACTTGGCTCTGTGGCCGCCATGGCTACCCCGAATATGTTTTCTAGAATTCCTTCCTTCAGAGTAAATGTGTAGATTCCAAGCTCTAAAAGCAGTTTGAGCTCTTGACAACAACAAAAAAATCACCCTCTTCAACTTATTTAACTTCATTGATTGCATTGAATTGCTTGATGTGGAAGGAATGTTCCATCCTCTCCTTCTGTACACAAGAACCATTGCTGTTACAGTGTCTGTTGTGAAAAAAAGATAAGTGAATTGGAAATTCACCCTGCAACAATTTTTCAGATAGTCTATATCTGGAGTCAAAGCTGATTTAAGGGGTGACTAACATGTCATGTGGTTTAATGCATTTATTTAGAAGTAAATATGTGATTTCTTCCAAGAGTAGCTGCAGTCCTATATCCATTTACTTACAGTAACCCTCACTGAACTTAAGGACACTGTGTGTGTGTTGTGTGCCTTCAAGTCATTTCTGACTTATGGCAAACCCTAAGGCAAACCTATCATGGGGTTTTCTTGGCAAGATTTTTTTCAGAGGGGGTTGCCATTGCCTTCCCCTGAGGCTGAGAGAGAGTCGCTTTCTCAAGGTCACCAAGTGTGATTCGTGGCAGAGCTGAGAATCAAACCCTGGTCTCCCAGTGTCTTAATCCAGCACTCATTCTACCATGCCATGTTGGCCCTGACATAATTTAGTTATACAGAATGTATAGTTGATCTTCACTATATATTCTGGGCATTATTTTTGGAAACATCAGATGAAATTCTAGCCCACAATACTTGCTCAAAAATATTTATTTTAAATGCCAATTGTGACTAACAAGTCAATAAAACATAGCAATTTAAAAATAGCAATAACTCCCATATAAGCAAAACAGAAATGACAAAAGAAGACTGTCACCTGCTTAGGATAATAAAATTGTCTTGAGCTAGTCCTCCAAGGTTTACTACCTGTGGTGACCTGAACACTATTCTGGAGAAGAGTCTTCTACACCCAATAGAAGGTCCACCAATGGTTCTTCTAACCTCTGAAGAAGGAGGACACTGAAAGAATTGACTTTTTTGTGTATTCAGGTTGCAATTATATGCCCAGGAGCAAGCTCCACTGAAGTCAGAGGGATTTCCTACTCAGTGGGCAGAATTGCACAGCTCTGTAAAGATGAAGGAGAACAAACCTTGATTGTGTGGCATTATGTTTCATGAGTTCTTATCTATAAAAACATGTAAAGGAATCTGGTAGTACCATTGAGACTAAATGAGAAAAAGACATTTATAGTACATGTCTTTCTCAACTCCAATCCACTTCATCAGGTGCAAGTTAGCCTGCTGCCACATTACATAATTAATGCCGTTTGACACCACTTTAACAGCCATGGCTCCATCCGATGGAATCCTGGGATTTGTAGTTGTGGCATGAGAGCTTGCTGACAGAAAAGACTAAATATCTCAAAAAGCTAGAAATCCCAGAATTCCATAGCACTGAGCCATGGCAGTTACAGTGGTGTCAGACTACATTAATATTGCAGTGTAGATATAGCCCTTGTCTCAAAGGTGCTACACGATTCTTTCCAATGATCCCAAACTATAGTCATCCAGGTGTTTTTGGACTTCTATTGCAAGAAGCTTCAGCCATCTTGGCCAATGGTCTGGGATTCTGGGAACTGAAGTCCAAAACACCTGGAAGGCCTTTACAGACTGCCAGCCTTTACAGACTGCCAGAAATAATGCAGCTTCAGTTCACTTTAAGTGCCCTGGCTCAATGCTAGGGAATCATGGAAACTGTAGGGAATCATGGGAATGAGACATTGAGCCTTCTCTGTCAGAGAGCTCTGGTGCCACAATAAACTACACTTCCCATAATTCCCTAGCCCTGAGCCAGGACAGTTAAAGTGGACTCAAGCTGCATTATTTCTGGCAGTCTGTAAAGGCCCCTATAGTAACCTTGAAAAGCCAGGAATGGTTCATGACTGTTCTGAAATTGCAAGGTGAAGATCCCCACTCCCCAAACCATAAACAACCAATGGTGAAACCATTTATGACTGGGAACCATAAAAGATAGCATGCCCCATACACCGAGGTCATTATTGGAGACAATTGTCCATGTGCCCCCACTGGATAAGGGATGGTAGATAGTGAGATGATATCCTTCCCAGTGGTGGTGCCATTTCTGGGGAAACCTTCCTGCAAGTGGTGCCTGCTTGTTACCCTTTGTTACCAATATTATGAAATGTTGGTTTTAGATGTATTTAATTTTTCTTAACAAAGTGTGAAATCTGCCATCTTTTTTCTTTTAAAAGTATACTTTCCTCATGTTTTCCAAAGTATAAATACACCATTATATAGTTAATATCTAGCTTTTCATGTGTTGTTACACATATGAGTACATAAACTTCAGGTGAACACCTTTTCATTTTATAGACTCTTGAAACCTTTTTATTATCAATGAATGAGTTTCCATACTACTTCACTTCCAGCATGCACTAACAATGCAGTGATGTTGTCCATTGTGTTACAGATGGTTGCTTGTGCATAGAATCATAGAGTTGGAAGAGACCATAGCAGCTACACAAGAAGAAAACTTCAAACAAGAGGCTTGTTATTTTTCTGTCATTGCACTGTATTGCTAGAGAGAAAAAATTCCCTCCTTCCATTTGGAAAGAGAGGCGATGTTGGCATGGGAAGGAGAGGAGTCCATGGCTGCCATGGCTGCCATCGGTGACACTTCTCATTCCCAGCCAGCTGCCCTGCCAGACCCAGAAGGGGAGCCAGGCGGAAGCAACACAATGTCCCCACCAGCAGTCACAGTGGGCAGAGGTGTCTTGGCTGGTGGATGGGGCGGCTGAGGGAGGTCTAGGACTGGATTGTGAGCAACAACCCTACCTGGTATTCACCCCACTCTGAGGTGTCACTCAGTGCATTCTGCATACTCCAAACACCTATGGAAGATGGCCTTCTTCTCTGCTATGGCACCCCAATTATGGAACACCCTCCCCTTGATGGCCCAGTAGACACCAACATTCTTGATGTTCAGGCACCAAGTGAAAGCATGGGTGTTCATGAAAGCTCAATTGATTTTACTCATACCCTTTCATGCACATGGTTTTAATTCATTTTAAGTTATTTTAACCCTTTTAATCTGTCTTCTTGTTGAATTTCTGATATGTTTTTCGCTTTCTAAAATCATTTTAATTATTCACACTGTTTTAACTGGTCAGACTGGTTTCACTGTAACAGTCTCTGGATAGAGGATAAACTGGATAGATGGTGGGATAGAAATATTTTAATAATAAATAAATAAGTGGTAACCAGACTGCCACTTCTCCTATTCAATGAGCTCGTACAGGTGTATCACTGATTGGGCAATGGAGGCTCAGGATTTTGGAGCTCTCTGACTTGTCTAATTTGTTAGGGTTTTGCTAAACCAGGCATAGTTAAAAGGCAACCCCTGCACCAAGAGACAGAGTGGTGTGGCAGTCTGAGTGTCGAACTAGGATTCCAGGAGACCAAATCCTCACTCAGCCATGGAAATCCACTGGGTAACCTTGACCAATGAAATGAGTCTATCACACATCTTAAAAACCCGTTTTATCTCTCCCAAATTTAAATCTAATTCGGGCTGCATCCAAGTCCTATCACATGGCTTTTGTTGCCAAATCCGCCAGCAGAGTATAGCCTGGATGCACCCTGGGTCCCAAAATGTGCTCCGGCGGCCATTTTTCAAAGCCAGAAAATCACGTCTATGAAAAATGGCCACCAGGGTGCATTTGGGACCTGGGCTGCATTTGGGCTGTACTCTGCTGGCAGATTTGATGACAAAAGCCATGCGATATGACCCAGATGCAGCCCAAATTAGACTTCAATTTGGGAAAGGAAAAACGAGTTTTTAAGATGTGCAATAATCTCCAAAGTTACAATCTCTCAGCCTCAGAGAAAGGTGAAGATAAACCTACTCTGAACAAATCTGGCCAAGAAATTTTAATGATTGCATCACCATAAAATGGAGGTAAAATTAAAGGCACATAACAAACTCCTGGGTCAGATGTTTTCCCACACACACAATCCCAATCAATCTAGCCTCTTACTTATAAGAAATAGATGTTCTACTATTTCATTTATTTTGCTCTTTCATTTCTCACATTGTGCCAGTTTCTCAAAACAGATTTCTAAAGGCTAGAATATTTGGCCATATCTGCTTTGGAACTGAACAGAATAAAATCAAAACATCTCCTTATTTTAACTTTTCCACTTCAAAGAGAATGTGTTGTTGAGTGGGAAAGACAGATCTGGAAATGTGAGGACAAGTTTCCCAGACTGGGTGATTGATGATGAAGACGTGGAAAGTTGATAACATTCACAAAACAAAAAATTGAGAAAGATAAAGAACTGGATTAAAATCTGCCTGAAACAATATTAATGGGTATTAACTAAGGCAGACTGAATACACATCAGCACAAAGTTTTCTGCTGTCAGAAAAGATTATCGTCACACGGATCTGCACCTGTTGGAGGTGCATCCTGGTGCAGCATGCTAATGGCACAGAGTCAAATGTTCTTTAAGTTCAATGTTTACCTCAAAAGGTCAAATAAAACCTCTTACTGTCCCCCTTTTCCATGGCTATTCACAACTTTCCACAGCTCCTGGTGCCTCACTAAGATGCATCTGCCATTGCTTTGGCAGCTTTACTTTTCTTTTTCTTCTCTGTTTCATGCCTTGCCAGGTGATCCCAGTCAGTCAGGAATCAGATACTAAATGTTGTGATGTCACCACACTATGTAGCCAATAAGATTTAGCTATGTCCTGATGTTGCTAAATCAAATATCATTAAATATAAAAGACATGTCATTAAAGATGTATCATTAAAAACCAAAGTCAGAATCATCCATGCCATCATATTTCCAATTTCTGTGTACAATGAAAGGAAAAGACAGGAAGAGAATCAAATCATTTTAACTGTGGTGCTGGAAGAGAGTTCTGCCATTAGCCATAGACTGGTAAAAAGACAAATGAATGGGTCTTACAGCAAATGAAGCCTGCAGTCTCACTAGAAATGAAGATGATTAAACTTGGGATGTTGCATTTTGGACATATTGTATGATGACGTGGCTCATTGGAAAGGATAATGGTAAAGTGGAAGACAGGAAAAAGAAAAAAAAAGAGGAAGACCACACTACAGGTGGATTGATTCCAGTAAGGAGTTTGCAAGAGCAGAGCAGCTGATGACCAGGAATCTTGAAGGTCTCTCATTCATAGGGTCACCAGAAGTTAAAGTTGACAAGGACAAGTAACAATAGTCAATGTGCTGATGTCATTAAAGGCAAATGCAACTCTTCAGAGTCAGGATAGTGATTCCTCTTCTGTAGTCATGGAAAACATTTGTGCATCCAGTGGGATGCCCAAGTGCTGAGAAAACTACTTTAGTTTCATGATTTGTGGGGAGAGCTTTTTAAAGCAAAGCCAGTAAATATACACTTCACCCTCCCCCATTTCTTAAATAGGGGAGCTAGGATGAGTCTCTGAGCTTCGTGTATTCCATAGGCCACATGAACTGGAGATCTCAGATAATCAAGGATCATTCTGGGCTCCCTAATAGTCCATAAACTTGTAAAAGGGAGATTAATTTTTATTCTGTAATTTATGTAATGTGTGTGTGTGTATTATTTATGTATTTATTTATGTGAATGTAAGAGCCCTTTCCTTTTAACTCACTGATGGCTAAATGTGCTGCTAGAGGTGCAACTGCAGCATAGTCAAATTATATTCTAGACAAGTCAGTGGAATCAACTTAGGGCTTTTGCAGACTGCCAGAAATAGTGCAAACTGAGTCCACTTTAAGGGTTAGGGTTAGGGAATCATGGGAACTGTATTTTATTGTGGTACCAGAGCTCTCTGACAGAGAAGGCTCAATGTCTCAGAAAAAAAAAAACACAATTCCCATGACTCCCTAGCACTAACCCTAACCCTTAAAGTGGACTCAATTTGCACTATTTCTGGCAGTCTGCAAAGGCCCTTTGTACCACAGTATCGATTAGCCATATTTGAAAAAGCATTGGAGTCCAAAAAGAATTAAGATTTACAAGATCTGATTAGGAATGACTAGAGAACTCGGTCACTAGCCAGTCACTGCCATTTTACACATTCCTTGAAACGGATCCTGTCATATTCAGTTTCTTTAGATGTAAATTAAGCCGGGGGGGGGGGGGGAGAAAAACAAGGACAGATGGGTGGGCTGGTGGTTTACACATGTGCCAAAACTAGGTATAGGCAGAGACACGGGCAAGTCAAGGAACAGGGCCTGGTGAGCTTGTCCTGCCTTTTAAATTTCCACAGGGAAACAATTGGTTTCCTTTAGGAGCTATATTGCTCTCTTTGAAAACCACACATTTACAGAAATATCTTTTCCCTCTTTTTAAAAGAAAAATAATACAGAAGGGGAAAAATTAATATTGAAGAAAGGGAAAACATTCCCCAGAAGAGTATTGTTTATTCAGTAAACATTATTGTAACTTTCCAGGTCAATTATATCATCACTAAAAATTCACCATACAAATGCTGTTGGTTAAGAGCCTTAATGTTCCCATTTTATAAGCAGCTTACTGGGGGAAGGGAGGATGGAGGAAGAAGTAAATTAAAGGGGGGGATGTAAAGATAGCTACATACCTAACACAGAATATAAACAAACATACAATAACAAGCAAATCCATGATGAATACAGAGAGCGAAGGGACTGGTAGCTAACTGGCACACATTTAGATGTAACAGAAAGAACCTCCAGATATTCCATTTTCCTCAGCCTAGTCAGAGCACCATCTGGAACAGTCTTGCTGATTTTCCCATCTCTCTGCCCTAAGAAGAAAAAATACAGGGACACTCCCTTACTTTATCCCTTCTCCAGATGGTGTTTGTTCCTTGCACATGCCTAAAATATGCCAAGCTCCACATCTTTTTAAATTCTGCAACTATTTATGTATGAACAACAAAATATGTAATACCCATATTCCACAGTGTTAACAGCATGTTCTATGTTTCCAGATGCATTTTTTTTGACATTTTTACTATCAGTGGAGCAGCCTGAAATTGTTCTTTTGTTCCATGTACTGCCATCAGTGTATTCGTATTGAGATTTCTGAAGGGAATCTTACAGACTGCTTGAGTTTTACAATCAAAGGTGGCACTTCTTTATCTACTCAAATATTTTCACATACAAAAAAGTTGTGTTGCTGAAAGTAATGACATGAGTTGTGGTTTGAAGTGGAATAAGAGGTGAGAGTTGCTTAACGCAGTGCTATTAAAAGTGATGGTCCAAAGAGGGGACCCAGCCAGCCCATGGTGTGTTTTCAGGAAAGAAAGGAACAAATATAGCCAATTGGCACAAATATGGTACAGTCCCTGGCACGTTAAGAAAAAAAAAGTTGGTCCCTAATATCAGATAATTTGAGAAGTGCTGGTTTAACTAGATAGAGACTGCAAGGGCTATCTAGTTCAACTTCTCTGCCATTTAGGAAAGCACACCTAAAGCAATCCCCCCAAAAGAGCCACCCAACCTCTGTTTGAAGAATGTTCTTCCTAATTGAATCTCTCTTTTTTTGTAACTTGAAACCATTGGTTCCCATTCTAGTCTCTAGAGCAGCAGAAAACAAACTCATTCAATTATCTAAATGCCGTCCTTTCAGATATGTAAAGGTTGCTACCATGTTATCAGTCTTCTACAAGCTGGACATGCCCAGCTCCCTAGGTTAATGGTTAAAACATACAGAGGATCAGCATTAAGATGCAAGTGAACTACCAATCCTGTGATAGGTTCACCTTAGGGTCACCATAAATCAGAAATGACTTGAAGACATACAACAACAAATTTTGTGCAGAATGGTCTGTTAAGTCACTGATATACTCCATATTCAGAAGGTTGTAGAACAGGGGTAGGCAACCTAAGGCCCAGGGGCCGGATGTGGCCCCCTGAGGTCTTTGGACCGGCCCCAGGCCGGTCCTGCCGCTGCCGCCGCCGCCGCTGCCACCTGCCACCCCCCGCCATGATGATATTGATTATTGTTGTTATTACTTGTTCTTGGGGGTTTCTTGGCAAAATCTCCACAGGGGTTTTGCCATGGCTTTTCTGGGGCTGAGAGAGTGTGCATGCATATTTTTTTATTTTTTTATTTTAATTTTTATTTATATTTATTTATTTATTTATTTTTGGTGCTTCGGCCCCCCAATTGTCTGAGGGACAGCAACCCGGCCCCCGGCTCAAAAAGGTTGCCTACCCCTGTAGAATCTGTTATAAAACCTGAGTAAGAGGGCTCCAGAACAAGGACATATTAATTTCAAGGAAATAACATGAGCTAGACAATAGAATGCTCCCATCTCCTTCACTAGCTCTGGAAAGCAAATAAACATAAATCAATTGCAGAAGGATTTTTTTAAATTCCATTTGATACTTTGAGTTATGTTAGTTACTAAATTAACATGATAATTTTTTAATCCTGTCATGATCATTTGATATATTTTTGGTTTTATAATTAAGCAACTTCAAAATTGACCAATTATTTGTTTTACAATATTATGAAATATTGGTTTTAGATATATTTAAATTCTTTTGACAAAGTGTGAAATCTGCCATCTTTTTTCTTTTAAAACTAGCTACTTTCCTCATGTTTTCCAAGTATGAATACACCATTATATAGTTAATATATAGCTTTTCATGTGTTGTTACACATATGAGTACATAAGCTTGATTTCAGACTGACAACTGGTAATTTTGTGATCACTGAAAGAAGCATTCTTATACAGGATGCAGATATGCATTTGTGTACCTGTTCCTTCAGGTTGCCTATTGACTTATGGCAGCTCCATGAAATTTCACTGGGCTTTCTTAGACAATGTATGCTTGGAGGAATTTGTCATTGTCTTCCTACTTTCTACAAAATGCTGAGCAGAGATGGCTTATGTAAAATGATAGAACTTCTATATCACAAGGAACAGAAGGCATGTTTCCAGTTTCCACCCACCCTTCCCTGCCATCTCTAGCACTTGCCAGCATCATGTTCAATGCCATTCCAGAGAGATCCCCGATACTCAGAAGTGCCTTTCTGTGAGTTGCAGTGGCCTTTAGTCAAAAAGGAATGGCAGAAACTCCCATTCTTCACTCATTCTCTGAATCCCACTCCATTCTCTCTCCTCCCCCACTCCATTCTCTTTTCTTTGTTTTTTATATATTTATTTGATTTATATTCTGCCTTTTTCTCACTAATTGGAATGCAAGGTGACTCAAAAGTTGAACTAAAACTTTTTAAAAAAATACTCATGAAACCACAAAATAGTAATGTTAGAACAAAATTAAATAAATGTTAGTATTAAAACATGATTAGATTAAAATAATTAAAATCACAGCATTAAAAAATACAGATAGGCGTTTTCCTCAGCAATCCATCAGTTGCCAAAAGCCTGCTTAATTAAAGCATCCAAGGAGACTCTTTCTTGCTTCTCCATCCAATGTGCCTGTAATACAGTTTCCATGTGTAACTGAGCAGGAGTTTCTCATTACCTGGATAATACCCAACCATTAAAGCAAGGGAGGAATACAGGCCGCAGGCCACATGCAGCCTGCCAGATCCAAATGTGCACCTTGGCGACACTCTCACAACTACCTACCCCTCTTCTTCCACTCCCTTGCCATAGTTCCTGCTGAGTTTTCCCACAGCCCATCCACTTTCAGTCCCTGCCAGCAACCTTGTCAGTCCCTCCAAATGCTCCCACCCCTCCTTCCATCCCCTCTTGTTTGAATCCTCGGTTTAAATCCCCTTTGTGCAACCCCCTTCAACAGCTTTAGATACTCTTTGCTCAGCCCCCTTCAACAGAAGTCTTGTTCATCCCTCTAACTCTCCTACCCCTGCTTCCTGAAAAGATAATCAATCAGGATGTAATGGGCTGAATGAGAAAAAAACAAATTGAAGATGAATCCAGAGAAGACAAAGGTGCTTACTGTCAAGGGACCCAACCTATGTCTGGAGGTATGTCAACCAGTCCTGGATGGGGTTACACTTCCCCTAAAAGACTATGTTGCAGCTTGGGAGCCATTGCTCTGAATGACAGCTCAAGATAGCTGCGATGGCCAGACAGTCCTTATTATCCGCTTCAGCTGTTACCTCAGCTGTGCCCTTTCTTAGAACTGGAGGACTTAAAGATGGTGGTGCATGCACCAGTAACCTCAAGGCTGGACTTTTGCAATGCACTGTACATTGGGCTACCTCTGCACCAAGTTCAGAAACTTCAATTAGTTCAAAGCATGGCAGCCAGATTGGTTACTGGCACACCCAGAAGATGGATCCCACATCATATCACACCAATATTAAAATCACTCCACTGGCTGCCAGTTAGTTTCTATGCAAGGTACAAAGTGTTGGTTATCACCTTTAAAGTCCTATGTGGTTTGGGCCCAGGTTATCTACATGTAATCTGCCCTGCACATTCAGGTCCTCTGGGGGACATTTAATCGGGTCAGCCAGGACTAGGTCGGTAACTGTCATCCAGAGGACTTTTTCTTCTGTTACCCCTAGACTGTGGAATGACCTGCTGGAAGAGATTCGAAAACTGAATACGCTGTCCAAATTTAAAAGAGCATTAAAAACCAGTGTGTCCCAGCAGGCCTATCTGATGATTTTAAATGGTAAATTTTAAATGATGAATTTTAAAATGTGGATTGTTTTTAATATGTATAGGTCTTGTTAATTATTTTAAATTAATGTGTGCTTTTAACTGATGCTGTGGTTTTAACTGATGTTGTTTATTTGTTGGTCTATTGTTGTTCCCTGCCTTGATACATGTGGAGAGGAAGGTAAGAAATTATTAATGTTATTATTATTATTATTATTATTATTATTATTATTATTATTACTACTACTACCAATTAATGTTGTTATTATTATTATTATTATTATTATTATTATTATTATTATTTGTTACTACTACTACCAAGTAGCTGCACAGCAGATGCTCATCCCTGCATTAAAGAGATAAGACCTCCATTCCTTATTTCACCTAGAAAGCCTGAGTGGTGGCAGTGCTCCGTCTGTGTATCATTTGGATCAACAAAAAGTAGCTTTATTACAGGCATCATGCAGCTCCCAGGCCTATTTTTGTGGACTCCCAACTCCTCAGGGGGTCAAAAATGCTCCAAAATGCCCCCAAAGCCCTCTACAGGGTGTGGGGAAACATTTCCAAGTTGTTTGCCCCCCAAGAGTCAAAATCTGGGGTATTGGGGGTCAAAAAGTTGGGTTTTTTTGTGGGTAAGGCATTTGGGGGTTGTGGCCCTCCAAGGTTTCCTAGAGGGCTAATGCGTCTCCCTGTTCATTCCACTCCTATAAGGAGATTTTTGTGGCCTCTACAACACGAAGACAAACTCTTGTTTTAATCAGTGTGTCGTTATATTAGTAGAAATAAACACACACACACACACACACTTTCTTTCTTTCTTTTTTACAAAGTGAAAGTGTTTTTCTATGGCTAGTGAAGCCTGAATGGGGCCAAAAATGAGGGACTCGAAAAGGTTCGCCAGCCCCTCTGATGTTTCTTACCTGAGTCAAACCATTATAGGAACGACATTAAAGGTTTTTCTTCAGCAACCAGTCAGTTGCTAAAAGCCTGCTAAGTAAAACATCTTTATGAGTCAGTACTTGGACAAGAGGAAGGTAAACAGCCTGGCCTCCCTGGGCCAGAGAGTCCCATAGTTTTAAAATGTTACAAAAGGACAGTATACAGGTAGTTCAGTTATTTACTTCCTTAATTCTGTATTTTTACTGCAAAGGATAAGATTTTTTCATCCACATGTGACAAAATAAGTGGGCTAAAATGGACCTTAACTTGGGTGTATGTGTGTGTGCACCATTTACTATTCTCCCCCAGGCATCAAACCATCTTTGGCCAGGCCTGTAAAATTCAGCACAACTGAGCTCTGCTGATATACTCAACACCGAGTATTCTTCAGCCAGTACCATTCTATTGACTAGAGGCCCAGAAAAGCTACTCCTTCACAGATGCATTCCAATTTTATTCCTCTTTGTTCCAGGGCAGAAGCCATTGCTCTTGCTGTCCTGGCTTTGACACCCATTGCCAGGTGGTGTCTGCTACCACAACTCCCTCTACACCTTGATGCTTGTTCTAGTTCTCAAGAAAGGGAATCATATCATAGTTTGTTCACATTGCCTCTGCCAACTTGAAAGGAACTAAGAGAGGATGGAGTTGTACATTTCTAAAAAGGCTGCTGTGTTGGCCGTCTCTTAGATTGGAGAAGTCGAACAAAGAAAGGAGGCCGAGGCTACCTTACCTTTCACAGCTGACTAGAAAAGGAAGAGTCTGAATGTGTAGCTTTTCTCTCCCCTGACTGACAAACTGCACTTGCCAAAAGTCCCTCTTGCACAGGGGAAAAAAAGTAGTCCTGTCTTGCTTTTGTGTCTGGTAAGGCTGGTAGGGCTGAAAAGGCACTCTGGTAGCTAAGGCTGTTAATGAAGGTATTGTGCTTGTATGTAATATGCAGAGAAAGGGCTCTCCTTTCTTGACCAGAGCCAATAGCTATTCACTCTGAGTGGCCAAATTGAGAGCTATCCTCCTGTATTAAAGGGCAGCAGATATTTCTGTTCTCTGTGCGCGAAGAGATTTTGGCTAACTTCTGCATCTTCCTGCCCATTTTGTGCTAGCCAATAATCACACAGTCTTGGAGAAACATATGTGAAGATCCACTCTTTCACCTGACTTTTTCTTTTCAAATGGCAGCCCTATGATCCCACTGCTTGGAGTTCTGTCCTAGAGCTAAGTCCCTCCCTTCTAAACTTTAGCCCTCACTGTCTCTTTCTTCTGGACTGTCAGGAACTGCCTTATTTAACACCTCCAGTCTACCATTTGATTGGCTGCTGCTAAGGCATGTTCTATTCTGCCTTTTCTCCACAGCAGAAGTGGGTGACTGGGCCAATTTCTTGCCTGGGGAAGGGTAATAATAATAATAATAATAATAATAATAATAATATCTATTTCTTATACCCCGCCTTTTGCCTTGGCAATCAAGGCGGCTTACAAGTACAAATACAGATTAAAAACATACATAAAACCGTAATACAGTACCCCTCTTAAAACTAAATACAATAATAAAAGCATAAAGATTAAAACAACATACGTTCTGGGACACCAATAGGAGTGTATAACAGAGATTATATTGGGGAGAAGCACAGTTCACGTGGAGTAGTCTATTCCAGGAAGGCCTGCCAGAAGAGATCCGCCTTGATAGCCTTTTTAAAGCTATCCAAGTTGGTTATTTGACGGATCTCTTCTAGCAAGGCTTTCCACAGTCTGGGAGCGGCGGCAGAAAACATGCTCTGGGAGGTTACTGCTAATCTAGTTTTTATCGGTTGCAATAAATTCCTCCCAGAGGACTTGAGGGTGAGGGGTGGATTATATGGGAGAAGGTTGGACCAAGCCATGTAGGGCTTTAAAGGTTATCACCAACACCTTATACTGTGATCGGAAACCAGTAGGCAGCCAGTGGAGAGATTTCAGAACAGGTATAATATGATCACTCTTAGATTTCCCAGTGATCAATCTGGCTGCCATGTTTTGTACTAACTGTAGTTTCCAGATAGGTATAAGAGTAGCCCCATGTAAAGTGCATTGCAGAAGTCGAATTGTGAGGTTATCAGCGCATGTACCACAGCTGTATGGGCTGTCCAAAATGCCCCACCCAAAAAAAATCACAGAAGAGGCTTCTGTCTGGGGTTTTCCCCAACCCTGAGTTATCTTTATTTTTAACACAAAGTAATTTCTTAAACATATAAATCATAAAAATACACATAAAAATAAAGTTATTATATCTGTTGCTATGCTGCTTCTAATGGAGACATATAAAAGTTACATTACTGACAATAAACAAACAATAAGCAATAAACATAATAAAAAATAAAAAGACTACCCCAATATTATTTGCTTTTACTACAATTCATCATTTATCAGTGAAACGCTTGCCTTATCTTTCCTCTTTCCCCACTCTAATTTTATTGTTTAAAAAACCATATAATTTTTACATCCTTCCCATAATACATATTATAAAGGATATAGACAACACAAACCTATTTAAATCACAAAAACGTAACATATACATACATCCTAATATTCTTCTAGAATGCATTCATGACTTATCTTCATACTTCTCATCTAATCTTGTTGAATTTGCTCCTTATTTTCAATGAAATCCATAATAATATATACCTTTACTTTTTGGTCTCTATTCTCTAATAATTCTTCCCCTATATCTCTTTTTCTTGACATATCCTTTATATCTTCTTGATCAATGTTCAAGTTGTACCCTAGGTGTAACTCCCAGCTATGGTCTGAGTGTCTCTAGACTTCACTGGATACAGTGCTGTTATTTCTATGGACCTTTCTTCAGGATCAGTAATTATCATACTTTGCAACCTCTGACTTCTCTCTATCCAGCCTTCCATTCCTGTCTTTCTAATAGCCTTCTATGATTCTTAAAAGTGTTTCAGTTCTTGTATGTTGGTGCACATCCTTGCAGATTTCTAAATAAAACACATTAGTTATGGAAACTGGAGTACTCTCTTCAGTTAGCACTGGTATACACAGGTGAGAAGATCCTCTCAGTTACCCTCTTCACAAACACTTCTGAGCTATAATTCCCCAGCTTTCAAGGAGACACTGGCATTGCAAGTGAGGACCCCAATGGCCTCCACTTTTTAGGGTAACCCATAGGTCTACATTTTATCAAGATATTGTTGTTGTTGTTGTTGTTGTTGTTGTTGTTGTACTCAGTTAAGATGATAAGGAGAGATATCCATGTAGGCAGAGGCCACACCTCTTTTTTTGTCCATGTAAGCTCTGGGAGACAAAAATTAATAAAGTTCAGGAAATAAAATGTAAACTCTGGTTCTGGTTTTCATCTGTGAAATGTTGGAGGGAGTAACACCCCCAGGTCAGAACAGGTGTACAAGCTGTCCAGTTGGAGGCCCTTTATGACAGAGGCCTTAAACATTGCCAATAAACTCAACACAACACTTTTAACATTAGTCTGAATGTGCAAGAATCAGCAGGTGAAGTTTTTCACAGTATGGAGATATCTAAATAGCAATTTGATGGTCCGGGCAGAGCTACAAAGGTAGGCTCAAACACTGGCACTCATGCTTCTCAGCAGGTAAAGGGGCTTCCATTTGGTAATGCACAAGCTGACCCTGAGGTCAACTAGTATCCATATGTTTTGAGTCCTCTCTCTGATCAAAAAGGTTTTATAGGATTCTGAAGCTGCCCCCAACACTTCACTATGTGGATGAAGGTGCACACCTGAGCAGCAATGGCTCCCCAATGCCACCTATATATACCACCAAAGTAAAAGTTCCTTATAGAGCTGCACTTTTCACTCAAACCCTAACTAAAGGCCTAAGCAGACTGCCAGAAATAGTGCACATTAAATTGAGGCACTGCCCTGGCTCAGTGCTAGGGAATCACATTATTGTAATTTTTTTTGTGAGACATTGAGCCTTCTCTGTCAGAGAGCTCTGGTGCCACAATAAATTACAGTTCCCATGATTCCCTAGCACTGAGCCAGGGCAGTGCCTCAATTTAATGTGCACTATTTCTGGCAGTCTGCTTAGGCCTAACACATAAATAATACTAGCTTTCACAATTCTGATACATTATAACCTTGAACACTAATTATAACTCATTCTCTAAACTGAACCAGTTTTAAAAACTTGGAGGTCATTCTTTGCTCATGTTACAGGTGGCACATGACCTCCTGGAGCCAATGCTAGCTCTTCACTGATTGATTAGGGGGATGTCTTTCTCTTCCCACTGGGCCAAGCACTCTGATTTAAGCCTCACCATATCTCTCTGAACCCGTCACAGTGTACAAATACCCGTAAAACAAACCTAGGGTGAAACCATGTCACGGGTTTCCTGGCAAGATTTGTTTGGACAGATTTTGCCTATGCCTTCCTCTGAAGCTGAGAGAGGGTGACTTGCCCAAGGTCACCCAGTGGATTTCCATGATTCAGTGGGGATTCACACTATGGTCTCAAGAGTTAGAGTCAAGCACTCAAACCACTACACCAGGCTGGTTTAGCTAGTCCTAATTCTCCCAAAGTGAAATAAATCAAGAAGTTCTAATACTGCAAGAATGCTTATTTTATTTATTTCATTTATTTGCTGCCTTTCTTCCTGTGTGCCACCCAAGGCTCACAAAAGAATCAGCTAAACATTTATTTTAAAAAACACAATTAAAATAATCCTACTAATAGAGTAAAAACAGTATAAAAGCATTAAAAACATACAAATGCTAAAAATAAAGCACCCTCCATAAAAAGCTTCCCTGCAAGTAATTACACATTAAAAGCAGGGAGGAGATTCACCTTAGCTTCTTGTGGAAGGGAGTTCCAGTGGGTGGACATTCTCCCATGACTTCACCAAATTAGCTTTTGATGGTGGCGTGACTGAGAGAAATCCATTCCCTGGTGATCTTAGAGTTCATGCAGGTTCATATGGGGAGATATGGGCTTTCAGATAAATTGTGTAGGGCTTTATAGGTAATGAAAAGCACTTTGAATTGTGCCTGGAAATGAGCTGGTAGGCAGTGAAGCTGTTTTAACAAGGGAGTTAACATGCTCCTTATAACTGGCCCCAGTTAGCATTCTGGCTGCAGCATTTTGGGCGTGCTGAAGCTTCTGAACAGTTTCCAGGATTCTTCTAACAGTTTGCTAATGAAAAACAGTAGGCTAATGAAAATTAACGCCGGTGAGAATGCTTGGAAAAGGGGGCTGGGGGAAGTGCTGTGGGAACTGGAGGTGGATGCTGGTTTTGGTGCCAAGGGTGTTGGGTGGGGTTTGGGGTTTTTAAGATATCATTTGACTGAAGAGGGGCAGTTCTGGCTTAAATGCTGACTGGTGAATTTCTCACTATGTGTTTTCAATAAAATTCTTGGCATTGAATTAACTTGCCCGACTTATTGATACACAGAGCTACTGAATTTGCTTTAGTCTGACAGGCAGCTCTACATAGAGTGTGTTACTGTAGTCCAAATAGGATGTATCAAGGCATGTGTTACAATAGACAGATCTCGCATGTTGAGGAACAAGTACAGCTGTGCACTAGCTTTGCCTGGCCACCACAGAAACCTGGACATCTAGGATCAGGGTTGAGTCCAGGAGAACAGCCAAGCTGTGAACCTCAGATATCAGGGGAGGTATAATCCCATTCAGTACCAGATGAATCCCTATTCCCTGACCTATTCCCTATTCAACTGACCAGGAGCACCTTTATCCCCCAACATTCCCCTTCCTTATTTCATACAGCTGAGATCCTCTACTTCTGGCAAATAAGTCAGTATCCAAGACTATAGACTGCAGGTCTTGTGCTAGTTCTGGATAATCCAGTGCCAGTTCCTCTTGGGTCCATGTTTCTTTCACTAAAGGCCTTTAGAGACTGGCCTAAAGGGCTGGCCTGAGGGTGGACTTGGGGCGGGGCAGCCGCACACCAGCCACTCCAACTCCACCTTGACACCATCCTGATGCCACATGCCCATCCGCATGGCACATGGCATCAGCATGCCCTCCTGGCACAGCGTGTACACATGCTGTGCCAAAAGGATTCAGAAGAGCTATGGTGCTAGCTCTTAGGGCAGCCTTTTGCCACCCCTAAAAGGAGTGGCAAAAGGGAGGATCAGGGCTGCGGCGTGTGGTTGCAACAGTCCCGATCCACCGCTCCCAGGGGCGACTCTGTGCTGCCCCAAAAGGTGGGTCTGTAAAGGCCCTAAAATAACATTGTTTAAAAAATGCCATACTGCAGTGAAGGTTAGTTTCAGTACTATGCAGCCTTCAGGAGATTTGGAAAGAAAAGCTCCACCACCTGTACAGCCCAATGGAAGAAGTTCTACCTCATGTCCCATAAGATAATAGTAGCTGTCCTTTTTCACATTTTACAGAAACAGGAAACAATTTTCTTTCAATCTCCCTGTATAGCTTTTTAATACACAAAAAAATGTTCTTATTCTATTCCCCTTGATATCCAAGCAGTTTTCTTGAACCTGCAGCTTTTAATGTAATCACACACTTCCTCAGCATAATCTAGGCCTGTATATTGCATACTTTGTTTAACAGAAAAAGGTAGCTGATTCTCATGTCACTACATTTTGACCTACGGTACTTTGTTGATACCCAATTGTGTGCCAAAATGAATATTCAAAGCTGTGCCTGGGGCTACAATTTAATGTCTCAAAACGGTAGTTGGGAAAGAAGACTTAGGAGGCGGGGGGAAAACCCTTGTTCTCTACACTGAGAAATCTAGTTTCTCTTCCAGAGTTTCTCTACAGGACAGTGTTCTCATAAGAGAAAAGTGGCTGGTCCCACAAAGGAATTTAAGTGACACCATGGACCTTATCAAACGCTGGCCACGAAGCGAAAGGTAAGTGAAAACTTACCGAAGTTAAGAGTAAATGCAGTTCTATACCGAAACTGCATTTGCCAGCATGCCAGACCCCGGAGAAGAGGAGAGCCAGTCCCTGGCCTTTTTTCCTTCTTTCCAGGGTCTCTCCTCCTCCTCCTCCTTCTCTCCTTTTTCTCCTTCTCCTTCTCCTTCTCCCGCGACGGCACCCACCTTCCCAGGGTCTCTCCTCCTCCTCCTCCTTCTCTCCTTTTTCTCCTTCTCCTTCTCCCGCGGCGGCACCCACCTTCCCAGGGTCTCTCCTCCTCCTCCTCCTCCTCCTTCTCTCCTTTTTCTCCTTCTCCTTCTCCTTCTCCCGCGGCGGCACCCACCTTCCCAGGGTCTCTCCTCCTCCCCCTCCTCCCCCTCCTCCTCCTCCTCCTCCTCCTCCTCTCCTTTTTCTCCTTCTCCCTCTCCTTCTCCTACAGCGGCACCCACCTTCCCAGGGTCTCTCCTCCTCCTCCCCCTCCTCTCCTTTTTCTCCTTCTCCTTCTCCTTCTCCCGCGGCGGCCCGAGCGTCGATCGCGGCGCTCCTTCTTCTCCGTCGGCTGGCTGCCTCTGCTTCTCTGAGGAGGGAAGGCTGGCGGAGGAGGAGGAGGCCAGTGCACAATGCTTCTGAAAGCTCCCTTTTACTTCCCCGAAAAACCGAATGTCAAAAGATCCCTTTTGACTTCGGATCACGGAAGCAAAAAACCTATTAGCTTTGGATTGCCTTTTGAAATGTGTAAACGCATGGGGGGGAAAACGTATTAGCTTTGGATTGCCTTTGGATATGTGTAAACGCACGGAAAAAAACAACGTATTAGCTTTGGATTGCCTTTGGATATGTGTAAACACACGGGGGAAAAACACGTATTAGCTTGGGATACCTTCTGCTTGGGACCCCCGTGTGATAAGGTCCATAGTCTGTTTCTCTCATGATCAGGTCAGGAGGGTAAAAGATGTTAGCTAGATTTATATCCAGTAGCATCAAATAGATGTGAAGAAAGATGGTCTTTTTAAAGGAGAAGGAGAAGGAGAAAAAGGAGAATAAATTTAAATACCACACAGTATGTGTAATGGTTTCAGTGCTGAATTAGAAGATTGGAAGACCAAGGTTCAAATCCCTGCTTAACCATGGATATCCCATTGGGTGATCTTGGGCAAATCATCTTCTTTCAGCCTCAGAAAGAAAGGGCAAACCTCCTCTGAACAAATTCTGCCAAGAAAACCCCATGATAGAGTTGCCTTATGGCAGGTGTAGGCAACCTTTCCCCTTTAAGGGCCGAGGGACTTCAGCTCCCAGAATCCCAGGAGCTATTGGCCAACATGGGACTATTGGCCAACATGGCTGAGGCTTGTGGGAGCTGAAGTCCCTCGGCCCTTAAAGGGGAAAGGTTGCCTACCCCTGCCTTATGGTCTCCATGAGTCAGAAATTATTTGAGGGCGCACAACTACAAAAACTACCATTTGGTCCATATCATCATTTTTTCCCTTAGCCCAGGGGTAGGCAACCTTTTTGAGCTGGGGGCCGGGTTGCTGTCCCTCAGACAATTGGGGGGCCGAAGCACCATAAATAAATAAATAAATAAAAATATATATTTTTAAAAAATTAAAAAAAATATGCATGCATACTCTCTCAGCCCCAGAAAAGCCATGGCAAAACCCCTGTGGAGATTTTGCCAAGAAAACCCCAAGAACAAGTAATAACAACAATAATCAATATCATCATGGAGGGCGGCAGTGAGGGGTGGTGGGGGGCAGCGGCGGCAGCAGCGGCAGGAATGGCCTGGGGCCGGTCCAAAGGCCTTGGGGGGCCACATCCGGCCCCCGGGCCTTAGGTTGCCTACCCCTGCCTTAGCCACTTGATATTGGGTATTCCTTGATATTTGCATATTTGGTATTTGTTACAGGGAAAATGTTCACCTTCAGGTTTGCTCATCATAGTTATCTCAAGCCAAAACATAATGCAAGGGGCCACAAACAACAACAACAACAAAAAACAGAGGCCTCCCACTGTTTTTAGACTTCAAAACATTTGACTTTGACCTTTGCCAATTTCCCTGGCTAGCTACCGTCTAAAATATTTTCAGATGTTCCATGTGTGACACTGGAATGCCTTTCCATTTTAGAACTTTCCAAAGGAAACGGAAGGGTTTGGTTCAGTTGGAGGTGGAATGATGCCTTATTTAGGTAGCCCACATCACTCGCTACATTTGTTTCATGACAATAGGGTACATCTTGTCTAATAAGGATATGATATCTTTTGAGAGTTATAGTTTTGTGGGAGCTATTCTGTAGGTGTTGGGGATAGGGGAACTAAACTCATGATATTTCCCTTCTGCTGTAGAGGATTTGGTAGATAGATCTGGTTTTACTTTACTCAGTACATTGAGGCATCCAATTGGGTCAAGAAAGCTTTCCTTATATCTGCTCCTGTATGGTTGCATAACTTTGGAGAAGAAAGGCAGGACCTCCACTTGGGGGTATGCCAGGGTTTATCTGTACAAAGGACCTGTATAGAGGTGAGGCTGATAGGGCCCCCACCTTCAGCACTTGGCAATAATGATTTTCTGCCTACAGCTATCCATGTTACAGGTAACCTTCTCTGACTGACAGGTCTGAGGCTGGTTACACTTAATGTGGTTTAGTAAAGTAAATCATGTAAATTATGGATATGTCACTTGAGAAGTGTGTGCTATGCAGCAGCAAGTAGTTATTGCAATTAGCAAGAAAACTGATGGAACCTGCAAAGCAGGTGAGTTGGTCATGTTTTATGTTGATTGCATAGAGATTCTTTTAATATCTCTAATACTGGTATATATGCCATTATTATTATTATTATTATTATTATTAAAATATGCATTAAGCCACAATATTTCATATGCAATGCATAGTAGAAAAAAGACCATTTCCTTACACACATCAGTTTTGCATTCAAAACCCTTAGGTTGTACATTAGGAGGTTTTTCTTGCCATCCATCACAGTAGGGAATATTCTTCACAGACTGATGACATTATTTTAATTATGCTGATGTTTCACAGTGCTCCCAGTATTACCTGAACAGAGTATTAATGCCCTGCAGAGGTAGTTATGCACAAGAAAACTGCAGAACTTAGAAAGGGGATCAGTGGAAAACAGATATATTTAGCGAGATTCCAAAGAAAAGAGTGTTGATTAGTAGTGATTAACTATACAAGTAGGGAAAATGCAGTGATTAGAGTTCAGAGAATTGATATCACAAAGCTGTGTTTTACATTTTGGGGAGCTGGATCTGCTTGATATGTGAGTTTATCTATGCCATTTATTTCCATTTTGAGTGCTTGCTTCTGTAAATGAAAAAAATCTGAAGGCAATGATTTTTATACCATACTTGTTTATATGAAATGTGATCTCTAAGTGAAAAAAATAGATTTTTCTCTTTTAGCCATTAATGTTCTGAGAGACATTAATGTTTCTAAAAATAATTTCCAAGGGGTAATGGCTTTTGCTTATTCATTACTCAGTCTTTAGCTGAAAGAATTCTAATGTTAATGTTATAGTTTGTGAGACATGCTGTTAAGTGTAAAATAACTAAATAAGCATAACTTAGTTTTCCTAGAATCTGGCTTCTACAGTAAGAAATCAGAGAATCAAAGAGTTGGAAAGCATCACAAGGGCCATATCACCTAACCCCCAGCTATTCAGGAATATTCAACTAAAGAACATCTGGAGAGATGGCAAAAATGTATAGCCTCAGTTCTTAATTTGACCTAAACATGATATACAGTTATACCTAATATGTCCCATAATAGCCTTGGGTTCTTATACAAGTATCTCAACTATCTCGCCCCTCCTTTTGTGTGGAAGGGAAATCAGCTTGTAGTTTGTAATAAGCCATGGTTCCTTGTGTGTGTATATATATATGCCTTGAAATCACCTGGCACAAGCATGGCTTGTCAGTTAAAACATCAGCTGAAAGCATAGTTGATCTTCCTTAAAACAAGAGTTTGTTTACCCATATCTTTAGGCAACACATAGTAACCGGAATTACCTGTATTGCAATGGTTACAATTAAGGCTCATAGTGCTGATACCTTTGCCTCTCTTTTCCCTTTGGACGTTATCACATGGGGGCAAATCTGCTGGTTAATCCACACAAAACCCAAACAGAAACTGGATTAGTGCCCCCTGTTTTCACATGACATCGCACAGAAACTGGACAGAAACTGGTGTTATCCGCGATCTTTTGAAATTCAGTTGTTTGGAGAAAATGCAAATGCACAATTAAGGTAATTTCGAATTTACCATAATATGATAGCCAAATGCGCTTTTGGAAGCATTTCCCTGCTTTTTCCATTGTTCCAGCGAGCATTCCTCTATATGCGCATGTGCAAGAAGCTCATTTCTAGTACATTTACGGGCTTTTCTCACTTGTGTGTGAACGTTAAATGCGCTTACTGTAAATTCGCAATTAAGGTAATTCCATTTGCGGAATCAAGGTTTATTTTCCGTTTATTTTCGGTTCCACTTTATTTTTGCTTTCTGGCCCACGTGTGATAACATCCTTTCTTTCTATTTTCAGAACATTAACATATCTGTGAAGTCTTCAGATACGGGGATGAGGATTCAGTGTACTGCAGCAGCAACAGCAGCAGCAGCAACAACAATATCCCAATATGCAAATAAATTTTATTTCTGTATACAAAATCCCCCATCTCTGCAAATAACTGCTTGTAATTCTATTACTGAATATAAGTACGATCATATGTTCCAACAGTCTCTGTTTACCAGCCATCTGATTTTTGGCCATCCTGTCATTGCCTAAAAATAGTATCTAACCCCTTCCCTCATTTTTGTATTTGTAGATAACACTGGGAATGGGGGAGGGATTGCTGTTAGTTTGCATGTATAAGAACTATAGTTGCTCAAGCTAGAGTCTGTATTGTTCAGTAGTTGTTGTTCATGTGCCTTCAGTAATTTCGAATTTATGGCCACCCTAAGGTGAACTCATCATGGAATTTTCTTGACAAGGATTTGTTCAGGGGAGGTTTGTCATTGCTTTCCCTTGAGACTGAGAGCATGCTACTTGCCCAGGATCAAGCTTGGAATCTCAAACCACTATACCACACTGGCTCTAGTGACTTCCAGCTTTCCAGATCCTTTAGGATTGCAGGAGAATGGTATGCAACTGGAAAGGTTCTGTCAAAATGACTCTTAAAAAATCATAAATGCTACTTTTGAAAATACCCAGAAACTGTTACTAATTGTACTGTTCCATTGTTTTTAAATGTAACATTTTTACACGAGTGTTTTCCCCAAAAGTAACTAGTTATGGAAACAATTTTACTTGTAACTCAGTACTTCTGAGCTGTATCGAAATCAATTAGCTTTGTACTTGTAATTGACAGAACTTGGAAATGTTATATTTTTGCATGACAGTTTCAGGGTATTATGGATATTGTTGTCTAACCCTGCCTCCCAACAAGTATGTCTAGTTCTTTTAATGAGGAAAGATTAGGAAGTGAGTGGTGATTATCATGCCAGGTACTTCAGCGTGACCCTGGGCTTATTAGAATATAATACAACAAGATGGAGAAAGTGTAGTTAAAGTCATTGAGGAGTTTTTTGTGGGTTTTTCGGGCTGTGTGGCCATCTTCTAGAAGAGTTTCTTTCTGACGTTTTGCCAGCATCTGTGGCTGGCCACAGATGCTGGCGAAACGTCAGAAAGAAACTCTTCTAGAAGATGGCCACACAACCCGAAAAACCCACAAAAAAGTATGGATGCCGGCCATGAAAGCCTATGACTTCTCACTGAGGAGTCTCTATTAATTTGACAGTTTCCCTCACACACACACACACACACACACACACACACACACACCCCACAAAGGCTGGCTAGTCAGAGTACTTCAGGGCTGGTCCACACTTCAAAAAAGGAATAAAGATCCATCAGTATGTGATTTTCACAAAAGTAAGGTTGTATTAACACGTGAAAGTGTGCTGTACCAAGGGTTGTGTGTGTGTGTGTGATTTCTAATGTTTTTATTAAGAGCAACAGATAGTTGTGGGTTATGTTGTGATATGCTTTTAATTTGATTCCAATTTATGGTGACCCTATTCTAGGGATATCTTGACAAGACATAGTCAGAGGAGGTCTGTCATTGCTTTCCTTTCATAAGCTGAGAGAGTATGACTTGACGAGGGTCACTCAGCAAGCTTCCATGGTTGAGTGGGGATTCAAACCTTTGTCTCCCACAGCTCTAGTCCAGGACTCAGACCACTACACCACATTGTCTCTGGCTAGATTATACTGATTATCAAATGATAAAAACTTGCTTCAGGAGGGGGCTGAGATGATTATGTGTCTATGCCCAGGTCTACAGTAGTACTGAAAAACCCCTGTATCTCTTATCTGGCCTGAACAACTCATTTTTATACACCCAGGTATGCATAGGCATCCATACATCAGGCATCTGAAAATATTCTAAACCAGATTTGAAATTGGTTGGTTTTTAAAAATGCTATCGATTATAGCATTCAAAATCCCAGGCAACTGGAAAAGGCTCTCAGAGAGGCTCACATATCAATGAAGATGATGACGACGATGACGACGATGACGACGATGATGATGACAATGATAATAATATAAGACAAAATACTTTCAGTCTTTGGCTTAAAATTGAAAAAGACTGCATGAACACAAAAGACAATGGCAAGGGGGAAGGAAAACAAGAAAACACAAGCACAAATTCTTCATGTTATGAAGTTTCTCTGCCCATTGGAGTGGTTGGCAGTTGAGAATGTGGCAAAGGCCAAGAGGCTTGGCTTCACAGGAGGCCTGATGCTGGACCAACTTTCTTTTTCTTAATCTTCCACAGAGTGGTGGAATTTCTGAAGGGAACCCAATCTATCCTCAAGTGGGTCCCCTGTAACATCTATTGCCCCTTCCCAACTCTCACTGATAAGCTTATTTCCACTTAGTGATGGTGACAGTTGTGGCTGGAGTGACATGATTTGTATCAGTAGCAGCAAGCCATCCACCATTTTAATTTATGCTCAATGCTCTGTCATACTGTTGCTCTCTGTCATTATTGGGAAATCAAAAGAAGAGAGCCAGCCATGATAGGCTATGGCTAAAGGACCTTGGCAGCAACCAAGGATGCCTTCTATTGATGTCATATCAACCTTTGGTTTAACTCTTTAACTGAAATGATGGCAAAAGTTGAAACTTGTGAAAACAAACTTTCATGAGTGAAATCCCCAGATTTCCCAGCCAGCATGGTCAATTGGGGATTCTGGAACCTGTAATCTGAAAAGTAGCTTTTAGAAGCTCTGCTTTTGCTTTTCCCTTTCACCTCCCTCCCTCCCTCTCTCTGTTTGTCATTCTGGATTCCAATGCCCCACTGTTGCCTCCCAGTGTTGAAATCTAGAAGCCTAGATTGTACAAGTCTCTTATTCTGTTAAAAGAGTACTGTTTTCAAAAATGCTATTCAATTCAGACTGCTCTCTCCTTTCTCACACCTTTGTAATTTTCCTGGCATTGGAGCCTTCATTTCCACAAAACCTTATCGCATACAGTGTTTGGCACTGCCGACCCAGTACCACCTCTTTTCATAATTGCTCTCTGTGTGTGTGTGTGCATATGTACACAACAGTAATACCTTTTAAAAAAACTTCCCGCCTTTTTTTCCTTGGGGGTGGCTCTCAGTCTAAACTAATTGCTGGCTGATGAAAGTGGGCAACTACTCCTATGTGTCTGATTTATCCTCATGCACTGATGTCTGAAGGAAGACTCACAGTGTTATTTTTTTTTTCAACTGTAAGACTCTTCTGGCTTTTCCTCTTATATTTACAGGTCTGGACGAATGAAAGAGAGAGAGTGAGAGAGCGAGAATGAGGGCACCATTAGCATAACGTGCCATTACAGAATAGCACTGTAGCAATAGAATGGGGCTGGAAAAGGAAGTGCGGGGGGGGGGGAGCCTTGGATCACTATGTTTTCCTCACCCAAGGCGCACCTACTAACTACTCAAAATTTGTGTAAAAGCACAGTTTATCTTTCACTCAGAAAAACATAGCACTACACAAGTGGGAATGGAAGTCATTAATGGATTTTTGCTCCAATAAAAAGAAGCACTTTTAAAAGTGTCCCAGAGGATGATAACAGAATAGGGACAGCATCATGCATTAAGCACCAACCAAAGGCACTATTATCCTGATGCAATTCTGATTTACCTGTCTCATGCAATAAGGCTTTAAATTTCAGTCTCTTTGGGAAAGAATTCTCTTTTACTGCACATGAAACATCTGTTCTGTTATACCCAGGCAGGGCAGCTATAAGTAATAATTAAACTTGGGGTCTGCCAAAAATGTTTTTTAAAAATCAAGATGACTTGCTACAAAAAAAAAACACCTTATTTCTTACCCACTGAAACATCCTAGAAAGCATTTTCAATCTATATGTACCTGTCCAGTTTGGAGTGAGAGGAGGGAAGATAAAGGAAGCTCAGTAAGTAACTTGGCCAATACACATTTAGATGTTGTGATGCTATAGAAAACTGGCCAATGAGAGATCTCTTTTGTGACTTTGCTTAGTATTGGCTCTGGAGACCTGGATGAGCATGGCATCTTTTTAAAAGGTAGAGTGTTTCAAAAAAATCTCATTCTAGAGCATAAACATCATTTGCTTCTCCCTCCCATTCAGAGTAGATTTGAAACTAGCTAACTGGACTCCTGGAAAAATGGAGCTTTTTGCTGCAATCTCTCCTGAAATAGAAAGAACTCATTTTTCAGGTAGGAATAAAATAGTTCAGTTTTTTTTTCTTGGAACTGCTCAGGATATTCCCTGAAAGAAAAATGTCATCTGTCTGTACAAATGAAACAACTGAGAAGTTGAGTGACTCTGTTACCACTCCAGGTAGTATCTAATGTTTAACTATCATCTGGAACACCAGTTCTGGACCTAGAGGAAAACACTGGAAGCTGCTTTACCTGATTATTAGTACCAGATTATTTATAATATATATATTCATATGTTGTCCAGAATTTTCTGCAGACCAGGATCCCAAACAAAAACTCTTTCTCATCACTTGCAACCTGATCCCTTAAACTGATCTTGTGATGCCAGTGATTCAACTAGGAGCCCTATGCATACAATGTATTCTGCCCCATCTTAACACTTCGGTCCCAAACACTAGATTCTAAGAGTGTGTAAAAACCCTCAAAACACCAAAAGTGATATACATTCTGCATGTCCACATGCTGCATCCCCACAAATCTTCAGTTAGTTATTTTCCTAAAATAGGGTAAGATATACTCTGATCATTTTACATTCTGGTCCTTTTAAATCTCTGTGCCATAGTTAGGCAGCCTTGACAGTCTTGTTCCACTCTGTATAAAGCTAATAAAACCCAACATTTTGAAAAGCAAACAAAACCTCTAGTTCACTTCTTATTAGTTTGTGTTAGGTCTTACAGGTGACTATGAGGTTGTTTGTACAAGGATCAGCCTTACTCTCCATAAGGAGGATCTTCCATTAAGGGAGTAACTTTTCATAGTTTTCTCCATAATTGCATATCCTCTCCTTTTCATTTTCTCCAAATCATTTAGATATACTTAGCCAGGACTACTCTAAAGCAAGTGCTGTACATTTAAATCCAGTGATATTTGTTTTAAATTTTTAAACTGCCAAGAGTCAATCTAGAAATGTCTAAGTTCCTAAAATGGATTGTTCTGACAACTAAAATATACCATATCTATATCTATTTATCTTTACCCCAAATATTTTTTTTATTCCATACTCTCCTGTATACCTTCATATTAAGCCTAGCACTGTTTGTTTACTGTTTCTGCTCTTCTGCCTTTTAATACTGGCCTGTCACAGGAATTTATCAGTTGATGCTTTTTCCTAATAGGAAAATAAACCAGAGGAAAATGCTTCATCTGCTTAATATCAGTGTGCTTGGTTGTATTAAAAGGTTGCTCTCCATATGTGTGTGGGAGCACTTCAAATTCATAAACATCTCTACGCATTCAATGCTGTCCCTAACAGTTACTTTTTGTTGTCGTTCTCACTATCACTAGGGATAGTAATATGTATTAACTGAGATGTTTCAATGTCTTCTCTTGGGAACAAACCATGAGTCCCAAGCCTCATTCCCACTATGATTTGAAGTGATTTGCTGATCGCTTTATATGTGTGTCATTCACACTGGAAACGGTTTCAGATGCGACTGCAATCGTTCGGACTTACTTTGAAGTGAGGCAAATGCCAAAAAAAAAAAAAATGCTCTTTATAAAGAGTAGTTTTTTTGGCGATTCTTTTGAAAAGAATCGATTAGCAAGTGGGAACGATGGACCTGAATCGCATTGCACTGGAGGGGAGGGACTAATGGCAGAGGGCTGGCAGAGGGTGTAACCCATCTCGCCCCTGGTTTTGGGGAAATTCACCCTTTTCACCCTCTCCTTTCTCAGAACCTGTCCTACATTCCAACCTTCTGTCCAGGAGGGATTCCAAAACGTCCTCCATTCTGAGCATAACTAGGAAGCATGAATTTATATGCTGTGTTTTTAGCTTGTGTATGTCTGTGTCTGAGATGTCCCCCATTTTTGCTGGCAGGTCCTTCATTTGGCAGTACCTTGCCCTCCTTTGCACTGAGCACATCCATCCAACCTGGCCCTGGGCTCCGGGGTCTCTTCAGAGGCCCCTTCCCTACCCACAGAAAAGCCAAATCCCAGCACATCCCCACCAAGACTGGCCCCTTGGCAAGGAGGAGGGCACTTGGAGGTTGCCGGCCCTGGCTTGAATGGCGGCGGTGGCAAGGAGAGGCACCTCTTGACCCAGGCCTATCAAACCCCCGAGGAGGCCTGACCAGCAAAGGATCCAGGGTTCAAATCCCTGTTTAGCTAGGGAAACCCCCTCTGTGAGCTCTGGGTTTCTATAAAATCCTATGCCGCAGTCCTAATAGCCACTTACCTGTGAATAAGTGACATTGCAATTTACATGTGAGTACAGAGCCAGGCTGATGTAGTACCTTGAGTGTTGGATTAGGACTCTGGAGACCAGGGTTTGAATCCCCACTGAGCCATGGAAACCCACTGGGTGACCTTTGGCAAGTCCCACTCTCTCAGTCTCAGAAGAGGGCAATGGCAAACCCTTCTCTGAAGAAACTGGCCAAGAAAACTCCATGATAGGGTTTCCTTAGGGTCATCCTCCTTTCCCAGGACCAGTCCTACATTCCAACCTTCTATCCAGGAGGACTACCAAAATGTCCTCCATTTTGAGCTTGACTAGGAAGCATGAATTTATATGCATGTTTTTAGCCTCTGTGTGTGTGCACGTGCGTGCACGTGCAATTTCCCCCATTTTTGTTGGCAGGTCCTCCACTTGAGTTGAAGATTTGGCTGGGAAAAGAAACTCAATCTTCTCTCTCTCTCTCTTTCTTTCTTTCTTCCTTTCTGTAGTCTCTCGTCTCTCTTTCTCCCCCTTCCCTCTGTCCCTTAGAGGCTCCTCAGTGGCCCAAATCCCTTGCCATTGGGCTCCCGGTGACTTCATGTGATGCCAGCCTTAAATGCGAATGCAAGGGCTCTGGCGCTAAAAGCACTCGTATATAAATGTCAATTCATGCTTCTTAGTCCTGCTCCAAATGGAGGACCCTTTGTAATTCCCCCTGGACAAAAGGTGCAAATGAAGGACGTGCCCTGGGAAAGGCGGATGACCTCTGGGCACCCTGACCTGGAGTCATTTCCCGAGTCTTTCCATTTGAATGATGGTTGTGAGAGTGGAGGAAAATACCAACAGGTGTGTGGAGAGGATGGAGCCCCAAACTTTTTAACTTGGGTCCAACCCCTTAACCAGGGTGACCCGATGTCCTCATCATCAAGGAGGACAAGGCTAACCCTTCTCTGTATATGCCTCATTCTTCCTCTTGTTGAAAGTGGCTGGGTGGTGGTGGCAGCGGAGAAAGTGAAGGCGGAGGAGGAAGAGGAGGACTGAGGTCTCCTACTGCTGCTCCTGTCGCTGCTGGACCTGCTCCTGCTGCCACCAAGGAGGAGGAGAGGAGCAGCATTGCCCCCTCCAAGGCACCCATGAGTGCTACAGAGACCTCCTCCTTTCCACTGATGATGCAATTTGATTGACAGTGGTGCAAATCAAGTAGGAATGACAATCGTGTCAAAAAAAAGACACAAATTCATGGAATAATGAAATAATGCACCTCCATAGTGAGAACTACGCATCGGCCTGAATCGATTCAGAGACCCAGTGTTAATGCGACTCACAAAGCGATTTAAATGCAAATGGGAATAAGCCCCAAGTTTCTCTCTCCATCCCTCCTTTTTTCTTTTTAAATTATACACAAATAAATGTGGAAGACTCAAAATTTGTATATTTGAAAAAAAACCACCAAAAGTATTATTATTATTTTTCGTGTAGTGTAGTGACAACAGTAATGAAGACCTTGAATCATCTAGAGTGCCAAATCATAACTGCTGGCATTGGAAGAAGTCTTAAATATGTTATCTTGCATTAATAACCCCAGCATGTATCAGTTGATTATATGATAACAATATAAACATGTATCATACTTAGACAGACTTCAGCTCTGTGCTCCAGATCATGTGCAGCAGTCACCTGGGTATCAGACAGGGGTGCAGCAGGTTGTCTGGGTATAATTTAGGGAGATTTTTGGAAAAAAGAGAAGAGCCAGCCCTAACACTAGGTAGAGTGAGGTAGTTGCCTCAGACAGAGAACTGAGGGACAGGGAAGGGACAGACCTAGGGTGTATCCACACTGTGGAAATAAAGCAGTTTAACACCAGTTTAACTACTGTGACTCTATTTTACAGAAACATGGGATTTGGAGTTTGGTGAGGCAGCAAAGCACTCTAGCAGACCAGAATTAATACCTTGTCAAACAACAAATCCCAGAATTCCACAGGATGGAGCCATGGCAGTTAAAGTGGTTTCAAACTGTTTTATTTCTGCAGTGTGGATACATCCTCAGATACCTAGGAAAAGTACAGTGGAGTGTACTTTCCTGTTGCCAGTTGAGAAATAAGATTAAAGTGCTAGTCTAGTTGATTTTCATATATGTAAAGAGGAGCGCTGTTGTGCCATCTTGTCTGGAAACCATCTTGGGCTGGCCCTGAGCCCAAACTACCTGGTGGAATTGTTGTGAAGGGCATACAAAACACCATGGCTTGGGGGAAGTCTTATCATGTGTCTGGTGGCAATGGCAGGCAGCACCATGACCAGCAATTGAAAGAATTTAGGATTTGGCTTATGTTCTAGAATTTTAGCATACTTAAAATATCTAGGATAGTGGACACCCAACTTGGATAGCCAGGTTGGACTTCAGTTCTTAGAATCCTTGACCATTGGCTGGATTGGATGGGGATTCAAGAACCTAAAGCCCAACAACATCTGGGGACACAAGTTTGGGAACAACTCTTTTAGGAATTACTAAAATTATTCCTAGACCCCAGAGTCAGGGGACAGGCAGTTTTCTATTTCACTTGAGGTCTCCCCACCCACCCTTAATATATCTTTGGATCCATCAAGCTACATCCTATAGCTACCAGTCACAGGCAAGCTTTGTATCACTCTCTCCTATCCACGTGCCATTTCCACCACCCAGCCTATGCTGTACCAGGAACCACCTCTATCTTAGGGACCACTGTAAGGTCCAGAACCCTAGGAGAACTGGTAGGTCTCCCATGACCCTGATGCAATGACCATCTCTGTGGGAAACTGTTGTACTTGCCAAAGACAACAAGAGGAGTAATAGTAGGAGAAAATGTCCTTTTTTTGCAGTTTGCTGTTAGAGGTTTAAAGTGCTAGTAAATAGTAGTTCTGCCAAAATGGGAGTGTTTGGTAGATAAATTGAGCCTGGGCAGTTTGTCTGTTTCATAAACCATGACAGGATACAGCACATCTGCCACTTTACAAAGGACCTCACCTTTTCTCTGTTTCAAAGATTGGTGGTCTAAGTCCAGTTTTAAAATTAAGATCCAGGAGAAGCTACAGCAGAAAGTAAAAGGTCGTGAGTTTGCCCACCAACAGTTAGCATCTGGATAGCATCCTGCAGAAGCACTATTTATGGTCTTTCCCACTATGGGAGATGTACTGCATTTCTAGCTGAATTATAGTACATAATTGTTTCTAAATGTGTGCCTATACTATGCAGATTTCATGCAAATCTCTGTCCTCTTTTGCCCTCTCCTTTGGCAATGTTAAGTGGCTGTTCTATTAGAGAGGCCTTTGGCTGTGAACTAATGAATCAGTAACTTTCACAGAAAATGGAAGGTAGAGTGATAGGAAAAGAAACATGTCAGCAGAGAAGGGCATGTAAGGAAAGAATGACAACCACCTGTGGAGAATCTATCTGTCCCTCCTTACATGAAGAGAACATTACAGGAGGAGGTTCTATTTTTTGCTTTCAGTGTTTATCTGTTTCAGTGTTTTTGGAGACAAGCATCCCAGCAGGCATCCTCTACTGCCATCAGTTACAAAGAAATTGTAGTGTATTTTCCCCCTTTGGGTTTTGACACAGTATGTCTACTCAGGACACCTGGTATTGTCAAGGCAGGGTGAGGTAAAGTCCTTCCAGTAAATATCAATTTGAACACATTTTTGGCTTCATTTCTAAATGCAAGTACATTACTATAGCTATATCCTATGGAACTTTGTTGCCATATTTATTTTAATGTGGGCAGCTGGTGTGTGTGTGTATGTCTCTGTCTGTGTTGACATATTTCCCAGTTCTGAAAACTGGCAAAAAGAGAAAAGGGGGGAGGAAGGAGAAAAAAGAGGCTAGATAGCTACCTAGATGTAACTGTCTGCATGATAGGGATGATCTCCCCACCTTTCACAAAATAAACAAAAAACTAAAACAACCCCCCATTTGTTCTTTACAAGCTGTTTTTAATTGTCAAGCAGATTCAAGAAAGAGATATTCTTTGTCTATGACTTTATTGCACAAATTGTCACAAAGTCATAGAATAGTCACAAACAAAAAGCTGCATACATTTCCAAAAGTTTGGATACTCCACATATCTTCCACAGTTAACAAAGCCTCTGACTTTTTACAGTCTTTTATATCTCCAGACACCCCTTTTCTCTTCATTCTCTGTCTAGACATCCCATGCGCGATATGAAGCGGTATATAAATGAAGCTGCTTTTGCTTTTAGTGGGAAGGCTTTTTTTTTTTTTTTTAAAGGAGCACCACCATTGGGAGGATCGTGAAGGAAGGCTTGAGGAACATAGACTTTCAGTGTCAGATTGCAGCAGCATATCTGCAGGAAACAATGCAATGAAGCTTGAGCTGAAAAGGATGGGATGCTACTGTAGCTGGCTGTGTCTGCTTACAAGAGGCAAGGAAAATAGCAGCTTCCTTTGGGATCCTTTACAAAGCATGTATGAACAACAAAACATAACTGCATCTCACCCATGTGTCAAAGAAACAAGTTTAGCCACCAAAATGGAAAGAAGAACCAAAATGACTAGTGAAAGAAAAAGGTATTCTTGGATGCATTTTGGAGGAAGCCTTTATTTGGTCTCTAGATGGTTCAAAATCTTTTTTGCTTACTTTGCAAGGTTTACCTGACCTGGTTGTTTCATTTCACATGTTCATGTTGTTAGTTTTGAATAAAAAATAAGAAATGTTGCTAAAACATGTTGAACTCCTCTTTTTTGTTTTGTAGGAAACTATCCTGATTATTTCTATGCTATTTCTGTCATTTGTACCAAATTTTTGTTTGTAAAGAAGTGATGCTTAGGAACACACTGACTTCATTAAATGAGCCATATCTGTATTTGCCCCTCTCCTCAAGAAAGCTGTATTAAGTCATACTGAAATATTGAGAGCTTGAGCAATATCAGGCTTGACAGCATTACCAAAATTATTCATATTATATTCATATTATTTTAACCAGAGGGACAATTGAAATGGAAAGCTTTTATGGGCGAGTGTTTCTCGTAATCTGAGGTGCTAAAATATAGCTTGTGGAAGTCCAGTACTGACCCCCATGCCCAGGAATAAAGGCGTAAACAAGTTTGTGTGAGCTATAAGGAATGCATTTACTAAAACAGACTGGAATAATGAACATACCATGTTTAAGTAAATCTTGAGAGCCTCCTTAACTAGAGAGCTTATAACTCCACTAAATAAGCTGATTTACCTTTGCCGGCTTCAATTTTCTTCTAGATTACCCCCAGATGTTATCATACGTAAATCACATGATTTAGCCGCAATGCCATCGGCCAGGTCAGACTCTGGTCAAAGCCATGTTTAGCCACCAAATTTTAGAAGTTGAAAACTTCCAACTGCGAAAAGTGGCAGCTGAGTGCGGCTTTGGCCCAAGTCTGACCTGGCCAGTGGCATTGCAGCTAAATCAGCAGCGATTTATATATGATAACATCCAGAGGTATACCAGAAGAAGACTGAAGCTGGCAAAGGTAAGCTGGCTTATTTAGTAGAGCACTAAACTCCTGAAAGAGAGCTGGTCTGGATTTATCTACAGTCTTTGTAACTGCTAATAGGGAACAAAGTAAGGCTGAGGAAACTGTAGCCTGTAGGCAGCGTATGTCATCCAGGGCCTTTTTTTTGGTAACCCCTAGGAACCTCTAAGATCCAAAAGAATTTTGGAAATGATTTCTGGGGATTTCCCCCCTCCAAATGCCCTCTAGTGGACTAGTTTTGCCTCCCCCCTTGTTCCTTGGTCATTTAAGACTCAATGGAGGCCATTTTCTCCTAATAGGAAGTATCCCAGAAATTGACATCCAGTTCAATTCCTGTTATAGAAAGAGCCTCTTGTGTGTGTGTGTGTGGGGGGGGGGACATGTCGTAGTTGCCCCATTGTTCCTAGAGGGCATTTGGAAACAAGCAAACAAACAAAAACAACTTTTTTGTTTTGTTTTGTTTTTTACAGGAGGGCCGCAGTGGGGTTGCAGCCCTCCAAGGTTTCATGGGCAGCAATGAAGCCCCAAAAGTGGCCACATGCAGAGAAAAGTAAATCAAGGCACACATTCCCAAGGGCCACTTCCTTTGCTTTTCCAGTGCTTCTCTGTGTCCTAATAGAAAACCTACTTTTATCCTCTTCAATAAAGTTTGCTTGCTTCCTAACATTTGCTTTAACCTTTTTGACACAGTCCTGTTGGCCAGTCTTCAGATACATCCTTTAATCCTTTCTCTCACTATTAGCCTGAAATCTCTACCTGAACAGACCAAGCACTGCCAAAGCAAAGAACTTTTATACCAGCCCACTAAGCCAAGCAGCACAGGACCACTACTTGATTTGGTTGTGGAGCTCACACTGATGTTGAAGAATTCAATCTATTTTGGCACAATGTGTAGTACAAGGTTGATGTAAAGATGAAGTGATGGAACCTTTCTTGTATGCCTGAGGTTACTTTTACCTCTTCTCCATCAAAGACCCCTATTCACTGACACCTGACCTGCTTTTACCCTTTTAACATTCTTTCTTAGTGTATAAGGATAGGCTCCCGAGTGTCTTCCCCAAACCAATTTGATATTTTAGGTAGTGTAGTCAGGTAGTTTGCTTGAACTGTGATTGGCTGTCCCGGAAGCCAAGCCTTCCTAGCAACTCCATCACAGATGATCTTCCAGATTTACAGGGTTTTTTTTTGTGGGTTTTTTTGGGCTGTGTGGCCACATTCTGGAAGAATTTATTTCTGACATTTCACCTGCAACTTGCAGACAAAATGTCAGAAATAAATTCTTCCAGAACACAGCCACACAGCCCCAAAAACCCACAGAAAACTATGGATGCCGGCCATGAAAGCCTTCGACTTGAGATCTTCCAGATGTTTTTGGACTAACTCATCATCCCTGACCATTGAGCATTAGGCTTGTGAATGATATGACACAGGGGTCGGCAGACTTTTTGGGGATGGGGCCGGTTCCACTGTCCCCCGATCTTCGGCGTGCCGAAGGGGGGGGGAATGGCGGCAGAGGCATGCATGCGCATGCGCGTGCATGTGCACTACCCCCGCCATGGTGCGCATGTGTACATGAGCGTGGGGTGCCATTTTGCTTTCCAAAATGGCTCCCGTGCTTGTACATGCATGCGCACCATGACGGGCGCCATTTTGGAAGACAAAACGGCACTGGCGTCGCGAGCGTCACATATTTTTTTCTGAAATATTGAGCCTTCTCTGTCAGAGAGCTCTGGTGACACAATTAAATACAGTTCCAATGATTCCCTAGCACTAAGCCACAGTTAAAGTCATTCCTATCAAGAGGTCACAGTTAAAGTGACCTCAAGCTGCATTATTTCTGGCAATCTGTAAAGGCCCTTAGTTGAAGCTTGAAATGAGTTATCCAAGGTCCTGAACCCTATCCCAAAGTAAGTTAAGCAACTTGAATAGCTCATTTTTAATTTTAGAGAGGATTCACCATCTCACTGAATCATCCAATATAGTTAGTAGACCTGTCTGATCTAGAGAAAGTGATTTGCAGTCTGGGTCATAGAATCGTAGAGTGGGAAGGGACTAGAAGTATCATCTTGTCCACCGTCCTGCCATGCAGATTTATTCAACTGAAGTACTCCCAAAAGTTGGCCTTCCAATTTCTATTTAAAGACCTCCAAAGAAGGAGAGCCCAGCACCTACTACGACAATCTATTCCATTGCTGAACGCATCTTCTCTTCAGAAAATTTTCCCAAATATTTAGGTGGAATCTCTTTTCCTTGAACATTGGCATTGAAATTACAGTATTTTAGTCACTGAGAAGCATATTCTACAATAAATGTTTTTTGTCTTTAAGGTATCCTAGAATTCGTCATTTTTACCCACTTGCAACAGCTTAATCAGTATGATTTGCACAAATACTGCCCCACCCCCAGATAGATGTGTATAGAATTGCAGCCCATCATGGTTACTCCTCTGGACTGCATGGACAATGACTAGAATGCACCTGGTGGAAAACTCAACTCTTATCTGACAGAACTTGTCATAGGCAATTCCTTCATTCCTATCGAGAGGCAATACGGGCAGTGAAGAAGTCTTTCTCCTCTGCCCGTATTGCGTCTGCGGATTCTCGTCTGGCAGAACTGTTTAGGATAGTGAGGGAACTGTCACAGGTTCCACCTGTGCCGAACCCTTTACTTAACCCAACAACAGTCTGCTGTGACACCTTTAACAGCTATTTCTCAGATAAAAACTCTGAGATAAGAGCCGACTTAGATGCCGGGATTATAACAGAAGTGACTGACGAGGTGTCCAGTAAACCCGATTGTGAGATTAAACTGGATCAATTTGAGTTAGTGAGTACCGATGACATGGACAAGATCCTTGGAAAAGTTAAGAGGACGACGTGCTCCCTCGACCCTTGCCCATCCTGGCTGGTCATCCAGGGGGATGATGCCTTGATGGCCTTTCTTAAAAGGGTCATCAACGCATCCCTTAGGGAAGGTACTATGCCCTCAGATCTAAAGGAGGCGGTTGTTAGACCACTCCTGAAGAAACTTTCCCTGGACCCCCTGGATATGAAGAACTATAGACCAGTTTCACATCTACCATTCTTGAGCAAGGTGATTGAGTGAGCCGTCGCCTTCCAACTCCAATCGATCTTGGATGAAACCGATTTTCTAGATCCATTTCAAACCGGCTTTAGACCTGGATATGGGGTGGAGACGGCCATGGTCGCTCTGTTAGATGACCTTCGCCTGAGCACCGACAGGGGTAGCGTGACCCATTTGGTGCTTTTGGACCTCTCAGCAGCCTTTGATACTATAGATCATGACATCCTACTGGAACGCCTGAGAGAATTAGGAGTGGGAGGCATTGTTCTTCAGTGGTTCCACTCTTTTGTCTCAGGCAGATTCCAGAGGGTGGTACTTGGGGACAGTTGCTCATCAAAAACCGAGCTAAAATATGGTGTCCCTCAAGGAGTCATTCTGTCCCCGATGTTATTCAATATTTACATGAAGCCGCTGGGAGAGATCATCAGGAGACATGGAGCAGGATGTTACCAATATGCGGATGATATTCAAATATTCTTCTCCATGTCTCGGTCATATGCTGGACGGCAGATGGTGGTTCTCCCCTCAGTCAATGTCTTGGAGTGGTAATGGACTGGATGAGGAAAAACTGACTCAAGCTGAATCCAGACAAAACGGAGGTACTTATGGTAGGGGCCTCCAAACCAGAGATTGGGTTGTGACCGCCAGTCTTGGATGGGGTCACGCTCTCCACCAAGGACTGTGTCCACAGTCTGAGGGTGATCCTGGACTCGTCGCTTCACATGACAGATCAGGTGAATGCGGCAGTCAGGAGTGCCTGCTATCAGCTTCAGCTGATATGCCTGCTGCACCCTTTCCTGGAAGTAAGGGACCTAGAAACTGTAGTACATGCACTGGTAACCTCACAACTTGACTTCTGTAATGCACTCTACATGGGGCTACCCTTATACCTAACTCGGAAACTGCAATTAGTGCAAAACATGGCAGCCAGATTGATCACTGGAACAACAAAAGGTGACCATATCACTCCTATTTTGAAATCATTACACTGGCTACCAGTTAGTTTCCAGGCACAGTATAAGGCAGGGGTAGGCAACCTTTCCCCTTTAAGGGCCGAGGGACTTCAGCTCCCAGAATCCCAGGAGCTATTGGCCAACATGGGACTATTGGCCAACATGGCTGAGGCTTCTGGGAGCTGAAGTCCCTCAGTCCTGAAAGGGGAAAGGTTGCCTACTCCTGGTATAAGGTGTTGATATTGACCTTTAAAGCCCTACATGGCCTGGGCCCATCTTACCTAGGGAATCGCCTATCTCCATATAATCCGCCCCGTGCCCTCAGGTCCTCTGGGAGGAAGTTGCTTCAACCAATAAGAATTAGGCTGGCGACAACCTCTCAGAGGACCTTTTCTGCTATGGCCTCCAGATTGTGGAATGCCCTGCTTTAAAAAAGCCATCAAGACGTATCTCTTCCGGCAGGCATTCCTGGAATAACACAATCTCCCTCCTGCCATCAGATAGCTCTTTCCTAGATGTCTGCACTGCCACTGTCTATTTATGTTATATGTTTTATTAATTTGTTTTTAAATGAGATTTTAATCTGTTTAATGATTTAATATATTTTTAAGGGGGGAGATTTGTTGCTGATTTGTATGGGTGTACTTTTTTTAACTTGTAAGCCGCCTTGACGGCCTTGGCTAAAGGCGGGGTATAAATAAAGTTTTATTATTATTATTATTATTATTATTATTATTATTATACTTATTTCCTGTTGATTTATTCACTTATTGTCTCATTTGGAAGTCCTTTTTATTTGAATGGGACTTGATTTCCCAGTAAGAATGGTGAACATAGTGGTCTTAGGCTACAGCAAGTAGCAAATAAAATAGTAATGGAATGATCTATTTAGCCACTAGATCAGAGAGCAAGGATGATTTTTATATGCATATGTTCCCCCATATCTCCAGAACCAATGGGGAAAAGGATGGCAGCATTCAGCTGAATTATACTCTGCAATAGTGATTTTCCATGTTTTATATGTATGAAAGAGATAAAAGAATGGCATTTTTCTAATTTCACTGTCTTAAGACCAACATAAGGATGAGCTACATGTGGGGTGGGGGAAGAAGAAAAATAAAAAGTGATGGAAGTTCTGTTGGTCCAAGAGAAATAAAAGAAATCCCAAACCCCAAATCAGACAATACCTTTTCTAGGAACAAGCATCACAATATAGGAAGCAAGATCAAAGTCCTCCAAAACCCTTAATCAAACAAAGCAGAAATATGTAAGAGACCAATACACACATACACACACACAAACTGGGCCTGATTGAATCCATTGAGATGCTTTTAAGAGAGTTTAGGGTAGGGTGGGGACTCTAAGGCCATGGGGATGGATCTGGCCCTTGTGGAATATCAATAATGTCCTCTGGTTTTCCCCACGCAGACATGCCCCCTTTCCCATGCCACCATTATTCTGTAGTTTTCAGGTTTTTGTACATGTTTTTTTCTCATTCTGAAAGCTCAGAATGCCTCTGCTAAGTCTAAGTGGAAGTAAGAGTTTTATGCTAAAATCTGTTGTTGCTATTTTTGGATCTGTCCTTTTGCATTCTCCTCCACCCACCACTGGAATGCAGCCCCTGCAATTGTCTTTGCAATTGAAGTTGGCCTTCAGCTGAAAGAAGTTCCCATCCTTTGGTGTAGGAAGAGAGAACAGACTTATCAGCTTATGATAATAAATGAGCCATTGAGTTCAATGAGGTTTTGCCCCAGGTAGGTGGGTATTGACTGCAAGATTACATTGGGCTCTACTAAGCTCTATGCAAGTATCAAGACCAATTTATCTCTTCACATGAAAGATATATAAGGCTCCCTCTCCATCCCACATAAAGAAGCCAGCTAAGCTGGCAGCTAAATGTTCTTCAAATATGTTGGTGATAGACAACACCTACACCTCATTTAATCCTGTAGATGAGGACAATGCAGGACAAGATGTCTTTTGGCCATTAACCAGTTCATGGAGAAGGGTTTTTCATAAGTGTGTTGTGCTCTCTCCTCATTTGTTATGTTTTAAATGTTTTAAAACTGCTTTTTAATTCAGCATTGTTTTTAATATGATACTTTGGGGGTTTTTATTTTAAAAAGTTCTCTTTACCTGTTAAATTGTTTTTGACTGTTGCATTTAACTATGTTTTGAAAAAAACCTTGAGTCTTGCATTGAGAGAAAGGGGGAAAATTATTTATTGTTATTAACTTCATTTATACCCTGCCCTTTCCCCAAATTTGGGACTCAATATTAATTTTAAAATAATTAAATAAACAATAAATAGAATCTCCAACAGAACAGAATATCGTAGTATGTATGACTGCCACTGCAGTCCCCTGTACCATCACATAGCCTTTTTAGGTTACTACCTCACACTGGCCAATGTTAGGGCCAGTCATACTTAAAGGAAATGTAGAGGAAACATGCATGTGAACTACCCTGTCATTTGAGTTTGGCCTGCTCACCTAGGAATGTTAGGTAAAGTTTTAAAAAACTATTTTGTATTATTATTTATTAGTTATGCAATTTTGTATTACTATTATTTATGTAATTAATGTAGCACTTTACATTAAAGAATTGTAGAAGCTGGAATGAGGGGGGAAAGAGGTTTTTAGCCCCATAAAAAAGAATCTGCATGTATTTCATAGACTACAGCAAAGCATTTGATTGTATAGATCACAAAAAAACCCTATGGAATGCACTGAAAGACATGGGGGTGCCACTACATCTGATAGTCCTAAGGAAGAATCTGTACCAAGCACAAGAAGCCACCGTCAGAACAGAATTTGGGGAAAAAGAGTGGTTCCCAATAGGCAAAGGGGTCAGGCAAGGCTGCATCCTATCGCCCTACTTGTTTAATTTATATGCTGAAAACATCATAAGAAAAACAGAATTAGAATTGGAAAAAGGAGGAATTAAGATAGAAAGAAGCAACATTGGGCCTTTGCAGACTGCCAGAAATAGTGCAAATTGAGTCCACTTTAAGGGTTAGGGTTAGGGAATCATGGGAACTGTATTTTATTGTGGCACCAGAGCTCTCTGACAGAGAAGGCTCAATGTCTCAGAAAAAAAAAAAACAATTCCCATGACTTCCTAGCACTAACCCTAACCCTTAAAGTGGACTCAATTTGCACTATTTCAGGCAGTCTGCAAAGGCCCATTAACAACCTAAGATATGCGGACAACACATAACATTAGCAGAAAGTGTTCAAGAATTGGAACAGTTAATAAGAGAGGTCAAAGCTGAAATTGCAAAGACAGGTTTGATGCTGAACATAAAGAACATAAAGAAAACAAAAATACACACATTTAATCTAGACAATGACAAAATTGAAATAGTTAAAAAATTCCCATATCTAGGATCAAACATTGACCAGAATGGCGACTGCAGTCAAGAAATAAGAAGAAGACTAGGAATGAGAACGGCAGCTATTAAAGAACTGGAAAAGATACTGAAGAGCAAAGACATACAACTGAGAACTAAAGTTAAAATCGTTCAGGCCATTGATTCCCAATTACCATGTATGGATGCAAGAGCTGATCAGTGAAGGAAGCAGACAGAAAGAAAATCAACTAATTTGAAATTTGGTGCTGGAGAAGAGTACTTAGGATACTATGGACAGCCAAGAAGACAAACAAATGGGTTCTTGAACAGATTGGAAGCAAAGATGATCAAATTGAGACTATCGTACTTTGGCCACATAATGAGAAGGCATGGATCACTAGAAAAAACAATAATGCTAGGAAAGGTAGAGGGTAGAAGAAAGAGAGGAAGACCACAAACCAGATGGATATACTCAATCAGGGGGGTTATGGGGAAGGACTTGCAGGATCTGGGCAAGGCAGTGGAAGATAGGGATTCTTAGAGATGTCTCATCCACAGGGTTGCCATGAGACGGAACCGACTTAAGGGCAGCTAACAACAACAAAAATTGGCAATTAAAATTTTGACAACCAGAGGAGAAAGAGGCAAATGTTTCTTTTTCCTTTGCTATGTAAAAGTCTGGAAATATCTTTAATCTGGAAGTTAAAAAATACTACTATTTTATGAGTCTTGTGCAGAAGAATAAGAGATGAGGAACAATTTGTTCAAGCGCACCAATGGTTTCCCTAGGATCTGAAGGAACAGAAAAAAACTTAATAAGTGACAACTCTTATCCCACAGCAAAGCCATAATTTAAGACTAAATTTACATTGTAATTAGTGTCTCCAAATTGTGAAAAACTTCAATATAGTTGTCCATTAATAATCTCACTCATGTTGGCAAGCCTGTTCCACCCACACGTGCTACTTAATTAAACTCAATGTTCCTCATTCATATAAGATAGTTATGAAGAACAGGTGGTACCTAAATTGAAGATAATGGATGTATGGATCTCTGTCTAATTTCATCATCCTAAGTGAAATTATGTGACACCTTGCATGAACCTATAATTTTTTTCTTCAAAAAACCAGCTCTGTTTCTTTCAGAGATTGCAAAAAAGGTTTGCTTTAATGTAAATGTACATGGTACAATGCTCTTTTGTCATGAAAAAGCAATTTCTCACAGCAAAAGTGGGTTGTCTGGCTAAAATGATTCTGGCAGAGTTGCTTGCTACCACTTCACTCATTCCTGACTGCTCTTTGGAAAAGGTCTGTTTCCAAAATAATGCCTTGTCCAATGTTCAGAGCCTGGAACACTATCCTGCTTGGACATGTATTACCGTATTCATGCTTCTAGGCTACTTTTCAAAACAACCCTATGCCCAATTCCCTACTTCAGCTTCATGTAAGCTATTTATCTTCATGAAGTGATGTTCAAAAATTTAACCTATTCATGCTTAGGAATTCCCCTTCCCCCACCAATAGTTCACATTTTCCTATCATATTTCAAGTTTCTTTCCAGACTCTTTGGCAGCAAAGCTGTTATTCTGATGGACTGCTTTTGAGCAGTGCTCCTTAGCCTATCTGATGTGGAGGACCAGCAGTGTTTCCCCTTCAATGTGCCAGAGGCTGGCACAATGTTTGTACCCATTGGATACAAAAATTTCTTAGAGTGCATCTATGCTGTTGAAATAATGCAATTTGACACCACTTTAAGTGCTGTAGCTCCATCCTACAGAATCCTAGGATTTGTAGTTTTACAAGGTATTTAGCTTTCTCTGCCAAAGGTGCCTCACATGGTGCCTTGCAACTGCCAGGGTAGTTAAAGAGCTCTTAAATTGCATTATTTCTGCAGTGTAGGTGTGCCCTTAGGGAGGGCAATTCCCTTGAACTTTGCTACAGACTGGCAGTCAATGGTTAGCAGACCACCATCGGTCAAAAGTGGACCACCATTTTGAATAGCACTGGTATAGAATAGGGATGTGGAACCCTTGGCTGTCCAAACCTTCTTAGACTGCAAGTCCAAGAAATCCTGATTCCTTACCAGTGGCTATGGGAGGCTGCAGACAGGCATCTCTGGGCTGCCTTGGGAAGCAGAGGATCAGGGCCGCTGCTGCTGCATGCCATGGCCCCGATCCTCCCTTTTGCCACCCCGAAAAGAGCAGCAAAATGCTGCTCCTTTCAGGGGTGGCAAAAGGGCGCACTAAGAGCTGATGCCCGGCTCTTTAGTGCCCCTTCCAGCACAGCGCGTCAAAACACTGTGCCAGAAGGGTGTCCTAATGCAGCATGGAGTTGGGGTGGCTGGCGTGCGGCTGCCCCTCCCCATCTCTGCCTCCAGGCCAGCCCTTTGGGCCAGTCTGTAGAGGCCCTATGTTGGCTAGAGCTATTGGGAGTGGTAGGCCAATAACAATTGGAGGACTACAGGTTGCCTAGTCTTAGTCTAGGGTTTAAATAAGTTGTTTCAAATTCTTTTAAAATCTATTTTAAATTATAATTAACAATAAAAACAGGAGGTGCTGTAGTAGTTATATTAATATACAGTCGTCCTTGCTTGGGATTCATGAATTTGGTTATTTGAGATTTCAGTGTGAGTCCCACCCACCTCCTCCTCCTGTGCTTGGAACAGCTGGCTGCAGCCATCCCAGGCAGGGGAGAAGGTGGGTGGGCCCATGCACACGTTGCCCTGGCCCCTTCTTCCATGTCTGGGACAGCTGGCTACAGGCTGTTCCAGGCATGGGAGGTGGGCGGCCTTAAACTCTTCCCTCCTACCCCATAGCTGGTCCCATTGGGCTGGCCCATTGGGCTGGCTATAGGGTGGGAAGGAAGAGTTTAAGGTAAGTGCACCCATGCTTGCCTTAACTCTTCCTTCCTGCCTTGCAACTGGCCCCATTGGGCTGGCTATGGGGAGGGAGGGAAGAGTTTAAGGCAAGCGCACCCACACTTGCCTCAGACCCTGTTGCCCTGTAGCCAGCTCAATTCGGCCAGCTACAGTGTGCCAGGGAGGGGCAGAGTTATTCACAATTTTTTTGAATTTGTGAGGTCCTCCACCCCTAACCCCTGCGAATCTGGAGGGACAACTGCACATATATTAAATCAAACTCATAGGCATCAGATGAATATATTTCAGGGTGTTTGGCCAAGAATATAATTCCACAGCATCTCAAGGTACCAGTGGAAGTATTTCTGGATCTGCAAAACCAGTAAGAGCATGCTATATTTCAACAAAAGTCAGCTATTTCTGCATGTTCTTTGATCATGGGCTGCTCTTTGTTGCACTCATACAGTATGAACACCAAACCATCCTATGGGTCTCTTAGCCTTTAAAATAGGGTTGTTGTTGTTGTTGTTGTTTGTTGTTGAAATATGACATAGTCTTACTGGTTTTGCAGAGCCAGAAATGCCACCAACTTGTCATCTTGAACTAAAGATTTTCCATACCTGGTTTCAGTCCTCAATCAGAATGGAGACTGCAGTCAGAAGAAGATTTGAACTTGGGCGAGCGGCTATGAAGCAACTAGAAGTGCAAAAATATATAATTAAGTGTAAAAATATATAATTAAATACTAAAGTGGGAGTTGTCAGTGTCATTGTATTTCCCATTTCTATGTATAGTTGTGAAAGCTGGACAGTGAAAAAAGGTGATAGGAAGAAAATCAATGCATTTGAGATGTGGTGCTGGAGAACACTTCTACGAATACTGTGGACTGCTAAAAATATCAATGGATGAATCCTAGAGCAGATCAGGCCTGGGCTCCCCAGAAGCAAAGATGGGTAAACTGAGGTTGTTGTATTTTGGCAATATCATGAGAAGAAAGGATTCATTAGAAAAGACAATAATGCTTGGTAAAATTGAGAGTAGTAGAAAAAGAAGACAACCTTAAACCACATGGATAGATTCAGACAACTGGCCATGAATCTGCAAGAGCTAAGCAGGGTGGCTGAGGGCAGAGTGACTTAGAGTTCTCTCATTTATAGGATTGCCATAGGTCAAGATTGACGTGAAGACAGTTAACAACAACTTGTGATCCTCTAGATGTTTTGGGAGTAAGGCCCTACCATCCCTCACAAATTGGCTCTCCTAGTTATGGCTGATGGGAGCTGCAATCCACCAGGATCTGGAGGGCCACTCATTCCCTTCTTCTGCTTTAAAAGATACACAACGATGTTGCTGTTGCCATGGTTGCTTGATCATGGGATCAAACCTATGTGCTGTGAATCACTAATCTTGTGAATATCTGAAAATTCACTGTGATATCAGTAAATGTTGTCAGTCTCTGTGTGGAATTTTGAGCATTCATTTTATGGACGTTATCACACGTAGGCCGGTTTTGTTGTTAAAGAGATAATAAAGTGGAAATGAAGCATCCCGAAAAGAAAGCAAAAATAGAGCTTAATTGCGCAAAAGCTTTTCACACGTAATTACAATAATAACAGAATTAAATTAAAAGCAAAAAAAAGACGTTTTTAACTTTCATACACAAGTGAAAAGAGCCCATATATGTACTGGAAATGGGTGTGTTTTGTGACAAGACTCCTCCTTTTCCAGGGCGGGTCCTGCATTTCCCAGGAGGAAATGTCAGATTGTCCTCCATTTGGGGTCATGTCCTCCTGCACAGGTCCTAACCCCCTTCTGTTGGGGTTAGGACCTCTCAAGAGAGCAGAGGAGGAGGAGGAGGAGGAGGAGGAGGAGGCAAGGCAAGGCAAGGCAAGGCAAGGCAAGCCAAGCCAAGCCAAGCCAAGCCAAGCCAAGCCAAGCCAAGCTGAGGCAAGGGAGGGATTGGGATGGCTCACCCTCCCTTTTCTCTCTCTCCTTTCCTGGCATTGGAGGCTGCCAGCTGCTGGGGAGGTGGGCAAGGAGGGCAGGATTACAGGCAGAGCTGGCAGGGAAAGAGGATGAGGAGGAAAGGGAAGGATGGAAGGAGAAGGAAAGAAGGAAGGAAGGAAGGGCTGGGTGTTCCCTGGGGAGAGCCAGAGCCTTGGATGATGCCCAGGAGAGGGGGAAACTGGAGGTAGCTCCCATGCCCCTCCCATAAGCCTTTCCCCTTTGTAGGACCTGCAGGGCAGAATGTCATGGTGAGATGGATCTCCAAGTTGCTCCACAAGCACACCCCACACTTGCACCCACATCCACCCACAGCTGCTGTGAGGGAAGCCTTCTTTCCCCTCCTTTCCCCTCCATCCCAAATGTCAAAGTTCTCCTCCGTCCCAAACTTTCCTCTCCTGGGATGCCTTCCCTTCCCTTCCTTGCATGGCACTGAGGAGGAGCCTAGGACTCTCCCTCCCTGGAGGCCCCTCCTCCTCCTCCTTTTGGCCCTCCTCCAGGTTTTAAAAGAGAATTGTCCGTGCGTATTTGCTTTTCAGATTAAAGTAAATGCGCAATTACTGTAATTTCGCAAATGCATTTCCTCTAAACTCCCGAAATTAAAAAGATCTCGGATAATACCAGTTTCTGTCCAGTTTCTGACCAGTTTCTGTGTGATGTCATGTGAAATCGTGAGGCGCAAATTCACTTTTTGTTTGGGATTTATGTGGACTAACCAACAGATTTCCCCCGTGTGATAACGTCCTATGTGTGATCAAATGTGTATCTTTCCCCAGGCATTGAAAACTTTTGGGAAATCTCTGCATTCATATATAAATGGCTCTGGGAGACCAAAGTTCAAATCCTTGGGTTATTTCTGGAGTTACATTCTCTCAGTTTAAGGCAACAGCAAAGCCTCTCTCAGCAAATCTTGACAAGAAAGCCCTATGATAGTTAGCCTTAGGGTCACTATAATTTAGAAATAACTTGAAGACTCACAACACCAACACCACCAACAACATTGCAGGCATATAGGTACACATACAAGCTGAATAACAAGGAAAATGGATTGAAAACAGCTGTGAAAGCTGAAATAGGACAAAAAAGATTAAGACAGCTGCACCTATATTGCTTAGAACTTCTTACTTCCAGTTTACTCTAGAAGTCAAGCAAAGGCATTCTAAGAAATCACTTAGAAGTTTTGAATGAAATAAAATTTCCCTTGAAAAAGAGATATTCTTGAAAAATGTTGGACTTGACAAAATATTGCAGCTGTTTCCTTTCTTTGTTTGTTTTACAGACATTTTTCTTTTAAAAGTACATGAGAAAGAGTTTGGGTACGCTCTTGTATTTCAGTTAGAAAATAGAAAAAAGCACTATGTCTTGGATTCTTATTTTCCTTCTGTGATCAGAAGACTGTTCACATTCACAGAATGAGGCTTTCCCTCCCCACCTTCTGTAGCCCCCATTTGCCCTACCAAATCTCCAAAACTGGAGGTTCAGTGATAGAGGTGAATTTGATGTCTTAAGGACTGGGAGGATTTTGTATTCTCAGATGGAGAACCAAATGTTATGACTCTGCTTTTATTGTTTTTCTTTTCACCAGACACCCAGGGCCAAGGGGTTGGTGGGTGGAAAGTGATCTTAGGAGCTACTTTGATAGGCTTCATAGCCTTCCCCTCATACCACTGAAAGATAATACAGGGACCAATTGACCTTAATGTTGTCTCTTCCCCCCCCCCCCCCCCCCGCATGTTTTACTCCCACTTTTAAATATTTTGCCTAATGAAGAAGCTTGGTCTCAAAAGTTTATACAAATATTTTGGTGCCTTTTTATTTATTAATTTATTTTAAATAAAGAGAAAAAAAGAAGACATATTTAACTTGCTCTATTATACATTCTCTGGAAAACTATAGTATACAAGTTTTATATATCATAATATGCTGAAATATTGTTTTCTATAAGATCAACTTTCCTTCATATATCGTAAGTTTTAAACATTCATAAACCAGATCCCTTCTATACTCATTCTAACAATAGTATTATCTGTTCTTATATCTCTTCCAAGTCCTGAATCAAATCCTTACGGCAATGTTTATACATTTCCTCCCATTTCTTTTCATATTGCTGATTTGTTTTCCCAGCAATATACATTGATAAACTATCCATATTCGCTAGTTCATATAGTTTAATCTCCCATTCCTGTAAAGTTGGTATATCCTCCAGTTTCCAGTGTCTTGCATATATCACCCATGCAGCAGTTACCATGTATAGAATCACACTTTTTTTATCCTGGTTTAGTTTCTGTTCTATCACCTCTAACATATTTTGGTGCCTTTTTGAATGACTTAATATGTGTCGGTTATAAAAAAATATTAACACAGTAAGGAGTTTGAGATTTGTCTTATGGTCAATATAGCTAAACCAGCCTTTTGGGCGACTTCAGGGAATGCCATGAGGCACAATGCAGGAACTACAGATAGAGAAGGGAGGAGGGAGAAATTGTCTGCCCTTGTGTAGAAGGAAGAGCAATAAGGATCCAAATCTATGAATTCAAACATCACTGTGAATATAAGGATAATCATTGGGGACATTGGGCACCCACTCTGCAGCTGCTCTTTGCAGTTGGTTTGGGAGCTGAGCCCAGTGTTGCACAGAGACCAGAAGAGGGGATTTCACAATGGCCAACATTTCTGGCTAACTCAAGGCCTCCTGGACTGAGAGCTTGTTCCAGATTTCATGATAGGTGCACCTCATGAGATCTGATGGCTGGGAAGGCCCATAAACAGACTGGCCCAGACATTCTGCACCAATCAAGTGACTTCTTATTATATTTGGCCTGCCGGAAGAGATCCGTCTTTACTGCTTTCTTAAAAGCAGCAAGCGTAGTAATGAGACGGATCTCATCCGGCAGGCTGTTCCATAGCCTGGGAGCAGTCGCAGAAAAAGTCCTCTGGGAGGTCTGCAACAGCCTGGTCTTCATGGGTTGCAGCAGGTTCCTCCCAGAGGACCGCAGGGTACAAGGGGGCTCATATGGGAAGAGGTGGTCCCTGAGATAAGATGGACCCAAGCCATGTAGGGCTTTAAAGGTGAAAACCAACACGTTGTACTGTGCCCGGAAACTAATTGGCAGTCAGTGGAGGGATTTAATCACAGGTATTATGTGCTCCCTCCTAGATGTACCAGTAATTGACCTGGCTGCCATATTTTGGACTAATTGCAGTTTACAGGTTAAGCACAAGGGTAGCCCCATGTAGAGTGCATTGCAGTAATCCAGATGTGAGGTTACCAGAGCATGTACTACAGTTTCCAGATCCCTCATGTCCAGATAAGGGTGCAGCTGGCGTATCAGCCGAAGCTGATAACAGGCGCTCCTGACCGTCGCATTCACCTGACTAGTCATGTGAAGCAACGACTCTAAGAGCACCCCCAGACTGCGAACACAGTCCTTAGAGGAAAGTGTGACTCCATCCAGGACTGGCAACTGTATTCCCAAATCTGGTTTCGGGCCTGTCACTGTTAGTACCTCCGTTTTGTCTGGATTTAACTTCAATCTGTTTTTCCTCATCCAATCCATTACCGCTTTAAGACAGTTATCGAGAGCAGAGACGCCATCTGAAGTCTGGGCTGATGATCTGGTCATGGAGAAATATATGTGGGTGTCATCAGCGCACTGATGACACCACTCTCCATGCCTCCGAATGATCTCACCCAGCGGCTTCATGTAGATATTAAATAACATTGGGGACAAGATGGCACCCTGAGGGATGCCACAATTATACTTGATTTTGGATGAGCAACTGTCCCTGAGCCTCACCCTCTGGGATCACCCTCTGCAAAGCAGTGCCTCCGATTCCTAACTCTCTCAGGCGATCCAAGAGGATGGCATGATCTATGGTGTCAAAGGCCGCTGAGAGATCCAAGAGCACCAACAGGGTCACACTACCCCTGTCAATGCCCAATGTTTTTTCAGCTCTCTCTTTTTCATTTTCTGTTTATTTGATCTGCTATGTAGTATTTATTGACATCTCTATCATTATTATTATTTTTATGGGAATGATTTTGGTTGTACAGTATTCAATGATCTCTTGAAGTGAGATAGGTGTGATGAGGAGGAGGTACAAAGCAGAGCATGAAATAGATGGATGGTTACTGGATGAAGCTTGGATGGAAAATGGGAAAGAGAGTGAAGTTTGTAGGCTTGCAGATTTACAGGGGCAGTGCACTCTGGCTTGGCCAACTGTTTTCAGTGTAGATTGCCATGCAATAGGGGCTCAGGCATGCATACCTGAGGGTTGGGGTATACCAACCTGGTGGCACCAGTCTGTGAAACTGGGATACAATTACACTAAGGCATGCAGATTCTTCCCTTTGATGTATGCACTGTAATAACCATGTGCTCAACACTTCTTCCCTCTTGGCACAAATACTCTTTTATGCAGTGTGCTCACAACATTTTAATCAAATCTCTTGAAGTTGTTTAAAAGTTGTTTAAAATTGGAAGTGGAAAGTTTCCTTGTCCTGTTACAGCCTTGAAGTTGTTTAAAATTGGAAGTGGAAAGTTTCCTTGTCCTGTTACAGCCTTTCCTATCCTGGTGCCTTCCTATATGTATTAGATTACAGCTCTGCTCATTCCCAGTCAGCATGACCAAAACTGTTTGGCTTAGACCCAGGGATGCACAAGCAGAAAAAATTCTGGCAGTGTCACTGTTCCATGAACTGGTGTACAAGAGCCAATGGAAAGACAACTGAGTCTCCAGCCAGTTGCTGTCTGGCAGACTACCCAGTTCCACATGCAAAGGACATCCTAGACATAAGCATTTTAAAAAGCTTTCTCATTGTCTAACTAGGACAGCATTCAACATCTTTGTGCAAAACACAGCAAATGATGGATATTGCCTAGTGTTTTCAGTCCAGTGACATTTTTAGATGACAGCTCTTAGAATCAATGGGAGTTTGCCATGTTGACTGGGAGATTCATTGATCTATTGTCCAACAAGGTCACTTTTCCAAGATCTGGTTGTGTTAGGAGTGCAGCCAGATTATTATTGCACTCTACTTAATGGTTTTACCTCAATAGATGGTCATGTATATTGTTTTGCTTCCTTAAAAATGGAGTAAGCTAGCCCTTTCCTCTTTGTGACTGGTGATATCTTTGCTCTTTCTGAGCATAGAGGTCTCTCTTATCTGAAGGCTCCTCTGCTCATGCTGAATTTAGCTTTTGATTTAGATTTGGGGTGTGATTAGAATTAACTGGGGCAAGATTAATCCTGACCAAATTTGTGGAGGCATTCCACACCTACTTGTATTCCAAAGTCCTGTCCTAATGGTGTCAGAATGTTCTATTGACTGATTTAAAATTGTAGTTATTTTGCCACACAGGAGGCTCCATACACTAAGCACCTGTCTTACAATGTTTAACAACTGGTTTAAGAAATGGTGAATTCTGCAGGTATGTCCTGCCTCAGATTTTGATTTCACTGCTGCAGTAAAACAAGAAGACATTTTAAAGGATGAAAGATTATTTACAGGAGAAACAAATGGCTTTTTAAAAACCTGATTCTAACAGTCATTTAAAAGAGAAAATATAATCACAATATAATCAATGAAGTGAGTTATATGTACTGGCTGTATGATGAATGGCACTCTTGGGGAGGTGAGAGATTTTTATGCATGAGTTTTGACAGCTAAGGTAGCCTTCAAGCAGCAGCAGATTGCAATAAATATTTTATTCTGAGCAAGCTGGAGCCTTCAAATAGGGCAAGCAAATCTACACATTCCTATATACACTCACTCTACTGGGTTTTCTTTTGCTGGTTATCATGCTTTTCCACCAAAGCTGGGTCTATTTTCTTCCGCCCCACCTCCCCCCCCCGCCATAAATGTTTGTCAAAGCCTAACTTCAGTAGCCAGTTTTGATGCAAGGCATAGGCAACCCATATCTAGGATGGTCTGTTGATGCTGAATGAATGATATAGTTTTGCTTGTAAAATAAGGAGGAAATGTCATCTCATTTGTGAGATAGGCAATCTCCTTTGCCTAATTCATAAAATAAACAAAACCTGTTTCTAGTCTGTTGTTCCCCTAGCCTAGTATCAGAAATTTAGTGTTAGACTTTTTAGGTTTAAAAAATGTTACTGCTTATTTTTATTTGCTCCTAACTTGGATTCTCCAAATTCCCTAGCCCTGTTTTCCTTCATCCACACACCATTGTGTTCTTCAGTTCTTTTCCCTGTGTGGCATCCTTGTTGCCAGGGCTGGGGAATCAATAACACTCCAGATGTCTTTAGATTCTTCCTTTAGCCAATGCTGCCAGTGCTGAAGAATAATGTTCAAGAAGATTTGGAGGATCACAGGTTCCCTACCTCTTCTCTGCACTTTGACCAACAGCACACTTTCCCCCAGGATGTTGCATCCCCAAAATTAACACATCTAAATGCAAGGTGTTAGTGGAGGAAGGGAGCAGTATTTTTAAAAATCCATATGAGATGGCAGTACAGAAAGTGTGCTATTTGAGATCTTTGTTAAATTTGCTCCATGCACATCATGTGCTGTCATGTACAGTTTATTCATAAGACAGAGACAAAGGAAGACAAAGAAAAATGCTTCTTATGTAATGTCAATAGTTGCATGCAGTATACCTCATCACCCCACCCCCAAGATGCTCAAGAATCAAATTATTAAAATGAGAGAGGCTCTTCCTCTTGGTTTAGGCATTAACAGACATTTATTGTGAGGAAGGTCATGTTCTTTTTTCCTCTCCCTCCCCTTATCTAATTTGTGAAGCCATTTTGACTTCCTTAGATCTGAGAGGGATGGAATATTGTCTATCTACTTTGCCTGTGGACTTGCTGAAACCACTATTGTACCACTGTTGGGAATTGGATCCTGGTCTAGATGAATCCTGAGTCAGATCCAGCAGAATTGTTCTGGGGTTCCTACAAGGGGCATTCTGGGAATAATTATTGAGGTGGCAAGAAAACAATGGAACCCATAACACAGAAATCTCCAGTCCGTGTTGGATATCACTATAGGCTCATGTTTTAGAAGTCTGACACTAATGGCTAGCCTCTGGCCCCTCAGATGTTGCTGGACTACAGCCCCCATCATCCATCAGCATTAGCTTTGCTGCTCAGGACTGAGGACAGCTGTAGTACAAGAACATCTGAAGGGCCACAGTATACTGGCTAATGTGCAGGTATATAACCAATGCACTACTGGTGCATTTTCTTGGAGGAAAGAGCTATATTCTTGCTGTACTTGACATCCAATGTGGAGTCTAGAGCCAAAGCAACCATCAAATTTAAACAACAAATAAAGCATGATGATATCACTAGGGCTAGAACTAGATAGCCAGCATGATGTAGTGGTTTTAGCATTGGACTATGGGGGGTTGCAGACTGCCAGAAATAGTGCACATTGAGTCCACTTTAAGGGTTAGGGTTAGTGCTAGAGAATCATGGGAATTGTTTTTTTTTCTGAGACATTGAGCCTTCTCTGTCAGACGCTCTGATGCCACAATAAAATACAGTTCCCATGATTCCCTAACCCTAACCCTAACCCTAACCCTAAAAGTGAACCCAATTTGCACTATTTCTGGCAGTCTGCAACCCCCCCCCCCAAGACTCTAGAGACCAGGGTTCAAATCCCTGCTCAGCCATGGAAACTCACTAAATGAACTTGGGCCAATCACACTCTCTCAGCTTCAGAGGAAGGCAATGGCAAACCTCCATCTGAACAAATCCTGCCAAGAAAGTCCCATGATAGGTTCACCATTAGTTGGAAATGACTTAAAGGTACACAACAACAAAGTGATGGAATTGTTCTTCAGACTGAAGCAGAACTATTTATTTATTTATTGAATTTATATTGTGCCTTTCTCCCAAATGGGTCTCAAGGCAGATAGATACATTAGATAGGGGGAAAAACCCAGAAAATTAAGATAGGAAAGTATGCTTTATACCCTTGAAGAGATGTTGATCAGTATCTACCACATAAAATTGGTGGCCAAGTGAAACATGGTGTTGAAAACGAGAAAATATCTTTGAGCAAATATATTTTTAAAAAGCAACTAAAAATGCTAATACATACACATAGAGAGAATTTATTGGATAATAGATGCCCATAGAAAGAAAAATATAAAAAATCATTTGGAAGCCTGACAAAATACATCACTCAGTCAGTATATTAACAGCTCTTAAAGAAAAGTTGAGAAGAGGAACATCTGGAAATGATTACAGAACAGGACCTTGAAAAAAGACACTAAAAGATTTATATTTGTGGCTGAAAAACAGGCACTTCAGACCAATAATATTAAGGTAAATATTGCAAAAGTGTCTAAGGATAGAATATGACATCTGTGCAAAGAAAAAAAATGAAACTGTTGGTCACCTTATTTGTTCATGCATCAATATCATACAGACTGAATATAAGGAATGTCATGATAAAGTGCCTGCAATGGCATATTGGAATCTATGCAAAAAGTATTATTTTATCATCTGCAAAGAATTGGTAAGAACATAAACCTGAAAATATTGTTGGAAATGATGAAGGAACACTCTTATGGGTCTTCAAGAGTCAAACTGATAAACAGTTAGACCATAATATATTAGACATAACTGTGGTTGAGAAAAAGAAAGTTTGGATTATAGATATGACAATCCCCGGGGAAAGCAGAATCGAATACAAAGACAGGCAAAAGATTATGAAATATTGATACCTACAAAAGGAGACTCAGGGTCCCTAGGAGAGAAAACAACTGCAGTTCCAGTGGTGATAGGTGCTCTAGGAGCAATTCTAAACAATCTGAGAAAACATGTGAATGAAATCATTATAGATAGGATCACAATAGCAAAATTACAAAAAGTGACATTACTGAGAACATGCCGCTTCATCTGACAATACCTCACTGATTCTTAGATAGAAGATGAATAATTGATGGCCCAAATTTTTCAGTCAGTAACATCTGGTAGACTGTGAAACACAGGGCTAATTCCCACTTACATTTAATCCAGTTTGTGAATCGTATTGACACCAGGTCGCGGATTTAATCAAGGCCAATGCATAGTTCCCACTATGGAACTGAATTATGTCCTTATTCCATGTTGTTCCCATTAGTGACATGGAACAAGCTGCGCCCCAGCTTTATGCAGCAGCCTCAGGAGGAGGAGGATGGGGCGCCCTGGGTCCTTAAAATGGCTCCTTAATAACAATCAGGGACTGGGGGAAGGCCCAGCACAACCTCCTGGGCCAGGCAAAGAATCAGGGCCTAATTAAGTCCTGTCACAATCAAAAGGCCTGGCTAGGCCATGTGCAACCAGGAGAAAGTCACAAGAAGACCCAGAAGTGCCCAACTGATTTGAGGCCAGTGGCCAGCTGGCTTCCTCCTCCTCTTGAGAGTGCACCAAGTGAGCAAGCGAATGAGCAAATGGGCCTGGTGTGTGGGACAGAAACCCAGAGTGGCAGGCAGAGAGCGGAGCAGAGTAGAGACAGAGTTGCCTAGCTGCTGGGTGTAGTAGGAGCCCCAGGAGAGCTCCCAGGCAGCACCTGAGTGCCAAGGAAGGAAGGGTAGTGGTGGGAAGCATGCCAGCTTGCCTGCCTGCCTCCCTAGCTGCCTGCCTCGAATGGCTCCAACCCTATCTCACTCTCTGCCTTTTGCAATGGTGAAGCCTCCTGGCACTTTCCGGCGGTGGCACTGCTAGTGGTGCTGGTGCTGGTGCTAGATGTGAGGTGGGAAGGTGCCCCTGCTGTTCCTGCAAAGCGCTCTCATTCTGGTTGCCTTTGGCTTGAGATGCCAGCTTCTCTGCAAAACCCTGCTTTCTCTGCTTCCACCCATGGCCGGGGTGAGTGGGGGGGGAGAGTCCAGCCTCCCTTTCTCTCTTCCTCCCCCCAGCCGCATCATGGTCCCGGGGGGCTCCACCTGCCTCCTTCCCTGCTTGCAAATCAGATCCATCATTCACACTTGTTGAACACTCTTATGAATCACTTTTTTTCAAAAGAACTATCCAAAAACTAGTGTTCTAAAAGAGTGATATTTTTTTTTGCATTTATCTCACTTCAAAGCAAGTCCAAATGATCGCAGTCACATCAGAAATGGTTTCCAATGGGAACGAGGCACATATAAAGCAATCAGCAATTCACTTCTAATCATAATGGGAATGAGCCCTGAGAATAATATCACCTTTTAGAATTATGTGAAATTAAATTTGTGTGTGTGTGTGTGTATGATTCTGTTAATCCCACAAGAGAATATTTAATTGGAGAGCATCAAAATTATTCCTAGAACTACAGGTCTGCAAATCCCAGGGGTCCTTTTGTCTGGGCAGATTCTGGAAAGTGTAATCTGAAGAAGAAGAAGAAGAAGAAGAAGAAGAAGAAGAAGAAGAAGAAGAAGAAGAAGAAGAAGAAGAAGAAGAAAGTTTCCCATGTTGTTCTTAAATCATCACATCATGAAGCCCTGATTCAAACATTCAGTTGGATGATGCTGAAAATGGCTTCTGTTGCTCTAGTTTCTGCACAGCTGCAAGGAAGTTTGGCCTTCCCCCTCTCACAGAACAGTCAGATTTCCTGGGAGTACCCCTATATTCCATCACAATGCAAGACTCCCACAGAGGTACATTGGGCCCTTGGTATCCACTGAGGTTTGGTTCCAGGACCACCTGTAGATACCAAAATTAATGGATGCTCAAGTCTAATTAAATACAAAAGATAGTAAAATGATGATCTTTATATAAAATGGCAAAATCAAGTTTTTATATATATATATATATATATATATATATACGCACACACGCACGCATGCACACACATCGACAGGGATAGTGTGACCCTGTTGGTGCTTCTAGACCTCTCGGCGGCTTTTGACACAATAGATCATGGCATCCTCTTGGACCGCCTGAGGGGGTTAGGTATCGGGGACACTGCATTGCAGTGGTTCCAGTCCTTCCTCTCGGGTAGGTCCCAGAGGGTGCTGCTCAGGGACAGTAGTTCCAGTAAGAGGGAGCTCACTTGTGGGGTCCCTCAGGGAGCTATCTTGTCCCCGATGTTGTTTAACATTTATATGAAGCTGCTGGGTGAGATTATATGGAGTTATGGTGCTGGGTGTTATCAGTATGCTGATGACACCCAAATCTATTTCTCCGTGTCTCGTTCATCAGCCTCGAATTCTAATGGCATCTCCTCTCTCAATGAATGTCTTCGGGCAGTAATGGGATGGATGAGGAAAAACAGATTGAAGCTGAATCTGGACAAGACGGAGGTGCTCATGATAGTGGCCCCGAAACCAAGAATCGGGTTGCAATCTCCAGTCCTGGATGGGGTCACACTCTCTTCCAGTGACTGTGTTCGCAGTCTGGGGGTGCCCCTTGACTCGTCACTCCTGATGACAAATCAGGTAAATGCGACAGTCAGGAGCGCCTGTTATCAGCTTCGGCTGATTCACCAGCTGCGCCCTTTTCTGGAAGTAAGGGATCTCGAGACCGTTGTGCATGCGCTGGTAACCTCATGCCTTGATTTCTGTAATGCACTCTACATGGGGCTACCCATGTGCTTGGTTCGGAAATTACAGCTGGTACAAAATATGGCAGCCAGGCTTGTCTTGGGAACATCTAGGAGGGACCACATTATTCCGGTTTTAAGGTCCCTCCATTGGCTGCCTATCAGCTTCCGGGCCCAGTACAAGGTGTTGGTTATCACCTTTAAAGTCCTAAATGGCTTGGGTCCATGCTATCTCAGGGATTGCCTCCTCCCATACAATCTTCCCCACGCTCTCCGCTTCTCTGGGAGGAATTTGCTACAGCCTCAAATATCGAGGCTTGCGGCTACCTCCCAGAGGGCTTTTTCAGTTGTTGCCCCCAAACTTTGGAACGGCCTGTCGGATGAGATCCGTCAGTTAATATCGTTAGACAGCTTTAAAAAGGCTGTCAAGATGGATCTCTTCCGGCAGGCATTTCCAGATTAATTTTCCAGTTTAATTATCCTGGCCTCGGGTATTTCCACCCTCTAATGATCTTTGCGTGGCCCCATCTATTGATGGATGAAGAACATTGCCTAGGGCTAATGTTGTGCTTATAATGTTTTAATTTTTTTTTGGTTTGAATTTGTAGTTTTAATCTTTATTTGATTTAATACTGTTTTAAGGGGGGGGAGGGATTGTGATTTGGGATATATTGTATGGTTTTTGTTGTAAGCCGCCCTGATTGGGTTTCCAAAGGGCAGGATATAAATAACATATTATTATTATTATTATTATTATTATTATTATTATATTATTATTTTCAAACCGTCAATGCTTGAATCCATGGATATGGAGGGCTGACTGAAAGTTGTTCTGTACTGTAGAATATTTCATAGAGATAGACCCCCCCCCCCGACGTGTCAAGAGGAGTTCTATGTTGCGCTCGCCAGTTAAATGATGCCGGACACATGATTGGCTGGGCGGGGTGTGTGTGGAAGTCCCGCCCCCTCCCCCTCCCCCTCCACCCAGCCAATCAGGAAAGGGATCCCCTAGGATCCCTACTCGCTGGTGGTCTCACTTATCGTGAAACTACCAGCGAGATTTTAGGGCTATAAAGCCCACTGGCTGCCATGTGGGAGCAGCCATTTTAGAACTGCAGACAAGCGACCCAACCCACCCGTCCTTTGCTAATAGATGCTTAAGTAATTATTCTCAGGCTGTGGCTGGTTGCCTTATGGGACCGGGAGGGAATTTTCACAGAGTTATTGTAACCTGGGTTTTTCGCCCTCCCTGAGAATAAAACAGGGTCTGCTTGTACTTTTGGCTTGTATTGTTATGGCTATAAGCAATTGTTATTCTCTATGGGTCCTTTTGCATTGGGGCCAAGTTAAGTTATTTTGTCACAACTGGGTGTCAGGGTCCTGGTTAGGATATGTTCTATCAAGAGTTAAAATCCTTTTGGCGGGCAGGGACCCTCCCCTTGGGATAATTTAGTTAATTGGAATTAAGAAATTGGTTCAAGTTGATTTGGACAAAGAGTATACGTCAAGGGGTTAACAAAAGTTTTGCTATGTTGTCATCAAACAAGTGGATGATGTCATAGACAATTTATGTCATGAGTTAAATTATGATGTCATTTCCGGTCAGGGGGAGATGATTTATTTGGTTGAATGTTTAAACTGATTTTGATGTTCTTGACACATGTTGTAAAGGGATTGTTTACACAATCAGCTAGATTGGTTACGTATAGGAACACATGTGTCTAGAGCAATATATAAAGTGTAGTTTAATTAATTGTTAATGAATTGGTTTAAGACCCTGTACAAATAAAGTTGTGGCCAAGAGTTTACAACCATAATACTGAGTATGGTGTCATTTTTGTGCCGGTGCAACTGGTGTTACATCCTTGCTTTACTGGATGATCTTAGAGAAGTCATTTTTTTCCCAACTTTATCCCCCCCCCCATTGTTTTGAATTTATTTTATTTTAATTTAATTTATTTGGAATAAAAGTAAACTACCTCACAAGGTTGTTCAGAGACAATGGATGAGGGAAGGAGTTCATTGTAGTCCATGACAATGGGAAGGAAGAGGGCTCTCAATATTTGCAGCAGGATTCTAGGCTGCAACACATACTGATGATTCCATTTAGGGGTATTAGCTTCCATATTCTGAATGGACATTTCTGTTTTTTCAGGATCCTGCCCATGTACCAATATGAAGAGAAGAAAAAGACCCCCCAGAGAATTAACTCTGCACATGAAACCCATTTCCAGCTCCATTTATTTATTTTTATTTATTTTATTTTTATGCCACCTTTTCCCCAGAGTGGGAAGCAAGATAGCGTCCAGAGAAAATCAATTAAAAACTTTCACAATAAAAATTTTAACACAGTTAAAATAATCACATAAAACAGCATAACATAATTTAAAAGACATGCAAAAAGATAAATAAAGCATCCTAATATGAAGCTTACCTGTTCATACATTTAAAGCCTGCTTATACATTAAAATCCTGTATTAAAGCTTGGGGTGCCTTTGGATCAGTTGCTCCAAATGACTGCTCAAATAGATACGACAGCCAGGAGTGTTTATTGTCAGCTTCAGCTGTTTGTGCCAGCGGTGCCCCTTCCTAAAGCTGGAGGACCTAAAGATGGTAGTGCACATGCTGGTAATCTTAAGGCTGGACTTCTGCAATGCAGTCTGCATTGGGCTATCTTTGTACCAAGTACAGAACCTCCACCTGGTTCAAAATATGGCAGCTAGATTGATTACTGGTACATCCAGGAGTGATCATATTACACAGATCTTAAAATCACTCCACTGGCTGCCAATTAGTTCCCGGGCAAGGTACAAAGTGTTGGTTATTACCTTTAAAGACCAACATGGTTTGGGTCCAGGTTACCTTCAGGATCACCTCCTTCCATAATATATAATCCGCTCTGTACACTCAGGTCCTCTGGGGGACATTTACTCCAATCAGTTAGGACTAAGTTGACAACTGGTATTTCCTGTCAGCAAAAGGAAAATAGGGAGGGGCCCAGACTAGCTTCCCATGGAAGGGAGTTCCAGAGGGTGGGAGCACCCACTGAGAAGGCTCTCTCTCGTGTCCTCACCAAGCGAGCCTGGGATGATGGTGGAATGAGGAGAAAACCCTTCCCTGTGGATTTTAAGATTCTGGCATGTTCATATGAAGAGATAAGGGCTGTCAGATGGTTTGAACCTAAGACATATATGGCTTTATAGGTCATTGCCAGCTCAAATTGTGTCTCAAAACAAACTGGTAAGCAGTGAAACTTTTTTTTGTACAAACAAGGGAGTTATATGCTCCCTATAACTGGCTCTAGTCAGCATTCTGGACACAACATTTTGGACCTACTGAAGTTTCTGAACAGTTTCCAAGGACAGCCCCATGTAGAGTGCATTGCAATAGACCAAATGGGATGTAATCAAAGCATGTGTCACTTAGACAGATTTGATGTCTCAGGGAATGGACACAGCTAGCTCACTAGTTTTAGCTGTGCAAATGCACTCCTGGCCACTGCTAAGACCTGAACATCCAGGCTCAGAGCTGAGTCCAGAAGAACACCAAAGTTGTGAGCCTGAGATTCCAGGAAGTGTGTAACCTCTTCTAGCACAGGCAGAGTCTCTATTCTCTGATCTGCCTTTTGGTTGATCAGAAGAACCTCTGTCTTGTCTGGATTAAATTTCAGTTTGTTTGCCTTTATCCAGTCCATTACTGACAACAGACATTGGTTAAGTACCAATGCTTCCTTGGAATCAGATGGAAAGGAGCAATAGAGTTGGGTATCATTAGCAAACTGGTAAGACTGCATCCCAAAACTCTGGATGACCATTCCCTGCAGTTTCATGTAAATGTTAAATAGCATGGGAGAAAAAATAGAACCCCACAGGCCAATGAACAGGACATCAAACAGGAATCCCCTGCACTACCTTCTGAGTCCACCCGTTTAAGAAAGATCACAGCAACTGTAAAACGGTGCCCCCAAGTTCCATCCCAAAAAGGCAACCTAGAATTATATCACCAATAATATCAAAAGCTACAGAGAGGTCCAGCAGAACCAACAGGGACACACTCCTCCTGTCTACTTCCTTGAATAGGTCATCCACCAAGGTGACCCTGGTGGCGCAGTGGTTAAATGCCTGTACTGCAGCCACTCACTCATAAACCACAAGGTTGCGAGTTCAATACCAGCCAGGCTCAGGCTTGACTCAGGCCTGCATCCTTCCGAGGTTGCTAAAATGAGTACCCAGATGTTGGGAGGTCAATAAGCTTACAATTGTAAACCACTTAGACACTCCATAGCACGATATGAAGCGGTATATAAATGAAGCTGCTTTGCTTTTTGCTTTTGAAATTGATTTAGATAATCCATCTCATCCAGAAACCACATACTCCAAAAACTTGGCCAAAAATGGAATGTTAGAGACTGGCCAATGCAGAAAGTTGGCAACTTCATGGGAACCAGGGAGGCATTTTGTCAACAGTGGGCCACATATATGCATTCTGGGTGCATTGGAAGTGATATTGCATCACATCTGCTCATTTGTTTGGCCCAATATAATGCCAAAGAAACATCTTGATTTGGGAGGGCTTTTGGAAAATGAGGGTGGACAAATATTTGCATGGGGTTTCAAGCATTTTAGTATGGTTTAAGGACAGAAATTGCCCCCCCCCATCAGGCTAATTAGAAAAAGTGGTGGCATAAGGGACTTGGGAGGATGCTGAGAATTTCAGGAGGCCCAGAAGTTGGGCTTGGGACTGCACTTTCCTGGCCCATGATGTATAGGATGCCAAGCAGACTGGCAGGTCAATCTTCTGTAAACAATGGAGACTAGAACATTCCTCCATCATGCCTGAGAACCAGCATGATCTAGTTATTGGCATGTTGATTGAGGACTCTCAGAGACCAGGGTTTGAATCAGCATGAAACCAACTGACCTTGGGCTGGTTATATTCTCAGAGCTTCAGAACAAATCTTGCCATGGCAGGGTCTCCATAAATCAGAGTTGACTTGAATGTTAACTTGGAGAAGAGAAGACTGAGACGTGACATGATAGCCATCTTTAAATACATGAATGGATGTAATGTACATGGAGAAGTAAGCTCCAGAGACAAGAACACAAACTAGTAGATTCAAATTAAAAGAGAAGAAATTACACCTACACATTAGGGAGAACTTCTTAACTTTAAGAGCTGTTTGACAGTAGAATGGACTGCCTTGGAGGGTGGTGGGCTCTCCTTCATTGGAGGTCTTTAACCAGAGGTTGGACAGACATCTTTCAAGAAAGCTTTAGTTGTGTATTCCTGAATGGCAAGAGGTTTGACTAGATGGACTTTGTGGTTCTTTCCAACACAAAGATTCTACGATTCTGTGAAGGCACACAACAACAAAACCTGAACTGTTTTGGGTAGAACTAAAAAATGAAAGATTACTAACGTTGGAAAGTTCCAACATGATTTATGGTTTTCACGCTTATATGCTATATGACAAACTTAAGAATGACAAGAACTTTGCACATCATTTTGTAAGGAACTCTTTATTAAAGTCATGGTTAAAAATAAAAAAACAGTTCTATCTACAAGTCCCGAGTTGGGCATCATCACAGGAGGCTTTTTTTGGAACATCAAAAAGAAAAGAGGTAAAGTGGTTAACATATAAAGAGATATTAAACTGGAGGGGGGATATTGAAGAATCAATAAAGACAAGAGATCAATTACAGGGAGATTGGTTTCTGTACAATCAAGTGAAGGAAAGATATAAAATGGATAGTACAGATCCAGGGATAACAAATAGACAAAACGAAATAGATAGAATAATCTTTGATAGAAAGAGAGGACATATTTCGAAATATTATAAGGCATTGAGAGAGAGAGATCTGGAAGGTGAAAAAGTAAAACATACAATGATAAAATGGTCCCAGGATATAGGAAAATCAATTGACATTGAGACATGGGAGAAAGCATGGTATAATACCAATAAATATACTTGCTGTCAGGATTATAAAGAAAATCATGTCAAAATGGTATATAGATGGTATTTATCACCTGAAAAAATCAACAAACTGTATAAGATAGGAAAAGATAATTGTTGGAAATGTGGCAAACCAAAAGCCACATTTTATCATCTATGGTGGACATGCGTGGAGGCGAAAAAATACTGGGAGATGATACGTGGTGTAATGTCGGAAATTTACGAGATTGAAATACCTTTAGAACCTACTTTGTTTTTATTGAATATGACAGAAATATTAGAAAAAAAAGTGAAAATAGCAATAGATGTACAATACTCTATATGGTGACTACAGCGAGGATATTGTATGCGAGCAAATGGAAACAACCAGTAATACCAACCAGAGGAGAATGGATGAATAAAATATGGCAGGCCATGGAATCAGACATATTAACAGGGTTGTTAAAAAACAAAGTGGAAGAAGATGTGGTTAAAAAATGTAAAAAGTTTAGAGAATATTATAATAGAAAACAAGAATAAGTATGAAAACCAGTTTGGATTGAAAATCAGGACAAAAATAATGGATAATGATATTGCTGAAATAAGGAAGTAGAGAAGGAATATGTTATTGGAATATATGATGACACGTGGATTACAAGAAGTAAGTCTAGAATAGGTTACTAGGGGTTTATATAAGTTTGTTACATATTTAAGGCAAGTCTTCATATATCGGAGGGGTATAAATCATCCAAAAATAATTATACTGAAAGTATAGATCTTTATTGTTTAATGAATGCACAGTGTGATTGGGTAGAAATTATGTGTTGGGGAATAGGGTAGGGGGTGATGATGTAAATGTATTATGTTTGTGATGCGTAAATGTGTTATGGATGTAATTGTTATATTTTAATAATAAAATTAAAAACAAAAACAAAAACAAAAAAACCTGAAGCAGCAGGATGGATCAAGGAATGCAAGGCAGACTGCACAGCACACACACAGTCCTGCCCTCTGACAGATTATCAGTGCTCTGTTCTGCCCACCCCCATTGGTATCCACTGCCTGGCTGAGGTGGCTACCCCATTGTGCCCAGTCATAGGACCAGCTTTGATTGTAGTAACCCAGTGTCTTAGAGTCTTGAAGAGATGGCCCAGGATGGGATAGGATAGCAAAGAGTAAACAGAATCCTGGCACCATAGGAACTGTTTCTCCTCCTGATGCCACAGACTGTATTGTGAAAATCTTTATAAACCATCATGGGATTATAAAGTGTTTTAAATCACCGAGCCATTCCTAGGGCTGGGGATCTGGATAAACCAGAGCCCCAAGTGTTAGCTCATTGTGCTAGGAACATAGCTGTCCGCATGTCCTCATGACAGTAAACATATGTGCACACACAGCAAGAAGATCTCAGCTGTTTTTTTTTTTTTCCATGCAAGCTTGACAGTCTCTAGTTCTGGCAACTGGGGAAAATAAAATGCAGGCAGGATGGCTACCTAGATACTGCTGCGTGTGTGAAAGCCTTGGCCCCCTTTCTAAACATATTTGTCAGCCCCTTGCTTCTTGTGAAATGTATTTCTCAGCTTCGCACTTTGAGACAGCACAAAATCAGCCTAACCTTTCGTACTTATTTTTCTTTCTTGGCGGGGGTGGAAAAGAGATATCAACAGTCTGGTCAGAATTAATGACAGGCTGACATCATCTGTATTAGTTTGTTCAGAAAACCTCTTTGTAACGGCTGCCACATGATGGGTGAGCGCCCTGTCAGCTTCTTGCAAAGATTGAAGAATGCTGCCAATACATTCCCTGCTGCCAGATGTTTCATTTATTACAGAGTCTCTGCACAGACAAATATATCCCTTGCCTTGTGCCAGCTCACTGCCGTGATATCTCCTTCCAGTACTTTGTTTCCTAACTAGCTTTTCACTGTTCTTGTTAGAACAAGAAGGACAGGCACTTAGTGAATGAGTGTAATTAGCTTGATGATGTGTCAGCAGGCTGGCACGGTGGCAGCACACGAAATTGCCAGGCAGGCCTTGCAATAAAAGAGGTTCCTACACCTTCATGGGTGATAAATAAGCAGAAGACAGGAAGACTGCTGGTCTTTTACAACACTTTTCTCTCTCATCTCCCCCACCTCCTCTTTTTCAGCTTCACAGATGGGGCTGGCAACACTGTTTCCAGGGGGTTGTTTTGGAAACCAGCTAGTTGAAGAAACTGATGGTGTTTGTATTGTTATTTACTGGGAATGTTATCAAGGTCTGTTGAGTCAAGAGCTGCTATCTTTTGTCTTGCTAACAAGAACTCTTCCTGCTGCAGACCATTTTTAATGGGTAGAAAAGGGTTGGTTGGTTGGTTTAGACCAGGGGTAGGCAACCTAAGGCCCTGGGGCTGGATGCTGCCCCCCGAGGCCTTTGGATCGGCCCCAGGCCGGTCCTGCCGGTCCTGCCGCTGCTGCCCACCGCTGCTGCCGCCCGCCATGATGATATTGATTATTGTTGTTATTACTTGTTCTTGGGGTTTTCTTGGCATAATCTCCACAGGGGTTTTGCCATGGCTTTTCTGGGGCTGAGAGAGTGTGTATGCATTTTTTTTTAATTTTTAATTTTTTTAATTTTTAATTTTTATATTTATTTATTTATTTATTTGGTGCTTCAGGCCCCCCCCCCCCCAATTGTCTGAGGGACAGCAACCCGGCCCCCAGCTCAAAAAGGTTGCCTACCCCTGGTTTAGACAGTGGAAGCTTTGCCCCACACTGAAAAGCTTCAGGGCACAGGTCTATAGCAATCAAATATGAATTTTAAAAAATTCATACGTAAACTTTGCTTCTTGGCATGTATGGGAGATATATATACATACATGGGCTACATAAGCAAACTGATATCTACAATATAATGCAGAGTGATAGATAATGGCTAGGATTCATTTCTGTCTCACAGAAGGCAGAGCCAGCCAATAAATTTTCAGTTCAGAGAACCTGGAACAAAATCCTTCCACCAATTTTCACCCACAGCTTATCCCAAATCTGTAGTTCCTGTTCAAATATGTGTCATTTCCAAGGGTTGCGAACTGCTGTGAAAACAAACCCAAAACAGCAGTGATAGGCTTTTTCAGTGTCACCGATCAATGATAATAGTTTCACCAAAAATGAGTTTCAAAAATTGGATGTTAATCCAAAAGTAATTTCCCAGTTCCCACTCAGTTCTAAAATGCACTTGGGTTACCTGGGGAAAGACAGCCTTTTATACTTTTTTATACTTTTTACAATGGCAAAAATAAATATTTTCTCCTCTTCCTTCCACTATTTCTCTCTCTCTCTCTCTCCCTCTTCCCTTTGCTCCAGTGTTCTCTTTCTATACCTATCCCACATGATTAAGCTCACTCCACATAATTAAATGAAGAGAGAAGAAGCTTCCACTGACAGAAAATTCCCCCCCCCCCAAAAAAAACTTAATTGCTAGATGGGAGAATGGTTTTCAGAAAGGCCACAGTGCATGGTGAGGGATGGCTAATCCTTCGCAGCTGTAGCTTTCATTGAAAATTCCTCCCCTGCAAGGCAGTGAATGAGGGGATGTAGGACTCTTCCATGTTAATCCAGTGATTAACACATGGGGCTCTGGTTAATCCCACTGCCCAGCCCTAGCAATGGCTCAATGGTTTAAAATACTTTATAGCCCCATGAGGGTTTATGAAAGATTTTCACAATACAGTTTGTAATTTATAAGTGTGGCATCAGGAGGAGAAACAGTCCCTGTGATGCCAGGATTCTCCCTGCAGGATTTTCTGCCTTCATCCTAGGCATCATACTTAGGCCACCAGCTCCATACATCAGAGCTCACTGAGAGCCTCCATGGATCAGACCACAATGGAGGCAGTTCTTCATTTGAACAGGATTTAACACAGTTTTTCTCAACTTGGCATCTCCCAGATGTTTTCGACAGCAACTTCCATCAGTCCAAACTAGCACAGAATACAGAAATCTGAATTGTGTGGAGGTCACCACCAAAATTAGGAAAAGGTGGAGTAGTAATTTTCTAGGATGCACCCTAATGTGTCCTGGCTGAAATGTCTCCAGGGAGGGTGCTTTTTAGTCAAGCTGATCTGTACAGTAGCATTGCTTCTTCTGTGTTGGTGCTTGCCCTTCCTGTTGGCCATGCTAAATATGTTCATTTGTAAATACAACAACAAAAACAAATACTAGAACTCTAGGACTTCCATGAAAATGAAACTTGTAATGACTCCCCTAGTAGTATCATCTTCTACATCCACCAAGCTGTACTTCCTCCCCAAATCCCCACAACCAAACAACTTTGTTTGTTTTTTGTGTGTGTGTATGTGTCTTTCAAAGAGACATGTTAAATAAAGACTGTCAGCTAGGCTGGTCCCTGATTTGCATCAGAAAGGTTCACCACTGCCTGTGTCAACATCTGACTAAAGGATGCTGAGGGTCAACCAATATTTTAGACCCTCAGCCATTCTTCTTCAGTCTCTGTGTTTCAATGAGCTTAGAAAAGTTACCCTGTTGACTATAAATCTCTGAACCTGCACCCTCCAACTTTTCTAAACACTGTACACACACTACTTCTAGAGATGGTGCTGGTGCAAATATGGATGTGTCTGTCTGTCTATCATTTCTCCCCCCTCCCAGTTATCTATCAAGTCTTTGTGGGAATTTGTGCTTTCTTTTGTTTATCCTTGCTTTCTATATTATCTGATACAGACTTAGTAGATGGCCATGAAGTCTAATATAGTTAATGTGGTCTCATAGACAATTATGACACTCAGTGAATATTTGCAGCATGGCTGCTATGGACTCGATGTGTTAAGATCCCCTATCTGGGCAGGTGGACCGCAGATACAAAGGAACCCCCTTTAATTGATGCCTATATCAATGGGGCAGCAAATTTGCTCCAGGTTTCAATCTAAACATTAACAGAGCTATAAGATGCTGAACCACATGCCCCAAAATACATTCAGCACCTTGGAGAACTCTGTTATAATAAAACCTGGGATCACTGAGCCTCTGTTGGGCCACCACTGATCACTCTCTCTTCTGGTGATCTTTCTCCAACAGCTGCAATGCAAAGGAGCCATTCCAGTGCTTGCCATGGTGTGGCTGAGATGCCACTCTGCTAAAATTCCTCATTGAGTCCTCTCACACTTGGTTGTACAGTTTGTCATCCTGCTCACTGGGCTCAGCAAGTTAGTGCATTAACATTCCTTATGGCAAGAAACATGGGCCATGGCTCTACTCCCCACTCCCATTATGTTCTGAAAGCAGTGAGGAATCTTAACAGGAGCTCAGTGAGCACAGTGAAGATGGCAGGGCTCCCATCCATACATTGCTCTGTTTAATAGTGAAAGTATTGCACCCTTTGGATAAATAAATACTGTGTCGCTGTCAGATCATTACACAACAGCAGGGATCCTGTTCTATGGCAAGCATAGCACAACAGTAATTCAGTCCTGTCTTGTGCACAGGTATTTCTAAAGATGGGGAAAAACAACTGTGTAAAATTGATCTGAAAGAGCCCAGCCTACCATCCAGACAACAGTGGGTTCAAGTCAGTCTCTGAGGACTGTTGGCTGGAGAAGGCAGGGTTTGTGTAACCTTTTGAAACCCTGTGTGATGAAACAGTTTGTGTGTTTTATTTAGACAGGCTTTTAATACAGAAAGTCTTTAAAGAACAGTTTGGAAGTGATGTGCTGTTTTAAGTGCACTGTTTTTAAGTGCTTTTATCATTTTAAAACTGTATTTCATTCTTTTTTTATTAATTTTTATTAATTTTAAAATACAGTAAAAAATATAGTACTATCATTTATATAGGTTACCTTATCTGTTGTACATAAAAAAAAACCTTCCTTGTAATCATCCACTGAGTCATAGAGAAGGGGGGGAAAGTTTGTGAAATATATCTGCATTTTATTCTTTTAATGATGTGTTTTCATACCGTAATAGCTTAACTCTCTCTTAATGCTCAGTTTTATGTTTTTAATTGTATTGCTCTTTTAAAATGTAAGTAGATCTGAGTCTCAATTTTGGAGAAGAAGGTGGGATGATGATGATGATGATGATGATCATGATGATGATCATGATGATCATGATCATCATCATCGTTCATTTTGGGTCTAGAAGAGGTCTGTGATCCCTGCAACATCATGAAAGGATGAATACTGATGATAGCAAAGACCAAGATGGTGCGACCCACCAATCTATTGGTAATGTTTACATGTACTCTGCAGTGTATGGGAAGGCAATGGAACTAGAAATACTTATTTTCTTTTATTACAATTCCCAGAATCTCCCATCCCCTACAGATACTGGCCATGGTGGTTGAGGGATTCTGAGAGTTGTTGTCCCCCCAGAAGCATTCCAGTCTCTGGCTTGCACTACAGAGAAATGGTTTTCATCCAGTTCTGGGGTTTTATGAAGGGGAAGCAGAGAACATTAATCCAGTTACCAACCCAAACACATACTATCTGGTGAAGGAAACAAAATCTACCCTATCCTTTCCACCATATTTTAGTCATTCTCATTGTTTGAACAAAAACATGGTGAAAGCTTGTTAAGGAATAATGAATATCCATTATGTGATCTGGTGAGAACCACCTACGACAGACTTTGCAGATGTGCTTTTTTTAAAAAAATGTGTCAGACCTATTGAAATGAATGATTCACAGGCTCAAACCTGCCTGTCTTTTCCAGATTCATAGTTCGTTGGATTTAGAAAATTGGAAGCACATGTCTCAATTAAGAACCAATTAGTGTGACATCCCAGTAGGAAAGAGGTGTTTCTGAAAAGGCAACCTGCTGCAAATTAGGTATTTAAAAGTCCATAGACATTTAAAAACAATTTCATAAAACTACCAAACGTTTTGCAATTAATCTACATGGGTCTAAAAGGGAATATCAGCTCCCCCAGGCTGCAATCCTATTTGCACATAAGCCTCTCTGAACTTAGTAAATGTGAGGAGTCCTGGTTTCACTTTAAGCAGGCTGATCCCATGGATCTAGAACTAGGAATGCAGTATATCTCCTGTTGGCTAAAGATTTTGCACCAACTGCTTATCATACTTTGTGGACAGCTTTTTTCTTATTCATGTACCTTTAAGGGATACTGGATGCTTTTATCTCTGATGCAGCTCACGTTCCTCAAACAAAATCATTGCCTCCTGCTTCCTAAAAAGCTTTACAGACCTAGGGCTCATTCACACTGCACAGTTATAGCACTATAATTTCACTTTAACTGCCATTGGTCCATCCTATTTAATGCTGGGACTGGTGACTGGGGTAGGGACCTTTAGAATTCTCAGCCTGGGTATTCTCCTTTGGTGCCCCATCAAACTACAAATCCCAGAATTCTATAGGATGGAACAATGATTGTTAAAGTGGAATCATAGCACTAAAATAGGTTGAGTGCTTTGGATAGCTAGTTTAATATTTAGACTAAAATCTAAAGCAGATTCAGAGCCCCACTGATGTGCGAGCCACCAGCCATCCCTTCTTTTAACCCAGATTTTTGCCCAAACAAAGCCCTTGAAGGTATCTTTCCTAAAAGATTGCTGAAGAGGCAACATTGCCAGATATTCCAAAAGATTTGGTTCCTATCATTGTAAGTGGAGGCAGTTCTTCAGGTATTGCTGGATTCCAGCCCTTATCATCCAAGATGATCCCAGATGGGTTATAATCCAACAATAACTGGTGGGGCGTGTGAGATCTGCAGTGTCCTGATGTGAAATAATATGATTCATTACATTTTATAGCATCCTTCTTTTTTTCCCCTTTTTTCCAAATGAGGTACTTAGAGATGGGTTCTCTCTTATTGTATTTTCCTTCCGTTACTTATAGAGTTTGGAATTATCAGTAGGTTGGTTTGTCAGACACATTTGTTGGTCAGACAAATAACTTTTGTGACAAACAGAAATACAAGGCTTTGGCTTATTTTTGGAGATTTTAGAAAAATCTACCCTTTTCACATAGTGGTAGCCTCATTATAGGAGAAGGAGCACAAGTTTACATTCCTAAAAGTGGTTTGAAAGGGGGAAAACAATGTTTGACATGTTTATACTTCCATTTTGATTGTTGTGTTTGTCATAAAGATGAATTAATGTGGTGCCATTTTCAATTCTCATTATAATCTTTGTCATGAAATGAAATATTGGACTTCTAATGGCTATAAGAATTACAGCAGCAGCTTGCGTGGCATTGACCTTTTCAATATTCTGTGTTTTCACTGGCTGGCATTTCCACTCCTCCTCCTGGTATAACAATGGCACTAAACCCACTGGAGCGACTGGAACAGAGAGCCAATGAAAACTGAGAATGTTGAAAAGGTTAGTGTTACCCAATCACTCCCATTTTTCATCTTATATAAGGCTCATGATAATATGTTGCAAGGCAGCACAAGAAAAATAACATTGTCCAAACTTTTCTCTCAACTTATTACTAGTGTCTAGTGAGATTTTGTAGTATAATGAAAAACAATTAAGCACACTGCTTTTCAATGGTTCTCCATTAAAAATACAATGACCAAGGTCTTATTCAATGGATGTGAGGCATACATTTTGCCCCAGTGTGGCTCCAGTGCAATCATGGATTCTACTGTTGTACAAACATAACAGTTAAAGTGGTACATGACTCCGCTGTTTTACAGTACAAGAGACTTGTTCAGGTTCTTGGACAGATCCCAAGAAAAAGTGGTGTTGCTGGACTGCTGGGTGATAAATGAGACCCTTTTAAAAAAGCCCTTATGCTTTTCCTCATTGTATAACAGTTGCTCCAACTCCTTCATCCACTGCTGCAGACACCGCTTTAACTGCCATGGCTCAGTGCCATGGAATTCTGGAAATTATAGTTTTGTGAGACATTTAGCATTCTCTGTCAGAGAGCTCTGGTTCCACAACTCACTACAAACCCTAGCATTCTATAGCATGGAGCCATGGCAAAGTAATGTCAAACTGCATTAGTTCTGCAGTGCAGATGCAGACAATGGTGGATGCTACTATAAAAGAAGAGAAGAACATGAGTTTGATTGGGAGGATCAACTCAGCTCAGCATAGCAGCCCTCCCATGCTTCAGTTCCATGCTGAAGAAGAAGAGAAATACTAAGCAGGGAAAGAACCCCCCCCCCCCTTTTTCTCTTTTTTTTTTCTTCTCTTTTGCATTTGAGGAAAAGGCTTCCTTATCTGACCATCCTGTCTATCAAAAACATAAGCTTCCATCCAGTTGCCTTGCATTTTAAGCCTCCTGGTGGTTCTTTGTTAAAGCTCAAGTTATCACCAGACAGAGGCAGACAATTCAGCACGTGCATCATTCTTAGTGACAATGATTGTCAAGGGGAAACTTAGAAACACCCTCCAAATGCTTAATAATGAAATTATGGCAGGTGCAGCTGCAGAAATGGCAGCTGTTAACTTCTTCTGTGCCCTCTCCTCCATTTTAGGCTTCCTGTTCTGGTATTCTTGAGATTTCTTCTCATAAGCTTTCTTTCCATTGCCTTTTGTTTAATGAATAGGGAATGTCTTGATAAAGCCATATAAGATGCACCATCTTGCATGGGACTAGGAATTCATTTGGAGTGAAAGGTGAAGTGGCAGTTTTTCCCAAATCTGGTGCTCTCCTGATCTGTTGGGAATGTGATTCCCACCATCCCCAGCCAGCCATGCTGGTTGTGGATGGTGGGAATTAAAGCCCAATGCATCTGAAGGTCACCAGGTTTGGAGAGATACTGCTAGTGGATCTTGTCTTGCAAAGGTTAGTGCAGAAGGCTCTCAAGGGTTTTTCCAAAGTCGACAATTCTCATGACCTTTTGCATTAATAAAGTGCTGTGTTCAGCTATGGAGACTCTGCAATTATTTCTAATAATATCATAGCTTGAGAGGGTGTCAGATGATGTGAGGGACTATGCACATTTAGATGCTTCAAGTCTGCCAAGTAATTAAAAGACAATTTAAGAGAGAATGAAATAATGAATCGCTTAGCTGAAGATGAGAATAGCTAGGCTACAATAAAAGAGAAGGGAAAGCAGGCAAAGAGAAGTCTCTTTTGTCAGTAGCAAAAAGCAGTTGCCATACAAAAGGCATAAAGAGGTTCCTCGCTTTGGGCAGCACTGTTTATGGGGAACAGGAGGCACATCAATAACATTCCATATCTTTGGATTCTTTGCCCGCTGCATTTACTTGGGGTGATTCCCATGTGGTGGTGGCAATACCATTTCAAACAAAAGTGGTGTGAAATATTCTATTGCCATCAACTATTCCAGATTTAGGAATGAACCATTCTGTACTTCATACAAAGCTGCTTTCATGCCTGAACTGTGAAGATCTTGCAAGTCTTCCTACTAAATATGCTTGGGACTATGGGTGGGTGGGTGGAAGTGAAAGTTCAGGCCCATTAAGTTGGCCACAGGGCAGCATCAGACACCTCATTGGGATTGCTATAACATCCACACCATAGGGATGAATGAATTTATCTTCAAATTGCTTTACCAAAAAGGCTCATATTTTATTTATTTAATTTTTATTCCATCTTCTTTTTGCTATGAGGCCATTACCTCCAACATTTCACAGATGAAAACGAGGACAAATGTGGCCAAGCAACATCAGAGTATGGTACAATGATAAAAATTATTAATTAGGAAGAACAGGCAAACCAGAAGAGGCTGTAACAGTTTCCTTTGCCTGAGCCTACTGGGGAAGGCAAATCTCTCCTCTTCTCTCTCTTGTTGAGTTAACTGAGTGCAAACTATTTTGTACTTTAATCTCGGTTTGCAGCAAAAGTAGGAGAAATAAAGAGAAACTGGGACATCTTTAAAGCAGCTCAAAAAGTGGGAAGAGAGAGGATTAATTGGGATTGTCCCTTCCAAATCAGGACACCTGAAGGGTATGTAGGACCCATGGTGACAATCAACTTGAGATAAAACCAAATACAGTTAAATGCATTTGGTAACAGACCCTCAAAGCTTCCATTTGCTAGAATGAATGTTAACAAGCTCCTGAGCAATCCAGAAGAACTCTTGCAACAGAGATAGAGAAAGAAGCACTCCTGGCTTTCCACACTGCCATGAAGTCAGCATAATTTGGGCACTAATGTGTGTTTGACCATCACTGCTCTGAGATAAACAAGTATTTGGTTTGTGCCAGAGCTTGGTTATTCACAATTATTCAAATTATGAGGCATTGTTTATTTATTAGAATAGAAGACAGGGAAGAGCCCCATGGAATGCTTGATAGCGAGTGCTAGAATCTCACCGATGACGTTCTCATATTTGTTCGAGCATTTGCGGCTGATAGCACAAAATATTGCTTGCAATCCCAAGGAACACCTCAGCACGCTCAGGGATCCTTTTACATTCCAGAATTATATCTCTATCATTCCACTTTAACTGCCATGTTTCCTTCCTAGGGATTCCTAGGTTTTGTAGTTTCACAAGGCACTAAAACTCTCCAGCCAAGAATTATAAATAGAACCTCCCTAAACGTCAAATCCCAGAATTACACAGGATGGAACTGTGGCAGTTAAAATGGAATCATAGTGTTATAATTATGTGGTGTGAAAGGGCCTCAGGTGTTTTCAGAGCAGTTGCTATGGTTATTGTGGTGTTCCAAGAGCACACAGTAGAGGCCTATGAAGGGTAGGCAACTGTGACCTTCCAGATGTCTCTCGACTCCTACTCCTGTAACTCCACATTGACTATGCTATCTAGGACTGATAGGAGATTTAGGGGGGTTGCAGACTGCCAGAAATAGTGCAAATTGAGTCCACTTTTAGGGTTAGGCTTAGGCTTAGGGAATCATGGGGACTGTATTTTATTGTGGCACCAGAGCTCTCTGACAGAGAAGGCTCAATGTCTCAGGAAAAACAACAACAATTCCCATGATTCCCTAGCACTAACCTTAACCCTAACCCTAAAAGTGGTCTCAATTTGCACTATTTCTGGCAGTCTGCAACCCCCCTTAGTCTGTCACATCTGGAGGGCCACAAGTAAACCACTCCTCTGATCTCTAGAAAGGTCTCAGACAGAAGCCATAGATGCAGGATTCCATGTGCTTCAGGTAGCCTTTAATAGTCAGCAGCTGAGTTGCAGGAGTAGGAATAGTTGTACCAAGGAGCAGTAAGGAAATAACCAAGAAGGTTCATGAGAAAGCTGGAGAATGGAGCATAGAAGGTAGTTAGTGTGTGGAACTTTTGGCCCTGTCTTGGATTAAGCTCCTATAATTTATTGCAATTGATTGTGCTAAATGGGTCTGACTGGATTTATACACCAAATTATCTGGGCTAGAGGATATATGGATAGGTAGGCCTACTTTTTCTTTTCTTTTCAAAAGGAAGGCACCCAAACAACCTTAGAATCTAGCTGCTGCCTAGGTTTGATAGAGCCAACTGATCAAAAACTGGGTGATTCCCAGTCTGCTAGATACTGATTGGGTCAGTGCCAGGATCCAATTTTCTTAAACTGAGCTGTTAGTAGTATAAACAATCTTACAAACATAGTATCATGGTAGATGTGTCCCTCTTGGCCATATAATAGAGTGACATTGGAAGGTAAGGCTCTCCATTTCATTTGGAATTCTTACGTATTTGGAAATATTGTTTAGGGCTGGGAACATACAACCTTCCAGATGTTGTTGAGCTGCATTTCCTATCAGCCTGCACCAGCAAACAATGGTGAGGGATGATGAGAATTTCCCATGTTGGCTGGTTGGCAATTCAGCAATATCTGGAGGTCCACACACTTCCCATCCTGGTCAAGCATACTGGATTTGATAGCTGCAAGGCCTACTTCGTTCTTTTCTGTTTTATTCAGGGATTTTGTCTGTGGACATTCTAATAGGTTGAGAAAATAAATTTGTTGATTTTAAACTCACCCAAGTGCTGCTGTTAAATGATCTGGAAAATACACTTCGTTCCTTGCCACTAGTCACAACAATGTCAAGTCGTGTGGCTCTTTGCAAATATTATTAGGACAAACAGGTGTCAAGGCAGTGTGGGTGGGATGTGTGAAGAGAGCATGAATCATTTTTGTGCATTTCAGCACTCTACAATTTAAGTAAATAACAGCCATCAAATGGATATAGTTCTGGGGTAAGGAATGTGCCCCCTCAAATAGAGGCCAATCTTCTAAATTTTTCTGTTGATTCCTCTGAGAAAGATTTCATTTTAACTGCATGTGTGCATGAATGCATGTGCAAGACCTTGGAAGTTTGCTGAGTTTTTTTTGGTTTGTTTGTTTCCTTCCCTTACTTATGACTTCCATTCTACCCATGTCTGGCTCTATTACACTGTTTGCCACATAAGCAGTTTTATCTGTTTCATATTTTTTATACTTCATGGTTCTTCAGCTACATTTTCTGGATCTAAAGAAGTTATGATACAAGACTGTTTATTTATACATTAAAGTATTTATATCCTTATTTTCTTTTGCATTTGGAGTGCTAAGGATGGCTTACAACACAGTTTTAAGGTCAACTAAAAGACCAGAGAACCAGTAATAAAAGAAATTCCATTCTAGTAGGTCAAATCCCTGCCCAATAATAAAAACAGTTGGTAAAATGCAAGGCAAGCAGATGTAGAAGCCCAAATGCGCCTCCCAGGGTGGAATGTTCCATGATCTTGTTGCTTCTCTGCTGAAAAGCAGATTGATTGACTATGCAGATGACACTATACTACTAGCAGAAAACATCATGGACTTGAAACAATTACTAAGGAAGGTCAAAGAAGAAAGTGCAAAGGCAGGAGTAATGCTGAACATAAAGAAAACTAAAATAATGCTCATGGAGGATCTACATAAATTCATTCTAGACAATCCACATTGCTGCATTACACTCTTATAGTGCTGCTATTCCACTTTACTGCTCTGGTTGCCTCCTGTTATATTATGAGGCTTGTAGTTCAGTGAGGCCTAATTGCTCTCTGGTTGAGAATGTTAAATGCCCCTCCTTAAACTGCAAATCTCAGAATGCAACAGGAGGCAGCCAGAACAGTTAAAGTGGAATAGCAGCACTATAAGAGTGTAGTGCAGTAATCTAGAATGAGGAAATCAAAATAGTTAAAGATGTCCCATATCTTGATCAAACACAGGAGATTGCACTCAAGAAATCAGAAGACTAGGAATGGGAATGGAGTGATAAAAGAACTAGACAAGATCCTAAACCATAAAGATATATAACTAAGCACTAAAGTTAGAATTATCCAATCCATTGTATTCCCCATCACCATTTATGGATGTGAGAGTTGGACAGAGAAGAAAGCAGGTAAGAAAAAAAATCAACTTTTCTGAGATGTGGTGCTGGAGAAGAGTGCTGAGGATACCATGGACAGCCAAAAAGACAAATAAATGGATCCTAGCCTGAACTCTCCCTGGAAGACAAAATGATTAATTTGAAGCACTTGCACTTTGGCCACATCATGAGAAAGCATGACTTATTAGGAAAGACAATAATGCTAGGAAAGGTAGAAGGCAGCAGAAAGAGATGAAGGCTGCATGTCAGATGGCTAGACTCAATTAGGGAGGTCATGGGCTGAATTTACAAGACCTAAGCAGAACAGTTGAGGATAGGGGAGCTTGGAGATGTCTCATACACAGGGTTAGTAGTTTTAATTAAATAAAATCATACACAGGGTTGCCATGAGCTGAAGTTGACTCGAGGGCAGCTAACAACAACATGCCACCTTCCTCGCAGAGTGGGACCAAAGGTGGCATCCAACAAGGATCAGGGCTTTGTTTTGTTTTAAACCTTAAAGGAAAAGTAAAAAAATTGAAACCTCTAATATACAATATTCAAAATAAAATCATTTTAAAAACCATACAAAGCTAATACATAAAACACACATCTCAATAAAAACCTTCTCTGCTTACACCTTAAAAGCCTGCTTGAACAAAAATGCCATTGCCTGGTGGTGAATGCAAAGCAGGGAGAGGGCCAGCCTAGCGGGAGTTCCAGAGGGTGGGAGCAGCTATTGAGGAGGCTTTCTTTCTTGTGTCCCCACCAAACCAGTCTGCCATGGTAATGGAACTGAGATCAAGCCTTCCCCTGAAGATTTTAAAATTTTGGCAGGTTCCTATGGGGAGCTATAGTCTTTCAGCTAGTCTATCCAAGACAACATGCAACACAATGCTGCTGCACTGTAAGCATGATGTTGTGGTTGTGATGGGATTGTAGCCAAAGGATGTTGTGACTTTGTAAGTTTGCTTGTGGCGTGGATGAAAACATTAAAGATCTAGCAGAGGTGTGTGAGTGAATTGTTTGGGGATAAGGAGAGAGTTAAATTGCTGGGAAGTGGAATGTCTGAAACTGGCTGTTATTGTGTTGACTTTACCAATAGGAGGAGGAGCACATAGCTGTTTGAGGCCCTAGGGTTTAATTTTAAAAGCTGGGATTAAGAGATATAAATCTTCGCATTTTTCATCCTTGCATGTGAAGACTAATAGTCTCTTGTAGATTTCTCCCTGCTGTGGGAGCAAACAAAGACTGTTGCATAGTTCTCAAGAGGTAATTGGAATGTTGTGGGCGGGTATATACATACATTATGGAAAGCCTTGGTTTATGCCAATGCATTTAATAATGTAAGGCTCTAAGGAGAACCATCCTAGATCAGACCAAAGGCTGACCTAGTCCAACAAGCTGTCTCTATAGATGCCCTCCAGGTGATTCAGATGGGAAGCCTACAAGCAGGATAGGAGAGCAACAGCACTTTTCCTCTGAAGTTCCTGAGCAACCAGAGCTCAGTGGTTCAATCAAAGTTATTGCTCCAGGCCCCTTTCTGGCTAAAGACCCAGTGCAGAAAGGAAAAAAGGGTATCTTGCTTCTTTCTCTTCCCTAGTCACTCCCTGACTCTTCTTTTATTATTAACATTTTGTGGATTATGTAATTAATTAAATAAAAAGGGCATGGAATTAGGCTGTCTGTTTGAAGAAAGGGCGAAAATGGGTTCGCTTAGCAAGACATATGTGCTGCTATGTGATCTTCTCCTTGAAGAGGGGAGTGCTAAATCTCTCTCTCACACACACTTCTTGAAATCAACACATTTACAGTGTAGGATGCCATTCAGAAATGCTTTATTGGCAGTTATACTCCATGTCAACACTTCGGGGGCCTTGTTAGAAGCACAGGACAAGTCTCTTTCCTTCACCAGCACCCTTGAGGTTAGGGTTGCCATAATTCTCTACCACAAAACCAGGAAAAATATAGGCCAAAATGTAGGACATTCAAGGATAAATGGAGGACATGGCCATCTAAAAAAACACATTAATAAAAAAATTAATATAAATTCATGCTGTGCCTCACCTCCTGCCCCAAAGAGGCCTTGCTGCACCGTCTGTGCCTCAGGCCCAGGGAGGCATCCCTGGCCTTGCCACACCACCGGATGTCTTTGGGCCTCACCTCCAGCCCCAGGGAGGCCTTGCCATGCCGCTGGATCAGGATCAGGGAGGTGGCAGTGGCTACAACTGAGGAGGCCCTAACCCCCTACCCAGTCCCAAGTGAGGCCTTGCCAGGCCTCGCAGGCTGCTGCCGCCGCTACCACTGCAGCCGCACCAAAGTGGCCGGGACATTCCCAAAGCTGTAAAATCGGGAATGTCTCAACCAAAACCCCTACTTGAGGTCCGTAATCCCTGGGTATTTCTAGACACTTTCTGGGCTGCCAGTCTGAAAACAGGAGAGGTCTCCTGTCCCTTAAATGGTTGTGCAGAAGATGGAATTTTAGCCACTGTTGAAAGGTATAGGAACAATGTCCAATTTTCATTGGGTAACCAAAGTTGATTACTTTCCCATTGTAGAGACTGTGAAATTCACACACTCACAGACATACATATATACAAGCACATACAGAAGCTAAAAAGCTCTAGAAAAAGGCCCACTGTAAAGAAGGGATGATAGAAGGCCTGTTACCACTGCACTTGCCAGTCACTGGAAAGACTCTGAGAGTGATATGCTATTTGGTACATCCAGCTGGAAACGAATAATTTCTGGCTGCACCGTCACCAGCTGAATTGCCGAGTAGGGATAGAAGATTGTCAGAATGGTTTTGTAGAAAAAGGAACAAGCAATATTGCTGAAACTCCCTCTTCTAGCACAACCGTTAAAGGGACAAGAGGCCTCTCCAGTTTTTCCTCTGGAGCTTATCTCTACGAAAATAATACCAGCTTACTTGAGCCAGCTTAAAATTTAAAACGGGTGGCATCCTGACGTTATCAGAAGGATTTAGCCACAGAAATCACTGCTTGGGCCCAGTCTAGGTCCATCGCCACTCCCAGGGTTGCCATTTCCTTAAGCTGGAAAACTCCCACCTTCAAAAAGAGGTGTGCTGAGCAGCCCTGGGAGCGGGGATGGACCTGGGCAGCAATTTTGGCAGCTAAATCCTTCTGATAACATCAGGATGCTGCCCATTTTAAATTTTAAGCTGGCTCAGGTAAACCAGTTTTATTATTGCTGCGATAATCTCCTCTGTTAATCTCAAGATAATTGCTTCTCAGGTTCCCTTCCCCAGCCATCTTTTACAAGCTTGCTGGATGGTGTCATCCTCTTTCTCAGCTGTTGCTGACTAGCTTACTCAGGCCAGTAGCCAGATGAACTGCCTCCTAATTTCTCCAGCTGGGTTGTCCCTACTGGCTCCCTTTTCCAGGAACAGAAGGCTTCTCTATCCTTCTAGGCTCTACCACCAAGCTCTGTCCTGGTGAGTCCCTCCAACTACTTGTGTGTTGTGTGTCTTGAAGTTGTTTCCAATTTATAGCAACCCTAAGATGAACCTATCATGGGGTTTTCTTGGCAAGATTTGTTCAGAGGGGGGTTGCTGTTATTTGTTGTCTGTTTCCTAAATTAGTTTCTATGTCACTACTCTTAGGATAGCTCACACATGTGCACAAAGGAGTCCTAGCCTCTTTTTGGAACCACTATAAGGTCGCAACCACTGTAATCCAGCTTTGTTCGCAATTTATGGATTGCAGCACACTATTTCCGATATGAGAGATGATATTGAAATATCATGATGGGTGGCTTCCATGAATGTGTCAAATTCCCCTTTAAAGCCACCCACATGAAGATTCTGCATGTATCTTCAAATGGCCAGTTGGCCTGAAAGGAGACCGTGTTAAACACAGATAGGCAATAAAAAGACAGCAGACTTTACAAAAGACGTTAGTTAGAAATCTGCCTGAAGCATGATGCTTGCAAGGCCATTCATCTGGGGAGAGTGCTTCTGTTTCCCAAGTTATCTCCCTCCCTTCTCCCAAATAGCTAGATTTAAATTCAAGTTAACAGTCTTCCCTTCTTCTGCGTCAGGACTGCATCACTACTAACAATGGGACCCTGCAACCCAGAAGGCTCCTCTGCAGTAGGTTTTTATTGAAAATCTAATACACAAATCTTTGCACACCACTCGCTGCAAAACAACACTTCCCCCCCCCCCCAAAGGGAGTTCCTTCGATGTGTTGCAGTAACAGAGCCTGAGCCATATAAACAACTTCACTCAAGTCAGCTCTGTTTGAATCAGTGCCTGGCAGTGAGGACTCCCCTTGGTAGATAGGCCACAGGAATTAAGGCATCTAATTCCAAACTCACACACACACCTATGTCAAAATACTGCTATGTGCTGGAAATACTTACAGGGTTAGTCAGTTCATATAAATAACACAACTCAATTTGTCATTAATAGGCCAATGGTGCTTTGTGTGGAGAGCATCCCCCACACCAAATAGGGTGCAGAGGAGGTTGTCTTGTTTGACTCTCGCTCTACCAATAGAATTAATTTCTTCAAGTGTAATCTCTTTATTTACTTCATCATTGAATTTTATACACTTACACACGCAGACACATTTTCATCTAGGAATGTCCCTTTAACCATTCATTTTTCAATTGAAAATTTTCTTCCTTAATTCTGTTGCTTTTTGTGTTTGTTAGCATTTTCACTTTAAGGACTGGATGTCATTCTGGACATTACATCCACAATAATATATGAATTCTAGAAATTAGTGAATAAAATCAAATATTGCAAGTAGCTTGCTTATGAGACAGAAGAAGTAATTCAGGGGCATGTCTTCTAACTAAAAAATCAAGTGATCAAAGGAAGAAATGAAGGAGGAAAGCTGGAGTGTTGTTGCTCATGCCATGCAGTCCTAACCCCCAGATTCTGTGGATGGAGGATTCCATTGCCTCATATATTGTGCTGACAGGGGAGAAAAATGAGCACTAGCAGTGGAAGAGGTGGTGTGCTTACTGCAGGGTCCCACTTACTTCCATTGAAAGCTTTGTGGATATACAGTGGTACCTCTACTTACGAAATTAATTCATTCTGACAGCCATTTTGTAAGTAGAAAATTTTGTAAGTAGAAGCAAATTTAACATTGAAATGCCCTAATCCGTTCCAGGCCCCCAGATTCAAGCTACAACTCAATACAAATGTATAATACAGGATCATTTCACAAAAAGCCAAAAATATCACAAGCCAAAAATACAGTCCTGAATATCAGAAGCCACAGAAGCCAAAAATACAGTCCTGGAGATCAAAAGCCAAAAATATCAGAAGCCAAAAATACAGTCCTGGAGATCAGAAGCCACAAATATCAGAAGCCAAAAAGCCACAAGTCCTACCTTCCTGGATCTCAGAAGCCACCAATTTTGCTAGCCATACTTCCTCTCGCAAGCCCAAACAGTGCTGCCTAGCTGAATTTCGCTAGGCAAGCACTTCCTCTTTCGCTAGCCAATACAGTGCTGCTTTGCTAGATTTCGCTAACCAATGGCATGCCACGAAATTCGGAGAGCAGCTTGTTCATGCCAATTTTGCAAGTTGGAATGCTTTCTTAAGTCGAAGCAATTTTTTTTGGGAGGCGCGTTTCGTAAGTCGAATTTTTCGGTAGAAGAAGCATTCGTAAGTAGAGGTACCACTGTACAGCTAAAACCAGCAGCACCCTTGAGGGCTATAACCAGATTACACATCATTTTATAGCTATGAATGGTTTTGTATTTGCTAGATCCAGAGCTTTTTTATTTTCCAATCATGCCCCAGGACTGGGTTCCCAACCTACCCTAGCTTCAGGTTAACATATGCATGTATCCCTCCATTTATTAATGCAGAGTTCTGCTGTGAAAAAGATTGGTAGTCAGTGACTTCCTGCTGTGATTGGACAGTGGCTCCTTGGCAGATCTCCTTGTCAGGCCACCCCAGTACTACTCTATTACTAAAGACCATTAACAAATACCAGGTGCTGTAGGCTGGCTTTCTGGGGAAGGAACTGAGTATTCCTTACATCAAAATAACCTATGAGATTCATGAGGTTGCCATAAGTGAACAGATGACTTGAAGGCACATAAACACAGTTGTACTTGGCTGTGTCCATACTGATGGGAAAATCTGGATTACTGTCAGGGCTTCTGGATTTGTGGGAAGGATGAGCTGTCTGCACAAATGACACCAACAATGAGCCGATACTGGCAGCACTATCACACACTCCACAGGAGACCCCTCTCCCTCTTTTCCCATGGCTTTGGGGAGCAACGGCCATCCTATTGAGCATCAGTGCATTGTACTGATGGTATTGCTATATTAATATGTGCTTGTGCAATCAGTTTGTATGTCTGCAAAAAGAATGTCAGCAGTACCATGCAAACTTGAAAGTAAAAATGCTGTGGCAGGAGTTGGAATTTCCAGGTGAGAAGAGGTCAGTGGCTTGCCAGGCCTGGGGCCTTCCTCCTGACCTCTTCCACTGTCCTGTTGATGCACCTCTCCCCATCCCTGCACTGGTGCACAGTCTGCATTCCCTGAAATCTCTGTCCTGATTTTGGGCAAATGGGGACTCTTTTTACTCTGGAGAATCTCTCTTGAGCATGGATTGGACCTGTGTTTTGCCCATTTTGGCCCCATGCATCATCTAAACCAGGGGTAGGCAACATTTCCCTTTAAGGGCCGAGGGACTTAAGCTCCCAGAAGCCTCAGCCATGTTGGCCAATAGTCCCATGTTGGCCAATAGCTCCTGGGATTCTGGGAGCTGAAGTCCCTCGGCCCTTAAAGGGGAAAGGTTGCCTACCCCTGATCTAAACAGATCAGTGTAGGAATGAGATGGTGAAGACCAAGGATACCATCATCTCTTCTTTCTCTTGGAGTTGACGATATACAGAATTGAAATGCTTTTATATCACTCTTTGATCTGTGTCTGTGGGACATTGGGGAGGGATGGAGCCTGCACAGCATCAGCCTCCTCTGAATTCCCCAGAAGAGAGTATTGTGTTCTCTGTGTAGAGAGAGATGGGAGGCCAGCCAGTGTGAAATTAGATCTGAAGAAACAGCTGTCAGGAATACATGTGAGTGCCCAAATCAAAAAGGCAATCAGAAATAGCTTGAACAAAGTGCTCACTTGATGAAAATGAGTGACATTTAAGGTAGTTAAGGAGTGGTAAAAGATTCCCTGCTCCCTCTCATTTCCTACACAGGCATGTGTAGCTTCAGTTTTGACAATACACTTGATTTAATAGGTCACTTTGTTAATTTAATTTGGTTAAGATGTAACTATAATTTTGCAATTGTTTTATGATATATTCAGTGGAGTTTAAAAAAGGATGGATTTTTTTTCCAACTCCTTCAGTGCATTTCTTCTTTTCTATTGGAGTGGCTATGTGTCCTATAATACAAAGGACAGCTCTCCATTTCAAAGGCTGTTTGGTCAAGGTCTTGCAGAACCATCAAGGCAGAAAGAGGTCTTAGAGTTGCCCATGAACAGTTCACTGATGGGGAGCAAACAAAGGCTCAAATTCCAAGTTATGTTAAATGTGTAGTGTGCAACTCCCCATGTGATTTTTCTTTGCACAAAAATAACTTTAGTCCTGCACCCAGATTCATATTAGAACCACACCACAAACCTAGAATTCCCCTGCATTGCAATTAGGTTTCCACTGTATTTCTATTTCAGTTACCTTAATAATTTCTAAACTTGCATCTATACATATAAATTAGCATATTCAGTTTTATGCAAATTAATGTTCTTATTTTTGATGATGCATTTTCTCTTTTGGGGTGCATAAATGGTTACCCTAATTTGAAACAAAGAACTGGGAATGTTAATGAGTGCATACTGCTGACTGCAATATGGGAATTGCCATGCTGTCAGCTAGGATTGCTGCATCTATAATCCAAGTGTCAATCCCAGGGAACAGCTGCATCATTAATAGTAGTAGTATTGTAGTAGTAATACAACCAGTTTGGCTTCTTGTATTTATTCTTGTATTTATTTCTAAACAAATAAATGAATTCATTGACTCATCCTTTTCATCATCATCATCCCAGTGGAGTTCTGATCCATAATTATTTAGGAGTTGCTCAGGGGAAAAAAATGGTTCTGGTGGTGAAAGGGGTTCTGGGAGCAATTGCAAGTGGACTGACACAACAGCTGAATGAAATCACAATACATAGGATCACAAAAGAACAATTACAAGAAGCAAAACATCTGTTAATATGCCACATTATCTGATGATACTTCACAGAATCTTGCATTCTTGGATAGAATCTGAATCACTTATGGATCAAAATTCCAGTTGATACCATTAGGATGATGGTGGTGATGGTGATTCAATGAATTCATCTATTCACTTGATAAAATAATTGCTAACACATGTATAAGAGATTAATGCACACCACACATTTTTAAAAATACAGACTCTTTACATTTCAGTTCCACTCAGGCAAGCAGTGGGTAAAAAATAATAATACATGGAGTATGTTGAGACACTTTCTTCCTTTCCATAATCAGCTTTAATCAGGACAGATGTAGCTTTCCCCCATCAACATACAAACAATCAGCATTCCAGGCTTTAATATACAGGTGGTCCCCTTCTGTCAGCTATACCAAATCCTCCTCCTCTTCTGCATCTGAGAGACTGAGGCTTTTTTTCTTTTTTCTTGGCTGTCATGCACCATTAAAACAAGAAGGCCTATGCAAGGCTGACATGAATTTGACAAAAAATTAATGATTTGTATATCACTTTAATGCCTTGAATCTGCATTTCATGTATGCTAATTAGGTCGTAATGGGGCTGTTTGAGAACAGAACTGTCATCATGCCGCTGTGCAGGTTTCTGGAAGGAGAGATAGAGCAGTCTTCCCCCGGCAGGCTCTTCTCTTTTGTGCTGCTGCAACCTGGCAGATCTGTAAGTCCCAGCTCCCATCATCCTCTCCACTTTACACTGCAATTGTTCTGAGGATGTGAGGCTTTCATTTATCAGGGTTATAATGGCATATCTCACACTGCGAGCACCTGGACTCTGCAATGCATCCTAGCAGGGAGAATGTACAGTAACTCTATCTAAATGATTGATTTGTGGACTTTTTAAACTGTCATAGTATATCTCATAGGGCAGCTGTCAGCTTTTCAGATACATGAAGTTGTATTTATGCAGCGCATTATGGGGGGGAAATCTAACACTCTTATTTATGGACAGGAAAGGCTGTAAAACTTAGAAAACAAAAACAACAAGGAATTCAAACTTAGGCTATATTTTATTCTCTAATTGAAAAGTCTCACCTATCTGGCTGATGCAGGAAAATATGATCCCTCTGCTTTTATATGTTAGATCTTGTCTCCAAGGCAGGAACTCTGCAAATGTTTTTAAAACAACGGTAGCCTCAATAGAGGGAGCTCAAGGCAGGTGCATCCTAGCCTAAAAATAATAGCAGAGCTTGCAAGTTCTCCTGTTAGAGTCTAAATCCAGTTCCTGGTTCTAGCTACAGTAGACTCATAGAATCAATTTCTAAGTGATGTCAGTACTTATGTAAATGTCATTGATTTAGTGGGTCTGTTCCAAGTGGGGCTAATAACTGGAATTAGGTCTTGGACTTCATTTTCCAGAGCTCCCCAGACAACAGTGGTGGCTAGAGGATTGTGGGATTTGTGGTCTTTAGTAACCACATGTTACTTCTTACTTTTCTAAAGTAAGAAGTAACTTTTATAAGTGCTGATAATACCTTTAGTCCAGTTCCAGAGTTGTAGTTCAACTACACAGCTGAAAGATCAAAGTCATACCCAGGGCCTATAGGAGGAGGTTCAGCCGGTACATCAGTCCAGAGCCCTGGGAGCCAAAGTACCCCCCCTTGTAAATTTCTGATGGTTCCTTCCCTCAACCCCCCCCAACCCCCTCACAGCCCCCATTCTATTGCATTATTTTATAAAGGTTTGCAAACATGTAGCTTTGCAGGTATAATAGCTTACTGGCCTTAACAATGATGATTTTGCAACAGAAATGCAACATTTACCATCAGTACATAAAGCAAATTTTGTAAAAAAAAGAAAAAAGAAAAAAAGTGAAATCTTTAGAATTGCTTAGTTTATTAACTGACTACAAACTTAGCAAGATATTTCAAAATGTTTGTGTTAATTTGAGAAAATTGTTAACAATTTCAGGGGTTGGACTGGATGGCCCTTGTGGTCTCTTCCAACTGTGATTCTATGAATTCCAGCTGCAGTAAGCATCAGCAGAAAGATCTTTTAGCAAACTCAAACATAACAATTTTTAAAGGTCTACCATATCTCAACCCCACCTTGTTGATTTAGTGAGACAGAGTATTGAATCAAGCATTGCCAGAGAAATTGATTTTGATGGTATTATTAGAAATTTTGCAGATAAAAAACCCAGAGAAACTCATTTCATTAGCGGATTAGGTTTATTGTTGCTTTGTTAAAGGATATTGTTATCTCATCATACTGGTGCACAGGGAATAAAGCATTTACAAAAGTTTACCACTGGTCATATTCAGATAGCATTAGATTAACCATCATGTTCAATTATGCTTTCATTATCATACATTAAAAGCTGTCTACTTTGTTCATGTTTCATCATAACAATATTTTTCTACAAAAAGAGAAAAACTACAACTTTAAAATTTTATGTCATACTATAATCTTTATTGAAAAGATTTAATGGAGGATTTAAGTTCCAAATCCTTGAGAGAAGCACCCCTCCCTGGACCCAAAAGCAGTCTTGTTCTGCCTTGCAAAGTTTAAATATATGCTGCTGAAGCAAGCACCTGCCTTGCAAACTTTCTCTCAGAGACCCTGGTCATATCCTCCAACTGTCCTGATTTGGCAGGGAAAATTGTGACTCAAAAAGGAATTTTTCAGCTCCTTTAAAATGTCCGTTTCTTTCTTTCCTCTTCCTTCTACCACTTTCTCCCTTTGTCTCAGTTTATTTCAGTTGGTGCAAACTGAATTCAAAGTGCAAAAGTAGTTTGCACTCAATTACCTCAGCAGGAGGGAGGGGAAAGGAGGAGGTAGAATCTTGCCCTTCCCAGTAGACTCAGGCAAAAGCAAACTGCTGCAGCCTCTCCTAGCTTGTGTGTTCTTCCTCACTAATAAAAATTGCCATCTTGACACACTCTGATATTGCTTGGCACACATGGCCTGGTGAAATGCTGGAGAGTATGCAGTGTTTCTGTTAGAAGAGAAAGCTTTGGGAGGAGTCGACCTCTGATTTTTGCAGTCCATGTTGTCAGCTGTCTATCTGTTCAGAAAATCCATTGTGCTTTTAATGCTAGCATTTGGAGAGGCAATTAAATATTTATTTGTTGTACATATGTGGTCAACCAACTGAGAGCTGTTTCATTTGCTGTAGAGGATTTAACCTGGAATCTCCAGCTCTGTATTTTGCTAGTGCAGTGATGCATGTCTGTGATAAAAGAGAGGAAGAAAGAAGGGAAAGAAGGGTGGTATATGAGACTAATGGAATATTAGATAGCAGGTATTATTTTTTGCTACTCCTAGATCAGCTGACAGTGATGCTCCTTTCCCACAAGAGTTGTGTTGTCATGTATGTATGGCCCAACTTGGGAAGGTATAGGCAATATATGTATATACACACAGTATAATAATTAGGGAGTTGGGATAGGCTTGGATAACTCATCAGGTAGCCTTGAAATGTGTGTGTGTGTCTCAGCTTAACATACTTTGCTGAGCTGTGAGGCTAATTTATTTTGAGCTCCATTGAAGAGGGACATATTATAAGTATGGCTTACATGCATGCAGATACATATGTGCACAAACATTGCATTATTATGAAGTCTCTAGTTGAAGAGGCTGATTTTCAGTACCTGAATTTCAGCTATATTTTTCTCCTACGTGTCTCCTCAGTTTTGGGTTTCTTCACAGAATAATATTAATGCTTGCCTGAAGCAAGCATATAGTTCTTCCCCTTCTCCTCCACATATAAATGTGTTCAGGCCCACCTTGAGCAATTACTTTCAGCAAGGCTGCTTTGACACAGAATGCCTGTGGGCTATGCTTTTCTTGGTGCATGTACAGTGTCCTGAGAGGTTGTCACAAGATTTGAAAGTACATTTTGAAATAGAATTTGTGTGAGTGGCAGTGACAAATGTCTTTGTCATATCCTTGTCCTGTCAGAAATATAAAAAGAGGTAAAGTGGGGCCGTTTCTTTACAGTTACTGATTTGAGGTTGGCATTTGACCAGTTCAGAGCAAGTGCCATTTCCTCCACAAGAAAAAAAAATGATCAACTGACATGTCAAATAACAGCCAACTATTATTTCTTTCTCCTCCTCATCCTCCTTTATATATACACTGACATTTCCCAATACCAAGGGATCGGAAGTGGTAACTGCAGAAGGTCAGAGGGACAGAATTCCCGCCCAAAGGAGTTCTGAAACTTCATTATAAAACAGCTTTAATACACCTCAAATTTTGGGGAAATGAACTGTTGTTCATTTTTTGACCCTCAAATGACCAGAAGTGTCCCAAGCCTCACATGCTTGGAGGGAGTATTTTGCCATGTTTCCAGACATTTCAAAACCCAGCTCTCAGTTTTAAAAAACCTGCACAAACTCCCCCCCCCCTCAAAATGGATAATTAAAGGACAAAACACAAAGTGGCTTTAGAAAGGTCTGTACGGAGTTGCAGACAAGAAGCTTTTGCATCTCTACTGGAAGGTGCCAGAGATTCGTTGGCCAGAGATACGTTGCCTATGGTTGCTGTATTACCTAGTTGATTACATTTTATCCAGAATCTAGGCAGTGATCATCTGGGTGCCCCTTTACATCACTAGCTGGACCAGATTTTAAACTTTAATTTTTTTAAACAAAAATCAAAATCTACAAGTCTCTATCCGTGACAGAAACAGAGATAGGGAGTCAAATGTGTGATAATTATTCTGATTAAAATGATGATGCAGTGCCTTATTGCAGGTGCTTGACCTGCCCCTCCTCTCCTCCACTATTTCCAGAAGAAAGAAAGAGTGTGTGTTAAACAAATACCAAAAGCAGGAGAATCCAAGGGGTGAGGGATGGAGGGGTGAGAGGATAGAGGACATGTATGCAAAAGTTGGGACTGGCAAAGTGGCAGCAAGAAAAGCAAGTAGAGCTAGTAGGCAACACAAGCAGGATAGCCAGACAGGGCTGGGAGTATTAAATATTGTGAAGGTAGAGTCAGTGTGGTGTAGTGGTTTGGGTGTTGGATAGGACATTGGGAGACAAGAGTCTGAATCCCTGCTTGACCACAGAAACCCACTGGGTGACTTTGGGCAAGTCACCGTCTCAGTCCCAAAAGAAGTTAAGGACAAATCCACTCTGAACAAATTATGTCAAGAAAAACCCAAGATAGGTTCACCTTAGGGTTGCCATAAGGCAGAAATGACTTAATGGCATACAACAACAAAAAGTGAAAGTGGAGGGTATTATTAATAAATGTAAGACAGTAACATTTTTCCAAGACTGCAATCCTGACCATGCTTTTTAGGAATTCAGACCTAGTGAGCTCAATGGGATTTGAAACATGCTTAGAGTTACACTGTTGATGTGATGCTCTGCCAGATCATGAACCATTGTGCAAAGTGAGTCGCATGGCAGGCCCTAAATATAACTGCTTAAGAGAAGCATGGCTGTACCACCACTGCTACCATTGTTTTGCTAACATAGAGTGCATGGTCTAGTTCAGAGGAGGGAATGCCATGGACTTTACAAGTCCCAGCAGCCCCAGCCAGCATAACCAGTGATGAGGAAAGCCGAGAGTTGGCAGTCCAACAACCTCTGGAGTGCCACATGATTCCCATCCCTAGTATAGTCATTTGACCCGTATGCTCAGACATATGTCCTACTTAGTTAAATGGGTCTTATACCTTAGTACAGGGGCAGGCAACCTTTCCCCTTTAAGCGCTGAAGGACTTCAGCTCCCAGAATCCCAGGATCTATTGGCCAACACGGGACTATTGGCCAACATGGCTGAGGCTTCTGGGAGCTGAAGTCCCTCGGCCCTTAAAGGGGAAAGGTTGCCTACCCCTGCCTTAGTAGGTGCACCCAGCAAATATAATTAATTAAGTGTGTAAGTAAGCATACATGTATGTATGTATGAACACATATGTATGTATTTATATTAGGAATAACATTCTGCCATGTAATTTCTTTCCCTGATATGAGCTACATAGCATGAGGGAATGCCATTACAACAGCATTGAAGGCTGGTGGGTGCAGGAAATATATATATTGAGAAGCAGAAGCAAAATATGTGAAGGTGGTGTTAAGGGGGTAATATTAGGTTTGCCACACTAATATTGTTCTTTGCTTTGAAATTTGCTTTAGAGAAGGTAGACTATCAGGCAGCACCATGAGGTGAGGCAAGTGGTGGGGAGGAAGAAAGGGATGCAGCATTAAAGGAAAAGGAAACACAATGACATCTCACTGGTGTGAGGAGGGAAGAGAGGCAAAGCAGGAAGGGGTGAGAAAGAAGAGAGGAATGGAGTAAGGCCTGGAGCAGTGCCAAAGGCCCCACAAGAAGGAGGGAGTGGAGCAGTTCACTGCTCCTGCTTTACTCACTCTGCCCAATGGATGGGCTGTTAATGAGTTCATGGAAAAGATGAAACTGAACTGTGGGTTTGCAGTTGATTCCTTACTAAACACTACTTCTGATAGGATATGAACCTAGGCTGGTTGAAGTACTACTGTCGAAGATCACATACTTAATGGTATGATATGAAGTCTTATTCTAAATAATGGTCCAGGCTGCATCCACACTGTGGACATATAGTCCAGTTTGACAGCACTTTAACTGTCATGGCTCAATGCTATGGAATTCTGGAAACAGTAGTTTTGTGAGACATTAAGCCTTCTTTGTCAGTGAGAAGTGCCACCACAAACTGCAGTCCCCAGAATTCCATAGCACTGAGCCATGGGAGATAAAGTGGTGTCAAACTACATTATTTCTGCACTGAGGATGTAGCTCCAGTTTCTTCATTTCTATTTATTTATAAACTGCAAGAGTTTTTGTATGAAAACTTGTGATTAGTGAACTGTTCTCAAGTACAGCAGTGTAATAAAAGTACTTGAATTTGAAACACAGTAACCCAGTACATAAATAAATAGAAGTATACCCAGTTAATAAGGTACATTGTTCCTGAGCATTACTTCTTGAACAGAAAATTTGGTATCAGAGGTAGGAATAATATGGAAAGAATTCAGAGGCATAGATGTGTTTGTCTGGAATATCATCATGCAAAGAGACCTTATAACACCTTTCAGATAACTATGGGCCTTTGCAGACTGCCAGAAATAGTGCAAATTGAGTCCACTTTAAGGGTTAGGGTTAGTGCTAGGGAATCATGGGAATTGTTTTTATTCTTTCTGAGCCATTGAGCCTTCTCTGTCAGAGAGCTCTGGTGCCACAATAAAATTAAAGTTCCCATGATTCCCTAACCCTAACTCTTAAAGTGGACTCAATTTGCACTATTTTTAGCAGTCTGCAAAGGCCTTATGTGAAAGAATTTGTAGCATAAGCTTTTCTAGACTTAGGGCCTTTACAGACTGCCAGAAATAGTGCAAATTGGGGCCAGTTTAACTGCCCTGGCTCAGTGCTAAGGAATCATGTGAAGTGTAGTTTATTGTGGCACCAGAGCTCTCTGGCAGAGAAGGCTCAATGCCCCAGAAAAAATACAATTCCCATGATTCCCTAGCACTGAGCCAGGACAGTTAAAGTGGCCTCAATTTGCACTTTTTCTGGCAGTCTGTAAAGGCCCTTTGTCTACTTCCTCAGATGCAGCACGCAGATGCATCTGAGGAAATAGAAGTGTATGGAAGCTTATGCTACAACATCTTTCACACAATTAGTCTGAAAAGTGCTACAAGGTCCCTTTGCATATGGAAAGAATAGAGATAGATTTCTACACCACAAAAAGAAGAAAGGTTCAACATGTTTCACCAGTCTTTTTATTCAGAACTAATAATATGCACATGTGAAATGAAACAACCATGTCAGCTAAGGCTTGCAAAAGTAAATAAAAATGTTTTGAATGTTTTTAGAGTGCGCTTAAAAGCTTCTTCCAAAATGCATCCAGGGATGATTTTCTCTCTCTTTTAAACAACCTCTACTTATCTCATGATCTTGATTTTGGTGGCCAAACTTCTTGATCTATACTTTTTAAGATGGGGAAAGGGGAGCTAGTGCGCCAGACTTATCTGCTTCCCCCCTTTCTCTCTGTTTTGCTGTCCGTACATGACTAATAATGGATTTTGGAGGTAGTTGAAGTTTACCTTGCCTGTTGTAGGGATGAGGCTGGACAGGTGTACAAAGACTTTGTAAAAAGAGCTTCTTAAGCTTTGTTAACTGAGGTATTCCTATATAAGCAGAATATAGAAAGTTTGGTTATACATGTATAAACAGGGGAAGGCCTGGAGCAGCAAAAGTAATCCTGCTCATTTATTTTAGATACAGGGAATTATATTCATTCTGGATGAACTGATTTGTTATTTAGATACCAGCAACACCTTGTGATTGTTTTACTGGGAAAAATCCTGGCTGAAATGAAATGCATTGGCTGAGGAAAGGAAAGTCTGATTGACTTTTCAAGTGTTAAGTGCAAGAGCCTGCATCATCACAAGAATTATTCCCACACTCTTTCTTATCTTGATTTCTTTCCTGTCATGCTCTTGTCATTCAGAAATGAGCATCTTAACTCTCCCAAAGAAAATATTCTGAAGAGAGTAAGCTCATTAATTATTGTTTCAACATTGTTTTTATTCCAATCCTTTGGTTCCAACTAATGGCCCACCATTCAAATGTGTGCCTCGTTGGCTTGGTGAAAAAAACATAGAGATAACACTTTTCTCTCTCTCTCCCTCTGAAACAATGAATCAAGAGGTAGAACAAAGAAGACATTATCTACACACTTGTGAGAAACTGCATAATGGAGAAAGGAGCTCTTTGTCTCCTAACTCCCCTTTCTGCCCCCTTTCCTGCCAGATGCCATTTACTGATCAGGAATTTTAACCCAGATCCATACAGATGGCGTTCAATGGGTCTTGGGGTAAATATTCTGGAAGGCTGTGTGTTTATTTCATGGTGGAAATGAACCTGCCAAGTAAGTAATATTGCCTTTTACAAGTTTTTGATAATCCATCTTCCACACACTTCGTATTCCCAATTCGCTACATAAACATGCACACTATCTTCTGAACGGCATCATTTGTCTTGACTCAGCTGGCGAGGTGATCATTCTTTCTGGAGGCTGGCTGACACACCAAGAGTACACAGTAAATTAGTGGTGCATGTTGTTTCTCTAGTAATACAACTGGCACTTCCCTTTTGAGTCAGCTGCATACTCCTAGTTCAGTCTTTTTGATCTGAAACTCCCCCCCCCCCCCACACACACTGAAATTCTGCAAGAATTCTGCAGCTCTCCAGATATTGCTAGTCCTAGCCTATAGATCTAGCGGTGAGAATGCTGGTAGTTGCAGTCAATCAACATACAAAGGGCCACACCATTCTCATGCCTATTCAGAAGTAGGTCCCCCTCTGTTTTTTGGAGCCTGGTCTGGATGAAAACATGCTGAGGACCTATAGCATTTCCCCTCCCACCTGCAAAAGTCTATTAATATAAAAGCTTTTAATAACTGTTCTTCTGTTTTGTGGAGACCGCTCCTAATCCAAGGCCTTAAACTATAGTTTATTTAGCTTGTACATAAATCTAGCAGTTAACAGTATTTACTCCCTCATAAGTGAGAATAAGATCGCAGCCCTAATGCCACTCAGAATCTCTTGCACCTTAGCCTATGGAAGAGCTCCAGATACTGGAGTGAATCTTGTATTTTAATGTTCAATGATGAACTTTGTATGAGGGACAGATAACTATCCAAAGGAAGCACACACATAATGAAAGTGTGAAGAGAAAAATGGCTACTATACACTCAGAAATCTAGGACTGTCTGTGTAACAGAGAATGTGGGGGAAGCCACAGATCTACTAGAATCAAACTTAGACACTAGTGTCTATTCACATGTGTTTAGACTGTACAGCTACTTCAGGCATGTAAGAAATCAGGCAGTTGAATTGTGTGTGTGTGTGTTTGGTATGTAGAGAGATCTTGTAGCACCTTTGAGACTAAATGAAAGAAAGAAGTTGCAACATGAGCTTTTATAGACTAAAGTCTACCTCCTCAGATGCATTTGGTGGAGTGCAAACCAGGGACAGACATATATATGCCATTGGTATGTGAAAATATCAATTTAAATTAAAAATCCTTTGTTTATGGAAATGAAGTAGCAACTCCAGTTTTAACTATGGTTGTTTATCAACAAAGGCATTGGGCTCTAGCCTTTGTGTGTACACATGAATTGTCAAGTCCAGTCTCTCACTGGAAACTAGCCTGTAGGAGAAGAGAATAGATGAGTGTAGGACACCCCCATGAGGATGGGGTCAGATAGTGTTGAAATGTGTGTAGTGTGCCAGGAAGGCATTATCTTTGTTCAATCCATTGCTTAGGGACTGTAGTCTGCAGATGAACTCCAATTCTGCTGTTTCTCTTTCTAATCTGCCTTTGTAGTTCTTTGTTCAAGGACTGCTGTTCTGAGATCTGAGATGGAATGCCTGGGGTGATTGAAATGTTCTGCCAATGATTTTTGTGTATTTCCATTCCTAATGTCTGATTTATGTCAATGTATCCTTTGGTGCAGGGACTGGCCTGTTTGCCCAATGTAGAGTGCTGATTTGTTTGTTTGTTCATTCCTACTGTTAGACAGGCCATTATAGGGGGGTTGCAGACCGCCAGAAATAGTGCAAATTGAGTCCACTTTTAGCGTTAGGGTTAGTGCTAGGGAATCATGGGAATTGCTCTGGTGCCACAATAAAATACAGTTCCCATGATTCCCTAACCCTAACCCTAAAAGTGGACTCAATTTGAACTATTTCTGGCAGTCTGCAACCCCCATAGTTGCCCTGAAATGCAAGTATAGCTATAGGTCTGAAAGAGTGAGCTTGTGAAGCAGATGAATTTGATATACTGCCCTAAACATTTAGAAATTAACACCTCAATGCATGTAAAGGCAGCATCTGGGGAATGAGCTGCACAAGTTGAAATAGGGCATATCTCTCAAATAGGGCATCTCTACAGGACCATTGTACTAATTTTCCCATGCAAACAAAGGGCCTTTGCAGACTGCTAGAAATAGTGCAAATTGAGTCCACTTTAAGGGTTAGGGAATCATGGGAACTGTATTTTATTGTGGCACCAGAGCTCTCTGACAGATAAGGCTCAATGTCTCAGAAAACAAACAATTCCCATGATTCCCTAGCACTAACCATAACCCTTAAAGTGGACTCAATTTGCACTATTTCTGGCAGTCTGCATAGGCCCAAAGTCATGCTCAAATTTCTGCAGTGTAGATTCCAACCATATGGAGAGAGAAATCCCAGAGGTGCAAGCAAGGTTCAGGAAGGGAAGAGGCACCAGGGACCACATTGTAAACATACAATGGATGATGGAGTGTACCAGGGAATTCCAAAAGAAAATTTGCATGTGCTTCATTGATTACAGTAAAACTTTTGACTTAGACCATGAAAAATTATGGAATGCTCTCAAAGAAATGAGAGTACCTCTATGTTTATTGTCCTGATGCATAACCTGTACTCAAAACAAGAGGTTGCTGACAGAACTGAGTACAGAGAAACACTAGTTATTCAAACTGTATGCAGAAAATATTGTATGTAGATCAGGCTTAGACTCAGGAGGAGAGTAGATTGGGTGTAGAAGCATTAACTACCTAAGATATGCAGACAACACAATACCCCTAGCAAAAACCAACAAAGACTTAGAGCAATTATTGAAGAGGGTCAAGGAGGAAAGCACCAAGATAGGCTTGATGTTGAACATTAGGGAAACAAAAATAATGACTACAGAAGACATACAAGAATTGAAAGAGTTCACATATCTTGGTTCAAACATTAATCAGAATAGAGACTGCAGTCAAGAACTTAGAAGGCTAGGATTGAGAAGGGCAGCTATGAAAGAACTGGATAAAATCCTAAAGAACAAAGATATAACTCTGAACACTAAAGTGAGAATCATCACTCTAAGCCACTGTATTCACCATCACCATGTATGAATGTGAGAACTGGACAGTGAATAAGGTGGATAGGAGGAAAATAAATTCATTTCAGATGCACTGCTGGAGAAGAGTGCTGAGGATGCCATGGATGACCAAAAAGACAAACAATTGGGTTCTTGAATATACCAGGTCTGAACTTTCCTGGAAGTCAGGATGACTAAGGGATGAAACAGACCGGCCCAAAGGGGTGGTGTGACACCGTCCCTGAAAGAGCTGGGTGGGCGCCACAGCAACCGCACGCCATGGCCCCACTCTGGCATTTTGCTGCCTCAAAAAGAAGTGGCAAAAAGCTGCTCCTTTTTTTGGTGGCAAAAGGCAGCTTTTCAGCCCTCCTTTGGCATGCAGTATCTAAACACTGTGCCACCTGAATGCTGTAAAGCCGGCTGTTGTGTGGTCAGCAGGGTGACATGATGCCAGCTTCCCAGCATCTTGGGGGCATGCAGCATGTGTACACCATGCCCCCAAGCTGCTGGGAAGCCAGCGTATTGTCTGTTTCCCCCCTAAATTGAGGCTGTTGTATTTTGGTCACATGAGAATACACAAATAATTGGAAAAGACAATAATGCTGAAAAGGTAGAAGGTAGCAGAAAGAGAGGGAGATCACATGCCAGATGGATGGACTTAATCAGAGAGTCTACAGGCCTGAGCCTGCAATATAAGAGCAGAAGTCACATCCACAGGGACACCATGCGTCAGGGTCAACTCAAGGGCAATTGACAACAATAGAAGAGAAACAAATAGGCAGGAAGGAGTGGCCAGAAGCTGCTCCTGGCCTGATCATCCTAGGGTCCCGAGGACACCTCCTGTCGCAGTCCCAAATGGACCCCAGAAAGGAGTGGAAAAGATTTGCTCCTTTTGACCTTAGGTGGCCCTGGAGCAGCCCCAGGGTGACTTTTGGGCACTCTGGGGGCATGCATCATCTAAACACCATGCCCCCGGAGTGGCCCACCCCATTTGCCTGTCTGTTATGGGCCTCAAAGATGAGAAACCTAGCTTCTAGTATGGTGCAGCTTTTAGGTGTTTAGCCCGATCTCTCCAGCTAGTCTGTTTATGTTAATCATGAGGAATATAGACTTTCTCCATCCATCTACCCATCAGTTCATGCCAGTTTACAAGATTAGGTGGATTTGAGGCAGTTGCCCAATTTAGAATGCTTCCATGTTCCAAGATGTGAATGCTGGCATATTTATGTATACGTTTAAATCCAATTGCCTATAGTCCCAAGAGAAGTGAGGTTTGTTTTTCCACCTTTTGCCACAGATCTGTAGTAGATCACATACTTTATATGCAAGAAGTCTAGGGAGGATTGTTGCTTGGGCATCTCCAAATAGGGCAGACCCCTGTTGGAAATCGTGGAGCATACATGCCAACCACTGCAGTCAATAGTGAGCTAGCAGGACTGATATTAGTATGAAATGAGCTTGGGAAAACTAAGTTTCTAGTTTGTTGTTGTTTTTGTTGTTGTCTGCCTTCAAATCAGGTAATATCAAAATACCCTAGCCAGCTAAAGTCACAGAATCCTGTTAGTCCAAAAAAGTAGCTTTTTCAGGCTCTGAATAAGAGACAGCTTGAAAACAGCATTTTGCAGGCACTTGCTATGCATACAGAAGTCACTTTATCAGCAGCAGTTATTATTTTATGAAGATCAATAAGCAGTGCTTTATCATTTCAAGTGGCACCAATTATACACACTGCACTCATACATACAAACATACACATGCATCCACACTCACTTCTCATGAAGTATTGTTGAAAATATGTTTTGGCTAATATGCTGTGCAGTAACTACACAGATATAAACTGTCAGGAAGGGACCTTGCATAGTTAATTGTTAACAACTAACTACATTCAAATCATATTCTGCATAGAGCAATCTCTAAATTTGTATTGTATAATGTTCTAAATTGCTCAGTACTACTGTGGTGGAGCAAAGTAGCCATAAAATGCCAAGTCTGTTTTCTTGGGAAAAAATGATGGAAGGAGCAGTAGCATACCAATAAACTAGGTTGTGCATTGTTAATACTCATGGCTGTAAATGAGGAATAGATTTTGTGATATATTCCTGCCCACAAACTTTTTAATAACACACAAGACACAAATACAAAATGCTTAAGAATTCCAGACATGTCTGTGTGCTAAAATGTAGCTTCTGATTGTTAGCAGCTACACTAATTAATCAAGGGATGTATTTTAATCTGCACAATTAAAGCTTTGGTTGATTCATAACACTGGTGAAATCGATCAGTCCTGCTGCAAGTCATGTTGTGGACTTGAATGGCTGAGACCACTTCAGCTGCTCTCTTTCTTGAATTTGAAGGGAGAGCCAGAAATAACCCTTTCCATGTCCATATATCTTCTCCCCTCACCACCCCTACCCACAGACAACTGCATTTCAAATGTGTGTGTCAGGTTTGGGGTGAGAGAGTATATTTTGCATTTTTACCCTTATTGGAAATTCCTGACAGTCATACATGATAAAGGTCAATTCTAAGCCCATCACCCTTGTGATTTGAATTTGCAGTTCAGCTGAACTTTGTTTCTGAATATCTTTCCTTTGAATATATAACATATTAGCTGCCCTACTACTTCACAAGTAATTTGAGAAAGCGGGGGGGGGGGGGATGCATTCACTGCTCTATAACCTCTCCCAGGGGTCCAGAGAGTCTGAGGCTCAAGAACACAGCAACCAACAGAGAAATTATATTTTCAAATGAATATATTTTCATCAAACCTCCTATGTAACTGTCAGCAGGACTGTGAGTGAACCTGATCTTATTTGAAAGCTGCTGCATAATTCTAGCCATTGATGAAAATATTTGGGAGAAAAATATTTCAGATGCAAGCCTCAAACTCCTCTGCAGACACAAATCACACCGGTTTCCACAGACCTTGCATCCAGAGGATGCAGCAGAGACCAGGCTGCTCAAGGTTGCCTTAACCTTTCTTTTATAGAAGCGTACACACACATATGCATAGAAGCACATGATATAATCTTTTATGGCCAACATCCAGAAAATAGTCTTAAATATTTCATGACAAGAAGAAAACATTTAAACTTATAGGCATTATTTGGATTTTTCTGGTACAGTATTATTATGACAAGTCAGTTTGTAAAGTATTCAAGGTATGTGTGTTGAAGGCAGGATAACTTGTATATTCAAAGGACTTCACATACATTAATCTTAATCTTAATCTTTTTTTCTTTATTCACTGTTTTCACTTACACAAAGACACACCCATACACTAGAAATCATCTTAGGAAAAAAGGCATGCAAAGCCTTCTGAGCCCTAAAAGTGTTTGTCTACCCAGGTCATGGAGAATTAAATTTTAAACAGCATATTATAAAAACTATTATGGGAAACAATAAAATCACACATTTTGAGAACCAAAATAGGTATGTAGCAGCAGATATAAGGCTGGAAACCCTGGTTGATGAAAAGCAGCAGGGGGAGGGCACAATTTGTAAATAAGAAGCAGCAGGAACAGAACAGATAAAATCATAGAGTTGGAAGAGACCTTGAGGGCCATCCAGTCCAACCCCCTGCCATGCAGGAACACAGAATCAAAGCACCCCCAACAGATGGCCACTCAGCCTCTGTTTAAAGACCTCCAAAGAAAGAGACTCCACCACTCTCCGAGGGAGTGTGTTCCACTGTCAAACAGCTCTCACTGGCAGGAACTTTTTTCCTATTGTTGAGGTGGAATTTCTTTTCCTGCAGTTTGAGTCCATTGCTCTGGGTCCTATTATCTGGAACAGCAGAAAACAAGCTTGCTCCATCCTCAATATGAGATCCCTTCAAATACTTAAACAGGGCTATTATATCACCTAACTCTTTTCTCCAGGCTAAACATATTAAGTGACTCCTCATAAGGCATGGTTTCCAGCCCTTTGAACATTTTGGTGGCCCTCCTCTGGACATGCTCCAGCTTGTCAACATCCCTTTTGAATTGTGGTGCCCAGAACTGGACACAGTATTCCAAGTGAGGCCTGATCAAAGCAGAACAGAGTGGCATTGTTATTTCCCTTGATCTAGACACTATACTCCTATTGATGCAGCCAAGAATTGCATTGGCTTTTAAAGCTGCTGCATCACAGTGTTGACTCATGTTCAACTTGTCTTCTACTAGGACTCCTAGATCCCTTTCACCTGTAGTCTTGTTAAACCAGATGCTTAACCCTTTCCCAACCCACCATATTTCCCCACAAGATTTTCTTTGGAGCTCCCTGGAAAGATTCAGCAAGTGATAACTGGGTGTCCTAGCTGTTGAATTGTTTCTCCAGAACCGTTGGCAAGATACCTACATTCATGAGTTGTACATGCTGAGTCAAGACAAATGTATCTACCTGGGCTTTTAATGAAGAGTTGAAATTCATGAGATTGCCACAAGTCGGCAGGCCACTAGAAGACACACACACACACAATGTTGACTTTAATTCAGCTGTGAAATGCTCAAAAATGTCCTCCCCACAGATGCTTTTCATTCAGCCAGTTCTAAGACGCACTGTGGGGCAGGGCTGAGGGATGCCCCTGAGCCCAACTTTTACAGCCTTTGAAGTCCCCTGACACTACCCGCAAAGCCCCCAATTTAAAATTTCAGTTGATTTGGGGGTGATTTTTCACCCCCCAGTTCACTCCAGGCATACCAAAAGTACCTGCACACATGGTAGTTGTCTTCTTCCCTCACAACCTACCCCCCCCACCAGAAAAACCCCTTTTAAAATCAGCCACACAAACTGGCTGACATAGGTACCAGAAGAGTGATCAGGTCCTGTGTGCTGCCAACAGAATAGTGTTGCCTTTGGGGGGAGGGCATGAGAGAGGAAAAAAGGGGGTTCCCAGCTCCTAGACCGCTGCCTCCTCCTGCACTGCCAATGCTCCCAATAGTTCCCAGCACTATTATGTCTGCTGCTTGGTGTCTACTTTAGCCCTTAGGCTGTTTAACCCTCACATACCACAGTAGGGCACATTTTATTGCAGTTCCACACTGAACTAGGCCTACAATTTAGATCTTCTACACCAGGGGCTGGCAACCTACAGCCCGTGGGCCGGTTTGGGCCCCGGGCCCTGCAATTACTGGCCCAGGCGGACCCCTGCCGCCGCCGCCGCGCGTTTTGGTCACCGTGCGGCTGCGCGTGGTGCGACCGCCATTTTGATTTCCAAAATGGCGGCCGTGACGCGTTTGCGCATGCGCAGGAGTACTGCGCATGCACAAACGACTTGTGGCTGCCATTTTGGAAAACAAAATGAGCGTGCGTGCCGCCATCCCCCCCTTGGCTCGCCGGAAGGGACAATTTCATGGGACCGGCCCCCAGCTCAAAAAGGTTGCCTAACCCTGTTCTACACCATGGCATCACTAGGCTTGGCATAACTCTGTGCGGTAACTCATGGTGTCACCCTCTCCCATTGACATCCTTCCATCCCAAACCATACAGAATCTTTAGTCATGTTTTTTGTATTGTTACTCATTAATCATAATTCCTGTATTTCACTGAATGTCATGGTAACAGCTGTGTCATAAACAACTAGCAAAATTAAAATTATACCTTTAAATTACAATATCATATGCACAGCCTCAGTGTATTTATATATACATAATTTCATGTGGTAGAATTCAAAGATATAGCCATGTTAGTCTGTAGAATCAGTATGTAGCGAGATCTTGTAGCTCCTTTGAGACTCACTGAAAGAAAGAAGTTGGCAGCATGAGCTTCTGTAGACTTCAGCATCTGAGGAAGTAGACTGAAGTCTATGAAAGCTCATGCTGCCAACTTCTTTCTTTCCGTTAGTCTCAAAGGTGTTACAAGATCTCTCTTTTATGTGAAGTGAAAAATTGGTAAAAGGTGATATTTTTAAAGAATTTTTTTAAAAAAATATTTCATTAATTTTTTTTAAAAAACAATTCTCTTCCATTATTCCCAACAAGTAAAATTCCATTTTTAGATGCAGCGTCAATTCTAATATTTCATTTAATGTGTTAATATCCCAATATTTTCTTGCCTGGAAAAGAAATTTGGAAAAGAAACATGGGAAATTTTTATTCCATATGATATCAAGTGCAAGAATATTGTTTGCCCAGAAATGGAAGAGTAAGGAAGTTCCAACTAAAGAAGAATGGCTTTACAAATTATACGATATATTGGAGATGGACAAATTAATGCAAATATTAAGAGATTAACCAAAAGAGCAATTCTATAAAGAATGGGGGGACATATTAGAATTTTGGGGGAAAAGATGGAGAGACTTTGGAAACAATTAATATTTAAATTAGCAAAAGAGAATGTTCACTATAAAACAGGAAAGAACACAAAAGTCAATATAATACAGTAAGAGGACAAATATTGATGGATATGAAGTCTGTATGAATGGTAAGAGTGAGGAGAGTTGAATGAGAGTTGAATGAATTGAAGAATTAAATACAGAATATAGGACTAGAATGGTAGCAAAAGAAAATTAAAGGTGTAGGATTAGTGAAGGAAGTAAAAGTAGGTGTTGAGGGTATGAGGATATGCATAGAAGGTTTGAGGAAGGGTAAGTTAGTTTAGTTAGGAATATATGAGGGATAGATGGTGGAAGGGAGGTGGAAGATAGAATGAATGATAGAATGGAAGAAGGAGTTTAGAAGGAAAGAAGGTAAGGATAGTGATAAGAAGGAGTGAGAGAAGGAGAATATATGGTAAAGGTTGGAAAAGAAAGGTAATTATAAGATATTGGAGAAGGTGGGAGTTTGTGGGGAGAAATAAACAGAATACAAACAGATAAGTGAAGGATTGGAATGCAATAATGTAAGATGTTTGATATATTTGATAGTTTTTCCTTGTTTGGTTTGTTATCTGCTAGACATACGTGTATTTTTAAGTAATGTGAATGTGTATGTAAAGCTGGATGTTTTAGGGTTGTATGGGTTTGTATGTATTTGTCTATGTTTTACATTTTTTATCAATAAACTTTATTTTAAAAAATTAAAAAAATAATAACCCACCCTGGGACCTCTCATTTCTCCTTCCACTGAAACGCTAACTGAAATCCGCTCACAGCATCTCTTCAGCATTTTCATGGGACACAGGCAAAGGCCACAGCCCATTTCTGCCAAAAAGCAGATGTTTGAGGAGCAGTGGTGTCACCCCCACTTTTAGGGTGTCACCTGGTGCAGTCTTGCACCCCCACACCTTCAAGTGATGCCAGTCATTCTACATCAAGAAGTCCTGAGCTTGGAAAGTTATTTTTCAAAAGAACTCTTTCCCTTACTAGCTACACATTTTTCCACATTAGTCATTATGCTACTCATGCCTTCTTAAGTTCCTTCTTGGGGGTGTGGGGAAGGTTTATCTATTTGTTATGTAAGCATGTTGAAGCAATACACAAAGACCAGAGTGAACTAGATCTGCCTGCCTCTGACCCTAGTTCTGTTGCTTTCTTCACATATGGAGTAGCAAATCTGAATAGGAGAACTTTGCCTCCCCCTGGACACTTTTCATGTGATCAGGAATATCCCCTTCAGTAGGGTCTGAGATTGTGTGAAGTGTGTCTACACATAAAAGAAGCTCTCCTAATCGGACTTGCCATTTCATATGAGAGAGTGAAAGAAATACCCACCCTCCTTTTTGCACACTGCTGGAGCATGGTAACATGAAAAATATATAGAAGTTCATTCTTTCACCTATCCTTTCATAGAATTTATACTCTATTCTTTGGTAGGACTAGAGATGTGAAAGCCCAGAGGAAAATATAAAATTGTTTTTAAAAGAAGATTTTCCTCCAGGGCTTTTTCCCCTCCAAAAGGGGAAGCATGTGGACTCATGAAATATATTATTTTAGAAAGTTGAATAAAATGTTTAACAGAAAGTATTCACAAGCTGTTAACTACTGATGACTTGTCCCCAACTGATTTTTGGGCATACCAATAACTCGTGACAAATAAAAGAATTAAATGACCTGTGAAAGAATAATGAAACTTATCTCTATCCATGCAAACCTTTTTTCAGTACCCATGAAGACAGAAATGAAAGCTCAGAAGAGGCAGAAATTGTTGAAAGAAAACAAAACTGAAGAGATAAGGTTTTAGGAAGCAAATTTCAATGATTGTCTCCCTTATCCTGACTTCTTTTTCTGAAAATGTGCTTTCTGTATCTACTGAACAGAGTGGAGAAGATGAAGTTCGGAATTCAGATTTTCTTTGTTTTACTATAATAATAGATTTTTTGGGGGTCACTTTTAATCTTTTGCTTGAGAAGAAGGGCAAAGGCATCACTAGGGGAGTGTGGGCCACACCAGGTGACACCCTAAAGAGGTTGACACCACTACTCCCCAAACATCTGCCTTTGGGCAGAAACAAGTTGTGACTTTTGCTTGTGTCCCTTTAAAATGCTGAAGAGAGGTTGTAAATGAGGTGAAGCTCAGTGGGAGAAGAACAGAGAGGGCCAAGTTGTTGGTATTTTTTAAAAAAATATATATATTTAAAAATGAAAAATTAAAATTTAATTTTAAAAAATTCTTTAAAAACATCACATCTTACCTCTTACCTAAAAACATCACATCTATTTTCACTTTAAGCATATGAAACTATGTATATGTAAATAACTTAGGCCAGGGGTAGGCAACCTTTTTGAGCTGGGGGCCGGGTTGCTGTCCCTCAGACAATTTGGGGGGGGGGGCGAAGCACCAAAAATAAATAAATAAATAAATAAATATAAAATATAAAATAATAAAATAATAAAATAAAATAATATGCATGCACACTCTCTCAGCCCCAGAAAAGCCATGGCAAACCCCCTGTGGAGATTTTGCCAAGAAAACCCCAAGAACAAGTAATAACAATAATAATCAATATCATCATTACGGGGGGCGGGGGGGGGCAGCGGTGACGCCGCCAGTCCAAAGGCCTCGGGGGGCCACATCCGGCCCCCGGGCCTTAGGTTGCCTACCCCTGACTTAGGCAGTGCATATGATATAGTAATTTATAAGAATAATTTTAATGTTGCTAGTTGTTTATGTTACAACTGTTACCATTACATTCAGTGATGTATGGGAATTATGATTTATGAGAAACATGAGTACAAAAAACATTCCTAAGGATTCTGCATGGTGTAATATGGGAGGAGGTCAATGGGGAATGACACCATGAGTTGCCAACCCTAGTAATGCCACAAAAGAAAGGTACTAGCAAATGAAGTATTATATGTTTTTCCATTTTCCCAAAGCCTCCATTCCCCACCCAGCCCTTACAACCTTAGGAAAAAATGGAAAAACATTGGGAAAAATGGAAAAGGATGTTGCTCATACCTTCAAAATGTCTAAAATTATGCTTTAACTGCCATGGTTCATGAGCTTTCTTAGACTTAAGTAATAATAATGATAATATGTAGAGAGATCTTGCAGCACCTTTGAGACTCACTGAAAGAAAGAGGTTGGCAGCATGAGCTTTCATAGACTTCAGGTTACATCCTCAGATGCATTTGGATCTGGTGCATTTGGATCCCGTATGCAACTGAGGAAGTAGACTTAAGTCTACGAAAGCTCATGCTACCAACTTCTTTCTTTCATTTAGTTTCAGTGCTACAAGATCTCTCTGCATACTGATTCCACAGACTAACACGGCTATATCTTTGAATATTATCATGTAAAGGAAGTGGAGTCAAAGGAATACAATGGCTACTAATGTTTTTACTTATTTGTGAAAAAAATAACATTTACTCATTATTGGGGTGGAGGCTAAAATGTTTTTGGATGCATTTTCAGGTGACTTTCCAATTTTTTGAACATTCTCCTAATGCTTTAGATAGACCCCTCACCTCACCCACTCAAAGGGAACTAAGAAGACATAAGTAACATAATGAATAATGTGGGAAAATGTGTAGTTAGTAATAGTAACAGTCCTTTTGAAAAGTATCTTTCCAGACTCAGGACTTCTTGATGTAGAACACCTACGTCTATTTGGGGAGGCCTATCTCTCAAATGAAAAACTATGGAAGGAATGGAATGCTGTCTTGAATTTTTTAAATTTTCTAGTTAAAATCTGAAGATTGCCAACAACAAAATATAACTAAATTTAACAGAGAACCCAGATCTAAGTTTGCTTTTTTTTTTAAAAAAAAATTTTTTTAAAACAAAAACCTCTAAATATCCCCTCCGTGCACCCCACCCCCGGAGCCATTTCCATCTTTATACTCCATCCAAAATCTTAACTCCTCCCATGGAGGCAGTTTCCCGTCTTCCTTTCTTAATACATTTTCAATAAATTTTTTCCATATTTCATCAAAATCATTTCTTTTCAATAATCCTTTTTTCACTTTCAATCTACATGTTAATTTATCATTAATCTCTATCTTCCAAACTTCCTTATACCAATCCTCCAATTTCACATTTATTTTTGTTTTCCAATTTCTTGCTATAATTAATCTCACAGCAGTAAACAAGTTTGTTACAAGATTTTTTTCCTCCTTCCATTCTATTTCATTATATATTGATAACAATGCTATATTCGGCCAGATCTAAGTTTGCTAATAAGTAAACACCGATAGCTTTGGGGTGTAAGGGATTATAATTTAATTATTGATTTCATATTTGTTTGAGCTCCTGTTCTTGAGGCTCATTTTTGCCTTGAATCTCAGTTTTTGGGGAAAAGGCAAGGTAGATAATTCATTCTTTCATTCACTCATTCATTCATTCATTTAAATGCTGCCCTGGCCTCATATATTTCAAACCTAAATGGGCTTTTGGTGGCTAGACCCAGTTACCTGGTTTTTAAAACCAATTTCTCTGGCCAATTGCCATAGAAGAAAGTTGCTGGCTGAGAATGGTCTTAGAGACTACCAATGGAAATATCCCAAGGAGTATTGCAGCTGTGAAATCAGAAGGGCTCATCTAACCCATGGGGCCAGTGGTCTTGGCCTTTTCTTCTGACTATGCCCTGGCACCTTAATCTAAAGAAATTATTTAGGTGAAGATTAAACAGTCATCAGACTTCACTTACCTATAAACAAGTTCCCCATTCTTTGCCTTATTAATCTGATGAACTTCCAGCTAAATTGCTGTCCAAGCTCTTTGTGCGTGTGTGCGTGCACACATATTATCTTCTCTGGGCCAAGAACAAAAGCTTTAACATTTGATGGCTGTATTTTAGAATACAGCTTGGGTCCAACCTATCTTTGGGACCGCCTCCTCCCATATAATCCACCCCGCACACTCTGGTCCTCTGGGAGGAATCTGCTGCAGCCTATAAGAACCAGGCTGTCTGCAACCGCCCAGAAGACCTTTTCTGCAACCGCACCCAGATTATGAAATGGCCTGCCGGATGAGATCCGTCATATTACTAACCTAACCAGCTTTAGAAAAGCTGTTAAGATGGACCTCTTCTGGCAGGCCTTTCTTGACTAAATATCCCAGCCTTGAGAGTTAGCCTATCCTTCCTTCTCCAACTCTCTGCTGCAGTTGTTGGTTATTGTTTGAAGTCATTGAGACTCTTTTATGTATGTTTTAATTATGTAATTGTTTAATACTTTTTAAAGGGGTGGGTGGGTTTTGGGATTATTGAGTTGTGATTTGTATCACATTTTTATGGTAATCTTAATGTTGTACTCCGCCCCGATTGCTCTGCAGAGGGGCGGGATATAAATAAATTTTATTATATATATATATATATATATATACACACACACACACACACACACACACACACACACATACACACACACACACACACACACACACACATATATATATATATATACACACATATATATATATATATATATATATACACATACATACACACACACACACACATATATATATATACACATACATATATATAGAGCTCCTATAAATTGCAAAATTAATTTGGCTTTTTAGGCCACTCAAAAAGTATAGAAAGACTGGCACTGAAGATAAGAGAAGGAATGTTGGGTTTAAATAAGATCTTCATGGGCATTTCAAAATAGGAATGCTCACTTTAGTGATGGTAATGTAAGCTGCTATATAGAGGGGAAATGCCATTTTATTTTTAAATTTACCAGACCAACATAGAATCACAGAATCATAGAGCAGGAAGGGGCCTCATGGGCCATTGAGTCCAACCCTCTGCTCAGTTCAGGATCTCCAGCTAAAACATCCCCTGCAGGTAGCTGTCCAGCTTCTGGAAGACTTCCAGAGTGGGTGACCCCACCATCTCTCTAGGTAATTGCTTCCATTCCTAACTTGCTATCAAGTAGCTCTTTCTAATGTTCAGTCAAAATCTATCCTCCAGTAACTTAAAACCATCAGACCTGGTTCTACCTTCTGGGGCAGCAGAGAACATATTTTTTGATGAATGCTGTTTGAGCATTAACAGATGAATAGGGTTAATTATCACTAAAAATAATTGCAGTGCACTTGTTAGCATGCCACTTACACATGATCTATAGTCTACTTGAACTTCACAGCATGGGGCACACACACACATTGTGGGTGTGGTCTGAACATTATCCCAGAATTCCACTTTATAAATAATGCACTTTATTAGTCATTTTGAAGAAGCAACCCAAGGCCGAGAATTTGGGATAACATCATTATCATTCTCTCTCATGCAAGTGCACAGGGACCTGCTCAGCACACCAATTACTGCTTGAGACGAAGTGCCTCTCAAAGTAATGAAATTAAACAAGTCCCCAAGGCGAGTTGACTTACTCCTGAACTCCGCCCCCCCCGCTTAATTAGTAAGCCCTTTGTTCTGATCTTGCTTTGGTGGTTCCTTGGGATTATAGACTCAAGGGAGAAACTGGGCACCATGAAGGTGGATACCATATTTTCTTCATTCAGTTAACAGTAAATACAAGAGGCTTTCATATAGTAGTGAACAAGTCATCACGGCATGATACAAAATATCAGGCCAATAAATAAATAAATCTATTACTACTAAGAATGTATAGCACAGGGAGCAAAATTATAATATTCTAAAATATCAAAACAGAGCAAGCATTCTAGTAATAAATAATCAACTGTTTTCCTCCTAAGCTGCTAAGAGCTCACCTTCACAAGTCAGAATATTCTGGGCTGCTCCTGGGGTATTCTGGCTCCAGAGCTCCCCCCAGATCCCCCTCATTACTTCTGCACTCCATAGCAAAGTGGGGTGGCTGTCTACACATGTCCCTGCTGTGACACCTGGCACAACCACTGCTAGCATGAGTCACTCCCTCTGAGGTCAGAAATGAGGTGCCTAGCATTGATCACATGTATGGGCACCTCACTGTGACCTCAGAAGGAGCAACTCTTGCTAGTGGTTGTAATGCAGAGTGGCACAGTGGGACACGTGTGTAAAAAACTTCCTGGCATTGGTATGGGGTACTTTAGATTTTCCTGCAGGATTCTCTTGCAAAATCCAGAGCAAAAAGTGGGTTACTTTAAACTCTTTTAAGGAAAGGGAGCGAAGGAAGAATAAAGCCAATTAGGTTCAGAACTGGCCTTATGTCATGAAGACCATCTGCACCTGAAGTGGGGATTTGGACCTGCATTGTAAAGGCAGTTTGCCATGAGGACAGGGGAAACCACTTCATTTGGTCCATGTATACATCTTCTAAGAAGGTATTGGGGCCCCACAAGGTCCATGCTGAAACATCTGGTTGAAATAGTTGAGGAGTGAGGCTCTGAAGAAAGCAGACGTGTCTCTAAAAGGTCAAAGGGAGAAGGCAGAATCAATCATGGGCTGGTAAAAGACTCAATGTCTCAGAAAAAAACTACAATTCCCATGATTCCCTAGCATAGAGCCAGAACAGTTAAAGTGATCTCAATTTGGATTATTTCTGGCAGTCTGTTCAGGCCCAACTGCCACAGGAAAAGAGCCTTTTTTCAGGTTGGTTAGATGCTTATGGGCTGAACATATGTTTGTTCCTGCTTGGGGGAGAGGTAAATAAAACACATTAAAATAGCACTGTGTATGTAAAATAGATAAAATTGTCTAAGAGTAATTAAAAATTAAGTCTGCATTAGATATTATTAAGGTCATTCAAATTCTCCCACTCATAATTTACTGTGGGGTGGAATTTGAGTTTCCCAGAGTGTTAACCCTTTTAAAGGGAAACAAAAATATGCAAGTATGAAAGTTAAACAACGTCCTGTGAAGTCATGCTGGCCCCATGATCACAGAGTAGTCTCTGACAACACTAACTCTTTGGCTTAGTAACGGAGATGAGTACCGCCCCCTATGGTCAGACACAACTTGACAACTTTTGTCATTGGGGAATAGCTTTACCTTTATGAAAGTTAAACTTGTTAGAGTTCAGCTTTCATCAGCAGAAACAGCAAAATGTGGGTCAGACTATTTTTCTAAATATGCCTTCCTAAAGAATAAAGACTTACTCCAAAAAATCAACAAACATGTAGTTTGTGGCTTAAAAACAAATAATAATGGCTTTAATAAATAAATATATAACAAACTAAATCCCATTCTAACTGGTGGTGGTTTGGGTATAGCAGGAAGAGACTCCTCACTGAGAGGAGATTGTTACTCTATCAGAGGGGTGAAACAGACGGGCAAGAAAAAGTGGCTTGAAGCTACCTTTTCCGAAGCCACATTGAAACCCCACCAACTGCACCACCAGCTCCCAAGGCAGCTAGACTGTGCATGTCATGACCACACAGCACCACCATCCCTGGGCCCCTTTGTAGGAGTACACTGCTGGCTACTGCCATCCCATTGCATGGCTGTCCCTGTGAACCTGCACACATTCGCATGTGCAGCACTTCACTGGGACAGGGCATCAGAGCAGAGGTGTGCCCATGCAGATGCCAGCAAAGTACAATCATGCCTCCCTTCATCCCCCCTTCATCCTATGCCCCCTCTTTGACTGTCTGTTTTGTGTATGTTGTACTCAACTCCATGAGTGGTTCCATGGTTTCTCTTTTGGGTATTGCCACCCCCACTACTTGTGTATGGCAGCTCTGTTCCTTTTAAATGTGCTCCTGCAATGAGGCATTTATATGCACAATTAGGTTTAGGGTTTGGAAAGAGCACCCCTCTGGCATTGGTGCATTTATACTGACATGCGAAGATGCACACTTTCTGGGAAGAAGCAGGAAAAAGCAGCTTCTTTTTGAAGTGGCTTTTCCCCCATAAGACGGCTAGGAGTGCTTTCCAGCTGGCTTCAAAGCATGCGTCATCTAAACACCCTGTCTTGAAGCCAGCCTGAAACCTGCTTATTTTGCCTGTCTAGGCTGAGAGGCAACTGTTTAGAATACCAAGAGAAAGTCTGTTAAACAGCCTCCAAGTGTGAGTGACAGGAGTCACATGTTTAGACAGAATGACATAGATAGAGGGAAGTCCCTGTCTATCTATGGAGGGAAAGGAGAATTTAATACATAAATTTTCCAAATTTACAAATGAAATCTCCCCACTCATATTTGATTTATTATTATTACATTTACAATTATATATAAATGAAACTTAGGGCCTAAGCAGACGGGCGGCCGTGGGCCGCCCTGGGAAGCTGTGGATTGGGGCTGAGGTAGCCGCACTCCTTGGCCCCAACCTGCAGCTGCTCAGGCCCTGGAAGGAGTGCTAAAATAGTGCTCCTTCCACAAGACGCTGAAGGTGCGCTGCAAGAGGCCTTGGGCGCACCTTCGGCGTCTCTTCCGCTGCAGTGTGTGTGGACGCTGCGGTGGAAGTACATCGTCGGAGCCCCCGTCGTGTGGAGTGGGAAGGGCTTGGGGTGCCCAGCGTGAGGCCCTTAGGGCCCTTAGGGTCTTTGCAGTCTGCCAGAAATAGTGCAAATTGAGTCCACTTTAACTGCCCTGACTCAGTGCTAGGGAATCATGGGAACTGTAGTTTATTGTGGCACCAGAGCTCTCTGACAGAGAAGGCTCAATGTCTGAGAAAAAAATACAACTCTCATTATTCCCTAGCACTGAACCAGGGCAGTTAAAGTGGACTCAATTTGCACTATTTCTAGCAGTCTGCAAAGGCCCTTAATGTGCTTTTGTTGTTGTTAACAGCCCTCGAGTCAATTTTGACCCATGGCGACCCTGTGGATGAGACATCTGCAAGATTCGCTGTCCTCCACTGCTCTCCTTAGCTCTTGCAAACTCATACCCATGATCTCCCGAATAGAGTCCATCCATCTAGCATGCAGCCTTCCTGTCTTTTTGCTTCCCTCCAACTTTCCTAGCTTTATTGTTTTTTTTTCCAATGAATCATACCTTCTCATGATGTGTCCGAAGTACGAAAGCCTCAGTTTTGTCATCTTGGCTTCCAGGGAGATTTCTGGCCCATTCTGCTCTAGAACCCATTTGATTGTCTTCTTGGCCATCCATGGGATCCTCAATACTCTTCTCCAGTACCACATCTTGAATGAATTGATTTTCTTCCTATCTTGTTTCTTTGCTGTCCAGCTCTCACACCCACACATCATAAATAGGGAAAACAATGGCTTGTACAATTCTAACTTTTCTGTTCAGTTGTATATCTTTGCGTTTTAGAATCTTTTGTAGTTCTTTCATAGCTGCCCTGTTAGCGTGGTGCCACAGCGCATGGGAACCACGTAACGTGAAGCACCAGGATCCAGACTGTCTTCAATGAAGCAAGCAACGTTGTCAGTTACAGGAAAACTCCTTTCCCCTCCAGACAGAGCAGAGAGAGACTCAGCAGATGTCTCACTAAGAGGCTTTTAATCTTCAGAAGTTCTATGTACAAAGGCTATGTACAATGATACACCAACACACTCTCCAACAATCTCCACCTTCCACAATCAACCTTCATCAAGCCACCTGTGTGTTCAGAGGCTTGTCCCTTATATAGCCAGTGCTCCACATGGCTTTCTAGCCTTGCCTCTTCCTTTTGGACACCTGTCAATCATAAGTATGACACAGCATGTTTGCAGCCCTTTTGCAGCACTTACTGTGCTTTACAGCACCAGGTGACTCCCTGTCATTATGTCACCTCCTGTTTCATCAGCCTTGATGCTGCATGACTCAGCAGTGGCCAAATACTTAGTCATCATGGCTGCTACCATTCACCACATTGTGCATTTTCCCTGGAACATTATTCCAACATTCCCCTCCAAAATGAACAATGTGTGCACAATTCTTACTCTTTTGCACTTTTCACGTAGTGTGTTCTTCTTAATCATGGAGTGTTTACCTGTGGCTCCCCTTTCTGTTTCCCTTTTGTGACATATCCCACCAGCCTGACATGTCCAATGTTCTCCTGCTGTGTTTTAGTGCTCTGGCCTCTGTCAAACCTGACCTGTGTGTGCCCCAAACTTTAGAACCCCGTTCTAGATCTCCGAGCTCCGGTCTAGATCCATGAACCTCGTTCTTTCCTCCAGCAGCACTCTCCTGATATGCACCTCACTGGAAACTGTCCACCACTCCAGACACATTTCTTCATCTGGTGCAACCGTACCCTGGCCTAGAACTACCTGCCATCCTGGCCTAGACAATCTTATCACTCTGCCACTTCTAGCCTGCACCTACCACTCTCCAGAGCCCTGAGCTTCCGCTTTTGCTCCTGGTGTCAAACCTAGCTCCAAGGCCAACCGCTCATGCCTCTCCACCTGCAGAGCCTTCATCAGGATGTCAGCTACATTGTCCTCCGAACAAATGTACTCAAGTCTCAGAACGCCATTCTGGACCAACTCCCTCACATTCATGTACCTGACACCTATATACTTGGTTTGGTTTTTCAGGTTCTCCGCCTCTGACATGGCAATGCAGGCCTGTGAGTCCTCATGCACGACTGTCAGTCCTGTGCATGCCTCACCTAGATCTTCCAGCAGCTGTCTTATCCATTGCACCTCTCCTGCCATCTTGGACAAAGCTGCAAATTCAGCTTCCGAGGTACTCAATGCCACACAGCTCTGTTTCCTGCTTCTCCAAACCACTGGACTGTCTGCGTACCTAATCAGCAAACCTGTCACTGATTTTCTATCGTGCAGCTCAGATGCAAAGGAGCTATCTACAAAACAATCCAGCTGTGCTCCAGATCCCTGTAGCACAAGCTTCTGCTCCTTGCTGCCCTTCAGGTACCTCAATACTCTTTTCACTGCAGTCCAGTCCTCTACCTTGGGATTGCTCACTCTACGGCTCAGCACGCCAACAGCAAAGCTGGCCACGTGTTATTGGCTATAAACATTAAACTGCCAATAACCGACCTGTACAGATCAGGATGCTCAAACACCTTGTCAGACTCTGTGCTACTTGTGAACCCTGGTGTTATGGGACTCCTAACCACCTTTGCACTTTCTAGTCCACATTTCTCCAGCAACCTCTGAATCTTCTTTGTCTGACTCAGCATCAACCTGCCATCTGCTGTTCTCTCCACTTCTATCCCAAGATAGGACGTGAGGTTCCCTAGATCTTTCAGGACAAATTTCCTTGCCAGCTCATCCTGCACGGCCTTCACCTCCTGCTCCGTCTGAGCAGCCACACAGAAGTCGTCTACACAGATGACTAAAGTGACCCCTCCTCTCCTATACACACAAGCATCTGCCCCACTCCGTGTGTATCCAAGCCTTACCAGTTCCTCGTGGATGCACCTATTCCAGCAGCGCGCACTCTGCTTTAGGCCATAGAGGGCTTTCTTGAGTCTGTAGACCCGGCCTTCCTTGCCATCATCAAACCCAGGTGCCTGTTCCATATACACCTCCTCCTCAAGCTTGGCATTGAGGTAGGCGGTCTCAAAATCAAAGTGCCTCACTATCTGCCCTTTCCTGGCAGCCACTGCAAGCACTAATCTGAGACTTTCTGGCTTGGCTGTGGGAGAGAATGTCCTGTCATAACTCTCAAATCGCTGTTGAGAGAAACTTCTTGCTACTAGCCTGGCCTTGTACTTCTGGGTCCCATCAGGTATCGCCTTCCTTTTGTAGACCCACCTGCAACCTACAACCTTTCGGTCTCCTGGCCTGGCTACCTCCTCAAAAACCTCTCACTTTACTAGTGAGTCAGACTCACTCTCCATGGCCTGGAACCACTTCTCTTGTTCCTCTCTGGGAAAAGTGAGAAGCTCCTGGAAACTCTCAAGTTCCTCTGCCACTGCAGCACACACCCTAGCGTTCTGTACTACAAAACGCTCTGGAGGCCTTCTCACCCTTTGTGTCTGTCTGGGGATGACTACTCTTGTCTTACTCCTCTCATCCTCACTGTCAGTGCTGCTCTCTACACCCCTGTCTGTGGCTGTGGGTGTTGACACCTCACTCTTGGGTGTTGTGACAGTGGGAGCTTGGGTGCCTGTGGGCTGCCTGGAAGTGCTGGGCTGACTCTCTGTGGTGTCTTTTGGTGTTTCCACCCCTCCATTCCCAGTACTGCCACCACCCTGTTGTCCTAGTCTGAGGAAGACTTCATGATTTGAGTGGATTCTCTCCCACCCCGAGTGCCTTTCAAAGTTCGCACTCCTGGACAACATGATGCGCCCACCTCCCAGATGGAACCTATAGCTGTTCCCCTCATACCCCACAAACCTCAATCTTTTCCATTTGGGGTCGCCCTTCTTCCGGAACCTCTGGGGAACTAAAACATTGGCAAATTGCCCAAATACCCTCAGGTATTTCAGATTGGGTGGCCTCCCATACAGCATGTAGTATGGGGTTTGCTGCACCTCAGAATGCCACAGTCGGTTGCTTATGTGGCATGCCACCAAGACTGCCTCCCCCCCCAAGACCTTCTGGAGCTTCAGCATCCAATAGCATATAGTCTTTGAGTTGGGTCAGCATGCCTATCTTCCTCTCGGACAGTCCGTCCTCCTGGGGCGTCGCAGGGTTGGTGGTGTTGTGGCAGATGCCCCTCCACTTCAACCAGGTCTGTAGGCTGAAAGAAAGAAACTCACCACCCCGGTCTGTAACAAGGGAGCCCACCTTGAAATCAAACTCCCTTTCCACTCTCTCCACCCAGGCCTTGAATGTGGGAGCTGCCTGATTTTTCTCCTTTAGAGTAAAGGCATATGTGTACCTCGTATGGTGATCCACGATTACCATAAGGTACCTATTCCCACCTATAGACTTGCTATAAGGGCCTGCTATGTTCCTTGCTATAAGGGCCTGCTATGTACAGATTCCTCATCAGGACTATCAGATGTGTTGGCACTCCCATGTCTTTAAGGGTGTTCCATAGCCTTTTATGATCTATGCAATCAAAGGCTTTGCTGTAGTCTATAAATCATATGCTGATTTTCTTTTGGAATTCCCTGGTGTGCTCCATTAGCCATCGTATGTTTGCAATGTGGTCCCTAGTGCCTCTTCCTTTCCTGAACCCCACTTGGACCTCTGGGATTTCTCTCTCCATGTATGGGTGGAGTCTATGTTTCAGAATTTTGAGCATGATTTTGCTTGCATGGGAGATAAATGCTATGGTCCTATAGCTGTTGCAGTCTTTTGTGTCTCCTTTTTTATGGGTGGGGATGTATATTAATTGTTTCAATCTGTTGGCCATCACTTTGTTTTCCATATCTGTTGACATGTTTGTTAGCATGAGAGTTGACTCTGTCAATGTGGATTGTAGCAGTTCAATTGGAATATCATCTGTTTCTGATGGTTATTTTTTCTGATGGTTTATTTTTTCCTGTTTCTCTTATTGCAGCTTCCACGTTGCTTTTTAGAATTTGGGGTTCATCTTCATATGGCTCTTCATCCCATGTGTCCATTTTACAATCTCTTTTGTGTAACTCTTCTGTGTATTGCATCCAATGTCTTTCTATTCTTTCCTGATCTTGAATTATGTTGTCTTTGTTGTCATACAGCACGCCGGCTCTTGGTCTGAACTGTCCTTTGATTTCCTGGATTTTGTGAAATAGATCCCTTGGTATTCATTTTTGTTGTTGTCTTCTATTTCTCTGTATTGGTCATCATTGTAGTTTTCTTTATCTTTTCACACTATCCACTATATCAGGGGTAGGCAACCTTTCCCCTTTAAGGGCCGAGGGACTTCAGCTCCCAGAAGCCTCAGCCATGTTGGCCAATAGTCCCATGTTGGCCAATAGCTCCTGGGATTCTGGGAGCTGAAGTCCCTTGGCCCTTAAAGGGGAAAGGTTGCCTACCCCTGCACTATATTGTTGCATTCACAGTTCTTAGTTTGTTCCCCTCTCCTTTTGTTTTTGTTTTCTTCTTTCCTGTGTTGCTTGTAGTATTTTATTGGTCATCCATGTTTTTTCTCTCTTTTTCTTTTTGCCTATTGGAAGTGTCTTGTCTGCATTCTTCTTTTATTATGTCCCTGTCTTCAGTCCATAGTTCTTCTGGTTCCTGGTCTATTATGCTTAGTAGCACAAATCTGTCCCTTATATTGTCAATTAATTCTGTTGATAGGTTGTTTAGATCATATGTTGGTATGATGACTGGTTTACTTTTCTTTTTCAGTTTTACTCTTATTTCTTACATTGATTTTAACATTATATTGGCTATGCTATAGGTTGTTTCTTTGACTGTAGTGCATACAGTTCCTTTCCCCATTGATGCTAGTTCATTTAGTGCTGGAGTGGGACTCATGCAGCCCTCCAAATGTTGTTGGATTGCAATTACTATCAGCACTTGCAGTCCAGCCAGTGGTTTGTAAAGGTGTGAATTGCTGTCTAGAAACAGCTGGAGAGTCACAGGATTCCCACCTCTGATTTAACAGGTTACCACTGAAGTTGCAAAGGAAATTGCAATGTCAATTTTTAAAAGGGTATTCTGGGTAGCACTGGGAAGCTGCAAATGGGCTTAGGGACCACACATTATCCAACTGTGCCTACAGGTTCACCTGCATTGTAGAAATAATGCAGATTGACATCACTTTAACTGTCATGGTACCATCCTACAGAATCCTGAGATTTATAGTTTTGTGAGGCACCAGAACTCTTTGGCGGAGAAGGCTAAAGACCTTGCAAAACTATGAATCCCAGAATTTCATTGTATGGAGCTATAGCACATAAAAGTGATGTCAAACTGAATTATTTCTATAGTATAGATGTACCCTAACAATTATCAAACACACGTATGTGTGCATGTGCAAACAAACACACATGCATACCATGTACTAAAGCAAATTCTAGCTTACTGAAGACACTGAAATAAGCAATGCCCATAATATAAGCCACCAGGTTTAGTGTCAGTAGGGGAGGGGGCACAGGAGGAGGAACTACTTTTGATTGTTAATGTTGAGTTGTACCCTAAACATGAAACCTAAATGTATGTAACTAGTCTTCCTGAGACCTAGTTTATGCACATTTCTTGTCCAACAAATTGGGTTTAGACTACATTTCACAGGATCTTAGTTAGGGAAGTGGGGAGGATTTTGGGTAGGTTCTTGTTTTTATAAGAATTTAATAAGATTGGCAAATGTCTTCATATTCATAAGGCATTAACTTGAGAGATTTTTGTTTTATTTCTTTAAATTGATTGAGGGAAGGAACAAAATGTGGCATTTATTTTTTATCCAAGCTAAGGCTTTTGACTGATAAACTCTATCAAATCTGTGTAAGAATGGATAAACATATCAATGTTTAATTAGTGTTACCACCTTTTTTTTTCCTGAGAGGCTCCTTGTCTTTTACATCTATATTGCAGACAGATATAGACCTGATTCTCTCTATGCTAGAAATAGTTAAATTTCTTGAGGTTGGGTGGGTCTGGGGAGTGCGTGACAAAATTTCTTTCAGTTTGTTTATAGATGAATTTGCCAGAATTTGCAGTTTTTTTTCCTATTCAGAAGAGTAAGCAATTGAATTTTAAAAAAATAAAAATAGAAAGTAAAATTGATAGATTCCTTCCCTCCCCATCCCTAATCTCATCAGATCTTTTTAAAAGAACAGCAACAACATACCACTGTGTGACCTGCCAAAGCTTTAAGAGCAAGTTGAATTGGCCTCAGTCTACTGTGATGCAGTGGTTCATTTGGTGTATGCTATTGGCCTATCCAGTTACACAAACAAATGTTGTGCTATTCCTTCGGAACAGAAAACACTTCTCTGTCCTCTGGCTTTTTCATTTCACCACATCCTATTAAAGGGGGCAAAGCAAAACCCATTCTCTGTGCTTGTTGGCTGTCAGAATAGATTTGCTACAGCACCCATTATTTGCCGCTGAACAGTCATTCTTCTGAATTAGAGGAGAAGGCATCCATCTGTCCAAAGGATTCTCCTGCAACTGAGCAGCAGTGATGAAAGAAGCCCCTGTTGGCAAAGGCTGCCACATTATAATCACTGGGCTCTGCAATAGCTAGTACCCAATGGCTGTTAAATTGGGAAGATGTTAGGCTTTTTCAAAAACCCAATGAGGAACAGAGGAAGTCATTTTCCTGTTTCTGGAAAACTGGCACAAAATAGGGAAATTTGTACAGCAATCCATGGAGCACTCCAGCAGTCACCTGCTGCCTATTTCAAGGGCCTTTTTGCTCATTGTTCCAAAAAATGCAGATAGATCAGAGTTCAAGAAAAAGCTCAACTATGATTTTGGCTCAAAACCTAACCCAGTATTGTTCAACTGAAAAATGTTATATGAAGAGTGTGCACACATTGAAACTGAAGTGTATGGGGCACAGGGATGGCACATATCTGGCAAAAGCTCTAGGAAAATTCTCAATGGTTTGCCCATAGCTTAGAAAGGTGTGGTCATCTGTGGCAAGCCACTGGGTATGTTGGCATGCTGTTCCTGCAGCTGCACCCAGCTTCAGTGAGCTGTGCAAATATATTGTTATCTTTTGATTATATCACATGCAGGCACCAGCCAATTACAGATAGTCAGTTAGAATACCAAGTGCAGCCAGCTGAGAATGAAGAGACATGCAGAAACCAGGCAGTAATGTGCCCAATTTAAAAAGCCCAGACAGGAAGCAAAAGTGTATGTATGTTTGTGTGTGGGAATAGGGTTGCCATATTCCAGTGCTCCAACTCCAAGTGACCTATTTTGCATATTATCAAATTAATTTGCATAATATATAAAATAATGTACATTGGATATGGCATTGCTTGCCTCTCTGGTAGACTCTAAAACTGTTTCAGCCTTGAAACTATTATATACTTAGCAATGATATAAAAAGCTGGTACAATGCAATGGCTGGAGTGATGGACTTGGAAGAGGGAGACTTCATATCCCCCCGATCACAACGTTTATTTGGGATCACTGACCAGATTCTGTCTCCTAGTCAAACCAACCTTAGCAGCTTGTTGTGGGGATAAATGGAGAGAAGAGACCCTTCTAAAGTGGCTGTGTACACTGCTGTTGGAACAGATGATTAGCATGATTTTTTAAATGGGACATTTCATCTTATATGTGAATTAGTGCTCTGCTCTAGAATTAATCCAACAGTGCTACTTAAAAAACTAATTTCCCTTCTCCAATTGCAGCAGAATGGAAGGAAGCAAAAGACAGAAAGGTGCCAGTTCAGTAGCTATTGATTCCAAGCACAGGAGAATTTGGTCACTAGCTTTGATGTAAAAAACTGATGCAGAAAGTATAGATTACTCAAAACTTAAATAGACCATTTCAGTCAATTTGGTTTAATTTTATTATGTTGACTGCTACAAATAGAGATCTGCCAAAGGTTCATCTGAATCTCACTGAAATGCTTGTGCAACCCTTACATTTAAGACTGACAGCATCCTAGGATTTCATTTCTGATTGTAGCATGACTGTAACATGCTTCTTTCAAGTTTTTTCCCCCCTGTCCAATTGTGTGGTATTTTTGGTTTCTGCTTTATTCTTATTCACAGTCCTTTATCCTAGTTCTCCATTATTTTTTGTAACTTTTACATTTGTAGTTTATTGTAGTTATACAGGTATATCTCAAAGACATAGCCATATGCATCTGAGGAAGTAGGCTCAAGTCTACGAAAGTTCATGCTACCAACTTTTTTCAGTTAGTCTCAAAGGTGCTGCAAGATCCAGATATATTTCAGTTAACAAAGCCTCTGACAAAGAAGTTCCTTTTTACAAAGTCTTTTTGCTTCCACTCAGCCCCACTCCTTTTCCTCTTCATTCTTTGGCTACCTGGAATATTTTAGCCACATGAGCATTGAAAGAATAGTGAAGAAGGAAGGGTTGGAGAAATAGAGACTTTTGGTGTTGATTTGTATCAGTGTGTCTGCAGTAAAGAATCCATTAAAGCTTGAGCTGGGAAAAAATGTAATTCTGATTCAGCAATTCTGCTGTAGACGTTCATGCCTGCCTACCACAGATGATGTAAATAGCAGCTGCCCCAAGAATCCCTTACTTAGCATGCATGAACAGCAAAACAAAGACAAAATGGGAAAGCAAATAAGCTTGTTACACCAACTATTCCAGCATGTAAACTTGCTCATAAATCTATACGTTCCTGTTGTTGTTGTTGTTGTTTTTATATTTATTTATATCCCACTTTCCCCCCCAAAAGAAATTAGGACTCAAAGTGCCTTACAATTTAAAATTGTGTTTGGACATTAAAGTGGAACTCATAAGAAAAGTGGATGGTGGTGAAAGAAAAAAAAAATCCCAGGATACATTTTGAAGGAAGCTTTAAGTGGTTTCCAGGAGATATGCAATATTTTTGTTTTGTTATGTAAGGCTTACCAGACCTGGTTGTTTCATTTCACATTGTGTGTTGCTAGTTTTGGATAAAAACTTTGCTGAAAAACATTTAATTTTTGGTATTTTTAAAATGTTATAAGGCCTGTCCCTATTCTTTCCATATTATTTCTGCTTCTAGTACCACATTTTCTGTTAATGCCCAAGAATATGTCCACTTCATTAAATGAGGTGTGCCTATAATTGTGTTTAGGTTTGTTTTAACTGTTTTAACCATAGTTTTAAATAATAATGTTATTAATTCCTTTTGACAATGATAAAATAAGATTTTAATTTAATCTTATTTTAAACTTCTGGAAGCCACCCTTGGATCCCATGCCAGAAGAAAGTTGGGAGCATGGAATAAACAAACAAACAAACAAACAAATTTTGTGGGTTGCTTGTGATCATAGTACACTGCTTTTTCTCCTGCATAATCTACTTTTTCTTCTGAATGACATTCATGATCAGGATATTTGTATAGTACTTCCCAGAAAACATGAAAAAAAGATGATTTTGAGTGAATGCTTTGTGGTTAGTATTCAAAGGACTAGATTTTAGATTCTCTCAGAATTTGTGACTATTGTTCCAAATACTTCTTTTCTGTGTAGTTTTGAGGATATTCTTCTCCTCTTCACACTTTTATCTTTGTATGAATGCTCTCTGTATCCCTTATTATGTTGGGTTGCAGTGGATTGTCTTTTCCATTATAATCATTTGTGTATTCCATGAGTAGCTGAGTATTAATGCATGGAAGTGGGCTGTCGGTTCACTGAAGTTGCAGAGCTATGATTGCGTTGACACATGGGACTTGTGGCGCTTCTCTCTATTTAACTTTGCATTTTATGTATTATTTACTCATTAATTTATCCAGTTTCTCTTCCATAACACCTATAATAGCTCATCCAAGGGCACAAAGTCAGAGCCTGCTTTTTGGAACTGCTCTAGAGAATGAGAATTGCAGCTCAGGGTAATTCTGGAAAATGCAACAAAAATAAGAGGCACAGCTTTTTATATTCCTGTTCCCAAGTTGCTTTAGACTTTGGTCCAAAATGTCTTCAGACCTTCACTTCAGATCCTTGTGCATTTGGCTGCCCTATGGCTCAACAGTTATAACTTGTATTTTTGAATGAGAAACTGAGGTGGGGGTGGGGAGGAGAGACTGACACAAGGTGGTGGGTTGTAATTTAATGACTCAAAGCTCTGATGTTGGCTGGAGTTCTAGCAAAAGGATGGAGCTTCTTCTGACAGAGAATTCTGAAGACTGAATCCTTAGCTAGCAGCATTTCTTTCACATGCCTTGTTGAATTCCCCCCTCCCATGAGATACAACGTGCTTTCTCTTCTTGATGGTAAATATTTCTCTTGTGTGTGCAACTTTTCCATGGAAATACATTGGGTGGTTGTAAGGAGTGTCACATATGCAGTTCTCTGGGGATACAGCTGTAACAGCTTCACAAGGCTGGCTTGTTTAAATGGGATTTCATTGCATTACACAGAGGATTCCATCCCCCCCCCCCCCACCTTCCGAAGGATGTGATTATTTCAGGCCTTATCCTCTTGCTGTGATATGACCACATTTGGCATCAGGCTACATAGCATGGGATTAGTCTGTCGGCGTTGTACAAAGTGACTTAGACATGTTGTCTTTCTTATTAGCATGTGGTATTGTAGATCATTTTACAGAGGCAACAGCTGCAGCCATTATTCCTACAGTTATGTCATAATTTGGTATGTTAGATGCCTTTGGCAGTGCAAATTATTCAGCTTGCTTATCGATAGGCTGAATTCTCCAAACCCTGAAGCTATTCATTCTCATCAGCCACCCTATCCCCTCTGCCACTGCTGCAGTAAAAACAGATAAGTGGCTGCTCCCGAGGATAAGCAAGGAGAAATCTGGTAACTATGAAGCACATACTATACATGGCAGTTCTCCTCTTGTTACTGCTCATAATTATTTAGGCTGAAACCTTAGCTGCCTCCTAACATATGCTTGGTGACCCCAGAGTGACTCTCTGGGGCTGTGTCCACAGTGATGGGGAAAACTGGTTTACTGTTGGGACTTCAGGGTCTGTGGGGAGGATGAGATGTCCATGAACCCATCACTCACAACAGGCCAATACTGTCCACACACTCACCAGGCATTAACCATCCTATTGAGTGTTGGTGTGATGTAATTATGGTATTGTCATGTTAATGTGCCCTAATGCAATCCATTTGCATGTCTGCAAAAGGCATGGTGCCAGAACCATGTGAACCTGAAAGTGAAAGTGCTGTGGTGGGGAGTTAGAAGTTTTGGGTGGGAAGAGGTCAGTGGCTCAGCCACCCACTGATGATCCCCCTCCATCCCTGCACCAGTGTGCCATTCACATGCCCAGAGGATTCTCCAGAATTTCTACCCTGATCTGGAGCAAAAGGGGACTCTTTTTACTCCTGGAGTGCAGATTGGACCCCGTATGCCACCTGGTTTGGTCCCGTTTGTTGTCTAAACAGGTCAGTGTGGGAACAGGGGAAGAATATTTCTTTGTTTTTTTCATGCGGACACCACCTGGATCTTCTGTAGGAGCTTCTATGCAAGTTGGACAAAATTACACAATGACACAAATCAGGGATTAATTCATGAAATGTGTGTTTCATGGGCCTGCCTTTGAAGATGGTCTGGACACTTCTATTATTTCAATCTGTGATTGCAAGAATAGGTAATTTAATCCTGTAGTTAAGGGTGAATTGATTTGTCATACACTACTACTTTATCATCAAATGGTTCTGACTTCTCTAGCATTTTTAAGTTGGGATGAACAACTGCATGGAGGCCAGGGGCCAATTTCACCACAGAACCCCCATGTGGCATGTGCCACCATCCCACAGAAAACCCAAATACCACTGCTTTCTTCTGTAGTCCCTATAAAAAATGGTGTCACTACATAGTGATGGTGTCAGTTACTATCACCAATTTGAGAAGGCCTGGAAAGGTCCTTTGAGCAGAAAACATACTGGGGGTAGTACAAAGTTCTGGGGTGGTGATGGGATGAGGGTATTTTGTGTTTTTTATACAAGTAGGCAATTTTCTGCATGGCTTAGAGACAGGAATTGCTGAAAAACTGCACTTAAGTTTTTTTTAATTTTTTTTTATTTTTATTTTTTTGCTTTAAGACATTTCAGGGGCCATAAATGTGGGGTCCAAGGGCCATATGCATTCCACTGATGTCATTGTGGCCACCCTATTTTAAGAAGAAACCAGGGCAACTCCAACCTCATGGGTTCATCTGACCCAGAGGTTGTTCCTAGAGACTATGGGGACAGAGTGCAGCTTGCAGATACTGATGAGAGAGACTAAGGGCCTCGGCAGACGGCTAATAGAGCCGTCCTCGGCGCAAGGAAGGGGAGGGGCAGCTGCACGCTCGGCGCCCCTTCCTCCTCCCGAGGTCGTCCTTGGAGCCGCTGGCCCTCCGCACAGCCGGCGCTCCGAAGACAACCTCCCACTGCAGCGTCCGGACACGCTGTGGTGGAAGGGTCGCCGAAAGTGCACTGCAAGCTTTTGCATCGCACTTTTGGCGACATATGAAAGGAGCGCTATTTTAGCGCTCCTTTCTTGGGGCGCCGACGGTGCGCCACGGGATCGAGGCATGTGGATGCCTCGGTCCCGCGGCGCACCTTCCCAGGGCGGCCCACAGCCTCCCATCTGCTGAGGCCCCTAGACCTTGTTCCCACTATGATTTAAAGCAAATTGCTGATTGAGTTATATGGCAGTCGATCCTGTTGAGCTTGGCTTCAATCGCAATGAAGTGAGGCAAATGCAAAAATCCTGCTGTTTCCTGACACTAGTTTTTGGGTGGTTCATTTAAAAAGAATCGATTCTGAAGTGTGTTCAACAAGTGGGAACGACGGATCTGAATTGGACCATTCTGGAGGGAAGGGACTAATGGCAGAGGGGTGTTTACCATCCCTCATCAGTTTTTGGGAAATCAGCCATCCCCCCACCCCCACCCCCACCCCCACCCCCAGCACTCTCTTTGTGCTTATGGTGTGCCTATGGGTGCATGATATATTTTTTAAAATACAAAATTGACAGAATATACAATCCATTGTATTTGCAACTACTTGCAATTACGGGTGGGCTGTAGCTCAGTGAGGAAAGTAGTTGCAAAACCAATGGATCACAAGAAGGGCCCTCCCTCCAGTCCATCTGCCTTGGTGCAGGATTTAGAGGGAGAGAAGATCTGCTTGACTTATTCCCTTTCCTCACCACCATTCCCTTCTCCTTTTGTGTCTTAAGTGCATAATAGCCTAAACCAGTCATTTTGTGACATGATATAGAAAAATCCCACAATCGCCCCCGGGAGTAAACAAACAAAATAAATAATAAATTAACAAACTTCTTCCATTTGGGGTTGTAAATCTTTGCTTTTTATTGTTGTTGATGTATGTTCCTAAATGTACATCAACAAATTTCAGCCATATTCTTTTCAGTCCAGGAGAATACAAGGTTTTTTTTTTTAAGGTGTAATTTTAAAGTACCGTTTGCTTTGCTTCATGGGAGAAAACTGGAATAAACTTATTTGCACAAACATACACATAGTTTTCCTGAATAGAAAACATGTTTTGGATCAAAAATCACATACTCTCCAATTGTCCTGATTTAGCAAGGACAGTCCAATTAATCCTCTGTTGTCCTGCTTTTTCAGCTGCTTTTCAAATGTCCCAGTTTCTTTCTCCTCCTCCCCTTTCCCTCTTTGTTCTCAGCTTACATCAGTTGCTACAAACTGAATTCAATGTGCTGAAATATTTTCAACCCACTTAATTCAGCAAAGGGAGAGAGGAAGGGATGGAATCTTATACTTTCTGGTAAGGACAGGGAAAAGCAAACTGTTGCAGCCTCTCCTAGGACGTTTTCACACGGGCTTTTGGAAGACGCTAGCCGGCCTCCGTCCGGCCTCCGTCTGGCCCCACTCCGGCAAAATGTCAAATGTTTCATACGACGTCGCAGCAAGCCCTGCCCCTTCCGGTGCCATCCCCGGTGCTAGCCGGCGTCAGTCTGGGGCTTGCTGCACGTGTTCACATGACGTCGCAGCAAGCCCCGCCCCCTTTAGCTCTAACTCCGGCATCAGGGCCAGAGTTGTAATTCCTTTTTTAAAAAGGAATTAGGTTGCTGCCGCCGGGGCCATTCCGGAGTGAGCAGAAGGCTCCGTTCCGGAATGGCTCCAGGCAGATTTGGACGTTTGTGTATGAAAACGTCCTCAGTTTGTCTTTTCTTCCCCATTTTGTCACCACACTTTGCTGTTGCTTGGCCACATGTGTCCCATTTTGATATGTGAAATGTTGCACAGTCTGAATGTTGGACAATATGAATGCCTCCCAGAATTGCTGGGCATAAGAACGTGTTCCTGCATGTGTTTTCTGCACAAACCCTTGCACCATGACATTTTTGAGCAGGACTCAACAAATGTGTTTTGTATAAAGTACAAGTTTTCTGCCCCAGGACATATTTTCTACTCATAGAAATTACTGCATTTTTTACTAATTAATTCCCCCTAACAGAGTGTGTGATGAACCTCACAGCTGGTCTCCCAAATTCAAGGCAGTAGGGTGTCTTTAATGTTGAGGTATGGGGGAGGGGGCAAAAGATGCAAATATTGAGTGTTCTTCACATCTCTACTGCTTTTTTGTGACACCAAAGGCACACTTCTTCTGGCGGTTGCTTCCTTCTTCTGAATGATAGGGAAAGCCCCAGTTTCTGAACAGAACACATGGAGAGAACCTCCTCTGGACACAGCGATGGCTCACAGTCTGAGTCTGGTGATAGTGGTGGATTACTATGAAGTCTGGAGTCCCCCCTCCCAGTAACGAGTTGTATACGGTTGTACATGTGGGGTGCATTCATACCACTTAACACATGGAGATTGGGGATGTATGATTCTGATCCTCCACTTTCCACATGTTCACTGTACAAGGTCTGAATAGGGCTTCAGTGGAGGGTGGAAATATTTGTTTTTGGCTTACAAGAAGTTGTTTTATGCAGAGCTAAATTATGATTGGCACAAAACTGGAAACGAAAATCCCCCCAGAAACGCCAGCAGTTTCACATTGGTTGTATAAGTCACAAGGGCATATTGTCTGGAGCAAGAAAAGGTCTATAAAGCAAAATTAACATGGACCTATATGTGCATGCACAAGTGCCTGTTACTGTACCTTCAAGTCATTTGTATGCTTATAGGGACCCCATGAATTTCATAGGATTTTCTTAGGCATGGGATACTCAGAGATGGTTTACCATTGCTTTCCTCTGAAATATAGCCTATTTCCTTAGCTGCCTCTTATCTGAGTACTAACCAGGCCTGGCCCTGTTTTGCTTCTATGATCAGACAGAATCTAGTGCTTTCATGGTATTTAGGCCTCATGGGATGGAATAGACAGGCATGAAAAAGCGGCCTAAGTCCACTCCAGTCAGAAGCAGGTCTGAACCCTGCTGTCCACATGGCCTGCTCCCAAGGGATCAACCAGTGCTGCCAGGAGTCAGACTATGCTGGCTTCTTTTTGCCCCAGTCCTAAGGACTAGAGTGTGGCTTTGGCATGGCCTCCAGCCATGTGTATTTAATCAGCACACCTCCAAAGCAGCTGGAAGCCATTTCATTTGGCCTGTCTGCTTGGGCCCAATGTACTGTATATAAAATAAGAAAAGAAATTTGGGGGAAATGAAGTTATTACATTTGGCAGAAATTGTTTACAGTGGCTCTATTGCTGAATTTAACAGGTTGACCCAAATGAGGAAATCCTGGTAATTTACTGTATCAAACAGTAGCAAAGACTTTGATGGCCAGTGCATTATAAAATGTTCTACAATGTAATGAAGTAGAGATTATAAGGATAGAGTGGCTTTCCTCAGGGACACCACAGAGTTAAAAATCTGAAATCACGGCCAAGGCCTCCTTGACTGAGACAAGAAATGAAACGTTCTGATTATCTGTGAGGGATCTTCTGGCTTTGCTTCTCTTTATTTTACTACTGACATTTGCTGCATTAGGGATAATCATTGCTATACATACATTCTAGAACAGTTGGAGATTTTGGCTTATGAGATCTAATGGAAAGAAGCAAAGATGGATGAACAGAAGCTGGCATTTTATGGCAGCTTTTGTGTGTTTGCTGTCATGAAAGGGCAAAAGAAGGGACAAGGGGGATCCAGATTGTTAACCTGCAGCAGCTGACATTTTTATTGGTTTTTAATTAAATACCCCCCTCCCCGCCAGCCGCATCAATAAGCACATATTCCTCCCCACCCTCCCCCACCTGCACTGTGCCACCTCCTCTTGAAACCTCATTAAGACAGAGGATCACAATTACACTTGGAATCCAGGGTCACCCCCTCCTAGTTCCACTCTGCTGCCTGAACTGCTTTGTATAAGCAAAGGGTAGCATTGAGTAATGTAATATATGTCACATTCTCCTCTAGATTCTCTGGACAAAGGGCAAATAACTGAGAGAATTCAGTATGGACCATTCTCTCAGCATCTAGGAGGCAAACAAGAAAAACAATGTTCATTCTGGATAAAGGACAGATGCTGCTTTTGTGGAGAATTAAGATGCAGTGCCTGTTACTATCATTGTGATAGCTACTTTAGATTGCAGCAGCAATTAAGATTTAATGACAAAGCTGAGAACCAGGACAGAGGTGAATATGAACATGTCATGAGCGGCTACATTCTTTCCTGTTAGAAGTCCCAGTGGGTTGCATCTCAAATGCCTTTTGAAGCAGCAAAGCAAATAGCTGGTCATTTTATGGTCCCAGACAAGGTGGATGGGTGGAGGGTGCTCCTCTGGTCTGACACCCATCAGTGAAGAATGGACAGCCAAGAAGATGTGAATTCTATACCAAAACCAGCCAAAGAGAATATGCACATCTTACATGAAAAACAACAACAACACACAAACAAAACAAAACATGATGAATGATGCAGATTAATGGGTTGTGGAAGTTAACACTATGTTTTGTAATGTGCATTGCATTGCTTTGTAAACAACTAGTGGATCTGGGCAAGGAGGGAATTGTTGGAAAGTTGGCAGGCATAATAACATTATTGATATTTTACAAGATCTTTCAGATATTATGAGAAGAAACAGAGAGGCATGAACCAGGGCAGCCTTTTTCAACTTTTTACCAGATCCTCTTGAAATAATTTTCAGGTATCAGGGAACACCTACATAAAAAAATATTATATCTACAGTGGAAAAAATTGTTTTTCCAATCACAATCTCTCATGGAACCCCTAGTGATCTAATGTGGAAACCTAATATTCCAGAAAGCCCTGCTTGAGACACCCTGAATGTTCAAGAACCCTGAATGTCCAATAACAAAATAACAGTGAATGTTGCCAGCTATTTTCTGAATCAGGAAACTGAATCTCCAAAAAGATTCTAGATGGTTCTGGAACCATTTGGTTTCCATTAAACACATCTTGAATGTTGAACCCCATACCTTGAAATATTGTGACTCCATTTATTGGTTGACTACTCGATACACACTAACCACCCAGAGCTGGAGCAGATAGTCATGAAAAAGCAGCTCAATCCTGAGTTTTTTGAAAGTGGGTTGAAACCCCGCTGTCCACATGGCCCACTCCCAAGGTGGATGGACACCATGGGCTGTCCACGCCATGTAATGTCAAGACACACTGTGCTGTTTTAACCTCCCCATCATGCATACACACCATCACACAAACACACTGCCTGCAATCTCCAATTACCTCCCTCTTCCCATTCAGATGGCATTCCATGGGACACCTGCCCATATGATTCACCACACAGTTGCATGTGCGATGTACTGCCTGTACAGTTCATCAGTGCATTGGTGTACCAAGTGATACATTGACAAATTGCAATCATGGAAGCCTCCCATACATGCCCCCTTCATCCCCCTTCAACCCACGCTCTCCTGTTGGACTATCTGGATTGTGTATGTTGTAATTACATCTATTGCATTATTGGTAACTAATCCCTATTTGATGTACTTTCACGTTTTTGCTTTGCTGCAGTTCACTATTGGTGCCAGGCTATTTATATGCTAGTGTGATGATGCATATTTTCTACATTGAGTCAGCATATCAGAGCTTCTTTTTACTCCAATTTTTAGTTTCAGATCATAGCTTTGTTTTGGGCATCACCTAAACAGCTAGGCTTCAGAGTGGTTTGAAGCCACTTTATTTGGCTGGTGCAGATGAGCCCTCAGACACTTGCCTCATGTAGCCACATGTAAATCTGGTTATCTGTGTTCTCCAGCTATGGGCTGAGCTGGTAACTCATTCAGCTCCAAGCAAGCAGGCTCAGGAAATCAACTATGTGGTTATGAAGTGGTTTTACGACATAGCCTAGTGCTACAAGTGGCCATATTCTTATCTGGCTATATTGTAAACCAATACACATTTACTAGCAGCAATCATATGGTAATATCTGTCCTTCCCACACTTGTGATCTGGGCCTGTTCTGATGGTGCAGGATGTGGTTTGGGATCCACTATACCACAAGTTTGTTTTGTGCTGGGAAGGTACAATGTGTGGCTTGAATCGTATTGAAGTCTCAGCTGGAGTTAACCTATTGAATTAAATTTTGAGTTGTGAGTCAACCCTTATATAAATCCCACTGATCCAATGGATCTTAATTTGAGAGTGCCAATAGAATCCAGACCCCGAAGAGAAGAAATATGTGAGAAAAGTTTGCAGTGGTTCTCCATCATATGCTAACATAATCTATTCCAAGACAAGACAAGCACAAGACAAGAGGATTGCTCTCACATAGAGAATACAAGGAATATGTATTTTATCACCCAGTTACCTCTTCTCTCAGGCCCCCAGGATCCAAAGCATTTTTTGAAAGAGCAGGTTCACATCAGATGGGGAAGCAAAGCATGTCTGGACTTGAACAGTTGCTGACCAGAACCCACCAAGGAGAGTTGTGACTTCAGTAATACGTAGGGGCCCTCCAAAAGTGGGACCTGCTATTAACCCCCATCTTTCAACTTTTGAGCTGTTTGTTTCTTAAAGTTTGTGTGCGTGTATCCTCAAGTTGCCTGTTGACTTAGGGTAACCCCATGAATTTCATAGGGTTTCTTGGGCAAGGAATAATAATAATAATAATAATAATAATAATAATAATAATTTTTATTTATATACCGCCCAGTGGTGGACCAATCTGGGCGGTTTACAACATTAAAATACATACGACTTAAAACAGTATAATGCCCCCCCCCTTAAAAATTTATTAAACCATATCTCAATTAAAACCAAATAACAATTAAAACATGACAAGTTTAAAAAACAACAAAACAAATAATACAAACCAATAAAACCCCTGCAACTTCAGTTCTGAAAAGGGGGCTATGGAGGCATTCCTGTGGAGGGGGAATCCCAAGGTCCCAAGATCCCGAGATCCCGAGGCCAGGTATTTTTTTTAGTCCGGAAAGGCCTGCCAGAAGAGATCCGTCTTGACAGCCTTTTTAAAGCTGTCCAAGGATGTTAATTGACGGATCTCATCTGGCAGGTCGTTCCAGAGCCTGGGGGCGACAACAGAAAAAGCCCTCTGAGAGATCACAGCAAGCCTAGATTTTTGAGGCTGCAGCAGGTTCCTCCCAGAGGACCGGAGGGCACGGGGAGGATTGTATAGGAAGAGGCGGTCTCTGAGATAACTTGGACCTAAGCCATTTAGGGCTTTAAAGGTAATAACCAACACCTTGTACTGGGCCCAGAAACAAATAGTCAGCCAGTGGAGGGACCTCAAAACCGGGGTAATGTGGTCCCTCCTAGATGTTCCCAACAAAAGCCTGGTTGCCATATTTTGAACCAACTGTAGTTTCCGAACCAAGCACGAGGGTAGCCCCATGTAGAGCGCATTACAGAAATCCAGGCGTGAGGTTACCAGCGCGTGCACAATGGTCTCAAGATCCCTTAATTCCAGAAAAGGGCGCAGCTGGCGTATCAGCCGAAGCTGATAACAGGCGCTCCTGACTGTCGCATTTACCTGATTTGTCATCGGGAGCGACGAGTCAAGGAGCACCCTCAGACTGTGAACACAGTCACTGGAGGAGAGTGTGACCCCATCCAGGATGGGGGTTGCAACCCAATTCTTGGTTTCGGGGCCGCTACCATGAGCACCTCCGTCTTGTCTGGATTCAGTTTCAATCTGTTTTTCCTCATCCAGCCCATTACCGCCCGAAGACATTCATTGAGAGAAGAGATGCCACTGGAATTCGAGGCCGACGAACGAGACACGGAGAAATAGATTTGGGTGTCATCAGCATACTGATAGCACCCAGCATCATAACTCCGTATGATCTCACCCAGCGGCTTCATATAGATGTCAAACAACTTCGGGGACAAAATAGCCCCTTGAGGGACCCCACAAGTGAGGTCTCTCTTCCTGGAGCTGCTGTCCCCGAGCAGCACCCTCTGGGACCTGCCCTAGAGGAAGGACCAGAACCACTGCAATGCAGTGCCTCCGATACCTAACCCCCTCAGGCAGTCCAAGAGGATGCCATAATCTATCATGTCAAAAGCTGCTGAGAGGTTTAAGAGCACCAACAGGGTCACACTACCCCTGTCGATGCTCAGACACAGATTGTCGGTCAAGGCAACCATGGCAGGCTCAACCCCAAAGCCTGTCCTGAAGCCGGTTTGAAATGGGTCTAGATAATCGGTTTCATCCAAGACAGCTTGGATGAAGAGCAACCGCCCTCTCGATTACCTTGCTTAAAAATGGCAGCAGGGAAACAGGCCTGTAATTATTCATATCCAGGGGATCCAGGGAGGGTTTTTTCAGAAGTGGTCTAACAACCGCTTCCTTTAGACAAGATGGAACATTTCCTTCCCTGAGGGATGCATTGATGATATCCGTGAGGAATCTCAACAATGCATCCCCTCCCTCGATGGCCAGCCATGATGGGCAAGGGTCGAGAGGGCAGGTTGTTTTCCTCACCTTACCAAGCAGCTTGTTCATGTCCTTGGTACTCACAGATTGGAGCTGATCCAGAATAACTTCATCGACAGAGTTGCTGGACACCTCGCCTATAGATTCTGCTACAACAGTGGCGTCTAAGTCAGCTCTTATCTGAGAGATTTTATCTGCAAAGAAGTTGTTAAATGCATCACAACAGGCCGTCGTCAGGTTAAGTAAGGGATTCGGCACAGGGGGCACCTGAGTCAACTCCCTCACCACCCTAAACAGCTCTGCTGGACGGGACTCTGCAGACGCAATACGTGCAGAGGAGAAGACTCTCTTCACTCCACGTATTGCCTCCCGATAGGAACTAAGAAAGTTCCTATGGCAAGTTCTGTCAGATAGGAGCCGAGTCTTCCGCCACCTGCGCTCTAGTCATTGTCCAGCCTGCTTCATTTCCCTAAGCTCTGGTGTGAACCATGGCCTTTGGTTTGGAGCAGGTTGGCAAGGACGCTTGGGAGCGATCATGTCGGTAGCCCTGGTAAGGTCGGTGTTCCAGATATTAACCAGAGCGTCGACAGGGTCACCAGCATTTCCAACCAATGAACCCTCCAAGGCTTTCTGGAATCCAATAGGCTCCATTAGCCTTCGAGAGCGGACCATTCTAATGGGCCCACCACCCCTGGTGGGCAGATATTGGCTCTCAGTTCCATCTTGACCAGGAAATGATCCATCCATGACAATGCGGAGGTACTTACCACCTCCGCCCATGGATATTCCTGTTCCGTACTGAAGACCGCATCGAGTGTATGACCTGCACAATGTGTAGGCCCAATGACCAGTTGGGATAGGCCCATGTTTGTCATGGTCTCCATGAACTCCTGAGCCGCACCTGTTAAGCTGGTCTCAAGCGAGATATTGAAGTCCCCCAAAACTAAAAGTCTGGGAGACTCCAACAGCAGCTCAGAGACCAGCTGTGTCAGCTTGGTCAGGGAGTCTGCTAGACAACGGGGTGGTCGGTAGACTAGCAGAATCCCCAAACTATCCTTGGTCTTCAGGCTAAGGTACATGCACTCAAAGTGGACCGTGTTCCGGACAGGTATCCTGGTCAAGGTTAGAGTGTTCTTATGAACTAGAGCCACACCGCCCCCCCCGCCCACTTCCCCTCACCTGTTCCTTAACGGAGTACATGGCTGGGAGGGCCGGGTAACAGCGCTATCCTCCCCCAGCCAAGTCTCTGTAAAGCAAGCCAGGTCAGCATCCTCATCCAGGAGAAGATCCTGGATGATATGGGTTTTATTTTTAACCGACCTGGCATTGCAAAGGAGGAGAGTGAGGTTCTGTGGCATGGTTGGTCTGCTCTCCAAGCCATTCTGAGAAACAGAGGGAACTGAAGGTGGGATAGTTTTCAAACAGTGATCCCGTCTTCTTTTGTAACATTGGATCCCACTGTTCCAGCCATACCTCCCGTTCCCCAGCATGACGCCAATAGCCGCCCCATCTCATTCCCGGCCTCAGGTAAGATGGCAAAATTTAGAACCATTGACAGGACACGATGATTGGGACATAAAAACCACCCAAACCTTTGGACCCATGATATAACAATCAAATAATATGGGACCTGCTGGCTGGTGATACAATCCTATTGCCAATGCACATACTCCTCCCAACTCCAGATAACACAACCAGACTTCCAATTTCCCTTGAAGTTATAAACAGGGAGAAAGAAATTGGAGCTGTCCCCTGGTCAACTACTATAGTGTTATTATGCCCGGGGAAACAGACTTAGGCGACCTAAAGACTGAGCAGCTCCTGCTGCCAGGCTCAAAGCACCGCCGCCGCCACGTGTGCCAGGGGAAGATGGTCCTGGGTGGTGTTTTAAGCCCGCCTGCGCTCTCCCCGGTTCCCCGCTAGCCACAGCTGTGCCAAGGCTGCCTTGGTGTTGGCAATCAGGGCTGGCCGGGATGCCAAGGGTGCCCGAGTCCTCCTGGTGGCTCAAAGCACCGCCGCCGCCACGTGTGCTGGGGGAAGATGGTCCTGGGTGGGGTTTTAAGCCTGCCTGTGCTCTCCCCGGTTCCCCGCTGGCCGCAGCTGTGCCGAGGCTGCCCCGGTGTTGGCAATCAGGGCTGGCCGGGATGTCAAGGCTGCCTGAATCCTCCCGCCAGCTCAAAGCACCGTTGCCGCTGTGTGTGCCGGGGGAAGATGGTCCTGGGTGGGGTTTTAAGCCCGCCTGCGCTCTCCCCGGTTCCCCGCTGGCCACAGCTGTGCCGAGGCTGCCCCGGTGTTGACAATCAGGGCTGGCCGGGATATCAAGGCTGCCCGAGTTGCCGGCGGCTCAAAGCACCGTGGTTTTGGCATTTTCTTCCTCTGAAATGTAGCCTACAACACCTGGTATTCAGTGGAGATCTCCCATCCAAGTACTAATCAGGGCTGACTCGGTTTAGCTTCCAAGATCACATGGGATCTGGTGCCTTTAGGGTATGTAGGACTTACCATTGCCCAGTTCTGAATCACCAGCTCACTGGTGAGGGCTGAATTGGACAAGAATGTTTTATGAGTCTAAGGAATCTGGTAAAGCCACATACTTTGGCTTGGATATTCCTGGAATAGTGGGTAATGACTTCCCCTCTGGGTCTCCCTATAAGACAAGAGGAGGCAAGAAAACACATCTTTCAGTTCCTGATTTTGTTGAACACAAAGAAGCAATGCATACTGGACCTGAAGAACTATTTAGCATTATTTACAAAAATGTCCACATAGTCATTCTATCCATTCTTCATCATATTCATACCCACCATTCCATCAAGGAGTTTCAGGACATTGAGATGACCTCCCTTTATCACCAACAGAACCTAAAGGAGTAGGCCTCTGGGTATCTCAGGAGACCTTTATGGCTGAGAGTAGTCAGGATGTCACTAGTTTCTGTCCAGCTGCACAGCTGTTGGAAACATGGATGATCCAGAGCACTGAAAGAAGAAAATGGTGCAAAGCAAATGAAACTGGCATTTCTTTTATTCCTATGGTGTTTTGACAATCAGTCATAACCACTAGTGTCCATTGTTTCCATGTCTTTGATTGATAAATATTCATTTTAAAAAATTACCTGAACAATGCAGGGACATCTTGAGCTTGTCATATAAAAGAAGATCCATCCGTTCTTTTTTACCACAGTGAAAGTTTTTTTTTAATAAAATGCTGCTTCATATGATCATTTGTGGCATTCAGTTCCTGGCATCTCACTTATCATATTTTGATTGTATCTAAAGGAACAACAGCACATTTTAACTCTTTGAAAGGGAAAAAAAGGAGCTGGCTTCCTGTTGTTATGGCAACTAAAATTCTAAAAATAATATAAAGGAAAGACCACCTTTAATATTGCAAGAAGTTGTTATGGTAACTTGAATTTTTAAAGTAACTAGGTTAAACTACACTTTTTATTCACAGCTTTGCATAAACAAATTCTGATTAAAATATCAGGTTTAATTTAATCAGTTAATTAATGTCACTAAATGTCATTTATCTTATAACTCATTCATATTCAGTGCAAAATTACCCAACTTACTGAGTTCTAGCTATTCTGACACCAGCCTGGTATTTTGGAAAAAAAGAAAGATATATTTATTTTGACACTATCTGCCCCCCTCCCCCGAATCCTGCCAGCTGTGGAAACACAGCTTTTTCCAAATTGTGGGCCCTAGTTCTTGGTTTAAATGTGAAAACCCTCCATGAAGTAGACTCCCATTATTTAGGGCTAGTAAGCATCCACTTTGGAGAGACTATAGCTTGTCAATGTTTGTTAGCTGGATTGTCTTCTACTTCCAAGAATGGAAAGGCACCTTCCATTCACAGTAGTGAGTCAGATCCAACAGAGGCTCCAAAGACTGAAGACTGATATACTCCTTCTATCTGAGATAGTAGAGCTCTTCTGCTAGGAACACACATGGAGTGGTGAGGAAGGAAGAGGACACTCATCTAACCAGCTAGATCAGCCAAATCAACCCGGGAGATCAACAGGGTGACAGATGTCGCAGCCAGATTCCCCTTAAATCCAATTGTTTGTTATTTTATCTGTGCACCACCCTGAAATTCCACAATAAAGGATGGAATTGGTACTAGGTATGCATACTTCAGACACATCATGAGAAGACAAGATTCATTAGAAAAGACAATAATGCCGGGGAAGGTGGAGGGAAGTAGGAGGAGAGAAAGGCCATATGCCAGATCGGTGGACTCTATTAAGGAGGTCATGGATATTAAGGGGTTGCAGGATTTAAGCAGAGCAGTGGTGGACAGGGGGTCTTGGAGATGTCTCATCCATAGGGTTGCCATGGGTCAAGATCGACTCAAGGGCAGTTAACAACAAAAATGGCATCAGATCATTTAAATGAACTAAAACTGTTCTGAGTAAACATGCTTATCAGGGATCTTGTGGCCTTGGCAATAGCATGTCTGAGACAAATTGCCATTTGTCAGCTAACTTGTATCTAGTTCACCTGGGCCTTCCAACTTTGTGAACAATGTTACGGTCTAGTAGACAAGCTAACATCAACACTCCCCTTAAGGCTCTCCTAAGTATTGTAATTTAAGATATTTGTAATGGAAGAATAACCAGTGGTGCGGTAGCCTTTCTTCCCATCTATTAAATAAGCCTTTATACATATATGGTGGAATTCAAAGATATAGCCGTGTTAGTCTGTAGAATCACTATGTAGACAGATTTTTATACATATATACATTCCCCTTGGAGAGGTGCAATACATCATCTAGGCTGCATCTACACTGCAGAATTAATGCAGTTTGACACTGCTTTAATTGGCATGGCTCAATGCTATGGAATTCTGGGATTTGTAGTATTGTGAGACATAAGCCTTCTCTGTCAGAGAGCTCTGGTGACACAACAAACTACAATTTTCAGGATTCCATAGGATAGAGACATGACAGTTAAAGTGGTGTCAAACTGTAATAAGTCTGCAATGTGGCAGCATTCATAGGCATCATATAAAGTTCCCTTTCTGCATATAAGCATGTTCAGTTCATGCCCACTTGTGTAACTCTGGTCCTAATCTGATTCAAGGTGCTTTTTCCAAGTATTTTCCACAGGAGCAGCACTTGGAATTTATGTGTTCATATTTCCTCAAAAACATTGCTGAATCTATTATGGAAGTTCAGCAGATGTTCCTTTTGTGCAAGTTTTAAATAATTTTAAATTTCCTTGTTTTAACTTAGATTGTTTAGCATCCTTTCGTCAATGTATTTGTTACTATTTTAAAATGTTTTAAAATGGTTAAGATGATTTTGTTGCAATCTGCCCTCCCACGGAATGGACTGATATGTGAATATTTTAATAAAATAAAATAATAAATAATTAAAGCTCTCTTTCCCAAAACTGTAATTGGGGAAGAAGCCATTAAGAATATATCAAAAACCTTTGTTCTCTGCACTGAAAAAAATCTAGATTCCCTTCCACAGTTTCTTATAAAAGGAAAAGTGGCTGGTCCCACAAAGGAATTTAAGCATCACCTTGTCTGTTTCTTCCTACCTCTAGCATCTTGTCTCCTTCCTGCTAAGTGAGGAGAGGGACAGATATTAGCTAGATTTACAGAGCTATCATCAAATAGGTGTGGTCTTTTTTAAAAAATAGAGATTTAAATACCATTTAGAAAGCCAACATGATGTAGTGGTTTGAGCGCTGGACTACAACTCTGGAGATCAGGCACCTTATTGCACAAAGCCAAGCTGGAGATTAGTAGCTTTCTCTGTGCCTTACTGCATGACGTCATAGTCTTCAGTTCTTTTCCTGTGGGAGATGGTTATCAAAATTAATCTTTTTTTTTTTTAGGCAGAAAAATCTGTTTGACAAAAGACTCAAGAAAGGTGAAACTCTCCGGTTCCATTTCAGCTTTGCTTTCTCTTGCAATAAAACTCTTGGGAAAGTCACCCTCTGTTAGCCTCAGAGGAAGAAAAGGGCAAGCCCCCTCTGAACAAATCTTGCCAAGAAAACCCCATGATAGGTTTGCCTTAGGGTCACCCTAAGTCGGAAATGACTTGAAGGCACACAAGAACAACAAGTCGCTATTATGCTTGCCATGCCCAAGTTACATCTTTCCATGAAATTCCATGTAAGCTCTTTTGGTTTTAAGCCAGTGTTTGTTATCAGGAAATGATTGAATAAAGGCAAACAGACAACCCAGATTTCAGTGGTGACCAGAAATGGATTTGAACAGTTAAAACTAGTGCTCCACTTGTGTCTGTTTCTGCGGAAGTCACATCTGGACACAGCAACAAAAACATTTTGTTACATCCCACTTGGATTATTGTATCATAATGTATGTGAGGCTGACTTTAAAGAGTGTTTAGAATCTGTCCCAAACAATTGCTAGTTTGTTTAATGAGGCTGTTCACAAGGAACACATGGCTCTCTTACTACAACAGCTCCAGTGGCTACTAGTCTATTTTGGGGCACAAGTCAAAGGGCTGTTTTTGACCTATAAAGTCTTATATGGGGTCAGTAGGGTGGGAGTGTGGCTGGTACCCATTCTCAAATACAGGATTTGGGACATTCCGTATCACCCTGATTTTAGAGCCTGAAAAATATAGGATATCCTTTACAAAATGGGACACCCATGAACCTTAGTGGGGATGAAAGATAGGGCATTCTTTTGGCTGTTCCTAGGCTCTGGAGCTCTTTTAGGATGGCGCCTCTCGTTGTTGTCCTTCCAGGGCCCATTATCACATCATCTTTTCTTTTACAATAGTTTTTAGTGACTGTTTTTAAAGAAAGGGCTTTTAGGGAAATGCATTTTAACTGTTTTTTGCTTTCTCATTTAAATGCAGGTTTCAAATAATTTTTTATGTTTAATTATATTATATATTTTTCATGCTTTTATCTATAATATGCTTTAAAAATGTAGGCCACTTTGAGTCTTGCTTTTAGGAGGAAAAGTGGATTATAAATGAACAAATATCATGATGAATGAATGAAGCAATGAATTAATATCAAATGAAAAATCCAGCTGCTCCAGGGATGTTACCTCTTTTCCTTGGTGATATCAGGGTTTAGCCAATCTGAGATAACAGGAACCAGTAACTGTACCAGGAAGCCTTATTTATTGGGGTGTTTGTTTTATTTGCTTTTAATTTTTGTGTGTTTTTAAATAATTTTATACTATTTTAATTGTGATAATTTTAATTGTTTTTAAAATTGTATGGATGGGTTTTAATTGGTTTCCTTCTGTGGTAGATGGGGTCCCACTCTGGGAGAAAGATGTTATATTAAATAAATAAATAAATAACCAGCTCCAGATTCATATCTGTGAAACTGACTTGGGAGAAGGATGGGTACAGTTTGGACTAGGTGAGAGACTGGAAAAGACTACAATCCCCCAAATTATCCAGCTGTTCCAGAATTTGTAGTTCAATTTCCCCCCAGCCCCATTCTGGAAATAATGCCCCCTCCCAGTTCTAAAAGTGAGACATGTGTCTTCTTCATCTGTTAGGTACATTGACTCCTGAGGGGACTCCTCCTGAAAAGAAGGACGGATTAGTATCACCTTGTCACCAACTTCAGATGGGTGATTAGGAATGTGGATGCCTAGAATAGCCAGAGATTATTACAGCAGACAGGTACTGAGGAGTATTGATCAGACTTGACTTCAGCAGCCAGGCAGTGCAAGGGTACAGCTGCCAGAGTCATAGTGGGAAGCAACAGCTGGAGACAAGCAGGAGAAAGCCAGGATGTACTCAGCTGTAGCTTCTCTAAAGTGTTTTGGACGTGCCATTTATCTTCTTCGACTTCTTCAGAAAGGACGAAGAAGGACAGCAAGGCTCACAGGGAAAGCAGGACAGTTGAACCCTTTGCTGGAACATGTTTGTAGAAATATACCTCCTGTCCCAGCACCCAGCATGACAACTGAATCTTGTTTCACAGATTATGATTCTTTCTGACCCTGATTATCTGGCCTGACAACATTGTCCTTGTTGGTATTTGAATGCTCTTCAAGGGTGTTTCTGAGGGCCCAAAGTAGGGCTGGGGAACCTGTGGCCCTCCTCATGTTCATGAGTGACTATTCCCACCATCCCACCTAGCGGTTCTGCTGGTCAATGGGAACTGGAGTTTCTGGAGTACTGAATGTGTGAAACAGAGCTGCACAAAGATGTCATCATCACTAACAGTCATTTATTAAAACTTTTTGAACACAGAGCAGTACCTGACTTCATAGAAATATAAAACCTAACAGAAATAGGCTCAGGACCATCTGGGCTTGGGAGGAGGTGTTACAGGCCCCAACTGCTCCTACTAACTTCTGTCCAAAATAGAAAACTTTCCTATCTCTTCCTCCCACAAGACCTAAGTGAGATTGTCTGGCTTGCCACTGAAAGGGCAGTACATAACATTGGGCACATTCCCCATAAATAACAAAGTAAATATCTCCTTGAGAGAGTGGGACAGACTTCAAGCCATTAAGATAATGTCCTCCAGGGAATGAAGGAAGATGTTTATTGTTGTTGTGTCCCTTCACTTATGGGAATCCTAAGGCACAAAAGTTAGAGTTGTTCAAGCCATTGTATTCCCCATCACTATGTATGGTTGTGAGAGCTGGACAGTAAAGGAAGCAGACAGAAGAAAAATCAACTCATTGGAGATGTGGTGCTGGAGAAGAGTGCTTAGGATACCATGGACAGCCAAAAAGACAAACAGATGAGTCTTGGAACAGATCGAGCCAGAGAGCTCATTATAAGTCAAAATGATAAAATTGAAACTGATGTACTTTGGCCATAGAATGGGAAGGCATGGAATACTGGAAAAGACAATAATGTTAGGAAAGGTAAAGGACAGAAGAAGGAAAGGAAGACCACATGCCAGATGGATTGACTCAGTCAGGGGAGATATAGGTATGGGATTGCAGGAACTAAACAGAGAAGTGGAAGATAGGGGTTCTTGGAGGTGGAGATTATCGCAGTGCTAGTAAAACTGGTTTACCTGAGCCAGCTTAACATTTAAAATGAGCGGCATCCTGATGTTATCAGAAGAATTTAGCTGCTGAAATCACCGCCCGGGTCCAGCCCGGGTCCATCACCAGTTGCAGGAGAGCTCAGCGCACCTCTTTTCAAAGCTGGGAATTTTCCAGCTTAAGGAAATGGCTGCCAGAGCTGCCCTGGGAGTGGTGATGGACCTGGGCTGGACCCAGGCGGCGATTTCGGCAGCTAAATCCTTCTAGTAACATCAGGATGCTGCCCATTTTAAATTTTAAGGTGGCTCAGGTAAACCAGTTTTATTAGCACTGAGATAATCTCTGGTGTCTCATCCACAGGGTCACCATGAGTCGAGGTCGACTCGAAGGCAGATAACAACAACAATAGGCAAACCTATCATGGTTTTCTTGACAGACTTTATTCAGGGTGTTTTTTTTTGTTTGTTTTTTTGCCTTTGCCTTTGCCTCCATCTGAGGCAGCAACTTGCCCCATGGAGCCAAATGCATTTGGAGGACAGCGAGTTGAGGAAGGCTGGTTATAGGCTTTGTTGATATGACTGAGTTTGTGGATTTCTTTCCTCAGATGAAGAGAGGAAGGAATGATTGATTTCAGGTCAAGAGGACCCAATGTATGCTACTTATTAAAAAATGACTGGGTGTAGTCTAGGATTAAGTGGACGAATCTTAAAGATACTAAAGAGAGAGAAGGTTGCGGCCTCCCAGACTTAAAACTTTATTTTTGGGTGTGCAGTCTACTGTGGCTGCAGGATTGGATAAGATTAAATAACAGAAAAATCTTGGACTTAGAAGGAGAACAACTACGCTTTGGCTGGCACGCCTATTTGTGTTATAGTAAAGAAAAGGTTAACAGAGCATTCAATAACCATCCATTTAGAAAGGCTTTGTTGAATGTCTGGATGAAGATCAAAGAAAGATTTTACTTTAGGATACCATCATGGACCTCAGTGCAAGAAACCTTTTTTGGCAGATGGACACAGGAACAAAAATGATTAACATACAAAGATATAACAAAGCTAAACACTCAAGGCAATCTAGAAATAAAGACTAGAGAAGAGATAAATGAAGGGGGAGAAAATATTCACTGGTTTAGCTATTTACAAATCAGACAGAAATACCTAGAAGACATAAAGAATATAGGATTAGATGATAAACCAAATGAATTGGACAAAATTTTATGGCAATCAGATAAAAAGAAAATATATAAAATTTATAAATTATTATTGAATAGGGAGATGGAACAGGAAGTAATTAAAGGATATATGGTAAAATAGGCACAAGATATAGGCCACAATATAGCATTAGAAAACTGGGAAAATGCTTGGGGAAAAATAAATAAATGTATGGTTGTGCAAGATCTAAAGGAAAATCATTTGAAGATATCTAATAGATGGTATTACACCCCTCTAAAGCTAAAAAAATATTTATAACTTAAAAGATGACAGATGTTGGAGATGTCAAGAAAAAACAGGATCACTATTTCACATATGGTGGAAATGCCACAAAATTAAATTTTTTGAAGAGAAATACATCTAACAATACAGAAGATATTTAAAATAAAGTTGCCAATGAAACCAGAACTTTACTTATTTAATATGATCTCAGTACTCAACTCAGATGATGAAAACAAAGTGTGGTGTATTTTAATTTATCTAATAACAGCAGCCAGAATACTGATTGCAAAAAAATGGAAATTGAAAGACCCCCCATCAAAGGAGAAATGGATGTTTACAATAAGCGAGATTAGAGAACTAGATAAATTAACATATATGGTAAATAATAGAAACATGGAGAAAGTAGAAGAATGGCAACCAATTCTAAAATATTGGGAAGAAAGCTGGGGAGTAAATAGGAAATTATTAGAAAATTAGATTGCAATCAAAAGTAAAGACAAATAAAGAGGAAAGGAATTGTGAAATCGAAGGAAAAAATAAGAAAAAGGTAAAGGATGGTACACATGTTTATGGGAAAGCTGAAAAGAAAATATTAATTTATATATGAAAAGTAAGAAAACAAAAACATGATTACAAGATATAAAGGAATCTTGAAAAAGATAAGGGAAAGAAAAGAAAGGTAAATCTACAGGAACTAAGAAGGAAGGAAGATATAAAGAGGAGAAAATATAGATATATAACACATAATGTATTATAGCAAGACCAATGTAAAATATATATGTTTGTATGTTGCTAATATGATTAATAAAAATAATTGAAAAAAATGACTGGGCGCATGCTGTCCTCATTTGTTGTGGGGGGAGTTTGAGACCCACTGTCTATTTTAATCTATGGTTTATATTTCTATTGATTTCCCCATTGCTGGGTTCATGTTCTCTTTTCTGCTTCTTCAGTGATAACAAGTGCTTATTTTTCTATTGATTAGAATATAGCTTTGGGGAAAACAGTTGTGATGTTAATAATGTGTTTATTAACACAAGGAATAGGAAGCTTGGACAGTATGGCCAGATGCAGAAAAGGAGAGGGCTCCTGCACTTCAGTATTAGACATTTAGAAAAGAGGATTTCAGCCAGTACCAGGGTTCCCAATTATTAGGAGAATAGCACCAGCCATTCATTTACTTTAATGAGCTAAAAAGAAGCAAAACCACTTGGGAACCACTGGGCACTCTGTCTGAGAGATTCTTGGAGTTACAGTCAACAATACTAACTTTTCCAAGCTTGGGCTGGGATATTATTCAGAATCAGTCCTTTCTACCTCCCATCCCTATGCAGTTCACAGATCTTCTGCCTTTCCTCAGTCTGGAATCTTTTCTCTGTTTTGTGCCTTTAGCCTATGCTTCCTGCCACTTGCCTAAAGCAAGCAGATTTTGTGACACATATGCCCCGAAGGTTGTCCATCACTAATGCAGAGCTATTGCATATACAGTGGGCCCTCAGTATCCATGGGGGATCCACTCCAGACCACCACCCGCCGCTGATATCAAAATCCACAGATGCTCAAGCCCCGTGGCTGCACCACCATTGAGGACAATGGAACTTCACTAGCCCTTACATGGGGATGCCTTCCTTCCTCCCTCATTTGTGGTGGGTGGGCAGTAGGGGGCCAACACTGCTGCCACTTCCTCCTCCTCCTCCTCTTCCTCCCACCTCCTCTTCCTCCCTCCCAGCTCTCATTGGCAGCAGGCTGGACGTGTGGGGCTACAGCCACCTCTTCCTCTTCCTCCTTCTCTTCTTCTTCCTTCCACCCCTTCCTCCTCTCCTCTTCTGTCCTCTCTCCCTCCCAGCTTTCACCGGTGAGCAGGCAAGTGGCTGGCAGCATAGGACTGCTGCTGCCACTGCCGCTTCCTCCTTCTCCTCCTCTTCCTCTCACCTCCTGTCCCTCCTTCCCTCCTCTAACAAGTGGCAGGTGGGTAGCTGGAAGCATGAGGCCACTGCTACTTCATTTTCCTCCTCCTCCTGCCTCTTCCTTCTCCTCTTTCTACCTCACAGCTCTCACTGGTGATGTGTCGGTTGGTGGGCGGGCAGGCAGCTGGTGGCATGGGACTGCTGCTTCTGCCCCCAGTTCCTCCTCCTACCTCCTGCTCCTCTTCCTCCACCGTTGGTGCTGCCTCAATGCGGGTTTGCCATCTGGGGATGATCAAATCCTTTGATGGCGAGTCTGCGGATACTGAGGGCAGACTGTACTCATGAATAAGTCTAGAAATTTTAGTCAAAAATGACACAAAAAACCTGGATCAACTTATCCATGGGTCAGTGTAAATATTGTACTTTAACTCTCATCAGCAACACGCGGCAGCGGCAGCACCTTGGGCCCGCAGGAGGACTGAGCCCAGCCCAATTAAGATCAGCTGTGGTCGGGGGACTGTTGCGGCGCAGCGGGACTGAGGGAGGAATGCCGGTGGGCTTTAAAACCCGCCTAGGACCATCTCTCCCCCCAGCAATATGCAGCGGCGGCAGCACCTTGGGCCCACAGGAGGACTGAGCCCAGCCCAATTAAGATCAGCTGTGGCCGGGGGACTGTCGCGGCATAGCGGGACTGAGGGAGGAACACTGGTGGGCTTAAAAACCCGCCTAGGACCATCTCTCCCCCCCAGCAACACACAGTGGTGGCAGCACCTTGGGCCCGCAGGAGGACTGAGCCCAGCCCAATTAAGATCAGCTGTGGCCGGGGGACTGTCGCGGCGCAGCAGGACTGAGGGAGGAACGCCGGTGGGCTTAAAAACCCACCTGGGACCATCTCTCTCCCCTCCCCCAGCAATATGCGGCGGCGGCAGCACCTTGGGTCCGCAGGAGGACTGAGCCCAGCTCAATTAAGTTTACCTCCCCCCCCTCAGCAATATTGAAGCTGTAGACGGATAAATGAGACTGCCCTTTATATATTGTAGGACGGGGTTAACCGGACTGTCTCATATTGTCACCATGTGATGGAGCCAGGAATTCTGGGAGTGGGAATCGAGGTTGTGTGGGGGAAGGGAAGGTATGGCGACTACAGAGTGAAGAAATGTTACAAAAGAAGAAGGGATCAATGCTTAATATCTATCCCTCGTTCAGTTCACTCTGTTACCCAGAATAACTTGGAGAGCACACCATCTATTCCACAATCCCTTATTCTGCTCCTTTGCAATGCCAGATCGGTAAAAAAAAACATCATCCATGGTCTCTTATTGGATGAGGCAGCCGATCTGGCATGCTTTACAGAGACCTGGCTGGGAGATGCCAGTGCTGCGACGTGGGTGCAGGCTCTCCCAGCTGGATACTCGGTTAGCAAGCAGATAAGGGAAAGTGGGCAGGGGGAGCGGTGTGGCCTTGGTTCATAGAAATAACCTAACCTTGTCCAGGAAGCCTATCCGGAAAACAGCCTACATCGAGTTTATGTACCTTAGCCTGAAAACCAGGGATAGCTTAGGGATTTTGTTGGTATACTGGCCACCCCGTTGCCTAACAGACTCCCTAACTGAGCTGACCTTGCTGGTCTCGGGGTTATTGTTGTAGTCTCCCAGACTTTTAGTTTTGGGCAACTTCAACATTCCACTCGAGACCGGCTTGTCCAATCTAACTGGTGCAGTTCATGGAGTCCATGACAAACATGGGCCTATCCCAACTGGTTGATGGGCCCACACATTGTGCTGGTCATAATCTTGATGGGTTTTTTAGTATGGAACACGAATATCTGTGGGTGGAGGTTATAAAAGCCTCCGCATTGTTATGGACGGTTCATTTCCTGGTTAAGCTGGAGCTAAGGACCACTATCGGCCTCCTCGGGGGTGGCGGACCCATTAGAATGGTCCGCCCTCGAAGGCTAATGGTACCAATGGGTTTCCAGAAGGCCTTAGAGGGTTTAATGGTGACACCGGTGATTCTGTCGAAGCCTTGGTGAATACTTGGAACACTGATCTTACCAAGGCTATCGACACAATCGCTCCCAAGCGTCTTTTCCAGCCCGCTTCTAATCTTAAGCCCTGGTATACAGAGGAGCTTAGGAGGATGAAGCGACCTGGACAAGACTAGAGCGCGAATGGCAGAAGACTCGGCTCATATCTGATAGAACGCACCATAGGAAGCATCTTGACTCCTATCGGGAGGCTTTGCATGCAGCGAAGAAATCTTTCTGCTTTGCACGTATTGCGTCTGCAGAGTCCCATCCAGCAGAGCTGTTTAGGGTGGTGGGGGAACTGACAAAGGTTTCTCCGGCGCCAAATCCCCCACTTAACCCAACGACAGCCTGCTGTGACGCATTTAACATCCACTTTGCAGATAAAATCTCTTGAATAAGAGCCGACTTGGACACCATTATTCTAATAGAATCCATAGACGAGGTGTCCAGCAACTCCGTTGATGGCATTTTACTGGATCAGTTTCAATCTGTGAGTACCGATGATGTGGACAAGCTCCTTGGAAAAATAAGGAAGACGACTTGCCCTCTCGATCCATGTCCATCTTGGCTGGTTGTCCAGGGGAGTGACGCGCTGAGAGTACTCCTGCAGGATGCAATCAATGCGTCCTTCAGGGAAGTTATTGTACCATAGTGTTTGAAAGAGGCGGCTGTCAGGCCACTCCTGAAAAAGCCTTTCCTGGACCCCCTGGATAGAAACAACTATAGACCAGTCTCCATGCTACCTTTTCTAAGCAAGGTGATTGAGAGGGCAGTTGCTTCCCAACTCCAAGCAGTCTTGGATGAAACCGATTATCTCGATCCATTTCAAACTGGCTTCAGGACGGGATTTGGAGTGGAGACTGCCATGGTTGCTCTGACCGATGACCTCTGCCTAGGCATCGACAGGGGTAGTGTGACCCTGCTGGTGCTCTTGGATCTCTCTGTGGCTTTTGATACAATAGATCATTCCACTCTCTTGGATCGGCTGAGAGAGTTAGGAATTGGAGGCACTGCTTTGCAGTGGTTCCGTTCCTTCCTCTCAGGCAGATCCCAGAGGGTGAGGCTCGGGGACAGTTGCTCTTCCAAAATTGAGCTCAATTGTGGTGTCCCCCAGGGCACCATCCTGTCCCCGATGCTATTCAACATCTATATGAAGCCACTGGGTGAGATCATTCGGAGGCATGGAGCGCGGTGTCTTCAGTACGCTGATGACACCTAGATATACTTCTCCATGACCAGATCATCAGCTCAGACTTCAGATGGCATCTCTACTCTTAATTACTGTCTCAGAGAGGTAATGGATTGGATGAGGAAAAACAGATTGAAACTAAATCCGGACAAAACAGATGTACTGACAGTCACGGCCCGAAACCATATCTGGGAATATAGTCTCTAGTCCTGGATGGAGTCACACTCTCCTCTAGGGACTGTGTTCACAGTTTGGGGATACTCCTAGATTCGTCGCTTCACATGACTAGTCAGGTGAATGCGGCGGTCAGGAGTGCCTGTTATCAGCTTTGGCTGATACGCCAACTGCGCACTTATCTGGATATGAGGAATCTGGAAACTGTGGTGCATGCTCTGGTAACCTCACGTCTGGATTACTGTAACGCACTCTACATGGGGCTACCCTTGTGCCTAACCCGGAAACTTCAATTGGTACAAAATATGGCAGCCAGGCTAATTACCGGAACATCTACAATGGAGCATATAACACCTGTGCTTAAATCCCTCCACTGGCTGCCAATTAGTTTCCGGGCACAGTACAAGGTGCTGGTTTTAACCTTTAAAGCCGTACATGGCTTGGGGCCATCTTATCTCAGGGACCGCCTCTTCCCGTATGATCCCCCCCGTGCACTTCAGTCCTCTGGGAGGAACCTGCTGCAGCCTATGAAAACTAGGCTGTCGCAGACCTCCCAGAGGGCCTTTTCTGTGACCGCTCCCAGACTATGGAATGGCCTGCTGGACAAGATACGTCTTATTACCACTCTTGCTGCCTTTAAAAAGGCAGTAAAGACGGATCTCTTCCGGCAGGCCTTCCCGGAATAACTGCTTGGCAAACTGGATGTGATCTTCCACTTACCCCTCCTGCTGCCACGATACATTTGCTGGAATTGATTTTATTGTATTTCAACTGTGCTAACTTGATTTTAATTCCCTAGTAGTTTAATTTAGTTTTAAGGGGTGGGAGGGTTAGGGTGTGGGATCAGGGAATGTTTTAACTGTTGTCTTTTTAATTTGTTGTACGCCGCCCTGATTGCCGAGCAGAGGGGCAGGTTAATAATAATAATAATAATAATAATAATAATAACAACAATAATAATAGGAACTACCCCCTTCTCAGAATAGAGTACTGAGAGGTGAACACTTAGTCCATTCCAGGAGCACCTAAAAGAAGCACCGACCCTCTTGACTATCTCTGTTGGACTAGTAAATATGTTTATATCCTACCTTTCCTTGAATAAAGTCAAGGTAGTGTACTTGGCTCACATCCTGACTTTGGAGTTTATAGCATGCACTTTTCAGCCCAATCTGTGCATGGGATGGGATTGGGCTGGAATGGAAAAAAACGTGAAATTGCTGCTGTGCTGCTGGCCAGCTAACCACTACCCGTCCCCTATCCGGCCTCTGCCGGTCGATTTTTGTAGTACAGATTTGGTATTATCCGTTTTCTCTCATTTCATCCCGATCCCATCCTTTGCATAGATTGGGCTGAAAAGTGCAAGTGATAAACTCCTTTGTCCTGACAACAGATGGCTAAGATTAGTCAGACTGAGAGAGAATGACTGCCTAAGTTCTCCTGGTGAGAACTTGAACTTGGCTTTCCCAGCTCCTAGTATAACCCGTGGGTGGGAATTGTGTTGCCCTGCCATTGTGTTAAGCTGCAGCTTCCAGCATTTCTTACCATTAGCTGTACATTCTAGGACTGCTAGGAATGGCAGCCCAACCATTTCTAGAGGGATATACAGTTCTGACACTTGCTGTAACCATTATGCTTGTAATGTACAGGCTAACTTCACTTCAGAAACACAAGCCTTTAGCAGTTCATAAAAACTTCATTCAGAAAGCAGAGGTGATCATAGTACAAAATTGTTGTCAGGACTGAAGAATTTTTCCGTTATACCAGTATACTTTTAGTTCACCCATTACAAAAGCCTTCACTCCAATTGCTAGCATTTCAAAACAATCTTTTCCCAGGTCTGGCCACTTTTCATTTTTCCTCTGTACCAAGCTATGGATTCCCTGAAGAATGACTGTGGTAATTTGCAACTCATATGTTCTCCCCTCACATCTGCTCATTATCCCTGGCCATTTCTGATATAAAATCTTTACTTCTTCCATTTCCATTCATAAGACATTATAACCCATCATTTTGTATTTACACACATATATTCAAACACAGCAAATATGGATGGCAACAATTCAGCATGGCAGGATCATGTCTGGATCATGATCTGACAGTTCTACACTGGCTCAAGCATTCTATTTCAACAGGAAAAGCATGGAGTGAACATCTCCATCTATCTATCTATCTATCTATCTATCTATCTATCTATCTATCTATCTGATACTTTCCATTCAAAGTCTGAGTGAAGACCCCTTCACTTCATCCTCTTCAATATTTGCTATCTGTTCTGGAGGTTATTACAAGCAGGCAGGGAAAGCCATGTTTGAAGCAAACTTGCCATGACTTGTAGCAAAGTCATGTGCATGGATGTTGGGTTATTTAGGATTGTCTGGCTCAAAAATGAATTTGTTAGGGGTAAAGAGACTCAGAGAGTGTTTGACACTGTTGAAAAGGTAGGATTTTCAATCTGTGGTGCTCAAAGGGCTTATCCCCTTGTATTTCTGAAGTGGTATTGAGCTGGCATGTGAGAGAGAAGTTAGAAGTTAATTAAACTGTTTACACTTCTTACAATGGCAAGCCCTTTATAAAGGGTCGTCCTTGACACAGCACATTAATTTGTTAGAAAGCATGAAATAAGACAGTTTGAGGGAAATTAGAATTAATATGAAACATTTGCCTCCAGTCTTGGTTAAACGGTAACACGAAACAGCCTAACCTGATACTCAATGCAAAGAGTGCAATGCGATAAGCTGAAATTAAACTGTTCAGCAGCATGTAATCTCCTTTTTGAAGAAAGGCGTTTGACACCAAATATCTTTGCATATTTTCATATTGAAAAATAGATAAGGAAATTGATAGGAAGACTGCTATAAATATAATGTCACAACACCAAAGCATGTTAGTTTCTCACAAATCCTCCCTGTCATTCTCTGTATTCTCTCTTATTTTATGTTTCCTATCTCTGATTACATTGTTAACACATTTATATCCATTGCACATTCAGAGAAAGTCACTAGTTATTGTGTGCATGTTCTTTCAAGTTGCGTGCAGACCCCATGAATTCCATAGGGTTCATGGTGATGCCATGAATTTCATAGGGTTTTCTTAGGCAAGGAATCCTCAGAGCTGGTTTTGCCAGTTCCTTCCTCTGTAATATAGTATACAGCACCCAGTATTCATTGGTGGTCTCCCATCCAAGTACAGTGGACCCTTGGTATCCACTGGGGTTTGGTTCCATTCCCCCCCCCCCCAGGTGGATACCCAAATCTGTGGATGCTCAAGTCCCATTATATACAATGGCACAGTAAAATTGTGTCCTTTATATAAAATTGCAAAATCAAAAATACTTCCAAGCTGTGATGGTTGAATTTGTGGATATGGAGGGCTGATTGTACTTATCAGGGCTGACCCTGCTTAGCTTCTGCAGTCAGATAGATTCTGGAGCCTTTTGGTTATTTAGGCCCTTGCACTAGTTATTACCCATGTTGATATTGTTACATGGATTATTGACATGGATTATTTTATGTATATGTTAGGATTTATAATTCCAGGGTTGATCCTGTCCTTTAAAGGCACTTTCTTCCTCCATAGTAACCTGACATTGTATCAATTAAACTAGTATTTCAATCTCACTGGCAGGCAAAATATTTTCAACTCCTTGATCTCCACTGTGCATTCTTCATATATCCCTGTCTTGAATCAGAGAGGAAATGTGAGCTCTATCCAACAGCAAACGTTCATGTCAGTTACAAAGTTATTAAGGCAGAAATGCCTGGATGGATGTGTGTTGATGGAAGTGGATATAGCCCTTAGTTGGGAAGAAGGTTTTAAAACACTTGACTCTGTTGTTACTTTGGATTTTTTGTCCCCACCCAACCCAAAGGGGTATAAAAAGCTCTTCAACAGCAAATTGTCCCTCTATTAATAACCTCACCTAAGTCAGTTCTCATATTTTCTGGAGCCATGTTTTCAAAAGTTCTTTCTAACAAATACAAATTAATCATCAATTGTATGGCATGGGTGTGAAGCTGGTTTAGAAACAGCTGTTCTTTTCTTGACTTTCTTGGTTCCATCAAAATTTGTGCCTGATGTGGTAGTGAAAAATATCAGTTGTGTGACTCACACTTGTGAGGTTCAGGGCCACCCTATGAAGCAATTTAAAATAGCTACTTCTTAAAGTAGATTCCACAGAGAGGAGCATTTTTCTGTCTCCAACATTCTAGTCTGTATATCACTAAAATGATGAACTGCTAAAGTGTGATTTTTATGTTGGAATTTTGGCTAGGATGCTGGTTGTGCTAAGGTAGTAGTAGCACTTGGGGAAGTTACCAGAATTTCTGACAGCATGCCCACATTAGGATTCTGGGAGTTGCAGTCCCCAAAAGTACTTTCATCCAAGTTCTGGCCTCACTTCCAGCACATCAGAGAGCCTCATTTCCAGCCAGACTGTGGATTTGCTGTGCCTGACAGAACAGATGTGAGTGCCTGCAGTCTATCAAGAAGCAGACAGGCAGGGAAGGAGCACAGTTTGACTTCCAGTACCCAGCTGGGAACCATGATGTTCATCAGTCTCTCAATTTCAATGTTCACCAGGTGTATGAAAGGAATATCATTACTTTGTGTCAATTTCTGCAATTGTGAGATGACAAAGTGGGGGGAGGGAGAAGTGCTATTATGGCCAGACTGGCGGCTTCTCTGCCCATGGGAAATGCTGGGAAGTACCTCCAAGACAAAGCATGCTGACCCATGAGAATTGTCCTATTGACCAGTCTGCCCTGCTGCACCATTAGAGCTACTTAAATGAGTTGTTCAACTACATGTGCTCAGTCAGAAGGGACTGAATTTTCTGTTGCAGAAAAAAGCCTTTTTTAAACACCTCCAGGCATATAACTTCATTTGGCCTTACTGGCACCCAGTGATGACCAAAATGGCAAAAAATGTGTGAATCATTGGATACATTCCTGTCACAACCCTCCTCTTTTAATAATGCCGTATGTTTTGCAATAGATGTTTATTGTGATGTTAATGTTTCTTTCAATATATAAACCAATAGTGTGATCCTGTGTGTGGGTACTATGTTTCCTGGATGAAAACTGGGACATATGTGACCAAGCAACATCACAGTGAGGTCAAGATGACAAAAGTTAGTAGTGAGGAAGAAAAGACAAGCTAGGAGAGGTTGCAGCAGTTTGCTTTGGCCTGGTCTTATTAGGAAGGACAAGAGTGCTCTGCTCTCCCCCTTTGGCTGAGTTAATTGAGTTCAGACTACATTGACACTTTGAATTGAGTTTGCAGCATTTGACAAAAACTGTGGACAAGGGGGAAAGCAGAAGGGGGAGAAAGGAACTGGGACATTTTAAAATCAGCTGAAAAAGTGGTGTGACAGAGGATTATTGGGACTGTCTCTGCCAAATCAGGACAGTTGGAAGGTGTGCTCTCTTCATTGCCATCCCATTGGAGCAAATAATACTATTATTTATTTATTTTTTAAATTTTATTTCCATGATGCCTTTCTCCCAGAGTAGGACTCAGGGCAGCTTCTGGAAATAGTAAATTTTTTAAAGCTTACCATCAAATTTCAAAACAGTTACAATCACCTCCTAAAACACATTAAAAACATTTTTTAAAAAACAATCAGAAGTTTAAAAGATAAATAAACAGCACCAATAAAAAACAACAACCTCCCTACTAATATATACATTAAAAGCCTGCTTAAACAAAAATGTTTTTTGTCAGTGAATGGGCTCTTTTCCACTTACATCTAACCTGGTTTGCGATTCACTTTCACTCCAGGTTGGTGAATCGATTCCAGTCCATGCATGAAGCGGGTCTTTTATTTATTCACTTTTTGGGGGGCACAATTGTCATTCCCACTAGTTTGGGCCCCTTCAAAATGCCTGTCAATAATCTACATGTCAGCGGTGACACAACTAGCAACACATTCAAAAAAACATGGGCGGGAGTCATGGGTGCCATGGCCAGAATCCTATCCCTCACTAGTATTCCATCCCTCAGTAGTTTTTTTGGGAAATCCACCATTTACCCCCTCCCCTTTCCCAGGACCCATCCTACATTCCAACCTTCCAGGAGGAATGCCCTCCATTCTGAGCTTGACTAGGAAGCATGTCATTCAAGTATTGCAAGGCTGGGAGGGCACCCAAGTCCCCTAGGATGCATGTTACCTTCCCTGGGATGCATCAGCCATGGGTGTCATATGGAGGACACTCTCCTGGGATGCCTCAGCTATGGGTGTCATATGAAGGACTCTCCCCTGGGTGTGGTGCTGTCCTCCCAGCCTTGCAGGACTTGGAGGACATGAGGAGTTGAAGTGGTGCTCTCCCAGCCTTGCAGATTCAGAAGACCTGCTTCCTAGTCAAGCTCAGAATGGACGGCGTTTGGAATTTCTCCTGGACAGAAGGTTGGAATGCAAGATGGGTCCTGGGAAAGGGGGGGGAATGGTGGATTTCCCCAAAAACTGGTGAGGGATATGCCAACCCTTTGCCCCAGTAATCCCTCCCCTTCGGTTTGATGCGATTCAGGTCCTTCGTTCCCACTTGCTGAACATGCTTGCTAATTGCTTCTTTTCAAAAGAACCACTAAAAAACTAGTGTCAGGAAAGAGTGGTTCTTTTGCATTTGTCTTGCTTCATCATGAATGAAACTGAGTGCAGTCAGTTTGGAACTGGTTTCAAGTGGGAACGACAGACATATCACCTGACCAGCAATTTGTTTTAAATCATAGTGAGAATGAGGCCAAAGGAAAGCAGGGAGGATGCCAGCCTACCTTGCTATGGAAGGACATTCCAGAGGGTGGGAGCAGCAATGAATGCAAGATCATCACCAGAACTTGGAGGAGTTAATTTTTGGACTACAGTTCCCTGAATGCCACAGTCAGTATAGAACCTGGCCATCCTGACTGTAGGGTTCTGAGAGCTTTAGTTTTTAAAAAGGAAAGTTTTCCAAGCTCTACTTATTATTATTCAGTGAGAGTCCATATATTTTGCATATATGGGGAGTCAGGATCTAATCCTGGTAACTCCAGTAAAAAAGATCCCCTGTATCAAAGAAAGGACTGACTTCTTCCTGAAACCATAGAGAACTGCTACCCCCTGGGGAGATGGATCAAAGGTCTGACTCAGGAGACTGTCACATAAGCAAGTTAAACTGGCTTACCTGAGCCAGCTTAAAATTTAAAATGGGTGGCATCCTGATTTTATCACCAGAATTTAGCCACTGAAATCAACTGCCCAGGTGCAGCTCGGGTCCATTGCTACTCCCAGGGTGTGCAGCATGGCTTTTTTTGAAGCTGTGAATTTTCTGGCTTAAGGAAATGGTCGCTAAAGCACCCCAGGAGAGGCGATGGACCTGGGCTGCACCCGGGTGGCAATTTCGGTGGCTAAATCCTTGTGATAAAATCAGGATGCTGCCCATTTAAAATTTTAAACCGGCTCAGGTAAGCTGGTTTAATTGCTTATGTGATAAGCTTCTCAGTATAAGGTAACTTCATAGGTTGGAGTTATCACACAGTTTGGGTGATCCACATGATCAGTGCTTACAGTGTTATTGATGTATCTTTGACCCTGATCATATGAAAATGTATACAATGGATCCTCGGCATCCACTAGGATTTGGTTCCAGGACCCTCTGTGGATACCAAAATCCATGCATACTCAAGGCCTATTAAATACAGTGGTGTAGTAAAACAGTGTTCCTTATATACATTGACAAAATCAAGGTTTGCTTTTTGGAATTTATATGCTTTTGCAATATTTTCAAGCTGTGGATAGTTGAATCTGTGGATAAAGTATCCATGGATATAGAGGGTTGACTGTATTTGTTTTGCCTTGTTGGTGCATGTCACATCACTGATACATGAATTAGTCTGGTTTTGTGTGAGAGTTGTAAGAATCATGGACATGTTGTGCCTTGAAGTAGGACAGAGTGTGGACATTTTGTCTGCAGCCACATTATTACTACCAGAGAAATAGTCAGAATTGGCCCTACCATGAGGCACAGTGAAGTGCTTGCCTCAGGCTTTAGATGCTGGGAGGTGGTTGTTGGAGGCAAGACCCATGTGGTAAGCACTGTCCTGTGCACCTCAGTCCAACCTGAGTGTAGTGGAAGATGCTCTCTCTCCATGGTCAGGGCTGAGGAAAGATTTCATTGCCAGTCCAGTTGGCCTTTGTATATGGAATGGGAGGAGACACCATCTTGTTTGTCACCTCAGGAAGGAAAAGGTTTTTCAGCTGATCCTGGCAGTGTGTTGTACCATTAGCATTGTATTTTCCTGGTTGCATCGCTCATCCAGTCCATTACAAATAGTGACTTCTGCTTCTCTTATTCTGGGAACGAGTCATTCTGAATAGGTCTTTAATACTTTAGGGCAAAATAATAAAGCTCTACCTCTAACAGCTTTCTAGTGCCCTTTAATTTCCCTTTCCTGTTGCTTATAATTGGTCTGTGAATAATACACAGCCAACACAGGAGTGGAAGCTGTGGGCTGAGTCTAATCAGTGCCCCTGTGTGTTACTGCATCTAGCTACCCACAGTCTAATTTTAATTTGGACTCTTTTTTTTCTTTCCATCTAATTACAGGCATTTATTCCAAGGCTGGAGCTTGCGGCCACAATGATGGGGGGGGGGGGGATGGAGTGAGGTGTGGGGAGGATGAATCAAGTATAATGCACTGGCTTTGCTCCCTGCCAAACTAAGTGCACCGACTTTTTTAAAAAGTCTGTTTCATTCAGGCACTCTTTATTAATGGCACTATTTTGTAGAAACAGGTCCCCAAGTAGAGTGGCACCACTGAGTTGGCTCCCACTGTTGGATCAATGGGCTGGCAGGGTTCCACCGCCAAGCAGCTTAGCCTGCCTTTGGGGTCCCCTAGCAGGCAAGCCACTCAAGGCCTAATTTGCATGCAAAAATGAAGGCACTGTAGAGAGTTGTGGGGGTGGAGGAGAGGGGAGAACATATCTATGACTATTGAGTTGAGGGGGGGGAAGTTATTTCAGAATGTGATAGAATAAAAGAAATGAGAGAAATGGCCTTTGCAGACTGCTAGAAATAGTGCAAATTGTGTCCACTTTAAGGGTTAGGGTTAGGGTTAGGGAATCATGGGAACTGTATTTTATTGTGGCACCAGAGCTCTCTGACAGAGAAGACTCAATGTCTCAGAAAAAACAACAATTCCATGATTCCCTAGCACTAACCCTAACCCTTAAAGTAAACTCAATTTGCACTATTTCTGGCAGTCTGCAAAGGCCCATAGGCACTTTCTTCTCTCTCCCCGCACCATGTTCACTATTTAATAGCCAAAAAGTAATATTTCACTCATGATTCTCTATGATAAAGATTCTTTTTCACTTAATCATATGGGGGAAAGCCATCCATCCATCCATCCATCCATCCATCCATCCATCCATCCATCCATCTATCTATGTTAACTGCCCTCAAGTCAATCTTGACTCATGGTGACCCTATGGATGAGACATCTACAAGACCCCCTGTCCTTCACTGCTCTGCTTAAATAGAGTTCATCCATCTGGTTTGTGGCCTTCCTCTCTTCCTACTTCCTCCACTTTCCCCAGCATTATTGTCTTTTCCAATGAGTCCCTCCTTCTCATGATGTGTCTGAAATATGACAGTCTCTGTTTGGTCACCTTGACTTCCAGGGAGGTTTCTGGCTTGATCTGCTCTAGGACCTACTTGTTTGTCCTTTTGACTGTCCATGCAATCCTCAGCACTCTTTTCCAGCACTACATCTCAGAGGAATTGATTTTCTTCCTATCATCTTTCTTAACTGTCCAGCTCTCACATCCATTCATGGTAATAGGGAATACAATGGCTTGTATGATTTTAACTTTTGTGCTGAGTTGTATATCTTTGCATTTTAGAATCTTTTCTAGTTCTTTCATAGCCACCCTCCCCATTCTTAGTCTTCTTCTAATTTCCTGACTGTAGTCCCCATTTCTATCAATGTTTGATTCCAGGTATGGAAATTCTTCTATTTCTTCATTGTCTAGGTTGAACTTGTGAAGATCCTTGGTGGTCATTATTTTTGTTTTCTTTATGTTCAACATTAAGCCTGCCTTAGCACTTTCTTCTTTGATCTTCCTTAGTAGTTATTCCAGGTCTGGGAGGTTTTCTGCTAGTACTATGGTCTTGTCACCTTATCTTAGATTGTTAATACTCCTTACTCCTATTTTTACTCCTCCTTCTTCTATGTCCAAGCCTGCTTTTCTTATAATATGCTCTGCATACAAGTTGAACAGATAGGGTGAAAGGATGCAGCCTTGTCTGACTCCTTTGCCAATTGGGAAGCATTCTGTTTTTCCGTGTTCTGTTATGACAGTAGCTTCTTGTCCTGAGTACAGATTCTTCATCAGGACTATTAGATGTGTTGGCACTCCCATGTCCTTAAGGGCATTCCATAGCCTTTCATGGTCTATGCAGTCAATGGCTTTGCTATAATCTATAAACACAGACTGATTTTCTTTTGAAATTCCCTGGTGCACTCCATTAGGCATTGTATGATTGCAATGTGGTCCCTAGTGCCTCTTTCTTTCCTGAACCACACTTGAAAATCTGGGATTTCTCTCTCCATGTATGGTTGGAGTCTATGATTCAGAATTTTGAGCATGATTTTGTTTGCATGGGAGATGAGTGCAATGGTCCTATAAGGCCTTTGCAGACTGCCAGAAATAGTGCACATTAAATTGAGGCACTGCCCTGGCTCAGTGCTAGGGAATCATAAGAATTGTATTTTTTTTCTGAGACATTGAGCCTTCTCTGTCAGAGAGCTCTGCTGCCACAATAAATTACAGTTCCCATGACTCCCTAGCACTGAGCCAGGGCAGTGCCTCAATTTAATGTGCACTATTTCTGGCAGTCTGCTTAGGCCCATAGTTGGTGCAATCTCTTGTGTCTCCTTTTTGGGGATGGGGATGTATATTGATCAGTTTTAATCTACCTGTCTGTTATTTATCTCCATTGGTCTACTTATATGCCTATCTATCTGTCTATTTTTGTAATCAGCATACTTATCTGTCTATTTATCTACTTCTATCTATCCACTTATTTGCCTATCTTTATCTCTCTGTCTACTTACCTGCCAATCTACCTATCATCTGCCCTTCTGGCTATCTGTCTCTCTGTCTCCCTCTCTCTCTCTATCTGCTTGTCTACTTATCTGCCTATTTATTTATCTATATCTATCTACTTAACAACTTATCTGCCTGTGTATCTATCTTGGCTGTCGCTATCCACGGGGATCCATTCTGAACTCCCCCCCCCCCCCCGGACACTAAAATCTGTGGATGCTCAAGCCAGCACAGTCTGAGTGCATGCACTGTCACAGTACAACAGGGATTGTCCCTAATGGCAGCATAGCCATGTGCACATGGTGCCATTCGGGAATAGCACAGGCTTGCCATCCATAGATGCTTGGATCCACAGATGGCAAGCCCACATATACCAAGAGCCAACTGTATCTATCTATCCAGTCTACCTATTTATCTGCTTATTTATACCTATTTGCTTACCTAATTACTTATTTATCTGCCTACCTCTCTATCTGCTTATCTATCTATCTATCTATCTATCTATCTATCATCTGTCTGTGTGTCTGCCATCTTGAAATAAAAAAAGGCTAGGAGGAGAGACTACTAATAAGCCCAGATACGCTAGCATTCCATTTGTCCAGATTTTATTATTATTTTTTTAATTTAAATTTTATTTCATAAAAACAAAACAAAAACAACAACCACTACTACAAACACAATATACAATAACAAATATACATTCACATATATCCCCCGACCCTCCCAATTAAATCCCTTCAGACTCTCACCACACTAATTAGACAATCAAGAAACTACAATATACTACACGTAATATTACACTAACGTTCTTCTTACAACTACATTCACTACCAACCACAGTCAAACATTCCAACTTAAAAAACTGACTTCCTTAAGACTGTATTTGAGGTTTCTTACCATAAGTATGTCTCTAGTTTCCTGTCATTTTAACAAAGTATAGATAATGATAATATAAAAAAATACCTTAACTTCTATATTCTGAAGCAATCAATTCTAATTGTATCCTTGTTTTTGTTCTATATACATATCTTATTTTACTATCATTGACTAATTCTATTTGCATATGTACATATAATAAATCTATTTTTGTTTGGGTCTTTGCCCTCAATTGAATCATTTAAAAACTTTGGAAATTTTCACACCTTTCAATTATAATTTTATGAATATTCATATCATATCCTTTATTTCTCTATGTTTCCCTCTAAGAGTACATTTCATGTTGAATCCAATCAAATACCTCTAACCATTCTTTATTAATTTTCTCTATTGGTTTGTTTCTTAACATTTGAGTTAATCTATCCATCTCAATGTATTCTAATAACCTCGAATACCATTCATTTATTTCTGGGGTTTTATTTTGTTTCCAATAAGCTGCAAATGTTATTCTTGCTGCCGTTATCATGTAAAAAAAAAAATTTCCCGTATTTCTTTTCAAATTTTTCCTCCAGTATTCCTAACAGAAAGACTTTAGGATCTTTTTCCATCCTAATTTTGAAGTATTTTCTGAATTTTATCATGTGTGTTTCTCCAAAAGTTTTTTGCGGCTGGGCACAACCACCACATGTGGAAGAAGGTACCTTTATGTTTTTGGCATCTCCAACACTTATCATTTTGAATGTTTTTAATCTTTGCTAATTTTACAGGGGTAACATACCACCTGTAGAACACCTTATAAAAGTTCTCTCTAAGGTTGTAACACAATGTATGTTTCACTTTTGTTTTCCACAGTTTCTCCCATTCTTCCAATGGAATCGGTCTTCCCAAATCTTGTGCCCAAAGCACCATACATTCCTTGATTTGTTCGTCTTCTGTATCCCATTGCAGCAGAATTTTATATATTTTAGATATTATATGTTCTGTTTCTTCTAACAATATTTTTTCAATTGGACTAGCCGTTGATATTATGTCTCTGCTTTTTTGATCTATAGTGAATCTGTTTTTCAGTTGGAAATATAAAAACCAGTCATTTTTTATTCCTTCTTTATCAAGCTCTTCCCTTGTTTTCATTCTCCATTCATAGTTATCTTTTATTAATAATTCTCTATAAGTTATCCATTTTTTCCCTAACATTTCATGGTCTCTATGAAATGCTTCATTGAGAGACAGATATAACGGTATTCCTTTATTAATTCTGATTTTATATTTATCCCAGATTTTCCATAGGGCATTTCTCACAAAATGATTATTGAATTCTTTATTAATTCTGCGCTTATCGTAATACATGTAGGCATGAAATCCGTATATGTTGTTTATTCCTTCCAAATACAATAATCTTCTATTTGTAAGTCTTAGCCATTCTTTTATCCAGTCCAGGGCGCATGCATGGAAGTATAGTCGTAGGTTTGGGAGACCGAGGCCTCCCCTATCCGGCGCGTCTTGCAGAATTTTCATTTTGATCCTTGGTTTTCTTCCCGCCCATATGAATTTAGTCAGCTCTTTCTGCCACTTCTTAAATGGTTCATCATTTAGAATGACTGGGATGGTTTGAAAAAGAAACAGCAATTTGGGTAAAACATACATCTTTACCACCGATATTCTCCCCATAAATGTTAAATTAATGTTAAATTAAATGTTAAATTAAATTAATTAATCCCAGATTTTGTTAAGTAACATGCTAAAGCCCTCAGTGATCAATCTCTCCCTTTCAATTAACAGCAATAAATTTCCTCATAAAATATTCCAAACAATGCTGGAATTTTCTTCTGCCTTTACATTATTTATGTAGCACATTTATTACACTTGTCCTTAAAGCTTTAGAAATGGTGCCTCATTGCTCAATCAGGAATACCAAGATAATGCTGTGTTGGTAGGAGAATGTTGAGTTAGCATGGCTGCCTGCTGCTCCCACCCTTGTTTCCTACACACATGGTGAGAGTGCCCTTTAAAGGAGGAATCCTGTCATGACTGCTGGTGGTGGTATGGGTTGGGGTGTCTGTGTGTGTAGGGGATGAACTATGATTTTCAAGGATGATCAATGTGTTTTTAATAGAAATGGCTATTATGGCTTTTGTTGTTGTTAACTGCCCCCGGGTTCATCTTGACCCATGGCGAACCTATAGATGAGACATCTCCAAGACCCCCATCCTCCACTGCTCTGCTTAAATCCTGCAACCCCATATCTGTGACCTCCTTAATAGAGTCCATCCATCTGGCATGTAGCCTTCTCTTCCTACTTCCCTCCACCTTTCCCAGCATTATTGTCTTTTCCAGTGAGTCCTCCATTCTCCTGATGTGTCCAAAGTACAACAGTCTCAGGGAGGTTTCCAGCTCGATCTGCTCTAGGGGCCCATTGTTTGTCCTTTTGGCTGTCCATGGGATCCTCCAGCACCACATCATCTCAAAGGAATTGATTTTCTTCCTATCTTCTTTCTTAACTATCCAGCTCTCACATCCATACATGGTAATAGGAATGCAATGGTTTGTATGATTCTAACTTTTGTGTACAGTTGTATATCTTTTCATTTTAGAATCTTTTCTAGTTCCTTCATGGCTGCCCTCCCTATTCTTAATCTTTTTCTGATTTCCTGACTGCAGTCTCCATTTTTATGGCTACTAGCCATAAACTAAGGAGGGTACAGTACTCTTTGCCACTTAATTGTTGTCTTATTATTCTCTGCTTCCAATACTGTGTTGGTCTTCCTTCTCATTTTGACATGTAATGCTGGCAGGGTGACCAGATGTCCTCACCACAAAGGAGGACAAGGCATTGTAAAAATATAGGACATTCAAGAAGGGTATTACCAAATAAAAGCTAAAAACACTCATAGAAATATAAACACATGCTTCTTAATCATGCTCAAAATGGGGGACTTTTTAAATTTTCTCCTGGACAGATGGTTGAAATGTAGGATGTGTCCTGGAAAAGGAGGACATCTAGTCATCCTGGATGCAGAATTGCAGAGCAAACCCAACTGAATAAGTTATTTTGTGCAAATTTCAAAGCTGCCCTATCCTACTGCTTTGTTCACATTTTAGTAGGCATTCTGTCCTACATTACCCTGTCTCTTTGTTCCTGATAACACAGACACAGACACAGGCACATATTCTAATATACAATAACTTCCTGCATTATATCTTATACCTCATATGTTTTACTCTATACGTGATTTCAAGGCCACAGAGTTAGCAACTAAAGTAGCCCAGCCAGCAACACTTTATTTTTGGGACTACTGTTCCCAAAAGCCAATGGCAATCCTGACTAGGGGATTCTAATCATTGTAGCCCAAAAAGTTTTATAAAAATCCCTCTGCAATTGATTGTACACAACAATAATTAACAATTAGCAGTATTTAGTAGCTGACATGCAATGGTATTTTTATATGATAGTAACATGCAATCTGAATTACTATTTGACACCTGAGCACATTTGAAATCTCATAGCCTGCCAAAATCAGATCAAGAAATGCCAATAAATCTGAAGCATTAACATTTGATTATTATTATTATTATTATTATTATTATTATTATTATCCCACCCCTCTGCAAATGCAACCAGGGTGGCTTACACTTAGACTTGGAATAGAGATATTAGAAGTGTCATTTCCTATATCTGTGAATTTCCTTTTGAACTGAAATATGGAATATTTCTAATACTGTTACACAAAGAGCTGGAGTCCCAGGAGGACACCCACAAATAATGTATAATAAGGGACTATTAATAGCTCAAATTAATGGCAGCAAGAGGACTCCAGGTAAATACAAAAGAGCTGGGATCTTGCCTATGTTTAACAGTTCAGAAAAACTATTACTCTCAGAGTGCTAAGTACAATTTAGGCCCAAAACAGACAGGCCAAAAGGGCTGCTATTGGGCTGCATTGGGGGCATGACATTTAGATGATGCATGCCCCAAACACAGCTGGAAGCCACCCCTAGTCCACCCCAAGGCAAAGGAACTGCGTGAAAAAGCAGTGGCAAAAAAACACTCCTTTTCGGTGGCTTGGTTCAGGACTGTGGTGGCGACTCAGATCAGGGCTGGATCCAGCACCCATACAAGAGCACACTATAAATACTTGAGAATGTGTGACACAGAAATGAGCTGGGTGGTAGTGCTGCCTTAGAGAGCAGGGCTGAGTTCTAGCTTTGGAGGGATTACTTTATGTGTAGTAGCTAAGTAATAACTAAAACCACCCTATTACTACTAAATTGCTATTGTTGTCATGTGCCATCAAGTCAATGTTGACTCATGGTGACCTCATCACAGGGTTTTCATGATTTTCTTACCTTCCTCTAAGACTGAAAGAGTGTGATTTGCTAAGAGTCATCCAGTGGGTTTCCAAAGCTGAGTGATAGTCCAACACTCAAACCACTATACCATCCTAACTCAGTTGGTATTAAATCTCCAAACTCCAGTTGCCATTCCATTGTTGTGGAACAACAGAGAATCAGCAGCCTCATAGAAGACGTGACTATGATGACATAGATGCTTGTCCTCAGTCAACTCCAGGGAAATTTGGTATGAAATCTCCAAACTCCAGTTGCCATTTCATGTTGGGGAACAATAGAGGATCATCAACCTCATAGAAAGACGCAACTATGATGCCATAGATGCTAGACCTCAGCCAACTCCAGGGAAAGTTTTCTTATATTCAGACTTTTCCCTGTCCTATTCCTTAATGTTTGTTTTTTTTAAAAAAAAGAACCCACAAACTACTGTCTTACTTGGTTAATCAGCCAGCTGCTTCATGGCCCAGGGAGCTTTGAGCATTTAGATCCATGTATATGGAGAGAGGGAGAGACAGGGAAGAAAGAAGGGAGAGCAAAAGCAAGCGTATGTAATTCAGGGCCAGAGGAGTATTAGTCATCTGCACTTCTTTGGTTCAACAATTTTTCTTGTTAAGAATTTTGTATTAAATGAGGAAGCATGTGAATGTGGTAGAGGAGCAGTAAACTGGACAAGAAGCAAAGCTGTCATAATATAGAGATGGATTCAAAGCAGAATTGTTTAATTTTCACAAGAAGAAGAAGGATGGAAAAAGTCTAAGAACTGCATTAGCGTGAAAGGCAAGATCACTCTGAAATGAGCTGAAAATGGTCAAAATGTTTGGGGAATAATGCCTGCTTCCACATCAGTGCTTATCCAGACACAGCTACCTACTCAAGAAGTGGATGTCTGTGCGGTGCTGAGGGAATCAAGTACATTTTTGCCAGGTCGATGTTTGCACATTGTCACCTTAGGATACAGTTTTGGATGCCGTGGCCAAGGGGGCTGAGCCCTATTGCTTCTGTTGCTGCTGCAGCTGCTGCTGTCACTACCTATTTAAGTTTAAAGCCATAATCAAGGACACAGAAGGTGCCAAGAGGGCTGAGAAACAAGGCAGAAAGACTCCCCCATCCCAGTTGAGTGCATTCTCTGCATGACTGTCACTCTGAATACACCCAATCGTTGATGCTCACATCCCTCCCCCTTTAGCACCAAACATCCCTGAGGAGTTCTGTAGCCTCCATGCATATAAGGTATGCCTTTAAATATCTATGCAAAACCTCTGGGCCCAGTCCAAAGGAATCTGGCTTGAAGAATTTTCAGTGTGCTGATGTGGATGGCATCCAGCTCTCTTTCCCATCTGCATATAGTAGAAACTTCCTACATTCAGGGTTAAAGTTGGGAGTGGCTTTTTAAAAATCAAATATTTTTATTAATTATATCACACATAATATATAACTCACACAAAGCATATTCCACACTAACCACAAAATTACACAGAAAACACAATGCAAAAAGACAATAACACATCAACAGTGTACTAAAAAAAACCAAACCCTTCCCAAATGACGAGATATCATCTTAAGTCATTATATGTAGGTAAACCTTCCTAATACAAAACATAAAAAGAGAATTAGCAATTAAATCATACCATTTTCCTTATCTAATCTTTTTAGATTAGCATACCTACTACATAATCATATCTCCCATGAACAAATAATAACCAAATCATATGTCTACAAATCCAGAGGTGGATAATTTATCAAATGTATATTGTAAATAAACCTGGATCCCCCCCCCCCCCCATCTCTGGTAAATGTATTATTGACTTGCCCTTCAAGGATGTATGCCACATTTGTGCTATGTCTGCTAATTTTTCTATTCATTCCTCCTCTGTTGGAATTGTAGGCATTATTTAATATTTGGCCAAAAGAATTCTTGCTGCGCAGAGGGCGAAGAGACAGCTGTTGGAGCCTTGAAAAAGGCTCCCCAACCCCTCCTTTTCCACCAGCGCAGAGGGCGAAGAGACAGCTGTTGGAGCCTTGAAAAAGGCTCCCCAACCCCTCCTTTTCCACCAGCGCAGAGGGCGAAGAGACAGCTGTTGGAGCCTTGAAAAAGGCTCCCCAACCCCTCCTTTTCCACCAGCGCAGAGGGCGAAGAGACAGCTGTTGGAGCCTTGAAAAAGGCTCCCCAACCCCTCCTTTTCCACCAGCGCAGAGGGCGAAGAGACAGCTGTTGGAGCCTTGAAAAAGGCTCCCCAACCCCTCCTTTTCCACCAGCGCAGAGGGCAAAGAGACAGCTGTTGGAGCCTTGAAAAAGGCTCCCCTAGACAGCCTGCAGCATGTGCCCAGGACCATCCTTCCCCGGCGCATGTCACGCCGGCAGAGCTCTTGGAGGACTCAGGCCCCTGGGGGATTCTTTTCCCCCTTACCATCACCTGGGGGCCAGGAGCAGCTGGGGATGGTGCAGAGCTGAGGAGAACGCCAGCGGGGTTTTTAATATTATTGTTTAATTGTGTATTGTTTAATTATTTAATTGTTAATTGTTTAATTGCTTAATTATTTTTATTTAGTCCATTTAGTTTGATTCGTTTTCAGGTGTTGGGTGGGTGTGGGAAGAAGGGATCGGATATGATGTGATTTTATTTGTCTCTATGTTTTGATATGTTGTACGCCGCCCCGATTGCTTGGCAGAGGGGCGGGATATAAATAAAAATTATTATTATTATTATTATTATTATTATTATTATTATTATTATTATGTGCCAACAAAGTCTATTAATCTTTTTCTTGGCACTCTTGTCAAAATGAAGTAGGCCTAGTAGAAAAAAAAATCTGGATTCAGTGGCTGTTGAACTGGCACTGTTGTTTGATGCTCAGGTAACAGCACTGGTTGGGAGTGTCTTTTTACCAGCTTCAGCTATGCTCTTTCCTGGGAAAATCAAGTTAAACTCAACTACAGTCTATAAAAAAAATCATACCTTAATAATCACCAGGCTTAATAACTCTAATGCTTTCTACATAGGACTGCCCTTGAAAAATGTCTGGACCTTTCAGTTGACATGCTGTGCCACCTGCAGATTGCTAGTTAGTTCTTGGTGCACAAAACACATTACATTAATCGTATTTGATTTGCACTGGTCATTTGCAGAGATTAGTGTCCTGGTCTGACCACTGGGAAATATGAGAGATAGTACCAGATCTCTCATGCAGAGTAATCAAATTGTCAAGGCAGAAACTGAACAACAACCAATGGTCTGTTCACCCACCACCTGCAGTATCTACCAGGGAAAGAAAACAAGGTTAATCTCATTTGAAAACATAGAAAAGTCACTTTATGTGCTACAGTTGCCCCTCCATATCCATGTATTCCACAGCCACAGATTCATCCATCCACGACTTGAAAATATTGAAAAAAATGATTCAAAATGCAAACCTTGGCTTTGCCATTTTATATAAAGGACACTGTTTTAGTACACCAGTGTATATAATAGGACTTGAGCATCCACGGATGTTGGTATCCATGGGGTGCCCTGGAACAAAACCCCAGCTGATACCAAGGGACCACTGTAATTACTTGTTCATAACCAAACACATGAGAGAGAAGGAAGAGAAAAATGGCTGCAGCTTAGACTGATGTAGGAGGGCAGAGGATGTGGGAATAACCTCCAACAAACAGAAAGTTACCATAAATATGCTGTGCCTAAGCTTCTACAGAGTTACAGGCAAATTAACAATTAGTGAGCATAGGGATGCAGAGATTGCTAATAACACTGATGGACTAAATCTTCCATTAACCACTAGGTAGGAGCTATGCAACTACAAACCTCTGTCTTGTGTGGGATGATAAAGATTCTGATCCTGACTGTCCAGAATGCAGGATATTTTGAGCTCCAGAGCAATTTGGCTGAGGCCTTTTCTTATTGAAGCAAAACTTTCTAATCTCTATCATAAACTGGGATTCTGGTACAAAATGGGAGCATGAGAGTGTAGACAACTCTGAGATGTAGCTAGGCAAGTTGGGAGAACTGTTGGTGGATTGGAAGGATTACAAATGGAAGTACCTTTCCTCTGAGGCAGAACTACATTTCTGAGTGGTGAGACCACCACTCTGCTTCTCAGATCACTGAAACTCTGAGCACCCACAATTTTTGTGGGTGTGTGTGAGTACAATCAACTTCTGGTCTTTCAATTCCTGCTTGTAAGTGAAGGTATGCCCTTCCACCCAGAGTTCTGTCACTGGGTCAGTAAGTCTTTCACTACCTAAGCAGCTGTATGGGGGCCATTCCAAAACAGGGACAGTGGGTGATGGGTGAGAGGACGTGATGAGTTTCCCTTTGTTTCTCCATTGCTGTACAGCCAAGCTGTCATTTTGAAACAGAAAAAAGATGTGAAAAAGCAGTGCTGCCAATCCCTGTTAAGCAGGAATGTCTCTATATAGGGACCCTCAGGTTCCAGCTTTCTACAAGGTGCCTTGGTTTGGAGCCCGCCTGCTGTTCATTATGTCTCATTTTGGGACTCGCATTTTTACATCAGAGCCTGTTCCATCCTTTGAAACTCTCAGGAAACATGCAACTCACATTTCTTGCTTGTTGCAACCTTGCATAAGGACTTTGCACTTTTGTATTAGAGCTACCTTTCATGCCAAAAGTTAACTCCTTGTTTTGCCATTCATAGGTAAAATACTGTATATACATACATCTAGAAATTTTAGTAAAAAAATTAATCCAAAAATCCTAAATTGACTTATCTATAAGTCAATGTAAGTAGTATACTTTAACTCTTATTTTTAAAAAGGAAACCATCCTCTAGTGAAAGTCAACATGCATTCTATTCTGGAAGCATGGACCTCCCTCTGCTCTCTCATCCATCCAGCCTTTAGAATGAACACAAACAGTTATGCCTGCTGGAATTTTAAAGTTCTTTGACATTGTTTTCCTTTGCTTCATCCTTTAGAGCCTTTCTTACATGTCCATAAGTTTTACCCTCGACTTATCCATGGGTCATATCAAAATTCATAATTTTGGTCCTAAAACCTGCCCTCGATTTATACATGAAGTCAACTTATAATCGAGTATATGTAATAACCATTGCTTTACCAAAAAAGAGAGGTGGTGCTATACATACCCTCCAACACCTCAGACATGAAAATGGGGACAGTGCACACTCACCACCACACACACATTCCTACCACTGCCACTGCCAATATCAAAGAAAGAATTCCTGCATTGCAAAGAAAGCAACCACATCTTCTGTATCAGGAACAGCTTCCTGATTCTCAAGAGTAGTCTCTGTGAGCAGGGAAAGGGGGTAACAAAAAAAATTTGTCTGTATTTTGACACAGGAAACATCTCCTGTTACCTGATTCCTCTTTCAAACAGTGTGGTGCTGAAAACCAAAACATTTAAGAAGCAAGCCTTATTTGATTTGGAGGTGGCAGAGATAGGGGGAAGGAAGGAAGAATGTGAGTAGCAAAAAAATGTTTGCTTCCCCACACTGCATGTGCAGAGGATGGCCACACTTCACTCTCATTGCCAGTGGTGTCACTGGGAGAGTGCAAGGGGTGTGAACCATAGCAGATGATAGCCCAGAGAAAGGGTGACACCCAGTTGGGCCCTCTTTTCCTTAGCTGCAGGAGGGTTGAATGCATGTCCTACCCATCTGCTCTGTCACCAAGCTGAAGAGGAAGCCTAGTGATAGAACAATAGGAGGGGTAAACGTGTTCTCTTCCTGGGTGGAACCCTCTGCACTGGGTGACACTCTAGCTAGTGACACCACTGGTCACTGCTGCTTTGCTTTCCAAGCCTTCTTTTTTTAACCCCAGGCTTTCTTTTTCTCACTTTATGGATGATGTATGAACAGCTGACACTTTGTTTGCAAGGAGAATGAAGCTGCAGGGAAATGAAAAGAAGGTTAGGGAAGAGAAATAGCTGTAGCACCATGAGTGAGCACTAGTGGTGCTGTTTCCATGCTGCTCAACTTCCTCTTTTCCTTCCATAATTGGAAAAGTGTGGAGGCATGACTAACATGGAGAGGGAGGACTAGGCAGAGTAGAAGCAATTTTCAGTGGCTGATGGCAATGACAACAACAAAAGCAATCAGTACAATGGCAGATTGTGAGGAAATGGGACATTTTAACATCCGTCAAAAAAGTGGGGATGTGAAAGGTTAAGCATGGCAGTCAAATCTGATCATGGCCCTGGGAAGATGGTACATGCCAGATGTTAGGTACATAATTAAGATTTATATTTCTCACATTGGAAGTTTTAGAGCTTTGAATTATGTGTTTTTCCTTTTCTTTTTATCCTGCTACTGAGGGGAAGAAGGCGTCATCTGCCACACTGCCTAGGTGATTCAGAGCGTGTATTGACCTTGGTTACCGATCTGTGGGTGCTGCTGTTTCCAAGGAACTTACTACTCACTCTATCTGGAGAGCTGCCACTTCAGCTTCAGAGGCACACTTGTTGGATATTTGCCATGCAGCTATGTGGTCTTCCACTTCCCCTTTTGTCTGACCTTATAAATTAGAATCTAATTAGGTATTTATACTTCCACAGGAGCCTGTTGCAGAAGGTGATTGTTGTCTACATCTAGTAGGGACAAACCCTCTCTTGGGATGTCATTTTGGTACCTCCAAGATGAGGATACTGTCCCCTGCAGTAGGAAAATGAAACAGTGGTACTTAGTATGATGATTTCTTTTCTGTCCAAACAGTGGTTATTTGGTTTGTATGTTTTCTGTGTTGTGATGAGTGTTATTTGTGATTTTGGAGCTTGCTACCCCAAAACCTAATCACAATTATTTTTCCAAACACAGTAGATGTTTGTTGTTAATAGGAAGGGGCATTTAGAAGCCTAACTCTGAGCCAGTAAATTCCTCTGATGCCCCTGACCAAACTGCCAGTCCCAGGATTTCACACTGCTTAGTCTTAGTACTTAAAGTGGAATCATAGCAGTAAAATTCTCTAGTGTGAATGGATCCCAGATCAGGATACCCTCCATCCACAATGGAAAAGGTACTTTCACAATAAGTTCTGTTTCTAGGGTACTTGTTTCAATAGCTTAACAGACTGCTTTCCTCAATATTGTTGTTGTTGTTGTTGTTAACTACCCTTGAGTCGATGTTGACTCATGGCAACCCTGTGAATGAGACATCTCCAAGATCCTCTATTCTTTACTGCTCTGCTCGGGTCCTGCAGCTTGACCTCTTTGACTGAGTCCAGTCATCTGACATGCAGTCTTTTTCTACAGCCCTCCACCTTCCCTAGTATTATTGTCTCCATGCCTTCTCATGATGTGGCCAAAATACAACAGCCTCAGTTTCATCATCTTGGCTTCCAGGGAGAGTTCAGGCATGATCTGTTCTAGGACCCAATTGTTTTTCATTTTACCATCTACAGCAGGGGTAGGCAACCTTTCCCCTTTAAGGGCCGAGGGACTTCAGCTCCCAGAAGCCTCAGCCATGTTGGCCAATAGTCCCATGTTGGCCAATAGTTCCTGGGATTCTGTCGTCTTTCTTCACTGTCAAGTTCTCACATCTGTACATGGTGATGGCGAATACCATGACTTGGATGATTCTGATTTTAATGCTCAGTTGTATATGTTTACACTTTAGATTTTTTTCTAGTTCTTTCATAACTGCCCTTCCCATTCCCAGTCTTCTTCTGATTTCTTGACTGCAGTCTCAGGTCTGATCAATATTTGATCCAAAGTATGGAATTTTTTTGGACTATTTCAATTCCTTCATTATCTAGGTTGAATTTATGCAGATTTTTGTTGGTTTTTATGTTCAACAGCAAGCCTGTCTTTGCACTTTCTTCTTTAACTTCCCTTAATAATTGCTCCAAGTCTCTGATATTTTATGCTCGTATGGTGTCATTTTGCATATCTTGGGCTGTTGATATTCCTTCTTCCTATCTTCACATCTCTTTCTTCTGAGTTTAAACTTTCATATGCTATTTTCTGCATACAAGATGAACAAATAGGATTATCATGTACAGTTTCACACTCTGCTTCAGGTCTTAGATTTACTACTTAAACTGGTGGTTTCTCTACCTTAGGACCTAAATCTAGTTGTTAATCCCATTGACTTCATAAGATTTACACAAGTTTTAATTGCTAATCTATTTAATCTATTTTTTCATTTTTTAAATAATTTTATTTTGCAATTTTAACAAAAAAAGTACATCAAACAATCTAAATCTAAAACCAAAATTAACTACTATCACTAAATATTAATTATATCGATCTTCCTAACTAAAGTCTAAATGATTATCAACACCCACTCTCCTGCTCTCTTTTCTCTTCCACACTTTCTCCATCCCTCTCCTACCTAATTTAATTCTCTTCCTCAGTCTCTCTCAATTCTCAAACCACTCATTCTCCCTTTCAATCCATCTTATCTCCTACTTTCCTTAACCTACCTACTCCATTTCCTCATACTCTTCCTTGCTTCTCTCTTCCTCTCTTACCTGTCCCTTCCTCTACTATCTCCCATCTTCTCAACTCTTCTTCTCACCCACTTCCACTTCCACTTCCACTCACCTTCTTCCACCTACCTATCGCTCTTAAAAACCTTTACCTTATTGCCTTCCCTCCTCACTTTCTTTCAATCAATGACATTCACGCACTGACTTCCTTCTTTCTCTGTAATAACTCACTATGGGCCTCTACAGATGGCCCTTTGTACCATCTTGGAGGCAGGGAAGGGGAGGGGCAGCCACATGCCATGCGCCCCAACCCCATGCCAAAGATGTCATCACAGCGCACGCCATTTCGCATGGTGCATGCCATCAGGACATAATAATAATAATAATAATAATAATAATAATAAATTTTATTTGTAACCCGCCCCTCTGCAGCGCAATCGGGGTGGCGTACAGCATGTTAAAATACAACAATTAAATCCAAATTCTTAATCCCTCCCCCCACAACCCTCCCCCTTAAAACAGTATTAAACCTAATAAAAATTAAAATCTACATATAATAAATATACAATATTTAAAAGGATAACAGCTAAATACTTCCTCGGTAGAGAGACCAGGGATAAAGTGGCTCCAATATACATATCCATATAGAGGTTATTCTGGGAAGGCCTGCCGGAAAAGCTCCATCTTGATTGCTTTCTTAAATGTCATATGTCAAATGTGATGTAATAAGACGTGTCTGATCCAGCAGGCCATTCCACAGTTTAGGGGCAGTAATTGAGAATGCCCTTTGGGAAGTCTGCATAAGTCTCGCTTTTGGTTGTAAAAGCAGATTTTTCCCCGCTGAACGAAGGGCACGGGGGGGATCATACGGGAGGAGGTGGTCATCACAGCACAGCATCTTAATGCACTGCGTGGGAAGAGTTGAAGAAGAGCCGCATGGCGGCTCTTTGGGCACCCTTTTTGCTGGCTTCTGGAAGGACCGTCATTTTGGCACTCCTTTCAGGGCTGGCAAAAGGGTGGATTGGGACTGAGGCATGTCTTTTCAGTTGACAAACTCATTCCTTCACCCCAAGGGTGGCACAATCAGACAGTGGCACCTATTTACTGCATCCACTCCTTGAGGGAAGCCGAGGTCAGTGAATCCTTGCTTGATCTATGGGTGTATGACAGGTCCTGCACAGGTGCGCAGAGATGCTGAACTTCAGTCACCTTTGTACACTCTTTACCAGCCTATGATGTGTTTTGCGCAGGTGCGCAAGTGTCCAGAGAAGTGTACTGTGCATGTGCGCATGTGTCTGAGAGAATGAAAAAAATTAAAGCAGCTGCTGCTGGCCTGTGCGGTTGCTTTGCAGTGTCCTCGGGGCTGGTAGTACGGTTGGCGAGGCTTTAATACAGCCTCAGAAAAGCCGCATTGACTGCTCCCAATGTGGTTGTTTTTAACAAAGGGGTGGGGTATAAATAAAATTTATTATTATTATTATTATTATTATTATTATTATTATTATTATCCTGATTTAGGGCATCTTCGGTTGCTGAAGCTTAGGGAAAAGGCAGCTTCGGGTCACCTTTTCCTGCCTGCCTGCATCGGCCCTGTAGTCCTTTCTTATGTCTCTGTTAGAATATATTGACTTTGCTGCTTAACCTTATCCTTTCATTTTATAAATTAATCTGTAGTACCTATTCTTTATTTCCCCCTTTCTCATTATTATATTTTTCGTCCTTAGCTAATTTGTTGATATTTATCAACCTTATTTTTTTTATAATTTTGTATCATCCCATTGCTCCTTCATATAAGCAAATACCAAGGCCCAATCTTTGTTGAAATGTTCTAAGGAGTCATTTTTTAACAGTTGTGTCAGTTTGTCCATTTCTATTGTCCCATAATTTCATTATCCATTCATTCGCTTTTGGTATATTTGTTGTTTTCCACATTAGTCCACATTAGCATGTACCTCCCACCAATCTTAACCCTTTGCAGTCCTCAGATGAATTGAGAACCTCCATCATAGTGAGACTTCCTTGTTCTTTGGCATCTTGTAAAATTTTTAGTCTGATTCTTGAGTGTTTGCCTTGCCAAATAAATTTCAAAATATCTCTGTTCCAAATTTTAAAAATATTTTTGGTATTAATAATTGGAATAATCTGAAATAGAAACAGAAGTTTTGGCAAAACAGACATTTGAATTGTAGATATTCTTCCCAGAAAGACAAATGCATTTATTCCAATTTATCAAATCTAATTCAACCTCTTTCCACAGTTTTTGATAATTATTTTCAACAGTTAATTGGATTTGTTTGTGATCTGCATATCTAGGTATTTAACCCTTTTCTTTATCTCAATTCCTACTTTTTCTTGAAATTCTTCTTCCTCTTTCTTTTGTATATTTTTAGTAATAATCGCTGAATTCTTTTTATTTATTTTGCAACCTGTAATTTTTCCAAATTCATCCAATATTCCTATTAATAAATCTATATTATTTATTGGGTCTTCCAAATTTATCACAATGTTGTCTGCAAAGGCTTTAATTTTATATTCAAATTGTTTTTTTTAATTCCTTTCAACTTCTCTTCTGATTTTACTTTCTTAATTACTAATAAAAAAATAATGGAGACAGTGGACACCCTTGCATTGTGCCTCTGTCAATTGGTAGGGTTTTGTCATATCACCATTAATGTTAATGCATGTAGTTTGATTTTCATAAATTCTTTCTATCCATTTTCTAAAATTTAGTCCTATATTCCTCTGATTTAAAATCTCAAATATTACTTCCCATTTAACTGAATCAAAGACTTTTTCTATGTCCAAGAATACAAATCATAATTTCCTGTCATTATGTTTTTCATACTATTCAATTACTTAAAGGGGAAAGGTTGCCTACCCCTGATTTAGAACATATCTTACGTTGTCTTTTGTCTGTCTTCCTGAAAGAAAACCTCTCTGATCTTCATCTATTATGTTTAAATATTTTTTAAGTTTTGCCACCAGGATCGATGCAAATAATTTATAATCATTGTTGAGCAAAGATATTGGTCTAAAATTTGCCAGAACCAATATATCTTTGTTCTCCTTGGGAATTAGTACTAGCTCTGCATTTTTCCACGTGTCCAGTAAATTTTCACCAAACTATATTCATTTTTTTTTGCAGAGGGGCACATAGTATTTCTTTAAATGTTTTATAATATAATATTGTATGTCCAACTGGACCAGGTGATTTGCCCACTTTAGCTCTATCAATAGCCTCGGTTATTTCGTCTTTTTAAATTTCTGTTTCTAGATTAACTTTTTGATTTTCATCTAATTTCACAATTTTTATTTCCTTCAAATAATCCTTTAAAATTTTTTATCTCCTGTCCATTCCTTTGTATGCAGTATTCTATAATACTCATAAAATATATCTTTAATTTTGTTCCTATTGAGTAAATATTTCCTTATTTTTCCTTATTTTATTTATCTGTTTCTTCTCTTTTTTTCCCTTCATTTATATGATAACCACCTCCCCAGCTTGTTAGAGTTTTCAAAATTGTTATGTCTTTTTTGAGTATCTGTATCTCATTAGTTGTTTCCTTATTTGATGGATCCTTTGTCAATAAAATTCTTTATCTTTTAACATGAGTTTCAGTGTTTGTATTTTCTGTTCTTTCTTTTTCTGTAGGATAACGTTTTGCTGTATGAAAAAGCCTCTAATAACAGCTTTCCTTGCATCCCAAACTGTAGCCACTTTTGTGGCTTTATCTAACTTTTCCTTTAAAAAAACTAGAAAAGACTATTTTTGCATTTTTTTAAAATCATCTCTGGGTCCTTCAATAGTTCTTCATTTAATCTCCATTTAAAGGAGCCTTTGTATTCTTTTAACATTAATATCTGCAGATTGTGATCCAAAATGACCCTTGGCAACAATTCCATTTCTTTTACCTCTTTTGCTAGTGACTTTGAAATTAAGATTAAATTAATCCTTGCCAGATATTTATGTCTTTCAGAAAAAATGTACAAGTTCTAGATTGATCATATAAATACCTCTATGAGTCTATTAACACCAAATTATCTATCATGTTAAATTATGATTTTGAGAGTTTGTCCTGCTTCTCTTTAATTTTTTTTGTTTGATACTCTTTCTAATTTAGTTTCCATTACACCATTAAAATCACCCAAAATTATTATATCCTCATAGTCATATTCTTTTTTGTATATCAGTGTAAAATTTACTCTTGTTCTCTAAAGGGGAGTATATACCAACTAATAAAATTCTTTTCATTTGCCAATTAATTTCAATCCCCAACATATTTCCCTTTTTATATTTGAAAATTTCTTTAGAATCTATTTGGTTGTTTATATATATAAAACCACACCTTTCCCCTTTTCTCTTGAGAAGATAATTATTCTTTACCTAGTTTTTTAATTTTTAATTAGTCTACTATCTTTAATTTTAATATGCAATTCTTGGATGCAAATTATGTCACATTTTGTTTTTCTAATAAGTGAAAGACTATTTTACATTTCTATGGGGAATTCATCTCCTTTACGTTCCATGAAAGAAACTTCATATTGTTTGGGATTTTGTGAAAAGAAAGAAAAAGTTAGCTCTTTATGTGTGTTTAATCTGAAACAAAATTTCAGTGAAGGAGCAATAATGTTAGAACCCCCTTATTCCTAGTTCTACAACTGAAATTCCTATGTCCTCAACTGGGATAATACAGATATTATTAAAAGTCAGTGTCATATTCTTGTCCTTCTTTTTGCTCTTTTTCTTCTGAGTCTTGACTGTCACTTACTTTCCCCTTTTCTTTCTGGTATCTTCCCTGGGCTCTTGTAATCATTGTCATTATTCATTTTCCATATCTAAAATTAGATGGGCTACTTTGTCGGTGTTTCTTGATCTCTTTCCTATTTTTAATCCAGGAATCTTTCACTTTTTCGATAGAGTTCAAACTGTATCTCCTTTGCTTCCATGTCAGTGTCAGTCCTTCCACTTCTTCCCAACAGAAGGGAAACCTGTAAACTTTTAACTGATCAGACAAAAAGCTATAGTCTCTCCTTGCTCTCAAAATCTCAGAAGGGATATCTTTAAATATTTGTATTGTCGTCCCTTCTATAATCAGTTCTTTTCTGTAGCATTGTTGCATCAACAAGTCTAGTTTGTTTCCTTATGCAATAAACCATGATGTTTCTCAGTAGTCCTTTCTGTCTCACCAATTTTGAGTTGATCCTGCACATTTTGTCCACTTCCCAGGGGAACTGCTCTGTTGGCTCATCAATGTAGTTCGCTAAAAGCGGTATCAAAAATGTATGAAGATTTTCATTGTCATGTTCTGGTATTCCACATAACTTAATGCAATTTTGGCTCTATTTAATCTTCATTTTGATCAGTGCTGCATGATTCTCATTCTTTTCTTTGTCTCTAGGGAAAATTTTATTTCTCCCATTTCATTTTTTATCTCTTGTTTGATCTCTGCTTTTATTTGTATATTATCTTTTTTCATCTCGTCACGGATCCTCCTCATCTCCTCCAACATAATTTCATTTTGTTCAGATATTCTCACTGAGGGGGTCTAATGATGGTCTTCTTTGAGTTATAGTTGCTGTCTGTAATATCATTTTCTTTATTGTCATCATCTTTAAATCCTTCTTCCTTCACTATTTGATCAGTTAACACTTATACAATCTATTAAATACCATAGTAAAGTCTATCCCAATTTATTCTAATTGTACTTTCAACTGACTCTGCTATATTCCTTCAAACCACAAGGCATCACTATTTACCCAGTTATCTCTTCCCTTCTATCCTCTTAGCCCTAGACAAAACATATACTATTATAGAACAATATACAATCCCCCTCCAATATACAATTTTTATCTCCTGGTTTGCATTTTCAAGGTCAGACTTCACTGCTTCTCTACTGGCTTTATTCTAAACTTATATTACATTAGAAAGAGAAAAAACCATGGATGACAGAAAAAATACTACAAGCAATAAAGAAAAGAAGAGAAGAAAAACAAAAGGGAGATAGGAATAAACTAAGAATTATAAATGCAACAGTACAATGGCTTCAGCAGAAAGATAAAGAAAATTACTATAGTGACTAATGCAGAGAAATAGAAGACAACACCAAAAAGGGAAGAACAAGAGATCTATTTCACAAGATCCGGGAAATCAAAGGAAAATTCAAACCAAGGACTGGAATGATCTATGACAATAAAAATATCATAATTCAAGACCAGGAAGGAATAAAAAGATGTTGGATGTGATACACAGAAGAATTATACAAAAGAGATGACATGAAGGACACATGGAATGAAGAGCCATATGAACATGAACCCCAAATTCTAAAAAACGAAGTGGAAACTGAAATAAGAGAAATAGCAAAAAACAAATCACCAGAAACAGATGATATTCCAATTGAACACCAAATATTCCAACACCAAAAAGGGAGGAACAAGAGATCTATTTCACAAGATCCAGGAAATCAAAGGAAAATTCAAACCAAGGACTGGAATGATCTATGACAATAAAAATATTATAATTCAAGACCAGGAAGGAATAAAAAGATGTTGGATGTGATACACAGAAGAATTATACAAAAGAGATGACAAAATGAAGGACACATGGAATGAAGAGCCATATGAACATGAAAACCAAGTTCTAAAAAATGAAGTGGAAACTGAAATAAGAGAAATAGCAAAAAACAAATCACCAGAAACAGATGATATTCCAATTGAACTGCTGCAATCCACATTGACAGAGTCAACTTTAGTGCTAACCATCATATATCAACAGATACAGAAAACAAAATGATGGCTAACAGATTGGAAGCAATCAATATACATCCCCATCCACAAAAAGGGACTGCAGCAACTATAGGACCATAGCATAGACTCCAACCATACATGGAGAAAGAAATCCCTCAGGTCCAAGCAAGGTTCAGGAAAGGAAGAGGCATGAGGGAGCACATTGCAAACATACAATGGCTAATGAGCGCACTGGGGAATTCCAAAAGAAAATCAGCATGTGCTTTATAGACTATAGCAAAGCCTTTTACTGCATAGACTATAGGCCTAAGCAGACTGCCAGAAATAGTGCACATTAAATTGAGGCACTGCCCTGGCTCAGTGCTAGGGAATCATGGGAACTGTATTTTTTTCTGGGACATTGAGCCTTCTCTGTCAGAGAGCTCTGATGCCATAATAAAATACAGTTCCCATGACTCCCTAGCACTGAGCCAGGGCAGTGCCTCAATTTAATGTGCACTATTTCTGGCAGTCTGCTTAGGCCCTATGAAAGGCTATGGAATGCCCTTAAGGACATGGGAGTGCCAACACATCTGATAGTCCTGATGAGGACTCTGTACTCAGGACAAGAGGTTATTGTTAGAACAGAACATGGAGAAACAGAATGGTTCCCAATTGGCAAAGGGGTCAGACAAGGCTGTATCCTTTCACCCTATTTGTTCAACCTATATGCAGAGCACATTATAAGAAAAGCAGGCTTGGACACAGAAGAAGGAGAAGTGAAAATAGGAGAAAAGAATATCAGCAATCTAAGATATGCAGATGGCACCACAGTACTAGCAGAAAACCTCATAGGCATGAAACACCTACTACATTTTTTAAAATATAGTTAAAAATTAATAATATTTATAATCATTAGCTATTACAAAAATACAAATATATATTGATTACATCAATGAATGGGTTTTAGAAATTCAAAAATGTAGGGGGACGTAGTCAGCCATCAAACACGGCAGATGCATAGTTGAAGACTTTGCGTCAATCCTGATGATTAAATATAAATAAAAGCAAGAATTTCAACTTAAAAATCAACACAACTGTGGGTACTGATATCCACCTGGACACAGAAGAAGGCTTGGACACAGAAGTAGGAAGAGTGAAAATAGGAGGAAGAAATATCAACAATCAACAATATCCAGTGACACCATAGTACTAGCAGAAAACCTCACAGACGTGGAACACCTACTAAGGAAGATCAAAGAAGAAAGTGCTAAGGCAGGCTTAATGTTGAACATAAAGAAAACAAAAATAATGACCACCAAGGACCTTCACAAGTTCAACCTAGACAATGAACCTAGACAATGAAGAAATAGAAATAGTAAAAGAATTCCCATACCTGGGATCAAACATAGATAGAAATAGGGACTGCAGTCAGGAAATCAGAAGAAGACTAAGAATGAGGAGGGTGGCTATGAAAGAACTAGAAAAGATTCTAAAATGCAAAGATATACAACTCAGCACAAAAGTTAAAATCATACAAGCCATTGCATTCCCTATTACTATGAATGGATGTGAGAGCTGGACAATTGGATGATAGGAAGAAAATCAATTCCTTTTTAAAAAAATTTTTTTATATAAACTTTATTAATTATAAAAACACATCTTACACTCCATACAAACTTCCATCAATATAGACAACTATACATGCTTAACAAAACCGTCATACAACCATATGCAAAGAAGGGAAAGATATAAAGAAGAAAAGAAATAAAAAATAAAAATATAAAAATAGGAAAAAAAGAATAAAAAATAAAAAGAGCACAGTAAGAAAGACATATAACATTAATAGTACTTCCTGGATCCTTAGCCAAGTCCTATACCTGTATGCCTTGTCACCTTTCTTCTTATACTAAAGATTAATACTAAGCAAAGTTTTTTAATTCTCCAAAAACTATATATATATATATATATATATATATATGCACCGATAACATTAAATTATCCATTAACCATTTATCTTATGTTTTATTAACACTATGCGACATAGGTTTATGACATTCTCTTATCTTTACATTAATAACTATTCTAATATTTCTTAGTCATCTCTCTATATCTGACTCCTAACCGACTTCCTTATACCTACTTTCATCCCTCAATACATTTAAGTAGCGGTTTCCACATTTTGTTGTTCTGTTCCCAATCTTTTCCTCTGAACATACTCGTTAGTTTATCTAGCCACATAAGTTCAATTAGTTTACATATCCATTCTTCCTGAGTTGGGATAGATTCTAGTTTCCATTTTCTAGCGAAGACAGTCCTAGCACTGACCACCATATAAAAAAGAAATTTTGCAAATTTGGAATCTATTTCTCTATCCACACACATATTTAACAGATATAGTTTTGGATCCATATTTAATTGGACTGCCAATATTTTTTCAACAATTTTATGGATACTAATCCAATTTTTTTTTTTTTTTACCTTCTTACAGCTCCACCATTGATGGTACAACTTTCCTTTTTCTTGCCCACACTTCCAACAAAATCAATTCCTTTGAGATATGGTGCTAGAGAAGAGTGCTGAGGATTCTGTGGACAGCCAAAAGGAGATACAAATGGGTCCTAGAGCAAATTAAGCCAGAAATCTCCCTGGAAGCCATGATGACCAAAGCTGTCTACTTTGGACACATTGTGAGAAGGAAGGACTCATTGGAAAAGACAATAATGCTGGGGAAGGTGGAGGGAAGTAGGAAGAGAGGAAGGCCACATGTTAGATGGATGGACTCTATTAAGGAGGTCACGGGTATTAGGGGTTGCAGGAATTAAGCAGAACAGTGGAGGACAGAGAGTCTTGGAGATGTCTCATCCATAGGGTCACCGTGAGTCGAGATTAACACGAGGGCAGTAAACAATAAACACTTACACTACACAATATTATCAAATCACCACCTTAGCAAATGAATTTCACCCACTTTACACTAATAGTTCATTTTAAGCTATTTTGTTATTCCTACTAAACAATATTCTATCTATCTATCTATCTATCTATCTATCCATCTTTTAAATCTATAAGCAAATCTATCAGTAACACAAAAGCCTATCAATTTGATTTCCAAAAAAATCTCTCAGATACCTATGACAGTATCAATCAGACAGTGAAATAATCAGACAATTATTCAATTAATTAAATGATCAGTTCATCAGTTAAGGAGTCCATCTATTAATTGTTTTTTAAATTAATTCATCAGATATTAAACTTCAGTCAAATGCAATTGTATATCCTAGACTTTTAGCTTGCTTCTTGATATTCTTGATTTTTATTTATTGTTGTTGCTTGTTTTTGCTTTTATCTATTTGTTGTATTTTTTTATTCTTCTTTTAGTTTCTGTATCTGATCACCATTCATTATATTCTATAAGAGTCAGTTTATTGCACAAGTTATCTCACTACTTCTTGTTTTTTTTAAAAAAAGTTTTTAAGATTTTTGATCAGTCAGCCAATTAATCAACACATTTCTTTTTTGGAGCTTCTTTCACTTTCTTTTTCTTCTGTTTCAAAGCAGCCTTGGGATTCCCAGTCATGTTTTAAATGTCTTTTATACCTATCGTATCCTTATTTGTTTAGCTAATTGTTCTCTTAATTATTACACTGCAGCAAAGTTTCAGGAACTTGAGGAATGAGTTGAAGGAAATTTCAGGAACAGGAAGAATGTGTTGTTCTTTGTGTACATGACCAAAATTTTAAAGTGGAGAAGAAAAAGTGGCTGTGGCACTTTTTCCACTTGTTGTAATGGAAAGCAGTGGCTGCTGCAAACTTGGCTTGCCCACGCTTCCCCTCCTCTCTCTTGGCTAGCCTGGCTCCCATCTGCATTTTTCCTTTTTGGTCTTGTAATACTTATTTCAGTCTTACCGAGCATGCTGGGAGAATCTTGGGGATGCAATAAGAGGGTCCCTCCATACCTCCTTTATTGGGGAGGCATTTTTATCCAAGTGGATCCATTCTTCACAGGGAGGTGTCACCCTCCAAGATTATTTTAGAGGGTGACCATCGCATCCACCATTACCACTGGAAATCTGTTATTTTTCATTTTTTTAACATTATTGCTATGCTTTATTTTAAATTGATTTTATTGCAAGTAGCCCTGAGATCTTTAGATATCAGATGGGATATAAATATGTTAATAAATAAAAATAAAATAAATAATAGGTTTCCAATTATTCAGTAGGTCTACATTCCTGTTGGCAGCAAGAACCAGTTTTAGGCCTTGGGAGTTACTCTTTTGTTCAGGTGCTAGTTTGGGGACAAGAGCAACTCAATATTGTATTTTCTAATGAGCCATACCTTCTAATGATGTGGCCAAAGTATGACAGACTCAGTTTGATCATCTTGGCTTCCAGGGAGATTTGAGGCTTGATCTGTTCTTGGAGCCATTTGTTTGTCATTTTGGCCATCCACGGTATCCTCAGCACTCTTCTCCAGCACCACATTTCAAATGTGTTGATTTTATTTATTTATTTCAAGGATAAACATGGCAAACATGGGCCTATCCCAATTGGTTGACGGGCCCACACATAGTGTCGGTCATACCCTCAATACTGTCTTCAGTACGGAGTAGGAATATCCGTGGGTGGAGGTTATAAATACCTCCGCATTGTCATGGACGGATCATTTCCTGGTCAAGATGGAACTAAGAGCCACCGTTTGTCTCCCCGGGGGTGGCGGACCTATTAGAACGGTCCACCCTCAAAGGCTAATGGAACCTACTGGTTTCCAGAAAGCCTCAGAGGGTTTAATGGTTGGTAATGCCAGTGATTCTGTCAAAGCCTTGGTGAATACTTGGAACACTATCTTACCAAGGCTATCGACACAATTGCTCCCAAGCTTCCTTTCCAGCCCGCTTCTAACCGTAAGCTCTGGTATACAGAGGAGCTTAGGAGAATGAAGCGAGCTGAACAATGACTAGAGTGCAAATGGTGGAAGACTCGGCTCTTATCCGACAGAACTCGCCATAGGAAATATCTTGATTCCTATCGGGAGGCATTACATGCAGAAACACTTTAGGTGTTTCTTAATATATCACTGCATATGTTCTAGGGCAGTGATGGTGAACCTTTTAGGGACTGAGTGCCCAAACTAGAAGGCCTTCTGGGGGTAGGACAGGACTTCTGGGGTGGAAGTTCTGCCCTCTGGAGGATAGGACTTCTGCCCTCCAGGGGGTGGGACTTCTGACCTCCGGAGGGTGGGGCATTTGGGGCGGGACCTCTTCCCCCCACCTTCTCAGGCCTTCAGCTGTCTCTCTGGGGCAGCTGAAGGCCCAGGACAACCAGAAAGGAGGAGGAACAGATGTGCTACAAAAATGGCTTTGTGTACCATTTCTGACATGCATGCCATAGGTTTGCCATCACGGTTCTAGGGGAAGTTGATTAGAAGACTTGTTCCAGATGTCTGTGCCAAATGAAGTGAGATAAACATCTCACCACAAACTGAACTTTTCTTTTATTTAAAGTATTTATTAAAACATATATAAACATTAAACATACATACATCTTAAAATAACATAACTAATCTAACAATATAACACGACATCACAAAACTTAACATAACAACATAAACTTCCAGAGTTCTTCGACAGTATGTACAGATTTATTTCAGCTTATCACATCTCCTACTTCTTTATTTTCCCCCTTTTCTTTAGCTCTCATTATTCCACTTCTCCTTTTGATCATTTTATTCATTTTATTCATTTTAATAAAACCTATTTTTGTCCTTCATTTGTTATGCCTTCTTTATTTATTCACTTGTTAACTTTGCTGTTTCATCCCCACATTGCTTTAATATATTCATCGATTGGAGCCCATTCTCTTTCCACTTTAGTAATGTCTTTTTGATTTATTAAAGCTGTCAACCTGTCCATTTCCTTCATTTCCATTAGTTTTGTTAACCATTCTTCTGCAGTAGGAATTTGCTCTTTCTTCCATTTTTGGGCAACTAATAATCTTGCTGCAGTTACCATATAAAGTATCATTCTCCAGTATTTTTTCTCAAGTGTCTGTCCCAACTTATTTGTCATATTTACACAAATTGAACTTTTTTCATTGTGGTGCCAACTCTCTGCAGTCCCTTTTCCAAAGAAATCCAACAGACACTGGATTTTTTCATGTGTCCAAATAAATCACAGTGATTCTGAGTTGCCTATGGAATAGGTAAATGGAATTTTTATTCCTGAAGCTTTCTGATTTTGCTTGATTGGTCTGAATTCTTGTTGACTGGTTTAGTATTTGATGTAAATATGCTATGTTCTTGTTTGTCATATGTACATGTGTAAACTGGTAGTGGTAATCATTTCTTTGGAGGGACTTAAGTATCTGTATTTTATCTGTCTTTTAACTGTCATGATACCTTGGCTGTATTTCTAATAATAATAATAATAATAATAATAATTTTTATTTATATCCCGCCCCTCTGCCAAGCAATCGGGGCGGCGTACAACATTACAAAATTACAAACAACAAATCAACTTGAAATCCCATCCCTCCTTTACCCACCCACCCATCCCTCAACATATTAAACAAAATAGATTACAATAATAAAATCAATAACAATAATAAAAATATTCAAATTTTAAAATACAAAATTCTTATTATTATAGTGCTTCAAGGACTGCGGATGGCAAAACAGTCCTCCGCGGCCACGGCCCACCGCCTCTTGCTGCCTGGTGCTGGTGGAAGGTGGAAATGGCAGGTTTTGATCCGCCGGCACTCCTCCCGGCTGCCTTGCAGGTGAGGCAGCTCAGGCCGTTCAGGTGGTGCTCCCAGGACTGCGGATGGGAGAGCAGTCCTCCGTGGCCACGGCCCGCTGCCTCTTGCTGCCGCTGAAGCTGAGGGCTTCCCCGCTCGCCACAGGTGTTTCCTTAGAGCCCGGTGTTAGCGAGGGCTGGCTGGGCTGGGGAGTCCTTCAAGCGGCTCAAGCACCGCCGCTGCCACGCCTCGGGAAGGAGTTCTAAGCCGGCAGCCTGGTCCCTCTGTCGCTGGCGCGCTGGTGGAATTGAGGGCTGAGAAGGGAACTCTTCAAGGCTCTGTTCCGCCCCCGCCACAGGTGGAGAAAGGCAGGGAAGGAGTTCTGAGATGGCAGCCTGGTCCCTCTGCCGCTGGCGCGCTGGTGTTCCCACATCTGATCCACTTATCACATATAGTTCCCACATCTGAGCCACGTATCACACAAAGGAAGATAAAAACACACTGTGTGTGTTTATATAAATGAGCTTGTGTCCATGTAACAGAATGAGAGTTTCTGTGGTGTGTAATTAAAAGAAAGAAAGAAAAGTAAATACATGAGTGGCAATCACTGCATTGGTCCCCCAGAACAAAACAAAATCCAATAAATTTATTGGATTTAGTCTGACTGTAATCTCACTGTAACAAGCTCTTCACTTCTGCAGAACTCTTCATCAAGCTTGGTGATAAAAAGAACAAATTAAGCATATGTATGTGTGGGGGAAGGGGCATGAAGGCCCAGGAATTTAGCTGATGAGGTTCACAGTCAAATTAAGGAGAAGCAGGCTGGGTGGATGTACTAGTATCTGATTACAGTGCCAGCTAGGATGGAGAGACTCCCTCTGAAAACACAAGGTGGCTTGCAGGTCAGATGTCTAGTTTGTGCTTTAGTTGAAATTTGCAGATTTCTTAAGTAGCATACATTTTAAATAAGTAATATAATATAATTAATCTGATTATAAGTATATACTCATAGTTATAAACTATAGTTATAGTTTATATAGTATATATAGTTTATATAGTATAGTATAGTGATCTGTGGACAAAATGTTTGTCCTTTGACCCTTGCACTCTTGACTTTTGCCATATGAGCATCTTAAATCAAGTTGAAGGGGATTGACCAGATGGCTCTAGAGGGTTATTAATATCTCACAGAAAGAGGAAGAGATCCCATCCAGCTTCCTTGAAAGAGATAGTTGAGAGCTTCTTCAGAAAGCCTCATTGGGCCCAGAAGATCCATGTCATAACAAATATCACCTGTTGCAAATATTCCTTTTGGGGGCAAGATACATCTGAGGGTGTTGGTAATCCAAGACCAAGAACTTTAGGGTAAATGACTGATTTATTGATTCTTCTTGAACACTTGGGAGCTTCTGATACCACTGACCAAGTCTTTTTTTTTTAACCAGCCCTGTATGTTTGGGTGGTGGTGGGGGATAAAGGAATATGTTGATTTCACTCACATTTATGGTGTGGCTCCAAGAGATATGTTCAGTCATGTAACATTTGAGCAGTGGAGTACTGAAGGTTTCTTCTTGTTCCCTGTGCCCTTTAACATGATGATACTAGGTGAAGTGAATCAAGGATTTGGAATAGGTTGATATCTCCCATCTCTCTTTTCTTGGTACCATCTGAATCAGGCCAGCCTGTGGAGATGCTTAACTATTGTCTGGACTTAGTAATGGGATAGGATAGAAAAATACTGATAAACTGAGAAAGAATTCGGAAAAGAGAGAAGAGTTTTGGTTAGGCAATTCCTGCCTCCTGGAAGTTGGTAGTCATCCTATTCTAAATGAGGTTATATTTTCCTGAAGGAGCAGATAGACACACTGATTGGGGAGCTCCTTGATGTGACATTTGTACTAAAATCCAGGTGACTTCTGTGGTTTGGAACACCTTTTACTAGCTTCAGCTGTTTCAGCAGTTGTGGCCTTTCTCCTGGGAGATAGCCTTTGGATGTGTCTACACTGGCCACTTAAACCAGGACAAGTCTAGAACATTATGCCCAAGTTCCTGGACTGACCATGATGGCAACCACATGTACCGGACTATATTCTTGAGATGCTGCACTGTTGTGCACTTGGGCCAAACTGGCCAACACTGCATCAGCCCTGCTGGCCTGTCTTTTGTTTTTGGACTCACCACCACCACATACAGTGTGAACTGTCTGTATGATGTACTGCTAGTTCATCACCGAACCTAAGATTATACCTCCCCTTCCAATAATTTTTTTAAAAATCAACTTTTGCAGAATCATAGAATCATAGGATCATAGAGTTGGAAGAGACCGCAAGATGCAAAGCTCTCTGCTGCAACAATGGGCAGCTGATTAGAACATGTCCCACTGTGCCACCCACTGCCACTGCCACAAGTTGCTCACTCTGAGGTCAGACTGAGGTGTGGTTGATGCTGGGTGTCTAGTTCTGACCTCAGAGAAAGTGCCTCATGTTAGCAGTGGTGGCGCTGGGAGGCACAGTGGGATGAACAGCTGCCCAGCATTACAGTGGAGTGCCCAATGTAATGTGGGGCCAGAATACTCCAGGCTGCTCCCAGAGGATTCTGGCCCATGTTGACACAGCCACAAATATCTGAAGAAACATTTCTTTTTCATTTCATCCTGAAGTTGCACTATGATATTCAGAAGATGCCATACCCTGAATATCATCAGTGAAAGATACTGTGCAAAGGATATGGCCTACTTTGTAGAGGTGGTGCCCCACCTTTAGAATACTCTTCCAGAGAATATAACAATTGTGTGTGTGTGGGGGGGGGTTTCAAAGTTAAATTAAAGCATTCTTGATTTTACTCAAAATACAATAGCTAAAATATTTCTGTCATGTTTTCCATGAAACCCTTAGATGCTCATTAGAAAAACATTTTCTTGAACAATTCAATGAAACCTCTTGTTTAAAGAGATATGGCACATGCCGTTTGAGGCATATGATAGCAGCCACCCATGTTATTGGAATCATAGGCCCTGTTTTGTGAGGCATTTTATTTTTGTGTGGTATATACTGAAGTCTGCAGATCTGTATTGTTAGGATAATATGTTTGAAATAACAGAGAACTCCTAAAGTAAAGTAATGAGAGAGATGTATAGACAGGATAAAACTGAAGGGTAGTTATATTTTTCTTTTTTGTCTTTATCCAGCTGCAAGAAGAAAAACAAACTGCAATTTTCTGAAGAGGCAAAGTAAAGAAAAGATGTGCCTCCTCCAGCTGAATAGAGGGAAGGGAATCAGTAAGTAACAGATTATGAAACTATGTCCAGGAATGCGGAATGCATTCCTCACACTGAACACATGCTAGGAAGATGTGGTGGTAATGATGATGATGGGGAAGGGAAAGGAGAATGATTGATAGTGGTCATATTGGAATGTATATGACACCCTGTACTCTTGAGTGGCCTCAGTACAGTCTCTCTGTGTGCATGCGATTGTGTGTATGGGAGTTGTTCATAAGTAATTCTATCTGAAAGTCTGATACTGGTGCTAGAATGCTTGGTGTCTGGCCACAATTAATCTGGATGCCTTTAGGATCTGACTAGTCCAGCCCACTATCCCAGCTGGAATCCATGAATCAGGCTGGAGTATGCCCAGTATAATTTGCAGAGAAGATGCTGTAGCAGGATTGCAGCCCCATAATGGAACCCACTTGATATGGGCACTATTTGCAGGAATTAAGGGTGTTTCTGCTCCACTACTTTCAGAAGGAGTGAGTGACTGTCATGCTTTGATTCTCCCCTTGAAACCAGCACCCAGTTTTGATTGAATGGTACCCACTGTGCTATACATCATCAATAATTTCTGCTTGTCCCATAAAAGATTTTGCCTACTGGCAGAGATCCCTGTAATAATAATAATAATAATAATAATAATAATAATAATAATAATAATAATAATAATGTTTTATTTATAACCCGCCCCTCTGCTTGGCAATCGAGGCGGGGTACAGCAAATTAAAAATACAATAAGTAAAACAATTCCTGCCAACCACCTCCCACTGTACTGTGGGAATATGTAGATCTCTTTGCAAATTAGTGACCTGGGAACAGCAAAGTGAGTGAGTGGGTGTACATTGGAAAGAAAAAGCTGATGAGTTTATTATTAGACTTCTGGGAGGAACTTATTAGATGCCTTTCATTAGTAATTTTGTTAGGAGCAATTGTAGCATTTTTGAAAATTAACCATCAGCAGGGCTCCAAGGAAAAGTCACAAAAAGAAGATCTTGCCAGGTTCCTTCCTCCCCCCACCCCACCTCTGGTCTGTGTGGGAGATGTTCTGTTGTTTAATGCAGGACTGACTGCCTTCAACTTGGCCTAGGGATTTCCTTGGAACCAACGGTTTGTAGCAAGCACCTCTGCTCCAGCACCTCTGGTCCATACTGACACTTTCTATATTTTGAATGAAATTGTCTGCCCCCTTACTCTGTTCACTCTTTTGCTGCTTCCTTTATTCCTTTTTGAGCATTGTTAGGATTGACACTATCCCCACATAGGCTTTATTAAAAAGAACACAGGATTTGGGAGTAATTTAATATGATTATATTATTTAATCTGTTGCCATGTCTTCATGAGTCATAGAAATTTGGATTTTATGAACTGAGTAAAAGCAGCAGAAAGGTGTTGATTTTTTCCCTTAGTAAGACACATTGGAGCAGGAAGGATCAGTTACTCCATCCATCCATCTATCTAGCTATCCATCTCTTTACACTCTGCCTTTTCCCCAAAAACAGAAGATTCAAGGAGGCTTATAGATAAAAGGAAATACAAGGAAAATCACATGTAGCTAAAACATTGTTATTGTTAACTGCCATTGAGTTGCCCTCGACTCATGGTGAACCTGTGAATGAAACACCTCCAAGTCCCTCTGTTCCCTACTGTCTTGCTCAGGTCCTGTAGGCTCATGACTATGGTCTACTTAATTGAGTCTATCCACATGGTATGTGGTCTTCCTCTCTTTCTGTTGCCCTCCATTTTCCCTAGCATTTATTGTTTTTTCCAATGAGTCATCTCTTCTCATGATGTGACTGAAATATAATAATCTTAATTCAGTCAGTCACCTTGGCTTCCAGGAGAGTTCAGGCTTGATCTGTTCTAAGACCTATTTATTTGTCTTTTTGTCTGTCCGTGGTATACTTAGCACTCTTCTCCAGCACCACATCTCAAATGAGTTGTTTCTGTCAGCTTTCTTCACTGTCCAGCTCTCACATCTGTACATAGTGATGAGAAATAGGGTGGCTTAGACAATCCTGACTTTGGTGTTCAGCTTGATATCTTTGCATTTTAAGATCTTGCCTAGTTTTTTCATAACTGCCCTTCTCAATTCTAGCCTTCTGATTTCTTGACTGCAATCCCCCTTCTAATCAATTACTGATCCAAAGTATGGGAAATCTTTATTTCAATTTCCTCATTGTCTACTTTGAATCCCTGTAGCTCTCCATGGTGATTATTTTTGTTTTCTTAATGTTCAACAACAAGCCTACCTTAGCACTTTACTCACGGACTTTCTTTAGTAATTGTTTCAAATCTTTGATGTTTTCTGCTAGTAGTATGTCATTGTCTGAATAATAATAATAATAATAATAATAATAATAATAATAATAATTTGTATCTTGTCTCTCCCTGTTGAGGATCGAGGCAGGTAACAGCAACAAATACAGAAATAATAATAACAACAACAAAAATACCCAACTCCCCACCACCACCACTTCAATTGACAGTCTGGGAAGGCCCTTCAGAAGAGGATCATTTTTATCGCTTTTTTAAAAATGTCAAGAGATGTAATCTGATGAGTCTTCTCTGGCAGAGCATTCCAAATTTTAGGAGCAGCAGCTGAAAAGATCCTCTGGGAAGTCACCACCATTCTAGTTTTCCTTGACTGTAGTAAGTTCTTCCCAGAGGACCTGAGTGTGCGGGAAGGATTATATGGGAGGAGGTGTTCCTTCAAGTAAGCTGGACCCAAGCCATGTAGGGCTTTATAGGTAATAACCAACACCTTGTACTGTGCCCAGAAGCTAACAAGCAGCCACTGTAAAGATTTCCAGATAGGTGTTATCTGGTCAAACCTTGATTTTCCTGTGACCAGTCTGGCTGCCATGTTTTGTACCAGTTAAAGCTTCTGAACGTGGCACAAGGGTTGCCCCATGTAGAGTGTGTTACAGAAATCGAGACGAGAGGTTACCAGTGCATGTACACCTATTTCTAGGTCCCGTCGCTCCAGGTAGGGACGCAGCTGGCGTATCAGCCGAAGCTGATAACAGGCACTTTTAGCTGTCGCATCGATCCAAGGTAACAGTTGAAGCGATGAGTCCAAGAGCACCCCTAAACTGTGAATGCAGTGCTTTTGCGGAAGTTTTAAATTATTGATACAGTGAGCCCTTGGTATCTGCTGCAGTTTGATTCCAGCACTTCCTGTGGATATCAACATCTGTGGTTGTTCAAGCCCATTAAATCTAATGGAGGAAAACTCGACTCTTATCTGATAAAACTCATCATAGGAACTTTCTTCATTCCTATCAAGAGGCAATGTGTGCAGTGCAGAAATCCTTCTCCTCTGCATGTATTGCATCTGCAGAATTTTGTCCAGCAGAACTGTTTAGGGTGGTAAGGGAGCTGACACAGGCTCCGCCTGTGCAGAACCCTTTACTTAATTCAACAACAGCCTGTTGTGATGTTTTTAACAACTATTTCGCAGATAAAATCTCTCAGATAAGAGCCAACTTAGACGCCGGGATTATAACAGAAGTAATTGATGAAGTGTCTAGTAAACCCGTTTTTGAGATTAGACTGGATTGGTTTGAGTTGGTGAGTACTGATGACGTGAACAAGATCCTTGGAAAAGTGAGGAAGATGACATGATCCCTGCCTGTCTTGGCTGGTCGTCCAGGGGGGTGATACCTTGATCGCCTATTTTAAGAGGGTCATCAGTGCATCCCTTAGGAAAGGAATTGTTCCATCAAGTCTAAAGAAGGCAGTCGTTAGACCACTCCTGAAGAAACCTTCCCCAGACCTCCTGGACCTGAAAAATTACAGACCAGTCTCTCATTTACCATTTCTGAGCAAGGTGATTGAGCGAGCCGTCGCCTTTCAACTCCAAGCGATCTTGGATGAAACCGATTTTCTGGATCCATTTCAAACTGGCTTCAGACCTGGATATGGGGTGGAGACTGCCATGGTCGCTCTGATAGATGACCTGCGCCTTGGCAACAACAGGGGAAGTGTGACCCAGTTGGTGCTTTTGGACCTCTCAGCGGCTTTTGACACAATAGACCATGACATCCTCTTGGAACACTCGAGAGAGTTAGGAATGGGAGGCACTGTTCTCCAGTGGTTTCATTCCTTCCTCTCGGGCAAGTTCCAGAGGGTGTCACTCGGGGACAGCTTCTCCTCAAAAACAGAGCTAAAATGTGGCATTCCACAGGGTGCCATTCTGTTCCCGATGTTGTTCAATATCTACATGAAGCCGCTGGGAGAGATCATCAGGAGACATGGAGCGGGGTGTTATCAATATGCTGATGACACCCAAATATATTGCTCCATGTCTCGGTCAGCTGCCATGACAGCAGATGGCAGTTCTTCCCTTAATCAATATCTCAAAGTGGTAATGGACTGGATGAGGAAAAATCAACTCAAACTGAATCCAGACAAAATGGAGGTACTTACAGTAGGGGCCCCCAAACCAGGTATTGGGTTGCAACCTCCAGTCCTGGACAGGGTCACACTCTCTGCTAAGGACTGTGTTCGGAGTCTGGGGGTGCTCCTAGACTTGTCACTTCACATGACAGATCAAGTGAATGTGACAGTGAGGAGCATCTGTTATCAGCTTCGGCTGATGCGCCAGCTGTGCCCTTTCCTAGACGTAAGGGACCTAGAAACTGTAGTACACGCACTAGTAACCTCACAACTCAACTTCTGCAATGCAGTCTACATGGGGCTACCCTTATACTTAACTCGGAAACTACAACTAGTACAAAATATGGCAGCCAGGTTGATCACTGGAACATCAAGGAGTGATCATATCACACCCATTTTGAAATCCCTTCACTGGCTGCCTATTGGTTTCTGAGCACAGTATATGGTGTTGGTGATGACCTTTAAAGCCTTACATGGCCTGGGTCCAACCTACCTAGGAGATCGCCTTCTTCCATATAATACGCCCCATGCCCTCAGGTTCTCTGGGAGGAAGCTGCTTCAACCGATAAAAACCAGACTGACTGTGAACTTCCAGAGGACATTTTCTGTCACTGCTCCCAGACTCTGGAATGCCTTGCCAGAAGAGATCCATCAGATAGCCAATTTAGATGTCTTTAAAAATGCCGTCAAGACAGATCTCTTCTGGCAGGCCTACTCAGAATAAAACCACCTTCTAATTTGGTCTCCCCCCATCAGACATTTTTTATTTTTTCTTTGTTTTTGCTTTGCCCCAGAGTGCCTATTGTTTTAATTGTTTTAATTTTACCTATTGTTTTCAATTTTTGCTTATTGTTTTAATTTAAGTTTTAATTGAGACCTGCATTTAATGTATTTTTAATGGTGGGTTAATATGTTCGTTTATATTGTTTAGCTGTTTATTGTCGGGGGTTTTGTACTTGATTTTAGATGTAAGCCGCCTTGATTGCTATGGCAAAAGGCGGGGTTTAAATAAATTATTATTATTATTATATTATTATTATCATAGAACAATGGTGTTTCTTATATAAAAGGGCAAAATCAAGGGTCTTTTTTTTTTTTTGAATTGATATTTTTTAAATATTTTCAAGCTATGAAGCCATGGATGGTTGAATCCATGGAAAAGAATCTGTGGAGATGGAAGTCCAACTGTATTCCTTCCTCTAATCTTCACTTCTCCTTCCTTTGTGTCAAAACCTGCTCTACATATAATATTTTCTGCAAATAAATAGATAGGGTGATAGGGTGATAGAATGCAGCCTTGTCTGACTCCCTTTCCAGTTGGAAACCATTCTGTTCTTACAGTAGCTTCCTATCCTCAGTACAGGTCAGGACAACCAAGTGCAATGGTACACCCAATTCTTTAAGATCATGCTATAATTTTTTTGATCTATGCTTTACTGTAGTCTGTAAAGCATATGTTGATCTTCTTCTAGAATTCCCTGGTATGCTCCATTATCCATTGTATGTTTGGAATGTGAGCCCTAGTTCCTCTTTCTTTCCTGAATCCAACTTGTACCTCTGGAATTTCTTGCTCCATATATGGAAGGAGTCTCTGTTGCAAAATTTTAAGCATGACTTTGCTTAAAACATACATAGAGAAAAATCAAGATTAAAATAGTATTAAACTGACTGTAAAATGAAAACTACTGGTATTTAAAACATTGAAATCATAGAATAAAAGGAGCACAGCATATTAAAACAGAAGGTCCTTTATATGTAAACCCATTCGTTCCCAAATGTTTGTTGCAATATAAAAATCTTAACACCTGATTTTGAAAAAACAGAAAGGAAGGAGCCAGCCTAGTCTGCCTGGGAAAGGAGTTCCAGAGACTGAAAAGTGTGCTGCCCCAAAATCTTAGACCACAGGCAGTTTCATATGGTCATATGAAAGACCATATCTTCATATGGTCCTTCAGAAAAACTGGACCTGAACTGTTGAGGGGCTTCTCAGTCATAGCCAGATTTTTTTTTTATTAAATTTTATTGGTTAAGAGCGAAAAATAAGACAAAACCAAAGCAAAAACAAATAGACATGCATACAAACTTATACAAAAAGAAAAGAAATCATACTAATAATAAAACAAAACAAAACAAATTGCCAAATTTATTGTCTTTGGAGGTTACTTCCCCAATAGCTGTCCATTTTGGTATGTTCTCAGGCCAATTTTTTTTTTAACTTTAAACCAAATTCTCAGTAAGGCACGCCTTAAATAATGATCGCTAAAGTTTTTATGTAATTTAACTTTGTCATACAATAAGTACCCATGCCAACCGTACACATTATCAAAGCCCTCTAATTTCAAATTCTTCTCATCCAACAAATTTATCCAGTCTAACAACCAAAACAGAGAGCAAGCATAATAATACATTTTCAGGTTAGGTAAGCCCATACCCCCTCTTTCAACTGCGTCTTGGAGGAATTTCATTCTTACTCTTGGCTTCCTGCCATCCCAGATAAATTTTGAAATGTCCTTATCCCATTTTGCAAAGGGAGAGTCACTTATCATAATGGGAATATTTTGAAAAAGGAATATCATTTTAGGTAAAACACTCATTTTAATTGTAGCTATCTTACCCATCCAAGATATTTTCAATTTCTGCCATCTATTCAAATCTTTTTAAATTTCCGCCCAAGTTTTCTCATAATTATTTTTAAATAATTCTGAATTTTTAGAAGTAAAATTTATGCCCAGGTATCTTGCCATCTTAACTTGTTGAAAATTAGTTTTCTCTACCAAAGATCTTCTCTCCTCGTTTGTTAAATTTAAAGGTAACATTACAGTTTTATCCTTGTTTATTTTTAAACCTGAAACTCTACTAAATTTACTAATCAGATCTAAAAGGGCGTCATTGCCATGACAGGGATTGGCAAGAGTCACCATTAAATCATCCACAAAAGCTTTAACTTTAAATTCTGATCCTTTTACCTTAATCCCCTGTATCATGTTTTCCTTTCTTATTTTATGCAAAAATATTTCAAAACTCATGATAAATAATAAAGGAGACAAGGGACATCCCTATCTGACTCCCTTTTGAATTTTAAACTCCTTGGATGTCTCTCCATTAATCAAAAGTTTTGCTTCCTGGTTATGATAGATTGTTTCGGTCCATTTTATAAAATTTGATCCCAAATCTAGTTTATTTATCAATTAATACATAAAAGTCCAATTTAGGTTATCGAATGCTTTCTCTATGTCGAAAAATAATAATAACGCTTTTTTATCAATATTTTTGTTATAATATTCTATCACATTTATTAAATGCCTGGTATTATTTTTTATCATCCTAGCAGGAAGAAAACCCGCTTGATCACCATCAAGATGGTGATCAAGTCATAGCCAAAATTTTGAATTGTGCTCAGAAACAGACCGACAGCTAATGGCGCTTTCATAACAAGGGAGTTGTGTGCTTTCTGAACCAGTGTCTGTTAGCAATCTGGCTTCAGGGCTTTGGAACAGCTGAAATTTCTGAACATGCTTCAAAGGGAGCTCCATGCAGAGAAAAGATGGGAGGATATGTCACCTGTGCCTCTTCCCATATTCCTAGGATTCCACAGAATGGATGATTCACATAAATCAGCCCTCCCTTTGCAGGTGTTGCTTTTAGCTGGCTTGGAGGGAAACTAAGAGGTGACCTCACAGGCTTGTTCCCCATTAAAAGGAAAGATGGCCTAAGGCCACTTTCCCAGCAGTGGTGATTTAGAAGCAATGCCCAACTTCCTACTTGTAGCATTAGTCCAGCACCTTCCTTCCAGCAGTTGTTGATAAAGTCACTACATTTAACACAGGTATTTTTTTTTTCCTTTTTAAAAATCAGAATTCCTGTTTGTTGGCAGCCTCTCTGGAGTAGAAAATGGTGAACAAGCCTGTACTGCTGAAATGATATGATGTGTAGAAATTAATCACAGAGAGTGCTTCCAGATGAAGTTTTATTATTGTGCTCATTCACAAAATTTTATGGGCAAGGTGGGTACAGACATTGTTATGATGTGCTTGGAGCCGTTTTATACTTTTTGACTGCCATTGTGGAAGGAAAGCTGGAATAGTTGTAGGGTGGCCTTTGTTTGCTAGTACTTAGGAAGTCTCCATCTAGAAGCACCTTGAAATGAGAAGCTGAGAAGAAGAAGAGGAGGAGGGGGGGTTAGCTAGTCTACTATCCTATTCTCACTTTTGCCTATGGAGTCTTTGGCTGCTGCTGCACTGTAGAATTAACTGTCATGGCTCCATCCTGTGGAATTCTGCAATTTGTTGTTTGTTGTGGCATCAGAGCTTTCTGACAGAGAAGGCTAAATATCTCACAAAACTACAAATCCCAGAATTCTACAGCACTGAGGCATGACAGCTAAAGCAATGTCAAATTGCATTAATTCTGTAGTGTAGGTGCAGCCTTTGACAAGACGCCCATCTAGACTTTTCTAATTTTCTTTCTGTACAATTTTGTCCAAGGGGGAAAACAATATGCCTATATATAAAAATAAACTCTATAATATAACAGTCACAGTGTAGGAGGTTAGAATGGAGATTCTTATGACTTGGGGCAAGCAGGCTGGGGGAGAATGCAGGAGACTCCTGTTCAAATTTCCACCTAGTCATGATGGTCACTGAATACTTGAGGACAAGTCATAGATGTGTCAGCCAAACCCACCTTGTTAGAAACTAGACCATTGCTCAGAGCAACTTGGGGGAAGAGGATCACCCCTCTGACACAAATGAAAAGAAATATATCCTGTGTAATTATCCCTCCTAAATCTGAGCATGTTTGTCAAAGATACATATTGAATGTAATGGGATTAATGAGTCATAGTTTAGTAATAAGGACATTTCCTCCCTTTTCGATGTCAAATTTACTTTCATGAGTAGACTTGAAAATCTAAGAAGAGTCATACTGGATCAGACCAAAGGGCCTATGTAGTCCAGCATACTATAAACATGCTGTCCCACCAGCTGCTTCATGGGAAGTCCATGGGTAGGACATGAGCATAGGAACACTCTCTTTTTGCTCATGCTCTCCAGCAGCTTACACATGGAAGCATGCTGCCTCTGGTTTTAGTAGGAGTATACACCCACTGTGACTGGTAGTTATTGATAGCCCTGCATTCATGAACATGTCTGGTCTCTTTTTAAAGCTGTGGGCTTCACTACATCTAGTGACAGTAAGCACCACAGTTTAACTATGCACTGTGAGAAGAAATACTTCCTTCTATCTGTTCTGAATTTCCCACCATACAGTTTCAGTGCCTGATTCCAGATTCTGCTATTATGAGACAGGGAGTTGTTCTCACCATCTGCTTTCTCCAGACAATGCATTGTTTTTGTTTGTTTGTTTGTTTAAAAACAATACCTCATATAAGGAGCACTTCCCTACATAATGTGTGGTGTCTTCAATTTCAATCCACATGGGCTTGGTCTGCTTTGAAGTAGTGTTCTGTTTCATAGACCCAAAATTACAGCAGGGTCCATCAGACTAAAACATAACTGAACCATTGTTTTACTTAGCTTAAAATGCAAATCACTTGTTAAGTAGTATTCCACAATAATAGGTGTATTAAAAGTGGAGCTGTCTGTGATGGATTTACAATGGTTAGCTCATTGTTCTACATGCTGAACTCAATAAAAGTTTGCTTTATCTTCTCTCTCTCTCTCTCTCTTCTTCTCCAGTTCATAACTTCCATAGGCAGCCTGTGTCAATGCTGAACTGCTCTTAATGAGCTCTTCTCCTAATTTTTAATTTGAACCTACCCATCTGCAATACAAACCCACTTTTTTGTTCTCAGTAGATTCATTCTGACTGAGGTCCACAGATTAACAGGCTTGAAGAAGATGAACTTCAGTGGTTTAGGGGTATGCTTTCAACATTGATCTTCAGGGAATTCTTGGTTCACGTCAAGACTACCAAGGCTTGAACCTCAGATCATTATAGCTCAGTGGTAGAGCATGTGTAGCCATAAGGTTTTAGGTTCAATCCCTGCCATCTTCTGTGGAGGATGGTAGTAAGATTGGAAAGGACTCCTTACTGGAAACCTAGGAGAGCTGCTACCAGTCAGATGATTAAACAATCCCATGTGAGATGGTCTGGTTTTTGTATCCAGCAGCTATTAAAAGGAAGCTGAGGTGTGTGTGTGTGTGGGGGGGGGGATGTAATTCACTGGCTTTGTATATACATAACACTAAATCATGGCTCCATAACTTGTCAATTGGCATAAACCCGACATTGTTAATATTAAGAACAGTTTGTCTGAGTCTGAAAGTCAAATTTCCCCTACTAGGGTGACTATGTATTCAACATTATAGAAAACAGTCCTCAGAAGATAGTCCTTTGTTTCAAGCTGTGCCCTCTGTTTGAAGGACAGCTCAATCAAAATCTGGTTTAAAGACAAAGCATTAGAAGAATGGAAAGCCTTTGGAGGACAACAGCAGCAGCAGCAGCAGCCAAGCCCTGGTAAGGACCTCTTAAGAACAGCAGAGGCGGTGGCAATATAAAGCCTGCCAAGAGCCCTCCAGGGCGGAGGACAACAGCAGCAGCAGCAGCAGCAGCAGCCGCCGCCGCCAAGCCCTGGTAAGGGCCCCTTAAGAACAGCAGAGGCGGTGGCAATATAAAGCCTGCCAAGAGCCCTCCAGGGCGGAGGACAACAGCAGCAGCAGCAGCAGCAGCCAAGCCCTGGTAAGGGCTCCTTAAGAACAGCAGAGGCAGTGGCAATATAAAGCCTGCCAAGAGCCCTCCAGGGTGGAGGACAACAGCAGCAGCAGCAGCAGCAGCAGCAGCCAAGCCAAGCCCTGGTAAGGGCCCCTTAAGAACAGCAGAGGCAGTGGCAATATAAAGCCTGCCAAAAGCCCTCCAGGGCGGAGAACAACAGCAACAGCAGCAGCCGCAGCCAAGCCCTGGTAAGGGCCCCTTAAGAACAGCAGAAGCAGTGGCAATATAAAGCCTGCCAAGAGCCCTCCAGGGCGAAGGACAGCAGCAGCAGCAGCAGCAGCAGCAGCAGCAGCAGCAGCAGCCAAGCCCTGGTAAGGGCCCCTTAAAAACAGCAGAGGCGGTGGCAATATAAAGCCTGCCAAGAGCCCTCCAGGGCGGAGGACAACAGCAGCAGCAGCAGCAGCAGCAGCAGCAGCAGCAGCAGCCAAGCCCTGGTAAGGGCCCTTTAAGAACAGCAGAGGTGACTGTGGAAGTGGCAATATAAGCATTTGATAAGAGCTCTTTAATAGTCAACTGTAGAAGTTAAAAGAAAAAAGGAGGGGGAAAACAGAGATAACAAATAAATATAAAGTAATTAGATTGTATAAAGAAGAAGAAAGAAACTTCCAAAAGGCGACAACAGGCACAATGTTCTAGCTGTTGATTCAAGGACAGCTAGTTCTTCTTGGGGGGCTGATATTAGGAGTGAATAAGAATTAGAAGGAAATAGTTTAAGAAACACTCCAGGATTAACAATTTCACATTTTCCCCGGTAGGGAATCAGCCAGGGTCCTCATAAAGGCGGAAACAATCCAAGGTGATCGACATGGAAATATTGCCAGAGTTTAGGAGGGGGGGGGGGAGATTCATTGGGAAAGAACTACTCTGTGACAAGACAAGAAAGATTGTAGTGTAGCCGAGAGTGCCAAGCCCCTCAAGAACGCGGAAGCAGAAGAGTGCCCGTTGCCTTAATTAAATAATCTATTAGTTGGAGAAGGTTTCCAAAGAAGGGAGAAGAGGGGAAACCATATGGACTAGACAAAGAGTTACTCTAACATTTCTGCAATTATCAATCAGCGCAGACAAGTTTCACAACCAATAAGTTATTAGTAAATTTAAACAGTATCACCAATTACCCTCACTAAATAATTAACGTAAAGGAAGAGACTAAGGACAACAAAATAATCAGAATGACAACTACACAAAAGAAAATACCAACACAGGCTATTACTAATACACAACAACAAAGAAGGACCTCGATAGAACAAGGATCCATTCTAGAAGAAATATGGAAAATAAATATAGAGATGCAAAGAATGCAAAATTCCTTTTGTCAGGAAATGAAAGAGCTGAGAATAGACCTAAAAAGAGACTTTAAATCAGAGATCAAAGTATTGTCTCAATCTTTAGAAGAAGTCAAAAAAGATATTAACCAAGCGAATGTAAAGATTAAGAAATTAGAGACAAAAACAACTGAATTGGAAGATGTGATATTTAAAGTAGAATCAACACAAGATAAAGAATTAGACTTAAGAGCAATAGATGAACTCAAACAGAGGGAAAATTGTCTGAAGATTCGTGGTCTGAAAGAACAAAGAAATGAAGATTTAAATGACTACTTAACAACAGTTTTAGCAGAATACCTTGAAATATCAAGACCTGAATTCACGTGGGAAATCAACAAAGCATTCAGAATCAATTCTCTGATAGCAAGAGAAAGAAATACCCCAAGGGATATAGTGGTTTATTTTGTGAGGAAAAAAAACAAGGGACGATATTCTGCATTTAAGTTATCAAAAAGATTGGGTGATAGAAGGAAATATAATCAAAATTTATAAGGACATTCCTAAGAGAATTTTTTAAAAAAGAGAAGACTATAAATTTTTGACTACACAACTCAGTAAGAAAAAAATTATATATAAATGGGAAAAATTGGAAGGCATCTCAGTGAACTATAAGCAGAAATGGTATACATTAAATACGGTACAGAAAGCGAAAGATTTTTGGAAAAAGCATAGCTATGAAATCCAAAACACTTTTGTGAGAAGAGAGAAACAACAAGAGGAATCACAAAGAAAAAACACAAATCGTACAGGAATGAAAACAAGAAGCCAAGCAGACAAGGGTGCGGATGAAACCGAAATAGAAAAAAATTAAAAAAGGGAAGAAGAGGAAGCACAGGGAACAGAAGAAGAAGAAGAAATCGAAGAAGAAGGTGAAAAAGATGAAGTAAGAACAGAAGAAGAAGATATTGAGTAGGATATATAGGTGAAGTATATAGTGCAAACAGAAGAAAGTTAAGAGATATAAAAAAACAGAAAATGTTACAGAATAACAAACTAAAAATTTTGTCATGGAATATCAAGGGCATGAATAATCCGATTAAAAGGGAAAAAATCTTTCATTTTGTTAACAAATTAAAATCAGATTTAATCTGTTTACAAGAAACACATATAAAACAAAAAGACATTAGATTTCTCAAAAATAAGAAATTGGGAGTGGATTATGTATCGGCAGCAAAAAAGAAGAAGAAAAGAGGTATCGTCATATATGTTAATAGTAATTTAAAAAGTAAGGAAATTTTTAATGATAGAAATGGTCAATATATTGGGGTGGAAATAGAAAATCAAAATAAAAGAATGTTAGTAGTGGGAGTTTATGCGCCCCAATCGAAAAAAGGGAAGTATTACCAGAAATTATTTAAAGTGTTATTAGAATATGACTATGAAGACATGATAATAATGGGTGATTTCAACGGGGTTATCAACCCTAATTTAGACAAAGCTTCAACTAAACATATTAAAGATACTCAAGGAAAACTTCCTAAAACCTTTTTCTCCATGTTAGAAAACATAGATTTAGTAGATGCATGGAGATTTAAATATGGAGAGGCGAGAGATTACACCTTCTTCTCAAATCGACACCAGTCACACTCGAGAATAGACATGTGCCTTACAACAAAAAACCTATGTAAAGATATTACTAAAATGGAAATTTTGGCAAAACCAATCTCGGATCACAATCCAATTATTCTGACTTTTTTAAAAAAATTATTAAATAGAGAATTTACCTGGAAATTACAAGATCACCTCCTTCAAAATAAAAAAATCTTAGAGGAGGCAAAAAAACCTCTTAAACTATATTTTAAGGAAAATTCTACACAAAATATGAACATAACAACAGTTTGGGCAGCTTCAAAAGCAACAATGAGAGGCTTTTTCATTCAAAGTAATAGTAGATTAAAGAAAGAACAGAGGGAAAAGATACAAGAAATAAATCAGGAACTTAAGGCAAAAGAATTAGAATTACAAGTGAATCCAACATGTAAAAAGCTACAGAGAGAAATTAAAATATTTTTTTTTAAATTTTATTTATTTAAAATAATTTACACAGACACATAATAAAAAAAAGACAAAAAACAATAGACATTCAAACAATATCAATATATCATACATCAATCAACCCACCTCCCCAACCTCACAAACATAAACAAGAATACATTTAAACACTACGCTAATCTTGTTAGTTATCCGAATTCTCATTTCCCAAGTGATTACCTCTACGTTTAAATATAAATACATTGGTTCTTTCTAATACTACAATAACCTAGGACTGTGACATATTTCTTCTAAACTTAATATTAAATGCATTCTTAAATTTTCTTATCTGTAATGCTTCCCACATCTTACTCGTTAAAACGTCTAAAAGTAACCAAATTTATTTTAACCCAATCTTATTCAATGTTACCATTATTATTACCAAATCTATATCTCATTACAATACGTTTTCATCATCTTTTATCTTGTAATTTTTAACTAGTTCCCATTGTTCCTCCCTTATATCAATATCTCTATTTTGAATTAATGCAGTCAAAATATCTAAATTCATTGCTTCTTTTAATCGTATAAGCCATTCTTTTACATTAGGTATTTCTCTTTTCTTCCAATATTTTGCGAAGACTAATCTTGCTATTGAAACCATATATAATATGATCCTACCATATTTTTTCTCAATTGATTTATCTATTCCATGTGTCATATTTAAGAGAAAAATTTTAGGACACCATGGTATCTCAACTCTTAGTATTCCACACATTTTAGAATGAATTCTTCTCCAATATTTCTTTGCAAGGGAACATTTCCACCACATATGATGGAAATTCCCTTCACTCTTTTGGCATTTCCAACATTTTCTGCTTACAGTTTTATATATTCGATTCAGTTTAGTTGGATATAAATACCACCGGTGCATCATCTTCAGGAAGTTTTCTTTCAAATCCTGGCATAAAGTGAATTTATTTGTTGCTTTCCAAGCTTTCTCCCAGTGTTCCATTTGAATATTTCCATCTAGATCTTTAGCCCATAATATCATTACATGTTTTATTGTGTCCTGTTCAAGATATCGCTCTCTAAACAACTTATAATACTTTGATATATGATGGCCTTCTTTATTCTCAATTATTTTGTCTAATTCTGTTTTCTTTTCCTCAAATCCATCTTCCTTCCTGTCAGTATTGTACCTACTTTTCAATTGCAGATATATGTACCAATTATTGATTTTTCCTTCTTCTTCTAATTGTTCTTTTGGTTTCATTCTATGTTCTTTTAAACCATTAAAGCTTTCCCAGGTTATAATATCATTATATCTAATCCAATTCCCGGATTTTATTCTACTTTTATTTAAAAAAGCTTCTTGAGGGGATGTCCAAAGTGGGATTTTCCTATAAAATTGTTTTTTTATTTTCATCCAAACTCTTAATAATGCTTTTCTAATACAATGATTTTCGAATCTCTTATTATTTTTCAACTTTCCGTACCACAAGAATGCATGAAATCCAAATTCCATGTAGTCGCTTTCAATATTCAGTAAACTGTCGTCTTCTAGCTTAATCCATTCTTCCAACCAATTCATACAATTAGCATAATAATACAGTTTCAAGTCAGGGAGTGCAAAACCTCCCTTTTCCTTCATTTCTATTAAACTAGACCATTTAATCCTGGATTTTTTCCCTTGCCAGATGAATTTAATTATTTCCTTTTTCCAGTCTTCTATGCATTTCTCATTGTGGATTATGGGAATATTTTGAAACAGATACATCAGTTTTGGAAGGACACTCATTTTAATCAATGAGATTCTTCCTGATAGTGAAATCTGTAATATAGACCATTTATTTAAATTTATTTTTATCTCCTTCCAAATTCTAATGTAGTTATTTTCAAACAGGTCTGTATTTCTCTTAGTCATAATTATGCCTAAATATTTAATTTTCTTCTCTATTTTGAATTTAGATAATTTTTGCAATTCTTCTTCCTCTTTTCTTGTCATGTTCATTGTAATTAGTGCTGTTTTATCTTCATTAATTTTAAAGCCTGCCAATTGTCCAAATTCTTGTAGAATGCTTTGAATATTCTTTATATTTTCAATTGGGTTTTCAAGGAATAATACCAGGTCGTCAGCATACGCTTTTAATTTATATTTATATCCTTTTATGTTTATACCTTGTATATTCTTGTCATCTCTAATCCTAGTATTTAAAACTTCCATAATTAATATGAACAATAGTGGGGATAATGGACATCCCTGTCTGGTTCCATTTTCTATTGTAATATCCTTTTTTTCCCCATTAACTAATATCTGAGCTCTTTGTTTTTTATAAATTGCTTTTATCCACTGTTCAAAATGTAGTCCCATTTTCATTATTTTTATTAATTCTTCCATAAATACCCAATTTACTTTATCAAACGCCTTCTCGGCGTCAACAAAAATCATTGCAAGTTTTCTTTCATTGTGTTTTTCAAAGAATTCAATTATATTCAGTACTATTCTTACATTATTCTTCACAGATCTTCCTGGCAAAAATCCATTCTGGTCTTTATGAATAATATCACCCAATATGCTCTTAAGACGTTCTGCAATGATTGTTGTGAAGATCTTGTAATCAATGTTAGTCAAAGAGATAGGCCTGTAATTTTTTGTTTCTCGGCAATCTCTCCCCTCTTTTGGGATTAAGGAGATATACGCATCCTGCCAAGAGTCAGGGATACCGTCTTTCCTTATATCATTTAATGTGTTTTTTAAAGGTCTTACTAGAATTTCTTCCAACTTTTTGTAATATAAGCTTGAAAAGCCATCCGGCCCCGGCGCTTTCCCTATTTTCAATTTCCTTATTGTCTCGCTTATTTCCCTTTCAGTAATGTCTTTATTCAGTTCTTTTTTCTGATCTTCATTTAACTGAGGTATTTTCTGTTTGCTCAAGTAATTCCGTATTTCCTCTCTGTTCTTTTCTCCTTTTCCTGTGGCTTTATATAAGTTCTGATAGTAACTTTCAAATGCCTTTTTTATTCCTTCTTGACTGGTCACAGATTGTCCATCTTGTTGTATTTCCGTTATTATCTTCTTATTCCTCTCAGTTCTTATCATATTTACCATCAGTTTACTTGGTTTATTTCCCATTTCAAAATGTCTCTGCTTGATATATTGCAGTTTCCTTTCCATGTCCTTTATTGTAAGTGTTCTTAGTTGCAATTCCAAATTTTGAATCTCCATTTTTAAATTATTATCGCCACTACTTCTCCATTCTTGTTCCTTTCTCTTAATTTCAGTCAAGACCTTATTTTCTTCATCTTTCCTTTTTTTGTTTTCTTCTACATTTAGCTTAATTAAATATCCTCTGGCAACAGCCTTTCCAGCATCCCAAATTGTTTTGTTACTAATTCCATCTGTTTTATTTTCCTCAAAGTACTGTTTCATTTCTTGTTTTAATTTAGATACATTTTTTTCCTTTTTTAATAAAGAATCCTTTAATCTCCAGGTGTATTCCAACCTTTTCTCTTCAATTTCTAACCTGATTGGGTAGTGATCTGAGATTATTTTAACCAATATTTCCATACTTTTTATTTTGGGTAATAATGCTTTAGAGGCTATAAACATGTCCAACCTTGACCTGGATTGATGAACTTCCGAATAAAATGTATATTCTCTTGCATTGCCATATTTATACCTCCAAACATCTTCCATAGATAATTCTTCCACGATTTCAAAAAAGGTGCGTGGCAATTTTCCCTGCTTCTCACTAATGATTCTTCTAATATCAGATTTCCGATCCACTTTGGGGTCTATTACAGCATTAAAATCACCCATCATAACAATATTACTATTTTCCAAATTTTGCATATCCTTTTTCAGCTGTTCATAAAACTTACTCCTCCCTTCCAATGGTGCATAAATTCCAACAGCTGCTATAGTTTGTTCTTTCATTTTAATTTCTACAGCTATATACGATCCATCTTTGTCTTTAAACAGTTCTCTAGATGGATATTTCTTATTTATGTACATAACCACACCTTTTTTCTTTTTATCAATCGCCGATGTATAACAGCTCCCAAGTCTCGGGTTTCTAATATATTTGACATCTTTTTCTTTTATTCTTATTTCCTGCAAACATACTATATCCATTTTTAATTTCTCCAAATAATGAAAGATCATATTCCTTTTATATTTCGAATTTAATCCTTTAACGTTCCAGGAAAGAATCTTAACTCCCATCTTAATTTCTGGTCGTGTTTATAGATGTATTTTTTAACTTCTTTTATTTTGTTCCACCCCTTCCGCCCCTTTATTTATTTTTATTATCTCTTTTTTATTAATTTATATTTCAAATTTCTTTCTTTATTTTCTTCTCTTATTCTTCTTTAATCTTCTTTGTCGGTGTCCTCTCCTTCTTCTTCTTCTTCCTCTTCTTCTTCTTCTTCCTCTTCTTCTTGATCTTTTTCCTCTTTACTAAGTACACTTTCTTCTTCCAAATGTTCTTTATCTAACCTCCGTTCTTGTCCTTGTTCAGTTTGCTCTTTTTTCTTTCTTCTTCTAAATATAAGTACTCTTTCTGATTCTTTGTTTCCAATAACATTTTCAGTTCCATTTAATTCCTTTTCTTGTTGTTTAACCATAGATCGTGTTACTACTTGAGATTCTTCTTGATGATCATAAAATTCCTTTTCTCCTTTACTCAATCTTCTTTCCATTTCTTTTGCTTTCTCTATTGTGTCTATTTTATATCTTCTCTGTCTCCACATAAAGGTAAGTCCTTCAATCCTCTCCCATCTGTATTCGATTCGTTTTTTCTTCAACAACTGTGTCAATGATTTATATTTTTGCCTGCTCAACATTACGGAAGGTGGAATATCTTTAAAAATTTTCAGCTCATGACTATTGACTTTAAATATACTGTTATAACTCTTCTCAATTACTAAGTCTCTTATTCTAGTTCTGGTGAAACACACAATTATATCTCTTGGTGCCTTATTTTCTCTCGCAAATACAGAGTTAACTCGAAAGACCTTATCGGTCTCCATTTCCATTTTTTCTTCCGTAAATCCTAAGAAATCCTTCATTGCTATCACTATAATGTTATATAGATCTTCATTCATTGATTCAGGTAGACCTCGAATTTTTACACAACGTTCTCTGTATCTAATTTCGTTTGATAAATCTTTTACTCTTTGTTGTTCTTGTTTCATATCCATTTCTTTTGTTGTCCTTTCCAGTTGTGTTGTTTTAGCCTTTAATGTGTCAACTTCCTTCTGAGTCTTAGATAAATCAGTCGTAATTTTATCTAATTTCTTCCCATAATTATCTAGTTCTTTTTTCAAGTCTTTTCTTATTTCTGATCTATTTTCTTTCATTTCCTCTCTCATCTCAAGTCTCGTTTCTTTCAATTCATCCTTCATTTCCTGTCTGATTCCTTGTATTTCCAATCTCATTTTCCTCAATTCTTCTACTAAAGATGCATTCTGGTCACTAATTCTTATTACTTCCTCTGTTGACCCTCTTCTTTGTGTTAATACTTGTAATTGAGACTGGATTGCTGCTTTCTTCCCTGTCGCCATTTTTTTTCTCTTTTAGGAGAGAAGCAGTACAACAATTTCTATACTTCAGATAATAAATTATTAAATTTAAATTTCAACCATTCAATTATTACAAATATTATGAAATTGTCAAGCTATTATTAAATTTATACTTTTTGCAGTAATCAGAAAAGAAAACTATAAACAACCCAGATAACCATTATATCTTATTCTCTACCTACAGCAATCTCTTTAGTTACAGCAATCTATAAACCATTAAACCTTATACTCTGCCCATCATATATTCTCTTATTTAAATTTCAATTCAATTATTTTGTGACAATATCAATTTTTCTTAAAGTAATTCACACAAATATCAGACAGTATCAATTATTTATATTAATTCACCCAAATTACCTGATTTTTACAGGGATCTACAAAAGACCCCTCAAGTTCTTTTTAACACATCAAAATGAGGGAGAGTCCTATCAACCTTTCAATAGTTTTCAGTAACTTTCAAAGATCAACTGTCTTTCTCCAGCCTTGCTATTTTGTAAGTTTTATAAATTTCTCTATATCCACTAGATGGCGCAGGTCCTCTCAGTAGGTCAGGTAATTCTCTCTTTCCTTTTCTCTTATCCCTTCCTTTATTATTTCATTTATATATCCACCAAAAGTCCACCAGATGGCGCAGATTCTCTGATAAATCTTCCTATTACTTTCAGTTCTTCCTTGTATCCTTATATGGATATGTTCTCTCATAGGGAAAGTAAACTTCCTGGATAAACAACTCTTTCCCTTCAACCACTCTACATGCAAACTTGTTGGTTTTGGAACAATCTAAAGAAGCCTAAAATCAACTCTCTGCTGTTTCTCCCACGGAGGCACTAAGCCAAATGCAAGTGATACCCACAGATTTATCCTTATCTGTTCTCCTCCTCGGTCCTGCTGCCGTTCGCTGCTAGGCTGGAGGGCCTTAATGGTCCTCTCCTTCCCCCGCTGCTGCTGCTTGTCGCAGGATCAGGAGGCTTCTCAGATCTCCATGGCTCTTTCTCTTCAAAGGGCTCCACCCCACTGGGCCAGGGAAAAAATAACGCCGCTCTATATATCACTGTATTCGCTCTGTTCTCTCTGCTCCCCCGGAAACACCAGGTGGATTCGGTTTGCGCCCACGCCAAAAAATTTAAAGGTACCTTCTCTTCTTTTAGTCGTCTTAGTGCCACTTATATCAACTTTAATCTTCACCTTAATATGTTTTAATACTCCTCTTATATGTTTTTAATTGTACTACTTTAAATTGTAAGCTGCTTTGAGTCCCAGAGCTTTAAAACAAAACAGTATTTTCCTCCTGTGTCCTTCTTATCCTCCACCCTCTCTCTCTTTCCACAATTTAGCTTCCATAGATTCCTTTATTTGATTACTTGCTCACTTTCAATTAACTTTCCATCTGCACCTTACTCATTGTGGTTCTTTCATTTCTTCAGAATATCAGAGTCCAAATAATGAAAAGAAAATTTCTTTTGTAGAGGTAAATCACTTGCTTTTCTAGCTATTTATATATGTTCTGCAAAAATAGCTTGCTTTAAAAGGGTGAAATAAAAGCGTCCTTGTTTGCCTTAAAGGCTAGCATTTAATGAGCCTGGCTTGCCCTGCGGTCCGAGTTTGGTTTTCTTTCCTCCACTTTCTACTCCCAAAGTCCACCATTTACTCAGACCCCCATCGGGCTCCAGAAGTCCCTCTTACCGGAGGGTCTTGAAATTGGTGAAATTCAGTTGTTGAAAATTTTTTTTCCCCATTTATAGCTCATTAAACGAGTTTGCAGAGCAGAGCTCCTTAGCCCTGCAACCTCTCAGGACGCCATTCCCCCGGATCTCCACGCCATTCCCCCGGATCTCCTGAGAGAAATTAAAATATTAAAACAACAGATAAACCAAAGCTGGAATAAGGAAATAGAACAAAAAGTAAAATATCTAAAACAGAGAGAATTTCAATTTGCTAATAAATCAGGAAGATGGCTAGCCCATAAATTAAGAAAAGAAAAAGAGAAAAAAATGATAACACAAATAAAACAAGGAAATAATAATTTAACAACTCAGAACGACATAAATAAGATCTTTGAAAATTATTATAGAAACCTCTTTCAAAAAAATAACAAGATTCAAAATCAGGATATAATAGAGTACTTAGAAAAAAATAAGATCATCCCAATTAATGATCAAAATAGGGAGTTATTAGATCGATCAATTTCAAAAGTAGAAATTCAAGAGGCAATTAAAAAGTTAAAAAAAGGGAAAACACCAGGGCCGGATGGTTTTACCTCCTCATATTATAAGGAGTTTGAAGAAATATTAATTGAGCCCTTGCAACAAACAATGAATAGTATTCAAGCAGGAAATTTGCCACACTCATGGGAAGAAGCCAATATAGTTCTGATTCCTAAAGAAGATCGAGATCCCTTATATCCAGAAAATTATAGACCTATCTCGCTTTTAAACATCGATTATAAACTATTTACTAGGATATTAGCAGAGAGATTGAAAAAAATATTAATCGAATGGATTCATAAAGATCAATGTGGTTTCTTACCCAAAAGACAATTAAAAGATAATATAAGACATGTTATTAACTTGATAGAACATCATGAGGTAAACAATGAAAAGAAATTAGCATTAGTTTTTATAGATATTGAAAAAGCCTTCGATAATGTTCATTGGGAATTAATGTTTGAAATTCTGGAAAAAATGGGGGTAGGACAAAAATTTCTAGAATGGATAAAAGCAATATATTCAAGACAAAAGGCAAAAATTATAATCAATGGAGAAAGAACCGAAGCAATAGAAGTGCAAAAGGGTACCCGCCAAGGATGCCCTTTGTCTCCATTGTTGTTTATCCTAGTTTTTGAGTTCTTACTTGAAAACATAAGAGAAAATAAAAGTATAAAGGGGATCAAAGTAAAAGGGACGGAATTTAAAACCTGTGCCTTTGCAGATGATCTCTTGATATCTTTAAGTGACCCATGTAAAGATATTACAAATTTGATACAAGAACTAAAAGAATTTGAAAAAAATTCAGGTTTAAAGATTAACAATTCTAAAACTACTATCATGACTAAAAATATAGATAGACAAGAAGAAGAACTATTAAAAGAATTAACAGGTTTTCAGGTTAGCAAAAAAATTAAATATCTGGGCATAATACTGACTCCCAAAAACATAGACCTATTTAATAATAATTATAAAAAAAGCTGGGAAAAAATAAAAAATGAATTTAAAAGATGGAAAGATATCAAACTCTCCCTGTTAGGGAAAATCGCTGCAGTAAAAATGTCAATCTTACAAAGAATACTTTTTTTGTTTCAAACGATCCCTATAATTTACAAGGTATCGGTATTCAATGACTGGCAAAAAGATATAAATAGATTTATATGGGAAGGCAAGAAACCCAGAATTAGATTAAAATATTTACAAGATGCTAAAGAGAGAGGAGGATTAGCTCTTCCGAATCTCAGACTATATTATGAAGCTTGCTCTTTAGTATGGTTAAAAGATTGGTTGGATCTAGAAAATAAAGATTTGTTGAAATTAGAAAGCACAAATTTGAGATTTGGATGGCATGCGTATCTATTCTACGATAAAATTAAAGTAAATAGAGATTTCAATAATCATATAATACGAAAATCATTGTTTAAGGTTTGGATCAGGTACAAGAAATTCTTTAGTCCAAATATTCCTGTATGGGCATCCCCACAAGAAGCTTTTTCAAAAAGCAGAATACAAGATAAAGAGAAATGGTTAAAGTATGAAGACATAATAAAATTTCAACAAGAAACTTTAGATTTAGATTTAGCAGCCCTGGTGGCGCAGTGGTTAAATGCCTGTACTGCAGCCACTCACTCATAGACCACAAGGTTGCGAGTTCAACACCAGCCAGGGCTGAGGCTCGACTCAGGCCTGCATCCTTCCGAGGTTGCTAAAATGAGTACCCAGATTGTTGGGGGGCAATCAGCTCACAGTTGTAAACCGCTTAGACATCCCATAGCGTGATATGAAGCGGTATATAAATAAGCTGCTTTTTGCTTTTAGATTTAAAATCTTTAGAAGAATTGAAAAGTGAAGGTAAAGTAAACAACTGGTTTGCATATTTTCAATTGAAGGAAAGATTTAAAAGAGATTTAAAAGAATCAAGAATAGAAGTTGTAAAAACGGAATTAAAAGAAATATTTGATTCAAAAAAAGGAGTAACAATTTCTAAACTATATAAATACTTACTAAAAATATATACTGAAGATGAAATTGTAAAAGAAAATATGGTGCTCTGGGCACAAAATATAGGTAAACCTTTAGAGTTGGAGCAATGGGAAATTACATGGTCAAAAAGATTAAACTATACATTATGTCAAGATATAAAGGAAAACTTTTATAAAATTAGCTATAGATGGTACTTGACCCCGGATAAGATTAGTAAAATTTATGGAAATACTAGTAACAAATGCTGGAAGTGTTATAAAAAAAGGGTACCCTTTTTCATATTTGGTGGGGATGTAGAGAGGCTAAAAAATTCTGGAAGAACATTTGTTCTACAATTAACAATATATTAGAAATAAAAATGCAGCCCGAACCAGAAGTTTTTCTACTAAATATGTTAGATAAACAATTAGAAAAGAAGTACGGTTGTGTGTTATTTTATATGATTTCATCAGGAAGAATAGTGTTTGCCAAAAATTGGAAAAATAAGAAAGCACCTACTACAGAGGAATGGCTGTTTAAACTCTATGAGGTTCTGGATTTAGACAGAATTACAAGAAATTTAAGAGATGAAAAATCCGATGTATTTGTCAATGTCTGGGAAAAAGTCTTCACCTTTTTAGAACATAATTGGGGAATTTGGGCGGTAAATTTGAAAAAACAATATTAATAGCAATATTAAAAGGAATTATTAAGTAGGAAAAGAATTAAGGAAAATAATAACTTGATTGTTTTTTTTTTCTTCCTTGTAGATTGATTTCATAGAAGAGTGAAACTAGCGAATTTATGAAAATTTGAATAAATTACAATTTTTACTGATAATTTTGTTAGATCTATACAAAAGATATACGAAATGTTAAGAGTAATAGGAAGTGCATAAATAATTTCTGTAGTTGTTAGAGATTCATAACACTTAATAATGTCAACGATCCTCTCCTAAATTGCTGTTGTACCTTCCTCATTTGTCTGTTTTGTTTTGTTTTTTATTTTCTTTTTGATATTTGTTTTGTTTTGTTATTATTTATTTATCCTTTTTGCTTGTTTGTTTGTTATTTTCAGATTATATAGATTTTTTCCTTTATTTTTTGTGGGGGGAGGCGAGGGGTTGGTTTGTCTCTCTTGTTGTTGTTGTGGTTGTTTTCTTTTTTTCATTTAGTCGATTATGAGTTTAGAATTAACACAATCTATCTTGTTTGTTGGTTATTTAATTGTTAGTATTGTTGCAATAAGTCATTTGATTGTTAGTTTCGTATTACTACTGTATATGTAAAATAAAAAAAAAATTAAATAAAAAAAAAGAAGAATGGAAAGCCTTGAAGTTGTCAGTCAGCCTCTGCATCTGGAAAGCCGATTGAGCAGTGGGCATGAGGACTGGGTGGTCCTTCCTATTAAGATGAGTTACATCTCAATTTAAAATAATTCTTATTTATATATTTATTTATTTTATATCTCAGCTTACTCCTAGGATGGGACCCAAGGCAGCTAAATTTGTATGAATACATATAAATTAACACAACCAAATTCTGTCCAAATTCATGCCACCTTGTGTGTTCTTTTCAGTAGTCCCTCACCTTTGTTCAGTAGTGTGAATGTGGCCGCGCACCATCTTCCATGACCTGAGTGTGTGCCTGACTGTAGGAATGTAGCCAACCACTGCCTGACTGCAAACCTCTGCACCCCCCATCCCCCATAGCCACTAATAAGTCATGGGAGGCATGGTGGTAGAAATACTGGTTTTGTGCATGGGGAGAAGAGAAGGAAACAGAGCTATGCCTGACAGATATAATGCAGGATCTCAGCTTATATGTGAAGCACTGTACAGGCCCTAGCCTCTGATGACTCCTCACTCACTAGCTTGTTCCCTTAAACCTGCTATACTTTTATTTAATTATTATTTATTATTATATTAATTTCTATTCCATCTTTTTCCTAGTTCAGGGCTCAAAGCAGCTTGCAACAGATAAAACAAACATAGTAAGCATTCGTAATGTATAAAATGTCTAAAATATATTTAAACTATCAAAAAAATTAAACCAGTTGAAAACATAAACCATTAAAAAGGAAATAACAAATAGACAATCCAGCACATTGTGTAAGGCCTGTTCTCCTTAAGTAGTCAATATTTGAAGGTCTGCTGAAAGAAAAAGATGTACACCTGCATATGGAAAAATAGTAAGGAGGGTGCCAGTCTAAATCTCTCTGTGTTATTATTGTTATACAGCTACTGTGGTATAATAGTTTGAGTGTTGAAATAAGACTTCAAGAGACTAGTGTTCAAATCCACAGTCAGCCATGGAAACCTAATTGGTGACCTTGGGCAAATCACACTCTCTCAACCTTAGTGGGAGGCAATGGGAAATAAAACTTGCTAAGATACTCCCATGATAGCTTTGCTTTAGGGTTGCCATAAGCTGGAAACAAGTTGAAGGCACAGAAGATAAATACTGTTATGCTTGTTATAATGTTATCATGGTTTTAAAAAACTATGGGTGTTCTTTGGTTTTATGCTAAACACACAGAAGGCTGAGCAGCAGAATGCTGCAAACAGCATGTGCTGGTTTTTATTCTGAAGCTCCATTTTGCCTAGGACATCTCTTTAATCTTCCCAGCTCTCTGCAGAAGGATGGAATTTTATCATATTCTGTGGGAGGCAGTGGGACAAATCTCGCTCACTTTGAGAGACAAAAGTGAAAATAAAATGTGGGGAATCAAAAGGATTGTAGAATGAGAGGCAGATGTTATTATATTTTCCTAACAAAACTATGTGTCAGGCGTATGATGGATGACATCCACGAGACAGGCTATTGGGTTTATATTCCATCAGTTATAATTTTTGTTTAATGAAAAAATTCCAAATGGGTGTCAATGAGAGGAGGAGACCAGTAACAGAATTATTTCAGACAAATGTTTGCTAACAATTAAAAGCCCATCTGGGGGTATATAAAAAGAGGGGGGGGTGTTATTGTATTTTAAAAAATTGAAAATTGATCTGGGGCCTTGTCTGCACTGCCAGGATGCTCTAGGGGTTAGCCCAGAGTTTCCTGGCTGCACAGCTGCCCCAATCTCCCCCCATTACCTGGTCCTCTACTCCCACGCCATGATGGCTGCCTGCATGGGTATCCTGCTGCACTGCCCATTATGTCCACTACCATTGCAAGTCATTTGTTTCTGAGGTCAGAATGAGGCATCCAGTGATGATCACTGAGCAACCTGTAGTGGTGGATGACATACTGGGCAGCTCAGCCACCTATGTAGACAGCCACCATAGTGCAAAAACGGAGGGCTCTGGATCTTCTTGGAAAATACAGGTAAATTATTTGTATGTGTTTAAAGGCTGTTTTATTCTAGTTCTGGTGTGGAATGTGCTGAATGTCATCTGGATAGCTTGCACCAAGGTCAGGGTTTGGGATGTGTGTCATCCAAAAAGGACAACACTTGAACAGGGTTGGGGAGGAAATGGGCCTTCTGGCCTGTGCACACAAGGTCATATTTGATTCTTTTCCTTTGCCCTTTACCTCTAGACTTTTTCATACTACACATTTATAGTGCTGTGATTCCATTTTAGCTGCCATTTCCCCATCCTATGGAATGCTGGGGCTGGTAGTCTGGTGAGACACTAGCAGTGATGTCACTAGGGGGTGCGGGAGTATAATAATAATAATAATAATAATGGATTGAGGCAGGATCACACAATAAAATGAATACAATATGCAAAATACAAACAATAAAATAGTAAAATCAAACAACAATAATAAACTATAAGAGCATAAAATATAATAAAATAAATAAAAATAGAATAAAATAAAATAAAATAAAATAGCCATTCGTCGTCAGAATCTAGAAATCTAGAAGATCAGATGGATAGGCACGTCGGAAGAGCTCCGTCTTAAGTGCCTTCTTAAAGGCATCTAGTGTAGTAATAAGACAAATCTCTTCTGGTAGGCCATTCCATAACACGGGAGCTGCGGCCATGTACGATCTTTGAGAAGTTGTGCTGAGTCTGGTTCTATGATGTTATAATAAGTTCTTCCCAGATGTTCTGAGAGTATGGATTGCACCAGGTGACACTCTAAAGGGCATGACACCACTTCTCCTCAAACATCTGCCTTTGGGCAGAAATGGGCTGTGGTATTTACCTGTGTCCCTTTAGAATGCTGAAGAGATAGTTGGAGTGGGGTGAGGCTTAGTGGGAGAAGAAAGGAGAGGTCCCAGTTTTTAAATTTCAAATTTTTAAAAAAATTCTTTAAAAACATCACATTTTACCAAAATTTCACTTCAACCACATGAAAGTATGTATATGTAAAGGCTGTGTGTATGATATTGTAATTTAAAGGTATAATTTTAATTTGCTAGTTGTATATGTCTCAGCTATCACCATTACATTCAGTAATATATAAGAATTACAATTAATTGATACAAAAATCATTACTAAGGATTCTGTGTGGTGTAGTATAGCAGCAGGTCAATGAGGGATGACATCATGATTTCCCACACCGGGTGACACCAACTCTTGAGACACCACTGGGTACTAGAGCTCCCTAGCTGCAGAGTCTAAATGCCCCTTCCTAAACTGCCAAACCCAGGATTCCATAGGGTTGAATTATGGCAGTTAAAGTGGGATCATAGTGCTATAATTGCATAGTCTGAACAGGCTGTCTGTAAGTATCATGACAATCTTTACATTTGGTGGGTTAAAGGAATAGAAACCTCACATTTGGCCATAGTAGTGGGATTTCCTGAGAGGAACCCCCACATTTGGTGGCAAAAGGGTAGGAAAACCCCACATTTGGTGTTACTGGCAGATTTCCTCAGCAGAGAACAACACATACTGATGTACGTCTGACTTTATTGTTATTGTTGTGTGCCTTTAAGTTGTTTCCAACTTATGGTAACTCTAAGGGAAACATATCATGGAGTTTTCTTGGAAATATTTGTTCAGAGGAGGTTTGACATTACCTTCCCCGAGGCTGAGAGAGTGTGACTTGCCCAAGATCACCAAGTGGGTTTCATTGCCAAGCAGGGAATCGTCTTCAGCAACAAGATGTCAGTCAACATTTTGACTAATTTGTTGCTCCCCTCACACTCTACCCTTTTTTTGTGTGTATGTGTGAGTGAACTTCGTGAAGAGTTTTGAAAAACCTGAAAGCTCAGATAAGATTTTGCTGCATTTTGATAATTTATAATAAAGGTGTCCAATAAGTGTGGGTTTTAGATTTTTCCTCTGGACTTTGAATTTTCCTGCTTCATAGGGTTGCTGTTAGAATAGCACTATGCATGTGAGTGTGTGTGAAAACTATTTATATTGATCTAACCTTTATGGAGGAAGGGTGGGATCAACCTTGCAGATTTCATAGTGCATGACATTGATTGTCCTCTGTTGCAGTACACCTACAGGGGCTCCCCCTCTTTCTTTTGTTGTGAGATGTGTGTCCCAAACACAGTATACAATCACCATATGATATGTGTTACACAATCTGTTCATGGTGAAGAATGAAACAGTGGTTGTATATCTGAGTACCCAGCAAATTCCTCATTCCTTCCAGAAAAAAGCCACTAATGTGTGCTACTGGTTCTATCATACCTCAAATATATTTCAAACAGAATTTCAGTCATTGTTACAATTGCACAGCAAACCTGCCACACCCTTGGGCAGTGAAACTATAAAAAAGTCATCCTATGAGGATCTGTTCCTCCTTCTCTCAATTTTTTTGTTGTTGATATGCTCAGAGTGATACACAAGCACACTGTAATGGGTTTTGCAGGAAGGATGCATTCACCCCAGTTTGAAATATAAATTCATCAAGCTTAATCTGTAAAGTGAATTATGACCAAGCATAGCAGCACTACTTGCATACTGAAGATGATTTATGGGATTTTCATGTAGCTGTTGGACTTCAATTATTCACTTGATTATCAATAAAAAATAAGCACGGTGTAGTATAGAATGCTAAGCAAGGAAGTTTTGTGTGTGTGTGTGTGTGTGTGTGTTGGGTTGGGCTGTATGGGGAGCCACCTCTTGCAGAAAGCCAATCCAGATTATGAGAAAGTGTATCCCAATTCTCCTCTACACTGGCTCAGAGAACAAATTCAGAGACAGGCTCTGTACTTTTCACTTGGGATATCTCTGAGAAACAACAACAAAACCTGCCAACATGTTAACCAGCTCCCTCCCTGATGACAGACAAATGTTCCAAGGGGGAAAATGCCAAGTATCAATTGATATCAGGTGAGATTCAATTGGACTCAGTGAATTGAGACTGGCATTCCATTTGGCACATTGTGATCGCTGATCAATAGCAAGTAATTGGGCATTGCTTTGTGTAGGAGAGAATACTGAAGCTGTTACACTGCCCTGCTTTGTGGGTGAAATTTATCACAGCCTAATTGCTTTGTCAATGAAACTTTTTCCTATCCACATGCCATGGTGCTTAAAATGCTGGCTAGAAGGCTCTCTGTACTGCTCAGCAGTTAGTAACTTAAAATTAAAACCTGAGGTGACCAGTGAAATGTGACACTGGTGCCATATAAAAAGTAATCACATCATCATGCAGAGTTGTCCACACTTGCAATGTGTGTATATAAGTAGTTACCTTTAACTACTTATGTGCCTTCAAGTTGCCTGTCAACATATGGTAACCCCATGAATTTCATAGAATTTTCTTAAGCAAATAAGGGGAGGAAAACCTCCCTTCCTCCACTGCAAATAGCATGTACCCATCTGGTATTATTCAAGTAACTGAAATGAGTTTTCCCTTCAGTTCTTCCTAATTGCAATCACTGGAAGACCAGCAGGGGAAAGAGATGCATGTTCCTCTGCAACCTGAGTTAGTTTGCAGGTGTCATCAATGCTGGAATATTGCGAATGTATGTAATTAGACAGATCCAGGACACTGTTTTGTGATTCAACCAAAGTGAAAGCAGAGGCTTCCTTTGTGCCAGCAGAAGAATTAAATATGAATCTGTACCATAGGAAATATCTTTAATGTCACTTCAAGGATTGTGTTGCATTCCAGTTGTTTTTTCCCCACCCACGTTAACATCTAACAAGTGGGACATGCAAGAAAACATTTTCATGTGGAGTATTCTTTTTTCATTGTGCCAGCATGTCACCCAGCCTTGCAGGTGTTCTGTGACTCTGGCAAGGAAAGAAGTCATCATGTCTTATAGTTACAGCCAAACTTTCTTGTTTTGTATGCCTGCAAGATTTGTCCCTAAAGGCTAGAGTAAGAAGAAGAGAAGTAGGGGCAATGAGTGGGGATGGGATGGAGAGGGAGGTGGTAAGGTGGAAATAAAATGAATACAAAGTGATGTAAACAAAGGCTTGGAAATTATATGAAAATCAGTTTGCATTCAGATCGCCCAGTCTTGAAATCAGGAATTCTGGTTCCCAAGCAAGGGAAGCAAAGGGATCTAGGAGTCCTAGTAGACCACAAGTTGAACATGAGTCAACAGCAGGGGTAGGCAACCTTTCCCCTTTAAGGGCCGAGGGACTTCAGCTCCCAGAAGCCTCAGCCATGTTGGCCAATAGTCCCATGTTGGCCAATAGCTCCTGGGATTCTGGGAGCTGAAGTCCCTCGGCCCTTAAAGGGGAAAGGTTGCCTACCCCTGGTCAACAGTGTGATGCCGCAGCTAAAAAGGCCAATGTGATTTTAGAAGTATAGTATCTAGATCAAGGGAAGTAATAGTGCCACTGTGTTCTGCTTTGGTCAGGCCCCACCTGGAATACTGTGTCCAGTTCTGGGCACCACATTCAACAAGGATGTTGAAAAACTGGAGCATGTCCAGAGGAGGGTGACTAAAATGGTGAAGGGTCTGGAAACCATGCCCTATGAGGAACGACTTAGGGAACTGGGTATGTTTAGCTTGGAGAAGAGATGGTTAAGAGGGGATATGATAGCCCTGTTTAAATATTTGAAGGGATGTCATATTGAGGAAGGCACTAGCTTGTTTTCTGCTGCTCCAGAGAATAGGAACAACAGATGCAAGCTACAGGAAAAGAGATTCCACCTCAACATTAGGAGGAACTTCCTGACAGTGAGAGCTGTTTGACTGTGGAACACACTCACTTGGAGTCTGGTGGAGTCTCCTTCTTTGGAGGTCTTTAAACAAAGGCTGGATGACCATCTGTTGGGGATGGTTTGATTTTGAGTTCCTGCATGGCAGGGCTGGATGGCCCTTGTGGTCTCTTCCAACTCTATGATTCCATGATTCTCAGTCTTTGGAACAGGCCATCTGACTCAAGGTGTGGAACCTGGAATGGTCCTGGTGGAAGAATCCACAGGCAGAGATCTGACAGGTCTGGGAAGGGGAGCTCAATAGCAAAAAAAAAGAGGAACAAAATAATAGGGTTGCCATATTCCAGTCCCTCATATCCAAGCATCTAATTTTCACATTAGGCAAATTATTATAATTGTGCATATTTAATACATTAATGATTGCACCTTTTCTACCATTATGTTTCAACCTCAATACCAATACCAAGCTAAAAGCTCTGTCCCCCTCCTTCTTTCCCTCCTAGGTGATGTGACGAGAGGGAGGCTTCCAAACTGCCTCAGAGAATAAAGGGACTCCCTTTATTTGGAAGTGAAATTCCACCATGCTGCCTAGCACTAGGCTCAGTCTCCCAACACAATCAACATACAACACAAGGCCATCTCTACTCGCCTTCTTTCCTTTTCCACCTTCTGGGCCTGTTGAGGGAATAGGGAAGGGAATGGAAGAATAAAGTGGCAATGCTATGTTGTGCAGCAGCAGCCGGGGCCTGCAGGGTAAGATTTGGCTCCCACCAGTGCCAGTCTTCTTGCATGGTTTCCTTTTTCATCACCATGGCCACATTTTAACTTACCCATCAACCTGCAAGGAAGGAGAAATCCAGGATTTACTGCTTGAACTAGTCCAGCTGGCCAGGACAATTTTAATCCCTTCAATCAGTGATTTTCCAGATTTTCTGGGACGAATGGTAACCCTACAAAAGAAGCAAGGTTTTTTGGCGGGGAGTGAGTGAGTCAGTTTGTGGCCCAGAAAAAACAACAAAAAACTACCATGGTTGGCAGTTAAGGGAACTAACCATAGAAGGGAAAGGATAACTTCGAGCAGATGATGGAATGTATTCAAATTAAAGGGTAGCTATAAAAATACTGATGGTGAACACCAGGATGATTACAGCTGCCCTTTCGCCACCTAAGGCATGGTGCAGCTTTCCAGGGGACCTAAATGATGATGCACTGCCTCTTGTGTTAAGGAAAATGCAACATGGGACATACAGTGATAGAAATAAAATATGTATGTGAAAGTCACAATGACTAAGCAAGAGCAATTATGAAGCTACACAGGTGCAAAAGCTAATGTAATTTAGAAGTCTTGAGAGCCAAGGACAGAGTTATAGAATGCATATTGGAAACACCTGAGATTCATTAAGTGTACAAGGTAAAATGATGAAATACTTGGGTTGGTCTTAAGTATGGGTTGAACTATGTGAACCAATCAAAATAAATGTACACACCCACTGGGTGGAAACTAACTAGTGGGTGGTGATTAACAATGGCTATAATAATTGCAATGTTTGCCAATGTATTTTTGTGGAGTAGTTTTGGAGATATTGTGGGTAGTTGAGGAGATTTGTAGAGATTGTGATTTGTTGGGCATATAGTACTTGTATATAGTAGAATAAAGTAGATCTTTTATATAAGACTACTGAGTTGTCTGGTGTCTTGAGTGAAGATACAAGAGCCAGCAGAATCCTGGAAAAGTTTGGAGACATCTGGGGAAGAAGAGTGAGAAGGCTTGGAGAGTTTGTCAGGGTCTTCAGCCTATTCTCTGAAACTCTGCTGCTTTGGAGAAAAGCATTAATCACTGATCAAAGCTGGTCAGCTCTGCTGCATAACAAGGTGGTGAGTTAGAGCCAGAGGTGAAGAGCTACAACTCTCATCATCCATGACATCTTGCGCATACACACACACACACACACACACAGTAAGACAGCAGCAGTATTACATGCCACAAACATGAGGGAGTTGAGTTAAGTTCCATTTTGTGTACTTACTGTGGGCCTCGGCAGACGGCTAATTGCGCCGTCTCCGAGGCCCGGAAGAGGAGGAGCCGCCGCACGTTCAGCGGCTCTTCCTCTTCCTGAGGGCGCACCCGGAAGCGCCAGCCGTCCGCACGGCCGGCGACTGCGGGTTGCCCTCACGCCGCGGCAGCCGAACGCGCCGCGGCGTTTGAGCCGCCGAAAGTGCGCCCGCCGCTGTTAGGGCGCACTTTCGGGAGAATCTAAAAGGATCGCCATTTTGGCGGTCCTTTTAGATTCGCCGCAGGGGCGCTGCCGTGCGGAGCCTCCGCTCCGCCGGCGCCCCGACACGCGGCGGCTCGGAAGCAGTCGTCTGCTTCCCCCCTGTGTTACAGGGAAACTTTTTTTAAAGATTTAAACTTAAAAAAAATATTTTTGCAACACCTTACAAAAAAGTTTAACATGTTAAAAGGAAATCAGAAACCATTCCCTAAAATGGATCTCAAATATTTTGTACAACTGAACTGATCTCTAAGGTTGTCTCCTTAACTGAAATCAGTCTACAGTTACTAGATTTTGTAAAGCCTTTTTAATGATGAGGCATGAGGTAACGTAAAGAACAAGAACAAGCTTTCTGTGGACATTTATTGGGGTGAAACATGTTTCTGCAGGCTGAGGCTTGGACAATGCACTGTTGCACATAAAACCTTTGTTCTGACTATTAGGAAATTACCACATAAGTCTTGTTGTCATAGAAATCGTGTCATTTTTTTTAAAAAAATGGAAGCACACCAGTTTCATAGCAGCCATTATCACACATCTTTGGAATCACACAACTATCTCCAGCTGCCATCACACTCTCTTTCTGGCTTACCCTTAGCCCTAATTCCCTGCCCTATGCCCTACCCAGCATGCCTTGCAATTATTTTATTCTATTTTTTTCACACACTTCTGGAGCTCTGCTACTGCAAGTTAAGTTTAAAAAGAAAGAAAGAAAGAAAGAAAGAAAGAAATAGAAACAGAAATAGAAATAGAAATAGAAATAGAAATAGAAATAGGGGGGGGGGAAAGAGAGAATTGGCCTACTTGGAAATAGTGAGGAAGAAGGGGGACAGGGAAGAGAAGACACTGACACCACGTGACTGCCAACATTGCAACTGCCATGGCAGCAATGCCTCACACCTGAGGACTAGTGTGATTGTGAGCTCCTTAGTTGGTTTTCCCTGTCCATAGAAAGGGATGCCTTAACTGTGCCTTGGGGACACAGCAGCTGCAGGTTGGTGGTGTCATGTGATATTGCCAAAGCTGTCCCCCCCCCACCCCAGCACTAATTGTGGTTTAAAAGCTGTGTGTAGTTGTTACTCAAATTGCTGGGTAACCAAAGTGACACCCACAAATTAATATCTATTAGGGGGATTTTAATAGCTCAAATAAAAGTATACCTTGGCTTGGGCAACATTCAGCCTGGGATCTTACCCTTTGTATATCGGTTCCAAACCACACAGAACTACAGAGGCAATTACTAATAAGATTTCTTATTTTTAATAGTGAAGTAATCAATGCACATATTGATTTATGTTATGTGTCTTTATGTTGAACATAAAGAAAATAAAAATAATGACCACTGAGGGCCTTCACAAGTTCAACCTAGACGAGGGGTAGGCAACCTTTCCCCTTTAAGGGCCAAGGGACTTCAGCTCCCAGAATCCCAGGAGCTATTGGCCAACATGGGACTATTGGCCAACATGGCTGAGGCTTCTGGGAGCTGAAGTCCCTCGGCCCTTAAAGGGGAAAGGTTGCCTATCCCTGACCTAGACAATGAAGAAACAAAATAGTAAAAGAATTCTCATACCTGGTATCAAGCATTGATAGAAATGGGTAATACAATCAGGAAATCAGGAGAAGATTAAGAATGGGGAGGGTGGCTATGAAAGAACTAGAAAATATTCTAAAATGAAAAGATATACAACTCAGCACAAAAGTTAGAATTATACAAGCCACTGTATTCCCTAGAGCTGGAAAATTAAGAAAGATGATAGGAAGAAAATCAGTTTGTTTGAGATGTGGTGCTGGAGAAGAATTTTGGGGATCCTGTGGACAGCCAAAAAGACAAACGAATGGGTCCTAGAGCAGATCAAGCCAGAAACCTCCCTGGAAGCCACGATGACCAATCTGAAGCTGTCATATTTTGGACTCATCATGAGAAGGGAGGACTCGCTGGAAAAGACAATAATGCTGAGAAAGGTGGAGGGAACTAGGAAGAGAGGAAGGTCACATGCCAGATGGTTAGACTCTGTTAAGGAGGTCACAGGAATGGATTTGCAGGAATTAAGCAGAGCAGTGGAGGACAGGGGGTCTTGGAGATGTCTCATCCATAGGGTCACTGTGGGTTGAGATTGACTCAAGGGCAGTTAACAGCAACAAAATCAACACACTCATGCACACACACACAAGAACTAATAAAACTAAGGTGGGAGAAGGTAGTTGTAGTCTTTGCTAATGGAAATACTATATCAACCCTAAAGCATAACTCTAATCGAGGGGTGTCCAGAGGAAAGAAGACTTAATAGCTGTTGCAGCAGGTGGTGTGGTCAGCTTATTGAGGAATCTAGTAGAAGTTGGACAGAGGTTCTGTCTCAAACTAGACCAGATTGCTAGTGGCAAAGCACCTACATTTATACTCAAAATCACATCCCGAAGCAGTAGTCTTGGAATGAATGGATTACCTTATTGCTAAATGGTTTTCCCAGGGGAAAAGAATGGTTGAGGTATGCAGTAATGACTGAAAAATCAGTGTAAATGTTCTCAGATGAAAAGAGTTTTGTTCCCAGAAGGAAACTACCTTTGTCTGTGATATGCAAGCAGTCTCCCAGTCTAGTTCACTATCACCTCTCCATAGTCTAGAGATTATGTGGATTCTGATCTTGAGAGTTCCCATAATGGCTTGAGTGCCTTGGGCTTCTCCCAGGCTGTGCTATTTGGTCCAACCTGGCATAACTGGTTTCCTTTGCTGGGGAGACCCCATTTGTGTTACTTACCTAAAGCATCCCTTCTAATATTAAATTGATATCAGAGTCACAGAGAGGTGATAGAGGGATGCTTCTTGGGTTACACAGTAATCTCCTGAATGGTTTTGTTATCTCCAACAAAATTCATGGTTAGTTGTTCCCCTCACCCGCCCACCCAAAGGTGCTGGCACAATTATGGCAACTATAATTGAACTGGGATGTTCTTTGGTAATTTCTGAAGATGCTGGAGCTGGTACTGTAGGGTATGTAGGATTTTGTTTTGTTTGCAATCAGAAAAATAATTGCAGGATGTGTGATAGTATTATTTCCATGGGCTGATACTGTTGGTGATTCTTTGTAGCCAGAACTAGGAAATATGTGCCTTACGAAAAAATATGTAAGGTGATGCTAAGCCAATCTTCTTGCTTGAAGGCTAGAAGATAAGCAGAAAGTTACAAGGCAGTTAGTTTAATGCCTATTTCAAGTCAATTCATAAAAAGAATTATGAAAGCTAGAATGATTTAATATATTGAAGAACAGGCCTTGCTGGGGGAAAAATCATCATGGTTTCTTCTGCAAGTGATCTGGAGTATTCCAAAGTGATATAGGAATAGAACATGGCATAACAGAATGAAGCTAGTGTAAAATAGATCCATAAGAAATAAAGGAAAGTACTTCTTTTCAGAGTGCAAAGTTAACCCATGCAATTTGTTTCCACATTGCATGGCAAAAGGCACAGTGGTTTATCTGATTGTATTTTTAAAAATTGTTTTAGGTTTCATTTTTTAAAATATAGTTAAAATTAATAAAAGTTGTAACCGTTAGTTATTAGAGAAATACAAATATATATTGATTACATCAATGAATGGGTTTTAGAAATTAAAAAATGTAGGGAAGCATGGCCAGCCATCAAATACGGCATAGTCTAAGACCTTGCGTCAATCCTGATGATTAATTAGAAACAGAAATAGTAAAAGAATTCCCATACCTGGGATCAAGCATTGATAGAAATGGGAATACAGTCAGGAAATCAGAAGAAGACTAAGAATGGGGAGGGTGGCTATGAAAGAACTAGAAAAGATTCTAAAATGAAAAGATATACAACTCAGCACAAAAGTTAGAATCATACAAACCATTGTATTCCCTATTACCATGTATGGATGTGAGAGCTGGACAATTAAGAAAGATGATAGGAAGAAAATCAGTTTGTTTGAGATGTGGTGCTGGAGAAGAGCTTTGAGGATCCTGTGGACAGCCAAAAAGACAAACGAATGGGTCCTAGAGCAGATCAAGCCAGAAACCTCCCTGGAAGCCAAGGTGACCAAACTGAGGCTGTCGTATTTTGGATACATCATGAGAAGGGAAGACTTGCTGGAAAAGACAATAATGCTGGGAGAGGTGGAGGGAAGTAGGAAGAGAGGAAGGCCACATGCCAGATGGATGGAGTCTATTAAGGAGGTCACAGGTATTAAGGGGTTGCAGGAATTAAGCAGAGCAGTGGAAGACAAAGGGTCTTGGAGATGTCTCTTCCATAGGGCACCATGAGTCGAGATTGACTTGAGGGTAGCTAATAACAACAAAACTGATGTCCACATTAAAGAGGGCAACTGATCAACTTATTATGGATTTTTGCACACCTGCAAAAGAAGCAAAAGTACAACTGGAAGAGAGAGGCCTGATAACTACCAACATGAGGTGTGGCTCTAATCCCTGGATCTCCTGTTGTCACAGACTTTGTCTTTCTAGAATTACTGGAAAAGCTATGTGAAAATTCAGTCAGGGATCTACAAAGGGACTGGCCACTTGCTTTAGAGCCACTTAATTTGAAAATATCTGAGATTTCAAACAAAAACAGCATATAGAGGAATATATACAGAGGAAATGGCAAATGCTGCCTTCCAGCAGGGATCTCATCATGAAAAGAGAATTTGCACATTAGAAGAAGCAAATTCTCACCTGCAAAATAAGCTGGAGGATTTGGAGAACTGAGAAAAATTATTAAACCTTTGTCTGAAGGGTATTCCAGAATCGCTGATCCCCTCCTCCCTAAAAGATTCAATCTTTGCATGGATGAATAAAATAAATCCTGAGCTAAACATACCTCCATCTGACATGGAATGCATGCATCGCTCCCTAAAGCCACAACGGACAGCTAACAAGGCCCCCAGGGATATTATCATGTGTTTTGCAACATTTCCAAAGAAAACTTTAGCTGTGAACATCTTATTGAAAGTCACAGATCTTAATTATGAGGGGCATAAAGTGGCAGTCTACCAAGATGTTTCATTGGAGACATTAAGAAAAAGACAGTCCTTCAAGCTTTGTACAACTGTCTTGGTCTCCAAGGGAATAAAATACAGGTGGGGATTTCCCTTCAAGCACATTATCTTCCATGGCGATGAGACCCTAACTGCTTCTACCACAGCCCAAATGATGCAAATTTTTGAGACACTTGGCATCACAATATCCATGGATCTTGAAAGAAATTCAATTAGACCTAATGAGACCCCCGAGGGTGATAGCTATTGAGGAACAGAATGGCAGGCAGTACAGAAAAGAAAAAACAAAAGAAGCTCAATCAACTCTCCAGCTTCAGTGTGGGCACCCTGCAAATCCCTGGGAATTCATCAATTATGATCATCAGTGTTTTGATAAGACTTTGCAAGCAGTGGAGCAAGCCTAGCAGCACCCCCACAGGCGCTATTTTCAGGCTTGTGTTCCTGCACTACTGACTCTCACTTTCATCCACCATTTTTGCTGCTGAACTTCAAAAGCTTAGTGACAGTGATTCATTCCAGAGAGGCAACTATCCATATGGGACACCTGGTGGGCAATTGTGTGTGTCTGTTTCTCCACAGCTAGTAACTGTAGACTTCAGCCAGGCTTAAACTATGCTTCCCCCCCTATCTACACAGCTGTTAATTTGCCTGGCATATTACAAGCCTATACAGAGTTATATGATACTCTTAAGCAGGGGTCCACGGACTTTTTGATCTGGGGGCCGATTCACAGGCCCCTAGATCTTCTGGGGGGCCGGAGGCGTGAGCGCATGCACACGATTCTGGGCACCATTTTGGAACACAAAAGCAGGGGTCCCCAAACTATGGCCTGCGGGCCAGACCTGGCCCATTGAGGCCTTCTTACTGGCCCGCGAGGCCTCCTGCCACTGCCGCTGCCACAGCCACTACCATGCCGCTGCTGCTTGGATTCCAAAATACACCACTCGGCTTCCAAAATGGCGCCTGGAGTCGTGTGCATGTGCACGCAATGCTGGCCACATACACACAACTCCAGACGCCATTTTGGAATCCAAAATGTCGGCCGGTGGCGGCGCAGTAGCGACAGCAGTGGCGGCAGGAGGCCTCGCAGGCCGGTAAGAAGGCCTTGACGGGCCGGGTCTGGCCCGCGGGCCGTAGTTTGGGGACCCCTGCTCTTAAGGTTTAAAATTTGACATTTCTTGCTTCTTAGCAAACTATTATAAAAATATTAATCCAAAAACATAGGAAATAATGTCTTACAATGAAAAGATGTTATTTGCCCCCATCCCTTCAGAGGACTCAGAAAATTTGACTCTGATTGGGAGAATAGGAGACACCTGTCTTCCATTCCTCTTGATACTGGTTTTAGTTCATTGTTAATTGCTATCTATATTGTTATGTTCTTGAGTGTTTATTTACATCTCATGATTGTTCTTAAAATCTTTAGGGAAAAACCTGTAAGATATCCAAATGTAGCAAAACTGAATTTTTTAGATCCTCAAATGCTAACTCTCAAACTGAAAAATGATGTGGGCAATAGGAAAATAAGTTCCAATTTCTCTTTATAATCCAGTATAGTATTACATGGCATCCCTGAAAGTAATTTCCTTTAATGTTAAAGGCTTATGCTTAGCAAAAAAGAGAGGGGAAATCCTAAAACAAATCAAACAAATATATCCAAATTTCTTATTCCTTCAAGAAAAACACTGTAAGGGTTCTGATCCCATCCTCCCCAAAAAATTGTTTGGAAACCAATATATAGCAGGGGGGGATGGGAAAAGCCAAAGGGGTAGCTATTCTCCTGGACAAATCATGTCCTTTCGTGGTAATGAATGTAGAGATGATGCTGGGCACTACCTAATACTGACAGGGGAAATTTTTTGGCCAACTCTATACTCTAAGCACCTTCTATTCACCCAATGCAGGTCAGCACCAATTTATGATAGCTTTTTTACATCATCTGAAGTAGCTGTTGGTTGCATAGTGTCGGGAGGTGATTCTAATGAATCCTAAACATACAAGTCCAATCCCATTGATGCAGATAATTAAAGATGCAGGATTACCTGACCCTTGGAGATCTCTACATCCCACAGAGAAAGACTTCACCTTCTACTCAGCAGTCCATAAGACGTATTCCAGAATTGACTTTTTTTAATGTCCAAGTCCCTGTTAGACAAAATTTTAAATTCCACAATTAATCCAATCTTATATTCAGACCATTCACCAATAATACTAGATTGGGTGCTGGAAGGACTTTCCCAGACTTCAAAGGGCCGCCCCCAGAAGTGGAGGATTGAGGCTGAGGCTGCCGGACACTTCGGCCCTGATCCCCCCTTTTGCTGCCTGTGAAAGGAGCTCTAAAATAGCACTCCTTCCACAAGCTGCAAAAGGGGTGCCCCAAGAGGCGTGGCATGCCTCTTTGGCATCTCTTCTGGCTCAGAGTGCCTGGACGCTGAGCCAGAAGGATGTCATCGGAGCGCCCGTCATGCTGACGGGCCATCGCTCCGATGACATCCTCAGGAACGGGATGGGGCGCCCAGCGTCTGGCTGCCCCTCCCCTTCCTGGGATTGAAGACGGTGTTTTTCGCTGTCTGCATCCCCCCAAAGTCTTGGTGGTCTACCCAGCACTCCTAATGCATGACTCTTTTAAAAAGACCATAGAAAAAACAATAGAAACTTTTTATCTAGAAAATAGATCTGAAAGCACCTCTGAAGCTGTACTATGGGACACAATGAAAGCGGTGCTCAGGAGTCTGTTTATACAGGAGGGCTCTAAGCAAAAGACAATTAAGGAAAAGAAATGCCAGGCATTGAGTAAAGAAATTGAACTCTTGTCAGATTCCCACAAGAAGTCCCCAAAATCAGACATACTAAAAACTTTATTAGAAAAAAAGCTCAAATTGAAGAATTAGACCCACACTCAGTTCAAACTAAATTGCAATACATGAAAGCCTATGTCTATGAAAACAATAATAGGAACTCTAAATTACTAGCTAGATTAGCAAAACAGAAAGCAGAAGAATTGTTGCAGCTAGCACCTCCCCAAATGACAATATCAAAACCTCTCAAATTGGCATAGTAGAGGAATTCTGAGAGTTCTACTCCAAACTCTATGTTGAAGAATTACCCCCTCCCCGATAAACTTAATTCATTCCTCAATTCTCTCAAAATTTTGAAAATCAAGGAACCACATACCACTCTAGTCAACCAATCCATCTCATTAGAAGAAATCAAACAGGCAATCCAAAACCTCAAACCAGGAAAATCTCCTAGATTAGATGGATTTATGGGAGAATTTTACAAGTTATGTTATAATAAAATTGCCCTACACCTACAAGATTTATTCAATGAGATAATGTCACAAGGTCTATGTCCCCAATCTTGGCACACTTCCAGAATTGACCCCATCCCCAAAACAAGTGACTGTCAACCTCCCACCTCAGTATTTAGACCGATAACATTAATAAACCAGGATGCGAAACTACTAACCTCAATTCTAGTGAATAGAATTAATAGCTTCATCACTGAGTATATCTCTATTGACCAAACTAGCTTTATGCTGAATAGAAAACTATCTGACACCATTAGATGAGTCCTAAATGTCATCCATCACTCCTCAAAATCTAAAACCCCAGTTGTTCTTATGTCCCTAGGTGCCCTGAAAGCTTTTGACAGAGTGAATTGGCAATACTTATTTGGAGTACTGAAAAAGATGAACTTTGGAAATAAATTTATTAGTATGCTAGAAAACCTACACACAAACTCAGAGGCCTTAGTGACCATCGATAGAATAAACTCCTCTACCTTTAGGCTCCAAAGGGGAACTAAAGGATGTCCCTTATCCCCGCTGTTATTTGCTATTGCAATAGAACCCTTAGCCACCTCAATCAGAGAAAATGAAAACATAAGAGGACCCAAAATAGGAGGAACAATCCATAAATTAAATCTCTTCGCAGATGATGTATCATCTTCCTACAACAACCCAAACAATCCTTCCCTACCTTATGCACCATATTAAACTCCTTTGATATTTTTGCAGGTTTCCGAATTAACTACTCAAAATCTAAATTGCTGTGTCTCAACATTGCTCATCAAGACCAGCTAGACCAGGGGTAGGCAACCTTTTTGAGCCGGGGGCCGGGTTACTGTCCCTCAGACAATTGGGGGGGGGGGCGAAGCACCATAAATAAATAAATAAATAAATAAATATAAAAATATATATTTTTTAAAAAATTAAAAATTAAAAAAAATATATGCATGCACACTCTCTCAGCCCCAGAAAAGCCATGGCAAAACCCCTGTGGAGATTTTGTCAAGAAAACCCAAGCATAAGTAATAACAACAATAATCAATATCATCATGGCGGGCGGCGGCGGCGATGGCAGGACCGGCCTGGGCCCAGTCCAAAGGTCTCGGGGGGGCCACATCTGGCCCCTGGGCCTTAGGTTGCCTACCCCTGAACTAGACATTCAAAAAGCTACCAATCTCCAGTTAAAAACCTCAGGATTTACTTACCTAGGAATCACCATTACAAAATATTTTTTTTAAACTTCCCTGAACCCTCTGGACATGAACAGCTATAGGCTACTACCTTTCCTGAGCAAAGTGATCGAGAGGGTGGTTGCTCTTCAACTCCAAGCTGTCTTGGAGGAAACCGATTATCTAGATACATGTCAAACTGGCTTTAGGACAGGATCTGGAGATGATACTGCCATGGTTGCCTTGGATGATGAGCTTTGTCTGGGCATCGACAGGGATAGTGTGACCCTGCTGGTGCTCCTAGACCTCTCAGTGGCTTTTGACACAATAGATCATGGCATCCTCTTGGATCGTCTAAGTGGGTTAGGAATTGGAGGCACTGCATTGCAGTGGTTCCGTTCCTTCCTCTCGGGCAGATTCCAGATGGTGTTGCTCTACAAGGAAAGAGCTTAATTGTGGCATCCCTCAAGGTGCCATCCTTTCCCCAATGCTGTTCAACATATATATGAAGCTGCTGGGAGAGATTATTTGGAGTCAAGGGGTGGGATGTTATCAGTACGCTGATGACACCCAGATCTATTTCTCCATGTCTCAATCGTTGGGCTCGAATCCCAATGGCGTCTCTTCCCTCAATGACTGTCTTAAGGCAGTAATGGGCTGGATGAGGAAAAACAGATTGAGAGTGAATCCAGAAAAAACAGAGGTGCTCACAGTAGCGGCTCCGAAACCTAGAATTGGGTTGCAACCTCTGGTCCTGGATGGGGTCACACTCTCCATAAAGGATTGTGTTCGCAGTCTGGGGGTACTCCTTGACTCGTCGCTCCTGATGACAAATCAGGTAAATGTGACAGTCAGGAGTGCCTGTTATCAGTTTCAGCTGATACACTAGCTGTGCCCTTTTTTGGAAGTAAGGGACCTCAAGACTATCGTGCATGTGCTGGCAACCTCTTGTCTGGATTTCTGTAATGTGCTTTACATGGGGCTACCCTCGTGCTTGGTCCAGAAACTTCAATTAGTACAAAACATGGCAGCCAGAGTGGTCTCTGGAACATCTAGGAGGAACCACATAACTCCGGTGCTAAAGTCCCTCCACTGGCTGCCTATTAGTTTCTGGGCCCAGTATAAAGTGTTGGTTATTACCTTTAAAGCCCTAAATGGCTTGGGTCCAACCTATCTTTGGGACCGCCTCCTCCCATACAATCCTCCCCGATCACTCCGGTCCTCTGGGAGGAACTTGCTCCAGCCATTAAAATCTAAGCTATCTGCAACCTTCCAGAGGGCATTTTCAGTAGTCGCTCCCAGATTATGGAACGGCCTGCTGGATGAGATCCGTCAGATTACAATGCTAAACAGCTTTAGAAAGGCTGTTAAGACAGATCTCTCCTGGCAGGCCTTTCCAGAACAGCCTTCCGGCCTCAGGAACCTCCTTATTTTGCCCTCTCCCAATTTGATTGCCGCCACTACTCCACTACTCAGTTTGTTGTTAGATTTAGTTGTTTATGGTTTTATTTTATTTTATGTTTTAGCTGAAGATGTTTTAATCAGTGTCTGATTTAATACTTATTTAAGGAGGGGTGGGTATTGGTTTTTTTGGATTTGTACTATATGTATTTTTAATTGTTGTTAGCCGCCCCAATTTTGCACAGAGGGGTGGGGTATAAATTATTATTATTATTATTATTATTATTATAAATCCAGATCAGCACTGATTAGAGATGCCTTGAAAATTATACACAGGTGGTATTTGACTCCAGTGAAGCTAGCCAGAATGGTTAAAAATGTTTCCTCCAAATGTCGTCATGGATGTAATGAAAATGGCACATTTCTACACATGTGGCTAGACTGCCCCCCAAAAAACACATTATGGCAATTGGTACTTGAACAAATTTCATTGATTAGAAGTAAAGTTATGTCCAGAAATGCTTTTGTTATCAATATATGTGGACACAAACTCAAATTTGAAATATAAAAACTCCATAGATTTTTTCATTACAGCAGCCTGAGTAGAAATTGCCAGATGCTGGAAAACAGGGGAGGTATCTTTAGATATGTGATATAAAAAGTTATGGGACTTATGGTTACTCGAAAAACTATCTGACAGAATGGCAAGTTATGCAGGATAACCAAAATCAGAAACTTTCAATGACTTCATAAATAAAGACAGAAACAAGAGAAGACAATCTCAATCTCATCTGAGCCTTTGGTCAGACATTCTGGACTAGATTTACACAAAGACAGCACTGGACTTTAAAATGACCTGTTACATTGAACAGAACCCAAGAAGGAGACCTGCAACATCATTCAAAGTTGTGAGATGAATTGTTTTATTTTGCTTTATTGTTGTGATATGTTTTGTACTTAGTTGTTTACTTATAATAATAATAATTTAAAAACACATTAAAAAAGAAATTCAAAAATGTAGCTATTGCTATTTATTTATTTATTTATTTATTCATTCAGTCATTCAATTTATATCCTGCCTTTCTGTGTATAGGATCCAAGGCAGCCCTGGGATCAAATAATTTAGTCCATAAATTACTATGCAATATGAGTATACCTTTCTGATCTTACTCATTGTAGTTCATATGGTTGATAAAGAACAAATACAGAGTCTCAAAAGAATCATCATCTGTTGGTTTCTTCACCTGTCTAATTTAGTATGTCAGTTTTTCTAAGAGAACTGATTACCGAACTCTGTTGTAGCTGTTATCTATAGATATCACTGAATTCTCTTTTCAGTTGCTTGGAAACAACACAGAAGGCAATGGCCTGTGTTCTCACTAACCCACCCTGTCTTGATAGCAAAAGACTAAAACTACAGATAGGTTCATAAGGAAAACAGACTAGCCTTCCTGAATGTGGTGCTTTCCAGATCTATTTGGGTTCACTGGTGTATCCAAACATATGTGGAGGGCACAGCATTAAGGAAGGGTGACCAGTATGGTCATTGGTCCACTGATGGGAATTATAGTCCTATAAATCTGGATGGTACCACAGAGGAGAAAGTTGTATTAGAGTGCAGGTTTGCCTACATGAGCCAAAAAAACCTGTCTTACCTTTTTTTCACTGTGATCAACCCAGATGATGTACGGGAAGAAATTAGGGCAAATCTGGGCCTTTTTAACACCTCAAATCTAAAGAGGGGGGGGGGGGGGGGGGGGGGAAGTGGCAATTAACTCTGGATCTGAGTGAAAAACGTGTGTGTGTCTGTGTGTGTGTACTGCACTCCATAATGACATTGGTGTGGGAGGAGGAATGTTTGGTGGGCAGGACTTGTTGGGTCTGGCAAGTCTGGTGTGTGTCACTTTATTTTTAACTTCAGTGTCTGTCCAGCCATGAGAGCAACAGTGAAGGGTTTGATCAGGCCACCCCTTCCTCATCTGCCCCTCCACCTGACCAGCATTGTGTTGTCTTTGTTTTGACTTCAATGACTGGAATGCGTGAATCCCCCCATCATTCACTGGTTCGCTTGTGCAATCACATTAGATCCCTCCCCTTCCTGTATAATTTGTTCTTTCATGAGTGCATGAGTGAATTATTGGGAGGGAAGTCAAAACGAAGATGATGTAGTGCTGATTGGGTGGGGGGTGGATGGGGGGAGAAGAGTACAAATAGTAAAACAAAAGTGACATTCAGTCAGCAGATGATGTGGACTTCAGCTATTAGTTTCCCTGGCCAGTGACAAGGGTTTCTAGAAGCTGAAGTTGTTGTTGTTGTTGTTGTTGTTGTTACTGTTATTGTTATTATTATTTCTTACCCTGGAGAACATCTGGAGAACAAAAGGTTCCCAGCCCTATTTAGTGGCATGAATAAGGGGGTTCAGGGGGTTCAGGCTGCACTGGGTGACACCTCAGAAAAGGAGTGAAATCCTCCTGGTTTCGCTTCTGTCTGGCTCCCTCCTCATGAAGAAGCTGTGCAGAGGCACATTTGCCCAGCCCCCCCCCCCGAGCCCTGGGTGGTGACGTGGTGGTCAAACAAGCATGTAGGGAGGCCACTGGGTCTATTAGGTCAGCTAGGATTTCCCTTCTTACATTTAACAGCAAAGTTTCAGTCAGTTTCTGACTGCCATCTGTTCATATATCACCATTTTGTAGCTTGTTGAGGCAAATTTGGTATGTGCATGTGAGTGGGAGAGACAGTCCTGCCTTTTGGCAGAGCACTGACATGTACACTCATCCCTCCTAATTTGCAGACTTGCTATCTGCCTTTTTGTTCTTCATGGATGGCAAGTGAGGAGGGACAAAATAGCACACGCAAGTGAGGAGGGACAAAATAGCACGCGGCTATTATAACCAATGGGGCTTGAGTATTTGTGTTTTTTCCTGATTTGCGTGTATGGGGGGGGGGGTCTGAAATGGATGAAATTGGGAGGAATGAGTGTATTGTTGATTACTTCCAACTCTCATTTTTTTGTCATAATATTAAAATATGTCAAGGCAAATGTTTCAAATGTCCAAGCACTTACTCATTTCCATTATAGTAACTTTTCACTTATTGTCCACCATCAGGCAAACAGTAATAGGTAGAAAAGCCCAGTTATGGGCAAATAAAAGGAATGTGAGTGTTTGCAGGATTTCTATTCGATAATTCCCTGTATCACATAGCAACATAGCTGCTTACTTACTTACAGGGCATCCTAATAGTTTTCCAGACTCCACCATTTCCTTCACTACACTTTGAGTTAAGGGGGGAAAAAACTGTTTCAAACCTCCTCCTCCTCCTCCTCCGTATATCCCAGTACAGAGACTCAAGGTAACTTTTATAGACCACTATGAAAGAGCTGCACAAAACCCTGGTTTGATAGATTGGTTATGCTGGCAACAACTTTGTGCAGAATGAATCAATAGTCAGGGTGCAAGAGAAGAAACATGTACCCCCAATGTAAACTGTCTAGGGGGTATACACACCCTGTCAGTCTCATGGCTTCACTTGTCATATTCTCCTAAAATTAAAACATCCAAACTGTTGGGAGAGTGAGAGCAAGAGAGCTCACACATGCCTAACACGTCTGTAAAGTGAGACTTATACTCTCATCATCAGCCAAACTTTGTTGTTAAGTGACAGATTCATAAAATGCACTCATTTATATATTGCCTGTCCCCTTCCTCCCCACGTCTCTTTTTGATTTTGCTTCTGGCATTTATATTAAGTACTTATTTTAGCAACTAATTATTCTAACAGCTAAATAGTGTGGGCCAAAAATGTAAAACAGCTTACATAGAGGGAACAAAGACAAAAGGCAATTATCTGTGAGCTGATATGTCCAAAGCAAAAATGTGTGCTGATGGCAAAGAACATGGCAAAGAAAGAGCAAAATAGTGCAATTATGAAGAGTGTGCTTATTGTTTTCTGATCTGAGTGCCATTGGCTGCATTTGTACTGCAGAAATAATCCAGTTTGATATCACTTTAACTGCCATGGCTCAATGCTATGGAATTCTGGGAATCATAGCTTGTTGTGGTGCCAGAACAGAGGTCTACAATTTCCTGAATTTCATAGCATTGAGCCATGGCAGTTAAAAAAATGTCAGACTGGATTATTTCTGCAGTGCAGACACAGCCTTTGTTCTGAGGTAACCCATGCATTTGCTCTGCCTAGATATGTTGTTTGCACAAAAGTGGCTGATGGCAGCATTCACAAATTATTCTTGTACTGTGCCTTCAAGTCATTTATGACTTTTGGCTATCCTAAGGCAAACCTATCACAGAGTTTTCTTGGTAGAATTTGTTCACAGGGGGGTTGCCCTTGCCTTCATCAGAGGATAAGAGAGGGTGGGTTGCTTAAAGTCACCCAATAGGTTTCCATTGCAAGCAGGGATTCGAACCCTGGTCTCCCAGTATCCTGGACTCCAGCACTCAAATCGCTACACCACACTGGCACTTCCAGTACTACATTTTTAAAAAGAGAGGGGAGAATGTGTGCATGTGTGTGTGAGAGAGTATTTATGGTGTGTGAACAATGCTAATTTATTTAAAGGTAATTGTATGGCCAAACCTGGGAAACAACAGAGAGGTGGGGAAGAAGGCTTGAATCCATCCCACCCACCCCCTTCCTGAAGGAGCACCAGGAAACAACAGAGAGGTGGGGAAGAAGGCTTAAATCTATCCCAGCCCCCTCACTTCCTGAAGGAGCACCGGGAAACAACAGAGAGGTGGGGAAGAAGGCTTGAATTTAGCCCAGTTCCCCAGCTGAGCTGGAGAACAGAGTGCTACTGGAGCACCAGGCAGGTGAGTGGAAGAAGGAAGAAGGAGACCAGCCATCTCTGCCCTCCCCCAACCATGTCTGGCTGGCTTTGGATGCTCTGCCGTTTGACTTGACTGAATCCATGGGTGGGTGTATCTGGGAAAGTTGATAATTTCTGTCTCCAGCAGCAAAATGCCTTGGGTCAGCCTGATTCCTCCCTTTAAAATAAAAAGTTACATGAAAATTATTCACAGCTTTCAGAACTAGTGTTCTGAAACTAGATGCATATGTGTGTGTGCCTGCTTCCTTGGGGTGTGTGGGAGGAAGACTTTCTCTACTTCTACCAGATCTTTCAAGGAGAGAGAGGAAAGAACAATTTTGAAGCAACGCCACAATATTCACATCCATGCGACTAACCAGCAAGTCGGAAGGGTGGTTTTTGTTTCTTTTCTTTCTTTTCTTTCCCCCCCTTCTATTTTCCTTTTCTTCACAGTGGGAGATGACAATTTGATGATACTTCATCAGCCTTGATACCCTGCTGTGGAGTAGATTGAGACAAAAGAGATGCTTCTCACTGATACAATGAATGGAAAATCAGATTTTTGAAAGTTATGGTTAATGTGTTATAAAGAGTGCTGTGGGTCAATTCTATAACAGGCAAGAGCTTTTATTCTAGTCCAGATTCTTTCATGACTTTCAAGAATTCTGTCCCAGGCTACAGACATTTGTCACATAAAGCAAGAGCTTTGCTTGTGAGCTCAATTTTTGATTTTGCCTTGCAGCCATTGAATTTGTTTTGATACCTTTGGCACTTTTGGCAATTGGCCTACCTTGGGAATGTTCCAAGCAGTTTAGCTCTGGCCTAAGCAAACTATGGGCCTTTACAGACTGCCAGAAATAATGCAGCTTGAGACCACTTTAACTGTCCTAGCTCATTGCTAAGGAATCATGGGAACTGTAGTTTATTGTGGCTCCAGAGCTCTCTGACAGAAAAGGCTCAATGTCCCAGAAAAAAATACAGTTCCCATGATTCCCTAGCACTGAGCCAGGACAGTTAAAGTGGCCTCAAGCTGCATTATTTCTGGCAGTCTGTAAAGGCCCTATGTTATGATTTTGTATTGCTGAAACATAACTTGGGCCCAACATCTAAATTTATTCCCCTTTTTAGAACTTTCTAAACTGTACTCTGTTAATCGTTTTAGCCAGTGTCAAACCTTCCAGCGTTTTATCAATAAAAATTGGGAAATGTGTGGCCAAGCAACATCAGCATGTGGTCAAGATGACAAAAATTATTAATGAGGAAGACCACACAAAATAGGATAGGCTGCTGTAGTTTGCTTTTGCCTGAGCCTACTGGGGAAGGAAAGATTCTTCACACTGCTCTCCTCTTCCCTGCTGAGTTAAATGAGTGCAAACTAATTTTGTACTTTGGATTCAGTTTGCATTGATAGAAGCTACTGGAGGATGAAGGGTGAAGTGAGAGGAATAGGGAGAGGGAGAAACTGGGATATTTTAAAAGCAGCTGAAAAAGTGGGATGATGGAGGGTTAATTGGGACTGTCCCTGCCAAATTGAGGCAGTTGGGGGTATGCAGGGAGCATCCATCCTGCTAATGCCTACACTGCCAGGCTCTAGTAGCCAGTAACAGCCCTAACAACCTTTCAGAGGAGGAGAAGCTAAGGGGTAAACACATGATTACAGTGACTGGGAGAAGAAGAGAATAGGGCTCATGTACCTTTTTACAGTCTGGCAGAACTGAAAGATTTTTGACAGACAGAGGTTGTCTGTGTTTAACTACAAAATGTCTAAGCTGAAAAGCTAAATGGAAGCTTTACAGTATGTTGAATTTAAACATCATGTTAAAAACTGAGTTGTTCCAGATGAGGCCTTTGTCGTGCCTTCACACTGCCTCATTCACTGAACTTGACAGATGAGGTTGTCCTCAAATCATTACCCAATCTACCAGGTGTTTCCTCTGTCTGGAAGTGCCCACTAAGTGCTTCTTTCAGTAAGGATGCTGAAAGCCAGAACCACAAAAAGTCTCTGGAATGCTTCAGTGACACCATCTTAGACAGATGCAGAAGTCTACATTGGGGATGTCATGCTTGGCAGCTGGAGACTTGAAGAACCAGGACAGCATTTTAGTGAAAATTAACTATTGCTTTATTCTGGATTCTAAGGCCCACAGTGCTACCCTACAATGGTTAGAATCAACTCTGAGTTTCCTCAAGTTAAACAGCATTTTAAAAATTCTTTGTCCAGCCCCCTCCCCACACTTGTAACCAGCTTCATTTGTCCACTTCAAGGTGCACTTTGAAGTTTGCCCCTTCTCAGTTCCTATCTGCCCGCCATCTCCCAGGAAAGGAAGGCACCATCATAAGCAGTCATAAACAACCCAGTTTTCCTGTTTCAGTCATCTGCCCCCCAATGTACAATTTCCTTTGATTTCGCCCTTCTACATCATCACATTTTGTTGCCAGATTCCTATGTGAATCATAGGAGCATGACGGGGAGAGGGGAGATTTTGTAGTCCTCCAGCACTGATCTCAGTAGAAAAGTCCTATTGAAGTGGGAATAGAAGGCAAGTTTTTAGGATCCAAACACTCATAAAGGCTGGTGTGGCCTTAAGGAACTGGTTCATGCTGTCAAAATTTGTTGCTGCTGGAAATAGACAACTATTGAACTGTGTTTAGTGAAATCAATGTCTTTCTCTAGTTGTCTGAAAACAAACCTTCCATCTCTTTTGTGGTGGGGAAATGAACTACAGGGACACAATGAACTCTTGTTATCATGTAAAAAGCTTGGGATATCAGAATAATATGTTTGTGGTTTTGGGGATTTACACAAACCAAGCAATCTTTCTACCTTATCTTCCCTTAATTCTTTCCTTCCTTCTTTCAAAAAATATGTCCATTATTGCAATCCACTGGCTTTAACTACTTTGCTTTGTAGGCTCCCCAGCAATTTCTTTCTCCCATGGTGCTCCCAGTAGTGCTCTAACAGCAATATGTGTGCACTGCAGAGCTTGAAATGGGGCTGCAGAAGGAACCATACATCATTGGTAGTACCTAGTAACACTGAACATAATAATATATTGATAAAGAGCCCTGTCAAGTCCACTGTGGTTCCTGGCTGTAAAGCCACATGACACTACATTTTCATGATTGAAAATGAAATAACACAATGGCTGAGTTTGTTCTGCAATGAGGCCAGAACTGTTCTCTGAGAAATACCAACTCAATCTGTGTATTTTTTTTTAACTGCACCTCTCCACAGCATAATGAAGTTGGCCTTCAACTAGCTGAAAGTAGGGGATCAGCAAGGCTGGTGTTTTGTGATGTGTATAAGCCCAGTGCATGGAACAAAAGCCCAATTGGCTGGTGGGTGATTGGTTGCTCTCCTTGGAAACCTCACAAGTCACCCATCATCTCAGGCTCTGTTTGTCTTTTTTACCCTCCCACAGCTTAGGTTTTGGAAATTCTGGCTTAAACAAACCTGTCACTCCTTTCCATGATTTCAAAATGTGGCTTCCTAACAGGGGCTGGTCCTTAGTTAAAAATTCACTGGCAAAGCAGAATATACTTCTCATTTGTTTTTGTTTTTAATTTTCAGTGTGAATACAAGATGTGGAATATTAATGGTCTAAATTTTGGCAAGATGTTTGGCTTATGCCCATATTCACATGCCCTTATCCCAGGAGTAGACAGCCAGATGTAGCTGAAAAGCAACTCCCAGAAGCATAGCCAGTGGTAAAAAATGTTGGGAGTGCAACTGCATTCTGGAGGGCTGTATGATTCCCCACCCTGCTATATCCCATCCCTGGTACCAACATTTAATCTATAGCTTAAAATAGAAAACACCTTGTGATTTTTACAAACATGGTGATATTCAAAGATTGAAATAAGTTATAACAAATACTTGGAACAAATGGGCAGTGCTATATCATGGAGAACATGTGTTGCATGCAAAGGACCATAGTTCTCTGATGTCTTACACATAAAACCATAAAACGAGCCATGTGACTTGTGTAATCCTGCATTCTGTTCATACAGTAGCTAAGTGCCAGTTGCCTATGCTAAAAGGAACAGATAGAATAGGGTAACAGGAGAAACATGTGGCTCTCTAGAAGCCATTGGGCTCCAGTTTCCATCAGCACCAGCCAGCATGGCCAATGGTCAGGAATGATGGTGTTGGAATACTGGTGGCATGGGCTCACACCCACAGAACAGCAAGTTACCTTAGTGTTAATGTCTCATTAGAGTTTTTAAACAGCTAGTGGGTGCAACTACAAGAGTAATACAGAGCCTGTGATGGGTCAAGTCAACAATTGCCCTATCTAAATTTATATGCCACCTTTAGGACCCAAATAATCTAATGGCACCAGATTCTGTCTGGTCTTGGAAGCTAAGACTTGGCTAGTACTTTGATGGGAGATCACCAATGAATTCCAGGTGCTATAGTCTATTTCAGAGGAAGGAACTGGCAAACCACCTCTGAGTTTCCTTGTCTAAGAAAACCCTATGAAATTCATGGGGGTCACCATAAGTCAACAGGCAACTTGAAGGCATGCACAGGCGTGTGCGCACATGCACACATACATATGCCAACTTTCTTCCAATGATCTCTAGGTGTCATACATGGCTCTTCTCCTCTCCTCTTTTTTTTCTTCTCACAACAATCCATTTTGCCTAAGCAACCAGATTTGCAAATTAAGCTCATGTTTACCTTCCAATGACCCATCACAAAACAAAGCAGGCTAAGAGGTGAAGAAGATTATGTGCTATGATGAACTAGTATCTGGATGAACTGGAGGATTTTAAACAGAGGCTGGATGGCAATCTGTTGGGAGTGCTTTGATTGTGAGTTTCTACATGGCAAGGGGTTGGATTGTGGTCTCTTCCAACTCTATGATTCTATGAACTTTTACAACTTGGGACAAAACAAAGAAAAACAGTTACAGTTATATCTTGCCTTTCCCGTCAATGACATATCAAGAGACAGTACACAGCTCTCCTCCTTCTCAGTTTATCCTTTCAATAAAACTGCAAAGTAGGTCAGGATGAGAAGGAGTGACTTAGGAGTTTTTCACATGGCCAAATCCTGTGCAGAAATGGGATTTAAATCCAGGGAAATCTGGAAAAATCCTGCAAGAGCAGGATTGTTTTGAGACAATGTCCACACAGAAAGTGGACAAAAAAATGGAAAAATCCCACAAAAGTGGGATCATTTTCAGGCAACATCAGGGGCATGGAGCATTAATGCAACATTAACCCACACAGAAAGTGGACAAAATCTGCTGCTTTTTACTTTTGGGATTTTCCTGAAAGTAAAAAGTGGCCGACTTTGTCCACTTTCTGTATGGGTTAATGTTGCATTAATGCTCCATGCCCCCGAAGCGTCTGAAAATGATCCCACTTTTGTGGGATTTTCCTGGAATTTAAATCCCATTTCTGCATGGAACATGGCTACTTAGCCTCCCATGTGATAAACTCCTTAGAGTAAAACTGTACACACTGTCACTCAGTATAACAGAATGGGAGTCAATGTTCTCTGTGACAAACTGCCTAATCCAGCTTTCCATAGGATTCATGAGAGTGTGTGCATGTATGCCTGCCTTCAAGTTCACTGTCAATTTATGACAATTCTATGAATTTAAATGCTGTAACCCGCCTCGATTGCAATGCAGAGAGGCGGGCTATAAATAAAACTTATTATTATTACTTATTATAGGTTTTTCATAGCAAGGAATACCCAGAGGTGGTTTTGCCAGTTCCTTCCTCTGAAACAGAGCCTACAGCACCTGGTATCTATTGGTGGTCTTCCATCCAAGTACTAACCTAGGGCTTACCTTGCTTTCCTTCTAAGATCAGACAGGATCTGGAGCTTTTAGGTTATTTAGGCCATAGGATTCATATATGTTATTATATTTCTGTGATGGCTGAAATGGGGCTGATGTCCATGGTCTTTGAGAACTCAGCTGCAGTTCTTCAGCCAACAAAGATGTCTGTATGTGGGATGGAGAGAGAAAACCCCCACACACCAGCATTTCCTTCTTGTATTGTATAACCTGATAACACCATCATGACCAGGGGTAGGCAACCTTTCCCCTTTAAAGGCCAAGGGACTTCAGCTCCCAGAATCCCAGGAGCTATTGGCCAACATGGGACTATTGGCCAACATGGCTGAGGCTTCTGGGAGCTGAAGTCCCTCAGCCCTTAAAGGGAAAGGTTGCCTACCCCTGATCATGACTGTCATCAAGTTACTGGCAGTTCACACCACCATATCACTTCACTGAATCTAAATAAATCTGTCCAAGGCACTCTCTTGATTCTGTGTGCCACATGAAAGATTTGTTTTGTACAGAGGAGAGTGGGTTTTTTTTCATTTGATGTCTTGCTCTTCTTTGTCACCAAAACCACAGTACTGAATTGCAGGGCAAAATCACAGATACTATAGAAGATTAAAGAGGAGGCAAAGCAAAGCAAAATTGCTCTGAGCAGACAGCATCTGCTGCAAAGCTAGAGATGTTTTAGGCAAGAGTAAACAGGCAGAAGCCAAACAGAAAAATAACAAAATGGCTTTTAAGTGGAAACAGCAACAACTTGATTTATATAGTACTCCATATGTTCTGCATAAATAAACACCTGAAGGTGTTTTAGAGTGAAATAAGGTAAGGAGCCTTCTCTAATGGAAAAAAGAGAGAACAAGAAGCAGCAGCAGCTTCCAAGCTTTTAAAAGGTACTACTTCCTTTGTTTAGGTCAACTATTGGGTTATGACATAAATCAGTCACACACACACACACACAGAGAGAGAGAGAGAGAGAGAGAGAGAGAGAGAGAGAGAATATATGAGGTTGGCTAGCCAATTGACTATCAAAATAACATATAGGAAAAATACAGAAATGGGGAGTTGAGAAATAAATGAACATGGAGGGCTGATTTGGGGTGACTTCTGGTGTATGGAACGAGATGAGGGAAGACTATGGAAATGAAGACACACATCATGTAAGTGGTTGGCAATAAACAGTAGCATTGCAAGGCAAAAGCAAGAAAAAACCACATAGAACAAGTGAAAGCAACTAAAATCATATAAAATCCCTCTTCTTAAAGTATTCGCAGAAGTGTTAGAAATAGTGGAAACAGCTACTGGTTATTGTTTATGTGAACAGAAATTTCTAGATCTGACCAGCACACTATCTGAGACAAACTGTACAGCTTTTAGCAGGTTTGGATTCACTCTCTGGATGCTGCAAGATGCTGGCCTGCCGTGTAAAATACATTATTTTCCTGTTCCCCTCCCCATTGCTTTAACACCCAAAACAGAACCTGTGGTAGTAGCATAAGGCACAGCATGAGCCAGTGCTTCAACTATGAGACATTCTTGCTGCTTGGTGTGAGGCCCCATCCAAGAACTGTTTTCTACTTTTTAAAAAGAAGAATAATCATAGATGATTTACATAACCTTAAAACAGACTTTGAAATAGTTCCAGATTTTCCATACCTTGAGTCAGTCGTTAAGCAGAATGGAGACTGAAGTCAAGAAATCAGAAGACTAAGGAGATTATCGCATGTCTTTAGAAAGCATCTTACCCTCCAAAATTTGAGTCTAATTCGGGCTGCATCCTGGTTCTATTGCATGGCTTTTGCCTCCCAAAACTGCCATCCGAGTACTACCCCACTCCAACATGGATCCCTTAACTTGCTTTGGCAGCCATTTTTTAAAGTCACCTTTCCGACTTCTGGGTGACTGAAAATTCTTCTGGGTAAGTGACAATTAAGAATGATGTATGCACATACCATAGTGATATGACTTAACATTGTTTTTTTTAAAGATCTAATACATTTTGGTCTTTGGTGTTGGTTGTAGAGGGAGTGGGAAGAGGTGAGGATGGGATGGATGAACCTGTCACTTTCACTTTCATCCACCATTTTAACTTTTTGCATCCCAAGTTCTTTCCATCCTGTTTAGGGAGAGGTTTTATCCTTTGGAAAGCTAATGTAGGAGAGACAGCTAATGTGAGAGACCCAGTATGGTGTAGTGTCTTGAGTGTTGGACTAGGATACTTATGGCCAGGATTCATATCCCTACTCAGCCATGAAAACCTACTGGGTGACTTTGGGCAAGTCATATTCTCCCAGTCTTGGAAGAAGGCAATGGCAAACCTCATCTGAACAAATTCTGCCAAGAAAACCCCAAGATAGGTTCGCATTCGAGTTGCCATATGTCAGAAATGTCTTGAATGTAAGTATTCCTTGAAGCGTTCCTGGGCACATCTGTTTATAAAATTAGAAGTGAATGGCTCTGAATGAATAGGAGATTGCTGGAGATGTATCTGAAAGTGGAGAATCATTTTGACAAAAGGGCCACACCTTTCTTTCTGTGAAAAGATTACAACACACCATAATTTGACCCAGGGGAGATCAAATTGAGAGAGATACAGGGATAGTGTTGAGTCTGTGCTCTCTGAGCTAATAGCATTTTGGGATGCTCATCACTAGGCCAGAGGCAGGAGGTGAAAGTGGTGGACGTTGGCTGTCTGTTGGAGTTTTTCTGTCTCCAGCAGTGTTCAGCCTGCATTCAAGTATTAAAAAAGCATCTAGAAATGTTCTCCTGAAGTAAACAAACCAGGGTAGGTTACCCACTCCTAGAACATCTTACCAATTGGAGAAATGGCATTAACATAATGGTATAGTAGTGTTTGGAGGGGTCTGTCCTGTGGACTACAGCTCCCTCAGTTCTAGCTGTTGGGCTGAAGTATTCTGGAACTTGGAGTAAAAAAAAGTAACTTTCCCAAACATTGTATCATCAATGTCATTTTTACAGTCAGCTTTGTAATATGAGGCAATCTCTTAAATTAACATGTTAATAGGGCTCATTCAACTATACTAACCACCCTACTTTGAAGATAATGGGCCTTTGCAGACTGCTAGAAATAGTGCAAATTGAGTCCACTTTAAGGGTTAGGGTTAGGGTTAGGGAATTATGGGAACTGTATTTTATTGTGGCACCAGAGCTCTCTGACAGAGAAGGCTCAATGTCTCAGGAAAAAAAAATCCCATGAATCCCTAGCACTAACCCTAACCTTTAAAGTGGACTCAATTTACACTATTTCTGGCAGTCTGCAAAGGCCCAATGTCTGCCTTGAAACAAAACATTCACAATATTTTATACAGCAAAACCTTCTGTGCCTTTTTGTATATTGTCATTTTTCTCCTATCCTGGTTCCAATGTAAACTGAATTTCAAATATTAGCAGGATATTCAAATCTATGCCTTTTGGGTGCTCTGCTAAATAATCATAATAAAAAGATTTTATGTTTGTTTTTTAAACTGTGCTAGTCCATGAACTTCTAAATAATGCTAATTTGGATACCTCCTGCATTCCAAAAAGAAGGAGTTTTTTTTTTTAAGATATCAAGTGTCACCACCAGAAAGAGACCTCTCCTGTTAGTTGTTTTTGTTATTTTCCACCAAATTGGCTTTACCTTATGGTGACTCTATGAATGAGAGATCTCTATGAGCACTGGTCATCTACAGCCCTGCTCAGGTCCTGTAGACTTAGGGAAGCAGCTTTCTTAATTTACCTCACAATCCACCTATAATATGGTCTTCCTCTTTTCCTAATGCCTATCAATTTATGAAGCATTTGTCTTATCAGTAAGACAAGATCCATGGTGGTGCAGTGGTTAAATGCCAGTACTGCAGCCACTTACTCACAAACCGCAAGGTTGTGAGCTCAATACCAGCCAGGGGCTCAAGGTCAACTCAGACCATCCTTCCGAGTTCACTAAAATGAGTATCCATCTTGTTGGGGGCAATTAGCTTACACATTGTAAACAACTTAGGGAGTGCTTAAATGCACCGATATGCGGTATAGAAATGTACTTGCTATTGCTATATTGTGTCACAATGTGTCCAGAGTACAATAGCCTCAGTATAGTCATCTTGGCTTCTATTCTATTCTATTCTATTCTATTCTGTTCTATCCCTCTCAGGGACCAGCCCAACTTCTGAAAGCGAGAGAATCCCAGAGAGGAGTCTTTGCTGCACATCTTAAAAGATAAGTCAGACTCTGGCCTGACTCCAATTTCCCAAGCCATTTTGGGCTCTATAGGTTAACACCAGTGCCCCAGTTGGAGTTCAGAGGCAGGCAGCTTCCATGACTGGTTAGGCCACATTATCTCCTGTCTCTGAACTCACTTATGGTCATACATCCTGATGTGAGACACTGAAATTTGGTAGTGAGGTGGGCCCTTAGTGTTCACTGGGGTTTGTTTCTGGGATCCCCTGTGGATACCAAAATCTGTGGATGCTCAAGTCCCATTAAATCCAATGGCATAACGAAATGGAACCTTTATATAGGTTTGCTTTTGGGGATTTATATATATATATATTTAAAATATTTTCAAACTGTGGAGGATTGTACCTGTGGATAAAGAATCTGTAGATATGGAGAGTGGACTGTAATTTGCCCATTTAACAGGGTGTGTTGGCAGAATGAAGTTCATCTTCCATCAGATTAGTCCTTCCAGAAGGCTTGAACCCCTGCCAAAAGCTTTGGCTTAATGGCAAACTGCAGCTCATTTTCCTGCTACCGTAGTACCATAGCAACATGGATGGTGGCGGTGCAGCCTGTAGTGGGTTCAGCAGGGAAGTATCTGGTGGGTGCAAAAACAGGTGGGAGCATGCAACATTTGGGCCATGTTACCTACCTCTCTTTTAGTTAGTATAGATTTTAAAAGACTGGTAAGATATATTAAAATGAGTATGTCCCAATTAACAGTCTAGCTGACATATTCTGACCCATATGATATTTCTGAACAGTCTTCAAGAGCAGTCTTTTTATGATGCTTTGTAGTGATCTAACCTGATGTTCTCAGAGGCTGGATATTAGTGGCCAAATCTGAGATGACCAAAGTTCTCACAGCTGGAGTGTTTTAGATGTTTTTAATATCACAGCCAATTGCTCAAGAGAGAAAGCAGGTTGTTTGCCTGTTCATTCAGGTGATGAGCAGCAGTAAAAACTTTTAAAATAACCTTCCACTGAGGACACTTCCCCTTCTTACACTATGATTGTCTAGGGTTGCAGTCATGCATAATATTTACTCAGGAGTAATCCCTGTTGAATTCAGTGGGACTTACTTCCCAGTAAATATGCATCAGGATGGGCATAAGAAAATACTTTAAAGAACACATTTGCATATGAATTGAAACTGCACAAAAGAAAACACAAATATGTTCAGAATTTTTATGTCCCCTTATGGCTTGGCATTTTGTGAGGACTTAAAGGTTATATCTGTCATGTGTGGATGTGGGAAATAGTCTTTCACCCTTCCCCAAGTAATTGGGCATCATGCTGATAGGAAGAATGGATTGTGCTATGAACAGCTTTCTTATACACTCATACCGGCTTTAATGATAGACAGTTCCAGGACGAGGGCTAATGTTATGCATAAACTCGTCACACCAGAATAAATATATAACTCTTCATTTTCCCGAGGAAAATAGATATCTTGTAATTTTCTTGGTCACATGCTAACAATGGAAATCAATCAAGGGGCCATCAAATTCAATTAATCTGACAGGCTGATTTTAATGTCTATGACAATCATTCGGAAGAAGCCCATTCATTTGCAAATACAGGTGAGCTGGATCATTCAAGTGTACAAAGCCAGCATCCAATGCCATCCCTCCCTCTGCAGTCCTAGTTCAGTCTTAGCAGATCATATATTGGTATCAGTGTACAGGAGGCATCTTCAGAGTCAGGATACAAATAACTTATTGTAATTAATTCCTTTCCTCATGAATGAAGATATAGTGAACCTTCCCATCTTCAGGGATTCAGTTCTGGGAGCACCCCATGGATGAAAAACAACAACACTGAAGCTCAAGTCCCATATTATTCAGTGGTGAGTGTGCCCATGTACACACACCACCATTGGATAATATAGGGTGTGGTGATCCATGGACATTCAAATCCGCAGATGGGAAGCCCGCTGATATCAAGGGCCCACTGTATAAGCATGCTACATTTAAATTAAAACTTAATGATGCACAACATTACTCCTGTGGCATGATAGGAACTTATCTTCTGGTGTAATGGTGTCTTCTATAGTTAAAGGGTCATGGGCTTACTACATGGTAGAAGAGGAATATTGCATGGTTCCTGTCTCATTCTGTTCCTGGGGCTCTGTTTTGGTTTTTTTGAAACAACAGTGAGATGGATGGAAGGAGTCAGGGGAGTATGGCCTCAGTTACTTCACTAGAAGGTAGAAGAGGAATATTGCACGGTTCCAGTACTGGCTTATGCTACAGCTTGTGCTCTGTTGTTGGCTTTGAGGTGATTATAAGGTGGATGGTGGAGAGTGGTTTGTACTACAGGACAGAGGTTTGTAGCATTTAGATTTTTTTGTAAGTAACTAAAGGTAATTACTTTAGGTACATCTGAGGAACAGCTAAAAGAGAGTTAATTTTTAAACCCCCAGAAAACCACTGAATGATCTTGAACAAGCCATACCCTCCTAGCCTCAAAGGAAGGCAATAGCAAACCCTTCTAAAAATCTTGCCAAAACAACAACAACAACCAACAACAACCCCATGATAGGTTCACCTTAGGTTGGTATAAGTTAGAAATTACTTGAAGGCACACAACAGAAGCAGCAACAGCAACAGCAACAACAACAGTAACAGCAGCAACAACAACAACAACAACAATTAGGGATAGTACTCTATCAGCTAATTACTTAACTAAATAACCTCTACTGGCCTGACACCCCCAAACCTGATGGACATGTCATTCACCCATACTCCAGTCATTGGCAGAATGAATCTCCTTCTTTCCATGCAGCTGATGCCCAGGTTGGGGCAGGGAGTTATGATCATGGACAGTTATGGATGAGTAAATCTAGGTAGCTGTTCTGTATTCACAGTCACTACTTAGTCATGACTGTGAATCTATTGCCACAATCATAACCATCCCTCCCAGCCTACTTTACTGGGCATCAGCTGCCTGGGGAGAAGGAGGTCCAATTTGCCAGTGATCAGACCACTGGTGAATGGCATTTGTTTTGTCAGGTTGGGGGGCATCAGGCCAGGAGAGATTACTTAGTTAAATCTGATGTTGTATTTCTTCAAGTCGTTTATGACTTATAGTGACCCTAAGGCAAACCTATCATGGGGTTTTCTTGGCAACATTTGTTCAGAAGGAGATTTGTCTTTGTCTCCCTCTAAGGCTGAGAGAATATGACTTGCTTAAAGTCAATGAGTTTCCACATCTGAGGGGATGTGAACTCTGGTCTCCAGAGTTCTGATGCTCAAACCACTACCCCACACTAACTCATTTAGTTAAATATACTTAGGGCCTTTGCAGTCTGCTAGAAATAGTGCAAATTGAGTCCACTTTAACTGTCCTGGCTCAGTGCTAGGGAATCATGGGAATTGTATTTTTTTTCTCAGACATTGAGCCTTCTCTGTCAGAGAGCTCTGGCACCACAATAAACTACAGTTTCCATGATTCCCTAGCACTGAGCCAGGGCAGTTAAAGTGGACTCAAAGCAGCTTAAATGAGAAGCAGCTTATCTATTGCAGAGGTAATCTAACTTGTAGCAGGGTTCAGACAATGCTTTGCTCTGTTGTTTAGGAAAGGTGGAAGGCCATTCTCCCAGTACAGGCCTTGCCAGAAGAGGGCTGGCTGAATATATGGACCTTATCACACGGGGTCCCAAGCAGAAGGTATCCAAAGGCAATCCAAAGCTAAAACGTTTTTCCTTTCCTTGTGTCCACACATATCCAAAGGCAATCCAAAGCTAAAACGTTTTTCCTTTCCTTGTGTCCACACATATCCAAAGGCAATCCAAAGCTAAAACGTTTTTCCTTTCCTTGTGTCCACACATATCCAAAGGCAATCCAAAGCTAAAACGTTTTTCCTTTCCTTGTGTCCACACATATCCAAAGGCAATCCAAAGCTAAAACGTTTTTCCTTTCCTTGTGTCCACACATATCCAAAAGGCAATCCAAAGCTAAAACGTTTTTTTTGCCTGTGATCCGAAGTCAAAGGGGATCTTTTGACATTCGGTTTTTTGGGGAAGTAAAGGGAGCTTTCGGAATAATGAGGACTTGCTAGAGCTCCTTACTGAATGGCATCCCAACACAAGACCTCTAGCATTCTCGGCACTCTGTACATGCTTATGGACACAACACAAATCAGGAATCAGTGAAAGTCATTTTATATATGGAGAGAAACACACCACTCTGCCTGCTCAAAGCCCCATGCTGCAGAGTCCCCTTAGCGGCTCAGCTCAGTTTGAACCGCTGCCGCTGCCGCCTCGGCCTCCTCCGAGGCCGGAGCCGCCTCTCCGCTGGTGTTGAGGGCTGGCTGGAGGGCTGGTGCCGGAGGGAGGGCGAGGTGCGGGAGGGAACCGCCGCCGCCGCCGCCGCCTCCGAGGCCGGAGCCGCTTCTCCGCCAGTTTTGAGGGCTGCCTGGAGGGCTGGTAAGTGCTAGGTGCGGGAGGGAACCACTGCCGCCGCCTCTGCCTCCTCCGGAAAGGCCCCGGAAAGACTGCGTAGGCAAAAAAGTTCCTTTTGGATTTCTTCTAACTTCTCTTCGTCTTAGTCTTCTCTTCTCTTAGTCTTCGGTTAGTCTTCCCTTCCTGTCCAGCGTTTGATAAGGCCCTATGAATGGGTTCTGTGTTGCTCAACCATCCTTACCCTTCAGCTAACCTAGCAGCAGTGGTAGGCTGCTATAAGTTGCCATTCTATATTACCAGAATGTTTGAGAGCAAATTTATGTCAGGATCCTTGGGACACTGTGGGAAGTTTAAAATGGCAGCTCAAAGCCATCTGGTACAGGGAAACCTGGGGCTAGGGGAAATAATTTTATCATTGGTTTGCCTCTTAGCATTGTTTAGAAAACACTTATTGGAGCCGATCTACTATAGAGGTAATCTTAAATAAATGTTTTTGGGTGATACATGTGTGGCAATAGCACTTGTGTATACTCTTGGAGGGCACACTATTTCTTCAACAACAATACAGTACTGTGTGCACTGTTGGTTGGTTGCCTTGCAACACTACTAACATCATGGCATTTAAAAAAAATCATTTGCATCCACTTCCTTCTGTTTGCAATTAGCAAACCTGTTTTTGGCATCTTCTATTATATCTTTTCTCTCTTCCACATGCCCAGCTCAAAAACCAAGTTGCAAACAGAAAAGATTATCTTAAAAACAGAGAAGAGGAATCTTGTTCACAATTACTTGCTTATTGACTTAATGGAAGGAAAAGCTGAATTGATTACACAGAATATGTTCCATGCAAACAAACCTTCCCTGTGCATCAGAAAATAATTCAAAATACAGAGAAGACATTCAGCAACTCTATAAATGTACCAGCTTGACAAATAAGCAAAAAGGGCTTATCATTCTGCCGCCTTGAAAAGGATTAGAAACAAGGATGGGAGACAATACAAATGTTACTTATTCTGGACACAGTCCCAGAATAGTAATCTTACTCTTCTTCATGGTGAGTTATAGAGCAGTGTCAAAGATGAGAATATGATTTTAGTTATGTTTTATATTTTAATTACTTTTTCCTTGCTGCTTAGACAAATGGCTCTTTGAGAAATGCACATAGATGAAGTGTATTAGATTTGGAGCTAGGAAATAAATAGTCAGAGCAAGAATAAAGACCTCTGGGTTAAGAGTGTATCAAGAGTGAAATGTTATTTATTATGGATTGTTCTGCTAACTTCAATTCTACAGGAAAGTCTTGTTCAGCTTGCAAGACAGTTGCTTAGGATAAACTAGGGTTAATGTGCAGGCCAAAATCTTGGGTGGTGGTTCAAACAGTAAAAGTTCGGTGGCTCCACTGTGAGGAGGGCAGTGCTTCTGCTCTGGGATTTAGTTATGAGCTGTCCAAGGTGCTAAGCCCTATTTTGAGGATAGCATCCAACATGTGGGATATCTTGTGGGAAGTCTGGAGTTAAACTCATTGAATTCATTGTGTAGATTCGTTGCCCCATTGATCTTGGAGCCACCAGCCTCCACCATGGCTTGCCTTGGAGGTGGGTGGACATCTCCTGGTTGCCTTTTCAGTTGCATGCAAGCTTTCCCAGCAGTCTTGAACTGCCACAAAAATGTATTTAAAGTAAGATTGCACATAGGGTTCATTGAGTGCAAGAGTGGGCAACTGCATGGATGGGCAGGAGGCATTTTTTGTCTCTACCTTCCTCCCTTAGGGGCTGCGCTATTATACAAGAAACAATATGGCCACTTCTGGGTGCCCTTTTTTCCTATTTTAAGACATTTATTTTTCTTTTGGATTTTTTAAAAAGGATTTTGGGGATTCTGCATTGGGTGAGTGACCCAAACTTCCCTGTCTGCAGGAGGTTTGGGTCTACTCTTTCCCAATACCATCTGGGCTGGAAGACCAGTGAGGAAGGCTTGTCCAGGGAAGCAGCAAACTTGAAAACCAGCCTCAGAGCACCAAGCCACCTCTCTCCCAATACCATCTGGGCTGGAAGACCAGTGAGAAAGGTGTGTCCAGGGTGGCAAGCAAGCTTGAAAAGCAGCCTTGGAGCACCAAGCCATGTCCAGGGAGGCAGCAAGCTTGAAAAGCATAGAATCATAGAATCATAGAGTTGGAAGAGACCACAAGGGCCATCCAGTCCAACCCCTGCCATGCAGGAATTCACAATCAAAGCATCCCCGACAGATGGCCATCCAGCCTCTGCTTAAAGACCTCCAAGGAAGGAGACTCCACTACTCTCTGAGGGAGTGTGTTCCACTGTCGAACCGCCCTTACTATCAGGAAGTTCCTCCTAATGTTGAGGTGGAATCTCTTTTCCTGCAGCTTGCATCCATTGTTTCGGGTCCTAGTCTCTGGATTAGCAAAAAACAAGCTTGTTCCCTTGGAGCACCAAGCCACCTCTCTCCCAGTATCATCTGGGCTGGAAGACTAGTGAGAAAAGCATGTCCAGGGAGGCAGCAAGCTTGAAAAGCAGCCTTGGAGCACCAAGCCACCTCTCTCCCAATACCACCTGGCTGGAAGACCAGCAAGGAAGGTGTGTCCAGGGAGACAGCAAGCCCCACCTTCCCTACCTCCACCTGGGATGCTGAGGCAGTGGAGGCATGGCTCCTGGGTGGGACTGAGGGAGATGCCTGCCTTCTCCCTCTGGAACATCTTCTCAGTGAGGCAAGCCAAGCTGAGAGGCTGCTCCACCTTCTCCAACTCCATCTGGGATGCCGAGGTGGCAAAGGTGCAGCTCTTGGGTGGGCTAAATGGCAATTTTAAAAGCTACTCTCGCCACCCTTTCTGAAACACCAGCTTCCTGCTTGCTGGTAGCCTCCGTGAACTGAGCGATCAGAGGTCACTGGCGAGTCTGCCTCATAGCCCTGGCTCTCCCCCCCCCCATGTTATCTGGGCCAGCCATGTAATGTGGGAGAAGCATGGAGGTGAGTTTAAACTGCCAACTCAATGCCCTCCCAGACTATTGGAGGCTCCTGTTGTGCAGCAGAGATCTAAGGGAATTGAGAAGGTTTTATGAACAAGGGATAACTATGTGTGGCTGGGAGTGATCTGGGAATTGAAATTGAGGTTGTGCGGAGGAAAGGAAGGTATGGTGGGAACAGAGTGAAGGGTTATTATAAAAGAAGGCGGGATCAATGTTTGAAAGCTATCCCGCCTTCAGTTCACTCTGTTTCCTGGAATGGAGCGACGAGGAAATACCAATCATTCCACAGAACCTTGCCTTGCTCCTTTGCAATGTCAGGTCAGACAAAAATAAGACTCATATTATCTATGACCTCCTCTTAGATGAGGATGCCGACCTGGCTTGCTTTACAAAGACTTGGCTGGGAGAGGATAGCGCTGTAATTGGATGCAGGCCCTCCCAGTTGGGTACTCTGTTAGTGAGCAGGTAAGGGGAAATGGGCGGGGGTGATGGTGGTTCTGACTCACAAGAACAACCTCACCTTGACCAGGATACCGGTCTGGAACACAGTTCACTTAGTACCTAAGCCTGAAGACTAAGGATAGTTTGGGGATTCTGTTAGTATACCGTCTACTCCATTGTCTAAAAGACTCCCTAACTGAGCTGACACAACTTGTCTCAGAGTTGCTGTTGGAGTCACCAGACTTTTAGTCTTGGCCAACTTCAACATCCCACTCAAGACCAGTTTATTGAATCTAACAGGTGCGGCTTGGGTGTTCATGGAATCCATGACAAACATGGACCTATCCCAATTGGTCGTTTGGCCCACTCATTGTGTGGGTCATACCCTCGATGTGGTCTTTAGTATGGAACAGGAATATCCATGGGTAGAGGTTATTAAAACCACCACATTGTCATGATTATTTCCTGATCAAGGCTGAACTAAGAACCAATGTCCGCCCTGCTGGGGCTGGTGGACCCATTAGAATGGTCTGTTCTCAAAGGCTAGTGGAACCAATTGGATTCCAGAAAGCCTTAGAGGAGTTAATGGTTGGTAACACTGGTGATTCCATAGAAGCTTTGGTTAATACCCGGAACACCGATCTCACCAAGGCTATCGACACAATCACTCCCAAACATCCTTTCCAACCCGCTTCAAATTGTAAACCATGGTATACTGAAGAGCTTAGGAAAATGAAGCAGGTTGGACAATGACTGGAGTGCATCTGGCAGAAAACTCGACTTATCTGACAAGACTCATCATAGGAAATTTCTTTTTTCCTATAGAGAGGCAATACATTCAGTGCAGAAAACCTTCTGCTCGGCATGTATTGCGTCTGCAGAGTCCCATCCAGAAGAACTGTTTAGGGTGGTAAGGGAACTGACACAGATTCCACCCGTGCAGAGCCCATTACTTAACCCTACAACAGCCTGCTGTGATGAGTTTAACAACTTCTTTGCAGATAAAATCTCTCAGATAAGAGCCGACTTCGATGCCAGTATTATAACAAAATCAATTGTCGAGGTGTCCAGCAACTCTGTTGATGAAATTTTACTGGTTCAGTTTCAATCTGTGAGTACTGATGACATGGACAAGCTTCTTAGAAGAGTGAGAAAAACAACCTGCCCTCTTGATCCTTGCCCTTCATGGCTGGCCATCCATGTTTCTTAGAGACATCATCAATGCATCCCTTAGGGAAGGTCATTTTCCATCCTATTTGAAGAAAGTGGCAGTTAGGCCGCTCCTGAAAAGACCTTCCCTTGACCCGCTGGACATGAACAGCTATAGGCCATTTTTGCTACTATACTTCCTGAGCAAAGTGATTGAGAGGGTGGTTGCTCTTCAACTCCAAACTGTCTTGGAGGAAACCGATTATCTAGATCCATTTCAAACTGGCTTTAGGACAGGATATGGAGTTGAGACTGCCATGGTCGCCTTAGCTGATGACTTTTGTCTGGGCATCGACAGGGGTAGTGTGATCCTGTTGGTGTTACTGGACCTCTCAGCGGCTTTTGATACAATAGATCATGACATCCTCTTGGATCACCTGAAAAGGTTAGGAATTGGAGGCACTGCACTGCAATGGTTCCATTCCTTCCTCTCAGGCAGATTCCAGAGGGTGATGCTCGGGGACAGTCACTCTACAGGGAAAGAGCTTAGTTGTGGCATCCCACAAGGTGCCATCCTGTCCCTGATGCTATTCAATATATATATAAAGTCCAGAGACATGGGGCGGAATGTTATCAGTATGCTGACACCCAGATATATTTCTCCATGTCTCGGTCTTCAGCTTTGACTTCAGATGGCATCTCTCCTCTTAATGATTGTCTTAAAGCAGTAATGAACTGGATGAGAAAAAAACAGATTGAGACTGAATCCAGCTAAAACAGAGGTACTTACAGTAGCGGCCCCAAACCCAGGTATTGGGATGCAACCTCCAGTCCTGAATGGGTCACACTGTCCTCTAAGGACTGTGTTCGCAGTTTGGGGGTGCTCTGGGATCTGTTGCTTCAGATGATAAATCAGGTAAATGTGATGGTCAGGAGTGCCTGTTATCAGCTTTGGCTGATACGTCAGCTGCACTCTTTCTTGGAAGTTAGGGACCTTGAAACTGTGGTGCATGTGCTGGTAACCTCTCATCTTGATTTATGTAATGCACTCTACAAGGGGCTACCCTCATACTTGGTCTGGAAACTTCAACTATTACAGAATATGGCAGCCAGGCTGGTCTCAGGAACAACAAGAAGAGACCACATAACACCGATCATAAGATCAGTTCACTGTCTGCCCTTTAGTTTCCGGGCCCAGTACAAGGTGTTGGTTATCACTTTTAAAGCCCTGAATGGCTTGGGTCCAATCTATCTTTGGGACTGCCACCTCCCGTATAATCCACCCCGTGCACTCAGGTCCTCTGGGAGGAATCTGCTGCAGCCTATAAAAGCTAGACTGTCTGCAACCGCCAAGAGAACCTTTCTGGCAACTGCTCCCAAATTATGGAATGGCCTGTCGGATGAGATCCATCATATTACCTCCTTAAACAGCTTTAAAAAGGCTGTGAAGATGGATCTCTTCCAGCAGGCCTTTCCTGAATAGATATCCCAGCCACCAAAAGATAGCCCAACCTGCTTATCCCAGATTCTGCTGCAGTTATTGTTTATCTGTATTAATATTTTAAGTGTGTTTTAAACTGGCAACTGTTTAATAGTATTTTAAGGGGTGGGTGGGATTGTGGGGTACAGAATGTATATTTTAATGTTGTAAGCCACCCTGGTTGCATTGTGCAGAGGGGCAGAATACAAATAAATTATTATTATTATTATTATTATTATTATTATTATTATTTATCACTCTGGCCATTTTTGGAATGAAACACCACCTAAAAATCAGCTATTTTTTTAAAAAAATGGGGGTGGGGTAATGGGGTCATTAGGTAAGCTTCACTAGTCACACATTTGTTGTTTAGGGGCTAGCTTCAGTCCAGGCTGCACTTTCTTCAGCTGTGTTCCAAGGAGATGGCTTCAGTCATACTTTCAGAGCAGGAATGGAGAATCTCTTGTCTTTGGGCCAAAATCAGCATGTTAGGTCAACCACTCCAAGTGAAGCTGGGAGTTTTAATAGTCCATTTAAACATCCTTTGAATTTTCTTCTGCCTTCCATTGTCCATGTTAAAATTGTCCCCATGAACATTAGCCTCCAATAATCCTTCATTCCTAGAGAAGGGGTTTCAAAATTGCATGGGGAACTGACAACAACCTAGCTTTTACCCTCCATGTAGAATCACATAGACTCATAGCATCATAGTATCATGACTTGGAATGGACTGCAAGTGGCCATCCAACCTCTGTTTAAAGACCTCCAAAGAAGGAGAGTCCACCAACCTTTGAGGCAGTCTGTTCCACTGTCAAAACAGTTCTTATAGTAAAGAGCTTCTTCCTAATGTTTAGGTGGAATCTCTCTTTTTAAAATCCATTGGTTCATGTTCTCATTTCCAGATCAGCAGAAAACAAGCTCACTTCATCTTCTACATCATATCCCTTCAGGTATTTAAAGATGGCTATCATGTCACCTCTCAGTTTTCTCTTCTCCAAGCTAAACATATTGAGCTCCCTAAGGTGTTCCTCATAAAGTTTGGTTTCCAGCTTTTTATCATCTTGGTCACCTTCCTTTGGATACATTCCAGCTTGGTATGTGGCAAAAAAACATGTGGAGTGCCAATGGGCATAATTTAGCTAGGAATACATCTGTCATTTTCAGACTTTCTCACTCTCACTTTTCTAGTTCTCTTTCAGTTTTGTCTAAACAGTGATAAGGTTCTTATTCATCCTGTGATTTTTTGTTTGTTTGAAAGATTCACATGAAATAGCCTTTTTAATGCATTTCTCCCAGTATGAGTTTGCCTATGTTTTTGCATTCAAAATTATTCTTGTAATACATTTTTGAATGTACATTTTCCATAATGAATGTCTTTTGTGTGTACTTTACCCTACTATACCCATTTCAATGCATTGTTAAAAAACTGAGGAATTCAATTGCAGAATTTTTAAAAATATGAATTTTGAAGGATTTACAATATGTTGTTTTTTTATAAGTAGTTCAAAATGGAGAAATTAGCACTGGGGGTTAGTTGCTCCCAGGTCAGTGGGTCAATGAATTACTGCAGGTTGTAATCTGAACTTCAATAGAGCAATTCAAGTGTTCTGTCCGCTACCCCCAAACAGGCTCAGCACCTTGGATATCTCCTTAAAAGTTCAGACTAGAACACAAAATGGATTTACTGCCTCATTGACATGGAAGCCACTAGTAGACATGGGAAGATAGATCAGTATGCAGAGAAATATGAAATGAGCAAGTCACTGGGACCAGCAAATGTATGCTAGTTTCCTCTCATTGGACACTAATTAAATGGAAGCTGGAATGCCAGAAGAAATGTATGTCCCCTGTGAGCCTTTGCTGGACTGATTTCACTGGCCTCCCCCTACTGTTATGAGTAGCCCAAAGGAACACAACGGGTGGCATGAGATGGTTGGTATAAGACAGTGTGGGGTTGTTGCAGCTCAGGCTGTAGGAGACTGTTGTGAGAGAATTAGTAGTTGTCTTTGGAAACTGTTCCCTTAATTAGAGAAACATTTATGATAGGCCAATTAATGGGTTTTTAAGTCAATTAACTACCTCATTTTTAACTGATTAATTATCTAATTAGCTGATTACAATAAATGCTATGGTATCTCAACAGAGATGATATTTTGAGGACATTTCAAAGAAAATTAGTTTTTCCATGATTGATTAATACAGTGGCAAATCACTTATCATCTGGAAAACGTTCAACACACTGCTTGAATCAAGAAAAGCATGTATGTTTGCAACCCTTTCTAAGGCACTTCTCCTTGGATAGCTCCTTCAGAGTTTGGAGGGGGTCCATTGCTGCATTGACAACAGGGCTAAGGTTGCTCACATCTAAGAAGTGGGTTTGTGTCCCATACACTAAGTAGAAGCTAGGGATGTAAATCCTTGACTATTTCATCTTCACATGTGAGTCAGATAATTACGGTAGTTTTCTTCCTGCCACAGAGGAAAGGAAAGATTCCTCCACAGTATTCTCTCTGTATTTGAACATCCTGAAATGTTTCAGGGGAATTATTCTGCATAGAATAATGCTGCATAGAATAATACGTGTTTTGCAGGAAACAGTGTTTCTCAACAGGAAACAGTCTGTTAAAGGGAAGCTTACTGGAGGATACTTTTGTTTGTGTGTGTGCACAGAAAAATTATGCCACAACACTTTGGGATTTTTGAATATGGGTGGTGATGGGGGAGGATTGTGCCATATTCTCACTAGTTTCTTAATTTTCCCAGTGGTATTTCTTGATTTTTAGAAACCCTGCATTTCAACCTGAGAAAAAATAACAAATATTCTTTCCATCCCTAGTAGAAGCTTTTCCCCTCTGATGAGCTATTGAGTCCTTTGTGACTTTTTTCAGTAGTAGAGAAAAAAATAGTTATCACCTGACCTCAAAATGATCACTTCCAAAGGCAGACAGAGAAGAGTTTTCACCAGGACACATTCTGATTTCCATCTGATTTACCAAAATGGCATTCTGCTTAACTATTAAAGTGGCAAAATCCTCATCTTACTTTGCAGCTGGTTTCTCCACTGGCATGGAAGCTACCATTTGCCACTGTCCCTCCTGTGTGTGTGATTTTCACTTCACTTTTCAAGCTGGTAGGAAACAGCTGAAGATCCTTTGGAGTAAGACTGAAGATACCTGTTGCTTTTCCATAATTTGCGCCCATGAGAAAAGAACCTGCCTACCTCCCAAGGGTTGTAAGAGAGAGGCTGGATGGTAACCATATCAAAAGCTGGCTGAATGGTAAACCAGCAAAAAATGTGAGGGTGTGGGGGTGAAACTGCATAAGGGGTATCACATGTTTCTCTTCATTGGAGCATTTCAGAAGCCTGAGGAACTTTTAGCTAGTATATCAATATTTAACACAGGACCAGATTGGATTCTGGACCAGACTGATTCTGGACCAGACTGGACCTGGACCATCACTGAGAGTTGGGATGGTGAAAGGAAAGACTGTATGGTTGCAGGTCCTTGTAGGGAGTTCTTTTTTCGTCAGTAGAAAGATAACAATTAAAACAAATAGTAAATACAAATACATGCTAAAATCCAAAAGGCCAGTCTCCAACCATCATTCGGTAGAACTGGTTTACAAAACATTCCACTCAATAAAGACCACACAAAGTGAAGAAGATTTGACAGCAACACAGAGAAAGAAGCAGAAAAAATATTTTCAGGCCAAGGGCCTAATAATAACATCTGCTTTCCTCCAGTTCTCAGCATAAGAAAACGCATCTATAATTCTGGGAACCAGATGGGGAATTAGTCTATCCAATCAAGAAAGTTCCCCTACATTTTAGCCTCACAAACTTGGCCAGTCATAGGATCACAGGATCCCACACTGTAATCTTGGAAGTTAAGCAGACCAGCCGTGGTTAGTACTTGGACGAGAAACTGCTAATGAATACCAGATGCTGCAGGCTATATTTCAGAGGAAGGAACTGGCAAAACCACCTCTGAGGATTCCTTGGCTAAGAAAAACCTATGAAACTCATGGAGTCACCATAAGTCAACAGGCAACTTGAAGGTACACACAAACACCCAGTCTTTCTTGACTCAGGGACTTCTATGGCTTCTGCTTGTTTTTTCTTTCTTGTTGGGGTGTCCTTTTGAGTCTGCTGATGCTCTGTTTGTGCTTTTTTTTTAAAAAAAGAAAGCAAATAGTACACACACACACAAACACATTTTTACTGCTCTTAAGTGGGGTATACAAGGGAGGAGCAAAGCCAAAAGGAAGGATGGAACTGTGTTGATATATGTATGGGGGGAGCTGTGTGGTGTAGTTGTTTGAGCATTGGACGGTGACTCTGGAGACCAGGTTTCAAATTACTGCTTGGCCATGGCTACCCACTGGGTGAACTTGGGCAAGTCACACTCTCTCACCCTCAGAGCATAGCAAAGGCAAATCCACTCTGAACAAATGTTAAGAAAACCCCATAATAGATTCGCCTTAGAATTGCCGTTGGTAAAAAATGACTTGAAGGCAGTCAATAATGGCAATATGTACAGGGCTCTTACTTCCTTTGCAAGTTATGCACAACCTCAAGAATTTCTTTCTGAGAAAACAAACAAACAAACAAACAAATATTTAGTGATTAAAATGTAGCCCATTAAACCCCCCACAAAGTGGTCACCATCTCTAGTAAAACCTCAGTGCACACATCTAATGCTGAGCCATATATATGCAGTAACAGATTGTGTGTCCTTAAATGGCAGCATGCACAAATGTGTTCTGTCTTTCCTTGTGGCTGTGCAGCTGGAAAAGCTCAAGTCATTTCTGAGAAGGAAGCCCTTGAAGGCAGAGGCATGACTTCTTTTGAAATGCAGAATCTCAATGCAAAGCTTCCAGCTGTCCTGCGTGGCTGTCATGCAGAGTTACAGAGAGCCACTGACAATAATATCCATCACACACATGCCAGGTATCTCCTAGATAGTCTGGCAGCAGCCCTTGGGCTCTCCTCCTTGGCTCACTTCCAGGAGAGTGGAATCTGTGGGACTGATGCAGCAGCTTTGAAGAGAAATAAATTCATTCAGACCAGAAGCTTGGAAAGTCAGAAAGCTCTGGAAAGCAAGTAACATAAAGTTGTGGGGAAAATGGAGCTTGCCACATCTTCCCAGGTCCAAATGACCATCCTATCAGGTAGGGTCATCAGTTGAATTGCCCCCTGAAAAAGTGGTGTTTCCCTATAAAAGGTACAAAACTCACTAGAAGTTATTTTTATCTTTTCATTCACATGGGTTTCTGTCAATTGATTGGTCACTGCAGAAGGAACTTTGAATAGGTGGCTCCTGAACTTTCTCTACTGATGTGATTTTGAATTGATTTTTTTCCTAATATTATAATTTGCTTAATTATGATTTCATATTATGACTGGTATCCTGACAGTGACATATGTCTGCATGTGCCCTGCTTTGGCCATAGTGGGTGGATGAATTCAGCATCTTCATCCACAGCAACCTTGTGTGCTGTATTTTTAAAGTATTTTTCAGGCAGGTCAATCCCATCCCCAGCCAATGGAAGCATGAAGAGGAGGCAATATCAAGTGGTGCTTCTGCAGCTAGAGAATTGGGCATCTTCCTGGATGTCTTGGCATCCTTTTTGCTCCGCCAGCATGGTGTAGCATGTTGGTCTGTATTTTGTGCATGCCTCTATCTGAACTTTTTGAAGTTAATCTTGTTGTGATTCCCTATGAGTCCCAGTTTTGGGAGAAAAGCAGGATATAAAATTAAACAAACAAATGAATAAATAAACAAATTGATGACTTGTGGGAAGCAGGACTCCAGTTCTCCCCCCCCCCCCTCGGGAGGAGGGTGGTGGAAGGAACCAATAGGTAAAGAGAGGGTGATTGGAACCATGGCTGCAACCATAGCTTTATAACTTTATAAGAAAAATAGAGCATTGTCATCAGGTTATATCCTGATACCCCCTGTAGTTGCACTCGCCTATGTCAGGAAGAAAAAGACTGATATCCCCAGTTAACATAGAGACAGTCCACAAGAAGGGAAGAATCAAGAGAAATATATACAATAATCTTTTAAGAAATTAAACCAGCAACAAATTTCTGTAGCACCCCAGATGTTCTGCATGCATAATATCTAAAGCATTTGATAGTGAGATGAGGTTAATGGGTGTTCTCAATTGTTTCTCACCCCATTGCCCTTAATCTTAGAAAATCAGCAGAACATTTTAGCAGGCATTGGTGCATGCATGCAAGACTGCACACAAACACACACACACACACACACACACACACACACACGAGACAACAGTTGGACAATTACATTCCAGGGTGATTTTAAAAAGTGACTGCATTGAAAAACCTGGTCACTGAAAGGATAAGGAAAAGAGCCCTCATGCTGTGTGGCCTGGAAGCTCTTCTGATGTTTGGAGCTTTAGATGACCTGCAGTGGCACCACTACAGTTGTTTTCACTCCAGGGTGGTAACTTATGCCATCACCCGAGGCTGCCAGGCACACATCACAACTGCTCCCTCCACCAGCCAGGGTACCTCTACCATAGTTAGGTGGGATGCTGCTGCTACCTAGCAGCCTCTTCTGAGTCAGGTGGGGCTGGTGGTAAGATGGGAAAGGGAGGAGAAGGAAAGGAGTCCATGGCCACCGCTGCTGCCATCACCTCCCTTTTCCATCCATCCAGCAGCCCTTCCAGATCTAGAAGGGGCTGGTGAGCAGCAGCAGCACCTTTCCAAGATCCCTGGTACACCACTGCCTGCCTTGTCCTCCCCTCCCTTCCACTGCCCTGTCCTTTGCCCTGTCCTGCTCTGCCCTTCTTTCTGGGGCAGGGAGTGCAGCATAGGGCAAGGAAGCGAGTAGGAATGGAGTGCAAGGGGTCCAGTGCAGCCACTGGTGGGGGTGCTGGCCAGCCAGGAAAGGTAGGAGATGGTAAGAAGGGGTGGCCACAGATTCTGTTCCTTGTTCATGGCCATTGCTGATTCCTCCACCACTGGCAACTCCCTTTCTCAGCCCAGCCAGCAGACCTACCAGTCCTGGAAGGGGCTGCTGGGTGGCAGCAGCAATGAATCCCTACACAGTAGACATCAGAGGTGCACTTGAGGGTGGTGGGAGGTGCTTGGTATTTTGGGGGGGGGGGATGGATGGTGAGCAACCACCCCACTGGGTGTCCACCCCATTCATGGGGGGCAGTCTACAACCCTAGTGATGCCCTAGTAATGACCAGCCATAAAGAAACATAGAGCTCCTGTAGTTTTCATAGTTCTGTAGAAGAGGGTGTTTTAGCAGATTCAGTTTGCTTCTGTAGGAGATGAGAGAATCTGTGACCCCTGAAATTCTGTCTTCTTGATAATCAGTGAAGGAAGAGGAGGTCACCTCATCCTTCGCCTCTGGTTAGCTTCCTGGTGCTCCAAAAATAAAGGATCCAGCTGGATTAGACCAACAGTCTTCCCATCTATTTCAGCTAGAGCTACTGCAATCCAGTCTGAAAATTCCGGTATGAACCAACCTGATCTATATCTGTACCATAATGAATGGGTTGGACTGTGGTTATGCATCAGATTTCACCCTTCTTCTATTGTTGCATCACAATTCTTGCCTCATAAAGCACTCGAGTATGTGCTTTTAAAATACACCTTTTGAGATAAAATATTTTTACAAGAAAATATGTTTGACACCATAGATTAGGTCTGGAATGTTATGTGGGATTTATATGTGCTTAAGTACTGTTAGTAACTGTGTTACATAGTGAATCCTGGCTTGATTATTACCTGCCAGCCATTTGCATTTACCAGGAAGCAGCTGCTGTGATAGATGGAGGTCTGTTCTCATTACTTGGGAAGCAGATGATTGACATTCCAACCCCTTCCTGTGAGTGATCGCCAATGTGACATCCAGAAGCAAGAGACCTGTAGCAATTCCCCCTCACACCAGAGAGGGGTGACATGAAAAGGGTGGGGTAGGAATGTCAGTCAGTTTCTTCTCAATCAACAGAGGAATAGGTGCCCATCACAGTGCCTGCTTCCCAGTAAATGTAAACCAGAGGCACTTTCACAGTCTATGTATCCCCTAAACTAGAGACTATGTAGTGATCATGAATACATGACAGTCATGAATGTGCAATTCTAGGTTATACATTCATAACTACCATAGAGGATTCTGGCTGAGATCTTGATGTAATGCGACAATGGTGTATATCTGTGAGATTGTGGAATGAGTTGTGGTTCCCAGATGGGTGTGAGGAGAGTGAAGCTAGCCCATATGTCTTTCCAGGAGCACCATGGATTGCTGCGCAACTCAGGGGAATGCTTGTGGAAGGAACCCTTGGAGATCTGCTAACACAATCTGGTGAAAAGTTGACCTGCATGCAAAACTGGCTGATAACCCAAGTGTAAAGCCCCAACAGAAATCAGAAAATGTATTTAAATGTGTTTTTGTATTTTTAAAAATGGCACATTAATACAGAAACAAAGCAAAAGACTGTATGCTAGCAGACTGGCCACCACAGATAGAATGAATTCTCTCCTTTTTTTTTTTTTTTTTTTTGTGTGTGTGCAATATCTGCCTTCTCCTCCTGAACCTGTTCTGGAGGATCAGGATGGTTCAAAGCAAATACCAAAGGGTATGGTGGGATGCAAGAGGGGAAGAGGTAGCCCTGTTGTGTGAATGGAAATTCACTCATACGATGCTGGATGTCACCCTATGAGTTAGTAAAAGAACATGAACCAGAGATGCCTTTGAAATGTTCCCTCTTTTGTTTTTAGTGTCTCATGCACCCTACAGAAAGCTGCAACCTAGGTCTTATGTCCAGGTGCTGTTGGCAACCTATTGAAAGTTAGCTCATGGAAGTCCTGCTTTTGTTCAGAAGCTTCCTGGTTTGGAGTACATGTGCAGTCATTCTTATAGTCAGTACATATGATCTGAGCATAGTAGCCTGCAGTGCCACCAGCGGCGGCGGAGAAGTGGAGGCTGTAACCGGCCAGGGTTGCCCTCCCTTACTGCCTCCAGAGAACACCTGTGGAGGCTTGGAGGGAGGAGCCGGCACAGGAAGAAACCTCAAAAGCTGGGACCCTGTTTGTCTGGAGGCTTGCTTACCTGTTAGCTGGCCCGCTCGGAGACACCTGCAGGAGGCAGGGGGGCGGTGCCCGCATTGGCAGAGACCTTAAAACCCCCTCACTTGCCAGAGTACACCAGCGGCAGCGGAGGATTGGCATCCTCGCTGACGGGGACTGGGACCCTGCTTGCCGGCTTGCCTGGAAGCTTGTTTGGGAGGAAGAAAAGGACAGGAAGCAGGCGGTGTTTATTACACCCAAGATTATATTTTTAATTGTGTAACATCATTGGTTCAGACCAGGACATACCTCTGCATCCCTTTTTTGTGTTTCCCCTGCTGTTACAACCTTAGGGAACTAGAGGTTTGATTACATCACTCCATATCTTGAGGAGGTTGTAGGGCTGCGATTGGTTGCCTACTGTTGAGGATTCTGTTGTCGCAGATGAGGATGAGGCCTTGGGTTCTCCTTCATCTCGATTGTTGTACCCTTGTCAGTGGCTTTAACATCTATGATCTTACCTGAGGCCGGGAATGTGATGGGGGCGAATATCGGAGTTGCGTTGGGGAATGGGAGGTATGGCTGGACCAGAAGGAACAAATGTTACAAAAGAAGACGGGATTGCTGTTTAGTAGCTATCCCGCCTTCAGTTCGTTCTGTTTCTCAGAATGGCTTGGAGAGCAGACCAACCATTCCACAGAACCTCACTCTGCTCCTTTGCAATGCCAAGTCGGTAAAAAGCAAGATGCATATCATCCAGGATCTTCTCCTGGATGAGGATGCTGACCTGGCTTGCTTCACAGAGACCTGGCTGGGAGAGGACAGCGCTGCCATATGGGCGCAGGCCCTTCCAGCCGGGTACTCTGTTAGTGAGCAGGTGAGGGGAAGTGGGCGGGGGGGGCAGAGTGGCTCTAGTTCATAAGAACCATCTGACCTTGACCAGGATACCTGTCCAGAATACGATCCACTTTGAGTGTATGTACCTTAGCCTGAAGACTAGGGATAGTTTGGGGATTCTGCTAGTCTACCGGCCACCCCATTGTCTAGCAGACTCCCTGACCGAGCTGACACAGCTGGTCTCAGAGCTGCTGCTGGAGTCCCCCAGACTTTTGGTTTTGGGGGACTTCAACATTCCGCTTGAGACCAGTTTAACAGGTGCGGCTCGGGAGTTCATGGAGACCATGACAAACATGGGCCTATCCCAATTGGTCAACGGGCCCACACACTGTGCAGGTCATACACTCATGCGGTCTTTAGTACGGAACAGGAATATCCATGGGTGGAGGTGGGAAGTACCTCCGCATTGTCATGGATGGATCATTTCCTGGTCAAGATGGAACTTAGAGCCAATATCTGCCCCGCCGGGGGTGGTGGACCTATTAGAATGGTCCGCCCTCGAAGGCTAATGGAGCCAATCGGATTCCAAAAAGCCTTAGAGGGTTTAATGGTTGGGAATGCCGGTGACCCTGTTGAGGCTCTGGTTAAGACATGGAATACTGATCTTACCAGGGCTATCGACACGATCGCTCCCAAGCGTCTTTGCCAACCTGCTTCAAACCGAAGGCCTTGGTTCACACCTGAGCTTAGGAGAATGAAGTGGGTTGGACAACGACTAGAGCGCAGGTGGTGAGGGAGATGACGCAGGTGCTACCTGCACCGAACCCCTTACTTAACCCTGTGACAGCCTGCTGTGACGCATTTAACAACTACTTTGCAGATAAAATCTCTCAGATAAGAGCCGACTTAGATGCTGCTATTGATAGAGTCAATAGGCGAGGTGTCCAGCGACTCCGCCGATGTAGTTACACTGGATCAGCTCCAATCTGTGAGTACCGAGGACGTGGACAAGCTGCTTGGTAAGGTGAGGGAAACAACTTGCCCTCTCGACCCTTGCCCATCATGGCTGGCCGTCCGGGGGGGGGGTGGTGGTGCATTGATGAAATTCCTTACTGATATCATCAATGCATCCTTTAGGGAAGGACATGTTCCATCCTGTCTGTAGGAAGCGGCTGTTAGGCCGCTTCTGAAAAAAACTTCCCTAGACCCCCTGGATATGAGAAACTATAGGCCTGTGTCACTGCTGCCATTCTTGAGCAAGGTGATTGAGAGGGCGGTTGCTCTTCAGCTCCAAGCTGTCTTGGAGGAAACCGATTATCTAGACCCATTTCAAACCAGCTTCAGGACAGGCTTTGGGGTTGAGACTGCCATGGTTGCCTTGACCGACAATCTGCATCTGAGCATCGACAGGGGTAGTGTGACCCTGTTGGTGCTCTTAGACCTCTCAGCGGCTTTTGACACGATAGACCACGGCATCCTCTTGGGCCGCCTGAGGGTATTAGGTATTGGTGGCACTGCTTTGCAGTGGTTCCGGTCCTTCCTCTCAGGTAGGTCCCAGAGGGTGCTGCTCGGGGACTGTAGTTCCAGGAAGAGGGAGCTCACTTGTGGGGTCCCTCAGGGAGCTATTTTGTCCCTGATATTATTTAACATCTATATGAAGCCGCTGGGTGAGATAATACAGAGTTATGGTGCTGGGTGTTATCAGTACGCCGATGACACCCAAATCTATTTCTCCATGTCTCCTTCGTCGGCCTCGAATTCCAATGGCATCTCCTCTCTCAATGAATGTCTTTGAGCGGTAATGGGCTGGATGAGGAAAAACAGATTGAAACTGAATCCAGACAAGACAGAGGTGCTCACGGTAGCGGCCCTGAAACCAAGAATTGGGTTGCAACCTCCAGTCCTGGATGGGGTCACACTCTCCTCCAGTGACTGTGTTTGCGGTCTTGGGGTGCTCCTTGACTCGTCGCTCCTGATGACGAATCAGGTTAATGCGACGGTCAGGAGCGCCTGTTATCAGCTTCGGCTGATACGCCAGCTGCACCCTTTTCTGGAATTAAGGGATCTTGAGACTGTTGTGCATGCGCTGGTAACCTCCCGCCTCGACTTCTGTAATGCGCTCTACATGGGGCTACCCTTGTGCCTGGTTTGGAAACTACAGTTAGTTCAAAACATGGCAACCAGACTGTTTCAGGTACATCTAGGAGGGACCACATCACCCCGGTTTTGAGGTCCCTCCACTGGCTGCCTATTGGTTTCTGGGCCCAGTACAAGGTGTTGGTTATTACCTTTAAAGCCCTAAATGGCTTGGGTCCAAGTTATATCAGAGACCACCTCCTCCCGTATAATCCTCCCCGCTCACTCCGGTCCTCTGGGAGGAATTTCTTAGCGCTCCAAAGATCGAGGCTATCTGCTACCTCCCAGAGGGTCTTTTCTGTCATTGCCCCCAGGCTCTGGAATGACCTGCCGGATGAGATCCGTCAATTAACATCTTTGGACAGGTTTAAGAAGGCTGTCAAGACGGATCTCTTCCGGCAGGCCTTTCCAGACTAGATTGTCCCAGCCCTGGGCTGGCCCCTCTTCCCTCAGTGACATTATTTTGAACCAAGGTTCCCCTGGAGGTGTAATAAGGGGGTATTGCGGTATGTTTTAATCATTTAATTATGATGATTTTATTTTGTTTTATTTGTTTAATTGTTAATTGGATTTTAATCATGTTATTTGTTTAATAATGTTTTAAGGGGGGAATTGTTATTTATTGTAATTGTGTTTTATGCTGTAAACCGCCCTGATTGGGCAACCATTTGGCGGTATATAAATAAATTTTATTATTATTATTATTATTATTATTATTAAGTCTTAACAGTTTAGATATAATTTTGGAAAGAGAAAGAGCTGGTCCTTATCATGTTGGCTAAGCATAGGTATGTTTTAATATCCTATCCAACCCCTGAAACCCACCTTAAAACCCAGATTTCCAGAATGATGGCCTATATTGCTGCCAAGCAGGGCATTGCAGGATGACTTCACAAGTCCCCCTCCTGCTAGTGAGTTATGCTGCAGTGAAGACCTGCAACAGGTCATAACAGCAGTCCCTTTTTTTTTTTTTTTTTTGCTCCACCCAGTATTGCTTACTAGCAGAGTGGGCTGATCACATCATCCTGCAACACTCCTCTCAGTAGGAGCACACACCTCTGTCACTCTGGATGGCAGACTGGCTTTTGAGATGGGTTTCAGGATCATTTGTGGTTGTGGCAATACTACTACTACTACTAATAATAAAATTTATTTCTATCCTGCCCCTCTACTGAAGCAATCAGGGTGGCTTACAACAATAAAAATTCACAATAACCCATCCCAAGCCCAAACCCACCCTCCCCTTAAAACAGTATTAAACATCTTAACATTAAAACAATTAACACTATAAAACAATTATAATAGTTACACAAATAATTATTAAAAAGGCAGTCTAACAGGCAGCCTGCAAGCACTAAATAGCGTGGCTATAAGTGGCAACAGGTGGGGGAGAATTTACTTACTCCTTGGCCGGGAATTTAGTTGGGAAAGGCTTGCCAGAAGAGATCCGTCTTGACAGCCTTTTTAAAGCTGTCTAGGTTGGTAATTTGATGGATCTTGTCTGGCAGGCCATTCCATAATCTGGGAGCGGTTCCCAAAAAAGCCCTCTGGGAGGTTGTCGACAGTCTAGTCTTAACAGGTTGAGGTCCAGAGGACCTTAGTGTGCAGGTAGGATTATACGGAAGGAGACGGCCCCAGAGATATTATGGACCCAAGCCATGTAGGGCTTTAAAGGTGATAACCAACACCTTGTACTGGGCCCGGAAACTAATCAGCTGCCAGTGAAGTCTCTTCAAGACCGGTGTAATATGGTCTCTCCTAGATGTACCGGAGACCAACCTGGCTGCCACATTCTGGACTAATTGAAGTTTCCGGACCAAGCACGAGGGTAGCCCCATGTAGAGCGCATTACAGAAATCTAGATGGGAGGTTACCAGAGCATGGTAACTGCCATGATTGCTAATGGGATTACAGACATTGTCCTAAGTCTAACACATGACATCGGAATTGACTAAAAGGGATGCCAGCCCTTGCACCTGAGGCAGATGAGATTCCAGATCTACAGAATGCAATTGCAGCCAAAATCTCCCTTCCCATATCAGTCCAGTCGAGTAGTGTGCTTTTCTTGTGTCTTTAGCCAACTTTGCTGAATACAGAGTTTGGCATGGTTGGAAGCACTGTATATTACCAGTAAAATGGTTCATCCTTTTCTCTGGAGAAAATTGCCTCAAAGGTTATGACAAATAGCCCATGCATTCTCCTCCTCTCATGGGTCACAGGTAAGCAGTTGAAAATCACTAAGAGTCTGCTGTCTTCAGCTCAGTGGCTGTTTCACTGAGTGAAGCATATGGACAAAGAGAAAGGAAATTAGGTTTAGCCTCTCACCTTAGGGTGTTCTGCATTCTGCGATCTTTATCAGAAAAGAATGATTTCATGCCCTTAAGCCATTTATTTGCTATTCAAAAAGAAATATGTGGATTGGGCAGAGCAAAGGAACCCCCCTCCTTTTCCTCTGTTGCCTTCTGGTTTTGGTCACTGTCATCTATTTCCCTACGGCTGATTGCTTGGATTAATTTCTGGAATGAATACTCCCTCTTGCATTACTAACATATGTGACAAATAACTAATCTGGCTCATCAAAATGCATTAGGATGCAGTGTTCCAGCTAGTGGAGGACATTTGAAATGTTGCAACTTGATATATGTAGGGCAATGCTTAAAAAAACTATGCATGTCTGTCTAAACATGCAGATAAAATAAATGGAGGAAATAACCCTCTAATATATGACGATCTCAGCTTGTTTCCTTTCCATGATGAGAGATGTAACAACCCTTTGTTTACAATTCCAAGGGAGGATGGAAAAAAATCTTGGTTAATATTTAATCCCATCCTCAAAATGCATATACAGAAAAACCTGAATCATAACAGTAATTACCCTTTTGGGTAGCGCTTTTCTAATTAATAATAGGGGAAAACTGTATATAAAAATGAATGCTAAATATATCTGTCTTCTGATAAATATTTTGTAGCACAGGACAATAGAAATACTTGGCATTTGATCATTATTTTCCCCCCTCTGGGGAAGAAGTCAGTCATATATGACTAGAGTTGTCAGAGGAGGATTATACTAGGACCTGATATTTTTGGCTCCAAAATGTGAGACTTACATTTTCTCTGTAAGCAGTCAATAAATGCAGGTGATGGTGTACACATGAAGGTAAAGAAACGTTTCAGCCCTGCTTCTGTACTGACCTGTTCAGGTTATGCACAGGTCCAAAATGGGCAAAATATGGGCCCAATCTGCACTCCAGGATGATTGTCCAGAGTAAAAACAGACCTCTTTTGCTCTGGTTTCTCTAGAGAATCCCCTGAGTGTGCAGACTGTGTGCCAGTATGAGGATATGGGGGAGGGGGGAGTGTCAGTGGGCAGGTGGGCCACTGTCCTCTTCCCACCCAGAACTTCCAACTCCCCACCACAGCACTTTTAATTTCAAGTTTGTGTGGATCCTTTTGCAGACTTGCAAGCGGATCACACAAGCAGAACAATACCATCAGTACAGCACACCAATGCTCAATAGGATGGCGATTGCCCCTGTGAGTCATGGGAAAAGAGAGAGAGGGTCTCCTGGAAGATGTGTAAACAGTGCTGCTAGTATTGACTTGTTGTGGGTGCCAGTTGTGTGGATAGTTCATCTCCCCTGCAGATCTGGAAGCCCTAATGATAAGCTGGGTTTTCCCGTCAGGGTGATGTTATAAGGGGTAGTTATATAGGGGAGGCCATTCAAATATAAAATACCAAGTATAGCAACTGAGGAAAATACATATGCACACACTTCTCAAGGCATTGCATGTATAGATGCAAATGCCACCATAATTGCTATAGTTCTAACAGTAATACAATACACTTCACCAGGGTGGGGAAGGCTGCATCTGCTACTGTTCACTCTGTGTTCAGTGTTAGTTGTTGATGGGCATCTTCATTGCACTTCCCTGTTCTCCTTTCTTATAGGATTCTCTGTCTTGGAAATATTTTCAAATAGAGAGCAGTCTTCTGTAAAGTATTGTTTACCACCCAGAGCTGGGGTCTTGTGCTATGTCTCAGGAAGCAGATGCCTTCTCAGCCTTCTCTCCAATTGAGTGGTCTTATGTGCTATCTCCATGTGCTAGGGAATACTAGTTTCATTGCAGAGCCTGATCACCCGTTAGGGGGTTGAATTGTTCTTGTCCCCAGACTAATGTCCCCAGGCCTAAAAAGTGCCAATGAGAGTAGACCCATTGAACAATTCCAAACTTATTATTTATTGTTCCATTTGATATCTGAGGATCTCAGGGATGCTTGCAATAAAATCAATTTAAAATAATAAATTATATCAATAATGTTACAAAATAAAAATTGATTAAATAAATTATAATTAAAACTTTGGTAAATCTGATGAAGTCAGTGGGACTAACAATTAGACTTAGATTCAAGGGTAGAGAAACCAACAGTTTATGTACTAAATCTAAGACATGGAGAAGACCGTGTAGTTGTACATGGTATTCCTATTTGTTCAGCTTGTACACAGAAAATATGATTTGATATGAGGAAATCGAAATACTCAAAGAATTCCCATACTCTGGCTCAAATACTGATCAGACCAGAGATGCCAGGTTGGTTTAACATGGGCACTACCTTTTTAAAAAACCCAACATTTAACATTTTACCTAACATTTAAAGAAGGGAGTGCTTCTCACTTGTACATATCAGTTACTCTAGACCATGTTCCTGAGGTACAAATAGAAGACAGATAGTCTGACTTCATGCCACCTTTCACATCACAAACCTCATTCACTTCCTGGCATTTTGTCGTATTTACCCTGATGCTAATCTGCTAGGGTAGCATGATTGCCAGTGCCACTCATGTTAAGGCCAGAATACCAGTTCCAAGTATGTACACATGCCAACTTGAATCCGATTTTGAATAGCCTGGAGGAGAACCTCTTGCTAAGAAATGCTGCCAAGCTATGCCACATGCTCTCTTCTAGCAAGGGGAGGGGGGTTAGCTCCATGCTTTAAAAAAAATAAAATTCAAGGGGACAGAATTTTAAAAGCAGATAATGCTCATCACATAGGAAACCTCAGGTACTCTATTTATTTTACTTGAAAGATTTATACTCTGCCGTTCAACAGGTTTCTCTGGTGGTTCACAGAAAGTTAAAACTGCAACAGAACAGTGTAAAACAGAGTACAGTGGTCCCTCCACATTTGCTGGGGTTAGGGGTGAAGGACCCCCATGAAAGTGGGAAAATCGCTATTCTTTTTATCTGAGAGAATACCTCTTTAGGAATCTCTAGGCATTGTACAATAGCTTATGGAACTTCACATATTGCGAGTCACCTTTTGAAAGTTTCTTGATTGGAAAGGCCATCTAAAAATACGGGTAAAATGGGGGAAATTTTCATGAGGATACCAGGAAAGCTTAAGGTGTGGGGCTCACTGGACAAGCAGTTGTGACAGGATCAAAGAGTCTCTCCAGATGACTATCTTAATGTTGCCATGAGAAGGAGAGTTCTGCAGTTGTCATTTCCCAGTGCTCTGATCTACAGCAGCTCAGAAACCCTTCAGTTGGGGTGCTGCCTGGTGGAAGAGGTAGGGTTTTTGAGGGGCAGCATCAGCAGCTATGACAATGGCTGCAAGATCTTGTCCACTATGTTTTTATGTCAGGAATAGAACAGGAGTGGAAACCAGTCTGCCTGTGTCAGGCTCCATGTGTTGTGGGCTCTTGTGTATATTTGAAGAATAGATATGGTTAAAAATGTTTTTCATTTTATGAAGCTGGGATGATAGAAGAAGGAGCTGTCGACTTCTTCTCAAAGTCAGACAGACAGAAGTCTTACCAATCAGATTTGCAAATTAAATACATGATTCCAATGATCATTCACAAAACAAAGCATGCTAAATGCAAGATATGTAGGTAAGAAAAAAACATAGGGTATGACAAACTGATGTCTTTCATCACTTGAGCAAAATCCATAGTGGCACAGTGGTTAAATGCCTGTACTGCAGCCACTCACTCCTAAACCACAAGGTTGTGAGTTCAATACTAGCCAGGGCTCAGGGCTAGACTCAGGCCTTCCGAGGTTGCTAAAATGAGTACCCAACTGTTGGGGGGCAATGAGCTTACAGTTGTAAACCGCTTAGACAAGCGGTATATAAATGAAGCTGCTTTAGGAAACATATCATCTTATAGCACCAATGATTCTCTACCTAGGCCTAGGTATACCCGGGAAAAGCTCCCTATTGTCTTAAGATTTGTGAGACTTGTGAGTGGGTGTGGATGTAGTTCGTCCCATGCTACTTCTCCTGGCACAGTATTCAAAGAAGGAACTGACCCATCTGGTATAATTTTCCTTTATGCGCAACTCAAATGTTCCCAGGGCCTGAAGCTGGCAAATCCTGCCTTGATCTATGCTGAATGCAAAAATGTTAAAACTAGGTCAGATATTCTAATATTTGAATGCATTCAGAGCATATTCCTGGGATTATAATTAAATGTAAAGAGTGCCAAAACTTCTAATGCTGCCATATTTAAGAGCTAATGCTAAGATTTAGATTTCTCATGTTTTGCAAATTTTTGGTAAAGAGAATATATTTTTTACATTCATTATTGTGATGTTCATTTATGTATTTGATGATACCATCCTTTCTTCCATAGAACTTAGTATACCATACAGAAAGTTAATGTCTGATCCCTCTGATCATAGGATGGCATTGACCAGACTTGCTTAGCTTTAGAAGGTTTGGTGCAATCTAATGTGTCTTCAGACCACCTCTGGGGTCTTGAAAGAAGTTCTTCTTTGATCTGACAGCATCCCCTCAATGAATTAATGAACACTTTCAGTCTCTGCAGACAGCATCATGAGTCTGGGGGAGGGGGGTAGATTGCACACCTAGGAGATTATCACAAAGGCATAAAAACATGACTTCCCTCTCCCTAATTCAAGTAAAATTTGGGTTGCATCCAGATCTTATTACATGGGTTTTGTCACCAGATCTGCCATCTGAATGCGGCCCAAGTGCAGCCCGGCTCACTTAACTCACTTTGCGTCCAAATGGTTTAGATATGATATGAATGCTCAATCATTCATATTTCATTGGAGCTCAGGTCTTTGATGCAAAATTTGAGGGTCAGTCCTCATGTGTGTGTCATTTTATTCGTTGCTTGAAAAATGCAACATCTACAGGTGAATTCCACAAGAGGATGTACCGTCACAGATTCAGCACCAGAGATCACTTGTTTATTTATTTCAGAACATGGCGAATGTTCCCCTGTAGTTTCATAAAGGAATAGTCACCATTTTCTACAGTACAGTGTTAGGATCAGATCTAATTAGGGGAATTTATAATTAGCTCAAGTATGCGAGAGTGGGGTCCCAACAAAGCCCTGCGGAACCACGTACCATTATGGATACCAGAGGGCTAAGAGATCTCTCAAGGGAAGACATGGAGATGGGCTTATCCAATTAAAGTCTAAATATTTGTTAATTAACAAACCGGGGAAAACTGCACGTATCCAAATATAGCACACACAAGCAACACACTCTAGAAAGAAAGATGGGTGAAAGCCGGGATAGCTTAAGAGGAGCTAGGCTGAGGGGAAATACTTCTGAAGGCTTATCCTGGCTTGGCTGCGGAGATTGATGATGATGGTGGTGATGAGCCACGACCGCTGAAATGGGGGGGGGGAAGGGAAGAGATAGATGCAGGAGCTAAATCAGAGTACAGATCAACGTGGAGTCTGCATGCACTCTCAAGTTAGCACACGGAACCTAGAAATCCAAGGGTTCTTATAGGGGATTTCTGCCTTCTAGCTATAAGCCTAATGGCTGTTAGACAAAGGTGTTAATGGGCTTAGCTTTGTCAACTTAGGTGTGAGCATAGTCTAAACAATGCATTTGGTTTTGCAACTATCAAGGAAGGGAGGCTAGAGAAAAGGGTGCAGTCAAATCTGATCACTGCCCCATTAAGTGTGAGACTAAACACTATTATGTGTCTTTTCCAGTAATGGTCTTTCCCTTTTGGCAACTCTAAACCTGTCTGGTAGGGAATTTTCCAGTGATCTTGGGCAGGTCTCTCAGTGCCTACATGACCTGCCATCTAGGGGATTATGGCTGACATCTCTCAGAGGTCATTCTGGGGTCATAGAGGGAACTCCACATGTGTCCAAAATTTTATGGAAATGCACATATGCTAACAACAGGAAAATGTAATGTACTCACTGCTTGATCAGTCATACTGAAGGAATCATATACTCAGATGCTTATACAGTAAAGTGGCAACTTCAATTTGCTTAATGTTTTGATATCTTTTGCTTAATTGTTAATTCAGTATTTGCTATTATAGACACTCTAAAGCACTATCCCTTAAGCTATCTGATGTGGGGGCCCACAAATGTGCCAGGGACAAATACAGTCTTTGTGCCCATTGGCTCCAATTGTTTCTTTTTTTTCTTGAAAACTCACCAGGAACAGGCAGCTGCTGGCATGTGGTTCTACACCAATCCATGAGCCACCACTTGGAATAGCACTGCTCTAAAGCATAATTAGCCTAATGATTAATCCTGACCTATACCTTCCAATATAATTGAAAGGAAATAAATGCATTCCTCCCAACACACACACACATACTTCTGTCCTGGCAAGCATGAAATGAGTCCAATCTAGCCTAAAATCATTCAAGCTGTGTAGTTCAGAGCAATCAAGAATAAATTCCTTTCCTTTTTTTTTTTTTAACGTTTTCTTATTGATATAAACAAAACACAGGTGGAGCTGGATCCAGTTTTCTATGTGTGGCTGTGTGTGGTTCAAAGCACAGAGATAAAATGTTTGTATAAAATGTTTCAGAGCAATCGAGACAGTTTAATGCACTGGATTCCACAGAGATCTGAACTGCAGTGGTTGCTCTGAGAGATGAAGCTTCCAGGCAATCTGGGTGGGACAGGGTATGTTCTGCAATGACAAGAAGAAGGTTATTTCAAAGTCTAAAATCTAGGTGGCATGTAAAAACAAAGGTAAGAAACCCTAAAGCTCCATACTTCCTAGAAAATTCCAATTCCATTACACTAACTAGAAAAGTAGACACCACAAACCCCAGGTATTACTATAAGGGTGAACCTATGGAGTTTATCACACAGGGAGTCCCGTGCAGAAACCCTGCTTTAAGTAGAAAAAAAACCCACAAAAGCAGAAGCAATTTATTAACGGGATTCCCCAGTGTGAAAAGTGAAAGCGATGTTAAAATGGGGTTAATCCGAACAGAAACTGCTTCTTTTTACTTTCAGAAAAAAACGAAAGTAAAAAGAGGCAGTCAATGAGGGGTTTCCTTTTGGATTAACCCCAGTTTAACCTCCTTTTAACAGCGATGTTGTCTGAAAAAACATCCGCTTTTGCAGTTTTTTTTCTATTTTAAACCCCCGTTTCCGCACGGGATTTCTCCCGTGTGATAAACTCCTATGTTCAGACAGAACAGATCAGCCAAAACAAAAACACAGCAAAACTGAAACTGAGAAAAAAAAAATGAAGGCAGAAGGTAATATGTTCCATGACCTAGGTCTGCCAGCTAACAAAAGCTGCAGAATTAATGCAGTTTGACACCGCTTTAATTGGCATGGCACTTTCCTATGGAATCCTAGGATTTGTTGTTTGTTGTGGCACTAGAGCTCTCTGACAGAGAAGGCTAAATATCTCATAAAACTACAAACCACAGAATTCCATAGCATTGAGCCATGGCAGTTAAAGCAGTGTCCAACTGCTTTAATTCTGTAGTGTAGATGCAGCTAAAATAAAGCTCACCCCAAAACAAACTAGGGCCTCATTCCCACTATGATTTAAAGCAAATTGCTGATCAAGTTATATGACCGTCATTCCCACTTGAAACCGGTTCCGATCCTATTGAGCTTGGTTGCAATCATGATGAAGCGAGGCAAACACAAAAAACCCACTGTTTCCTGACACTAGTTTTTGGGTGGTTCTTTTGAAAAGAATCGATTCCAAAGCATGTTCAACAAGTGGAAATGACAGATCTGAATTGCATCATTCTTGAGGGGAGGGACTAATGGCAGAGGGGTGTTTATCATCCATCTTCAGTTTTGGGGAAATCAGCCATTCCCTCCCCCGCCCCCCATGCTGCCTTTGTGCTTGTGGTGTGACCTATGGGTGGATTATATATATATACATGATTATGGCACTGTGATCCCACTTTAACTGCCATTGCTGCATCCTATGGAATCATTTTAGGATTAGCAGCTTGTTCAGTGCAGTGGAGCTCTGTAGATGAGGATCCTAAAGTGCTTCTCTCAATCACCAGTCCCAAGATTCCATAGGATGGAGCCAGAGCAGTTAAAGTGGAATCATAGTGCTCTACTTGTGAAGTGAGAATGTGTAGTTGCAGGGTTCCAAGAGGAATCTGGTGGGCCACTGTGGGAAGAGAATGCTAGGCCTTTGGTCTGGTTCAGCAGGATTCTTCTTGTGTTGTTATGTTCAAGGGTCCTCTTCCATTTCCTCCCAATGACTCCAAGCTCGAAGAGTTTGCTTAGTTATATTTACATTCTACTTTTCAAAGTTCAAAGTGGCATAGATGGATTTACCCCTCCCAGTTGCAGTAGCTCAGGCTGAGAGAGAGTGACTAGTTCTAAGTCATGGAGTGGATGCTTTCATGGTACAGCAGATACTTGAATCTGGATCCATGATATGCCAGTTCAGCACTCTGACTATACCACATTAGCTCCTGTTTTATGTTTAGGTGACCACTGGAAGCCAGTGTGACCCATGAGAATAGATTGGTCCATGTCTCAATTCTGCACTCATTAGTCAAATGGAACATAGATCCAAGTGGAGAATGTTTTCAAGTATTTCTGGTATATTGCTTTGTGTGCTTTAATATTTATTGCTGAAAGCTTCTTTCTAGATATAGGTGCCAAGTCATTGTTAGCGACATATTGACGATGCTTTTTGGTGATCTGACAACTCTGAAGTAATTGTAGACTCTTGTGATTATATTGTCACTACTTGGAAGACTCTAAATAATCTTGACACCTCTTCCCCACAACCCACACTGATGGATTGCTAGCAATGATGTAATTTGTTCTAGCTGCAGTTAGATTATTAAGAAACTGTCTCATCTGTTATATGTGTAATAGAATATCGGGGACGGCTGTAAATGGCTGCTCTTCTAAGTCTTAAATTTAGAGGGTGTAAACATGATCTTGTTTTGAGGAATATTCCAGAAAGAGGCAACTGTGCAGGAGAATGTTATTTTTACCCCCTCCCTCTTTTTAAGTTAGGGATTCTATTTGAGCTGTATCTTCTGTTGAAATGCAGGTGTTTGGAGTAAAAACCATCAGAACAATACAAACAGTATGTTGGAACTTTTCCTGCTTACTTTGCTATCATTTCCAAGTTTCCAAATCTCTACTGGCAACATTTTCTGTGCTTGTCTGATGGGCTCTTTCATTGTTGCCACTTTTCTTCTCCCTTCCAAAATGCACGTGGGACAAGCAGGAGATTATTAAGGAACAATTCACTTTGTACTAGTTCAGGCTCGTTTCTACTATAAGATGTAATTTCATCTCTAAAAGAGAACACATGTTTCAGATCCTTGCATAGGTTATATAGTAAAGGTAAAGGCATCCCCCATTGGCAAGGCTGTCAAGTCATGTCCGACCATAGGGGGTGGTGCTCATCTCCATTACTAAACCGAAGAGCCAGTGCTGTCAGAGACTATTCTGTGATCATGTGGCCAGCAGGATTGCACAGAATGCCATTTACCTTCCCACCAAAGTGGTACCTATTTATCTACTTGCATTTGAATCTGTTAGTCTGGCAGAAGCTGGGACTAGTGACAGGAGGTCACATTATCAGGCAGCACCTGTGCCTCGAACTGCCAACCTGCCAATCTTGCAATCAACAGAGTCAGCTTCTTAATCACTTAAGACACTGTATCCCTCACTAGTTATTTAACTGGTTCTTTTATAAAGCACCCAAATGCATGAAGCAATACATTTTGGCTATTTATTGTTTCTTGCAACCAGAAATGGGCAGTTAGACTTTCTGTCAGTTTGACCGAGTCTGAACCTGTTTAAAGTTGTTGTTGTTGTTGTTGTTGTGTCTTCAAGTCATTTCCAACTTATGGCAACCCTAAGTTGAACCTTCATGAGGTTTTCCTTGGCAAACAACTAAAATTATTTCCACCTCTTCTAATATGGAACAAGGGGTGTATTGTCCTCTTGCTGCTACCCAAAATTTCAATGCCAAACATTTCCAAAACCTTCTCCTCTGCCTGGTCCTAAAATGCATTCTCTGTTTCCTCCTTCAGCAAAATCTAGTGTGACTGCCACCCTGGACTATTCCTTCCTTCCTTCCTCTGCTCTGGCATCCCACAGACCTCTACAGTAGGAAAGGATGCTCTGGCAGCCTCCTGTGCCATAGAGAGTAGCACATTTGGCAGCTGCTACCAGATTTCCATGGCAGCTATGGTAGTGGTAAATTTAGCAGTGGTGAACACACTGGCCATGGGTTCTGGAGGCTCCTATGTGGCCGGCCCACTCTAGAAAGTTGTATACCCCAATAAAGCTGTGCATTTACCTCCTTTTCAGGTGATAACAAAGCCATTGTGCTTCACCCAAGATGGACACCTTTTAGTTTAAAGCTGGTGTTTATATTTTCATAAAAGGATGATCAAAATTTTATTTTTCTTTTGCATTCTGGGGCAGGGGAAGGGTTAACCTCTTCCTCCTCCTCCTCTTCTTCAAAAAGCCATGTTTTCCAAAGATTGGGACTCAAGGTGGCTTATGAATTAAAATTATTACAGCATAATTAATAACAGTAAAAATATGAGGACACTAAAATAGGAATAAAGTTATTAATGATATTTAAACAATTTGTTGCTGTGTGCCTTCAGGTTATTAGCAATTTATGGCAACCGTAAGGCGACCCTATGGTTCTTGGCAAGATTTATTTATTTGCCAATACCTCCCACTGAAGCTGAGAGAGGTTGACTTGCCCAAGGTCACCGAGTGAGTTTCCATGGTCAAGGAGGTATTCGAACCCTGGTCCATAGAGTGACAGAAGATTATTGCACACAACTTATCCCATCTTTTCCCCAATGGGATACATGCCTGTTTAACTGTCAATAACGGGTCTTATTGCATTCTCCTATGGTTGGGCGTATGCAGCCCGTATTCAACCTGTATGTAACCTGTGCTTGTCCCATGGCTTTTCAAGGATGAGATTTTCCTGTCCTTGAAAAGCCACAGGATAAGCCCGGGTTGCATATGAGCTGCTTATGACCAACCGTGGGTGAATGTGATAAGTTCCATCATTGACAGTATCCTATCAGGGAAAAGATGGATAAGTCATGAGCACTAATCTCTATAGTCCAACACTTAAGCCACTACATCATGTTGGCTCCCTTAAAATAATTACTTTCGAAAATAATTTTAAAATACTTTAAAAGGATTAAAACAAAGCTGAAACTAATTTTTAAACAATACAGCATCCTCTTACCCTTTCCTTAAAAGCCTTCAGTTCTAAAAGCCTGCTTGAGGTTTTTTTTAAGCTGCGGATAGAAGAACAGCAGGATAGAGACTGAACAACAAACATGACATGAGTAAGCTGGGCAGACAGTACATCCAACCTATCACAGTAGAAGTGTATGGAGGGGGTAAGAACTCTGAGAAGTGGGGGGAAGTTTAAAGGTCAGTTTAAAGAGGGAGAGGAGAGTTAGCAGAGAGATTCATCAGAGTGAGGTTTTAAGTGTGGTCCAAGCCAGCCCCTTCAGAAGGGAGAGGCTGGGATTGTGTATTGAGATGTGACAAAAGGCTCAGAGGAAGTAGTATCCACAGGGGATCTATTTGTTATATTATTGTGTAGTGAGCTGGCAGCTGATATTACTAAAGTGTTAGAATTCAAAGACCTAGCTGGGTTAATCTGGAAAACCACTCTGCAAAGGGATCTTGTAGCACCTTTGACTCTAACTGAAAGATAGGAGGAGGAGGAGGAGAAGAAAGATAGAAAGCATGAGCATTCATAGACTCAAGCCTACTTCCTGGAACCTACTTGAGCTGGAACTTAAGACATCTTATGCTTGTTATTGCAATAAAAGTTACTGTTTGTTTTCATATAATCACTAGGCATGGTATATTATTCAGAAACATGCTACCAGCTACATCAACCTATTTGGATGCTGGAGTAAGCACAAGAGTTACCAGATCTCTGACACAAAGGTGGTGTCTGATGAGGATAGGTAGGAGAAAATACCGAGAAGGGGACAGGAGCAGGGCTTTTCATTAAAGTGAGACTGAGAGCCAGTCTAAGGAGGAATAAGGTACTGTCCCAGCCTATCACAGACAGCAAAGGGGAGGACATTCTAGCCTCTCCAGTAGAGTACCAAAGTCTAGGGGCAGCCCCCAAGAAAGTCCTGTTGTGCTTCCACCAACTGTACTGTAAAGGTAGAGACACTGAAAGAAGGGCCTCTCCTGAGGATCTCAGGGCCCAAGCAGACTCAAACAGAGAGATGTGATGTGGCAAACATCCTGGACCTAAGCCATATAAGGCTTTATAAATCATAATTTGTACTTTGAGTTGTGCCCAGAAACAGATTGGCAGCTATTGGAGCAGAGAAGTTTTATGCTCTCTGTAACTAATCCCTATTAACACTCCAGATAAAGACTAAAACCATCCCATTTCCATTTGAATGTCTGCAGACCTCTATCCCACCCTTTTCCAACCCAATGGTATAGCCATGCAAACACCTTAAATTCAGCATCATTCCCTCATGCATTCTTTTAATCTCTCTCTGTGTGTGTGTGTGTGTGAGAGAGAGAGAGAGAGAGAGAGAGAGAGATTGTCCAGTGGAGTGGTTTGGAGATCTTGACACCATAGATGTATTTTTTGCCATTTGGTGGGCTTGATGAAGGGATTTCCCTAATATGGATTTTTGGAATTAATTTTCCTACTTTATCTTTGTACGTGTGTGTGTGTTGTGGGGTGGGGGGAGAGAGAATAAAAAATATATACAATAGCTATAGGGCTGACCTAATGTGAACATTGCCTGGAATTTCTCCAAGTTCTGGGTGTCAGAACTCAAACAGCAGAAGGCAAAGCTGAGAATGTTGGAGAACAGGTGGCTGGCAGTACCACTTGCTCTTGGAACTCATTCCCTGACATTCAGGAAACATTGTGGCTGTGCATTTCTGTGCCAAGATCTGGGACTAATATAGTAGATGCCCACCTACTTCTTTCATGTGGACATTTGTTTGTGCACCCACCTGATGAAGAAAATGGGAATGTAGAAAATTAAGAAGGTGGATTTATTATTGTGTTGTGGCTGCCAGAGAGAAGGCTTGTTTTGCAGTAGAATGTGGTTATGGGGAGGGAGAGGATTGTCTCCAAGGAAATGTTAGGACTTCATCACAACTTGGGAGCATTACTGAACAAACAAGTGGGAGTAAAAATATCAAGGCTGATTAAGGAGAAACTTCACAGCTAGAAGACAAAGATGTGCAGATCGAAAAGGTGGGCAGTGCGTTGGCATAAATCCTTCCTGTTATCTGGTCAGTGGCAGGTTCTTTCACAGATAATTCAAAAAATGCCATCTGTTTTGCTCTGATGTCAACATATCATTTAACTTAGGATAACTTCTTCAAAATTCTAGACTCTTGAAAAACTGTGCCTGGAATCCTGCATTGGGATATGGACATGTATTATGTATCGGCATCTCTGGGGGTCCTCAGGAGATCCCTGCAGATGATGTTTTTGCATCAAGGCTTACAATATGTTTTTTTTGGGGGGGGGGGGGCTGCATTGCTTAAAAGATGGGTTTGGGGATTTCATGCTGTACACAATCAAAGGCTTTTCTATCATCTATAAAGCTGATTTTCTCCTGAATTTCTTTGGTGTGCTTTATTAGCCAATATATATTTGCAATATGATCTCTCTTCCTTTGTGCCTTTTCTTTTTCTGAACTCAACTTCGACATTTCACATTTCTTGCTCTATTTATGGTAAACGTCTTCATTGTAAAATTTTGAGCATCATTTTGCTTGTGTGGGAGATTAATGCAGTGATATGATGTTACTACAATTCCTTGTGTCGTTTTTCTTGGGGACTGAAATGTATAGTGGGCATTTCTAATCTGTGAGATATTGTTTTGTTTTCCATCTTTGTAGGTAGATTTTAGTTAGAATTTGAATGGATTCTGTTTCTGTAGTTTGAAATAGTTCTGTTGGTATGCCATCTGTTCCTGGTGGTTTATTTCTCACAAGTGCTTTGAGAGTGGCTTCCACTTTCTGAAACTGTGGTTTCATCAACAAAAAGAACTTCCTTGGCTGAATATACCATCCTTTTATCTGTTTTATATAACTCCTCAGTCTATTGCTTCCATTGTTTCTTTTTGTTCTTGATCATACAATGTGTTTCCCTGTGGACCAGCTATTATTCCCACTCTTGGTCAGAATTTCCATTTGATTTTTTTGGATCTTGTGGAAGAGGTCTCTTGTTCAACCCTTTTTGTTGTCTTTTTCTATTTCTGTGCATTGATTATAAGTATTGTCCTTTTTGTCCCTATGCTAAATTGCTGAATAGTTGAGTCCAGGATTCTGAGACTATTTCTGTCACCCTTTACTTCTGCTTCTTGCCTGTTATTAACTGAAAAGTTTTTTTCTGTCATTCAGTGAGGCTTTTCTTTCTTTCTGGCTGCAAATAGTGTCTTTTTACATTCTTCCCGACAACTTCCTTGGTTTCAGATTAGTGTTCTTCTGACCCCTGGTTTAACTTGATACTGTAGTATTGTGTAGGAAAACCTAAACATATAATGCAGTACAATTCACCAAAAAAGAGCTCACTTTCTTATTACAAAGAACTTTCCTGTCAGGTTTAAACTGCTTCTCTTTACTAGGAAGTTAAAATTTTATCTCTAAAATTGTTTAGCATAGACTAAAACAGTGATTCCCAAACTTTGGCCCTCCAGGTGTTTTGGACCTCAACTGCCAGAAGCCCCAACCAGCTTCACCAGCAGTCAAGAATTCTGGGAGTTGAAGTCCAAAACATCTGGAGGACCAGAATTTGGGAACCATTGGTCTAAAAGAATGTCAGTTGATTTGTTTTCATGCAATGTGTCTTTTCCCTTGCTTAATACTCGTATCATCTCAATAAACTATTTAGATTCCTAATCTGTTCCTAATCTGAATAAATCTTCTGAATTTGGAACTGTTGTTTTGAGTGTACTGCGGTAGGCAATTTATATGGATGAGGGTGTGTGCAGTTGCCTACTCTACATTACTGGGAAGAACACACTCTTCTTTCACTGCTGCACAGGTAGCAACTTTTTTTGCTCTATGATGCAGGAGAGTGATAGAGCATCCTCAGCTACAACAGAGTTGTAAAACACTTCACAGAGTGTCCCGTGGGTCTCTTTCCTATTGACTGAGAACTGGAGTGGTTTGGGTTGCTACTGTTGATTTATGGTGGTGTTGTAGCAGAGATCTTATGCCGGAATGCCAGGCATCCATTCATCAGCCATCCTTGTCTCTGGATCAGAGCTGAGCTGAGCTCACCATCCTGGAATGCAGCTCTCTGCCGATTCCAGCAGCTTGCCATGAAAATATAGTCCAGAGATTCTTCAAAGAAAGGTTTTATTCTTGGTTGCAAAGTAAATAGAAATTAACTATATACATCCATTATGCAGGTAGAGAGAGCATGAACAATGGAACACAACAGTTTTTAAGTTAAGTTAACAAAGAAGGCTCTAAGACAAACCCCAAACTCCACCTCTGGGTGGATACCTCCATAGACTATTTGCTGAACGTCCTCTAACCCAGCCCTCTTGCTGTGAGTCATGTGTCATGTGATCCTGGTTAACATACAACAAGATGACCTAGTGCAGGGACCGGCAATCTACGGCCCGGGGGCCAGTTTAGGCCCCGGGCTCCGGACTTACCGGCCCTGGCCGGAGGTTGCCGCCGTCGCCGCGCGCTGCTGCTGCTGCCAGAGCGCGTTTCCAGGTGCGCTCGCGGCGATCGCCATTTTGAAAGTCAAAATGGCGGTCGCGACACGTTTGAGCATGCGCGGTACTCTTGCGCATGCCCAAATGTGTTGCGTCTGCCATTTTGACTCCCAAAATGGCGGCCGCGACATGTGCCGTGGCGGCTGGAGCTGCGCGCGCTACGGCAGCGACTGCAGTAGCGATCACGGCGGCTGTGTGTCCGGGGGGGTTGCACGCGGCAGCGGCGGCGGGTGCGCACGTGCACGCGCGTCGCCATTTTCTCCCCCCTTGGCCCAGCCGTGACCTGGCCGACGGCAGACCGGCCCAGGTAAGAAAAAGGTTGCCTGTCGCTGACCTAGTGTTTATGTTCTATCTTTCTCTGTTCCCATGCCACTGACCTTGGCGTGTTCTGTGTGAGTTGTTTACCATTTATCATTTGCCACCTGCAGGCTCACAAACTTTTCTAGTAGAAATTTTCCCACATCTGTACATTTCCACTTTAACTACATATCCCTAACAGCTACTGGTGCTTCCCCAGTCTGATCTAAGAGGCAGACTTGGAAGTCCAATGCCAGTTTGCCTTTCCAGCGAGATTTGGGATTCCTTATGTTATTTTAAATTGGTTGAGGTGGCCACCTTTTCTGTGGTGTGGCTTATGGCAATAACGACAAATGATCCAGGGGCATGGAGGGCAGCAAAAAGGAGATTCAAAGGCTAGATGCAGCCTATAGTCTGTTACCTACCCCAAAATTGTTCATTTGAATACCCAAAGATCTTCCTCCTGCATGATATGCTTTGCCCTTGGGGAAATAAAGAGGAAGTAAAGAGAAAAATAGTTTAAACAGCAGGGGCTGAGGAATTAGTAGGCAGTTGTCCCATCCCAAGATGAAAACTAAGGACTTTATCACACGGGGGAAATCTCATGCAGAAACCGGATTTAAAAGCTGGGGGTAACCCACAAAAGTGGGTTGGTTTTCACACATGTAGATGTTAAAGTGTTGTTAACCCAAATGGAAAGTAGATAAAAGCTGTTCCTCTTTACTTTTGAGATTTTCCGAAAGTAAAAAGGAGCAGCTGTTGACTACTTCCCTTTGGGTTAACAACACTTTAACAATGATGTCATGTGAAAATTAACCCACTTTTCTGGGGGTGGTGGTGATTTAATTTAAAACCCTGTTTCTGCACAGGATTTCTCCTATGTGATAAAGTCCTAAGCCTCATCTCTTTAAGTTCCCTTTTCTTGGGACCCAGGATGAATTGGGAGGGGCTGGCCATGCTCCAGGCTTGCCTTGTCTTCAAGGTGGCAGGACAATTAGCCACAAATATTTCTTGAGTTATAAATGTTCCCATTTTAAATCTTTTTTTATTATGAACAAATCAAATTTACAAGAAAAATCAAAGTACAAAAAATAGGCATACAATTTTTAAAAATCACACATATCAACAAGCAATAATCAAGGCTCTTTCCCTTTCCCTTTTCCTCTCCCCCAACAGATTGACGTCCCACATAACTCTGTCTGTGATCACTAATTATAGTATTTATTTAAACCTCTATAACTAATCCAACATATTGTAAACCAATCTTTCTACATGTACAGTAGAAAATGTTCTCTTTTTAACATGCTGGGTACAGGTAGTTGTGATACCATTATCATTCAGCTTCAAAAGAAAGAAAAGGCAAAGAAAAAAAAGAGGCCAAAATAAATGTAAGCACTCATCAGGGACATCTTCCCTACCTGTACCACATATTTCTTAGGACTGAAAAGGCATTGATCATTCCTGCTTCTTCACCATTTCATTTCCCTCATCCAGCTCTTCATCTTGTATGTTTTATGCCATAGTATCCAGCATTTTCTTGGTACTATGGAAATGTTAAATCATTACAGCAGAATACTGCCCACCTCTCCCTTAGTATAAGGTGAGTAGGAGCTCTATGGCAAACAAGAAAGGACAGGTAGCTCTAATCTAGTTTATTCTCTGAAGACTTGTTTATTCCCTAAAGACTTATTTTTCTGGAAAAATGGGGAAATGATGGAATATGGAATATTTTCTTTTAGAATCATGAATAAAATGTTTAAGACAAAGTGTACATACATGCATTCTTCCCACATTATTTCTAAAAACTATGTATCAGGTAGATATTTACATACTCTCTTGAGTCCCAATCTTGGGGAAAAGATGGGAGATAAATGAAGGCTGCCATTCTGTTAGTCATTTACGGTGTTGTAAGTTCGCTATTTATATTTACTAATTGCCAGCCTGCAGAATTGTATTGCTTAGGATGGCTGACTGGCTTTTAAAAGAGATTTCAGGGATTGGATCAATAGATGGAATATAGCTATGATATTGTAGCCTGTCTTTGAAACAGTTCTCAGCCAAAGTAGTAGTAGTTGATGGTGATGATAATGCTGCTGCTGCTGTTTCTCTACATCAGATAGACTGCAAATGTACAATATCAGAGCATCATTATTCCTGATACTGGTTTTCTTTTCTCAGCTCTTTTTATAGAAATAAATTCTTTATGTCTTTTTAACAATATGGAGACAAAAATCAATATTTATTTATGTATTGTTTTGGCCAAACCAAGTTATACATAACAAATGTTATGTTTCTAAAGTAAGAAAATAGCTTTAAATCTATTTCCCCCCTCCCCCCAGTTTTTATGAACTTTTCCTGCCCCCTCCCCAAGGCTTCAAAATATCTGAAAATGTTACTTCTGTATTCCAAACACATGCCTTCAAGTCAGAAGACTTAGGGCCATATGCCTAAAACACATGCAGGTCAATTATGTCTCCCATTCAGTTTTGTAGTCTTCACGCGTCCTCTTTCCTTTGCTGTGACAAATGGACCATTTAAGAGACCCACATTTTCATCATTTTTTTCCTCCTTCAAAACCAGGCATGAGCATCACACATGCATTACTTTCAAAGAAAACTATGCTTCTAACAGCTTCCCAGAAGCACTAATCTTTCATGCACGAGGGACAAGCTAGTGAAGCTCCCATCATGACCTCATGAGGGATCCTAGAAGTTTCCTGCCCCTGCTTTGAGAGGTATGATTTGTTATTCCTTAGGTTGTGTCCATTACTAGATTAGGAAGAGAGTCTGCAACTCTTTTGTTTTCAGCAGATGCATGTAAAGATCAGGACTACCAGCTGCCTGCCATACTTGGAAAAACCATGTATTAATGCATGCTCATCATTTGCACATTAGTACATTGGCCATGAGAGCCATGCACAAGGTCTGCACAAACAGGTGAAAACATGCTTCATAATTTGATGACATTCAAATGCTGGAAATATCTGTGATCACTGGCCCAAAGGGAATTAGTATGGTTTTATTTAAATGTCAAGTTTTGATTCACCTCCCAACCTCCAGAACATGTACAATTGTGGCTGGAAATTGAAGGGTTCAACTTTTTTTAATATCAGGTTACAGCCTTAAGCCATAGGAGTGGGAAAAGCAGAGGGGGGAAGAGAGCAGAAAGCATTGAGATGGTTAAGTAGAAATTCTTCTGAATAATTAGAAAGGTAAACAAAAAATATTTATATCCCAAATAAGATGTCAAGCAGTGGTGGATTTCTGGGGATTTTGCTGCCTGAAGGTCTATCAGTTTTTGCAGTTGAGTTACTGTTTATCTGAGTGGGATTCACACCATAGTCTGAAATCACATAACCTGAGATGAGAATGTCCTGTGAGTAACTGAGGGCCTGTACAGACTGGCCAAAAGGGCTGGCCTGGGGGTGGAGTTGGGGCATGGCGACTGCATGCTGGCTGCTCTGACTCTACCCCCACGTTGTCCTCATGCCGCCCATCCAAACAGATGGTGGGCAGCGTCAGGGCACTCCCTTGGTGCAGCATTTAGACACGTTGTGTGAAAGGAGCACAGAAAAGCCACTGCGGCAGTGGCAAGGGCAGCTTTTTGCTGCTCCAAAAAGGAGTGGCATTTGCCAGCTCTTTTTGGAGTGGCAAAATGCTGGATTGGAGATGCGGCGTCCAGTTGCTGTGGTCCTGATCCGGTGCTCCCAGGAGCGGCACAGACCCGACCCTTAGAGGCCGTCTGTAGAGCCCCTGAGTCATCCTGTTCATCAGTTTATTGTACAGTACATTCAATAATGCATTGTATTGACACAGAAAGCATGTAGTGAATTCCTCCTATCAATTCATGCTATAGTCTACTCAGCTCAGAATTGCCTATGGGACACTGACCAGCAATGTGTCTTCTGAGTTTGAGCCAGTCATCTTTCTCAGACTACATTTAGAATTGAACCCAGGAATTGAGCACACAAATCATGTGCTAGCATGCTGAGTTACAGCGTTTTCCCCAAGAGATAGGCAGGATATAAATCTGTTAACACTCAAATATTTTTATTACCATCCCTCACTGCTCTCTATTTTGGAGAACCAGGCACCTTTTCGTTCTGTGTCTGTTAAGTAATGATTGAGATGCTTGAGTGTGGGATATAAACATTTTTGAGATTTCTTTCCGATCATTGCAACAGAGTACTGCAGATTTTCCTGCAAAATCCAGAGAAAAAGGCGAGTTTTTAAAATCCAATTTAAGCAGGGATATGAGCCAGGGTGGTGTAGTGCTTTGAGTGTTGGACTACAACTCTGGAGACCAGAGTTCGATTTCCAGCTTGGCCATGAAACCCACTGGGTGACCCTGCACAAGTCACACTCTCTCAGCCTTAGGGGAAGGCAATGGTGAACCTCCTTTGAACAAATAATACCACAAAAACTCCATAATAGTTTTACCTTAAGGTCGCCATAAGTTGAATATGACTTGAAGGCACACAATAACAACAACAACAAAGGGCAGATTCAGTGCAGAACTGAGCTTCTCTCATGAAGACAGTCCACACATTTAAAGGAGGATCAAAGAAAATGCTGCCCTTTCCCAATCAAGAGTCCAAAAGAATGCCAGTAGATTCAAATTGTAGAGTGAAGGAGAGAAAACGTGGTAGGAATCTTTCCCTTGGAAAAGGGTTTCTCCCTCCCCCCACCCACCCAAGGTAGGGAAATAAGAAAAAGCCAAAATGAAATGTAATCTAATGAGATGTGAAACCAAGAAGGAACTAGAAGAGCATTTTGCTAATGTTATAACAATTAATAATAAACACGATATTTTTAAATGCATCCGGATTAGGAAATGAGTCAGAAGAAGTGAAGGGAATTTTAATAACAAAGGTGTAAAAGGGGAATGAAGGGAGAGAGAGAGAGAAAGAGAGAGAAGCCAACACACAGCCTACAGTTGTGATGTCACACAGCTCCCTCTAATTGGAGATGCCTGTGCTGTGGCTCTCTGCCTCTACCCTGATCCCCTGCCAACATGTAAAACTTGTTTAATCTCTCTCTTTCTCTCCAAAGCATCTTAGGGAAATTTGTAGCTTTTGCATTAGGCTCTTCATTAATAAATTGGACTCTAAGAGACTCCAGCTGCAAATGTGCTGAATAAGCGGGCTGCGATATTTAGGTAATTGGCAAACTAGCCACCTGTCGGCTTTCTTCATGGCACCGGAAGCCTGAATTGCTTCTACCTGGGGTGCGATTCCACTCAAGGAGAAAATGGGGTTCTTTTAATTAAATTAACTAGAGCGGGAGCATTTTATTCTGTATCATCCACCACAGCTTTTCGTTCCCCCCCACATAAAGGGAAGATGGAATTATTAGTGGGATTTACAGACACAATAACCGCACCTTGTCATGCTACAATACACAGTGATTAATACTCGGGTGTTGCTTGGGAAAAGATTTATTTGCAACAAGACTTTAGTAGTGCTTTGGCTAAATGCTTTTCTGTCTAGATGTGTGCATTAATTGTCCCCAAAAGATAGTCTCAGGCTTAGACTTCCTACTGCATTGTAAAAAGGTAACAAGGAATACCTGTCACCCACCCCTTCTCCAGTCCTGAGGGGTTTATTAGGACTGCCTACCAAGTGCTAAATGTAGTGCTCATTTTCTTTCAGCAGAAAAAAGGAGCTGCAAAAGAAAGAGTCTGGATAGGGCCATGTCCCATCATATCTCCTCTCAGGTGGTCTCAGTTTAGTGTACTTGGAAATTTATATTATTATAATAACTGCCTCCTTCAAGATATATATTGCTGAAAGGGCCCAGAAATAAAATTATTCATTAGTATGATGCACTGTTGTTATTATTAACAATTATTTCATTATTAGACAGAGTAGGCAGTGGCTGAGTGTTGGATGATGACTCTGGAGACCAGGGGTTGATTCCCCTCTTGGCCATGGAAATCCACTGGGTGAACTTGGGAGATTCACTCATTCTCAGCCCCAGAAAATCCTGTGATAGTTTCTCATTGTTTTTGTTGTTGTTTTTGTTGTTGTGTGTCTTCAAGTCATTTCCAACTTATGGTGACAAATCTATCACAGGGTTTTCTAGGCAAGTTTTTCACAGGGGGTTTATCATTGCCACCATAAGTCAGAAACAACTTGAAAGTATACAACAACAACAGCAATAACAACAACAATAAAGCAGTGCTCAGAGAGTTGGATAGGGACTTGGGAGATGCAGGTCATACTCCCACTGGGTTGGGAAACTCTCTCTCCCTCAACTTGACTAACCTTTTGTGAGAACAAAAGAAGCAGGAAAATGAGTCTTCTATAGGTTTCCCCTCAAATCTCCAAGTTGCTATGAACTGAAGAAGGGTAATACACACCCACACACCACCTTAAGTCCATTAAAGCAAAGACAAGCTCTAGATGTAACTAATCAAAAATAAATAATTGTTATCTGTGAAATGCAATATGCATTGGCACAGCCTCTATACTGTTTTACTAACCCAAGGTTTCCCAAACGTAGGTTCACAGATGTTGAATTACAACAACTGTCACCCCCAGGCAACTTGGCAATGCTCAGGGATGATGAGAGTTGAAGTCCAAAGGCATTTGCAGGCCCAGAGGGGGTTTACTATGGTTTCTTCTGAAGATTATTAGATACAGAACTATAAACCAAACCAGCTGCATTGCTAGAGATCCATACATGTACTTTTGGATATCTTTTTAAAATAAATGTATAGGCACCCATAGAATGGATGGTTTGGATTAGGGGAGCAGCATGGGGCTGTTAATCCATTTGCCTGAACAGTGCTGTTTTTCAAATGTAGTTTTCTATATGTTTTGCCCCAAACCTCCAAGTTGTTATGAGGTACAGAAGGGGAAACATATGAATACCTCTGTTTCCTCTCTCTGGCTAATAGGAGTTCCATGTGTGCATGCGTGCGTGTGTTTATTTGATTTACTTATAAAATGTATTTGCAACAGCATCCAAATTGTGCCCTCTCCCAGCTGCTTTTAATCTCTCCAAAATGTAGGATTCCAACAAGGTATGCATGTATCCCTGATGTCACTCCTACAGTTCTAGTTTGGCCCTGTGTCTCCATAAGCCTCTGCCAATCTGCTGCTCTCCAAAATGTGTTGGACTACCCATACTAGGACAGCTTGCTCCTGTCACCCCTTACAATGTTGTTTATGCTGATTAGGGCTGTAGGGTGCTGCAGTCCAATCTCATTTGGAGAGATGCACTAAGTAATATGTATCATCTTAATGGCTTATATTTCTATTTTACCCACCCCACCCTCTTGCAAATGAGACTCAAAGCAGCTCCAAGCATGGGGCTTTATCACTTGAGCCCCATTCTCACTGCACTCAGGCTTGTTGGTAAAAATGGAAATATCATGGTGACCAAAGGTCTTCCTTTTCCCAGACACATCCTATGTTCAAGCATCCAGGAGGAATTGCAAAATGACCTCTATTTTGAGCCATAAAACCTGTCCTTGTGCCATCCCAGTAGGCAAGCAAGGTGTAAGTCAACAGATTTATTACTGCCCCAGCTGCTGCAAAGGGCTTGTTAGTTGCAGGCTGTGGAGAAGACTATTGCTGACCATGTGGTAGTTTTGTTTGTTTTTTCTGACAGAGATGTGGAAAGGAAAGGAGGATCTGGATTGTTGAAGCAGATCAGTGGCAACAAGGGGAAAGGGGGTGCAAAAGTGTGCAATTTGGGTTGAGGAAAAAGCAGAAGGGATGAGAACAAATGAGAAAGCTACAGATGAAAGGAATAATTCAAATGTAGATTCAGTCAAGGTTTTGTTGCTAGTAAAGTACAATTTTAAACATCTGTCTCATTCACAGTTCCATAAGTATGTTGCAAGTCAACAAGGCATTTTAATTGTTAGCATATATGATTTTAATAAATTTTTGGACATATGGAATTCCCTCTATGACCCTGAAATGACCTCTATGGGATGTCAGCCATAAGCCCCAAGATAGCAAGTCAGGTAGGCCCAAGAAAAGGTCTGCCAGACAACTGGAAAATTCCCTGCCAGACAGGTTTGGGAGTTGTTAAAGGGGAAGGACCTCACCCTTAGATGACAATACAATAGTGCTTACTTGTCCTGAGTCTTACACTTAATGGGGTAGTGATTAGATTTAACTGCACCCTTTTTCCTCTAGTCTCCCTCCTTGATTGTGTCAAGATCCGACTGCATTGTCAAGATCATCCTCACACCTCGGCTTAACAAAACCCAGGCATTCAGCGCCTTTGTCCAGGCTTCAGCCAAGTCATCAAGTCTCTAGCCAGAGGCTAGATATTGCCTATATAAACTCCTAGATTTTTAGACTCCACGTGCTATCCTTAGAGTGCATCTTGGCTCCACGTCAGTTTGTGCTCTGATCATAGCTCCCTTGACCATCCCTTCCCCCATCTTGGTGGCCATGCATCATCATCATCATCATCATCATCATCCATGTCCACAGCAGATCCTGGAGAGACCTTCGGAAGTGAGTATCTCCCTTAGTCTCGATCTATACCCGCTTTCACTCCTTTGCTTCTAGTGTGCTGTGTGAGTGTGTGTGTCATATTTGTATGTGTGCAGTTTTCCCTTTTTATACCTTAATTAAAGAAGCCTGTCTCAGCGTCATCCATTGTGGGATCTCTTAGTCCTCCGGTATACACTACAATACTCTGGTCTTGCAGGGTGTTGTTAAGACCCCACTCTTGTATATTTTGAGCTAATTATAAATTCCCCTAATTAGATCCTTCCTAACATAATGAAGACAAGTTCTTCAGAAAAATATTGTTGAGTACATAATAAAATACAGAGTATGGAATAGAGCTGTAAATACATAATATGAAATGAATTTATATTTACATTAGTATCTTTAGCTTTTATTTGGTCATGTCCTACATTTTTCTTGAATTTCCTATATTTTGTAGCGTCTTGAACTCCTTGTGGTTAGGACATCTGGTCACCCTGGGAATTACACCTGATGGTAGTCAACACATCATTGCACATCTTTGCAATTGTGTGAATGCCACCATTGCACTCTCTTCCTGATTCCCCCCTAACCCTGCCTCCTTGAACTATGTCCTCTACCTTGCCTGTTTTTCATTTTTTTTAAATACTCATTTTTTTCACATATTCCAGAGCTCTTGTTCTGCAATATAGGGGCTGTACAGACTGCCCTAAAATGCTGGCATCGGGGTGGAGTGGGGGCATGGAGACTTCATGCCCCACACCCTGACTACATCCCAATGCTGGTGTCACACTGCCTGCCCGCCCACATGGTGAGTAGTGTTACAGTGCTCTTTTGGTGTGGTGTTCAGATGCCACATGGTAAAAGGGGTGCTGCAGCAGTGGCAACGATACCCTTTTTTCACTCCCAAAAGAGGCGGAATTTGCCACTTCTTTTGGGACCGGAAAAATACAGGTTAGGGCTGCAGTATGCAGTTGCCATGGCCCCAATCCAGCACTCAAAGGAGCAATGCATAGCTGCTCCTTCAGGGTGGTCTGCTTTACCCCAGTATTTGGTTTAAAAGAGAGAGAGAGAGAAGAAATAGAAAGAAAGAAAATTAACCAGACTTCTTGGAGATATCAAGGGGTGGTGGTGGAGAGGAGGTGATAATGACACCATGTGACTGCCAATAATGTAAGTGCCCTGGCAGTGACATTTTGTACCTGGTGACTCGCACTATTGCAACCTCATTGCAACCTCATTGATGAGTTTCTTCCATTAATGAAAAGGATGCACTAATCATGGTTGCAGCTATGGGTCAGAGGCATTGTCATATGATCAGTATTGCCAAAGTCACTTTTTTACATACCTAATTGCATTTAAATATCCATGCACAAACTTCAAGGTTCTTCCTGGTGTGTGGCTTAAATGCAAATCCTTAATGAAACAACTCAGGCAGAAGCACTGGGTTACAAGTTCAGAATAACAAGAAGGATACAGTTCTTTATTTACAGTCTTCATTATAATAACATCCACCAAACTGGCTCACTACTTTCTGTCAGTATTGTACTTTGTACCAATTTCTAACTCACCCTGAACTCCCTGATGATGATGATGATGATGATGATGATGATGATAATAATAATAATAATAATAATAAATTATTTGTATCCTGCCCCTCTGACAAGCAATTGGGGTGGCTTACAAGAGTTAAAATTCCATACAATATATTAAACAACACCCCCCAAAACCCCAAAACCCACCCACCCACCCATTAAAAAGTATTAAACCAATTATACATTAAAACATCTTAGTTAAAACATCATGAGTAAACTCCACTCATAAAAACAGAACAGAATCTTCTACCCCTAATCTTCTACCCCTTCCTTCCTTCCTTCCTTCCTTCCTTCCTTCTTTCTAACACTCTTCACTTCCAGCTTCCACTTCAAATGCCAAACACATCTAATAGTTAAAATGTCAAATCTTGTCTTTTCTTTCTGCAGCCCTTACTTTCCAGCTTTCTGAATGCTGTAATAGGTTGGCCCTCCAGTTCAGCTATCCAGCACATCACTCTTGAAAATGTAGGCATAAAGTGGACAGAGGGATAGCAATGTTCATGACAAGACACATGGTGTCATGCACCTGAGCCTCTATAATACTGATCTTCCTATCATTTCTGGGTAGACAGGCCAGTTAGACCAGCATGGTTTTTCTCATATTCAGTGGGCAAAGTTCAGCCATGGGTCTGTTTTTGTGGCCCACTCTCCATCCAGAATCTTTAGACCAGGGGACGGCAACCTAAGGCCTGGGGGCTGGATGTGCCCCCCCACGGCCTTTGGACTGGCCCCAGGCTGGTCCTGCCACTGCCACTGCCCACCACCACTGCCGCCCCCCATGATGATATTGATTATTGTTGTTATTACTTGTTCTTGGGGTTTTCTTGGCAAAATCTCCACAGGGGTTTTGCCATGGCTTTTCTGGGGCTGAGAGAGCGTGCATGCATATTTTTTAAATTTTTAATTTAAAAAAAAAAATTTATATTCATTTATTTATTTTTGGTGCTTCGGCCCCCACAATTGTCTGAGGGACAGCAGCCCAGCCCCCGGCTCAAAAAGATTGCCTACCCCTGCTCTAGATCACCCATTTTCTAGCCAGAAGAAGAAATAAAATATGACAGCTACTTGGAAAGCTTTCAGATAGGCTTTCCTACACTATTTAAGTGGACTTCCAAACACTGCTGGTTTATTTAGTTTTTAAAAAAATAATTTATGCAGATTTTTGGCAGTTTGCATATTCATGGAGAACACTGGACCTTGGAATCACTTTAATTGCCCATTCCTGCTTTAAATGTATACATGGCATGTTTGAATTCTATCTTCTGACATGCAGTATGTGTAATTGTTAGAGTCTTGACTGAGGAGAGGAGGATTTAAACCTCCACTCAAATACAAAGCTTACTGGGTGATTTGGAAGCAGTCTACAGCTCCCAGCATGCCCTCTTACACATTTGTTCAGAGGATGCTCCCACTAGATATGTATACCAATTGAATTCTGTGAAGGAGAAGTAGGACGTTATCACACGTGGGCCAGTTTCATTGTTAAAGAGATAATAAAGTGGAAATGAAGCATCCCAAAAGAAAGTGAAAATAGAGCTTAATTACGCAAAAGCTTTTTACACATAATTACTGTAATAACGGAATTAAGTTAAAAGTGAAAAAAAGACGTTTTTAACTTTCATACACAAGTGAAAAGAACCCGTACATGTACTGGAAATGGGTGTGTTTTGTGACAAGACTCTTCCTTTTCCAGGGCGAGTCCTGCATTTCCCAGGAGGAAATGTCGACTGTCCTCCATTTGGGGGCATGTCCTCCTGCACAGATCCTAACCCCCTTCCGTTGGGGTTAGGACCTCCCAAAAGAGCAGAGGAGGAGGAGGAGGAGGAGGCTGGAAAGGCAAGGCAAGGCAAGGGAGGGATTGAGAGGGGGAAACTGGAGGTAGCTCCCATGCCCCCCCCATAAGCCTTTCCCCTTTGTAGGACCTGCAGGGCAGAACTTCATGGTGAGATGGAGCTTCAGGTTGCTCGACAAGAACACCCCACACTTGCACCCACATCCACCCAGAGCTGCTGCAAGGGAGGCCTTCTTTCCCCTCCTTTTCCCTCTATCCCAAATGCCAAACTTCTCCTCCATCCCAAACTTTTTTCTCCTGGGCTGCCTTCCCTTCCCTTCCCTTCCCTGGCACTGAGAAGGAGTCCAGGACTCTCCATCACTGGAGGCCCCTCCTCCTCCTCCTCCTCCTCTTGGCCCTCCTCCAGGTTTTAAAAGAGAATTGTCCGTGCGTATTTGCTTTTCACATTACAGTAAATGCGAAATTACTGTAATTTCGCAAATGCATTTCCTCTAAACTCCCGAAATTAAAAAGATTTCGGATAATGCCAGTTTCTATCCAGTTTCTGACCAGTTTCTGTGCGACGTCGTGTGAAATCGTGAGGCACAAATTCAGTTTTTGTTTGGGATTTGTGTGGATTAACCAACAGATTTCCCCCGTGTGATAACGTCCGTAGTGTAAAAATATGGTGCTGCTCCTGGAAATGTAGAAATATTTACTCCACATGTGATATCAAGGATGGCCAGCCTGTCAATTGATCACTCACACAGAAGGATATTTGTAGAATCAGGGATACTACAGCTATAGCCATCACCCTGATGTGAGGGAAGACCTTGTTGTAGTAGGACAGAGGTGGCTAAATCTGGCTTTCCAAGTGCTTTTGGAGTGCCAGTCCCATTATCTCTCATTATTTGGGAAGCTGGCTAAAGCTAGTGCAGGGGTGCCCAACTGCATGGGAACCGAGGGCCAATTTACCCTGAAACCCATGGGCTGCAGTCTTTCCATAGCAAGCCAAAATATGTCAGCCCTCCTTATCCACAGATTCTTTATCCACTGATTCAACCATCCACTCTGTGTGTGTGTGTGTGTGTGTGTGTGTCCATGGATTTGGTATCCAAAAGGGGCCTGGAACCAAACCCCAGCAGATAACAAGGACCCTTTTTTAACTCTGCAGTCCCTCTCAAAATGGCAACAGGAAATGATATTGTGTCATTCCCTGTTGCCATTTTGAGTGGGATTTCAAAGGACAAGGGAGGTAATATGGCATTCTGGGGTACCTTGGGGCATTTTTGTATGGTTTGGGGCAAAAACTGACCCTGTATCATACTGTTTATTTTTAAAAGTGGGAGGTTGGGGAGGCTTCAGGGGACTGATCAAGGGTTTCATGGACCACAAAATTAAGGTCCAAGGGGTGCATACAGCCCATAAACCACACTTTGCCCACCATGCCAGGTTAATGGGAGCTAGGGCTTCCTGACTACATCTGAGGAACTGTGTGTTTCCCACACTGGGTGAGTTTTTGTTTTAATGGGCTTAGCAACCCACCAGTGGCATCATTAGGGGTGCAGCCCACACTTGGTGACAACCTTGAAGAGGGGTGACACCAGGTAGGGGCTTTGTCCTGCTGTACCCCTCTGAGCCTTGTTGCAGTGGCTGAGGCCTCCTCCCAAGGAGGCCTCCACCACAACAACAAGGGAGAGAACTGAGCACTCTTCTCCTGGATTTGCTCTGGTGGTGGCGGCCTCATCACAAGGAGGCCTCCAATGCTGCAGTGAAGGAAAAGACTGTGCATGCCCTTTTGGCCACTGCCCCCAGACAGCTCCCCTGCACTGGGTGACACCAGGGATGGTGACACCATTGCAAGCCACACACAGCGCTGTCCAGACCTCCAGATGTATGGCAGTGGACAAAACGACCTCCGAGCTTTTGGCTATGGACAGCCATTCAGACATTCCTGCTTTCAAAACCTCCTGTTCTGTTTTGTTGTAAGAAACTCTCTTTGGCCAGAATGCCCTATGTTCCAGACAACAAAGGTGGATTAATAGGAAATGAGATTTATGTCTCTTCTCACGGAACACGTAAAAGAAGAATAAAATAAAGTGTACAAATGTGTATGAAGAATAAAAGAACACATTAAAATTGGGACCTAATCCCCCCCCACCCCCATCCCAGTGTACTTTTAAAAGTATACATCAGATGTAATCCTGCCTTCTGCTGCCCACTGTAACTTTGTAGAAATCTCTCTACACTATCCCCAGTGTCTTTACTGACAGCTGGCAGATATAGAAATAACAAAAGCCTCCACCCCTCACCTCAATTGTTGATCATCACACACAAGATTATATATATATAATCTTGTGTGTGATGATCAACAATATATATAACTTAGCAATGATATGATGGATAGCGACTACCTTTTGCTGCCACATAGCGGTAGAAAGTGGAATTGGACAAATTTTCTCTTGGAAGATGCTGCCTCTTTCTTAATCTGAGAAGTTGTCATGGCAAGATGGATGCTTGTGTGTGTATTTGTGTATATGTCTGTACACATACATGCCAACCTTAATGCCAAGAAAATAGGGCTGCAGTGACAGGCTAATTAATTGATTAAATTATTGATTAAAATATTTTGACTGGTTCTTTCTTTACTTACAAATCCAGGCCTGGCTTTCTCTTCCTTAAAAAATGCATCAGTTTTTTTCTTTTCTTTCACACAGCTCAGAAATGGCTTGCTGTTACATGTATATATCATATATATTTTTTTAAAAATCCCTATCAATTGTTGTTTTTATATGTACATATGTACAGATTTAGGAGGTAGAATAGTGTAGTGGTTTGAGCATTGGACTATGACTGAAGGCCAGGGTTCAAATCCATGCTCAGTCATGCAAACCCACTGGGTGACCTTGGGAAAGTCACACACTTCCAGCCTCACAAAACCCTCTGATAGCTTCACCTTAGGGTTACCATAAGTTGGAAACAACATGAAGGCATGTATTATAGGAAGCTGCTCCAACTGTCTATATCCTTCTTAAAATGAGGCACCCAAAACTGAATGTAGTACTTTAGATAAGGCCCAACTAGTGCAGAATATAGTGGGACTATTACTTTACCTGACATGAAAACTATGCTTCTATTAATTCAGGCTAAAATAGCATTTGCCACCTTTGTTGCAGCATCACACTGTTGGCTCATGATCAATTTATGATCAACAATAATCTCAAGGTTCTTTTTGCATGTAGCACTACATCCTATACCTATGCTTTTGTGGCTTAAATGTAGAATTTTGCATCTGTCTCTATTGAATTTCATATTATTAATTTCTGCCCAGTTTTTTAGTTCATCTAAGTCCTTTTGAATTCTGTTCCTACCTTTGAATGTGTTAGCAAAACTCCCAGTTTTAAGTCATCTGAAAACTTGATGAGGATTCCCTCTGCCCCCATCATCTTAGTCATCTAAAAATGTTGAAGACTAATGGCCCTAGGACAGAACCCTGAGGTACTCCACTAGAGACCTTCTTCCAGTCTGAATCACAGCCATTGATAACAACTTTTTGAGCACAGTTTTCCATCCAATTATGGATCTATCTGACAGTGTTACAATTTATTCCACATTTAATCAGTTTGCTAATCAAAATATTATGGGGGGACCTTATAAAATGCTTTGCTGAAATCCAGATAAATGACATCCACAGCATTCCCACCATTTACTAAACTGGTGACTGGATTGGGGGAAAAAAGATATAAAATTAGTTTGTCAGAATTTGTTCTTGACAAACCAATGCTGGCTTCTACTGATCACTTCATTGCCATCAAGATACCCAGATTGCAGTATAACCTGTTCTAATATTTTCCCTGATATTGAATCAAGATTTTTTGCCTTTTTCAAAGACAGAGACAGTGTTTGTCCTTCTCCAGTTCTCTGACACTCAGCTGTTCTCCAAGATTTTTCAAAAATGATGACAGGTGGTTTGTGGTTGCTATATCAGCAAGTTCATTCAGTATTCTGGGATTCAGCTTGTCTGGCCCTCCAGATCTGTACTGGCTTAGGTTAGCTAAATGATTCCTAACTCCCCATCAATCTTGATTTGCAATCCAGGTCCCTTGCCAAGGACTTTGCTATTGCATGTAATCACATAGTTCTATTTTGGGAAGAAAGTTGAAGCAAAATAGGCATTGAGTAGTTTTGCCTTTTCATTGTGATCTGTTGGCATTTTACTGTCCCTACTGGACAGCAATCTCACTGTCTCCATTGTCATTCTCTTTCATCAAATGTATCTGAAAAACCTCTTTTTGTTGCTCTTTACTTATCTAGCCAGTCTCAGCTCATTCTGAACCTTAGCTTTCTTTATACTATTCCTGTAAGCTTGAGCTACACATCTGTACTCTTCCTTGGTGATTCATCCTTCCTTTCATTCTTTATAACTGCTCTTTTCACTTATTCCTTGAGTTTGCTGAGCAGCCACATTAGCTTCTCAGATGTTCTCCATTTGTTTGGGATTGTTTGTGATTGCGCTTTTTGTACGGTAACTCTTTCTTCAAGAATTCCCACCCTTGCCAGGTGTCATTTTCTGTTAGCTTTTTCCACCCAGTATTTCCCTGACATTGATAAAATTGGCTTTTCTGAAATCCAAGATCCGTGTTTGACTATGCTTTGCCCTGCCCCACAATTGTGAATTCTAGCATTACACTTCACCATAAACTACCAACTGCTTCGATTCTGGTGATCAATTCCTCCCAGTTCATTAGGCTCAACTCTCTTGTTCCTTTCTCTACCTTTTGAAACAAGAGGAACAATTTATATAAGAAGTGATCTCCTAGAAAAAGTCAAGAGGGAACTAAAAGCCCAAGCTTTATAACTGCATACTAGGGATATAATTCTTTGCTAATTTCAACAGAATCCTCTATGGTAGTTATGAATGTATAACCTAGGCTGTGCCTACACTAGAGAAATAATGCAGTTTGACATCACTTTAATTGCCATGGCCCAATGCTAGAGAATTCTGGAATTTGTAGCTTATTGTGGTATCAGAGCTCTCCCACAGACAAGGCCAAATATCTCACAAAATTATAAATCCCGGAATTCCATAGCATTGGCAGCTAAAGAAGTATCAAACGGCATTATTTCTTCAGTGCAGATGCAGCCCTAGAGTTACGTACTCAGGACTGTTACATATTTAAAATCCCTATGTAGCTCCTAGTCTAGGGGCTATGTAGGACCTATGAAAGTCCCCCAGTCTCTACTTACTGGGAAGAAGCCACTGTAATTGACAGGGATCTGTTGCTTAGGAAGCAGGTAGTTGACAGTCCCATCTCCTTGCACAAGCGATCTTTGGAGTGTGGAGAATTGCAGCAGGGGTCCTGTTTAGGTTGTCGTGCTGTAGATCACTCACAGGAGGGGGTAGAAATGGAAGCCAGCTGCTACCCAAATGACAAAGGAAAAGACCTCCATGGATTTCAGTGATTGCTGTCCAGTAAGTGGGGAGTGGGGGTAGTTGGGCTGGGATTCACTGTGTTGCACCATTAACTACAGTACTTACACATCTGTAAATCCTACAGGAGTCTGGCCTTCAGTCTCAAAGGAAGCAATGAATTTTTTTGTAATTTCTTTCCCACTGTGAGAAAGGCATTAAAAACTGCATTTTGTGAAACTATTCAGAGTTCAGGGTATAAACTTTGCACAAAATTAGCATGTGGTATTTTTTTTAAATAGCAAACAATGTTTTCTATGCAGTAAATAGTTTTTTCTATATAGAAAATACCACATGCAAATAATATTTCTGTGCTGAAAGAACTTTTTCCTAAGCAGAAAATGATGTAGTTCTGCAATAAATGCACATGTGGTTTCTGCAAAGTTTATGCAGAATAAGCCCCAAACTCTAAAAGATTCTCTTCAGCCCAGTGATGAAGTGATGTCCTCATCACTTGAGGAACACATTCTTCAATCGTTTTTTTAAAAAAATATCTTCAAATATTTCTTCCATCCCTAATTGTCAAAAGGACAGTCAGTGTCCCATCCCATCCCTTATATCTAACCTCCCCCCCCCATTATTTGTTACACCCAGTGATGTATTTTACCTCTGAGAGAGTGGGGCAGGCAAGCCCTCTGAACCTTCAGCTAGCTATGCTCCCAATATGAGATAATATTTGGAGCAGCCCTCAAGTATGTTTGCCTTGCCAAGCCCAGAATCATCAAGAAGCAATCACAGAAACATAGAATCATAGAGTTGGAAGAGACCCCAAGGGCCATCCACTAAAACCCCATTCTGCCATGCAAGAACTCTCAATCAAAGGATCCCTGACAGATGGCCATCCAGCCTCTGTTTAAAGGCCGCCAAAGGAGGAGAGTTCACTACATCATGCTTCAGTTCAGCTGTAGAAGTCCTTTGTCCATTTCCTAAAGTGGCTCCCCACTTCTCAAATGGGTAGTAGTGATGGAGAAAATCTGAAGCAATGTAGGCTTGGCACAATTTATTTAATATGCAGCTTTCTCTGACTTATGGAAAGCATGGAATGTGACTCTTCTATCAATAAATGGTTCTGAAGAAGGTGCTTAAAACTGCTCCATTCTAATGTATCCCAAGCAGACTAAGGGCCTCTACAGACGGTGCTTTGTGCCATCTTGGAGCCAGGAAAGGGGAGGGGCAGCCACACAGCGGGCACCCCATCCCCTTCCTGAGGATGTCATCATGGCATGCGCCATTACGCATGGTGTGCGCTGTTAAGACGTCCTCCTGGTGCAGCGCCTTAATGCGCTGCGCCGGAAGGGATGCAGAAGAGCCGAACAGCGGCTCTTCAGGCACCTTATTTGCCACCTGTGAAAGGAGTGGCATTTTGGTGCTCCTTTCCCAGGTGGCAAAAGGGAGGATCAGGGCCGATGCATCTGGCAGCCTTGGCCTCGATCCTCCATTTCCCAGGGTGGCCCAAGGCTGCCCGTCTGCATCCCCCCTAAGAAGAGTGGCTGTAGCTGCAGTAGTTGCTGTGAGCCTGCCCTTGTTCTAAAGTAAATAACAGAGAGAATAATACTTGATGAGCTGGAGAAGAAACTCAAAAGGGTGGCATCACTGCTTAAATAGCCATGAGACACTTCAAATTGACTATTGTGGTGTTATTTTTTTTTATTATAATTGTATTATCATATATATATATATATATATATATATTCCCTACAAATTTTGAAACCTGTCAAATTGCACATCTGCATAAAACACAAATGAGGGTGGATAGAAAGCAGTTTTAAAAAGAGACGGACATTTGCATCATATGTGAAACTGACCACGTTTCTCAGGAAAAGGCTGTGTTCTTACTCAGGTATGTAAATTATAGCACAGATAATATTTCTTAATGTGAAGCATCTTTTTAGGCTGTGGTTTGTGGTCCCTTGTTCTTGCCTGAATCAGGAGGCTGGTTATGCTGTGCTGGCTAAAGATGGGAGCTGCGAGTAGTTAGGAAATTCCTCATTTAGGATGTCATCACCTTACCTCAGCTAGGAAGTCATTAGTCCAAAACATGGGTGCGTAACTATGGAAAGACTGGTGCGGACAGGTTTTTTTTTGCCCCAGGACACTTGAGGGGGAGTGTCACACAGAGTGTCAAAAATGCCAAGAAGCCAAAAAATAAAACAAAACCAGGTAGCCAGAAATCCTGTTCTCAGTTTGAAACAGTGACATTTTTCTATGTTAAACAGTGTTGGGGGCCTATTTTTAAAAGGGATCAGTATTTCTGGAGATTTTCCCTTGCTTTTTTGGGCTAGAAAGCAGACATCTGGGGAGTCTGGAGGGCACATGTAGCCCCAAGGTCATACTTTGCCCACCCTCTGGTCTAGAATGTTGAAACCATGGCTCTCCTAAAATAAACCCTTGTTTTATTTTATTCCAGTCTTCCCAAATTAGTGTGTGTATATGTGTGTGTGTGTGTGAGAGAGAGAGAGAGAACTGCCCTCAAATTGACCTCAGCTTATGGCAAACCCTATGAATGAAACATTTCCAGGACACCTTATCCTAAACAGCTCTGCTCAAGTCTTGCAGACTCAGGGCCATGGTTTGCTTGATTGAGTCTATCCAACTGGAATGCAATCTTCCTCTTTTCCTGCTGCCTTCTACCTTACCAAACATTACTGTCTTTTCTAGTGAGTCATATGGAGCAGAGGACACAATAGGGGAAATTCAGCACAGAATAAATAAAGAGGAAGTACAGGAATAGCTGGTTAACCTATTTAAGTCTCCAGGACCAGATGAACTACATCCAAGAATATTAAAAGAACTGGCAAATGTATTCTCAGAACCACTGGCAATAATCTTTGTGAACTCCTGGAGAACAGAAGAAGTCCCAGCAGACTGGAGGAGGGCAAACATTTCCCCCATCTTCAAAAAGGGGGGGAAAGAGGATCCCAACAACTATCATCCAGTTAGTCTGACATCAATACCAGGAAAGATTCTAGAACCATTCATTAAACAGAGAATATGTGAACATTTAGAAGGGAATGCCATAATCACTAAAAGTCAACATGGGTTTCTCAAAAATAAGTTATGCCAGACTAATCTGATTTCATTTTTTGATAAAATTACCAGCTTGCTAGATGAAGGGAATGTGGTAGACATAGCATATCTTGATTTCAGTAAGGCTTTTGACAAGGTCCCCCATGATATTCTTGCAAACAAGATAATAAAATGTGGGCTAGAAAATACAACTGTTAGATGGATTAGTAACTGGTTGACTGACCAAACCCAAAGGGTGCTCAGCAATGGCTCCTCTTCATCCTGGAAAGAAGTGACCAGTAGGGTGCCATAAGATTCTGTCCTGGGCCCAGTGCTATTCAACATCTTTATCAATGACTTAAATGAAAGAATAGGGGGCATGCTTATCAGATTTGCAGATGACACCAAATTAGGAGGAAGAGCTAATACCCCAGAAGATAGGATGAAAATTCAAAATGACCTTAATAGATTAGAAAGCTGGGTCAAAGCTAACAAAATGAATTTCAACACAGAGAAATATAAGGTACTGTACTTAGAGTAAAATAAATAAATAAAATGGAATGCATAGATATAAGATGAGGGACACCTGGCTTAATGAGTGTACGTGTGAAAGGGATCTAGGAGTCCTAGTAGACCACAAGTTGAACATGAGTCAACAGTGTGATGCCGCAGCTAAAAAGGCCAATGCAGTTTTAGGCTGCATTAATAGAAGTATAGTATCTAGATCAAGGGAAGTAATAGTGCCACTGTATTCTGCTTTGGTCAGGCCCCACCTTGAATACTGTGTCCAGTTCTGGGCACAACAATTCAAAAAGGATGTTGAAAAACTGGAGCATGTCCAGAGGAGGGCGACTAAAATGGTGAAGGGTCTGGAAACCACGCCCTATGAGGAACGACTTAGGGAACTGGGTATGTTTAGCCTGGAGAAGAGATGGTTAAGAGGGGATATAATAGCCCTCTTGAAATATTTGAAGAGATGCCATATTGAGGAGGGCGCTAGCTTGTTTTCTGCTGCTCCAGAGAATAGGACCTGGAGCAATGGCTGCAAGCTACAGGAAAAGAGATTCCACCTCAACATTAGGAGGAACTTCCTGACAGTGAGAGCTGTTCGACAGTGGAGCACACTCCCTCGGAGAGTGGTGGAGTCTCCTTCTTTGAGGTCTTTAAATAGAGGTTGGATGGCCATCTGTCGGGGATGCTTTGATTTTGAGTTCCTGCATGGCAGAATGGGGTTGGACTTGATGGCCCTTGTGGTCTCTTCCAACTCTATGATTCTATGATATCTTCTCATGATATGGCCAAAGTTTGAAAAACTCAGTATAGTCATCTTGGTTTCTAGGAAGAGTTCAGTCTTGATTAATTCTAGGACCCATTTGTTTGTCTTTTTAGCAGTACACAGTATCCACAGAACTCTACTCCATATTAGTATTGCTGTGATTTTTATTGTTCATGTATTTTCATTCAGTTGTTTTTATTTATACAGCACCTTGAGTAATTCTTGAGTGCAAGGTTGATCCAGAAAAATGCTGAATATACTGTAGATACTAAAGTAGGTTAGAGATTTTGCTGCCTCAGGTAAAGTACAATACTCCCCCCCTGATAAGTACAGAAGCTGGCCAGAGTTGCAGTTGAATCTTAACTGAGAAATGGGTGATAAGGTTGTCATTCTTGGCTAATTTTGTTCTTGAATAAACCAATGAGTAATTTTAATAATTTTCTTCCTTGTATAAAAAAGCTTTCAAAAGAATGTTAGCACTTCAAGACTTATTTTGTGCAAAATTTCCATGTGATTTTTCTGTACAGAAAATAAGATTTAACTTCTCAGAAACAATGTTTTCTGCATGCAGGAAGTGTAGTTTCCTCTGCATAAAATGCTATTTTCTGTTCTGTGAAAAATCATTAAAATTTCCACAGATTATGTCCCAAACTGTGAAGATTTTCTTCACTACAGGATTCACCTCACTAGAGATTCCCAACACTCAGTAATCAGTTGTGTCAACAATTTTTGAAAATCTTCAAATATTTTTCCATCCCTAATTGTCAAAGGGACAGTCAGTGTCCTTCTTTACACCTGAGGGGAACAGCTAGTTCTGGGACTCACGAAAAATGGTATGGCACAGCATAGTCTATCATCCAAAATCCAGAAAATGAATTTCTGTATAGGAACTTTCCTAGCTATCTGGTTTCTCTTTCCACTTCCTTCCATAATTTTAAAATTTTTGCAATATGGGCAATGCTATACTGGCCAGAATATTCTGGGTTGCTCCCAGTGTATTCTGGCCCTGGAGCTGCCTAGAATTCCCCCCATAACCTTTGCACTCCAGAGCAACATTGGCCAGCTGTTGACACACATCTCCTGCTATGGATTCCCAGGTAAAAACACACCCAGTTTTGATCACCTGGCTGGATGCCTCATTGTGATCTCGGAGGGAGTGACTTATGTTAGCAGTGCCAGTGCCAGGTGGCTCAACAGGACTCAAGAGCCACCTGGAGTTGCTCTTGAGTAATCCAGATTTTCCAGAAAAATGTGGAGCAAAAGGCATGTCTCTTAAATCCCATTTAAGAGGAATGGTCCAGATTTGATGTGGAACTGGCCTTATGTCATGAAGAGATTCTGCAATCAAATTAGGACAAATGAGGGCAGGTGGAAATCATTTCATTTAGTCGATGTATGATGACTGAGGGGGTTGCAGACTGCCAGAAATAGTGCAAATTGAATCCACTTTTAGGGTTAGGGTTAGTGCTAGGGAATCATGGGAATTGTTTTTTTTTCTGGGACATTGAGCCCTCTCTGTCAGAGAGCTCTGGTGCCACAATAAACTACAATCCCCATGATTCCCTAACCCTAACCCTAAAAGTGGACTCAATTTGCACTATTTCTGGCAGTCTGCAACCCCCCCTAAGTTGGTTTACAGTTAACTGTCTTGGGTCCCCTTTTGTGGCAGAAAGGTGAGATATTAAATAAATGAGAACAGAAAAGAATGATCTTACTCATTGGGTGCTTATCAGTGTCCCAGATCATCAGACACTAGACTTAGTGGGTGTCAGAAAGGATGTTAAGTTAGTTACCTATCACAAGACACTGGGGATAGACAATTTCCCCCATATGATATATCTCATGGATGCTGTCTCCTAATTAGCAGACAACATCTGTTTCTAACTATAATTATCTTACAAGTCAGCAAGTCATTTCAGTTTCTTACACCTGTACTTACAATCAACATAGACATTTCAGAAAAACACGTGTCTCTTCTTTCCTCCTCCCTCCACCAACTAATATTCACTAATAGACAGTATCTCTATATATTCCAGCACTTAATCTTTGCTTGTGTGTGTGCATACACTTAGAATTTTAAAAAAAACAACACAACTCTAAAATTCCAACCAGAGTAGACTGCAGGTTTCTGAGTAAAAGCAAATACTAGCCATTTGCTGAGAGATGTTAAAGAAGAATTCTTAATATTTTCAACTCAAGCGATCCTGAGTCAGGCCATAAAATTTTATGTCTCGCCACCTGCACAATAGTGTTGAGAGAAATGGGGGAAGTAGAAGAGGAGAGGTGGGGAGAAGGGGAAAAGAAGACCAGCTGGTCTTGTTGGTAAAGCATTACGACTTGGTTCTTTGGAGTGGAAGGGTGTGAGGTCTGGGGTCATTTCCTGCCAGGTTTGTTCAGAGCAGGAGGGGAGACATAATTACACTGTCTCGCTCAGCCATTAGTGTCAAGACTCATTAGGAACCCTATCTGCTCAGCTGCAGTAGCAGCAGCAGCACCAATAGGTATACACACACAAACACACACATACAGACCCAGACACACAAAAGCCAGCCAAAGTCTCCAGTCTGCAGAGCAGTTTTAAGATGGGAGTTGGTGGAGGGAGCAATTGTGAACTCCTCTTCTGGATAATTAGAGCCAGCAGGGAATTGGATTGGTCCAGGCAGGGCTTTCATTTCTCTCCTTGTTGTTTTAACAGGATTGGCAGGTGCTGCTGTATTCCGAGGGTGAGGTGATGGGCCTGTGTCATTGTTCACAATGAGAAATGATCATCAATTTGCTGCGGAGCTCCTGGGGTGAGCTGAGCAGGCCGACTCTGATTACTATGGTTATTAGGGCCTTGTTAGTGCAGAAGGACGAGCTTGCTTGAGGCAGTTGGCTCAGGGAGAAGGTGGAATTTCTTTAGGAGCAGCTTGTAAGCCCAAAATTTCGATGGCAGAAGTTTATTAATGAAAGAAGCTTAGAACATTACATGCTAGGGATCCATTTATTATTTTGAGAAACATGCAAACGTACTAGAAGGATTATTCAGTACGTAAAAGATGACAGCTTATTAGTTTTCCTTAAAGAAAAATTACAGCAGTTTGTTTTAGCTGAATCTAATATTCAGTAAAGAAATGCAAAGTGTTTTAGTTTTGACACACTGTTTATTGCTTATTATGTTAGTTTAGAAGATGCTTTAGTAGTTTGTGGAGGATTTATTCTATTTCTTATATTACACTAAAGATTTAAGGCTGGATTCAAAAATTATTTCTGTTACTGGCACTGAGCATTCTTGTTACCTTTTCTATTAGTCCTTAGCTTTGTTGTGTTAATGTACGATAAGATATGAAATCCACATCATAGCTTTTCTTCTTGTAAAGATGTGGAATTTGTTGCAGGATCCTGAACTCTCCTTCCCTTTCCCCTCCTCTTTGTCTTTCTTGATTCCTCCTTCAGAAGTTTCTAGTTCATTGGTCCCTAAACATTTTCGGGCTGCCACCCCCTCTCCTCTTGGGTGACAACCCTAGTGTCACCGAATGGCTATTTCTTGATATTAGGTCTACTGTTTGTGCAGTACTGTGCTGGTCTAACATAAAAATATGTTCCCTTCTACAACAGGAGTGAATAACTAGATAATACTGTAATACAATTCCTATCTACCTTGACCATTGAATATGCTGGCTCAGGAGATTATTATATCCGGCTTTTAGTCCACAATTATAATAGTAAAATAACACCTCTGGGAATACTTATCTCATGATGTTGCTTTTGACCCATAGCTGTTGTTTCTTCCAAGTCTGGTTAGGGTGCTCCTTTTCATTGACAGGGGAAACCCATCAATAACCTCCCAATTGCATGACAGTCCCATTAGTCTTCATGTGCAAAACACCACTGCTGTGGCAGTTGCAATATTACCAGTCATGTGGTGTGAGTGCCTCCTCCTCTCTCCCTTGTCCCACTCCCCCTCACTATTCCCAGGCAGACCGATTCCCTTTATTTTTTGTCTATTTCTTTTCTTTTCTTTATTTTTAAAAACTTATATTACATTGACATGAGTCCAGAATTGCATTAAAAAGTAAATCATCATCATCATCCAAAAGTCATACTGGGTAAGGCATAGGGGAAGGAGGTGGGGTTAAGTGAAGTGTAGAAGAGAGAAGGGATGCAGTGGCTTGGGTGGTTAAGAAGCTGACTCTGTTAATTGCAAGATCGGAGGGTTGGCAGTTTGAGGCCCGGGTGCTTCATGATGGGGTGAGCTCCTGTTATTAGTCCCAGCTTCTGCCAGGCTAGCAATTGAAAAGCATGCAAATGCAAGTAGATAGATAGATACCACTTTGGTGGGAAGGTAAACAGCGTTCTGTGCAATCATGCTGGCCCCATGATCACAGAGTAGTCTCTAACAATGCTGGCACTTCAGTTTAGTAATGGAGATGAGCACCACCCCCTATGGTTGGACACGACTTGACAATCTTGTCAATGATGAATACCTTTACCTTTACCTTTAGAAGATAGCACAATGGCAGAAGCAGCCCCAGTTGTGCAATTCTTCTTATAAGCAAATTCATGTTAATAGAATGTATGTGAATTAAATTATTAAAGGATTAAAATGCCTGTCACGTAATATTGCCAAGAACTAAGTGGTGGCCACCTTTGTTCTTAGTTTATTGCATGGAAGGCTCTTTGGTGCGAAATGCAAAGAGCATGAGCAGATGGGAAATCAAAGGCCAAGAAGTGAAATGAAACTTGTAATATATATGTATAGCTAGGAACGAATCTGAGTCTGCATTCTTCTATTTTAGGTAACCGCTAGTATTTCTATATCATGTCAGCTCAGAGAATATGACTCAAAATCAGATTCACACTGAAGAACTGTATAGTCAAATCTCATATCTGAAATCAACATTTCGATGCTTTCTGTTCTATCCACCAAACATTTAGGAATTAGAATGTAGCTGACTGTCAAATTTGCTGAAAACTTAAAAAGTAGACTGAAACACAGATCACTCTTTGGTTATTCTGAATGGATCACAAGTGCTGATGGTAAGATTTAGGGCCTCAGCAAGCAGCTGTAGGCAGATTTTAACACAGGAAGAAAGGAGGAAATAGAGAAAGAAGGAAGCCAGTTGAGTCAACAGCTGCATCCTCCCCTGCCAATATATTTTTATAAAGGCTACCATTAGGGCACAGGTTAGTTAGTGCCAGGATGTTGAAGGTAGCACTGGAAAGAACGTTCAAAAATATTTATTTTTAAAAAGTTGGAAAACATGTTTCTCAAGTGTTGGGAAACCTTAATAAGGTGACTCCTAGACTGATGAGTACCTTCTTGGGGACTTACTCGGTGTAAAAACATACCCCCCCCCTTTCTTTTCTTTTTGCATAAGAAATAGGGTATTTTTTTGCCCAGGAAACATTTTATGTTCACAAAATATGTTTTTTGTATAAATAGTTCTTGTTACCTACACAGAAAATCCTATTTTCTATCTAAAAAGAAACACATGCAAATTTTGCACAGAATGCATCCCAAACTGTAAATAGTCTTTGAAACCACTGTACAATTTTCAAAGACTTGCTTGCAGTGAAAACAGCAAAAGTTACTTGTTCCTTTGAGAATGAAATTAGCAAAGAATTTAATTTCTATTTCAGGGGCAAGAAATAAACATGCCTCCCCAAAGTGGAGTGGCTGCTGTCATCTTGTTTGTCAACAGGGCAGGGACTGTTCATTACATGAATTCATTACTTTTTTACACAGTGATTTTGTGGAATTTCTTTTGTGTGATTTTTTTTTTTAAAAAAAAAGCCCTGTTGGGCTGTCTTTAGTCATTTTAATCAACCTTTTAAAAATTGAAAACTAATGCATGAATAACAAGTTAACAGTGATTTAAGTAATGAATGAGCTTCATAATTTTCCTTCAGCATTTACGTTTATATATATCTATATCTATTAAAATGTTAGCTTCAGTGCTAATGTTTCAAAGCTCTTGTTAGTGTCATTCTAAGCTTTCACTGAATATGTAAAGTCAAAGGCTTTCATGGCCAGCATCCATAGTTTTTTGTGGGGTTTTTTGGGCTATGAGGCCGTGTTCTAGAAGAATTTATTCCTGACATTTCGGCTGCATCAGGAATAAATTCTTCTAGAACATGGCCTCATAGCTCCAGAAACCCACAAAAAACTATTTCACTGTTTTGGAAGGGAAGCGAACCCACAAAAAACTATACTCCCTATTTTGGAAGGGAGGTGGTGGGAAGAAATGTTCCCTCTTCAGGCATTATGTAGAGTTTTTTGTTTTTGTAAGAATGCACCAAAATAATGCTATGTTTTTCTTTTTAAAGACAGCATTGTGGGAGAAAGTGTTCACCCAATTGACAGTCATAAACTGCAGGTGCTCCTGACAGCTGCAAAACAAATTTAAAAACAAATACTGGCTTGATTCCTATTATTAGTCCAAATTAAAGGAGACAATTTATCTCTGTGTTGACTCACCATTTAACAATTGATTTAGTGGATCTACTGTACTTTGGACAAGCAATAGGTTTTGGATCATTGTTCCCTTTGCCTTGGAACAGGACTTTTCCAATAAACTTTCATCTGCCTCTGTCCTTCAGGCATTTCATTGAAGAGTTCCTCCATCTTGTTATTGTTGTTGTGTGCATTCAAGTTGATTCCAACATATGGTGATTCTAAGGTGAACCAGTGTGGTGTAGTGGTTTGACTGTTGGACTAGGATTCTGGAGACCAGGGTTTGAATCCTGGCTCAGCAATGTAAACCCACTGGGTAACCTTGGGCAAGCCAGAGTCTCTCAACCTCGGAGGATGGCAATGAAGAATCTTGCCAAGAAAACCCTGTGATAGGTTTGCCTTAGTGTCTTCACAAGGTTCCGGGAAGGCAATGGCAAATCTTTTCTTGTCAAGAAAACCTCATGATAGGATCACTTTAAGGTTGCCATAAGGTGGAAACAACTTGAAGGCACACAACAACAGCAGCAACAACAACAAGATGAACCTATGATGGGGTTTTCTGGGGCTGAGAGGGTATGACTCACCCAAGGTCGCCCAGTGGGTTTCCATGGCTGAGCAGTGAATCAGACCCTGGTCTGGAGAGTTGTACCTAAATGTTCAAATCACTACACCAAGCTGGTGCTCTCCACCTATCTTAGACCATGAGATATTGGACAGGTCATAGTTTGAGCAGTCCATACCCCCTCCCAATTTGGTCCCTAAACTGCCACTGTTGTCAATCCAGCTGCCATGAAAAAGCAGGAGGACATCCTCTGCCTTTCACTAAGGTGATCTGTACTAAATCCCACGACTCTGAAGCGATTGGAAATTCCCACAGGCTCCAGGGAAATATTAAACCCACCTGCAGAAATTTCAGAAACCCTCTGACACAGGAGAATTGCGCCCAGAAATCATGCCAGATTTATTTATTTGTTTGTTTACTTTATTTATTTATTTACTCTTTAATTAAATGCTTGAAGGACAGAGGCAGATGAAAGTTTATTAAAAGTTTATAGGAAAAGGCTTGTCCCAAGGCAAAGGGAATGATGTATTTATTTATTTACACAGCGTTCTGTGAAATCATGCTGGCTCTTAGACTTAAGGTCTCTACAGATGGCACTTTGCGCCATCTTGGAGGCAGGGGAGGGGAGGGGCAACCACACACCGGGCACCCCAACCCCTCCCCGCGGACATCATGATGGTGCACGCCATTACACACGGCGTGTTCCATCAAGACGTCCTTCCGGCGCAGAGTCTTGATGCGCTATGCCAGAACAGATGCAGAAGAGCCGCGTGGTGGCTTTTGATGCATCCCTTCTGCCAGCTCTGAAAGGAGTGGCATTTTAGTGCTCCTTTCAGGGCCAGAAAAAGGGAAGATTGGGGCTGAGGCATGGGGCAGCCTCAGCCCCAATTCTCCGCTTCCCAGGGCAGCCTACAGCTGCCTATCTGCATCCTCCCTAAGTAATGGAGATGACCACTGCTCCCTATAGTTGAACATGACTTAACAACCTTGTCAATGGGGAATACCCTTACCCTTATTTACTTTATTTATATGCTGCCTTTCTTGGAGGCTGGGACCCAAGGCAGCTTCAATAACAAAATTTTAAAAATGTTTAATTTTTTCTGTGTTCTCCCATGACATTCATCCAAGCAGAGCTAGTGCCCATTCACACTACTCAGTTATAGCACTGTGGTTCCACTTTAACTGTCATGGTTGCATCCGATGGAATCCTGGGATTGGCAATTTGGTGCGAAGTAACAGAGGAGGATTCTAAGGACCCCTCCCTTGACTGCCTGGAAAGGTACAATTTTGGATGTTTTCTTGCCTGTTGGCTAATTGTAAGGTACATAGCTTACTTACAAGGAGCACATTTCATTTCATTATATTCTATTGTTGGGAAGTTTCACTTTCTGCACTAAGACCCAAGAGTGTACTGGGCATTGTATTCATGTTTTCTGTGTGTACTATCATATATTATGTGTAATATGTATTATTATGTCTTTGTTATACGATTGTTTCATTACATACCCTTGTAGTTTATCATTAGTTATACCACATATAGCTGTTGCTATAGTACTGTTATTTGTATAGACCACTACTATACCAGGTTTTATGTTTCTCTCAGGTGGAACCATGGCAGTTAAAGTGGAATCATAGTCCGGTAGTACTATGTACTATAGTGTTATAACTCTATACCGTGAGGGTGCCACTTGAGAGCAACAGTGGCAGGTAGCTTTCAAGTAGCTCAGTCTTAAAGGACTGGTAGTTGTGGTGTAGTAGTTTAAGTATTACACTAGGACTCTGGAGAACATGGTTAGTCTCCCTGCTTGGCCATGAAACCCACTGGATAACCCTGGCCAAGTCACACACTCTCAGTCTCAAAGAATGGCAATGGGAAACCTTGCTAAGAAAACCTTGTAATAGGTTCTCCGTAGGGTCGCCATAAGTTGGAAGCAACAACAGCTTCAAAGTAGTAAAGTCACTATCCTCCAAAATGGATACAGCACTTTGGAAAGGTATTTTAAAGTTTAATTTATTTAGTAACAAGTAGAAGTACATGCTGGGTCTTAAATATTTAAGGTAAATGGGAATGCACTTAAATTACATATAGGCCAAAAGGAAGGAAGTGGGAAGTCACTTTTTATAGTTATTCATGTGATTTATGTTAGTCTAGTATTTGTGTTTGCAAGTTATTGTTTTTCTTTTTTTGCATATGCTGTGAGTAGCTTTGTTTTTAATATATAAAATACAGTCGCCCCTCCATTATTGTGGACTTGAAGTCTGCGGTTTTACATATTCACGGAGGGGTGACCTCCATTTAAATCAATAGGGTGCGCCCCCATGGGCATGTCCCATTCAAGCCTATGGGGCTTGAATATTAGTGAATCTCTGTTTTCATGAGGGGTGTCCAGAACAGATCCCCATGAAAATGGAGGGCCAACTGTATTAATAAAGATGATTTTTAGGAAAGGTATTTTGAAACTGATGCTAAAATCTAGAGCAGATTAACTGCTCCTCTGACATGGGAGCCACCAGCTGCCACTGCTAGTTATGTTTTTCTACATTTTTCAAATGGTTCTTTTCTCAGTTTATGCCCTGGCATAATCATTCAGGGAATCAGGTTTTTTTTTTGTTTGTTTGTTTTTTGCAGAGCTCAGAAGTAACTTCTGACAAATAACATTGTTACCTGCAACAAGTTACTTTTCTCGGTACTTTGGGTGTAAAGGTTACATTTCATAAGTGACACTAATTGGAACACCGGTAATTTATTGGATTAACAAGGAATGTTTAATTGTTATTGTTAAAGAAGTTACTTTAAGAATAATGTAATTGTCTTCAAATGCAATTTTAGGCTTGTTTACAGGCATATTGTCAGAAAGCTTGTTCACTTTTTCTTTTGGTCATTTTCTTAGCAAGCCTAAGGTCCTACACACATGCAAAAGTATCAAGTAATATAACAAGGCATTGTCCAAACACTGCAATCAATAACTGCAACAAATTATTTCTAGACACTCAGAAACTAATGAATAGCAGGAACACATTACTTTTAAAAACTCTGTGCTGAGGCAGCAATAGTAGGCAGTTGCCTATCAACATAAAATCATCCCAGCCAGTGGTGGTGAACCTCTGGCACATGTGCCAGAGGTGGCGCTCAGAGCTCTCTCTGTGGGCACATGTGCCATCACCCCAGCACAGAGTTCACCAGAGTTTGTTACTAGAAAGCCAGAGGGACATGGAACTTTGCAATAAATAAATGAGTTTTGGGTTGCAGTTTGGGCAGTTGGTCTCTAAAAGGTTCGGCATCACTGATCCCTGCCATTTGTTGTCTATATAAATAAATATACTTGAAAACTCAGCATGATCACATTGAGTGGAATAAGTTCCCTGTCTGTTAAATGGGAATTTATTTATTTATTTATTTATTATCTTATTTTTCTGCCTACAAGTGATCCAATGCAGCATAGGACATTTTAAAAGCACAATGCAAATGTTAAAATACAGTTAAACTTAATTTCTGTTTCAACAACACAAGTTAAAAACAGCATTAAAAACAAATTTAAAACCTCATTAGAAGATGCTTAAAAACTTAATAAAATAAAAACATCACACACACACGTGCACACACACACATTAAAAGCTTTGTCTGCCACATATACTAAAAAACAAAGCTTCCTTTTTTAAAAAGGCCTTTTCCTGCCAGTGGGAAAATAGAAGGGAAGGGACATCCCCCAGACCTCCTGGGGAAGGGACCCCTCAGGATTCAGTTTTGACCCCTCCTCCACCAATAGTTTCAATAACTTGAGAGCAATAACTTGAGAGCACCAATCGAGAAGGGGCTCTCTAGTGTTCTCCCCAGATTTGCCTGGGAAGGTGGTAGGACTGAGAGGGCTTCCTCTGCAGATCTTAGAGCACAGACAGGCTCATGGAGGGAGATACAATTTTTCAAATATTATGGACTCAAGGGCATAGCCAGCACTTTGAATTCTGTCCCAAAACAGAATTTAGCAAGGGGTTATATGATCAATATAACCTGCCCCAGTCAGCAACCTGGCTGCAGCATTTTGGACACACTAGAGTTTCTGAACAGTTTACAAAGGCAGCCCATTAGAGTGTGTTACAGTAATCCAAATGAGAAATAAACAAGGCATGTGTCACTATAGTGAGATCTGACATTTCAAGGAATGGGCACAGCTGGCACACCAGTTTTAGCTGTGCTAAATCACTCCTGTTCACTACTGAAACTTGTATATCCATGCTCATATCTGAGTCCAGGAACATGCCCAAGCTGTGAACTGAAATTTCAATGTGAGTGTAACCCCATCCAACACAGAGTGAATCTTTATTCACTGATCTGCATTCCAATAACCAGGAGCACCTCTGTCTTGTCTGGATTAAGTTTCCATTTGTTCATTCTCATCCAGTCGATTACTGATGACAAGTACCAATTTAGGACCAAAACAGCTTCCTTGGAATTGGATGGGAAGGAGAGAAAGAGATGAGTATCACTAGCATACTGGTGACATCCAACACCATAGCCTCAGACAACCTCGGCCAATGGTTTCATATAGGTCTTAAATGAAACCATTGGTGGTGGTGGGGACAAAACTGAATCCCAAGGGATCCCGCAGGCCAATGGCCATGGGGTTGAACAGGAATCCCCCAGCACCACTTTTTGAATTTGCCCCTCCAAGTCCACTGCAGGTTCTATTTAAAAAATAAAAAATAAAAACAAGCTACGGATCCCTTTCTGGTTAGCAATGCAGTTGTATCTCACTTAGTAGGCTACTAGCAGTTAGCTAAATTTAAATCTTTTTTTTTTAAATAATAATCAGAAGAAATACCTGTTTGCATCTTTTTTAAAAAATGCATTGCACAGGGAGGGATGGGTCAGAAGCTGATTCATCATTGCTAAAGGAAGTGAAGATAGGCTTGTTGATGTTGGTATTAATCAGCATTCCCACCCCATTCAGAATCCTCACCACTGTGATTGCAGGAGAACATTGTTTGGCTTCTAAAATATTCAGAAAAAATTAGAAGCCAAACAATGTTCTCCTGTAAGCTCTTAAACACAACAAAAATAATTCTCAAAATTAGTGTGGAAGGCATGAACAGAGATTGTTAGCAGTGATCTATCCATTTTGAAGTAGGTACCTCTGAAATCATAGCAATTCAAATTCTTGCTAGTGGGAAAAAAGATTGCATGTTCCCAACACCAAAATACTGTGGCTGATTGCTGTAATTTCCCCTCAAAGGCTGGGCAGGTGGGGGAAAAGACATTTGAATCTCTAATTACTGTGTGTGTATGTGTTTACTGTGCAATTCAAAAATTGCATGCAAAATATGGATTTAGTGTCCCACCACCTAGCTTTTCATCCCATCTCCACCTATCTTTTCTCTCGGCTGCTTTCAATCTGATTTGGGATTTGGGCATTTGGATTAACTCATTAGTGGAGCAGCATTCTGGTAAAGTCACTAATCTGTAGCAGTGGTGCATAGAACTGTGACAGCATTACACAGAAAATGGAGGGGGAAAACTAATGAGATTAGGATTTCATGTGCTTAGGCAGAACCTGGGTCTCTTATGGTCTACAGAAGCAGTGCATGCCTCCATTGATGTTTGGCTGTTGAGGACTTGAAGGGAAGGAAATAGGGAGACCTTTATAGTGAGCTGCCCTACTAATGTATGATATAGAAAGGTAGAAGAAACCTTTATAAATAAATGAAGCTATTGCACAAGTCAGAGGTGACCAGAACTGCTATAAATGTGTGTAGATTAGTCTAAGACATTTTGCTACCTAAAGCAGAGTCTAAATTTAATTTTTCCATGTTGCTAGGACCATTCAGTCATCCATTCCAACCTTCTTTGCACCCTCCATTCCATCTCTAGCTACGGTTTAGGTACTATTTACCCATAAAGGTGGAAAGGGGTCCATATCCAACAATGTCAGCATCTCCTTGGTATTTGGAGGGAATTATTAGCTCAAAAGGAGAGCTACAAAAGGTTGGGTAACTTGAGGGATCTTTCCAGCTATGTATACCAGTACTCACTGCAGAGAGACTGATTTTAATGAATAGAAGAGTTTTGTCCTGGACTACGGCCAGCACCAGTCCAAACAAACGCTGATAAGAATGGTTTAGCAAGAAAGGAGCTAAAAGGCAGGCTACAGACCTTTCTGTTAGTTCCCAAGAAGCACACCAGTACCAAAGCCAGGGTCAGGATTCCAGAGTACACAGTAGTCAGTTCAGTCCAAGGTCAGGGCAGCCAGAAGGTAACAAGCATCCAGTTCGTTCTGAAGTCAAAGGTTCACGGCACACAAGGATTCCAGAGAGCAAGGAGCCAGTGCTGACAGTAACCACACAAGGAAACTGCAATAAGCTCTAGCACTGAGTGGTCCTCTCCCAGGTGATTAAGTAGGAGATTCCCTCCTCTGTGCCAGCTGAGGCCTGTTAGTCAATTGCCTCTCTGCAAGCCTCCTTGACCGTCGCACGCAAGCACTCTCTGCCCTGCATTGTCTGAAGGAAGGCACTTCCACACCTGTTTCTTCCTGATCCTTACCACTAGGCTGCTGTGCCTCCATAGGGATCCTACTAGTGCTAGGACCTGGCTGTTCTTCCTCTTCTGGGGCTGGGAGGACAGGGCTGGGATCTAGCAGGGCAGGATTAGGACCTGGTAGAGCATCCCTTTCCTCCTGTACTGGAGTAGGCTCATCCTCCTCCTCATCCTCCGAGTCTAGCTCCTGACTGACCATGACAAGTTTTATTTAAAAATGTGCAAAAGGTGCACACATATACAAAACCAATGCAGCTTCACAAAACGTATAAGGGTAACAGAAAAGAAATGTGTGAAAGATTGGATAGTGAGTAGTTGGGAATTGAAGAGGTTGATAATTACCAGTCCTGAAGATGTGGTTCCATGGAAAGTGGCGAGTGGCTTACACAGAGTCTGAAGACCAAACAGTGAATGGAGCTCCAGTCTATGAGACAAAGCCTTGGTCTGTAGCAACAAGTGACAGCCTGCCACAGCCTGCAGTAGCCTGTAATAGCAATTTATATATGTGTGGGGTGGATATTTATATCCGATTTCATAGCCTCAAGAGGTGCTTGGTGCTATCTTGCAGTGTAACAATGACCTGATGGTCTTCCCATGGAAAGGACAATAGAATTCCAGAAGGAGTGATGGTTTTAACTTTGGAGTGAAAAAAATTGATAGCATTTTCACTTCATTATTCTACATTTATAACTGCTATCTTCTCCCAGTTCAATTTTAAGAATGATATTGGTTCCTTCCATTGGTCAACAAACTTTGTCAAGGTATTTTCTTTAATGACTATGGTTAATTTATCTATATGCATCATATCATATAGTCTTGAAAACCATTCACCTATTGAAGTCGTAGGCTTCACCTCCCAATTGTTTTTACATATATTAATCTGGCAGCAGTGATCATATATAGCATAGTTTCTTGGGTTTCTTTCATCTATTTTCATATCTATCATCTTTCTTAGATACATTTTGGGTTTCAGTCCAAATTTGACTCTTAATATTTTTGTTATCTGGTTGTGAATTTTATCCAGTATTTCTTTGCTTTTGAATACATCCACTTCAAATGGCATAGGATTTCCATCTGTTCTTTATACTTCCAGCATTTATGGTTTGCATTTTTTGACATCTTAGCTATTTTTACATGTGTCCAATGCCACCTATAAAGCATCTTATAAAAGTTTTCTTTTAAGTCATGTTATTATTTTTAACTGCTTTTTAGTTGACTTTGACCCATAGTGACCCTATGGATAACAGACCTCCAAATCACCCTTAACTGCTCTACTCAGCTCCTGCAGATTCATGGCCATGGTTTCTTTGATTGATTGAGTCTGGAATGTGGGATGTGGTCTTCCTCTTCTATTGCCCTTCACTTTACCTAGCATTATAGTCTTTCCTAGTAAGTCTTTTCTTCTCATGATATGGCCAAAATACAACAACCTCAGTTTGGTCATCTTTGCTTCCAGGGAGAGTTTGGGCCTGATCTGTTCTAGGGACCATCTATTGGTCTTTTTAGTGGTCCACTGTATTCTCAGTACTCTTCTCCAGCACCACATCTCAAATTAATTGATTTTCTTTCTATCAGCTTTCTTCACTGTCCAGCTGTCACAACCATGCAAAGAAATGGGAAATATGATGGCATAAACCAGGGATAGGCAACCTAAGGCCCGGGAGCCTGATGCGGCCCCCTGAGGCCTTTGGACCAGCCCCAGGCCAGTCCTGCCGCCGCCACCCCCCCGCCTCTGCCGCCCCCCGCCATGATGATATTGATTATTGTTGTTATTACTTGTTCTTGGGGTTTTCTTGGCAAAATCTCCACAGGGGTTTTGACATGGCTTTTCTGGGGCTGAGAGAGTGTGCATGCATATATTAAATTTTTTAAAAAAGTTTATTTATTTATTTATTTATTTATTTATTTTTGGTGTTTCAGCCCCCCAATTGTCTGAGGGACAGAAACCCGGCCCCTGGCTCAAAAAGGTTGCCCACCCCTGGCATAAACAATCCTGACTTTAGTATTTAATGATATATCTTCACACTTCAGGATCTTGTCTAGTTCCTTCATAGCTGCACTTCCAAGTCCCAGTCTTCTTCTGATTTCTTGATTGCAGTCTCTGCTCTGATTGATGATTAAGCCCAAGTATAGAAAATCTTGAACTATTTCAATATCTTCATTGTCTGCTTTAAAATTATGTAGATTGTCTGTGGTCATAATTTTTAGTTTTTTGAAGTTGAGGTGTAAACCTGCCTTTGCACTTTCAGTCTGGACTTTCTCAATAATATTGCTATATCGCTGATATTTTCTGCTAGTAATATGGTAGCATAAAATAAATTTCAGCCCTTTATTCCATGATCTAATCCATTGGTCAATTTGAATTGTAGGTCCAAAATTTTGCATCTTTTGAATTGCAGTTTCCTTTACTATTTTGATTTCTATATCTCTTTCCAACAACAATTTATACAATTTTGCTCTTGTAGGATTATAATTTGTAAATACTCTCTGGTTCAAATCTTGTAAAATCAACACCCTGTAGTTTAAGATCCATCTTTGTCCTTTCATGTAAATGTTAATGGATGAACCACTGGGAGTCAATTCCTTCCCTCAAGAATTATCCTCTCATCTTCAACCTATATGTGTTCTTTTATCCCAATAGGATATCCTTATATAATAGCCCATTCTCTTGGCCCATCAAGACACTTTTAATGAATGCCTCATGAGGTGAGACCCAACCTAGAATTTTCTGGTAAAATTTGTTCTTATATTTGATCCAAACCTTTTTTAATCTGATTTTTAAAAATTTGATCTAAACTTTTAATAATACTTTCCTAATGAAATGGGTATCAAAGGCTGCATCCACACTGCAGAAATAATCTGGTTTGACACCACTTTAACTGCCATGGCCATGGAATTCTGGGAATTGTAGTTTGTTGGCACCAGAGCTTTGCTGTACACTTCCCAGAATTCCGTAGCATTCAGCCATGGTAGTTAAAGTGGTGTCAAAGTGGATTGTTTCTGCAGTGTGAATGCAGCCAAAGTCTCTGTTTTTTAAAGATTATTATATCATAAATAAGCATGCCATCCATATCACATATCCATGACTTCAAGTTGTAGTCTTTTATCTTCTAGTCTGATCCAGTCTCTCACCCATGAGATACAACTAGCATAATAAAACAGTTTGAAATTTGGTCGACCTAGGCTTCCTCTCTTTTTAACATCTTGTAGTAATCTTTTTCTAATTCTAGGTCTTTTGCTAGCCCATATAAATTTAGAAATGTCCTTTATCCAGGCTTTAAATGGTTTATGATTTGTTATAATAGGAAGATTTTGAAAAAGAAACATTAACTTAGATATAACCTTCATTTAATGACACCTGTCCTTTCCAGTAGTGATGATCAAATCTGACCATCTTTTCAAATCTTGTTTTTATGTCAGTCCAAATTTTGTTATAGTTGTTATCTCATAATTCTGAATTCTTTGTCCTTATATTAATTCCTATATTTTTTTTCCATTGTGATCTGAAATCCTGATTTCCCCCTTTTTATTTCTATTAGTTCTTTCTTTGTTATGTTTTTGGAGAGTATCATCAATTTCTCTTGATTTATTTTGAAGCTGAATAGGTGACCATATTCTGACAGTAATCCAATTAATTTTTCTGTACTTCCACTGGGTTTTCCTAAAAAAAATAGCCAAATAATCTGTGAAGGCTCTCAATTTATATCTGTATCCTTTGATTTTGGTACCTTGACTTGAGTCTTCGCTTCTTATCTTCTAATTTCTAGTACTGTAATGAATAGCAGAAGAGATAGGGGACATCCTTGATGTATTTCTTTTGTAACAAACAATGATATATAGTCTTCTCCCCATTGATTACAACTTGAGCCCTCTCTGAATCATATATCTTCTTTTAAAAAATGTCCCAATGGTAACTTTTCTAAAGTACATAATGTAAAATTAACTAAACTAAATGCAATAATTTAGGTATCTGGCTGTCTAGATATATATAGATGTATAAATATCTTTTAGATATGATATACAATTGTAGCTACCTGTTGTGAAATATGAATAATACATCTATTGTTTATAGATTGTCATATATTTTTGTAGATTATGATGAGAATAATCTAATTGGGAAGGATTTGATAAGACAGAAATGGGAAAGCATGACTTAAGGTAATATAAAAGGGGTTTGGGGAAGATTAGAAATTAAGGGTTGACATGTTAAATGTTTTTTTCTAATGATTTCTATAAATGCCAGATGAAAAACACACACTAAGCAGGTCCCATTGCAGAGCAGTTAAAGATCAAATTTCCTTCTTACCCCAGACTGTGTCCCCATTTTCTCTTCCTACCCACCTATTCAGGGGTTATCTCAAATCCAATCATTATATATATATATATATATATATATATATATATATATAATGATTGGATTTGAGATAACCCCTGAATAGGTGGGTAGGAAGAGAAAATGGGGACACAGTCTGGGGTAAGAAGGAAATTTGATCTTTAACTGCTCTGCAATGGGACCTGCTTAGTCCAATCCCTAAGGGAGAGGATATGTAGAGAGCTTTGGGGAGGATGGAGTGATCATCAAACCCATTTAGTCTGTATTTAGCATTATCTAGATCCTCCATATTTCTTTGGGTCAACATGCTTTTCCCATGGGAAAATGCCCTAGTGTTCCAACAATCATTGTGCCTTCTTAAAACATGCCAGGCTCTAAAGATATGGAATTATGAAACCCCATATTTCAGTAAGAGTTATATAGGGTGAGGTAATAGTGCACCACACACTTATAACAGCTTGATACCACTTTGTACGGTGGTACGGCTCTTTGCTACTTAATCCTGAAATCTGTAATTTGGAATTCTCTGTCAAAGAGGCTAGTCACCTAAACTACTAGCAGAGGATTCTGGACACTTCGCTAAATTACAAGGCCCAGAATGCCACAGGTCAGAAAGATAGCAGTTAGAGCAGCATCAGACTGCTCTGTGTAATGTGGATACACCCCAAGTTGCTTTACTCTTTCATATGGCAGGGCTGGCCTTGAGGCTTTGTTTGGATGGCAGCTCAAGTCCATCCCTCCATGGCTGGTTTTAGCAGAGTAATGCTAACATGGAAGTGAATTGGAATCTGGCATCTAGTTTAGAAACTGAAGCCACAAACTCATGATGCTGGACTGCACTATATGCACAGATCCTGTCAGTCTTCCTTTCAGGTGTTAGCACAGTGCAGGGACTGTGAGAGACCTAGGGTATGTCAACTTCCTGCATTGTATGCTTAGTCTTCTTATGATGCTTCCTGTAGTGTCTGTACCATTTTATATGGTCTGAAGGTTTATATTCACCTCTTCAGGGCTGGCCCAAAACATTTTGCTGCCTATGGCAGGGCACCAACGGTACCTGTTCCTCACAACCCACTCACATCCATGTGTATTCCAGCTGAGTTGGCATCTAATGTCTCAAGATTTCCAAGTGGACATCCAGTAGAGAGATACAATAAGAAATTCAATAACTGATGACTTATTTTTTTTCATGCCACTCAGATTTTGCTGCTTGAGACAGCCAACTCACTCTGTGTCGATAAGGGGAACTCTTCACTTCTTTTTAGGAACCAAAAGCTGTGTCATGACGTGATCCAGTTTCTGGGTGTCATTTTGTGGAAGTGCTTCTATTTTGGAGGAAATAAAATGGAGGTGTGTCAAGTTGTCATTGTTGAGAATAGCTTGCATAGTTCCTCCCCCCCTTCCTAGCCCACCAGTGTGCATGTAGGGATGACAGCATGCTGACCGTGTGTTGTTGCATTTGCAGGAGCAATGGATGAGATGCATTCCTTTCTGACTACATCCCCCATGGGAATTCTTGGTTGTTTACATTCTAAAGTTCAAAAATAAAATCAGCCAATACCTGCCATCTCTCTGGTATGTTGCCGGAGGGATCCATGCAGACAAAAACAATACAGCAGGTTTGTTCTGAAGTGACACATACTGAGCCAATGCACATAGTGATGTGGCTCCTGTAGGGGAAGGCTAAAGCTTTCATGTAACTTTACATCAACAGTAACAACTGCCACCAGTGAAATGAGATAATGAATAAATCTGGAACAACTTGAAGTTTTAGTAGCATGCTAGTCTGCCACCCAGTGGCAGCTCCTGGAACTTTCCCAAATGCTGCTCACTCAGAGGAGATGCAGAGGCTGGTCCAAAGGGAGTTGTGCTGAACAGGCCAAACTAAACCAAAGTGCTAAGAGATGCAGGAACCTCCCCACCTCTACCCTGCTCCACCAGCCTTTCCTCCACAAGCTACCAATCTAGTTCCACTGGGACTAAAACACAGCCCTCCCCTCAAAAGCATTTTTCCTCTTTTTGGTCACAGAGTCATAGGGCCTTATCAAACGCTGGCCACGAAGCGAAAAGTAACAGAAAAGTAACCGAAGTGAGAATAAATTCAGTTCTATACCGAAACGAACTGAATTTCGCCCTGGCGGCCATAGCGCAATGAATACGAAGGCTCCAAAGGGGATTTAGCGATCAGGCGCCGCGGGATGCGGTTCACGTGGGAAGAAGGAAAACACACACACACACACACATTTTCTTCTCTCTCTCTCTCTCTCTCCCTCTCCCTTCCCGCCACCCAAAAAGCCAGCGTCGCAGAAGGCGCTTCTGTGGATGGCAAGGATGGGATGAAGGAGTCGGGAGGAAAGGCAGCCAAGGGGACCGAGGAGGAGGAGGAGGGCTGGAGGACTGGAGGAGGGAAGGGGTGTTGGTGGGGAAAAATGCGAGAGAGATGGAGAGAGAGAGATCGCCTCCCTCTTCCCTCCTCCTCTCCTTCTCCTCCTCTTTCTCAATCCGGTTTGCCTTTCGCCAATCCCTTCCCCTCGCTGGGATTTTCTGCTTGGGAGAGCTCTCCCTGCTTCCCCGCCCCGCCCACCATTGCGCAATGAATACGAAGGCTCCGCTTGTACTTCCCCAACAAACCGAATGTCAAAATCTCCCTACTCGCTACGGATTAGCTTAGGGTTCTGTGGAGTTTCGGGGCAGCGTCGTGTGTACACGCGGGGAAACAATACAGATTAGCTCCGTGTTCTAGGGCAGCGTCGTGTGTAAACACGGGGAAATAATATGTATTAGCTGCAGGTACCCTTTGGATTAGCTCTGCTCTAGACCCCATGTGATAAGGTCCATAGAGCTAGGAAGAGGACCATCCAGTCCAGCCCCCTGCCTTGCAGGAAGATACAATCAAAGCACTCCCAACAGATGGTCATCCAGTGTCCATTTAAAAATCTCCAAAGAAGGAGACTCCATCACTCTCTGAGGCAGTGTATTCCAGTGTCAAACAGCTCTTACTGTCCTAATGTTCAGATCTGGGTCCTATTCTCTGGAGAAGCAGAAAACAAGCTTGCTCTGTCCTCAGTATGCCATTTTCAAATATTTGCACATGGCTTTCATATCACCTCTTATCTTTCTGTTCCCCTGGCTAAGCATAACCAGCTCCTTAAGCTGCTCTTCATAGGGCATAGTTTCTAGACACTGAAAATCATAGTACATGTTTATTTATGGACCCAAGAGGCCCCAGTGGTGTGGATACCTTTTTCAGTTAGGCACATCTTGCTGGATAATTAATGATTTTTCTTATCTGAATGCTTATCTGAATACACTATTGACCTGTTCTGAGCCTTTCTTCAGTTCTGGGTGGCATAATTGCTCATTGAAATTTTCTTAGAGTTCCTGAGCTTTGTTTGAAGGGGTGTGCTCGACGTAAGTACTTTGGGCTATTGGGAATAAGAATCAACCTCCATGGGCTCATAGCAATTTTTTGTGTCTTTCTTCTTTGAGTAGCTGCTGCCTGCCAATCTATCCCCCATGCTCTAAATGCCACATCATTCCAGGGCATTATGGCTAGCAGTAGAATGGTAGCTGTCACCCAAAAAAAGTGTATTTGGATGAGCAATCATTTTCTTCCCAGAATGGGGATTGGGGATAGGGGCTGGTGGCTGTTCTGAAGTCAAAAAAGTGTTAGTTGTATTAAATTTTCTATTGGAAAATACACACACATATTAGGAAAATTATACTACCTTTCCCATTTGCATATTCTGAGCAACTGATTTCCAGCGATACATCCCTACCATTCTGAATTCTAGTAAGCTCTATTTGGACATCAGTTTATTCATTTTGCCATATTTTTTTGTTCACTTGTTTTCACCCATTTGTTCCCCCACACACACTTGCAATGCATCATGGGCTGATAATGCTAAATCAACACTAAACAGTATTTACATGCATAGCCATCAAGATCTGGGACTATCAAATTAATAAAGGTGCATTGTGTAAATGAATTAGAAGTACATCATAGTTTCAAATGCTGTAGATGTCTGAGAACATACTGGCAGAGATTGTGAAATCATACCATCCCCTAACAGACTAACACTGCTATGTCTTTGAATTCTAGCTATTGTAGGAGCTATAACAATTCCTGTACAGGGCTTGCATTCTGCCATCTTAATATAACCTAAGATCGGTATGTCAGGCAACTGTTAAAGAAGAGGAGCAGGAGCTCATTTAAAAATTGGCAACCCAAGAAGAAACCCTTTCTTGCTAGAATAATTTCTGATTATAAGAATAATCCCTTCCTAGATCTTTCAGAGAAAGAGGAGAAGGAAAAGATTTGAAGATGATGGGCAAATAGTGAGGTTTTTCTTTTAAAATAAATAAATAAAAATAAATACTGCATTACAACCAGGGATGTAGTTCTTTGCTGATTATATTCATGAAGGAGACAATGAGAATCTTTAGCTATTTTCTTTTCCTGCTGTGAAAACTGTACAGTTTTCAGTTTGGCACTTATTTTGTACAAAATTCACACAAGGCATGTATGATAATGGATCCTCCCTTTATCAGGGCAACACAAACAATCAGGGATGTTTACAATGGCCTTTTTGCACTGAAAGCAGCAATAATGCTTCTGTGGAGAGATATTATTTTCTGCACAACCCTAACCCTACAAAATTCACACAAGGCATGTATGATAATGGATCCTCCCTTTATCAGGGCAACACTGCTAAAGGATAGCTTTGCCTCCAAGTAAACAAAGGAGTAATATTTGCTATATGGGGTGGGTATTGTGGTTTTAATGTTTGCCATTTTATTTTGTTTTTATGTGATGTTTTAATTGTTTTATTGTAATAAGTTTTTAAAGAGTTTTTATTTGTGAGCCACCTTAGGTCCCTTTCTGGGAGAAAGGTGGCATAGAAATTAAATAAATAAATAAATAAATAAATAAATAAATAAATATAATGATGTGATGGTGTAAATTACATTGTATTGGGGTCAGTGTCATGAAGGAGTCATATGTCATGAGAGACAACTGCCCATAGGGACAGCCAGTTGGCCAGCAGTTTGAGATTCTTCCAAAGAAAAGTTATAAAAAAAGCCTCAGGTGACCACAAGGCAGGAAGAAGAACCAAGGCTGCCTCTGCATTACAGAAATAGCCCAATTTGATACCACTTTAAGTGCCATGGCTCAATGCTATGGAATTCTGGAAATTGTACTTTTGAGAGACATTTAGCCTTCTCTGTCAGAGAGCTCTGGTGCCCCACAAAACTACAGTTCCCAGAATTCCATAACATTGAGCCATGGGAGTTAAAATGGTTTCAACCTGCAGTGTGGATGCAGCCAAAGAGGAACAAAAGGGCTAGGAGCCTGCTGTACCTGTTGGGAACTTGGCTGAGCCTGGGCAGAGCATCCAGACTCCTAGCCCCCATCCCCATGAACATCCAGAGACCCAGAACTCCATCTGTAGTCATGAGCAGCTTTGTTGCTATCAACTGGCTTCACGTCAGTCCCGGCGCATGGCGACCCTATGGATGAGACATCTCCAGGTCCCCCTGTCCTCTACTGCTCTGCCCAGCTCCTGCAAACTCATATTCGGGGTCTCTTTAATAAAGTCCATCCATCTAGCACAGGGGTAGGCAACCTTTCCCCTTTAAGGGCTGAGGGACTTCAGCTCCCAGAAGCCTCAGCCATGTTCCTGGGATTCTGGGAGCTGAAGTCCCTCGGCCCTTAAAGGGGAAAGGTTGCCTACCCCTGATCTAGCATGAGGCCTTCCTCTCTTTCTACCTCCCTCTACCTTTCCTAACATTATTGTCTTTTCCAATGATTCTCTTAGTCCCACCACCATCCCAGGCTCATTTGGTGAGGACACAAGAGAGAGCCTTCTCGGTGGCTGCTCCCACCCTCTGGAACATCCTTCCTAGGAAGGCTAGTCTGGCCCCTTCACTGCTGGCCTTTTGCCGACAGGCAAAGACATTTTTATTTCAGCAAGTCTTTTAAAATACTGCAGGCTTGGTTTCATTGGGGGATGGGGGGTTAGTTTTAGATTATTATTATTATTTTTAACTCTGTTTCAAATTTTATATTTGTAATTTTTATATTTTTTACAGTTTTAATTGTGCTATTTTAATTGTTGTTTTAATGTGTTTTATATATGTTGTTAGCTGCCTTGTGTCCCACTTTGGGAGAAAGGCAGGATAAAAATGAATAAATAAATAAATAAATAAATAAGTACATTTCCTTACAATATGTTCTGCATATAAGTTGAATAGGTAGTGTGATAGGATGCAGCCTTGTCTGACTCCTTTACCAATTGGGAGCCATTCTGTTTCTCCATGTTATGTCCTGACAGTAGCCTCTTGTCCTGAGTATAGATTCATCATCAGGACTATCAGATGTGTTGGCACTCCCATGTTTTTAAGGGTGTTCCATAGCCTTTCATGGTCTATGCAGTCAAAGGCTTTGCTATAGTCTACAAAGCACATGCTGATGTTCTTTTGGAATTCCCTGCTGTGCTCCATTAGCTATCGTAAATGTGGTCCCTGGTGCCTTTTCCTTTCCTGAACACTGCTTGCACCTCTGGGATCTCTCTCTCCATGTATGGTTGGAGTCTATGTTGCGGAATTTTGAGCATGATTTTGCTTGCGTGGGAGATCAGTGATATGGTCCTATAGTTGCTGCAGTCTCTTGTGTCTCCTTTTTAGATAATGTTTAGTTTAGCTGCATCAGGGCTTATTTTTATTTTGTCATCTTGACTAAATATGATCTCAACTATTCTGCTATTTGTAACTTCTCTACGTGTGCCTGAAGGAAAGGTGCCCTTCATGAAGAAAGACACCTTTTGCTAATGTAGATTTCTTGCTTAGGATAAAGCTTTCCCTTAAAGTACTTCTCTCTTTCACATTCTTTTGTGTGCCTTGCTTGGTGTGTTTTCTTCCAGAATCAGGTGGAAAGCACAAGCCAATCTTTCAGTAATTTCCCAATGAATTAAAAAGTAATTTTTTTAAAAAAAGTCAGTGGGTGATGGCAGCACATTTGCATGCCCTCAAGCAGAAACAGGAGGGGACCCATGGTGTTTACAATGGCCTTTTTGCACTGAAAGCAGCAATAATACTTCTGTGGAGAGATATTATTTTCTGCACAGAAAATGTTTTAATCAGGGAATTATTCTGTGCAAAATTCCAATATGTTGTTAGTGCTGTTTCATATGCAGAAAATGCTGTTTTCTGCATACACACACCCCCTTCATTGCCATGCATGAGTTTTGCACAGAATAAGTCCTGAAGTGCAAAAGTTCTCACCACTCCAGGATTCTTTTTGTCAGGTTTTTGCAAAACATGTTTTCTGACCACCTTCTGTATATTTTTAAATACTCCTCCCATCCTTAGTTCAATCAGTATTTACAATACCTGAAAAATGCTGTACCATTTAACAAAATATATTCATTATCAGCTGGGGAGGAAGGAAAACCAAAACAAAAAAACCCCCACCCAAACCAGTAAGCTATAAAATGAGACAGTTAGACCTTTGAAAAATTGCCCTTTGTAATTTATTTGCCTTGAATTACAGTGTGGACATCAGAGTGTGTGCAGGAGAGAGAAGGCTGCAAAGTTTAATAGAGCAATAGCATTTGTGACCGTAACTCAACATTCAGCCTTGACAATAACCTGGGGATTTATCTAGATGACCAGACATGCTGAGTTTTGGATCTTTAATATATGGATTGGATGAGAGAGTATTGTTCTTCTTGATTTAGTGGGACAATTTTTATCACCCACAAAACACAAGGATGTGGGAGGGCAGGAAGAGAAGGAGGAAAGGGAGAGGAAGAGAAGACCAAATGACTGGATCAGAAACAGAAGAGTTTGACTGATGAATTGAAACAAACCAGTAACACATACACCAATTGGGTGTATGAATAGGAAACAAAAGGCAATAATTCAAAGTTTTTCACTTAATATGTATTATGTATTTTTAAAACATTGCTGTTAACAGGTTATCTAACTTGAGGTGTGGGAGGGAGGTAGGAGCTGATTTACAATTTGTTATTAATTCAGACATATAATATACAAAAAGAATAAAATTGTCAGCTTTGCAACCTGGTGAATCTTTTATACAATAGCAACAATTTCTGTATAGGATGCTATATATATATATATATATATATATATATATATATATTTAAACTCACAAAATGAATAGAAATGTAATTCAGAGCTTCACCAGCACTTCATCTTCCTGTAATGACACAGGCGAAGCCTGAATTCCTACAATTTACAATGAATTATGGGACAGAGCAGAGCTACTAGGGCTGCAGCTGTCTCATGCAGAAAGCACACACCACGGCTTATGATGTCCCATTAGGAAAAGGTGATATAATGAATTCCCTTTTTTATAGCCCTGAAATAGCACATTTCATTCAGCAGGTTATTTACTCTTTGGATTAGAGTGATGAGGTTCTGAATAATGTGCAAGGGTGTTTTGAAGGGGGGAAAACAGTTTCTGCTGTCTCATTTACATATTTTATTTCATGAGCCACACCAGTGCTTCTTCTAAGCCCAATAGGATCCATGAGCTTCTGGCCTTAGAGGCAGGTTTGCTCTTCCAGCTGTCATATGGGCCATCAAGGGTAAGAAGAGATCATATTTTGTACGTCTCCAGAGGACTACATACACATCCATGTTCTAGCTCAAACAAGAGTTTGCCAGCACTGACTTCTGAAGTTTAGTTTCAAATACTTCAGGACCATTTTGAAATGCCTTTACTCTGCTTTGTATGTCTTAAAAATCCTTCAATCCATCCATTCGTCAGCCCTTGGTGTCCTCCAAATGTGTTGGGACTACAACTCTCATACTTGATCATTCTGTCAGGGGATTATTGGAAGTGTAGTCCATACATCTGTCTGTCAGTGGATTGGAGAAGATTGCTTTCATTCTCAAGACCAGGGATGTGAATAAAATCTTGCCAAATTACTTGTTCTTAAGAAGTTGGGCTGTCTTGACACATTGAGAAGGCTTATTGGGAGTGTGTTACCTCTTGTGAGGTTTCTGGCCTCTGGTGTGACAGCAAGACAATAAACTTATGTGTGTTTTTTCCTGTCAAGCTTTCTGCAACTTCTATGAAGTGACTCTGAGCATATCATTTTCCTTTCCCATGTGAAGAAAAACACAAACATCAAGCAGAGAACAAGACCGGACAAATGATCAAAAAGTTGCAAAGAACCTACCAAATGCATCTAATTTTAAAATGTCCATGCAGCAAGGCTGTAGTAGAATTTAACTATGCAAGTCACACAATTTTGCACAAAAATTATTTACATGAAAGCACACACTCTGCAATGACTGACAGAAAATATTTTGCTGTCTTTCAAACAAGGAGAATTTTTAAAAAATGTTTTCTCATTTGTGCATACGACATAATTAGGCACACTAGGATTTGTATCACTGCTTCAAGAAATAAAACCAATCATTTGGGTACTACAAACCATTTAAAGTGTTTCTGTTTTTCCACCCCTGGTTGCACTTTCATGACTTGTTAGTCATATATCCTCTTCACACAACCCCCACCCCCATCAAGGGTGAGTCTTGCTCGTTTTGTCTTCATCTGGACCACTGTAAATAATAATTTGCTTTCTAGTATTTAAGCATGTTAATCTAATATTTAAGCATATTCTATTCAGGGCATGAAAAAACAAGAAGAAACGGGGTGGCTTTTATACTAAGAAGAGATGTGGCAAAAGCAGTCAAAGGATACAATACAAAATCAGACCGAATCATCTCAAACCTATGGAAAACCTATGAATATCACCATAATTCAAGTATATGCATCAACCACAGAGGCAGAACTGGAAGAAATTCAAAAATCCTATGATGGAGTACAAGAAGAAACTGAAAACACACCAGAACAGGATGTCAAGCTGGTCATAGGTAACAGGAATGCCAAAATTGGAAGCAATGAAGAATAAAAAACAGTAGGCAGATTTGGATTATGCAAAAGAAACTATAAACAGGTGCACTTCTGATAGATTTTGTGAAACCAACAACCTATTAATTGCAAACATATTTTTCATGCAACCAGAAAGAAGGCTATAGACATGGCCAACACAAAAACCAAATAGATTAAATAATTGGAAGTAAAAGATGGCGAAGTTCCATAATGGTGGCCAAGACTAGATCAGGTGCTGACTGTGGCTTAGATCATGAACTACTCATATCAAAAATAAGAGTAAAACTCAAGAAGAAAACAAAACCAGTCATCATAACAAAATATGATCTAAAAAATATCTCATCGGAATTTATTGACAATATAAGGAACAGATTAGCACTACTAAACATAATAGACAGAGAACCAGAAGAACTATGGTCTGAAGCCAGGGGCATAATAAAAGAAGGCAAACAGACACTCTCAGTAGACAAAAAGAGAGAGAAGAAACCATGGATGACAGATAAAACACTACAAGTAATAAAGGAAAGAAGAGAAGCAAAACAAAAGGGAGATAGGAAGAAACTAAGAACCATGAGAACAACAGTACATGGCTAATGCAAAAAAATAAAGAAAACTACTACAACAATCAATACAAAGAAACAGAAGACAACAACAAGAAGGGAAGAACAAGAGACCTATTCCACATGATCCAGGAAATCAAAGGAAATTTCAAACCAAGAACTGGAACACTCTAAAATAATAAAAATAACATAATTCAAGATCTAGAAGGAATAAAAAGATGTTGCATGCAATACACAGAAGAGTTATATAAAAGAGATGATAAAATGAATGACATGTGGAATGAAGAGCCATATGAAGATGAACCCCAAATTCTAAAAACTGAGGTGGAAACTGCAGTAAGGGAAATGGCAAAAGACAAATAGCCAGGAACACATATTATCCCAATGGATATGCTGCAATCCATGCTGACAGAGTCAACTACAGTGCTAACTAACATATGTTAAAAGATATGGAAAACAAAACAATGGTCAACGGATTGGAAACAATCAACATACATCCCCCCCCCCCAAAAGGAAACACAAAAGACTGCAGCAACTATGGAACCATAGTACTAATCTCCCATGCAAGCAAAATTATGCTTAAAATTCTGCAACATAGACTCCAACCATACATGGAGAGAGAAATCAGAGGTCCAAGCAGGGTTCAGGAAAGGAAGAGGCAAGAGGGATCATATTGCAAACATACAATGGCTAATGGAGTGCACCAGGGAATTCCAAAAGAAAATCAGTTTGTGCTTTATAGACTATAGTAAAGCCTTTGAATGCATAGATCATGAAAGGCTATGGAATGTCCTCAAAGACATGGGAGTGCCAACACATCTGATAGTCCTGATGAGGAATCTGTACTCAGGACAAGAGGCTACTGTCAGAACAGAACATGGAGAAACAGAATGGTTCCCAATTGGCAAAGGAGTCAGATAAGGCTGCATCCTATCACCCTATCTGTTCAACTTATATGCAGAAAATATTATAAGAAAAGCAGGCTTGGACACAATAGAATGAGGAGAGAAAATAGGAGGCAAAAATATCAGCAATCTAAGATATGCAGATGACACCATAGTACTAGCAGAAAACCTCCCAGACCTGGAACAACTACTAAGGAAGATCAAGGAAGAAAGTGCAAAAGCAGACTTACTGTTGAATATAAAGAAAACCAAAATAATGACCACAGAGTATCTATACAAATTCAACCTAGACAATGAAGAAATACAAATAGTAAAAGAGTTCTCATACCTGGAATCAACAATGATAGAAATGAGGAGTGCAGCCAGGAAATCAGAAGAAGATTAAGAATGGGGAGGGTGGCTATGAAAGAAGTAGAAAACATTCTAAAATGCAAAGATAGACAACTCAGAACAAAAGTTAGAGTCATACAAGCCATTGTATTCCCTGTTACCAGCTATGAATCTGAGAGCTGGACAGTTAAGAAACAAGAAAGGAAGAAAATCAATTCATCTGAGATGTGGTGCTGAAGAAGAATGCCGAGGATCCCATGGACAGCCAAAAAGACAAACAAATGGGTCCCAGAGCAGATCAAGCCAGAAATCTCACTGGAAGCCAAGATGACCAAACTGAGACTGTCATACTTCAGACACATCACGAGAAGTCATGACTCAATGGAAAAAAACAATAATGCTAGGAAAGGTGGAGTAAAGTAGAAAGAGAGGAAGGCCACATGCCAGATGGTGGACTCTATTAAGGAGGTCATGAGTACGAATTACAGAAACTAAGCAGAATAGTGGAGGACAGGGAGTCTTGGAGATGTCTCATCCACATGGTCACTATGGGTTCAGATGGACTTGAGGACAGTTAACTACAAATTTAAGCATGGAACTTATTATTGACTTAGGCTTGGCTAAATAGATACTCTACAGGCAAGTGTCAATTTACTTTGGGGTTGCATGTCTGGACTCAGAATGTAAATTGTGACAGATGCAAATGGGGTGGGTGGGGGTGGGGAGCCAGTTCCATAAGGAATTGTTCCAGATTAGAGGGATGCATTCTGATGGGGATGAAGTAGCCAGAAAATTAGTTATTGAATGCAACCCACCTGGCTAGAGAAACCTCTCCCTTTCAGGCAACAAGACTCCTGATTTTCAGCCCCCCCCCCCCAACACATAAGTATGCAGAGGAAACCTCTTTCAGCTGTACCAAAAGTCCAAGATTCAAGTTTCTATCTCCCCTTCACACCCTCCTCCTAAGCTGACAGAGGAAATCAACTCTTCCAAACAATGGCAACCTCTTCATCCCCTCCCACTACTTCTCCTAAATAGGCAAAGGAAACCTGATCCTACAATGAAAGCAAGTTTTCAGTGTCCTCCTCCTCCTCCTCCTCCTCCTCCTCCTCCTCCTCCTCTCACACCCACTTTCTAAGCTGGCAATGGAAACCCATTCTTCCAAATGATGGCAAGATTAGAGTTTCTTTCTCCCTCACACTCACCTTCTAGCAGACAAAGGAAACCTCTTCCTTCCAAAAACACCATGGCTTCCATTCCTTTCTCCTCCTCCCTGCTCCCCCAGCCTAGACAAGTAAAAGAAATCCAGTCCAATCATCTTTTCTTACCACACCAGAACTCCAAACAGTTTCATTCTCTCACATCACTCACCTCACTTCTTCCACTTGCTTAACTGCACAGGTATGCTAGGAAAGCTGTTCATTGGAGAATAAGACTTTGTTTATCTAATTCTTGATCTGAATGTTAGAAATCTGAAGTATTATAAATTGAGGCAACACAAATTTCTGACTCACCATGTATTCATGTTTTGACGTCTTCTGCTCACCTCCCTCATTTCCTTTTGTCAGATCTTTTCAAATCAAGAGTTAAAGAACAGCACTGGACCACCTAGAATCCTGGCCAAATAGCTGCCAAGTCCATCTCTGGATAATAATGTTTTCTTATAAGGATTCCTTTAAAGATTTCAGACATTCTCCTCTGTCTAGCAAGCTCTTACTCTGTGAGCCAGCATATTAACCACACCTACTTTCCCAAATGAGAGCATTGGATTATGACTCTTGAAACCAAGGTTTGAGTCCCAGATTAGCCATGAAACCCAGAGGGTGACCTTGAGTAAGTTACATTCTCTCAGCCTTAGGGAAAGCCAATGGCAAATCTCCTCTGAACAAATCTTGCCAAGAAACCCCATGATAGAGTTGCTTTGGGGTCAACATAAGTCGGAAAGGACTTGAAGGCACAGTACAACAAACTTTACCAGATAATGATCCACAAGAGACTAAGTTCCAACTTCATACAGTGCTCTTACCCCAGCAACCTGGTCACATAGTTAAGAGGCATTATACTGAAATTTTTGAAGCACCTCTAGAAAGAAGCAGCCTGTAACACACTGAACCTACACTCTGATTCAAGGATAATGCTGAAATCAATAACACTGCATCCTCATGGACCTACAAGCAAACTCAGTAGCTAAAGCTATGAGGGAAAATAATCCAAAGAGCAGGACATTTTTTCTGGGTCTTGTCCCCCCTCCCCCAAGTCCAGTGATACTAGTGTTTTCAAGGTTGTTCATTCTTTAAGCATGACTAATTTTACCTGAAATTAATGGGTCATATAATATTTATGATGATAATCTTCTACTGAAGAGTTCAATACTTTTAATATCATTATGCTTCATATCCAACTGTGCTCCTTGTTCAATCCTTAAGGTTGTTACTATATGAGACAGTTACTGTAAAAAGTGTACAATTATTTTGTTTATTACAAAATGTATGGTTTCTGTTTTTTTATCCCCCCCCCATGCTCAAATAGCAACAACAGATATGCATGTGCTTAAAATGTAGAGTTTGTAGTTCTCTTTGGCACTAGGAATAGTGATAATTTTATATGTTAAATTTCTCAATTATGACAAATAATGTGATTGTACATCCCAAGAAGGAATGTAATTCTTTACTAGCTTTGTCCTTAAAGGAAGCAATGAGAAATTTTAGCAGTTTTCTTCCTGCTGCAAGAAAACTGCAATTTTTGAGAATATTCACAGTTCAGGACTTACTCTGTGCAAAATTCACACATGGTTCTGTGGTACAGAAGACAGCACATTTTGAGCAGGAAACAGAATTTTCTGTACAGAAAACCATATTTCTGAATAAAACAGAGATAGTATTTCTTGAACAGAAAATTCTGTACTTGGGAACTTTGTGCAAAATTTGCATTTGCATAGAAAATAGCATTTTCTGTACATGGTATACCAGAAATATTATTTTCTATGCAGGACATGCAGTTTCATGCAAAGAAAATGCTATTTTCTATGAAAAAAGTGAGTTTTGCACAGAATAAATCCTGCACTGAAAAAATTATCTTAAATCCTGGATTCTCCAAGAATACATTGTTCTACCATTTTTGAATATTTTACAATATTCTTTCAATCTCTTGTTTAAATTATGAATGAAGAATTTTATGTTGTTAAAGCAGTTAAATTAGTTTTGTATATGCTTAAACTTTCCCCACAGGTAGGTTGCCCATTTCCCATGGGAAAATGAGAATTTTCCCCCCTAAATTTTCAGAATTTTACATCTTTGACTATTTATTCTTAATTATTGTGTTGACAGATAAAATCACAGATTACTAGGATTTAATATTTGGACTACAAGTTGACTCTTGATAGCCTCATTAGTGGCTCAAATTAGTTTTATGGGCTTTGTTCCACCTTCAGCTTTATCCTATAATCAAAGCAATCTTCATGTCCAAATAAAGATTAGCACCTGTTTTCCTCAAGATAGCAAAATCAGTTATGACAAATTGTTGTGTGTCTCCTCACATCTCAATGTCCATCACCATTACTTCAGTATATAATTTGGACATAAAGTTGTCAAATGCCTTGTTTTCCTGAAATGGTTTCTCTTGTGCCTAAATTCTATATGAATTCTGTCTCTGATCCCTCAAAATCATATTAGTCTTATTCCAGCATATATTCTGTGAAGCCTCTTTGTTTCATAATACAAGCAATATATGGAGTCCCTAAGGTGGCTGAACTAAGTATCCCAGCCAACACAGTGTCTTTGCATAGCTGAGATGCCACATTTAACTTTAGGTTTTCATAACATTTGTTCATGGTATGTTATAACTTACTTTTTTGAATGCCAGATTGTTTTTTAAAAAGATTATTTTGCACCTCACAGAATATTGCTTTATGTATTTATTTATAGTATTTATTAACCACTTTTCTGCCTTCCAAAGTAGAGTAAAATATATAAAAACAGGATTTCAAAATATATTAAAACCTATTTAAGAGCTAATGTTTTTTTAAAAAAACCCAAAGGCCCAATAGAGTAGTACAGTTTTGACTATTGACCAGAAGCAAAACAAAATTGGAGCCACTCTGACTTTCTGTTGGAGGGAATCTCCTAACTGAGATGCTGTTAAAGAGATAGTCCATCTCAACAGAGTCAAGTACTTAGTGAGTAGATGTCAGGGTGAAATATGAGCATCAGTGTAAAGCCAGAAACAAATATGGACCAAAGAGCAAGGAGGGCTAGCTAGCAAAGCAGGAAGCAGGCCAGGAGAATAACTTAGAAACACAAGGCATTTCATTTATACTACTTTATTCAAGTTGGATGAGGGCTTTGAATTTAGAAAATCCTAAACTGACTAAGGGCTGATGCAGACCACCCTAAAGGGGTGGCACAGAGTCACCCCTGGGAGTGGTGGATTGGGGCCACGGCAACTGCACGCTGTGGCCCCTATCCTCCTTTTTGCTGCCTCCAAAAGAGCAGCAAAATGTTGCTCCTTTTGGGGGTGGCAAAAGGCTGCCCTTTCAGTCGTGGCGGTGGCTTTTTTGTACCCTTTTGGAGCAGCATGTGCATATGCTGAGCCAAGAGGGTGTCCTGATGTCGTGCACTGTGCGAATGGGCACATGGTGTCAGGACAGCATTGGGGTGTAGTTGGCAGCTGGCGTGTGGCTGCCCCACCCCAACTCCACCTCCAGGCTGGCCCTTTAGGCTAGTCTGCAAAGCCCCTAAGTAATGTAAAATATATTGTAATGTAAAATAGAAAGTTGATTTTGCATATCAACAGAAAGTCAATAGACTGTTAACAGAGGTTTTCATAAATTTGTTTTATCTAATTGGAGGACTGTTGCAGTAGAGGTATAGGTTGACAGACAGGAATTTCAGTAAATAGGTAAGGTTAGGAAGAACTGGTGAAATGAAAGCCAGAATGAGTTATTTAGCAGTAATTCTTTGAAGATAGGAAGTACTTTTTGAAAATTAGTTGTTCACATGATGATTATATTTATAACATGCAAATTTTCACTCTGAAACTAATAAAATATTATTAAAAAAAGGATCACAAGGCATGCCAAAATTCACAGAGACATTATTCTCCAAGTGTGATAAATGGGTTCTGGTTGGAAGCATGGCCCTGAACCAAAGGTAAAATGGCTGCACAGCAAGGCATTGCTGAAGGACAGTAAAAGTGAGAGATAGCAAAAAATGATGACTTGGCCAGAGAAAGAACTTGCAAAACAAGAAGGAACTTGTACAAACACTGTCTGCTCCGAGCTGCATAAGACGTCAACAAGATAGCAATGGACATGAGACCTTGGTATGTTTTGGAACTATGGAAAACATGTTCTTCCCAAGAACTGGCAAGACATTAGTATAAAGAAAGGGGATTTTCAGCCTCTCCTTTGTTGGCACCTACCCGGGCAAGGTGTCATCCCATTCCCTTCAAGGATGAACTGATCCATCATCCAGCAAAGGGCCATGTTTTGTGGTTATGAATGTATGTGTGCAAGAGCTCTTGATACTTAAAATGGTTGTCTTATTTGTTATTTGTTATTTCTTATTGTCTTATTTCTCATTGTCTTATTTGTTATGTCTTAATAAATGTTACATGCATTGTGTTTAAACCCATATCTGGTTTTCCACATGTCTATATTTTAATTATATAATGTATTTTAATTATTCATTGGTTTAATTCAGTTTTAAGGGATGGGAGGGTTAGGGATTGGGATGTAAGATGTTTTAACTTCTTTGTGTTTTAATTATGCTGTAACCCGCCCCGATTCCCGAGCAGAGGGGCGGGCTAGAAATAAAATTATTATTATTATTATTATTATTATTATTATTATTATTATTATTATTGAAAATCCTATAGTCTAGGGTGGCTAAATTTCTCTTTGGAATAAAAGAACAACAGAGAACCTCGGTTCATGACACAAGCAAGATTCTTCTCCTTCTTTTGGATGACAAAACAAAACCAAAGAAATAATGTCTTAGTACTGTTGCCTCCTATGGATCTATATCTGGAAAGTTATTTGCTGATAAGCTGCTATCTGAAGTTTACTTATTCACCACATGACAAAATTGCATGAAATTTCTCACACTTTACAGAGCCAGTTACATGCTTTATCACATAGGACACTCAGAGGATGTCCCTGTATCACAGGAGAAGCTTGAAGCTTAGGGCTTTCTGACCTCCCAAACTTCCTTTAACTTTGTTTGCCTTTCTAGTATACAGCTCCCCTTCCAAGCTAGTAGATCCATTAAAAAAAAAGATCAAATTTGGTAATCAATTTATGATGTGGAAAAATATTTATGGTACTCTAAGTAATTCCATGGCACTTCTACATGGAATGTCACTATATTTAGTTCCCACTGGTTTAACAAGAAGTAGAAGTAGAAGTAGAAGAAGAAGAGTGAGTGTCAAAATATATAGTTGTAGGAAGCTACAATCATCCGCAATTCCTTGTTTCTGTGTAATAGGTGCATTTGTACTTCTGTATTTGTCATACATGCACACACACACACACACACACACACACACACACACACACATTCCCTCATTCCTATATACACAGAAAAACCTCTAACAGTATAATTGTATACAAATTTTCTCCAGGAAGGTCCCAGAGTTCAAATTTAGTAGCGACAGCAAAGAAAGGTATTCCAGGAGTTATCAGCATTAGAAATGCAGACATGCAACACATTCAGTATCATTGATATTCTGCCTTTCCTCTCCCAGTAGTTAGCATATTCTGACTCAGGTCCCCAACACATTGCAAGCATATTTCTTTTCTTTCTCCTGCATGAAAATTTATATGTATTTGTATGCACTCTCTTAAAAAAAACATTTTTGTGTGCATGTGCTCATTGACTAAAAGGTTTTGTCTATTGGCATTTTTCAAATGTCTTCATTTTTCAGTTTTTTGTTTGTCTATTTTGCAGATCACATCACAACTGAAAGCTGTATTCAAATCTACCTTTGGTTCCAGGTAGTATAATTTGGTAGCCTAACATTAAAATGCAAACCCAAGGAATTTCTCACCACTCCACAGTCAGCAGTAGTTAGAGAGCTAGTATGATATTTATTAGGACATTATCATGATCAATTGGAGAGCAGATTAGATGACAACACACCATAGATTTTGTTAAGGGAACAGCACACTGAAAAGCATGGTTCCCTGTGCAAAATGAATGCCATGTCTTTCTGCTTTGTTTTCCCTTTGGAAGTGGATAGCAGGAATGTCAATTGGTCTTGCCATCTTTTCTTTTAGCATGTGGAAATAATTTCCTGTGCATTCTTCTTAGGCGGCCTCAAAAAGTCCTTTTAACTCAGAACCAAGCAGGTCCACAGAAAATAACAGATGGACCAATTTTCCACCAGCCATGCTTCCATAAAACATATTAATGGCAAGTCATTACTCTAGGCCAGGACTCTGCTATTGCTCCCAGTTAACTGGCTGGCATTGCCCTTGGGCCCTGACATACAGCAGGGCTGATTATCTTGTGTACATTACACAGACTACTCACAATAACAAATACACAATATAAAACCCCTGTGACTGCCAGAGGATCATGACTTTCTGGCTGGGTGTTGGAAACAGTGAGAAGAGGGAAAGCCTCTAGAGAGAGAGAGAGATTAAAAGACAGTGAGAGAGTGTGCTCACTATAAGGTCAGCTGTACTCATTTGGGAGCTGTCTAAGACTTATCTGTGGTAATGACCTTCTAAAAGTTTAACCCACTATCAATCTGATGATCCAGGTACAGTGGAGTCCTAATTAGTAAATTAGCTGGGCTAATTTATAAGTTGTTTTCCAGCTCCTTGCCTGCACAACAATCATTAGCTGCTGTAGCTGGTTTTACGTTTCTTGCATTTCTTCCTATGTTCTGCCATTTGTTTGCTTGTTTTCATTGCAGTTGGCCCCAAAGTCACTGAAAGCACACTGGGGCATGTATGGGTAATGGATGTGGAGCATATAGTGGGAGAGACAAAAGGGCTCTGATTATCCAGTATTTTCTAAGCAAGTGCCCAATACTACAGCCTCCCAGGTCCCACAGATTTCTTCAGAGCACTTTTAACATTCCCATTTCTGGACACACACACACACAAAATAAACCCAGCCACATTGAACACTGCATCAATCTTGCAATGTAGATATCTTCAAGATCCTGAGGACTCTGATTGGAATACCTCTAGTAAAACTATTAATTGTCAGTCATATAAATAACATTCGCTCCTCTCTCTTCCTCCCTTTCCCAATCATTGTATTTTCCTTCTGTGAAGTTCTCATGGAGAATGGATTAGTATTTGGAGACATGTTGACCAAGATGCTACAGGATTGTGTGTAGTGTAACAGTTCCACATGCAGAAATCTGCTACAGTTTAGGGATGTAATTCTTCACTACAGCTGCATCTGTGCTGCAGAAATAATCCAGTATGACACCACTTTAACTGCCATGGCTCAGTGCTATGGAATTTTGGAAATTGCAGTTGTGTGAGATATTTAGTCTTCACTGTCAGAGTCTGCCACAGCAAACTACAAAACCCAGGATTCCACAGCCTTGAGACATGGCAGCTAAAGTAGTGTCAAATTTGATTATTTCTGCAGTGTGGATACAGTTTCTTTTTGATGGCATCAATGAATAATTTCAGCTATTTTCTTCCTGCTGTGAGAAAGTTTTCAAAAACCATGTAGCATTCAACGGCTATTTGCAACTTGGGACTTATTCTGTGAAAAAAATTGTACATGGTCGTTTTGCACAGAAAACATCATTCTCTACATAGGAAAGAGCATTGTGTGTGTGGAAAATAGGCTTTTCAGACAGAAATATGAATTTATATGCAGAAAATGCTGTTTTCTGCACAAAAACAATGTTTGCTATGCAAATTAGCCATGTGTGAATTTAACTCAGAACAAGATCCCAATTACTGTTTTTCTCTGTGCAGAAAACAACATTTTCCACAAAGGAATGGATATTTCTGCATTGAAATATTATTTTTCATTAAGAAAATGTTGTTTGACATGCAGAAAGTGCTGTTTTCTGCACAAAACAATGTGTGACTTTTGCATAGAATAAGTCCCAAACTGTGAGAATTCTCATCTATCCAAGATTCTTCTCATCTCATCATTTCTGAACACTTGAAAAAAAATGTTTCTCAACCATTTTTGAGAATATTTTTGAATATTCTTTCCATCTCTCCCAAGACTCACCAGTGATTTGCAATAATTCATCCCCCATGGTTATTCCTTTTTTGATATTGGCTATTCCTCATAGCGAGATGCAGGCCAAAGTCATTTTTCATCAAGATCCACTGGGGGTTCATGTATGAGGTCATTTATCTTTGCCTGACTATGGAAACAAAGTGAGATGCTTCTCTGATCCCTTCTACTCCCCATCAGCAATAGCTGTGGAAAGGGGGCTGTCACAATGCAACATTGAGACTTCTGGGCTGCATTTGACATTGTGGAAAGGGGAGGAGAATACTAACCTTCCCAATAGCTAAAACATATGCAAATATGCAAGCATAAGGTTGACTTAGGCTTGCCTATGTCATGAGCAGGATGCTGGCCACTGTGCCCCTCCCTCTGTCCCTTCAAATATCAATTACTAACACCTTTTCAGAGAGTTTTCCCATTTGGTGCCAGTCCATTTTGGAGATCTATTTCAGTTCTCCCGAATAGCCCAATTTAATTCTGGATTCATCTGAATCTGAAGCACATCCCTTATTACTAGGGAGTGAATCTCATTGATTTAGTAGGAAGTATGCCTCAGAATGGACTATATTTACATTTGAGTAAATATACATATGTAACTGAAGAACTGTGTAGGCCCCAAATTAGGGTTGCAAAGTCAGGAGCATCGCAGGTCCCAAGACTTCACAGTCCAAACCTGAGCTACAAGGGTAGGTTGGCATGTAGTTGCTGTTGTTAACTGCCCCCAAGTCAATCTCGACTCATAGAAACTCTATGGATGAGACATCGCCAAGACCCTCTGTCCTCCACTGCTCTGCTTAATTCCTGCAGCCCCTTAATACCCGTGACCTCCTTAATAGAGTCCATCCATCTGGCATGTGGCCTTTCTTTCTTCCTACTTCCCCCCATCTTTCATAGCATTATTGTTTTTTTCCCCCCAAAGAGTCCTCTCTTCTCGTGATATGTCCAAAGAATGACAGCCTCAGTTTGGTCATCTTGGCTTCCAGGGAGGTTTCTGGCTTGATCTGCTCTAGGACCCATTTTTTTTTCCATTTTTGGCTGTCCATGGGCATCCTCAACACTCTTCTCCAGCACCACATTATCTCAAATGAATTGATTTTCTTCCTATCATCTTTCTTAACTATCCAGCTCTCACATCTGTACATGGTAATAGGGAATACAATGGCTTGTATGATTCTAACTTTTGTTCTGAGTTGTATATCTTTGCATTTTGGAATCTTTCCTAGTTCTTTCATAGCCACCCTCCCCATTCTTAGTCTTCTTCTGGTTTCCTGACTACAGTTCCCATTTCTATCAATGTTTGATCCCAGGTATGGGAATTCTTTTACTATTTCTATTTCTTCATTGTCTAGGTTGAACTTGTGAAGGTTCTTGATGATCAATATTTTTGTTTTCTTTATGTTCAACAGTAAGCCTGCCTTTGCACTTTCTTCTTTGATCTTCCTTAGTAGGTGTTCTAGGTCTGGGAGGTTTTCTGCTAGTACTGTAGTGTCATCAGCATGTCTTAGATTGTTGATATTTGTTCCTCCTATTTTCACTCCTCCTCCTGTGTCCAAGCCTGCTTTTCTTATAATATGTTCTGCATACAAGTTGAACAGATAAGGTGAAAGGATGCAGCCTTGTCTGACCCCTTTGCCAATTGGGAACCATTCAATTTCTCCATGTTCTGTTCTGACAGTAGCCACTTGTCCTGAGTACAGATTCCCCATAAAAAAATATCAGAAGTATTGGCACTCCCATGTCTTTAAGGGCATTCCATAGCCTTTCATGATCTATGCAGTCAAAGGGTTTACTACAGTCTATAAAGTACATGCTGATTTTCTTTAGGAATTCCCTGGTGCACTCCAATAGCCATTGTATGTTTGCAATGTGGTCCCTTGTGTCTCTTCCTTTCCTGAACCCCACTTGGACCTCTGGGATTTCTCTCTCCATGTATGGTCGGAGTCTATGTTGTAGAATTTTGAGCATGATTTTGCTTGTGTGGAAGATCAGTGTTGTCATCCTATAGTTGCTACCGTCTCTTGTGTCTCTCTTTTTGTGCAAGGAGATGTATATTGATCGCTTCCAATCTGTTGGCCATTGTTTTGTTTTCCATATCTGTTGACATATGTTGGTTAGCACTACAGTTGACTCTGTCAGTGTGGATTGCAGCAGTTTGATTGGAATATTATCTGTTTCTGGTGATTTGTTTATCACCATTTCTCTTTTTGCAGTTTCCACCTCACTTTATAGAATTTGGGGTTCATCTTCATATGGCTCTTCGCTCCATGTGTCCTTTATTTTGTCATCTCTTTTGTATAATTCTTCTGTGTATTGCATCCAGCATCTTTTTATTCCTTCCTGGTCTTCAGTTATGTTATTTCTATTGCCATAGATCATCCCACTCCTTGGTTTGAATTTTCTTTTGATTTCTCAGATGTTGTGAAATACATCTCTTGTTCTTCCCTTTTTGTTGTTGTCTTCTATTTCTCTGCATTGGTCATTGTAGTAATTTTCTTTACCTTTCCACACTGTACTGTTGCTTTCATAATTCTTAGTTTGTTCTTATCTCCCTTTTGTTTTTCTTCTCTTCTTCTTTAAAATATGTTTTTATTTTAACTTTTTATACAGCCATATAAAAAACCTTACTACACTCTAAGTCTAAATACAATCAATACATTGCTTTAAACAATAATATAATACTTCCAGAGAATTTCTTTGGCAACAAATACCTTTCTTAATTCAATATTCTTAATTCAACAGTCTTTTTGTTTCATCATTAAGTTTTAAACCAAAGCTCTTTTTCACTTTTTAGGTAACTCTACCTATATATCATATGTTAAATCCATTTTAAACCTTAACAAAAATTCTTTACCATTCTTATCATTCTACTTGTAATCCTCTAGCCACCTTTTCTTATTATACTCATCTATTAGAGACCATTCCTTATCTATCTTTTCCAAATCCTTCTGATTCAGCAGATCAGTTAATCTGTCCATTTCTTTCATTTCAACTAACTTCAATAACCAGTCATCCACCATTGGTAATTCTTGTTTTTTTCCATCTCTGTGCTATTAAGAACCTAGCCACTGAAATCATGTAAAGGAGAATTCTCCGGTGTTTTCTCTGTATTGTAGGATCAATCTTATTTAACATATTTAATAGACATATTTCCGGTTTAAGTTCATATTTTACTTTGAGAATCTCTTGGATTGCATCGTGAATTTTCTTCCAACAAACTTTCATTCACTAATCTCTTATCCAACTGTTTTCGAAGCCCTTGTAAATATTTATTTTTCCTGTCACTTGTTGGGTCTTTGGAGAGTTCTATTTCAGCACTACATATATCCTTTTCCAATCTTTCTGTGTCTTTTAACCATTGAAATCTCAGGTCACAGCTTGGGTGTGCTCCTGGACTCAACTCTGAGCCTGGATGCCCAGGTTCCAGCAGTGGTCAGGAGTGCATTTGCACAGTTAAAACTTATCGGCCAGCTGCACCAATTCCTTGAAATGTCAGATCTGCCTACAATGACACATGCCTTGATTACATCCCGTTTGGACTACTGGAACACACTCTATGTGGGACTGCCTTTGGAAAGTGTTCAGAAACTACAGCATGTGCAAAATGTTGCAGCTAGAATGTTGACTGGGGCCAGTTATAGGACCATATGCCTCCCTTGCTGAAGCAGCTTCACTGGCTACCGGTTCATTTCCGGGCACAATTCAAAGTGCTGGGTATGGCTTATAAAGCCCTACATGCCTTAGGTCCAGATTATTTGAAAGACCATATCTCTCCATACAAACCTGATAAGGCCCTAGGATCTTCCAGGGAAGGCTTTCTCTCGGTCCCATCACTATCACAGGCTCGCCTGGTGAGTACATGAGAGAGAGCCTTCTCAGTGGCTGCTCCTGCCTTCTGGAATACATGAGAAGCAAGGCTGGCCTCCTCCCTGCTTGCCTTTCACCGGCAAGCAAAAACAGCTTTATTCAGGCAGGCTTTTAATGTATAATCATGGGATGGTTTGGGATGGTTTGTTATATAGGGTGGGTATCATGGTTTTAGTGTGGTTTTAATGTCTGTGATTTTATACTGTTTTTAGATGATATTTGTAATTGTGGGGGTTTTTTTGTAATATGTTTTTAGAATTTTTATTTGTGAGCCTCATTGGGTCCCTTTCAGGGAGACAGGTGGGATAGAAATCAAATACATAAATAAAAATATAAAAATAAACTTATCACTGGTTTTTCCTGGCAAGATTCATTCAGAAGGGTTTTGCCATTGCCTTCTTTTGAGTCTGAGAGAGAGTGACTTGTCCAACCAAATTCAACCAGTGGGCTTTCATGGCTGAGTAGAAATTTGAATCCTGGTCTCCTTGAGTCCTAGTCCAATGCTCAAAATATCATACATTGGTGTCTTAGTATATATGGGACTGGAGCCCACTTTTTTTTAAGCTCCCTAAACCATGGTTTCTGGCTTTTATTCTTCATGTTTTCATCAGCAACAGGGATGTTCAAGGCATCTAATTTTACAGTGGAAGCTGACCCAATCTGCAGTTCTTGGACAAATGTGCAGATCAAGGCTTAGTTATTCATCTTTCCTAATGTTTCCTAACTCACAGTTCTCAAAATTTCAATCCCACCAAAATAAGTATTTTGAGCTAAAACATTTTCAAGAAATACATATTTAAATTTGGGTAGCCTCGCACAGGACGGAGACAACCTGGACCTCAAAGGAAATTTCTTTTTGTGTTAATAATGGAGTTTAAATTTTTTTTTTCCTGGACTTTATGACACTTTGTTTCCTAGAGCCCACATGCCCAAAATAGAGGAATGGACTCTGCCTACATAGATAGCTCTCGCTTCCCTCTTAATTAAGAACAACAATACCACATCTTGAGAAAATGTAAGCCTGTGATTCCAACATAGCCATTTTCTTTCCCCTGTATGATTTTAGAACTTTTGCCTGATGAAGAAGCCGGTGGAGCTTTGAAAGCTTGCACCATGTATTTTGTTCATTTTGGTTGGCCCAATAAAGACATTGTTGTTTTATGGATTTAGGATGTTATTATATTTAAATTTGTTGTTATTAACTGCCCTTGAGATGACTTCACTTCATGGAGACCCTATGAGTGAGACACCTCCAAGGCTCCCAACCATCTACTCAGATCCTGCAGGTTCAGGGCTGTGGTTTCCTTGATTGAGCCTATCCACTGGGTGTGTGATCTTCCTTTCTACTGTCTTCCACTTTTCCTAGTATTACATATTGTCTTTTCTAGTGTGTCATGCCTTTTCATGATGTGGCCAAAGTATGACAGCCTCAATTTAGTCATCTTAGCTTCCAGTGAGAATTTGGGCTACACACACACACACACACACACACACACATTTTGTGCAATTTATTTATTTTTGCAGTTCAGAAACAGAATGGTCATATGAGTGAACAAAAGCAAGAGTCATGACTATACATAGACTGATTTATCCAGTCCTACTCTAGAAGCATCATTCCTAGTCTTGCAGAGACCAGCTGTGTAGACCAGTTCCTTAGCTCCCTTAAGCTCAATGGGGCTCTTTTGATGATTTTGTGCAATGTGTATATATAATCCCTAGGCACATGCTGTGTTCATATTCAGCCAGTATTGATCTCGTGCTGACAATTACAAGGTTACTGATATAGTAACAACAGTTGTTGTTCTTGTTATTATTAATATTAGAACTTTATTAATATTAGATGGCTGTTCATATATTTTCTTGGTTCTGTTTTGTTACTATTTTTATTAAATATTAATGTTTATATAATGTAGCCCACCTGAAGGAAGGACTTTCTGAGTCATGTTGATGATGTTGATTTAAAATAATAACGACTTACTAAATCCAATATTAATCTCAAAAAGAATAGACTAACTAAAATGAATGTACAATGGAACAATGTAAATTTCACTGATTTCAATGAGCCTACTCTAGTTTGGACCAACATTGGGTTCCTTAGCAGTTCTGGGAAATGTTCAAACCAGGATATTTTCACTCTGTATTTTATCCCATCTCGTCAACTAACTAAGCTCCCGTACAACTTTGTATGCCTTTGAGTGCTTCCTTTCCCATGTAAAGCTGAACTTGAAAATTATTTATTTTTGCAGTTGGATGCAGAAACAGAATAGACATATGAGTCCTATGACTGTACATAGCTTTATCCAGTCATACTCAAGAAGCATCATTGTTTTGTGGAGACCAGCTCCTTAGCAACTGATAGTTGGCCATTATTTTACTGGTACTGTTCTAGGACCTTTTATAATTAAATGATAGGTGATACTTTAGTCAACAGATTTTCACTTCACCTGCTTCATTTTTACATGTTACAGACACTGAAGGAGTCAAAAGCTAGCACTTCTGTCACAAATATTAGCTCCAAAGGGATGCCTCTTATCATCTAGTTTGTTTTTCTATCAGGAGCAACCTCTATTATTTGCAAAAACTTTCACATGTGTAAATCAAAATGAAAGGTGTTTTTTTTTTCTAAAAAAACAACAACAACAATTTTTCCCTCACACATGGGGTTCTGTACATTTTGCATATGAGTAGTATTTCCCTATACTGTACTAAAATCTCACAATGCATCTCACTGAGATGGTGTCAAATACTCTCTTCAAAGATTTTGAGAAACAAAGAGTGCATTGCATACATTAAGTTCAAGCAGAAATGTCAGAGTATTATATTTTTAAGTAACACTGTAAAAAAAACCAAAAAACCACTCCTCAACCTACCCCAAATCAAGCCAGGGGTCTTAGACCTATTTAAGTTTTCTTTTTAAAAAAATTGGTTTCCATTCAGAGAAGTGAAAAGTGGAATATGTTTTCCTCACTGATTGATGCTTTTCCATTTATTTTTTTTAATGTAATTTCCCCCCAGTAAGGAATTGTTCTCTTGAATGTCAAGGAGGAAACATTTCCCCAATCATACACTCTGATTGGCTCACTGGTGCCTAATCAGATAGTGCATTTGGAGAGGAAGCCAAGGGAGGGGGTAAGAAATGAAGGGTACGATTTTTCATGCTGGGAACTCCTCCACCTCCCTCCCCAGCCCTTGCTAAAGAGCTCCTTGTAATGCTTGCCTGCCAAATCTTCCAGCCACAATCAAATTACTCCTTGTCTTCTCCCCCGCCCATCTTCCTGCTCTATGCACGCTTGCATATAAACACAACCTCGCCTTCCAGATCTATCACTGACAGTACAGTTATTAAACAAAAACTCAGCACAGGGTATTATTAATCTCAAAGATTCATTTCTTTATCAAATGCTGTGGCCTGAAGGGAGAGCTCTTTAAGCTTTCAGAAAAACTAAAGCACATTTATCATTAGAGGAGAGGGTGTGGGCTTGGCATTTTTAATATGTCAGATTGGAAACAGGAGATTTGGAGATCAAAGGAGATGTTTAATATGTGTTAGAAGTTAAGTTGATCAAGTTCTCCCTCCCCCCCGCGCCAACCCATGTGGTTGTGGCCTGTTTGTATGTTTTTGTTTTTTATGTCATTAAACTTTAAGCATTCTATCAAGCCAAATCTTAGCCTAGAATTTTTTAGATGCATTCTTTGCTGGAGAGATTTCAGTGGCAGTACTATGGTCTCTGAAAAGTTATTTCCTCCCCATCTGCTGAGACTTCTATGCTCCTTACCACTCTGATGCAGCAGTTCTATCAGTAGAAGAAAAATAAAATTAAAAAATAGAATAAACCAAGCCTGAATTTAGAAGCCTAGAAGCCAAGATGACGAAACTAAGGCTGTCATATTTTGGCCACATCATGAGAAGGCATGATTCATTAGAAAAGACAAGAGAGCCTATGAATTTAAAGATGGATCTTACTTTGGTAGACCATGTTCCCTATTTTGTTTTAATTTTGGGGGGATTTGGGATTAATAGTTTTTAAATCCCCATTGTGAGTTGCTAGAATTGCATTCTTCAAGTTTCATCTCCCTTCCTCATTGTTTTCCTGAAGTCATTTTATTAATATGTTTATTAATATGTGGTCAGATGTCAGGGTAGGACAAGTGATTGAAGATTAAGTGAATAATTGAAAAAAAAGTGTGCCTTCAGCTCAAACTGGCATCCTTGGTGCAAGAAGTCTTGGGTTGTTAGTAGATAAGAGTGCTATTCTTTTTAGTAACAGATTATAGGTTTCTGCACTGTGTCATTTTTGTGTGCATTCACTTGTAAATCCACTGCATTCCATTTCTGCATGAATCTGCATTTAGAACACCATATCTAATATAGTTGTCTCTCCTCAAATACATAGTATGTGCACTGCCAAGCCCACATCACAAAGGAAAGCAGACATTGCCCCATATTCCCCAGGCCTAGCCCTTGAAGAGTGTTGAATACAGAACAAACTCAAAAGGAAAAAAAACTTCCCTGATATTTTTGTTTGTTCTTGATAACTGCCATCAAGTTGACTTGACTCATGGCGACCATGTGGATGAGATATCTCCAAAAACCCCTATCTTCTTGCAGATCCATGCCCATGATCTCCCTGACTGAGTCTATCTATCTGGTGTGCAGATTTCCTCTCTTTCTACTACCTTCAACCTTTATAGGCTTATTGTGTTTTCCAATGTGTTGCACGTTCTCATGATGTGGCCAAAGTACGTCAGCCTCAATTTGATCACCTTGGCTTTTAGGGGTATTTCTGGCTTGATCTGTTATATTCTTGTCAGTTTATGTGCTCATTCTGGCTCTGGTAGGAATATTTTCTTCCCCTAGTGAGCTACTTTCCTCCTCCTCAGTTTTGTTCATATTTTTCCAATGTCTAGGGGAATGTATTAGCCCTGCCTCCTCCATGTTTGATTCTGATCTTGTTTTGCTATCAGCTTGAGAATTTTTCTTTGAAAAAAACACACACAAAAGCTTGTGTGCATTTTTGTGTGCTTTTCTCCTAATACTTGCATCTTTGCTCGTATCAGTTTTTGCTCATATCAATGCAGTTTTTGCATTGGAGGGCACAATTTTCACTCATGTATCCATTTGGGATAAGGTGTACTTTGCCTTAATATAGGCAACTTTGCGTGCCCTTCTTATTAACAAACTGCATCCCCCAAAACTGGAAAAGGACCAATATAAGAGGATACACATGTTTTGGTTAGTGGATTGGTTGGTGAAGATCAAAGTAGATATGTTTGCATACAAATTTCTATTTCTGATAGAGAGGAGGGATGATTTTATAAAATCCCCTTTTTTGTCTACCCATCTGAAATATGACTATATCTAGCTTTCCACAGTTGTAATGATAAAATCAAAGTACCTTTGTAGACTAGTTAAATTGTTAATTAGTATTGATGTGGCTCATCTCTATCAGTATACCCTTTGATCCCTGAATAATCAGGAAATAGGATGGTTGTAGGTGGGAGACGGGGTGGGGGTATGTGTTTTCAGTAGGCACATTCATTGCAGCAGACTGGTGGTCTCATCCTTCCATATCTTGTCTCTGCACCTTCAGCATTGCAGTGCTTCACATACATTGTCCATTCTCCCCCACCACACCATTTATAGAAGTGAACAGCAAATGGCCACAAGTGCAGTGCTTTCTTTTTTCATCTTTCTCATCCTGAAGAGCCAGAGGAATGAATTCCTTTCCTAGCATATTTACCAGTTTCTGTGACTGTGCCCTAATGGGGCAGTTCTGTGCATGATTGGGTGATTGACTGAGCACTGTTGATGCTCATGGAACTGTACAAAAATAAAACAATAAAATGGCAAACCAGATGTCTGTGCCAAAGGCACACAATCTGATATACAAATTTCTTTTCTTTACCTATTTTAGACAAGGGAATATAGGGAAAGGAAGGAACTATTACAAATGGGAGGCACTCTTGCTTGGAAGTAAGTTCCACTTGTACTCAAGGAAGTGTACGCAGAACTGAAAAATACAATTCAATTCATGAATAGAAAGAAATTTGCAGATTTTATCAAAAGTGAATTGAAATTAATTTTTTATCTGTCACTAGTTGCATCAGATGTAAGCCCTGTTTAAGGTCTGGGCCTGGATGGACAAGTTTATCACTGCGGGTTTCTCTCATATTTAAATTCTTCCTAGCCCCAGTTATGAAGAATCTGCAAATATTGATAAATTCAGAAATGAACTGAAATTTTCACCAATTCCAAGAAGAGATAGTGCCTTTTTGATAGTACTGGCAGAGGTCTAGTGTTCCTCCTGGAAAGATTTCACAGATTCCCTAATCGTTCATTTTAGCCTGGCATTCTATACTAGGTTTGTTCTGCAGTATTATGGTGCTCTAATTTTATGCTAAGATTTCTAACTTTCTATTGTTAGGATTGTTTATTGTTTTTAATATTTGTTTCCTATTCTTGTTATTTCTGTATATGTTGTAAGGTGATTTCACAATAGTTTAGTACACTTGTAGCATGATATCAGTGGGGGGAAACCTATAAAATGTTTAAAAAGTGGAGAAGATTAGCAGACATGGAAATAATTCAGCATCTGTTGTAGCACACTGGTTTCCTCCTACAAATAGTTCCCCTAGTGTCAGTTCTTATTTTAACAATTTCAAGTGGCTACCCTATTCATATTTACTTGGGAGTAAGCCCCAGTGAACTGAATAGGACTTTTGAACAGACACGTTCCATGGGATGCAGCATGAGGCAAACAACAGTCAAAACCCTACATCATGTTGTTGTTGTTGTTGTTGTTGTTGTTGTTGTGTGCTTTCATGTCATTTCCAACTTATGGCAATCCTATCATGGGTTTTTCTTGGCAAGATTTATTTGGGGGGTTGCCTTTGCCTTCTTCTGGGCCTGAGAGAGTGTGACTTGTCCAAGATCACCTAGTGGGTTTCCATGGCTGAGTGGGGATCCATACCCTAGTCTCCAAAGTCAATACTCAAACCACTGCTCCACACTACATTGCCTTAATCTAATGTAAATATCCAACCCATATATTGAATACTAATGTAGTATAAAAGATGTGGATGAAGGGTCAGTGCACATGTCCAACAATTCATTGTGTAATTGCAATGAGCAACATGTAAAGACAATCCATACAGACAATGTGCATTCACACTGTACTGTGTGTACTTTAGTGTGAAATTGTAAGCGTAATGGTTCCACATGCATAACTCTGCTTACATTGTGAAGTCATAGGCTTCCATGGCCAGCATCCATAGTTTTTTGCGGATTTTTCAGGCTGTGTGGCCATGTTCTAGAAGAGTTTCTTTCTGATGTTTCGCTGGCATCTTCAGAGAATACTGGAATGGAAGAGAGTGGGTCTATATATACTGTGAGACCCTGGGTAGGGGGCATTATTCCCATGTAAACTGTGTATTGTTCTGTGTTGAATAGGTTTTGTTCTGTTGTTAATGGCATGGCTTCAGGGTGGGAGGATATGCAAACAAGGATATTGACTGCTATTGTCTGCTGGGAAAGCCCCTGACCCTGGTTGGTTTCCCATTTGCATTTGCATTTGCTGCTTACATTGCCATCAGCTAGATATGACTGTTAAGTATTGTGCAAAATAAAACAAAAGCCACACTTCCCATGCATAGTACAACCTATGCCTGCATAGATCATGCACATGATGTCAGCCATTGTGTGTCTGCTTTAAAAAAGTTACATGTTATTCTGCTTTATGTCATACTTCTTTGGCAGAAGGCTAAACATCTGCAAAACACACTAATCTGTAGGAACTGTTAACCAACAACTCTAGGCAGATTTGAGCTATTTAGAAGTAGGGATGGAAACAAAATTCACAGGGTTTGCATTTGCCTATGAAAAGTACCTTCCCTGACTACTGACAGAGGAGTGGTATTGAACGGTTGGCAAAGTTGCTGGCCAAACATCTGCACAACTTTGGCAGTGCAAAAAGGGGTTTCATAGTGGTTGAGCATCCTGTCCATCAAGAGTGAGATCTCAGGAAATGTCAAGCCTGAAAAGATGACCCTATATAAACCTGCTGGGTCTTGGGGGCTGGCAACTTTTGTATCCAGAATTGAGTTCAAACTTTTGCTCCCTCCCTTTGGATCATGTTATTCTTCCAATCATACAGGGGATGCAGACCAGGGCTTCCAGGACGCCCTGGTCCAGAACGCCGCGGGACCGCGGCAGCCGGACCGCGGCGCTCCTGCGGCGCCTCTAAAAGGAGCGGCAAATTGCCGCTCCTTTTACAAGACAGCGAAAGTGCGCCTCAAATGCGTCGGGCACACTTTCTCTGTCTTTTCTGCCGCAGCGCGTCTGGTTGCTGCGGCGGGAGGCTGCCCTCGGTGCACCGTCCATCTGGAGGGCCGGAAGCACCGAGGGCGACCTCAGGAAGAGGAAGGGACGCCGCGCGTGCGGCTGCCCCTCCTCTTCCGGGTCTCGGAGACGGCCCTATTAGCCATCTGCCGAGGCCCATAGTCTATCAGGGGTAGGCAACCTTTCCCCTTTAAGGGCCAAGGGACTTCAGCTCCCAGAAGCCTCAGCCATGTTGGCCGATAGTCCCATGTTGGCCAATAGCTCCTGGGATTCTGGGAGCTGAAGTCCCTCGGCCCTTAAACGGGAAAGGTTGCCTACCCCTGCTATGAAGGAATTTTTCCTTGAGTCACTACAACTTGTTTCTCCCCAGAAAATCTGACACAAGCCTATTGTCAGAGCTAACTGTTAGTTCCTGCACCCCACTCCAGGCTTATTAAACACATAACAGTTAAATGGAAATGTTCTTTCTGACTTTGAGCCATGGACACAGTGATGATACTGCTGTGTCTATGGGGCCAACAGTGTCTCCATATGGCACACTTGTGAGTTTGGGCCAAAGCATGTCATTTCCAACTAAGAGAGAAAAAGCAGGGAACTCAAGTCAAATTTTCTTCCAGGAACCTAGAGGAATGAGCAACATTTCTTTATGATGTCAAACAGATTCACATGCAGCTACAAAATAGTAGTGACACATTGTCCTGATAGATCATTGCTAGTCCTTACATTGCACTGTGCCGCAGTTTTATTTCAATTTTTATTTAATATGCTGCCTTTCTTCTACTGCCGGACCCAAGATACAACACAAGACATAATACAGCTAAAAAGCCAATCAATTATACTATTGAAGCCCAAGAAAAAACAATTGAAACTAAAATTGAAAAAACTGAAGCTAAGCAGTGAATTACATTAAAACAGTTTGAAAGCACAAGTCCCAGGAGCTATTGGCCAACATGGGGCTATTGGCCAACATGGCTGAAGCTTCTGGGAGCTGAAGTCCCTCGGCCCTTAAAGGGGAAAGGTTGCCTACCCCTGCTGTAGAGACATCAGAGCTCTCTGGCAGACCAGGGTAAATACCTCACCAAACTACAAATCCCAGGATTCTGTAGGATAGAATCATGCAGTTAAAGTGATGTCTCAAACTGCTTTAATTCAGCAGTGCGGCTACACCCTTACTTTGGAAAGTAGATCTCACTTATGTCATTGGGACTTTTACCCAGATATATATAAAATTTCAGGCACAATCACTATAAATTCCAGGGTATTTTCTGAGTAAAGATTCATAAAATTCCACTCCTTGGAAAATTTACCCTCCACTGAGCATAAGACTTGCTTTCAACGGAACATCCATAGGATTATATGGGATGATTGCAATACAACGCTTCCTTACTGGTGAGCAATTTCTACTGAATAAAGTGAAACTTAGCATTCCACTTCATATTTATACAGAGAGCTTAAAAACATATGACATCAAGACCAGCGATGTTGAGTAAGTACTGGGTTTGGTGTATGTGTGTGTGTGTGTGTGTGTGCTTTTTGTTATAACATTACTGTAAAACTCAGATGTCAAGAACTCTGTGCATGAGGAAATAACAGGGTTATTTTGTTCTCAGGAATATATTTCTCACCTTTGCAAAGGAGTTGCTCTTATATCTCCATTTAGTGAGAACTGTAATTGAGGCCTGCAGTCCTCTTAACAGTTCAGAGGTGTAATGGATCTTGAGCATAGAATCTCATTTTTGTATGTGTTTCTTTTAAAATTTTCCATAATTGTGGAAGAACCCTGATTATTTATGTGCTGTAATTGCATATTGCTGTTGTGGGGACTAGTGTGTCATTGATTTTAAAGACCATGAGGTGGCTTGTAACTCATCAACTCATATGTTTAAGTGGTCTGTGTGTGTGTACCTTCAAATCACCTGTCGACTTATGGTCACCCCATAATTTTCATAGGGTTTTCTTAGGCAAGGAGGACTCAGAGGTGGTTTTGCCAGTTGTTTCCACAGCACCTGGTATTCACTGGTGGTTTCGCATCCAAGTACTAACTAGAGCTGACTCTGCTTAGCTTCCAAAATTAGATGGGATCTGGTACCTTTAGGTCCCAACCTAATTTCTTAGAGGATTACAGAAATATCTTCACGGAAGTGAAACTGCTTCAGGCTAGAAGCCTATGTACAGAAATGTTTGATTACAATGCCCAGCCAACTAATGACTTATTCTGGAAAAGCGACAAGTAGAGGCAACCGTTCAACACTTTGTATAACTTTTTGAAAGTCTGGAGCAGGGGTAGGCAACCTTTCACCTTTAAGGGCCGAGGGACTTCAGCTCCCAGAAGCCTCAGCCATGTTGGCCAATAGTCCCATGTTGGCCAATAGCTCCTGGGATTCTGGGAGCTGAAGTCCCTCGACCCTTAAAGGGGAAAGGTTGCCTACTCCTGGGAGTAAAACCCAGATTGCATTCACTTCACCCCTGGCATAGAAGGCTCCAGCCACCATTGATAATGGGTAAGGACAACTGCACTGTTGTTGTTTTTTAAATAATATTCATGTTCCAAGCTCTGGTTATATTACTGGTTATATTACTGCACAGGAACTTTCTATAAGCATGCTTTATCAAGTCATTATTATGTCCTCAAGCCAGGGAACCTCAAATTTGCTTCTGTAGTTGGAGAGGGGATAAATTTTCCTAGCAGTAATATATTCTCATAAGATATCCTGGGCCCTTTTTACACTACACAATTATTGTACTTTGAAACCACTTTACCTGCCATGGCTGCCTTCTATGGAATCCTAGGATTTTCCATTGAGGGAAGGTCCTTTAGAATCCTTAGACAGAGAGCTCCTTTAGTGCCTCACCAAACTGCAAATCCCAGGATTCCATAGGATAGAGCCATATCAGTTAAAGTGGAATCCTAGTGCTTTATTTGTACTGTGAAAGGGCCCTGGTCAACATCTCAATTCTAATTATCCAGGGTCTGGGGCCTCAGTCTTTTCACTATTTCAACAAAGAAGGACTACACCATTACCGTGCCCAGTTGTATCATTTATAGGTTAATTCCAAAGTAGTTGGAAAGCTCACCTTGCAGTAAATTGACAGACTATTTTATTCTCATTTGATAGGAGAGTCTTGCAAAGTTGCTTAATTTATTCCAAGGAACCTAAATCCAATCAAGTCCGGCATAAGGCCTTTCCAATTAAGACTTCTAATTGAAGGAGTTCTGTAAGTATTGCTACACGCTAGAACAGGGGTAGGCAACCTTTCCCCTTTAAGGGCCGAGGGACTTCAGCTCCCAGAAGCCTCAGCCCTGTTGGCCAATAGTCCCATGTTGGCCAATAGCTCCTGGGATTCTGGGAGCTGAAGTCCCTCGGCCCTTAAAGGGGAAAGGTTGCCTACCCCTGCGCTAGAAGGTGCAGGTCTTGGAGATTAGTATGGGATTAACTCCCAGAATACTAATGTTATATCAGAGAATACAATATACTTTGTATTTATTTCCTTCTGTTTTACATATCTTGAATATGATTGCCACTGCTATTCATGTCAGACTTTTAACTCTTGATAGGTAGAAACTGAACACAAGTAGCTCTCTTTTGCTGCATCTGCACTGCAGGAATAATGTGGTCTGGTACTACTTCAACTGCCATGGTTCCCTACAGAACTTTGCTCTGGTGCCAAAACAAACTAAAGTTCCTAGATTCCATAGAATGGAGCCAGAGCAGTTAAAGTGGTACCAAATCAGATTATTTCTGGAGTGCGGATGCAGCCCGTGTCATTTTGCAGACTGCCAGAAATAGTGCAAATTGAGTCCACTTTAACAGCCCTGACTCAGTGCTAGGGAATCATGGGAAGTGTAGTTTATTGTGGTACCAGAGCTCTCTGACAGAGAAGGCTCAATGTCTCAGAAAAAAATACAATTCCCATGATTCCCTAGCACTGAGCCAGGGCAGTTAAAGTGGACTCACACCTTTTGATTTCTTTCTCTTAAAAGCACACAGACTCTTTCCCAAGGGGACACTCCCAACTCTATGTATGGCCATTGTTTTCTGGCTGACATAAATCACTCTTAGCTTTGTGGAGTGGAGGGCAGGGATTTAATTCTGCACTAATTTCATTCCTGAAGGAAACAATGAACAATTTTAACAAATTTTTCCCCATCTGTCAGAAAGTTTTTGAAAACAGCATTGAGACTTATTTTGCACAAAATTCACATGTGATAATATTGTTTCCTGTGCAGAACATGCTGTAGTTTTGAATTTTGTGCAAAATCTATATTCTTATGTGTGTGTTGGAAGCAGCATTTTCTTTGCAAAAGAATCATGCATAAATAAGTCTTAAACTATGAAGACTCTTGTCAGTACAGGCTTCTCCTCACCAGAGGTTCCTGATACTTGAGAAACACTTTGCCTTTTTAAAAAAAACTATTCTTATATATATATTTGAATATTCTTTCTATCCCTAAGATCTTCTGAGTCAGCTATATGAGTATCCATTATTGATAGGTATATAAAGAGTATTGCATATATTCTCATTCTCAAGAAGAAAGATTGGGGGGGAAACTGTCACGTGCCACAATATTTTTCATCTTTGAGTATTCCCTCTTATGTTGTTTTATTATCTGTTTCTTGTAGAAATAGCAGTCTTTGTTTCAAAATATAAAATTATTCAAAATGCAATATTTTCTGCATACACCAGGTGGTTGTTTTTTTTAATTAAAAAAAAAAGTGGGGTTTTCTTTTCAAGAAATGAAGATTTTGCAACAAGAAACAATCCTGAAATGTGTGTGTGTGTGTTGGGGGGGGGGAGATCATTTAAAAAATGACAAAATTCAGCAGGCAGTTCTGTTTAATCTCTGGTTGACCTCTGGAATGGAGGAATGACCAGGGTGGTGGACAAAATCCATATCCTGAATGCTCCCTCTCACAATGTAGATCCAAACCAGCCCCTTATTTTTCCAGAGAGCTGGCAGCTATGAAATTAATGAGAAGGTGACTAGAGCTTCATTGGCAGAAACCACAAAATGAGGCCAATCGAACAGGAGCTAGAGCCTGTCTGAGGGTGCAGTCTGTGACAATGAGGCAGAAAAAGACACCCCCCTTGTTATTGCATTGCATATTATTAATCCCATGAAGCTGGTTCAAGTGGTCAGGGGTCTTTTATATGCTGACCCACAAGAGGAGAATCCAGACCACACAACAGCTCACTGATAACAACTTGTCTGACACTTTGCACATAAACTGGCTCAGATCTGCTCAAACTTCAGTGTTATAATTATTATAGATCCAATGGATGTGCCTTTGGTCCTTGCTTGGCCACTGATAATAGATACTTTTCCATTTGTGTAGTTTGGGCAAATAGACAAGATTCTTGGAAAAATTAGGGCAATTTTGTATATTAGATCTTTGCCCTTCCTGGCTTATTAAAAAGTGAGAAATGAACTGGCTGAGTGGGTAAATGCTGGCCAATCTCTGATATTCCATTTTTCAGCAAGGTGTGGTGTGTGGTGGCCACCCAACTCAGGGGGTTTCTATACTAAGGAGAGATGTAGCAAAAGCAGACCAAGCATAAAATGCAAAATTGGACCAAATCATGTCAATAAGGTTTTAGGGAATACTTATAAGTTGAACTATAATCCAAGATCATGCACCAACCACAGAGGCAGAAAAAGAAGAAAATGAAATATTCTATGAAGGAGTTCAGGAAGAAATTGACAGCACACCAACACAAGATTTAAAACTAATCATGGGCAACTGGAATGCTAAAGTGGGCAGGAAAGAATAGTCAAAAACAGTTTGAAGATTTAGACTAGGTACAAGAAATGAAACAGGTGAGTGACTGATAGAATTTTGTGAGGCCAATCATTTATTCATTGCAGATAACTTCTTAATTCAACTAGAGAGGAAACTATACGAATGGACATCACCAGATGGTCAAAACTGGATAGACTATATAATTGGAAGGGTATGATGGAGAAGCTCTATTCTTGGAGCCAAAACAGGACCAGGCACTGACTGTGGTATAGATCACAAACCACTAATATCAAAAGTTAGTGTAAAGCTGAAGAAGAAAGCATCCTTTACTTGGCTGCAGAGCACGGGCTTCTTGGTTTTCTGAGGAGCTCAGGACACTGAAGCACTTGCTTAGATGATTACAGTGATGGCGGAAAAAGACTTGGGATAAATCTGATTGAGCACAGGTTAAGATCCATTTTAGATCTTAATTTGCAGCAGTAAGGGCAGCAAAGAAATGATTCTTTACTTCCTCTGTTACATCAGCTCAGTCTCATCCAGCATAGCTGTTCTGGGTAATTAAAGGGCTATTACATCCTAGATCACAGAGTGCTGAGGAGGAGCCCTCAGGAAAGCACTGTGATGAATTGCTAAATACTTTGCAGAGAAAATTGCTTAGATTCATTCTGATGTGGACTCCACATTGAAGGTAGAGTCTGGGGACACTACTGAGGCAGATACTTTACTGGTTTAGATAGATGAGTTTCAGGTTGTTCAAAACAATGGTGTAGATAAGTTACTTGGAGATGTGACGCCAACTACTTGGCTAATTAAAGCTGACAGAGGAGGACTGGGCAGCTGGGTGGTGGAAGTTATAAACATTAAAAAAAACCTCTCTCACTCACACACATGCACACACGCACGCATGCACAACAATTAGCAATTTACAACACATCGTGTAAAAAGGGTCTTATAAAAAGACTGTGTTTGCAGTTTGGGAGTGCTCCTGAATCTGTTCCTCCAAATGTCAGCACAGATAGATGTGATGGTCAGGAGAGCCTGTTATTGCCAATTGTGCCCCTTTCTAGAACTGGAGCACCTAAAGATGGTAGTGCATGTCCTGGTAATCTCAAGTCTGGACTTCTGCAATGTGCTCTTAACATTGGGCTACCTTTGTACCAAGTATGGAAACTGGTTCAGAATATTGCAGCTAGATTGGTTACAGGTACAACCAGGAGTGATTACATTACACTGATCTTAAATTCACTCCATTGGGTGCCAATCAATTTCCAGACAAAGTACAAAGTGTTGGTTATTACCTTTAAAGCCCTAAATGGCTTGGGTCCAAGTTACCTACAGGATTGCCTTCCCTCATATAGTCTGCTCTGTACACTCATGTCTTTTGGGAAATGTTTGCTCTTACCAGCCAGGATTAGACTGACAATGGTTTCTCAGAGGATCACTTCGTCTGCTGCCTCTAGCCTAGACTGTGGAATGACCTGCTGGAAGAGATACCACAACTGAAAATGCTGACAGTTTTTAAAACAACATTAAAGATACATCTTTTCCAGCAGGCTAACCCAGTCGATTTAAAATCTTGACTTTTAATTGGTATACAGTCAGCCCTTCATATCCATGGATTCAAGCATCCACAGCTTGAAAATATTTTGCTTTTTTTAAACATTATCTCTCAGCCTTAGTCTATTAGCATATTTATACACTGACAAGAAAACATGTATGCAGGCATTAATTTGATGAGAGCAGAGCCAGTATTTTTTTTTTAAATGAGACAGTATAATGATATTTTCCCAACGATCACAAACACGGGGGGGGGGGGGGGGGGGGGACTGCTTGCGAAGAAATTGATCTATAAGGAGAGCATCTAAAGTTGGTGCTCCAGACAAAGCTCAAGGATATGTTCCCCTGAATTTAGTGAAGCTTATTCACATATAAATGGGCATAGGATTCAGGGCTTCATATGATCTTTGCAGCACAGTTGTAGTTTTGGTTAATTTTAGGGGTTATATGACAAAATTGGGATCCAGGCCATTTCAAAAACTTGCAGCCTTCCCTTGATCAACCACTTCAAACAATTGCAAATAATTGCTAGCTTTGCCAATCAAAAATCTGAAATGCTGTATATTCTATGGATAACAGCCCTATTGAGGTGTTTGAAAAATGAGTTAATAATATATGAGAGGAAGACCTAATCCAATCTGTGGAAGGCATAGCTTTGTGTACCAAATGGCCTATCTCGTCCTGGTTTGCTGCCCTCAGGTGTGGTGAAGGGTGCTATTCTATTGCCAGTATTCAACTGATCCTCCAGTCAGTTTCTGAATGTTGGAGAAAAAAGAACCTTCTCATTCTTCATCTTGGTCACTGAAATGTCTTGAGTTGACTTTTCTAATGGGAGACCCTCCTGTATCTATGGAGAGTGCACATCAGATACTGAACACTGGGAAATAAATGTTTGAAATTGAATGGGGAACCTCTATGAGTACAAAAAACTCCCACCTTCAGGAAGTCATCTCCCCTGTGCAAATGGTGATAGAGATGGTGGGAGTGTGACTAGCATACTCTTTCTTCTTATGTCTTTATTTAACTCACTTTCAGAATATCTAAAAATAGACCTGCAGAGTCACTAAAATTGATTGAAATGAAACATTTATACAAAGCTGTGCCAATCTGCAAAACTCTTTTGTGATAAGGTTTTGAGAAAAATACATTATAAATAAAACAGAGAACACATGGTATCCCAGAGATAGCACAGAATATATGGACAGAGTTCTTTTATTGATGCATACACAATTGGATCCAATCTTCTGTAATGGGCTACTCTGAAGTGTGCACACATAACAGTCTAAGGGAGAAAGGGCTACTGTTTACTTTAGCCATCAGTGGTAGTTTTCTTACAGATGAGTTTTTGGTGGTTTTGAGATGCTCACCAAAATTACCCATTTTGCACCTGCTGAGACTAGTCATAAGACAAACCACACCTTTCCTCAGTAATTTGTACAGACAGAATGCTTGCAGTATGCTTGTACACCCAAAATCACATGCATACTTTAAAAATGTGAATGGTTAAAAATGTCTCCAGGGAAGGGGATGCAAAAATGTGGTTTAGGGAAATGTGTACCAAATGCAGATAATAGGAAAATGCATAAATAAATAAATGGGTACAGTATGAGAAATGCGTACACATTTCCATGTGGGAAGAGAGGAAGAAATCTCACAACGGGATATACAAATGGAACTAGAATGCAGGTGGCATTTAGAAAAGCACAATAAAACAGACACCAAGAGTTTATCCACATCCTTGGTGGTCTTATGTTTGCCTCCCTGATGAACATATGGGAGAATATCTTACAGTTCAGTGAATGGGAACATCTTCCACCTAATAGAGCACCCAGGGAAGTGATGAGTTATACAAGACAGAAAAGGCACTCCTCAAGATGGAGGAAATGTGTCAGGTGATTCTTGAAGGTTGTGGGCTATTTTTTTTTAGCAACGTACAGCACTAGCTATGTTTATTCCTGCCCTCGTGTTATTCTTTTTTAAAATTTGGAGACTTATGGGGGGGGGGGGAGTCTCCTCTTTCTTGCTGTTATTTAGTTTTTAAATAGTTAAAGTGCTACAGTTAATTAGTCAAATGGCACTTTTGAACTATACAGGTTGAGTATCCTTTATCTGGAATGCTGAAATACTCCAAAATTATCCACATGAGTGGCTGTGATAGTGACATCTTTGCTTTCTGATGGTTCAGCATACAAAAACTTTGTTTCATGCTATTAACAATATTATGTATAAAATTACATTCAGGTTGTGTGTATAATATATATACAAAAAGTCAACATGGGTTTCTGAGAAACAAGTTATGCCAGACTAATCTGATCTCCTTTTTTGATAGAATTACTAGCTTGGTAGATGAAGGGAATGCTGGGGATATAGCATATCTTGATTTCAGAAAGGTCTTTGACAAGGTTCCCCATGACATTTTGGCAAACAAATTAGTAAAATGTGGACTAGACAAGGCACCTGTTATATAGATTAATAATTGGTTGACTGGCCAAACCCAAAGGGTGCTCAGCAATGGCTCCTCTTCATCCCGGAGAGATGCTATTCAACATTTTTATCAATGACTTGGATGAAAGAATAGGGGGCATACTTATCAAATTTGCAGATGACACTAAATTAGGAGGAATAGCTAATACCCCAGAGGACAGGATGGAAATTTAAAATGATCTGAATAGATTAGAAAGCTGGGCCAAAGCTAACAAAATGAATTTCAACACAGAAATGTCAGGTACTGCACTTAGGGCAAAAATAAATAAATAAATAAATAAATAAATAAATAAATAAATAAATAAATAAAATAATGAAATGCATAGATATAAGATGGGGGACACTTGACTTAACAAGACTACGTGTGAAAGGGATCTAGAAGTCCTAGTAGATCACAAGTTAAACATGAGTCAACGGTGTGATGCGGCAGCTAAAAAGGCCAATGTGATTTTAGGCTGCATCAATAGAAGTATAGTATCTAGATCAAGGGAAGAAATAGTGCCAATGTATTCTGTTTTGGTCAGGCCTCACCTGGAATACTGTGTCCAGTTTTGGGCACCATAATTCAAAAAGGATGTTGAAAAACGAGCATGTCCAGAGCAGGGCGACTAAAATGGTGAAGGGTCTGGAAACCATGTCCTATGAGGAATGACTTGGGGAACTGGGTATGTTTAGCCTGGAGAAGAGACAGTTAAGAGGTGATATGACAGCCCTGTTTAAATATTTGAAGGGATGTCATATTGAGGATGGAGCAAGCTTGTTTTCTGCTGCTCCAGAGAACAGAACCCAGAACAATGGATGCAAGCTACAGGAAAAGAGATTCCACCTCAACATCAGGAGGCACTTCCTGACAGTGAGAGCTGTTTGACAGTGGAACGCACTCCCTTGGAGTGTAGTGGAGTCTCCTTCTTTGGAGGTCTTTAAACAGAGGCTGCATGGCCATCTGTCAGGGATGCTTTGTTTTTGAGTTCCTGCATGGCAGGGGATTGGACTAGATGGCCTTTGTGATCTCTTCCAACTCTATGGTTCTATTTTATAAAACATAATGAATTTAATGTTTAAACTTGTGTCCCATCTCCAAGATATCTCAGAATCCAAAATCAAAAACACTTCTAGTCCCAAGCATTTACTCTTGTATCACCTTTGAGACTGGCAAAAAGAAAGAAGTTGGTAGCATGAGCCTTTGTAGGCTTCAGTCTATTTCCCACACTTATCTACTCTCCTTACCTGCATGCAACAGCTTCCTTGTTGCCTTTGTCCACCAAAGACCATCATTAAAACTGGACTTGCCATCTCATTTTCATACCTACAAGGTTTTGAATTTGAATTTAAATTGACATTCACAGAAATTATTTATATAGGTCTGTCCCTGGGCTTTCTACTTCACCACATGCATCTGAAGCAGTAGACTGAAGCCTATGAAAGCTCATGCTACCAACTTCTTTCTTTCACTTAGTTTCAAAGGTGATACAAGATCTCTTTCCATATTGATTTTACAGACTAACATGGCTATATATTTGTATTCTACCAAGCATTTGATATAAGGGAGACTCAGGGCTAATGCAGACTGGCACAAAGGACCAGCTGGGGGTGGAGTTGTGGCAGGGCAGCTGAATGCCAGCTGCCCCAACTCCACCTCGACACCGTCCTGATGCCACATGCCCATCCGCACAGCACATGGCATCAGGACACCCTGTTGGTGCAGCATGCACATACGCTGAGCCAAAAGAGTGCGAAAGAGCCTCCATGGTGGCTCAAAAGGTGGCCTTTTGCTGCTCCCAAAAGGAGCAACATTTTGTCACTCTTTTGGGGGTGGCAAAAAGGAGGATCAGGGCCACGGCATGTGGTTGCCGCACCCCCGATCCACCACTCCCAGGGGCATATGCATCAGCCCTCAGTCTACTAACTCTAAGGTGGGAAATGTAAAAAAACTACACTAACTCTAAGGGTGGGAAATGTAAAAAAAAGGGGGGGAGGGGGAAGAGGGAGAACAAAACTTACTATTCAGACTATAGGACCCCTTCAGTAAACCATGCCCTTTTAAAACAAAAATAAACAAACAAACAAAAAACCTTTGGAGCAGAAGAATGCAGAATCCATAAACCATTACAAATACCCCCCCCCCCCCCCATGGAATGACTGGACTGGGAGGTCAGAACAACTGGCAAAACCTAGCAGAACTCAAGAACCTGTGCTACAAGAGCTCACACATCTTTAAACCAATTTGCAAGAGCTCACTAGCAGGAAAATTAGTCCGCTCTTCTCAGTATCACCACCAAGTTGCACAGCTTCAAAAGATCCAATCTATTATGGCCCTAGGTGTCAATTCAAAATGCTTTGTTTGTAGAAGCCCATTTAATGTAATTGGTGAAGCTGTGGGTATCAGGCTATCTGAATCACATAAATGGCATAGAATTGATGTTTGGTTAACTCAGTGCTACTCAGAGTGGTTGTCTGGGGACCTGTGCCAGTCCATGAGCTATTGGTTGCTGGTCTGTGGACAGTTTCCTGCAAAGCAAAAAACAGTTGTAGTGGATGGTCACAAATATGGTGTCAGTCCCTGGCACACTGGGGAGTAAAAACCCTATCAGCCCTCCCATCAGATAATGTAAGAAGCATTGGTCTAGCTAACTTTACCATCATCAGTGGAAATCTACCTTTTCTTCCTGTTAAGGGTTGTTGTATTTCCTCAAGAGTAATTGCCACCACTGTTTCTTCTTCCTTCAGTTGCTGGGAAAGGGAACTATTACTGTTCCAGCCCTGAACTGATCACTTGCCGAGGGGTTTCGAAATGAGACCAAGAGCCATGCAGTACTAGGCTGAAGCTTGCCTAAACTAAATGTAGGGTGAGAGGTGATATTTTCAATATCAACTGCCTGGTGTTTTCTGTCAGAGCTTGGATATGCTGCCACTAAGATAACACCTCTCAGAAACCTATGACTAAACTGGCTAGGGATTTGGGAAGTAGCCCTAAACTTTTTCAAGCTCTGTTTTCTGTTGTACTGCAATTCTTCACAACTGATGTCCCTGCTTCCTAGTGGAAGACCATAACTTTTAATTAAGTAAAGATATATTTAAAATACTCTCAGCAGTTGGTGCTTATGATAGGCCATACTCAAGGTGAACAAGGCTTGCAAGCTGAAAGTGAAAAGTTGCTAATTTTACTAACTAATCTGAATGTTTGCCTACCTTGATCTACTGAAATGGTGTAACTGGCTCTTGTTATGTATGGTTATCTTCTCAGACATTGAACTGGCTTGTTACCTTCCTGGGAGGACAAATTGAGGTAGCCCTGGTTTCATCTGAGCCAGGTCTCAAAATAGCACTTTTGAGAGTCCCCGGCAGGAAGAGGTTTTGTGTACAGACCATTATGGTACTATCATGTCCTATCCCCATGAAATGTTCTATCATACTTAAATACTAAGTATGTGTCTGACCCACTGAGACTACTCAGCTCCAGGTGGTGTACCATACTATCCAACTATTTGGAAGGGATGGTTCCAAATAATCATTCATTTTTTCAGATGCTTTTTAAAAAGTCCTGATTTCTCTCTCCCCCTCCCACTTTCCCCTTTTGTCCTCAGTACTTCTGTTGTTACAAAGTCAGTTCAAAGTGTAAAAATAGTTTGCACTCAATTAACTCATCAGGAGGGAAGGAAGGGAAAGGGGGTAAAGGCTTGCTCTCCCCAGTAAGCTCTGGCAAAAGCAAACTGTGCAGCCTCTCCTAGTTTGACTGTTCTTCCGCATTAATAACTTTTGGAATCTTGACCACACTAATTTTGCTTGGCTACATGCATCCCATCTGTGAAATGTTGGAGAGTATGGTATATGTTGGGAATCTCAGAAACAAAACAAAACAAAACACACCAAACAACCCTGATGTCTGCCCATCCTGCTTGTCATTGGATTTATGCCAAGTGTGGGAAACAGTTGATCTCTCTGTTGTCTCATACTATTACCATACAGGCTGGAGCTGATGGGATTTGGAGTCCAGCAACCTATGGAGAGGCACAATCCTGTTCTTGATTAGAGACACATTCAGCTGAGATGGGAAGATCAGGAAAGCAAATGCAAGGTCTCTGGAATCCCACTCCAGAGCTTGAAAATGTTGATTTTTTAAGATCACATTCACTGGGAGATTCTAGGTTATAGTCCAAAAAAGTAACTTTTCCAAACTCTCCCCCCACTTGTCATGTTTAGCTGGAACCTGTGAAAAGGAAACTTGAAAACCTTCTTTCATCTTGTTCTGCTTCTGCATAGTTTTTTTTAAAAAATCATGTTTGTCCGAAAAGCAATCACTAGTTAAGCATTAAATATGCAACACTCTGAACATTTTGCTCATAAAACAAACCCAGTTAAACCATTTTTTATTGCTGCCCTCCTCCCTCCTCTGATTCCCTCCCCCTACGCATTGCTGCTTGAATTAAAATCTGTTTTCATGCCTTCCTATCCCATCTGAAAGTAATAGGAATGTAACTGTTATATTGCTTGGTTATGAATCATAAACCTGCTCATCTGCCAGCCCAGGATTCAAATTGGAAAATATCAATTTGGCATCCTCTTTTAGATTTTGAGGATAAATTCTCTTTTTAATTTCATCATTTTTATGTTTTAAGTCCCCATGCTGCTTGGTATATTTTTGGAAAGAAAAAAAAATCTTGGTGTAAAAATACACATGGCAAATGCACAACAAATCTGTCCCCCCACCCTGACACTCAACTATTAATCATACTTATCAGTTAGATAATGTAAGTCAATAGACCTAAATGCTTTAGCTATCTGTAATATTAACAGACAAATGTGCTTTGCATGCTGTGAAGAAGGCTCCAAGTTCTAATAATGTGACATGTTAAATGGCAATGCCAAAGCATCACTAGCTTTTCTTTTTTTTTTAGGAAGGCCCTGTTGTTTTAGCAGTCGGTGGTTGAGAAACACAGTTATTCCAGATGGCCCAGTTCTTCTTCTAACTCTTATTATGTCTTCTTCGGTCCCACTCACAAACTCCCACTTTTCTAGAATGGTTATTTTCGTTTTACTGTGGAACCAACTGTTACTTCAATCAGGGCTGTGCTGAATTTTTGTGGTGTTCATTTCTCACAGTGAAATGAGCCCCTTTTTGAAAACAGAAAATGAAACTTTCCCTGAAAAAATAAACCCCCTTGTGGGTGGTGGGATGGTGGTGGAAAAGCTGTAATCCCTGCTACTCTTTCTGTAATGGTCTTTTACTGGACTCTTGTGAAAGCATATGAATGCACGCAGCAAAAAGTATGAAGAATAATAAACCTAGGAAAACCTGGAAAAGGACACAAGCCTCCAACCTGAACGACTGAGGTAATGGGATGAGTTGGCCCATGGAAGCCCTATGTGAAGTTCCCCCAAGGATAACTTCTGGAAAGCAGCCTTATTGATCCTGCCTTAGCTATACAGAGATTTTTTAAGTTCTGCTCTTAGTTCACATATCATGCAGGTTTTCGCACTACAACCCACAGATTGTATTTTCAGTTGGCAGAAGCTGAAAGTGTTGAGAAGATTCTAGTGTGCTGAGAAACATATAGGACCTGCTTACCATAACAGATTTTAAAGATGTGGAGCTTCTAAAAAAACTAGGGGTGGCAATCTTAATTCAGCATGAACATGTTTGTACCTGCACTGTGATTCAAAGCCCTCAGGTGGATGGATCCAGGGGTGACAGTAGGGAAGTGCAGGGGATGTGGACCACACCAGGTGACATCCTAAGGTGGGGAGCACCACTGAATCATAGAATCATAGAGTTGGAAGAGACCACAAGGACCACCCAGTCTAACCCCTGCCATGCAGGAATGCTCCCCAAACATCCGCCTTTGAGCAGAAACAGGCTGTGGCTTTTGCCTACATCCCTTTAAAATGCTGAAGAGAGGGCATGGCTGGGGTGAAGCTCAGTGAGAGGAGGAAGGAGAGGTCCTAGGTTTTAATTTTTTTTTAAATTAAATGTACAATTGTAAGTACTACAATTCCACTAGCTCCCATGGCAACTTCCTGTGGAATCCTGTGACTGGCAATTTATGGAATCCTTGGGCAGAGAATCCTCTTCTGCTGCCTACAAACCCCAGGACTACTCCATAAAAAACAGCCATGGCGGTTAAAGTGGAATCATGATGTTATAACTGTGTAGTGCCAAAGAGTCCTCTAGTTTCTCTCACTTTAAAAACTTACATCTCAAATTCTTTCCATACGAAATATTAAGAAATCTAGAGAATGAAGCAAATTTCTCATTCAATTCTGTTCTTTTTTAAAAAAAACAGATTTAGAAAAAGTGTGAGCGTGTGTGATGGAACACAGAATCTTTACTTCAGTGGCTTCTTGATCCATGGATTTCTGGGATCCAGAGATGGCCTTCACAGTGTCCATGAACCATGATTTCTTTTTCTATTTCCTTCCTGTTACTTTGATAATTGTGTTGAAATGAAGGGGCCATCCTTAGCTTTCTTCAGATTCTCAAAGGCTTAAGAACTACTGTTCTTATTACAGCAATATTTAATTAATAGCTACAAGTCTGTCCAGGATTCACAAATTGACAATCACCTTGGGAGACAGATCTGAAATGAACATATCTCAGTGCTCCCTCATATATCAAATCTGTTCTGGGGCTATGTCCTGGGAAGTAAGCATGTTGCTTGTTGTGTACCTTCAAGTTGTTTCCAACTTCTGGTGACCCTGAGGTAAAGCTATCAGGGGATTTCTTGGCAAGATGTGATCAGAAAGGGTTTGCCTTTGCCTATGCTTTTGTCTGAGCCTGAGGGTGACATGCTCAGTGTCACCCAGTGGGTTTTCATGGGCAAGCAGGAATCAAATACCTGGTTTCCAAAATTGTAGTCCAATGCTGAAGCCAGTACACCATGCAGACTCTCAAGCCAAGCAGCATTAAAACAAGCCACTCTACTGCTGTTGCCTTCCTTCCTTAAAGATCTGTCCCATCACTCTCCTTCAAGAGAGGCACTTTTCCAAAAACCAAGAGCAAAAGAGTGGGTGGGAAATCAATGCTATTCCCTCTCCATAAGGAAATACTCCACCTTGGCCTCACTTTGGGAATTTCCTTAATCTATGTATCTGCTGGCAATCCTATAATCCCATATAATTGTATTAGTCTCAATGGCAGATTAACTCTAAGTGCCCCTACAGACAGGAAGCTGTCACTCCTGCCATTGTTTCCCACTTAATGTGATTCCAGGCAGCAATGGGGTTGGGGGGGGGGTTGGGGGGGTAGAGAAGCAGCGGAGAGCCTTCAGTCTCACATTACAGCCCTTAGCTTCTAAACCAATTATGGAAAAAGGGATTTACAGTCAACTGGATTAGGGGCTTCTGTTTATATCGGCCCATATTTCTTTGTATAATATCCTCCACTATCTCTTTGTCCCTGGAATCCACTCTCATTTTATCTGCATTTTTGTCAATTCTTGCTCACATCTGTAAGTTCAACCTTGGGGACTGGAATAGTGGCTGCCTTATTATACATCCATGGACTTTAAAGCAATCATTCCCAGCACTGTGAGTTGTGTTGAAGCATGTACAAGCAACAGCTCTTTAATATTTACACACGGAGGTGCCCATTGTCTGGAAAGCTCCTATATGAAGCTGCAGAATGAGATGAATTTACCAGTGAATTTGATTCTCTTCGGTTTGGGAATAATTGAGATCCTGGTTTTGCAACATTAGAATATCATAGATGGGAAGAGAAAACTTTGCTATTTTTGATACAGTAGACTACAGCTGCTGCCACACTGTAGAAAAAATGCTGTTTGATACTGATTTAATTATCATGGGTCCATGCTATGGAATCCTGGGATTTGCAGTTTTTTTGGAGCACCAGAGCTTTCTGTCAGAGAAGGATCAATATCTTACAAAAGTACAAACCCCAGAATTTGACAGCATGGAGCCATGGCAGTTAAAGCGGTGCCAAACTGCATTATGTCTGCAGGGCAGATATAGCCTAAAAGCGATACTCATTTACAAAATGCTTTCATCTGGTTCCTAGAGACCAACTGCTGGCTTGACATTTCATGGCTTGTTGTCTCACTGTTTTAATTGCTCTCCCTCTCTCCCCTCCCCTGCTTGCTCTCCTGTAACATCAGTGGTGGATAACAATATAGCTAAAGAAGTGGCCTAAAATCTGTGAAACCTCATGAACAAACACTTATGCACAATAATTCTGTAGGTGCCACATTTTCTTTTTCATTATGCAAATATTCAGTCATATTCAGTCATTATGCAAATATCCAGTCATTTTTCCAGAGGCCTTTTGGTATGAAGTTCTGATTCAGGGTCCCAGTGGGTCTGATGTTCAAATGATAACAGGGAGGAAGCAGCCTTTATGAAGCAAGGAAATGATGACAAGAGTGCCCTGCTCTGTTCACATATGGCAAACCTGATCCAACCCTATCCTTGCTCACCAGTGGTCTCACTCTCCTAAGTTGTAGATGAATATGTCATCCAGGACTGGGGAAAGTTTGCCAAGTGTTCTGAGTTGCACTTTGGGGTTGCTTACGGTTTGGTGTTAAAAAAAATCCACCACTTTCAAATGCAGAAAAATTAGGTATGTATATGTCAAATAGATGAAGAATTAGCTGAAATTACTTAAAACTAATTCTTCATTAAATATTATGATAGTCATTAAAATTTTCCAATTAATGAATAAAATTCCCATGCTTATACTTGAATAATTATTGCTAAATTTGTGCTCATAAAAAAGGAAACTTAAATATAATTAGACAATAAATTTTCTAAAAAAAAATGTAATTAAGTAGACTTCAATTAATATGATATTGACTATGATATTGAATGGAAAAGAAGTATTGTGGGCCCTTGGTATATGCTGGGGTTTACCAAAATCCATGGATGCTTATGTCCCATTATATACAATGGCATAGTAAAATGGTGTCCCTTATATAAAAATGTCAAAATCAAAGTTTGAGTTTTGGAATTTATTTTTTGTAAAAATATTTTTGAGACATGGATGGTTGAATCTGTGGATGCAGAATCTGTGGCTGTGGAAAGCTGACTGTACAATGACTGGGATATTGAGGGTATTGACAAACTCATTGATTAAAATGAATTTAGATTATTATTATTTAGCTTTTGTGCAGGTAGGGGTTTGCCACTGAATATCATTGCAAACCATAATGTTACTTTAATATATAATTAAAATAACCCAGTAAAATAGTATAAATTTAAGATTAAAACATACAAAAGTTAAAACACATAATCTAAGAAATCTGTGCTAATATAAATCCACTGCCTCTCAAGTGGGGATGTTTGCATGAGCATCTTGATGGTCAACCCTAAAAGGGACAAGATGTTTCAAGCATCTATTTTGGGTACTTACCAAAGCATAAGCATTTTTCACATGTGCACTGTGAACCATCACAAAAGGTTTGCCTCACTTCCCCTTCCTCTGTCCCCAACTGAGCAATGAACCTTGAGGCTAAAGTGAGGTGCCAGAGGCAGAGGGGACCACTGACCCAGGAGAGGGTGCATCTGTTCCTGCAGCAAGAGGGATGGTTGGAGAAGACCTTACCTTGATCTTAATCTCAGGCACTTGAGGAGGGTCTTGACTTGTTTAAGCACCCTCATTTTAAACATGTCATGCCACCTCTAATTGCAAACTTACTAGCCTGAAGAAAATTTGAGAGCTCAAGTTAAATTTTAATTGGTTTGAAAGATCTTAGTTTTAAATGTAGACCTTTAGCTTGAATCCAGCAAAAGGCCTTCAGTATTTCACTCTTAGTTGCTCTATCCATTTTGCAAATTGTATCAACAATAGGCAAAATCAAATGGCTGCAAAGATGAATGGATTGAGACTGGGGAGGGAAGTTACCCTGGAACTCTCAGCTTTCCAACAGTTCTATTTAGGAATGTATATCCTTGATTATTTTCTCCTCACAGGCAAGGATGAATAATTATAGTGGACCCTTGGTATCTGCTGGGGTTGGGTTCCAGGACCCTCATGGATACCAAAATCCATAGATGCTAAAGTCCCATTAAATATACCGGTGTAGTAAAATGTTGTCCCATATATAAAATGGCAAAATCAAGATTTGGTTATTGGGATTTATGTCTTTAAAAATATTTTCAAGCCATGGATGGTTGAATCCATAGATAAAAAAAAATCCATGGATACAGAGGGTAGAATGTATAGTCATTTTCTGCTCACTGCAGGAGAAAATGAATATCCCTGTTCTTCCTATATTTGAACATCCCAAAATGTGGTGGAGGAATTGTTCACAAAGAGGAACACATGGGTTTGGGGTTTTGTTTTGTTCTATTTTTTGTACAACAGGTTCCTGAGCAGGAAACAATGTTTTTTGTACAGCAAATAATGTTTTCAGCACAGGAAACAAGTTTTTTTCCATACAGAAAGTCCCCCCCCCCAAAAAAAAAAAATTCCATGTGTTTTCCTCCACAGATAATTCCTCTGCAACACTTCAGGAGATTTGAAAACTGAATGGAAATGTCCAAAAATGTAGCTGGTGTAGAGTTTTTCCTATTGAGAAACCCATTTGTCAGCCTTGGAATGAAGAACTATAAAGATTCTTTCCTTCCTGAGTCCTCTTCAACAATGCCTTTCCCAGCAACTCAGGACTCATTCACACTTACATTTAACCTGGTTTGTAATTGATTTTTGCTCTAGGTTGGTAAATAAATTCCAGTCGATACAGTGTTCTCACTATGGAAGCAGATTTTTCTTTATTCGCTTCTTTTTTGGCACAATTGTCATTCCCACTAGTTTGTGTCCCTTTAAAATGGCTGTCAATTATCTATGCATCATCAGTGATGCAACTGACAACACATTCCAGAAAACAGCCATGGGTGATATGGCAAGAATCCCATCCCTCACTAGTTTTTGGGGAAATCCACAATTCCCCCCCTCCTTTCCCAGGACCCATCATATATTCCAACCTTCTGTCCAGGAGGAATTCCAAAACACCATCCATTCTGAGCTTGACTAGGAAACATGTCCTTCAAGTCCTGCTAGGCTAGGGGGTACCACCTCAACTCCCCATGTCCTCCAAGTCCCCTGGGATGCATGTAGCCATGGGTGTCATAGGGAGGACTATCCCCTGGTTAAGTTGCTGCCATCCCAGCATTGCAGGACTTGGAGGATATGGGGAGTTGAGGTGGTGCTCCCTAGCCTTGCAAACTTGGAGGACATGCTTCCTAGTCAAGCTCAGAATGAAGGGCATTTTGGAATTCCTCCTGGACAGAAGGTTGGAATATAGGACTGGTCCTGGGAAAGGGGAGGGGGGAAATTTGCAAACTGGTGAGAGATATGCCAACCCTCTGCCACAGTAATCCCTTCCCTTCAGTTTGATGTGATTCAGGTCCTTTATTCCCACTTGCTAAACACGCTTGCTAATCGCTTCTTTTCAAAAGAACCACCAAAAAACTAGTGTCAGGAAAGAGTGGTTCTTTTGCGTTTGCCTCACTTCATCATGATTGAAACCAAGTGCAGTCAGTTTGGAACCAGTGGAAACGAAGACATATAACCTGATCAGCAATTTGGTTTAAATCATAGTGGGAACGAGGCCTTAGTTCCTGTGGGATCAACTGGTGAACCTCTTCCCCTCATGGAGGAGGATGTTAGCCACCTTGGTCCTTAAGGATATGTTTGGTACAGAGTAAAATAACTAAATTCTTAACCAACAACAACAGAATCCACTAACAACAATATGTGACTATCCAAAGTGCTTGTCAGTGGTACAGTTAGACAAAGAAAATACAGTCTAAAGTTCTTTGGAAGTCATACCTCACAACACATTTTCCCTTGGAGCCTTAACTCATCTGGTTGACAACTATTTTTATATGTTTTCCTCTGAAGTATTAAATAGCAAATATTCTGCTTTATGGTATGTTCTTATGGGCAGATTGGTTTTGGAGGAGCAGTTTTCCTGAGCTGAGATTTTGCTATTGAATTCCATTTTTCAAAACTTTGCCTCCCCCCCCATCTCACCCCTTAGATCGCTTCAATATTTAAACAGGTTTAAATTTTAAATCTCTTCCCTGTACAAACCCACTTGTATTTTTAAATTACTGTAATACTTCACCAGGTTTCATTTTTAAGCCAATGCAATATGTATAATCCATTCTATGAATCTTAGATCAGTTTGGTATCCTTGTGCAATGGCCCTCTTTGCTACCTTTGCTTTGCACTTGAGGCAAGCTCTTCCACTCCAGGCAATAGCTGAATGCAGAGGCGGGGGGCTGTTGTTTTCCTTCATCTTAAAGGGAGAAGACAAAAATAAATAAATAAATAAAACAAAATAAATAAAACATACAACTGCAATGGAATTCAATTAAATGGGTCTATTTTCCCCCCTGGCTGGTTATTGTTCCTCTAGTGCTCCTGACACTTCAAAGTGGATTTGCTCAAAAAAAAAACACAAACCAAACAAACATTTCCATCTCTTGTCAAAGCGGATGTTACAAGCTTTCCAGGATATTGTTCAATGCTGGGCAAAGTGTGCCCATTCAGAAGTTCCTGAACTGACTCTCTCAGCATTGGCTATGCCTGCTAAAATTTGTTAGGTGTTGCCATTCAACAACATCACGAGGGACACTTTTCTGCCTGCCTCTGGCATCCCTGTTCAGGCCATTCAAGGTTCAGGGCTATCCTTCCAAGGTATGAGTCATTTCATGGGGGCTATGCATATAGACTTAAACGTAATCCCTTCTGGGGCTGCTGCCACACTGCAGAATTAATGCAATTTGCCATGGCTTCATGCTATGGGATTATGGGATTTGTAGTTTGTGGTGGTATCAGAGCTCTCTGACAGAGAAGGCTAAATATCTCACAAAATGACAAATTCCAAAATTCCATAGCATTGAGCCATGGCAGTTAAAGGGGTGTCAAACTGTATTAATTCTGCAGTGTAGGTATAGCCTAAGTTCAATGAGACTTGCTTCATAGTAAGTATATATAAAATTTCAGTTTTAAAGACATGAATGGTAAGGTGACACTCTGAATACTATGAATGTGTGATGTGGGTCTTCAGTAGCAACAATGCCTAAGAGATTTGCAAATTTCAAAGTTGCCCACTCAGTGTGTACAACATATTGGGCCATTGTTTACCATCTTTTTCACACTACAGTTGGCCTACCGTATCCATGAATTCAACCATCTATGGTTCAAAAATATTCAATCTATCTATCTTCCAAAAAGCGACCCTTGATTTTGCCATTTTATATAAGGGACACCATTTACTATGCCATTGTATTTAATGGGACTTGAGCCCAGTGTATATAAATACATAGCTGTGCTCCTACTTTAACAAGACTGTTGCCATGGCAGTTAAAGTGGAGTCATAATACTGTGCCTGTAGTGTGAAAGGAACCTACATCACCTGTGGCCAAGCAAGTACTTCAAATATACATGATTTCTTCTTGGAACTTTTTTTGGACTTCTCCCACAACAAAATTGCTGCCTGTACCAAAATATTAAGTACGTTGTGAAGACTACAGGTTGAGCCTTATCTGGAATTCTGAAATTTGAAATATTCCAAAATCTAAAATTGTCCATGTGGGTGGGTGAAATGCTTTCTGATGGTTCACTGTGCACTAACTTTGTTCTGTGCACAAAATTATTTAAAATATTGTGTATAAAATTATATTCAGACTATGCATATAGAATATATATGGAACTAAAATGTACTTCATGTTTAGATTTGGATCCTATCTCCCAAGATGCCTCATTGTGTATATGCAAATATTCCAAATTCCCCAAAACTCTGAAATGCAAAACATGTCTGGTCCCAAGCATTTCAGATAAGAGAGACCTATCCAAGAATCAGTCCCCTGTCACCTCTCTATCACCTCTCTGTGCCCCTGATATCAAATTAACATCAAAAGGGATGTCTTAGGCAAGTAGCCCAAGCAGGGGCTCAGCATGGGAGAAGCCCAAGGCACTCAGCCATGATGGGATATCTCAAGATCAGAATCAGCATAATCCCTAGACTATGGAAAAGTGGTAGTGAGCTGGATTGGGATATTGCTTGCATATGGCAGAAAAAGGAGTTTCCTTCTGGGAACGAAACTCTTCTACTGAGAACATTCATGCCGATTATCCAGTCATTACTGAATATTGCACCCCATTCTTCTCCCCGGGAAAGTCATTTAAGCTCATCAACTCCTAACAACCTGCTCTTAGGAGCCATTTCTGGGTATAAATGTAGGTGCCTTGGCATCAGCAAATTGGTCTAGTCTGAAATCGAACAGAACCTCTGTCCGATTTCAACTCAGCACCTCAGCAAGCCAGCCACCCATGTGCCACTTTATTCCTTCTGAGCCATCTTCAATCCAGTATCCCTGCAATCAGAGCTTTGCTTCAGGTTAGGTATAGTATTGCCTCTTAGCCCCCCTGAAATTTGCTGTAATTTACTACCTTGCTTTGTTAGTTCTAGTGTGTGCATGTGTGAAAGAGAGAGTATTTGTGTGCATGTTGATTTCTCTTTTTAACAAAACTACGGGCCTTTGCAGACTGCCAGAAATAGTGCAAATTGAGTCCACTTTAACTGCTCTGGCTCAGTGCTAGAGAATCATGGGAACTGTATTTTTTTCCTGAGACATTGAGCCTTCTCTGTCAGAGAGCTCTGGTGTCACAATAAACTATAGTTCCCATGATTCCCTAGCACTGAATCAGGGCAGTTAAAGTGGACTCAATTTGCACTATTTCTGGCAGTCTGCAAAGGCTCTACATTAACCTGGAAACTGCTTCTGGAGTTCTCTGAATTTGGAATCATTAGACATAGGTGAGGTCCCCACTTTCCTTAGCAAAAGCTTTCTTGCTGCTCCCCATTGAGTTAAACTAATTTCCCTGTTGAATACAATTAGTAGGTGCACCTTTGAAGAAGCTCTGCAATTTCAGTGACACAGCCTGTACATCTTCTGCAGCAGGTGTTTACAGTGTGTCACTCCAGAGGTAGTGCAACCTCTATCAACACTATCAGAGTAGGCCTTGGCAAAAGATCATAGTATCTACAGATCAACAACATTTGGAGGGCTACACTTTCTCCATTCCTGCCTTACAAGCAGTGTTAGAACTTTTATTTATAAAGGATGCTTTCTTGCAGTACTTGAATGGGACATTTCAGACTACCATTGCAGGCTCAACTCTTCTCATTTGTGACGGGGGGGGGGGAGGGATATCCTTGCACAAAGGGCATGAACAACTCAAGGGGAAAGGTTCTAATCCTCTCTATCTGCTTGATATACTTAGCTGGGGAGGGTCCTAGGGTTTGTTTGTTTGTTTTTGTTTTTTTGCCATGTTATGAATTTCCACCCAGATTTTGAAGTGGTACAGTTCAGACACAAGCTTACCTCCACAGAGAGAGCCTCTCTTTTGTAGTTTAAAAAATATGCTTTAAAACAAAAAACCTTGGGGGAATATGTATTAAAGACATAGAGATGGTAGTAAGTGATGCAAAAGAATGAACAATTAAGCCTCTATTGGACACTTTTTCACATTTAGTGTGAATAGGATACATTTGCATTGCATTTGCTGGTGGAATGAATGGTAAGGTGTGTGAGTGTATGTGCTATGGCATGGTATGACATTGTCAATTTTCAAATATTTAAAAAGATGTTTTAAAAATGTGCAGTTGTTCACTGTATCCACTGAGGCAAGATGTAATGGATTCACATTCAAGGAAGACAGATTTAGGTTAAGGAATATTATTGGCTTTCAGTTGAAGTTAGTGTGAGAAGAGCATCATTGACCTTGGTATAGCATATACAAGATTACTTGTGGGACTAAAGTTACCTGAAATTCAGACAAACTGAGAGCCAGCATGTTGTAGTGGTTTGTACATTGGACTATGACTCTGGAGACCAGGGTTTGAATCCCCTCTTATTAATGGAAACTCACTGGCTGACCTTGGGCAAGTCACACACTCTTAGCCTCAGAGGAAGGGAAAGGCAACTCTCCTTTGAACAAATCTTGCCAAAACAAACAAGCAAACAAACAAAACCCTTGATAGGTTTGCCTTAAGGTCTCTGTAAATCAGAAATAACTTGAAGGTGCATAACAAAACAACGATAAAACTCAGTTTTGTCACAGTACCTCTTTCAGTTCTGTTCGCCTCTGCTTAACTGAATGCAGATTAGGGCCACTTATGAATGATAGTAAACACACACAGCCTGTTTCAGTTGTTGCCCCCTACACATTTCAGATCACACAGAAAATGAGTGAGACAGAGGGAATGCCCACACTTGGCCTGGACATCCTACAAATTTGTGGCAGGTCTCCTCTCTACTCACATGCTCCCAACATTAGGAGAAAATGGGTGCAGAAGCAGCAGGAGATATGAGGGCAGAGGTAGAGCTAACATGTATCCCATGATCTCTCTTTATCCACACAATGTGAATTGAGAGTTGAACTAAGATGCCAGGAGACCATAGTTTGATTATTCACCCGCCCATGAAAACTCACTGGATGGCCTTGGGCAAGTCTCACCTTTTCAGTCTTAGAGAAAGGCAATGGCAAACTTCCTCTGAATAAATCTTGCTAAGTAAACCCTAGGATAGGGTCACCATAAGTCAGAGTTAACACTCTGACTCAACACCACCATAACAACAACAACACTTTAAGGGGAGCAGGTGAGATAATTTTCATTGAGTAACCCTGTGATAAACCCAGTGTGTTTGCACTTCCAACCCTGAAAGCTGGGACAAGCTGCAAGGGAAACTAATTTCCTCAGAGGCCGACTAAAAACATTCAGGTCTATTAAAATTATATCTTAACCTATACTGAGAGAAAACATATCTGGGGTAACCATGTTGGCCATGTAGCAAAGTACAATAACATCTAAAATCCACAAAATAGTGATGACTTTGTTAGACCAACCAAAATGCACAAAATACATGTTGCAAGCTTTCAAATCTTCATTGGCTTCTTCATCAGGCAAATACATTAAAAATCATGCAGGAGGACAAACAATATGACAGTGTTAGTCACAAAACTGCCTTTTGACAAGATATGGCTGTTCCCAGTTCAGGGTGGTACTGGAGGGAGGAGGTCCCTCCTCCTCCTTCTGGCCATGTGGAATATAGACTTATATAAGTGAAGATGGCTAGGCCTCTTGTCCAGAACTTCCTTTACATGCCTTACTGAGATAATGTGTGTTTCTGCAATGTGATCTGAAACATGGGTTGGGCCAAATTCCAGCCTAAGTGCTAAGAATCAAATTACCTCAAACTGCAAATTCATGCATTTATTATGCAGCTAGAGAACCAGAGGCTACAGATGTCATGTGAAAGAGATACAACTGCTCTCACCATAAGCTTCCAGACATGCATCGTACTGTAGGGAGAAAAAAAGTGGTTTAAATGCTATTTTAATATTGTTTCATTGTTTTTAGGCAATTTTAAAAATCCAAATGGTTGTTTGGATTATTTGATCGATTTGTTGCCTTAGTGACATCTGAAGAAAGGAGCAATATAAATATTATTAGGCAACAAATAAATACAAATGGTTGGGCCATACAATACATATTCAGTATTCCAACAGTGAGTAGGTTTTACATCTCAGTCCAGCTGAATTGTATCAAGACACAAGCAAGTGAACTGTGAGGAAAAAATGTGATGGCTCAGCAGAAGGACCCATTTTGCCTGTAGAAGAGACACCAGCAACTTCAGTCTTCTGCATCACCAGTTATATTGGGCAGCAGGAATAGGAAAAGGTCTTATGTAGAAGATTGTTTGTGAATCTACACTGCAGAGTTACAGCAGCTTCATATAACTCTAGCTGCCATGCTCCATTCAATGGAATCCTGGAAATTTGTTTTTGGTGAGGTGCTTAGGACTTTCTGCTAGGGAGTCTTTAGTTCACTCCTGTGAACTATAACAGAGAATTTTACATCTCTCTTCAAATTACAAATTCCAGTAGGATGTAGCCAGCATATTTTAAGTGGCATCAAACTTCTGTTATTGTATAGTGTAGATACACACCACAAAGTGAAAATGAACAGGAGTCTATCTGCCTAGGAATACCAATGGAGTGGCTCAATGTATGGAAGGTAGCTTTATATGTTCTTTATTTGCCTTCCCTGTGTTATGTTCTTATGTGAGAAATGGTGGTGGGCAGCAGCTTTGATAGCTTTAAAGAAGGGATTAGACAACTTCATGGAGAACAAGTTTATCAATAGTTATTAGTCATGATAAATATATATGGCACCTATAGGATCAGAGGCAACATGCCACAGATGACTGTTCAGCAGGAGCCACAGGAGGAATGTTCAGCTGCCTTAATGGCTGACTCATAGGTTTGTCATCATCTTCTGGCTGGCCTCTGTGGGAAATAGGATACAGCAGGCCCTTCAAATGCACAAATTCTTTATCCACAGATCCAACCATCATATGCTTGAAAATAGTGTGTTTGTGTGTGTGTGTGTGTGTGTGTACATACATATTCCCAAAAACTAACCTTGATTTTGCCTTTTTATACAATGGACACCATTTTACTATTATAATTAATAGGACCTGAGCATCCATAGATTTTGGTATTCATGGGGGTCCTGGAACCAGACAACAGAAGATACCAAGGGTTCACTGTACTTGCCTTCTATAGGTTTTTGGTCTCTGATCCAACAGGCTCTTCTAATGCTCTAACTAAATTAATATATGTCTAAAGCAAAGCAATGCTAATGTGAAACAATGGTAGTGGGCAACTGTGACCCTCCATTTGTTTTTGGATAACATCTCCTATGAACTGAACCTAGCGAATGGTGAGAATTGTGGGCACTGCAGTCCATAAAAATCTGGAGGGCTAAGATGTTGAGACAAGAACAATGAGATGTGATCATCTAGTGGGAAAAAATGGGATAGGTATGCGCAGGTGCTTTTCTGTTCAGAGGCAGTATGTTGCAGGTCAGGAATGGGCAAAGTGAAGCCTTGGGGCTACTTGTGGGCATCTAAGGATTTTTTGTGGCCCTTAACACCTCCAGAATCAATTATTTTCTGGCAAAAAAAAGAGTGTGAAGTGTTTCTTCTGGAAGCTTCTAGGTGCAAGAATTTGCCTTTTCAGTAGGTTGTAAGACTGCTTAAGTAGTTTTATCTTTTTTAAAAAATACCCATATTTGATAGCTGGAAGAGGACTTTTAGCTACTTGGGGTGGTGGTTTTATTTTTTAGTAGTCCCTATGGCCTGTGGAAAGTCTCAGGGCATAAGAGTGTATCCATGATCCACTCCATTTGCCAGCCCCTCTTGTAGGTAGATGCAGCCTGGCTATGAGTCATGAGCTTAGCGTCTCAGGATTGTGGAAGCATCCACTTAGAAATATGGCTGCCTCTGTAAGCTCCCTCTGCTTCAGTCTGCTGCCATACTTTATTTCTGACAAGTGGTCCAGAATGAAAATTGCATTATGATAACTGACAAGAGAGGCTTTCAGTCCATCATTGTGAGTTGAAATCAATCACAGAAATCCTTTGAAAGCAGAACAGAAAAGACAACAAGGATGTTAGGGAGCAGCATCCATCATAGGAATAGTCTGCAAAGGCTGCAAAATGTGTCTCCCACACCTACCTACCTTAGATTAGCTGCTCTGTAATTTAGAAAGTGGCTTTCTATTTTGTTCAAAGTTTCCCTTGTGCTTATTCTTGCACTGGCTGCATCAGACATGCTTCCCCTCCTTTTTAATTCAAGAGAACAGGTGCCTACTAACTTGGAATAAGAGGTTTGCCATAGGACAAAGGGAGCACAATAGGGAATTGTAAAAATATTTTTTAGTCTTTGAAAATGGTCTAAATATAGTGGATTAGTGCTGTGTTACTGGCAGGCTAGAAGGTCCTGAGCTATCTTGCCTGATATTTGTAATAGTTTTATTGTAGTGATCTAGATCTAGATGATCTTTTTGGTCAATGAGGAGTCATCTGGCTTGAACTCGGACAAGATACTTTTATGGACTTCAAGTCCCAGAATCATTCAACCAGTATGGCCAATAGCCATGCTGGCTGGTGATTCTGGGAGATATAATTCACAATGGTAACATCTTTATTTCATTTAGTCTCAAAGGTGCTACAAGATCTCTCTACATACTCATTCTACAGACTAATATGGCTATATCTTTGAATATTACTGGAAGACTGTCTTGATTGGGTTTGGGCTAGAACACCTATCCCACTGAGCTTATTGTTCAGGCTGAACATCTCTTTGTGGTCTGTCTAAGAACAGTGTACACCATGACTGACCACACCCCTTCCTCCTTTTCATTCTAAAATACCAGGCACATTCAGAATGTCCATGGCTACAGACACTCACTGTTCCCACCATCCAAGACTGCCTATTGCCATCTGCCTGCTGAAATCACTTCCTGAAAATTGCTAATAGAATTTGCTTAACTACAATGCAAATTTGTATAATTAGAATAATTTGTCTAATATGGAAACTAAATGGCTGAATTTGACAAATTGAAATATGGCAATCTCTGTGCTGGAAATATTTATATGGGCATGGAAGTGAGTGTGTTACCTTTTTTGTTTTTGTTTGTGTATTTGACCTCAGACATAGTGTTGTCTTTTTGTTGTTAAACACTCTTGAATTAATATCCATTCTCCTATTACTTTCTTCTCAAAAATAATACAAAAGCATTACAAAGTATGAAGTTTTAAAAAACACAATTAAACATTTTTAAAAGTACACATTAAAGTAGTAAAGGTAAAGGTAGTCCCTTGACATGAATGTCTAGTCATAACTGACTGTAGGGGGTGGTGCTCATCTGTTTCTAAATTGAAGAGCCAGCGTTGTCCGAGGACTGCTCTGGTGGTCATGTGGACAGCATGACTGCACTGAAAGCTCTTACCGTCCCACTGGGGAGTGATACCTATCTATCTACTTGCATCTGCATGCGTTCAAACTGTTAGGTTGGCAGAAGCTGAGACTAGTGACAGGAACTCACCCCATCATGCAGCACCCAGGCCTTGAACTGTCTACCTTCTGATCTTATCATCAGAATTGGTGTCTTAACCACTAAGCCACCACATCCTTATTACAGTGTTAGAATTTATCAAAAACTGTATACAAATACATACATTTGTGTCTTTCTTTTTTGCATATGCCATAATTAATTCCCCACTGGAGTTCATATACTCAGAATGCTAATTCCTCAGATTGTGATTATTGTGTATATTTTGATTCTTGTGTGTTCAGTATGATAGCTTCTTACAAGTACTTCTTTGTGAAGTTCAATTATTGATATAAATCTGCTTAGATACACCACAAGACCCAAAGATCTGTCATAGTTAAGTAATCTGAGCCTGTGAGTGAGTTGGCACGTGTGTCTGGAGAGCAGATTTCTTAACAATATGTTTTCTGTGGAAGACTCTGAAAAAGTACCTCCCCCATTCATTTATTCTTCTTGAGAATGTTCTAAATCTCCCTTCTCTGTAGGTGAATGTGTTGAGAGGTCTTTCAGCACATGAAATGATTTTGATGAAGGTTTTCCTATTACAATGCTTTTTGTCTGCATTTGGGAATCACCTTCCCCACACTGCAATGTATTTTATTGGTATGATTTATAGGCAGATATCCTTTCTGAATCTAGCAGAGTATAAAGTTTTGCTCGTGAATGTACATGGGGGTCTTGGCACTGGAGAGTGAGGATGAAGACTCACAGCTTGGTGACAGAATAAAGAAGAATTCCTGGCCTATCCGTGTGGCCAACCATTGACCATTGCACTGCCAAGCAAAACTACTCTGCTCTACAGAATCTACTCTAGTTCTAACTAAAATCTGTCAACAAACATGGAAAACAAAACAATAATCCACAGATTGGAAATATTCAGTATGCATTCCAGTATTCAAGACAAGGGTCACCAGGGATTGCAGTAACTGCAGGACCATTGCGTTAATCATATGCAAACAAAATGATGCTCAAAATGTACAACAGATGTCAAAACTGGGTTCAGGAAAGGAAGAGTTAATAGGGATCATATTGCAAACAGAATTATAGAAGAAAATCAGCCTGTGCTTTATAGATCATAGCAAAGCCTTTGATTGTATAGATCATGGAAAACTATGGATCATCCTTAAAGAAATGGGCATGCCACAACATTTGTTTGTTCTGATGTATAACCTGTTCTCAGGACAAGAGGCTACCCTCAGGACAGAATATGGGGAAACTAAATGATTTACAGTTGGCAATGGGATTAGGCAAGGCTGCATTTTATCACCCTGTTTTACTTTTATACTGAACATATCATACATAAGGCAGGATAAGAGTAAGGATGCATGAAAATTGGATGAGGGAACATCAGTAATTTAAGTTATGCAGATGTCATCATACAGTCAGCCCTCCATATCAATAGATTCTTTATCCATAGTTTCAACCATCCACAGCTTGAAAATATTCCAAAAAGGTATAAATCCCAAAAATCAAACTTTGATTTTGCCATTTTATATAAGGGACAACATTTAACCACACTATTATATATAATGACTTGAACATCCATGGATTTTGGTATCATGGAACCAAACCACAGCGGGTACCAAGGGCAAGATTTTCCATATCTTGGCTCAGTCATCAATTAGAACTGCAGTTAAGAAATCAGAAGAAGACTAGGACTTAGAAGGGCAGCTATGAAGGAACTAGACAAGATCATGACATGCAAAGATATATCAGTGAATACCAAAGACAGGATTATCCAAGTCATGATATTTCCCATTCCTATGTATGGTTGTGAAAGCTATTGCATTCAGGGTTTCCCAAGTGATTTCTGGGCTTCACCTCTTGTTGAGAAAGACAGCTTTGGCTTTGGAAAATTTGCCCAAATTCACAAAATGCAAATTTGGAACTGGAAAAAAATGTTGATTTTTAATAATTCAGACAAAGGAGAAAGTGATACTGCCCCCTAGTCTGTTCCACTATTCCATTCTTACCTAGTTGTTTTACACATAGAGGTCCATCTTATATGTCTGGTGAGCATGGAAAGAATATTCAAAAATATTTGAAAAATGTTCTTTAATTTGTCAAGTGTCAAGAAACCCTGCTGAAAAGAAACCTGGACTGATAATAATCTTCACAATTAAGGACTTATTCTATGCAGAATTCACAAATGGTTGTTATGTTCAAAAACAGCAGTTTCAGCAAAGAGACTAATACTTTTTTTGCCCAGAAAATTATGTTTTCTATGTACCAAATTACCATGTATGAAAATTTGCACGGATTAAGTTCTGTACTACAAATAGTAATTGAAAACAGCATGGTTTTTGAATACAATCTTGCAACAAGGAAGAATATTGCTAAAATTACTCATTGCTTCCTACAAGAGAATTACACCACTAATGTCAGGTGTTACCTTTGTAATTACACTGGGAATGACAAGACACATCTGGAGGAGACACAAGATTTGGGAAGGCCGATCTAGAGTGTTTCAGATAGACATGTAAATATTTCCCTCTTTCTTTCTGATGGTTCCTGTGATATCACCACTTCAGAAGTTTTCCAGTAACTGGTAGGTTTTTCAAGGTCAAACTGAGTTGGACATCTTTAATAAAAGATGAAGAAAAGAGATCCTTTTATAAAACAAATCAACTTTACAAGCCTTTTCTGTATATCACCACTGACAACTATTTCCAGCACTTTGCTAAAGGTTAAGGTCAAATTTCTGATAACTGTTGATGAACACCTTGGGACAAATTGGTTTGGGGATGCTGTAAATCAGCCTTTCCCCATCTTGGTGTCCCCCAGAGGTGTTGGGAAGAACTGCCGTCATGGTTTGGATGATAAAAGGTGTTGTTCAGCACAATTGGAGTGCATCAGATTTAGGACAGCTTTTTGTTACCATCATTGCCCAGCGGAAGATTAATTTCTAAATAGAGAAGTGTTGCATCACGTGTCTGAGGCTGCATCTGCACTGCAGAAATAATGCAGTTTGACAGATTAAATAGCCATGGCTGAATGCTATGGAACTCTGAGATTTGTAGTTTAGTGAGATATTTAGCATTCTATGTCAGAGAGCTCTGTTGCCAAAACAAACTACAAATCCCAAGATTCCATAGCATTAAGCCATGGCAGTTAAAGTTGTGTCAAACTGCATTATTTCTGAAGCGCAAACTCAGCAAGCCACAGTCCTTGAAGCAAAAGTCTTGCCTGCTAAAATCAAGATGGTCAGATATAATGGGAGTAATATCTTGTTCTGGTGCTGCCATTTTTTATCTTTTAATAAGCAATTGATTTAGGTCAGAGGCTGCAGTGGTCAACCAAGGAATTTTAGCCAACACTATGCAACTCAGCCAGTGTGGTATAGTGGTTTGAGCATTGTACAGTGACTCTGGAGACCAGAGTTCAAATCTTGGCTCTGCCATGGAAACCCACTGGGTGACCTTAGGCAAGTCACACACTCTCAACTTCAGAGGATGGCAATGGCAAACCCCTTCTGAAGAAACTTGGCAAGAAAACCTTATGATAGACTCACCTTAGGGCCACCATAAGTTGGAAATGAAGGCACACAACAACAAGAAATGCAACTCATAAAGCATGGATCACAAAATGGTGGCTCCTCTAGGTTTCTGTTGCTCATATGGTGTCCACCAGAATAACTTTCCTATGACCATGATAGTGAGAGAATGGGGTTCATAAATCAGCTCTAATTTCTATCCAGGAGTATTTGGTGGTCCACTAGCCTATGTTGCAAAATTAGCTTCTCAAACAGAAAAAAATGGGCTTTGTTTTCAAACTGCAGCTATTGTAGTATTGTAGAGTAGCTTTCTAGTATGTTCTCCCCATAACATTTAAGACAAGAACTCATATCAGAATACTCCTGCCTCTTTGCTTATTAAACCAACAACATGAACACTTCCTGAGCTTCTTTTAATATATCATAAGGATGCAGGAAAGGGCAGAAGCATTTTTCAGGCATTTGATATACATCATAAAGATGCAGGAAAGGGCAAAAACATTTTTCACCACTGCCATGTCCTTTTGCAGGTCACCTTTGTAACACATCTCTAGAGACACCGCCATAAGAAGCCTGGTTATTCAGAACTATTAGCAACTGTGGTGAAGCTACGATTTAACTACTTCAAAAGCCCATTTGATCGGGATGGGGCTTTTCCTCTGCGATGAGACCGATTCAAAGGTGAGATCAAAGTGAAGAGTTAAGCAAATGATTGATGTACGTAAAAGGAATTTAAACCAAAATATCAAAGGGCACAATTTAAGTACTGAGAAATAAATAATCTCATCTCCATTCTATGCTAGTAGGCTTAAATTGTCACATAACTTTCCCAGGAAGCCTGGTACCTGTTATCTGTTGTATTTCCTTTCCATATACTTGCTTGTTTGTATGGAGCATATAATTGACTGCAAAGTTTTTCCAGATGCTACTGAAAACTTCTCCCACTCCAAGTATTGCTGAATTTACAGGTCTGTCTTGGTCTTAATACTGACTACAGTAAAGTCTTAGATGATAAATCAAAGGTATCCATAAAAGTGTTTGCAGTTCTCTTTTATGATTAATATTTTACAGACCATGAAGCCCACATTATATGGCACATGAAAATGCAATGGATGTCATGCAGCAGCAATTCACTAGGAGCAATCCATGAATCAGTTGGTTTCTTCTACTGAAGTGGGAAGGAATTTCACCTTGCATTGTCTGCCTTGTGTTATAATTGGCTGATCTTGCACATCTGCAGACACTGCAAAAGTTACTTTTTCTACTACAAGGAGCAAAATCCTACAGCCAACATAGGCACTGAGAGTTGTAATCTGGAAAAGTCACATTTCCAAACTCTGCTCATCTCCATATTTGTCACATATAGCCATTGTGTCAGTGGGACTTCTTTCCTTAGGATACCATGCCAGTTTATTTTAGAATGACACAAAATTAAAATTCCAGTTGCTTCTGGAAATAGTCTGACTGCAACTTTGCAGAAGGATGTTAAACAGAATGAAGGTTTTGCATTCTTGACATGAACAGGATTCATAAAGGAGGAAATCACTTGCATCCCATTCTTTAGGCATTTTGACTACTGGAGAATCTATCATTTTCCATTCATATCTTATTTCTTAATATGAAGAAATAATGAGTTGGAAAAGTCTTTTCATTTTTTAAAGGTTGAAGATATTGTGTTGCTGTGGTTCTCAATTTTAAAAAAAAATCCAAATGATGTTTTTGTTGTCCCTGACTATTTTCTGGCAATTCCTGGCAACAGCTGCAGCATTTTATTCCTGCTCTCAAGTGAGTTTCTTTTAAATTCCAAGACATATTAGAACATCATCATCTCCTTCTCTTTCCATCTCTCTCTTGTTTATTTATTTATTTATTTCTATGATAGTGCTATTTTATTATAGTGCATCAGTGAATGGAACATTTGCTTTACAACTAATAAAAAAAAATTAAGATACATAGTCATATTTGTCTGGAATATCAGTATCCAAAGGGATTTTGTAGCATCTTTGAGACTGAGCAAAAGAAGCTATAGCATCTGAGGAAGTTGACCAATCTACGAAAGCTCATGCTACAACTTCTTTTGCACAGTTAGTCTCAAAGATGCTACAAGATCCCTTTGCAAATAAATAAATAAATTCAGAGAGGAGAAAATTTGCCTCAGGAAACCATGCCCTGGTTGGACTACCCCTAGTGCAAACCAAAGAAATCACTACTGACACCTCCTCAATAAAGAATGGAACAAGTGAATGCTAAGGTGACAATAACTGGCAAAACCTGAGGGGCCATATTATGAGAATTCATCCTTCTTTAGGTCAATTGGAAAAGCCCTTAATCCATAATGAGCAACCAATGAGAACTTTTCAGGTCATTAACAGCACTTCAGGTCATTAAAATTATGGCCAATGTTTCTTGTTGAATTGATATGGCTAACATGTGTTCTAGTTGCTTGCAATCAGAATGTTCTTTGACCCCCAAAGGCAATAGCAGCACTACTAAAGTGGTGGCCAATGGAACAATGTCAATCTATGAGCCAGCGGGCAGGTGCCTGGAGAGTTTCCAGAAAAGAAACAATTTTAGCAAATGGGCACAAATATGATACTGGTCCCTAGCATACTGGGGGGGATTGCTGTTCCCACATTAGATATGTTAAGAAGCACTAGAGGTTAACAGTGGACTTGGGAAATATGAAGGTGCATCCACACTGCAGAATTAAAACAGTCTGACACCACTAACTGCCATAACGCAACCCTACGGAATTCTGGGATTTATAGTTTGGTGAGGCACCTGAGCTCTCTGACAAACCAGGCTGCCTATAAATCCCAGGATTCTGTAGGATACAGTCAAAACAGATATAATGATGTCAAACTGTTTTAATTCTGCAGTGTGAATACATTCTTAGTCAGATATTTAAAGGTAAAGGTATTCCCCGTTGATAAGGTTGTCAAGTCATGTCTGACCATAGGGGGCAGAGCTCATCTCTGTTTCTAAACCAGGGATAGGCAATCTTTCCCCTTTAAGGGCCGAGGGACTTCAGCTCCCAGAATCCCAGGAGCTGTTGGCCAACATGGCTGAGGCTTCTGGGAGTTGAAGTCCCTCAGCCCTTAAAGGGGAAAGGTTGCCTACCCCTGTTCTAAACTGAAGAGCCAGCGTTGTCAGAGACTACTCTGTGATCATGTGGCCAGCATGATCACACACAACATTGTATACCTCCCCACTGAAGTGGTACTTATTTATCTACTTACATTTGCATGCTTTCAAACTGCTAGGTTAGCAGAAGCTGGGACTAGTGACAAGAGCTCACCCCATCATGCAGCACTCGGGCCTTCAACTGCCAACCTGCCAATCTTACATTCAACAGAGTCAGCGTCTTAACCACTTAAGCCACTGCATCCTATACAGCCCACCCTCTTCCCAAACGCAGGCTTGCCATCTGTGGATTTGAGCATCTGTAGATGGGAAGCCCTAATGGCAACACACACACTCATGCAACAATATTAAAAACCATGGGACTTGAGGTCTCACTTTTTTGGCATCTGTGTGGGGACCAGAATGCAACTCTCACAGATATTAAGGGCCAACTGTATTTCATTTGTCTTTGGGTCTGCTCACTTTTAATATTCATTTTCATTTCATGCAGTTTTCAAAAGCATAATTGCTGCTAGTGCTGTGGCTAATAGTTAACATTTTGGCTTGCTTTCCTTGTCCATCTGCCAGGTCCAGGAGGAAATGGGAGAAGGTCTTGCTTGAAAGGGAGGAATACCTATATGTTTCCTTGAGGTTGCTGATGGGAAGAAGTGGAGGCATGGAAGGATGTGTTAGCAAGTGATGCAGAGTGAAATCAGTCCCTGCTGAAGATGGGATCACTGCGAAAATAATAGCACACAAATAAACTCTTACAGGGTGCTCAGTACAGCTTGTACCAAGTAAAAAGCCTAGCAACAAAGCAAAAAAAAAAAAAAAAAAAAAAAGTTGAGGAAGAGGAAGAGGAAATATCTCTGTGGAGTGTAGAGAAATAGACTAGACAGAGCATCTTTTGACAATATGGTTTGTATTGAGGGATTGTGCAGGGACCAGGAGATAATAAATAAAGAGTTTTAATCTGTGAGGCATTTTTGACTGGCATCTTTTACTAGTTCTAAATCCACACACATTTTTTTAAAAAAAAATGTGTTCAAGGAATGGAAGTTAACTTGTGCAAATTGGTTGCATAAACCAGCTCAATAGATTGGGTAGTGCTTTCTCCCCCTCATTGATTTGCTGGGAATTGAAATTGATGACTCCTGTTTAGAAGTGCTGTAAATCTTTCATAAGTTGATGAGAGTATAGGCCATTGAAAACACTAGAGCTGTTGCAATTCACATAAAATGTAAGATTCAATATACCATAAAGGTAATAGCATGAGAGTGAGCAGAATATAATCTTACTCCTGCCTCCCCCCACTTTTCTTCTACAGACTATGCAAGGACTATATTTTAACTGAGTTGGGAATGCAGGCCACTCTGCTGAAAAGATACCCTATTTGTAAAATGGGAATAATAGTAACTAGGGAAAGGTGAAGATTTGTTTTCAGTATATGTTTGATCAGAATTGACCCAAACTCACAAACCTTTGAGCCCACAGTTTTGCCCATTCCTGACACTGATCTTTCTTAACAAATGAAGCTATAATATTAGCAACTGCATGAGCATCATACCAATACTCTGTTAGGGATCATACATGAGATATAATTAAATGTCCCCTCTTTTAAATAAGATCCCATTCTTTTGATCCAAGCTATTCCTCTGAAAATACAATTTTAAGACTATTTGTGTTTATTTTGTTAACATCAAACAATGATAATGTCATGAATGACCAGAGCAGCTCATGGGACTTAATGCTACTGTTTCTTTGTGTGTGCTCATCCAGGTTGAGAGTTGCCTTCTGACTGAATGCTTTACACAGGCAATGAGTTTCTTTTTCTGGATGCATTCCAGTCATAATCATAGCTGGAAGGCCACATTATGTGACAACCTGCGCAAGTATTTCTGTCTCTCTGGGATGTGCCTCCAGTGCCATTGGCTTCATAATGTTAAAGACTGCAGCTGTTCACCTTAGTATTAAAACTTCAATTTGAATATACAATCTTATATGCCCAAATGATGCATTCTATTAAGCAATATGTTGCTGTTGCTGTTGTTGTTTTTAAAAAACCTAGATCATGCTTGGAGATTTTACATTTTCTTCTTTCACCTCTATGATTCTTCTCATTTCTGCTGCAAAAAGGTATATTAAGCAGAATTTTATTGCCCCATATATTTGAGAGCTGGAAAAATTGCAAATGGAATTGACTTTGGAAATCCCAGTCCCAAATACAATGTTCAAGAGTTACATAATCAATAGAACACAGGGAACATATTACAATTAAATTTTGACAAAGTTTCCAATGAACTTCTTACATTTTTAAGCATGTAGCACTATTGGCCAGCTACATGAACAGCTAAAGTTATTTCTTTTACTAGACTAACTTTTGTTGTTCTATTTGCAGGCTTTCAACAGATCAGTCTGAATCCTCCCTTGCAGGACTGCTGGAAAGAGAAAGTACCTCATAAGAAATATAGCTCAGATGAGATTATGCTTAATCACTATGGCATATTTACACTGCTGTAGATTGTGGTGAGAAGAGAAAAAAATGATGGTGCAGTGAACACCTTCCCTTGCTACTGCTGTATGAGCCTGAATAAAATACAGCCACAAGCACAGAGCAGCAACAGGATTTCTAGCCTTACAGTATAATCCTAACTCACTAAAATGATTGAGGTCCAGCTGTGTTGACACTAGGCCAGCTGAAGCTGTGTTGAATACAAACCCTTCACAGCCTAGAGATGTTAGAAATTACTTGGAACTATGCTGACTAATAGGGATTGCAGACTGCCAAAAATAGTGCAAATTGAGTCCACTTTTAGGGTTAGGGTTAGGGAATCATGGGAAGTGTATTTTATTGTGGCACCAGAGCTCTCTGACAGAGAAGGCTCAATGTCTCAGAAAAAAAAAAAACAATTCTCATGATTCCCTAGCACTAACCCTAACCTTTAAAGTGGACTCAATTTGCACTATTTCTGGCAGTCTGCAACTCCCCTAAATTTGTTCTGATACTGGCTTTTCCCCTAGGGTGCAGGAGATTTGGATCTGACATAACTCAACTGCTCTCTTATTCCATCCCTTTCTTGGCTCTTCTGCCAGCTAATATCAGCCAAGCAGAGCAGTTGTGCCAACAGATCCCTCTGCCGGCTGATCTCTGAAAGGAACCCTCTCTGAAGGAGGTTATGCCAGCATAAAGCCAGCTGAGTGGGAAGAAGGCTCATTCAGCAGAAACTGCCTGTTTTTAATCCTTTACAGCTAGCATATTTTTGAGTTAAGATTGCACCACTTGTCTCGAAGAGCACTAGTCTCAGGGGCAAAGACTTCATGCCCATCTAAAGCAGCAACAAACCATAGTTTATAAGCCCACTTTGTCATGAACCGAGGTTCTCTGTTGTTCTTTTGATCCAGAGAGAAATTTAGCTACCCTAGACTGTAGGATTTTCAATATAGACACATGGGAAACCAGATCTGGGTTTAGACACTATGCATGTAACATTTATTAAGACATACGGATGAAACAATAAGAAATAAGACAACAACAAATAACAAATAAGGCAATTATTTTAAGTATCAAGAGCTCTTTCACACACACACACACACACACATTCATACAACAGACTCACAAAACATGGCCTCTTTGCTGGATGATGGATCAGTTCATCCCCGAAGAGCTGGGATGACACCTTGCCTGGGTAGGTGCCAACAAAGTGAGGCTGGTAGACCACTTCTTTTATACCTTGTTCATCTTTCTTTTGACGAAAACATGTTTTACCTTGGTTTCCATAGTTTCAAAACATACCAGTGCCTTATCGTGTTGATATTAAAACATCCTGAACCATCACGCCAAGTTCTTATCAGTTTATGCAGCTCGGAGTGTCCAGCACACCTTGTTTGTCTTGTTTTGCAAATTCCATCTGCTCTGGCCAACTCAATATTCCTTTTAATTTCTCGCTTTCAATGTCCAAATGTTAGAATATAGATGGGTTATACAGTCAAAGGTGAAATGTAGAGATAATAATAATAATAATAATAATAATAATAATATATCCCGCCCTTTGGGGACCCAATCAGGGTAGCTTACAACAATAAAACCATACAATATATCCCAAAACATAATCCCTCCCCCCCTTAAAAAGTATTAAATCAAATGAAAATTAAAACTACAAATTCGAACAATTAAAAAAATTAAAAACTTTACAAGCATAAGATGTGTATCTGAAATTTTCCTCATGGGAACAACATCTAGGCAAACAAAAACAACCCAGTCCAGGTGGCCAGAGAGTCATAACATCAGTCTAGCTGGGAAAGGCAGCCGAGTTACAGATAATAGTACAGATAATAGTAACCAAAACATTGTTAGCCTGGAAAAGAAAACAACGTGGTGGATGATGGACAGCAAGGGGCTGGGTTAACAAACATCATACACATAACATCCAATCAACATAAGGTTAACACCCAGAAGGTGGAGAAAGGGCAGGGCTGAGAAATCCTTTGTCTAGAATTGTTTATATTTCTTGCTCTTCTTCTTGATTATGTGTGTGTTCGCAATGGATCTAACTATGGAGTTAATTCTTGAACTATAATATGCTTATATTGCTTTTACAATGTAACTTATGGATCTGAAAACATGGATCTGTAATTCTTTTGTTCAACCACATCAGCATGATGTGATCCTATGGTGGACTGTATTTTTCTTTGCTTATTTTTACCTTTTGAAACAATAAAGCTCTACTTTTAGTATATGTATATGTGCTGCCGAAGCGAGCACAAAAAGCTCTACTTTTAAAAGTTTGGATTTTTGTTCCCTGGCTCTGCTGGACTTTCAAGCACACCACACCACTGAAATTCAACACCAAATCCTTCCCACATCAGTGCATTGCACACAGCCATGTTCTCTGATTTGGGACCATACAGTCAGCTCAGAACCCATTCATTCATTACAACTTCACATATTGTTTCTAAATGTAGTTTGCTAGATAATTCTGAAACATAGTTTATTCAGACAGCATGCAAATCCCTAGTTTAATCATGGTTTTGGACCTCAAAATACATAGTTTGGGAGTACTCCTGGACTCATCTCTACAGCTGTCATCTCAAGTGGATGCGATGGCCAACTGCGTCACTACATGGACTGAAAAGACCTTGAAGCAGTAGTACTTGCCCTGGTAATCTCTCATTTGGATTTCTGTAATGCGCTCTACATGGGACTACCTCTGTACCAAGTTCAGAAGCTTCAAAATGCGGCAGCCAGACTGGTCACTGGAACATTTAGGTTGGACCATATAACACCTGTTTTAAAATCTCTTCATTGGCTGCCGATTAGCTTCCAGGTGCAGTACGAAGTGTTGGTTATTACCTTTAAAGCCCTACATGACTTGGGCCCGAGTCTTGAAGGAACGCCTCTCCCCACATAATCTGCCCTGCACTCTCAGAACATCTGGGAAGAACTTATTAGATCATTATAAAACTAGATTGAATTCTACTTCCCAAAGATTGTTCATGGCCACAGCCCCCAAGTTATGGAACAGCTTACCGGAAGAGATCTGTCTTATCACTACTTTAGATGCCTTTAAGAAGCCACTTAAGATGGACCTTTTCTGGCGGGCCTATCCATCTGATCTCCCTAGCGAATCTCTATAGTACTACTTTAAAACCAACTTTTTGGGTACTGATGATGACCAGCTAGTTTATTTTAGTTTATTTTAGTTTATTCTTGTTTATTTTATTTTATTTGTCCTATTTCATTGATTTTATTTATGCTCTGATTGTACTGATTGTATTTTGTACACTATTGCATAATTTATTGTGTAATCCCGCCTCGATCCGTAGGGAGAGGGGGAAAATATAAATAAAAACTATTATTATTATTGTTGTTATTATTGTTATTATTATGGTTTTGGATGATGTCTGAATTAAGTCTTTCAGACTAAACTTCATTATTCACTGCAACATTGCAAAGAAGGTTAACTCCAGAGTTTGGAAGTTTATTCAGGGAAAGGTATTTGTTCTGTTTTTTGTTATTTTGCAGTATAGTCAATTGCTACTACTAATGTAACTCCATTTCTATTCCATTTTAGTAATGAATTAATTGTAGCATTCTTGCCCTTCACTCACAAAAAGCCAGAAAGCTCCAGCCTGATGCATCCACCCACAACCCAATAGGAGCTAGTGCCCTTTACCATAAACTGACCCTTCTTTTCTTCCTATCTTTCTTTCTCTTTCTCTTTCTAAATGCATTTCCGTTTCCTTTTCTTTCTTTCCAAACCATACTGAACATGCACAATTTCTTCAAAGGGCTACAGACCTTCAGGGAAGCTTCCCAGAAGCCCCACTTGTGTTCTTTCCAGAAGCCTACAGACCTATGCATTACAATATGTAGAGTTACAGTGTTAACAACAGAACTTCAACAATATAATTCAACAATATAAAAACAGAGTCAATTCACCATATCACTGATATGAGTACCAGCCTGTGACTCTCATATCAGTGATATGGTGAATTGACTCTGTTTTTATTTCTGATTTTAAAGGTGATATCCAAGGTGCTAAACTAATTTTGGGCCTAGGCTTCAGCACCTAGGACAGCTCCTTTAAAGTCTGAAATAAAACCCAAAGGAGATTTTCTGTATCCCTGACATGGAAGCCACCAGAGGCTACTAACATATCTAGGACACTTCAGAAGTATGATGTCATTGGTCCTAGAGTTAGACAGTGGGCCCTTGGTATTCGCTGAAGTTTAGTTTCTGGACTCATCCACTCCCATTGATACCAAAATTCATGAATGTTCAAGTCCCATTATATACAATGGCATTGTTAAATGGCATCCCTTATGTAAAATGATAAAATCAGGGTTTGTTTTTTGGAATTATTCAAGCTATTGATGATTGCGGGCACAGAATCCATGGATACAGAGGACTGACTATACTTCTAGACCTTATGTTAGTAGAAAAAGGTACATGTTAAGTTTTTATTATTTTAAAAAAACTAGGTGGGATGGGCTTGAGCAGTAAAAGAGCAAGTAAGAAAAACCCTGAGTTCTAACTTGGGAAGTCTACATATCTTTCAGCTTGCTAAACCTTGTCTTTTATGCTTGGCTTTTCAAATGTTGCAATATATTCCAAGAAGCTTTCTTTTTCTTACATGTCCATGCCTTGCAAAATTAACAGCAGAAAGTTATACATTCAAACTATATCTCAAAGCCACAGCCAATAATCAGATCATACACTTGCTCAGATGGCGGAGTTCTATTGCTACCCTTGTTTGAATGTTAAAGAGAGAAAACCCCGACTGAGGGCTTTTTGCAGTTTCTAACTTCAAAGTGTCTTACAGAGAAAGAAAGAGGGGGAGAGGGAGGGGGAGAGAGGGAAAAAAGCAAAGCAAAAAATGAAGCATCCTAAGCAAGCAAAGGTGACTGTTGCTACTCTTTCTGTTACTTAAATTCTCTTCTTCAAAGTCCTTGAGGTTTGTGGATAGTAGGTAGCCAAGTGTCTTGTTATACTGGTTGGTTTACAACAAGAAAGGGGGTTAAATATCACTTAAAGACTTCAAAGAGTCCACTTTTGTGAAGGGAATGTCTTTGGTTTTTAATCTAGATGGAGAATACACATGGAACAGATTACCACAAAAAGCCATTTTGCCTAATTGCTCTCTGTTTTAGATTATTTGAGCAGCAGGCACCACCACAGTAACATCATGCTTATGACCAAACATTACAGATTTTATTTTGGTGAGTGTTGATTTCAGCTTCCACATGCCTTTTCAGTAATTCATGAAAGGATGAAAGGGATTCACACATCTTGCCGAAATGTCTCCCAGACATGCTAGAATGACAGAATCTTAAGCAGGACTGCAGCACAGAATATTGTGAAGCCTGTTGCCAGCCTTTGTTTGAATATGGAAAGTGAAAAGTCCCATCAAGTGTCTATATATGGCTGTAGCAGGACTGGTTGTTTAGCTGGCCTGGTTGTGTTGCTTGAGAGTAGTTAGAAGGTTGTGATTTCTCAAGTGTAATATTTGATTCTGTAAATGTTGTAAATAGAGCCACAGGAGACTGAAATGTGGAACAAGCAGATTCTTTGTATCACTGCTTCCCTCTTACTACAACTGATATCGAAATGGTGGCTGCTGCCCTTATGTTTCAGACCTAAATTGATTTTTTGACCCAAGTAGAATAGATTTATTGAATCACTGGGAATGTATGTAAGGGTTGAATTGTTGTTGTTGTTGTTGTTGTTGTTGTAAACAGCCATCAAGTCAACTTTGACTTATGGTGACCCTATGAATGACAGACCTCCAAATCACCCTACCATCAACAGCCCTGCTCAGGTCTTACATATTCAGGGCTGTGGCTTCCTTGATTGAGTCTATCCATCTGGAATAAGGTCTTTCGCTTTTCCTACTGCCTTCTGCCTTACCAAACATAACTGTATTTTCTAGTGAGTCATGTGTTCTCATGATATGGCCAAAGTACAACAGTCTCAGTTTAGTCATCTTGGTTTCTAGGGAGAGGTCAGCCTTGATTTGCTCTAGCACCCATTTATTTGTCTTTTTAGCATTCCACAGTATCTGTAGAACTCTTCTCCAACACCACATTTCAAATGAGTTTATATTTTCTATCAGCTTTCTTCATTCTCCAGCTTTCACAACCATACATAAAATAATGAGAAATATGATGGCATGGACAATCCTAACATTAGTATTTAATTATATATCTTTACACTTCAGGATCTCTGTGGTCATTATATTTGTTTTTTTTTCAAGTTCAGTTTTAAACCTGCCTTTGCCCTTTCTTCCTTGACTTTCATCAGTAATTGTTCTAAGTCTTCGCTAATTTTTCTAGTAGTATTTTGTCATCTGCATATCTTAAATTGTTGATATTTCTTCCTTTCATTTTCATGCCCCATCTTCTGAGTAATCCTGGTTTATGTATGATACATTCAGCATATAAGTTAAACAGATAGGATGATAAAATGAAGCCTTGCCTGATCTCCTTGGTAACTGGAAAGCACTTTGTTTCTCTGTACTTTTGTTCTGATGGTAGTCTTTTGTCCTGAATACAGGTTCTTTCTCCAGACAATCAAATGTTGTGTCACACCCATTGCCAAGTCCCTATTGCTTCAGTGTCTCCAGTCTAGTTTGAGACTAACAATTGACTTTAACCTTCAGTGCTCTGCTCATGTTCCTTGGATAATGGCTTCCCTTCACACATCCCTTTCATCATAGAACATCCTTGTTCCTTTATTCCAGAGATTACCTGTCCTAATTGGAGATGTTGGAGATCTAATTTACAGCCTCTCCCATAGCTGCCTCTAACTATGTAGGGATGGACCACTTGTCCAACAATGTCTAGATGGCCACACATTCCCCACCCATGAAAAGAAGCATAGGCCTGGAACATTTCCTGAGACATGATGTTTTGGTGTTCCCTCTACCTAGCAGCAGGTTGCTTTGATGTTATGGCTGGAGAGGGAGTGTTAGCAAATACATATGGACAAATGTGGTTACGCACACCCCAGAGACCAACTCCATTAGTGTGCTGAAAGCTAAAGAAGTAGTGAAGCTAGCATCTTTATTCTGTGATAGTTGCTAGGTTGTAACCTGAACACCAACCTGTCTCCCAAGCAGCCCTACATCTCTGAAAGAAGATGCTGTGAGTGTTTGCTCTCTTATGCTCCCTCTGCTGGAGCAAAGGCACTCTTCTCGCACCCTTGTGAAGAGGATCTCTTCAGCCATCTGAGGCTGCATCCTCACTGCAAAAATAATCCAGTTTTATACCACTTTAACTGTCACAGCACCATGCTATGAAATTCTGTGAATTCCACAGCATGGAGCCATGGAAGTTAGCGGTGTCAAACTGGGTTATTTCTACAGTGTGGATGCAGCCTTAGAGACCAGTTCATGTACTAGCCAAGCCTGAATACAGTGAACTCAAAAGACCAACAGAACAAGAAAAGAGACACAAATTACTGCTCCTTGATCCAAAGAACCTGAGCAGTCATGACAGATGGTGGTAGATTCCTTCTCTCAACAATCCAGAATGCACTTCCACAGTAAGTACCCCTTGTGGCATTCTCTGGGTTCATGGAAGGAAGGATCCACACACCTTGAGACATACTCAAGCCCTCAGCGTGAAAAAAAAATCCACATCTTTTAAAAAATTGACCATCCTTCTGTTTTCTTTGTGTCCCTATTCTCCCCCCCCCAAAAAAAAGGATTGTACTTGGTAATGTTCAGCTACTTTATTGTCTTTGACCACTAAGTAAGAGTGAAGACCAGTACAGATCACTTTATAAGCAAAACTTGGAAGAGTTACTTTTGGGGACTATAGTTCCTCACATTGCCAACTTAGTGTGGGCCCTGCCCCTTTTGGCTGAGGAATTCTGAGAGTTAGGCTTATAGATTTATGCTTGCTGTGTAAGCAGTCTATGTGGATGTGGGTGGGAGGATGGAAGAATTGTAGAGGAAATGTTACAGAATAAGTGTATCCAGTGCCATTTGCTGACTAGTGTAGTCTCTGTTTTCATATGTATTTTGATATAGCCAAAGGAACAGGCAGGAAAGAGCTGAACAAGCGATACCAACAAGAATTTCCTGAACTCCAGAATCTATAAGTCCAACTTGGACTAGTCCCCATGCCAAAGGCTTCATCCACACTGCAGAATTAATGCAGTTTGGCACTGCTTTAACTTCCATGGCTGAATGCTATGGAATTCTGGGATTTGTAGTTTTGTAAGATATTTAACCTTCCCTGTCAGAGAGTTCTGGTGCCACAACAAACTTGCAGATACCAGGATTCCATAGGTTGGAGCCATGACAGTTAAAGAGGTATCAGATTTCATTAATTCTGCAACGTGACAGCAGCCACAATATGATCATACAACCTTGTTAACAGACTCTCTAGTTTTTCCCCTGGCACATTTAACCCTCAAAAGCATGTTAGTTATGTTGGAATTGATATTCCTTCAAAATCCTATTTGATTTCACTTTATAGGGTTTGGTGGGAAAACATTCCTGCTATGATGTAGCCTTGAATTTACCACAGGTGAATAGCTTCATCATCCTGAGGTTATTAGTGTCTGATTAGATTTCTTTCCCTTAAATTCTTAATGGGAAATAGGGAACAATGAATAAATGTTAATGTTGGCAGGTCAGAAAAATGCACGCTAAGGTGTGAAATTTTGTGGGGTGAATTATAGTGATCATGAAAAGATCTCCTTTGGGTCCGTAAGGACAATTAATAAACCTGAAAACCATGCTGGAGAGAGGAGAAGCACGTGAACTCTTAATCTGAAAACAGCCTCACATTTTTCTTGGCAAACCTTTTCTTGATTTTAGTGCATGCTTTCTTATAGTAGTTTTTAAATAGCATGATCTTCAAATAGCTTGCTTATTTACAAATTCAAGGTGCTTCTTCCCCTTCCCAATCTTCTTCCCCCAAACCTCACCCTTCACTTTCTGTGATCTGTTACTATGCCTTTTGTCTGCTCCTGCTGTTAATCTACATTTTGTTGGTATCAGTGAAGGTTCCTTTAGCTGTTCTGTCTCTGGCTTGTTATATATGGCGCTAACCCTGTGGAATTATGGAATGCAACCTTGTCGCCGATTTTAAATCAGGCTTTTAAAAAAAGCCTTCCTTTATGAAAAAATAAAGAGCTCTTGATTAAATATTGATCAACAGATTCACTCTCCCCCACCCCTCTGCCTTTAAAACCTTGCCACTTATTGTCCATTAAACCTAATTTGCTGTAAAACTGAAGAATATTCCATCTTCTTCTATGGCCTGGATTTATTTGTATATTTAAAAGGTTTGGGCTTATTATGAAAGGGACTGTTGCATTAATGAGCCTTTGTCAAGCAGCTTGGGCTATGCTGAATGACACCGCAAATGAGTCATGTTGACAAAAGCTGCCTGCTTTGATATCTCCAAATTAGAGCTGTTCAGGGTCAAAATTCTTTTTCTTTTGGAATTGGGATTTACTTTTAATAATGGAAGAGTGCTAGAAACTAAAGCCCAAGCTGGCAATATTAAAAGAAAAGATTTCCTGAAGTATGACAGCAGGAGTCATGTCAACTTTTAGAAAACATTCTTAATATCTGATTACAAAATAACCTCATTGTTTAAGTTTGATGCAGGATACAAAGTAATACTTCTCTTGCTTTATCATATCCAAGGCTGCATCCACATTGCAGAATTAATGCAGTTTGACACGCTTTAACTGCCATGGCTCAATGCTATGGAATTCTGGGATTTGTAGCCTGTTGCAGCACCAGAGGTCCTCTGTCAGAGAAGGCTAAATATCTCACAAAACTACAAATCCCAGAATTCCATAGCATTGAGCTGTGGCCGTGTCAAACTGCATTAATTCTGCTGTGTAGCTGCAGCCCTAGATGTTCATTTGTCCTCCTGTACAGAAGACAATCTTCTTGTTTAAAGAGGTCTTCTATTTGAAGGTCTGTCTAGTCCAAAGACAAGCAACCATATAAAGCAGAAAGAGCAGATAGGGGCCTGGAGGTTGCCCATCTACAGTTGGCACTTGGACTGTGGAGGCCAAGAGCTCATCAGATGCCAGTCTTCCCCTCTCCAGTGAGAGTACTTGTATTTCTATTTAAATTGTAGTAACTACAGTTGGTGCTCCATATCCATGGATTCTTCAAGCATGGATTCAAGCATCCATGGATTGAAAATATTTTAAAAATCCATAAATTTCCAAAAAGCAAACATGATTGGGCTATTTTATATAAGGGACACTGTTTTACTACACTACTGTATATAATGGGACTTGAATTTGGTATCCACAGGGGGCCTGGACCAAACCCCAGTGAATACCAAGGGCCTGCTGTTTTCTTCATTTGCATTTATATAAATGTCAGAGCTTGAAGAAGCAATACTTTAAACTGGAACTTCCATAAGCCAACATGACAACTGGCTGAGGGATTCTGTGAGGTGTTATTTATATAATAAATAAATTTTCTGAGGTTTGATAAATATAAATTCTTTTGCAAATGGGTGCTTGCCTGCCTGCCTTTCTTTTGGTGACCCATTTTCCTTTTGTTGGTGATGTTCAAGCAGTCATTCTGCATTACTTATGGAGGTGTTTCTTGTTCAAGTCCTGCTAAAAATCTATTCATATCATCTCAAGTTATCTTTTCTGGATCCAAATTTGGGTGAAATAAACACTTAAAACAGGAAATGGACACAGGCTGGCAATTACATGACCCAGCTGAGTAAAATACAACTTTGTTTCTGCCTTCCTCCTCCTCTCTATTCTTAGTATTTTTAAATCTTTTGTCCCCATCCTTAGTGAATACAGCCAATACGTGAATACCAAATAAAAGAGTCCATTCAGGAGAGGCGTTAAGACAGAGGGAGGTTCAAATCATCTACAGTCATAAATTGCTACCATCAGATCTTTGCAAGCAGCAACAAGAAGTGGCTTGTAAATGGTATCACTTGATTCCAGAGGTTGGGATAACTATTTCAGCTGTTCCTTGTTTGTAAGAATGAAGAATGCTTCCAGGCAAAGAATGAAATGCTTCCAGGCAAATAAAAAAGAAAGAAGATGGACAGGTTTTGAAAAAGCATTATCTCTGATGAGGTGAGCCTTCTTCATAGGGGATCATTCAAAAATATGAACTCCTGCCTGAATCCTGAAATCATTCTATCCATCTTACCTCATTGGAACTATTCCATCTCATTAGGTTCCATATGTAGCTGAGGCATAGAGATTTCCCAACAGAACTCCCTACAAGAACTTGGGTGGTAAGTTCTGCATGAGATTGTTTGGAAGAAAATGATTGTTTCTGTATGTCATCTGTATGATGATAACCAGATGTTGTTGTTCTTTATTTCATCTGATCCACAGACTGCCATGGTAATGTCTGAAAACCACATGAAGATTATTCTGAGCCTCTCTTTCTTTCTCATTCTCTCTCTCTCACACACACAAAGACACCATTGATAGCTTCTGAGGAAAAAGTGATTTTGTTCCTAGTAGCAACCAGGAGAAACTACTATTTGATTCAACTGACAATATAAGCCACTTCTGTTCTTGAGAGAAGGGGACTTAGCTAGTTAGCTTCCTAGCTTCCTTCAGTTGTCTGTTAATCTGAACTGTCCTCTCTATGGGGCTTTCTTTAAAGCAGGGATGGGCAACTGTGGAAGACTAGGGGACCACATTAGACCTCCAGAAAACATTTGAGGGCCACATACCCCTGCACCTGGTCCCACAGAGGGTGGGGGAAAATCAAAACCTTTTTGCCCCTAAATGCCCACTAGCGGGCATGGGGGCATATTTTTGGACTTTCCTGGGCCCTAGAGGATCTTTTGAAGCATGTGTGTGTGGATAAACAATTTCACAAAAATTCATTTTGACCCCTGAGGGCTCCAGGGGGCTTCTACGCTTGGTGAAAATGCTATCCACACCACATGGAGATCAATATGGGAGCATTTTGGAGCAATATCATAAACAGTTTGTTTGGGCCCTGAATGCCTCAAAAAAAAAAGTGGGGGTCATCGGCAGCCTATGGGATGCATTGCACTCACCCCTGATTTAATGAAAGGCTGGGATTCATGTCCAGGTGTTGTTGAACTGCAACTCCCAGCATTCCTCATCACTGGCCTTTGGTGGGTGGAGCTAGTGGGAAATGCAGTTCACCAGCTGAGGGAACCACAGGATTCTTGCCCCTGCCTTAAAGGCTTAAATTGACATGAGGGAGGTGTTAACATGATTTCTGTGAATAGCTTAGATAAGAAGTTGCCACACAGTTCACCAGCTGTTGTTTCAGAGCTACACAAAGAACATGAATCTGGTGACCTGATTATTGCTTGAGATATTATTACACTCAGTGAAACAGCTTCACTGTCTGCCATATTTCAGAGGGACACAGTGCAGAAGATCTTGTTCTAATATGGTTATATATACAGTTTTAAAAAAGCTGTAAAGACGGATCTCTTCCGGCAGGCCTTTCCAGACTAGATAGCCGGCCTCGGACTGTCTCTACGTCTAGGACATCACGTGGCACCTGGTTCCCCCACTGCGTAGAATTGGAAATACCTTATGGGGTTATTGGAATTGTTATTATTTGATTTTATTGTAGTTGCGATATTGATTTCAATTTGTAATTGTTTAATACTGTTTTAAGGGTGGGAGGGATATATTTTGTATTGTATTTTATCCTGTTAACCGCCCAGATTGGGAAACCATTGGGCGGTATAAAAATAAATTTTATTATTATTATTATTATTATTATTATTATTATTATATATCAAAAGGAGCACCTAAAAACCATAGGCCTGCAGCCATTGGCTGTATACTAGATTAGGCAAATAGATCTCAATTTGCCTATCACTGTACTGTACTGGTATGTGTGTGTTGTTGTTAGTTGCTGTCAAGTTGACTTTGAGGTATGGAGACCCTATGATTGGGAGATCTCCAAGTCACCTGTTATCAACAGTGCTGTTAAGTGCTTGCACACTCAGGACTATGGGCTGGCTTCTTTGATTGAGTCTACCCACCTGAAAAAAAAATCCTGCAATATGTGTTATTTCATTTTGGATTTTCCTTTCTCCTCCGAGCACATCAACAGTTGAACATCCTTTCTGCTTGAATCCAGTTGAGCTTTCAAGTCGCCTATTGATTTATGGTGACTCCATGAATTTCACAAGGTTTTCTTAGGCAAGGAATGCTCAGAGGTGGTTTGCCATTGCCATCCTCTGAATATACCCCACAGCACTTGGTATTTCTTGCTGTGCCCTCTCCAGATGCTAAGCAGGCCTGACCATGCTTAGTTTCCAAGACCAGTTGGGATCTGGTGTCTTCAGAGTATTTAGGCCCTGGCAGCCATCTGTAATATGTTGAAGTCAAAGGGGAACCTAAGGGTCATGAACAGGTACTGTGTTAGCACTATCAGCCACACACATTGTAAACAGGAGTGGCAAAGGAGACAGGTTTGGAGTGGTAATTTCTCAGACACTGAACTTTCTCAGGCCATTCAGCCAGCTAATTCACCCAGAACAGTTGCCATGGTGTGTTCACTTGAAGCTGACTCCTCACCTCTCCTGCTCCAAATAGCAAGATTTTTTAATGCTTCCATTACACCATGTTGGAGTGGTTTGGAGACAAGCACCATGGAAGCTGCATTGGTAAATTGAGGTACATTTAGCACTGTCCCCCCAAAAAAAAAAATTGGAGGAGGTTGTGTCAGCTTCTCTTTTAAATGTCAGAGGAATTTGCTTAGCTCAGAGATGCTTGAGAGAGGTTGGGTAACTTGAGTATCATTTCCACCTATGTATACCACTACTAAGGAGGACTCCAAGATGGGTGAATAAGAGGATTTTTATTAGAAATATGCAAGAGTGAAATTGAACACATGATAATAAGTCAAAGAGATGTGCCATTCAAATCTGATCAAAATAGAGGTATGGAAATTGGATAGCAGAGTTTTAAGAGGAAGAGGGGATGATGTTTACCTGTCCTGGATAGGATACCATGGAAAGTTGCTCAGATGGGGTGTGAGGATGACACAGTGAGTGGAAGAATCTCTCTGTGCACAAAGAGCATAGACTGAGGGCCAACTGTGGCAAGGATGCTACATTTGAGAATTATATTTATATCTGAGATCCTAGCCTCAAGGGGTGCTAGGTGCTATCTTGCAATGTAATGGAAACATGATGGTCTTTCCAGAAAATTGACAATAGAATTCCAGAATCACTGATGGCTTTAACTTCAGGGTGACAAAATTATCAATTGAATTTAGGGCAACTCCAGGATAGATGGATAGGGAAGTTGGCTGGGAAGATGGCAGTAAGTAGGAAGCATTGGCATACTACCTTTGCCTTTGCCTATAGTATGTGGAAAATATGAAGACTCCAAATATAAAATGGAGTATATTTGGTATGCTAAACTACCTTGTCATATTACACAGCTAGCATATATACGTGTTTTTTGATTCCATGTTCTGTGCTGGGCATTTTGCAAGGAATTATATTTGTTGTTGCTTTTGTTGTGTGTTTTCAACTTGTTTCTGGCTTATGGTGACACTAAAGTGACCCCATCATGGGATCTTATTGGAAAGATTTGTTTAGAAGAGTTTGCCCTTGCTTTCTTCTGAGGTTGTGACTGATTGTCCTAAGGTCACCCAGTGAATTTCCATGGCAAACTGGAAGTGGGGATTTGAACCCTGGTTCAGAGTCATAATTCAGCACTCAAACTACTATGCCATGCTGGCTCCATTAAACCATACTGGCTCAGATCACTTATTTTTAGAATGAGCAAGAAAAGAGGATAACACTTGCGTGCAGTCTGGGTAATTATATGGTGCTCTCTCCCATTGGCTGTGAGCTGGAACCAGACAATATTTGACAAGCAATTGCACACCCAGATGCATTTGCTAAATGTACATGTGTTGGTTAAAACACTTTCTGTTCTCAGTTCCTATATTCTTTCTGTACTGTACCTGTTTCTGTCAGTCTCTCTGTCTGTATGGAGCTAGATGGACAGACAGACAGACAGACACAGGTCTTATTGCCACTCTGTCTTGACACACACAGGATTGTATATGATAAAACTAAGACATAATAACATTGCAACTGTGGTACAGATAATAAGAGATGTGCAAAATGGACATCAAGAGGAAACACATGTCTGGATCAAGAGAATCGTAGGATGTCTGAGAAAAGATTTTGCTCCCTCCCAACACTCCACTTCCCACCCCTGTGCAGAACATGTCCATTAAGCCAACCATCCCCTGCTGTGCGTGTCTTGTGCTTGGCCTATTGTTATTCATTAATACTATTGATTTCCCCCCCACACACCATTTCAGTTAAGGATGAGTAGAAAGCTGAAAGAGAGGAAAGTTTTTCATGCATATTTTTGACAATTCTGAAGGAGGGGGGACACAAACCCCACTTCTACTTTTCAGAGCTTTTTCAGCATTCTTTGTGATAAAATTAACATTTATCTTTCAGTCATATTGTATCCCACTTCCCCCCCCCCAAAAAAAATTATGGTAGCATGTATCATTCTCCTCTCTTCCCCCCTTTTATCCTTACAACAACCATGTAAGGTAGGTTAATTAGGCTGAAAGGGGTGTGTTTCACAGCTGAAAAACCATTTGAAATTGTATTTCCACAGTTCATCACTCTAACCACTACACTACATGCACTCATTTGCTGTCAGTGACACAGCTGTATTGGGCTTACAGTGTAATAATGTCACCCCATTCAGTACATGATCCCTGAACAAGTGAGGTGATGCATGTGTGGAAGTTGCTCTGCCCTTGAGTCAGTTGCATGGAAACTTCAGGTGGCAGATTTTGGATGCCATTAATATTAGCAAATGGATAAAAAAGAGAGCTGACTCATATAGCAAAACCTGCAAGAAAAGTCTACACCATTCCTTTTATTACTGTTGTTCTTGTCAACTTTATTTATGTCTTGCCTTTTTCTCAAGATTGATGTTCTAGGAGGCTTATGTGAGGGCTTCAATTTATCTCTACCTGTTCCATCAATGTGTGGACTTCCTTCAGGCCCACCACTTTGGGCACCAACTGTGGCAACTTCCTAGATGCCCTCATGGCTCCTGTGTGAGGTTTTTCCCGCCATCTAATCTCCCCACCAGATGCCACCATCCTTGTATTAATTGCTGCCATAATAGACACCACGTCTGAACTCAAACTTTCTAATATGTAGCATTTTCAGACACTAAAAAGTAACACAGACAGGCCCTTTGAGCCATAATGGAGGCAGGGATGGGGAGGGGTAGCCGCACGCCGGCTGCCTCGACCCCTCCCCGAAGACGTCCTAACGCCATGTGCCGTTATGCATGGCACGCAGCATCAGGACATCCTTCCAGTGCAGCCTTTTGATGTGCTGCACTGGAAGGGATGCCAAAGAGCTGCACGGTGGCTCTTACGGCACCCTTTTGCCAGCTCTGAAAGGAGTGGCATTTTGCCGCTCTTTTCCAGGCCGGCAAAAGGGAGGATTGGGGCCAACGTGTCTGGCAGCCTCGGCCCCCATCCTCTGTTTCCTGGGGTGGCCCAGGGCTGCTCGTCTGCATCCCTCTCAAATAATGATTTAGTAAACAGAAATTGAGCATCATGTGTGTGCGTATGTGTGTTAATAAATCCTAACTGACTGACACTAGTTCTAACACACATATCTTATATGCTCATCTCTTAGCTAATTCTGACTCTAACTCTCCTCTATCTCTGACCCTGACAAAGGGGCTAAACAGAAAGGCAAAAAGGGGTGGCTTGAAGGTGTGGCATTTAGATGACACATGCCTTGAAGCTGGCAGGAAAGCATCCTCTAGGTGCCTTCTGAGGAGAAAAACTGCTTCAAAAAGAAACAGCTTTTTTACTCTTCTTCCTGAAAACTGTGCACCTTCACATGTGTGTATCAATGCACGAACACCAATGCATCTTTAAAGGGGCACTCTTTCCAAACCCTAACCCTAATTGTGCATGTAAACGCCCTGTCTCAGGAGTGCACTTAGAAGGGACAGAGCTGATGTACAAAAGTGGTGGGGGTGGCAATACCCAAAAGAGAAACCATGGAACCACTCATGGAGTTGAGTACAACATACACAAAACAGACAGTCAAAGAGGGGGCATAGGGAGAAGGGGGGATGAAGGGAGGCATGATTGTACTTTGCTGGCATCTGCATGGGCACACCTCGGCTCTGATGCCCTGTACCATTGGAATGTGTGCAGGTTCACAGGGACATCCATGCAATGGGATGGCAGTTGCCAGCAGTGCACTCTTGTGAAGGTGTGCAGGGATGGGGGTGGGGACAGTAACAAAAAAAAAAAAAAAGTACTCACCGGCGTAGCTTGAAGCTGTGTTGTGTGGTCATCACATGCATACTTCAGCTGCCTTGGGAGCCTCAGTATGATTGGTGGGATTTCAATCTGGCTTTGGAAAAGGCAGCTTCAAGCCACTTTTTCCTGCTTGTCTGTTTCAATCCTAAGAGCCTTATCGCATGAGTCAGGTATATTGCATCAGGATAATAGCACTTTTAGTTGGCGCCTATCGCATGCATTATTTCTATTCTGTTATCCCATGGGAGACCATTTTAAAAGTGATTCTTTTTATTAATAAAAATGTTTGTTAGTGACCTCCTTTCCTGCTTCTATAGTGCTATGATTTGCACTTTCACATGAACTTTGGGTCATCAGCGGCATGCTTTGGGTGGGGAAATGTAGTGATGAGGGGAGGAGAAGGAGAGGGCCCCCTGCCTCCTTTTTCAGCCTTGTTCTGTTGCTACAACATTATATTGCAATGGCATGGTGTGCTAATGTGCTTTCATTCTCTCTCTCTCCTTCTCTCTCCTCTTTCTCTCTCTCTCATTCACACATACATACACACAGTCACACAAGTCTGAAAATGAAATAGGAAAAGCCAAAAGAGTCTTACAGTTTGATAAACCATTAATGCTCTACTTCTTTCTTGCAGTGTTTTCCTTACTACAGCATCATCATCTTTCTATAGCATCTTTTCCTCAGATTGGGAATTGAAGCAGCTTTGTTGTTATTGTTAACTGCCTTCACATTGATCTCGACCCATGGTGATCCTATGGATGAGACATCTCCAGTGCCCCCCCCCCCACTGCTCTGCCTAGCTCCTACAAACTCATATTTGTGGTCTCTTTAATAAAGTCCATCCATCTAACATGTGTTTTTTTCTCTTTTTCTACTTCCCTCCACCTTTCCTAACATTTTGGGGGGAGCAGACGGGCAGCCGTGGGTCGCCCGGGGAAGCTGCAGATTGGGGCCGAGGTAGCCGCAGTCTTCAGCCCCAACCCGCAGTGTCTCAGGCCCTGGAAGGAGTGCAGATTGGGGCCGAGGTAGCCGCAGTCTTCAGCCCCAACCCGCAGTGTCTCAGGCCCTGGAAGGAGTGCCAAAATAGCGCTCCTTCCGCAAAATGCTGAAGGTGCGCCGCAAGAGGCCTTGGGCGCACCTTCGGCGGAAGTGCGTCGTTGGAGCCCCGGTCGTGCGAAGCAACGGGCACTCCGATGATGTGTTCAGGAAGGGGTTGGGGGGCCCAGCATGAGGCTGCCCCTCCTCTTCCTTGCCTTGAAGACGGCGCAAAGCGCCATCTGGTTAGGCCCATTATTGTCTTTTCCAATGATTCATGCCTTCTCATGGTGTGTCCAAAGTACGACAGTCTAAGGGGGGATGCAGACGGGCTAAAAGGGTTGTTTTGGGGTTGACCCACAGGTGCATCTGTTTCAGAACCCTAGCGCTAATCCTAATTTTTACAGTGTGCACGTGCTAGAGCAGGAAGGTGAAACTGTTGCTACCGGATGTTACATTGTGTTAAAGAGATAAAGGGGAAAGTTTCACTTTCAAGCTGGACCCCCACACACATTCCAGCGCCATTTTCCCAGGGAAACTTTGCCAGCTGCAGACCTCCACAGCTCTCCACTTCGGGGCTTCTCTAGTCCACAGTGGGAACAATGGCAGAGCTATCCACAATCAGAGAGCCAAAAAGAGGGAGAGGGACATCGTGGACCCATGCGGAGACGGCTGATCTTATAGCTCTGTGGTCGCACCCACACATTTTGGAGAAATTGAGAAATTCCTTCTTCAATGCCGACACATTTAAAGAGTTGGCACAAGCCATGAGGTCGAAGGGTCACCAACGCACCTGGGAGGAGTGTCGTTGGAAGACCCAAAACCTCAGGATAGTTCACCCACTGATCAACCAGGTCCAGGCTGCACATGGTAAATTCCCTGTCATGACAAAAAATGCATTCCGTCACATGTACACCTGCAACCCCAAAAAGCAAAGCAATTTGTATGGCTTTTGTGATATGTGCGGGAGATGTTGTGTGTGCAAATGGTGCCCTCTGCCATATATGTCCCTAGAATGAGAAGTAGCATGACAGAGAGGAGGAGGAGGATGAAATAGCTAATGCCAGAGCTGCAATGCCACCGGCAACCCGCCTGGCTGACATCACAGGGAAGAGGTCACATCGCTCAGCAGCCACAGCAAATACGAGTGCCCAGCAGGAGTTCATGGAATGGAGCATTGCCAACTACTCCCCACCTATGCCTACCTCATTGATCGCCACCTCCACCGCACACCATGCCCACCTCACTAATGCTGCTCACTGGTTTCCTGTAGGGATCCTTCGATGAACCTACACACCTTTGTGTAAAATGTCAGATACCATTTAAAAATGGAAAGTTTATTCATAAAAACCAGCAATTGCCAAACCTGCGCATGTGTGTAGATTCCGTCATAATTTTTTTTTAAAATACATTTTTCTTTTGATAAAAATAACTATTTACAACAGTTTACAAATAGGGAAGGGGAGGGGAGTATTTACAAAGGGGAGGGACGGTTACAACGGGGGAAGAAGGGGAGGGAGGAGAGAGGAAGCATGTAGAAGGGGAAGGGGAGGGGAAGGTGCTTCAAGGATGGGGGGTGGGGTCGGGGGTCAGGAAAGGCCCAGGAGGGAAAAGTGACGAGTGTGTGTGATTGTCCTTACCTGAGCGGCATCCTCCAGGTACACTGTCTGTGGCAGGAGCAGCTTTTCCATGGTGAGGGCGAATTCCACCAATGCGTCTTGCAGCACCCAGTCTGACAGGTGTCACTTCTGGGTCCTGCAAGTCATCACTGTCATCTTCCATGAATGCATCTGCAGCAGGGACCATGGCGGAGGCTTCTGTGGCTGAGCATTGCAGACTGAGTACCAGCGTGGACCACTCGATTGCCATGGGATCCATGATTTCTCTACAGTACATAGTGGGCAGGTCCTTAGCAATGCCGACATTTCTGTTAAAGGGACCATGTTGTATCTGCGCACATGCGCATGCGCCACTGCCGGCCCGTGTGGTTACTGCATTCCTAATTGGGGCAACCTCGGGGCCAGCAGTGCGGTTGATGAGGCTTCAATACAGCCTTGGAAAAGCTGCATTAACCAGCCCCCAGTGTGGTTGCTCTGTCCCCATTTAGGGCAACCTCAGGGCAAGCAGTGCGGTTGCTGCAGTTTTGGGAAAAGGCAAATTCCGGTTGCCCTTTCCTTCCCGTCTGCATAGCCCCTAAGGGGGGTTGCAGACTGCCAGAAATAGTGCAAATTGAGTCCACTATTAGGGTTAGGGTTAGTGCTAAGAAATCATTGAGACATTGAGCCTTCTCTGTCAGAGAGCTCTGGTGCCACAATAAAATACAGTTCCCATGATTCCCTAACCCTAACCCTAACCCTAACCCTTGAAGTGGACTCAATTTGCACTATTTCTGGCAGTCTGCAAAACACCCCCCAAGTCTTGTCATCTTGGCTTCTAGGGATATCTCTGGCTTGATCTGTTCTAGGACCCATTTGTTTGTCCTTTTGGCTGTCCATGGGATCCTTAGCAATCTTCTCTAGCACCACATCTCAAATGCGTTGATCTTCCTCCTATCTTCTTTCTTGACTGTCCAGCTCTCACATCCATACATGGCAATAGGGAATACAATAGCTTATATGATTCTTACTTTTGTGCTGAGTTGTATGTCTTTGCATTTTAGGATCTTTTCTAGTTCTTTCATAGCCACCCCCCCCCCATTCCTAATCTTCTCCTGATTTCCTGGCTGCAGTCCCATTCCAATCAGTGTTTGATCCCAGATATGAGAACTCTTTTACTATTTCTATTTCCTCATTGTCTAGTTTGAATATCTGTGGTCATTATTTTTGTTTTCTTTATGTTCAATAGTAAGCCTGCCTTAGCACTTTCTTCTTTGATCTTCCTTAGTAGTTGTTCCAGGTTTGTGAGGTTTTCTGCTAGTATTATGGTGTCATAAGCATATCTCACATTGTTGATATTTCTTCCTCCTGTTTTCACTCTTCCCTCTTTCATGTCCAAGCCTGCTTTCCAGGTAGCTTTCCAGGTAGGACCACCTATCCCCCTCCCAAGGGGATAAAAGCTGGGTGCCTGCTGCAGCGTGCCCACCACTGGTGGGGCCGCCACTGAAGGGGGCGACACCAAAGGAGGTTGCTATGGGGGGAACCATTGAAGGGGGGGAGCAAGTGCCAGTCCCTCTGGCTTGTTGGGGAGGGGTTCTTGGTTTGAATTGTAGCTTCAAACAACTGGCCTGCCAGTTGTACAATATGGGCTACAAGGAGGGCAAGGGAGATGAAATAGTCCAGGGAGCTGCCATTACAACAGTAATGGGCAGGGGGTGATCCAGTAAGGGGAGTCAGTTCTACTATTCTGGTAGAAGGGAGATACATAGGGTACTGGTTACTCCCAAACTGATCCCCAATTCAAATAGCCTGGATAGACTTGGCAGCAGGCCCCCTGGCTGAAAATGCTGCTGCTCAATGCCAGATTGGTAAATGGTAAAACACCAGTGATCCAGGACTTGATCCTGCATGAGCATGCCGACTGGCTTGTATTACGGAGACCTGGCTCGATGAAGCTGTTGGGGCTAATCTTTCCCAGCTATGCCCACCTGGGTTTTCTGTTCAGCAGCAGATGAGGCCTGGGGGGGCAGGGAGGTGGAGTTTCAGTGGCCTATTGAGATTCCATCTCCCTTACCAGGTGCTCTGTCCCACAGTCTACTGGGTATGAGTGTGTTTACTTAAAGGTGGGTGGCCGGGACAGAATAGGGATTCTGTTGGTGTACTGTCCACCCTGCTGCACAACAGTCTCCCTTCCTGAGCTGACAGAGTTGGTCTCTCCAGTGACATTGAAGTCCCCTTGGCTGGTGGTGCTGGGGGACTTCAACATCCATGCAGAGACTCCACTGTCAGGAGCAGCTCAGGACTTAATGTCTGCCATGACAACCATGCGGCTGTCCCAAGTAGTATTTGGGACCACCCATGTGATGGGACACACTCTGGACCTGGTTTTCTGTTTGGGTCAGGATAACAGTGATCTGGGAGTGGAGGAACTCTCTGTAGTTCCATTGTCATGGTCTGATCACTACCTGGTAGGGTTTAGACCAGGGGTAGGCAACCTTTTTGAGCTGGGGGCCGGGTTACTGTCCCTCAGACAATTGGGGGGCTGAAGCACCATAAATAAATAAATAAATAAATAAATAAATAAATAATTTTTTTAAAAAAATTAAAAATTAAAAAAATATGCATGCACACTCTCTCAGCCCCAGAAAAGCCATGACAAAACCCCTGTGGAGATTTTGCCAAGAAAACCCCAAGAACAAGTAATAACAACAATAATATCATCATGGTGGGCGGTGGTGGCAGCGGCGGCCTGGGGCCGGTCCAAAGGCCTCGGGGGTCCGCATCCCTGGGCCTTAGGTTGCCTACCCCTGGTTAAGACTCACTGGGACACAGACCATCTACAGGGGTGGAGGGCCAATTAAGATGGTCTGCCCCAGGAGACTTATGGATCCAGATGGATTCCTGATGGCTCTTGGGGAGTTTCCTGCTGCCTTGGCAGGTGATCCTGTCAAAGCCCTGGCTGATCTCTGGAACAGGGAAATGGCCAAGGTGGTGGACACGATTGCCCCTAAGTGTTCCCTCACATGAAGTGGACCCAGGCATGCCCTCTGGTTTACCAGGGAGCTGATGGTGATGAAATGAGTGGGACAGAGACTAGAGCAATGATGGTGGATGACTCAGAATGAATCCAACTGAACCCCGGCTAGAACCTACTGGAAAGCCTATTCTCTGGCAGTGGTGGCAGCAAAAAACCTATTCTTTTCTGTCACCATGGCATCTGCACAGTGTCATCCAGCAGAGCTGTTTCGAGATGTCAGGAGCCTCTTACATTCTGGACCCAAAGAAAGAAACAAAGACCACCCAACAGCTTGCTGTGAGGAATCTCAAGACACTTTGCAGACAAAATCATTTGAATTCTCTCTGACTTGGATGCTGTAGTTGAGACAGGTCCAGTGGATGTAATCATAGCACCTGCTTGTCCCACAGTATTGGATAAGCTTCCATTTGTGCAGCCTGAGGATGTGGATAGGATCCTTGGAGAGGTGAGAGCCACCACGTGCATACTAGATTCTTGCCCTTCTTGGCTTTTGAAATCAGCTAGAGGGGGACTGGATGCATGGGTAAAAGGAGTGGTGAATGCTTCACTACAGCAAGGCAAGTTTCCATTCTGCCTAAAGGAAGCTGTGGTGAAGCTGTTATTAAAAAAGACCTCCCTGGATCCACCATCCTGGATAACTATTGGCCAATCTCTAATATTCCATTTTTGGAAAATGTTCTGGAGCAGGTGGTGGCTTCCCAGCTCCAGGGATTTCTGGATGAAATGGATTATCTAGATCCATTTCAATCTGGCTTCATGTTTGGCTATGGCATAGAGATGGCTTTGGTCACCTTGGTGGATGACCTTCGCAGGGAACTGGACAGGGGGAGTGTGTCCCTGTTGGTCCTGTTAGATCTCTCAGTGGCTTTTGATACCATCAACCATGGTATCCTTCTGAGCCACCTTTCTGGGATGGACTTGGGGGCATTGTTATGCAGTGGTTCCAGTCTTTCTTGGAGGGGCGGACCCAGAAGGTAGTGTTGGGGGGCTGCTGTTTGACTCCTTAGCCACTGGCCTGTGGAGTCTCACAGGATTCTGTTTTGTCCCCCATGTTGTTTAACATCTACATGAAACCACTGGGAGAGGTCATCCGGCATTTTGGGGTGACACCCAACTCTATCTCTCCTTTCCCTCTGATTCCAAGGAAACTATCTCTGTGCTCAACCAGTGTCTGCTGTCAGTAATGGACTGGATGAGGGCAAATAAATTGAAGCTTAATCCAGACAAGATAGAGGTACTCCTGGTCAGTCGTAAGGCAGATCAGGGAATTGGGGCTGTGCCTGAGATGGATGGGGTTACACTGCCCCTGAAATCTCAGGCTCGCAGCTTGGTTGTGCTCCTGGACTCAACTCTGAGAGTGCCAGCTGTGCCCATTCCTTGAGATGTCAGACTTGGCTACAGTGACACATGCTTTGGTTACATCGCGTTTGGACTATAGTAACACACTCTACATGGGGCTGCCTTTGGAAACTATTAGGAAACTTCAGAGAGTCCAAAATGCTGCAGCTAGAATGCTGACCAGAGCCAGTTATAGGGAGCATATAACTCCTGCACTGAAACAGCTTCACTGGCTACTGGTTCGTTTCCAAGCACAATTCAAAGTGCTGGTCATGACCTATAAAGCACTACATGACTTAACTTCAGACTATTTGAGAGACCACATCTCCCCATATGAACCACCCACAGCCCTAAGCTCCTCAGGCTTTCTCTCAGTCTCCCCACACCACCATACCATGCTCATTTGGTGAGGACACAGGAGAGAGCCTAGGCTGGCCCCTTCACTGTTGTCCTTTCGTTGACAGGCAAAGACATTTTTATTTAAACAAGCCTTTTAAAATCCTGCAGGCTTGGTTTCATTGGGGGATGGGAGGGTTAGTTTTAGATTATTATTATTATTATTAACTCTGTTTCAATTTTTATATTTGTAATTTTTATACTTTTTACGATTTTAATTGTACTATTTTAATTGTTGTTTTAATGTTTTTTATATATGTTGTTAGTCGCCTTGGGAGAAAGGCAGGATAAAAATAAAATAAAATAAATTTCCTTACAATATGTTCTGCATATAAGTTGAATAGGTAGGGTGATAGGATGCAGCCTTGTCTGACTCTTTGCCAATTGGAAACCACTCTGCTTCTCCGTGTTCTGCACTGATAGTAGCCTCTTGTCCTGAGTACAGATTCCTCATCAGGACTATCAGATGTGTTGGCACTCCTATGTCTTTAAGAGTGGCCCATAGCCTTTCATGATTATGCAGTCAAAGGCTTTGCTATAGTCTATAAAGCAGGAGTAGGCAACCTTTTTGCGCCAGGGTCCAGGTTGCTGTCCCTCAAACCATTGGGGGGCCGAAGCACCAAAAATAAATAAATAAATAAATAAATAATTTTAAAAATATGCATGCACACTCTCTCAGCCCCAGAAAAGCCATGGCAAAACCCCTGTGGAGATTTTGCCAAGAAAACCCCAAGAATAAGTAATAACAACAATAATCAATATCATCATGGTGGGCGGCGGGGGGGGCGGCGGGGGGCGGCAGGACCGGCCTGGGGCAGGTCCAAAAACCTCGGGGGGGGGCACATCCAGCCCCCGGGCCTTAGGTTGCCTGGCCCTGCTATAAAGCACATGTTGATTTTCTTTTGGAACTCCCTGCTGTGCTCCATTAGCCATCATATGTTTGCAATGAGATCCCTGGTGCCTCTCCCTTTCATGATCCATGCTTGGACCTCTGCGATTTTTCTCTCCATGTCCCTTGGGGGTCTATGTTGCAGAATTTTGACCATAATTTTGCTTGCGTGGGAGATTAGTGCTATGGTTTTTTAGTTACTGCAGTCTCTTGTGTTTCCTTTTTTGTGGATGGGGATGTATATTGATCGCTTCCAATCTGTTGGTCATCGTTTTGTTTTCCATATCTGTTGACATATGTTGGTTAGCACTAGAGCTGACTCTTTCAATGTGGATTGCAACAGTTCTATTGGTATATCATCTGTTCCTGGAGTCTTGTTTTTTGCCATTTCTACTTTTGCAGCTTTCACCTCACTTTTTAGAATTTGGGGTTCATCTTCATATGGCTCTTCACTCCATGTGTCCTTCATTTTGTCATCTCTTTTGAAGCAGCTTACTATGATTAAAAATATTGTTAAAACTCCACAAAATACAAAAGTTAATACACAATTAAAACCAAGTTAAAACATATATCATTAAGATATATGTGCACGCCAGCAGAACAATCAGCAATATCCAGTGCATTGTGCAAGATGGGCCTTATAACATCATGTCAATTGCTGTGTGAGGAGAGATCAGACAGATAGCAGTAGCTGCCTATTTTCATCAGGCAACAATTAGGAGTTTATTGCACAGCCAAATTGGCTGTGGTGAAGCTGGGCTAAAAGCAGGCTGAAATTTTTGAAATTTTCCTAAGATCGGGTGTTATCGCACACCTCCGTCCTCAGACCAGAGGCATTGTGATCCGATCTTAGCCAGATCCATCCTTTTCCTGTCCTTCACAAAGAATGGGAGTGGCTTACAATATAGGTTAAAATAACTTATAAAAGTATATAAAACCTATGACAGGTTTCTCATTGTAGCTATGGGTTGATTCTGTGGATTGCTTTTTTCACAGAAAGCTTCATCTTGTCAGGCCTGATGCTTGCCTATGTCAGCTGGAAGCTGCTAGTTGGATCAATGATGGGAATAAAAGAGTCCCTGCCTTCTGAAAACCACACTCAGGGCTAGCCTTTCCATTAGGCAGAGTGAGACAACTGTCCCAAGCCACAGATTTCATGTAACAGGCAAGGACAGCAAGAATTTTTAGCTATTTTCTTTGCTATTATAGTTTTATTGCCAGGGATGAGGAGAGGTACTTAACAGGATTTTCTGCCTCATTTGACAAAATAACTTGTCTGGCATTGGGTGCTATGTGACTTGACTTGGGTGAATGGAGGTGCCATTAGCTGTTCTGCTTCAGGTAGCAAAATATCTTGGACTGGCTCTGCATCTTCCCAAAGGGTATAATTTGAGCCTTGATCTCACCAACAGCAGAGCATGTGTAACAGCCTTTTCCCACAATCCATGCACAAATGATTGTTCACTTGGCTGAGATTCCCCACTATGTTAAAGTGGTATTCATAGCCTCACATTATGCAGTACATAGAAAGCAATGGCAGCAAAGGGAGATATTTAAAAAGCATAGCAAACAACAATTCAGAAAACACAAGGATTGATTACAACAGACACTGAAAAATAGGGATGGAAAGAATATTTGAAAAAAAATCCAAAATGGTAAAAACCAAAACAAAAACATATTTCTTAAGAGCTAGAAAACCTGAATGAGAAGAATCCTAAAATGATGAGAATCTTCATGGTTTGGGAATTTGTGCAAAACATGTAGATGTGTGCGTGTGTGCATGCAGAAGACAACCTCATGAGTGCAAGGAACAGCATTGATAAAAACCATAGTTGAATTTTGTGAAGAATATGTCCCAGGCTGCAAATAGTTTTCAAAGACTATTTTGGAGTGGAACGAAAATTGCTAAAATTATCTGTTGCTTCCTCTGAGAACTAATTTAGCAAAGAATTACATCCCTATGGAAAAATAATTTGTCCAGCCTCAAAAAGCTCCATGTATATCAAATCAGTTTACTGCTGCTATTAACTGTTTTCCCATTTCTGCTTTAATAGTAGCTCCTAAAACACATTTATTAAGCACATTAGGATTTCTTCTGTTCAAAAGATAGGAGTTTGGTATTAATTTTCTAATTGCTCTATAGATATTAAAAAATAGCCCCTATCCACAGGCTCACAATCTGATAGGCATGATTACTGTTGTTGTTGTTGTTGTTGAATGCCTTCAAGTTGTTTCCAACTTATGGTGACTCTATCATGGGGTTTTCTTGACAAGTTTTGTTCAGAGGAGGTTTGTCCTTGCCTTCCCTTGAGGCTGAGAGAGTGTGACTTGCCCAAGGTCACCCAGTGGATTTCACGGCCAAGCTAGGAATTGAACCGTGGTCTCCAGAGTCATACTCCAACTTTCAAACCACTATGCCATGTTGGCTGTAATAGGTATGATACTAAAGGGAAAAACTATGGTGAGGAAAGAGAAAAACAAGTCTTGAAGCATTTGTACATTCCCAGGCCAATGAATGAAGGCTGGCTACTTTACCCTTCATTGTGGTTTTCTTCCTGGTAAGCAGGGGGCAGCCCTACAGTCAGGCAGAGGAGGAACTTCCTGGCATTAAGAAGTGTTCAACAGTGGAATATACTGCCTTGTAGAGTGGTAGAGTCTCTTTCTTTGGAGGTTTTTAAACAGTGGCTGGATGGCCATCTGTCAGGAGTGCTTTGATTGTGTCTCCCTGCATGGCAGGGGGTTGGGCTGGATAGCTCTGATGGTCTCTTCCAACTCTATGATTCTATGACTCTAAGGCAGCTGATGCTGAGGAAGAGGGAGCAGTCAAAGCAGACAAGGCTGTATTGTTCATGTGGCTCTACCCAGCACCCATTAAGCTAGTTTGTGTAATTTGGTGATACTCCTTATGAAGTAGCCTAATGTTTGTATGTGCATATTGGACCTTTATGATGAACTTTTATGATCACTATTCGGGGTCAGACTAGATAGCCACTTGGGACTTTAAAAAGTTTTTTTTTCCCTGCCTATTTCTTTTCAGCTAGACTCATGCAATGTTCCACACTAAGGACAATGTTTACACTGATAAAACCTCCTGTTCTGTAAACATTTCCTCTGTCCTGTAAACATTTTTCTGTACTGAAAACAATCTTTGCCCAAGCAAGAAGTTGCTGAATATTGTGAAATTAGTTAAGCAAGAGGGGAGGGAGGCTGCTCTTTGTATACATATTATGACTACCCTATATAAGATCCTCAGTAGCTTAGTTCGGGGCTCAGCACCTCTGGAAAGTTATTTCCTTCTGAGCCCACTGGTGTTATTTTCTTCAATAAATCTCACTTTCCTTCAGTCCGTGGTGTCTCTCTTGTCCTATTTTTCTGCAACACTTAGTGTTTAGGAATTGGTAATCTGAGGATTAGAGAGCCAGGGTGATGTAGTGGTTTGAGTGTTGGAATGGAACGCTAGGAGACCAGAGTTTGAATCCCTGCTTTGCTGTAGAAGTCCACTGTATGATCTTGGATTGATCACTCAGACCTAAGAGAAGGCAATAGCAACCTCCCTCTGAACAAACCTTGCCAAGAAAACCCTGTGATAAGTTTGTCTTAGGGTTGCTATAGGTCAGAAATTATTTGAAGGCACAAACCAATACATCTGAGTATTTGCACTGAAGAAGATTAGAAGACAGAAATCAAGAAGTTTATGAACTGGCTCTTCAGAATAAAGTTATCTTCTGGCATGCTCCTCACCAAACCACAGTTTCCAAGAACCCATGTCTGTTCATTTAGAATGAAACAAGTATAAGCTTGCAGTATAGCTAAGGCCCTCTATCTTTGAAGCCAGAGCAGGGTGGCAATGGTGTTGGTGAAGCTGAATGTTGCCAGAGATCCAATTAACAGTTTTGTCTGGTTGCTTGCTCATATCCATTTAGAAACCCTTGGAAGGAAGTTTAGGAACACACAATTCCCAGAGTATACTTTTTTTTGCCTTTGCACATGCCGAGGATCTGTGGAAAGGAAGAAGGGGGGAAAAGAGGAAGGGGAAAGGAGGAAGTAAAAAGTTTGCTTTGTTTGTGATTCCAGTTTAGTCTCTTAACATGGTGTTAGGAAAAGCAGGAGGGATCTCAAAGTATAGAATCCTGTTATCAAAATGAGTTTGGTAGCTGAGATGTTGTTTAACCTTCCTGTGCTGATATTTTATGAGGATAATAATCGGCTTGCCCTTTCAGTGCAAAGCTATTACTCATAATTATGCCACTGCCTGAGGCCTGGGAGTAAACAGAGGGATTTGGTATGTGTTCCGAATGTGCAGTTTTGTATGAATTACTAAATTTTCCTGTAAAAGGGAGGAGATGGCATGAGGGTGGGGAGGAGAAGCACCTCAAGGAACAGAAAGCAGAGGGGAGGATTAAATGGCTAATTGTCACAAGGGAAGAATGCAAATAGTGGGGTCTTTCAAGACTCTGTACTGGGGATCAGCACATTCTTTTAACTCTTTCATAAATAGGAGTAAAACGTAGAGTAAGGATAGGAAAGTAGTTTGTATTAATCTGTTTTGTTTTAAAGAATTCATCCCCATTTGTTGTCTATAATACAGTTAGCTAAAATTTACATGCATTTTTATATCCCCCTCCAGTGCCAGAGGCAATATATTTCTTTATGTCAGTGGCTGGCATAAGTAGAAATGTGCAGTCAAAGGGAGCCCAAGGCAGAGGCAGTTTACTATTAAGAAGGAAAGCTGACACCTTTGAGCAGCCTGTTTCTGCAGTGCGAGGCTTCTAGGTGCTTCCTAAAGCCAGGGTGTTTTGGAATGGATGCATTGGAAAATCAGTAGGAAGTGGCACTGGTAATTTTCCAAGGGAGTCTCCCAAGATGCCATGGCTCCAAGGATTCCCCTGGAAGCCTCACACTGCAGAAATAGGTTACTCTGAATAAGCAGCTTGTCCTTCCAATGCCAAAGACTTCCTTTGTCTTTCCTTGCTGATGCCATGCAAAAGGTGTACTGTGCTAGCACAATGACCATTAAGCTAGTGTAGTGCAATAGTGGTATTCTGGCCTTAATTAGATTTGTGATCCTTGGAGAAAAAAATGGGGGTTTTTCTTCAGTTTCTTCAACCAATTGATTCATTCTCACCACTAAAACTTTCCCATTCAAGGTGGCCTTTTCCAGAATATAATAAAAAGGAAAGAGTAATAGGAGCAGAGGAGGAATCTCATAGAATCATAGAGATGGAAGAGACCACAAGGGCCATCCAGTCCAATCCCTGCTATGCAGGAAGACACAATGAAAGTACCCCCAACAGATGGCCATCCAGCCTCTGTTTAAAAACCTCCAAAGAAGGAGACTGTACCACTCTCTGAGGCAGCGTATTCTACTGTTGAATAGCTCTAGTTGCACCTTTATGATTAACTGGCTTATTTTAGCATGAGCTTTCATGGATTTCAATGAAATTTGGGAATCCAGCTGTTTCACACTTGCTCAGTTCCCTTGTTTCTAACAGGAGCCCTTTCTAGTGCTCATTCCCTTGAATGGAGCAGTATGTACTGGTGGGTTATAGTGCTTTTGTGGGGATATATCATAAATATTTAAACTAAGTATGGGGAAGCAGACAGGAATCCATATGCTCAGTGCTAGTTTTCCATACTGGATCAGCCCTGCTCCAACAGCAACCATGTGCTTCTTGCTTCTCTTCAGGCTGTGCTCTCTCTCCATTTAGCTATTTTTCTTCTCTCCCTGCTCCCTATGCATGACATAAAGAATACTTGTCTGTTCCTCTCCATTGCACAAAGGAGGTAAATTTTCTACAGTAGCTAGTAGTAACCATAGCCACCATGGGTCTTATATTTTAGAGCAGGAAATCATATTTTAGTCATCAGAGGTGTCCATTGAAGAACAACAACTCTAGTTATACAAGGAGAATGGTTTCCTATGGTGTTCACACGGGGAAAATTGGAACTTTAAACGGGTAAGAACCCATGATTATCCAGCATACTAGGCACAAATGCGTGAATGGTTTTCACATGGTGTTGTGCGCAAACCACATAGAATCTGACAAGAAAGTGACATGAACCAGCAAATAGGCATTTTTTGGGGAATATCATGAATTCATTTCCATTTCATTCACAAATTTGCTTTTTTGCACGATTGCTATAGTGTGAAAGCTACTTGTGGTTTATTCATGGGATTCTCCCTGTTTTTGTGTTTGTTCCCAGATTTCCCATGGTTCTTTGGGGAGAGTTTACTTCCAGTGCTGTGGGGTAATATGGGGCAATACCATAATACTGCCTATAAAGCTCCTTAAACAAGTACCCACCCTTCTTCATAGTCAGAGCTCTTAAAATAAACAGCTGATGCAAAGAGAGAGAGAGAGAGAGAGAGGAGAGTGAATGAATGCTTGCCTCCCGGTCTGAGTCCCTGCAAAACGCCCCTCTCTCTCTCTCTGTCTCCTGCTTCAGCCCTCCCTTCTAGCTGGAGCCTGGACAACGACCCCCAAACTGTCCCCTTTAAGGGATTTTGGACTTCAGCTCCCAGAATCCCAGACAATTGTCCAAAATAGGACGTTATCACTGTTAAGGAAAATGCAACATGGGACATACAGTAATAGAAATAAAATATGTATGTGATAGTCACAGTGACTAAGCAGGAACAATCATGAAGCTACACAGGTGAAAAGGATAATGTAATTTGGAAGCCTTGGAAGCGAAGGACAAAGTTATAGAGTGTATATTGAAAACACCTGTTATAGATTGCAAACACCTGAGATTCATTAAGTAGTCAAGGTAAAATGATGAAATACTTGGGTTGGTCTTAAGTATGGGATGATCTATGTAAACCAATCAAAATGAATGTACATGCCCACTGGGTGGAAACTGACTAGTGGGTGGTGACTAACAATGGCTATAAGTGCAATGTTTGCCAATGCATATGGTGGTGTAGTGTGGAGTATTTTGGAGGAGTAGAGATTGGGATTTGTAGGGCATATAGTATTTATATATAGTAGAATAAAGTAGATCTTTTATATAAGACTACTGAGTTGTCTGGTGTCTTGAGGGAAGATACAAGAGCCAGCAGAATCCTGGAGAAGTTTGGAGACATCTGAGGAAGAAGAGTGAGAAGGCTTGGAGAGTTTGTCAGGGTCTTCAGCCTATTCTCTGAAACTCTGCTGCTTGGGAAAGAAGCATCAACCACTGATCAAAGCTGGTCAGCTCTGCTGCATAACAAGGTGGTGAGTTAGAGCCAGAGGTGAAGAGCTACAACTCCCATCATCCCTGACAGGATTTTTGAGGAAATGAAAAGATCAGGGTTTTGTTCGAATTAACCCCCTTTTAAATTCGAATTTAGTTATCAGACAAGGCAGAACAGGACAAATCCTGTAAATTAAAGTCTTCCGCTCGTCCGGTTTATTTCCACTTTCTCCCTGCAACTCCCCGTGTGATAATGTCCATAGCTGAGGCTCTGGGAGCTGAAGTCCAAAATCCCTTAAAGGGCACAGTTTGAGGATCACTTCAGCCTTCCCTCCTAGCCAGAGCTCTTAAAGAAAACAGCTACTGAGGCAAAGGCAGGGACAGAGCAAGTGAGACAGAGAAAAGGCTGAGTTCCCCTTCACACTTTCCTGTGTATGTCTGTCTGTCTGTCTCCAGCTTCAGCCTTCCCCCATAGCCAGAGCTCTTAAAGCAACAGCTGCTGAGGGAAGGCAGGTACACACATATACAGAGATTTCTCAGGGTCTATGTGTGAAAATCATTTGCGCATTTGGTTCACTTTTGTGGGGTGTGTGCACTTTAATAATTATTGAGATGGAGGCACATTTGGTCCCATCATGTGAAAACTATTCACGCATTTGCGTGCAAGTGCGGGTTAATCTTGGATTCTGCATGGGATAACAGCACTTTGCATGTGAAAACCATTTGCGGGTTCTTACCATTTTAAATTTCCAAATTTTCCCCATATGATGAACTCTTATGAAGCCTTTACTTGGGTGTTTCTTCTCCTCCTGAATTCATCTTGTGAGGATCTCATGCATGTTCGAGCTGCTTTGCTTGCCACACCCTGTGGAGGGTATCAGAGGGGAAATTAGCCATTCCAATAGACATTTGGCTGTCTCTGGAACTAGGTTCTGATCCTCTTTATTATGTTCAGTAAAATTAAATTGATGCTACAGTCTCATGTGGCAGCTTTCCAAGTCTCAGCCATTCTGTGGGATTGCCCTTTCCTTGATGGTAAGGAGGGCTGGATGCTTTCCAGGCAGGAAGGAAAACCCACTTTCCTGGTCCTCTTGAGTGCAGATGAATATAGCATTCAGTCACGACTAAGCAGCAATAGAGGCTGGAGAGATGAATCAGGAGTCATCCCTCTTGCCAGTCTCCAGCAGTAATAAGTTATTTCATTGTTTGTGAATAATAATAAAATGGTCTTCACTCTTCTTTTCCTACCAAAGATCATTTCTCTGGCTGTATGTAACAATGGAAAGCACATCTCGGATTGCAGAATACAGTCAGTTAGATGCATTCATTGGTTTGGAATGGACAGAGACAGCTCCCTTGGACCATTAATAGGGCGCATCTATGCTAGACTTACACTTTGTTTAAAAGCAAAGGTGCATGAACATATTTTGCTCTCTGAGGAAGAGCAAAAACTGTCCCATTCATTCTTCGGTACAGAGTACTCAAGGCAACTTGTACTCTTTGAGTACATGAGGCATTATCATGTTAGAGCAATCTCTTGGTCCCACTCCCAGTTGATTGTCCTCCTGTCAGTTTTCTTAACCACCAGCTTACACAATCATATTTAGAAAAGAAACACCATGGCATAGGGGATCCTGACTTTGACATTTCATTATATATCTTTACATTTTCACTCTTATCTATTTCCTTCATAGCTGCCTTTCTAAGTCTTAACTTCTTCTGGTTTCTTGACTGTAACTGCCAATTTGATTAATGGCTGAACCTCTTCTACTAAAATAGAAGACATATGAGGGTTTCTCCATATGTAATTGTGGCTAAATCAATGTCTACCATTCATCTGATCCATATGTCTAAATTTGATTCCAATATATGTGAGCTTGTTTGTGGCAGAAACTAGGTAGCCACTCAAGCTAGTCTCCATTCACTGTATTACTTGTATACTTATACAGTGTTCTGTTAATAATCAGAATGTATGAGTATTAGCATTACTGTGCAAGGAATGGCCAAATAAACCAGAAAAGCTATTTGCTGAGAGTAAAATAAAGAATAAATAAAGAATAAAGTTAAAGAGTTTGCATACCTTGGATCAAATATTGATAAGAATGAAGGTTGCAGTCAAGAAATAGGAAGACTGGGATGGGAAGAGAAGCCATGAAAGAATTAGACAAGATCCTAAAGTGAAAAGATACACAACAAAGGACTAAAGTCATTCCCCAGCTAGACAATGAAATAATTGAAAGAAAATAAACTCATTTGAGATGTGGTGCTAAAGAAGAATTCTGACAATACTGTGGACAGCCAGGAAAAAAAAGGGGGGGTTCTGGAACACATCAAGCCTGAAATCTTCCTGGAAGCCAAGATGATAAAACTGAGGTGGTTGTACTTTGGCCACATCATGAGAAGGCATGACTCACTAGAAGAGATGATAATGCTAGGGAAGGCAATAGAAAGAGAGGAAGGCCATACGCCAGATGGATAGACTCAATCAGGGAGGTTGTGGTCCTAAATTTGCATGACATGAGCAGAGCAGTAGAGTCCTGGGAGTCTTGGAGATGTCTCATCCACAGGGTTGCCATGAGCCAGGGCCAACTCAAGGGCAGTTAACAACAATGAAAAGAATAAAGACCAATACCACTAGGTGTAGTTTTATGTATGAATGCATGTGTACATTAATTATTTCTTATACAGATTTTAATAATAATGATAATAATAAATTTTATTTATATCTCACCCCTCTGTCCTTCCATGTCCTTGCAAAAAAAGTTTCATAAAACTTTGGTTCATTGCTTTCTCCTGGAAGGGATAAATTCAGGAGAACATCACTAACCATTCTATATTGAGATGGAGTAATACTACAGATAAGTCACTAGTGTTGTTGTCTTGTGTGACTGACAGAATACTAAGCAGATGGCCAATAAAGGGATGAGGAATGTGTGTGTCTCTACAGGTTTGTTGGATTACACCTGTCTTCATCCTTTATCATAGGCTGTGTTGGCTAGGTTTGATGGGACGTTTGCTCCAAGAATATCTGGGGGGCAGCACATTTCCCACCCCTGCATTAAAGAAAAGTTGAAGTAAACTAGAGAGATGATTTAGTGAATGCTGCTCCAGTATTCAAAGTCCATCCAAGTCCTTGAGCCTGAATAGTACTTAAATCCAACTGAAAAGTCTATAACAAGTAAAATCTCACTCTGAGGAATTGTGGATAATGATCACCAAGCAGAGTGTTTGGTGCCATTTATGCAGCTGCACGACCATCCCTTCACTCCTTCCTGGCTAGCCAGACTCTCTGACTAAACAATGAAAATTCTCAAGTGTGAAGTGTGCTCTCACGAGTGTGCTTCAGCATCTTTGCCAAATTCAGTTTCTGGTCACAGCCAGCCCTTAGTCTTCGTTCAGAGCTCTCCTACACACACACACACACAGAGAGAGAGAGAGAGAGAGAGTTGAGAATCTCAATTTGAATGCAGAGTGGCTATTTAAGAACTGCAGAAAAGCTGAGCAGAAGAGAAGGATTTTCTTTTTGGGTTAAGTGGTCCTTCTCTATTGATAATAGCTTTCTGTAGCTTCCAGTCCTTCCCTTTGCTTGGTCATTGCTGGTCACCTGCTAATTCCTCCTGGGATCATCACAAAGCAATTTTTGAGTGACTGCAAAGTTGTATTTGCACATTCTGACTGCAGCCCAGAGTTCATTTTAGAGTAACTCAATACTGGCCTGAGAATGCAGGTTACACACTATTAAAATGTCAACTATGCAGCTGAATGGCCCAGCAAGCACTGTGGCAAAGAAGAAAACCTGCCTTGCATGCTGAACAGGAAGAATGATTCAAAAGGGGGTGCAAGAGTGGAAGATACATGGAAGATGGCGGAGGAACCACACAGTGGCACTTTATTGCTAAGTCATTTGGTTTTCATATTCAGCCTCTTGTCAAGGGTTTATTTCTTTCCTGCCCTTTGATTATGCTGAGTCCTAAAGGAGGTGTGATATTTTACTACCTCACATATATCTTTGGTAACCAGGTCTGCTAAATCTTTTACTCCTCTTACCTCTGGGTTCCTTTCAGTATTGCTTTTTTATTTTAAGATTCAGCAGTTCAAGGACAGCACATTTTAAATTGGTGTGCACATGTCTCTTAGGAAAAGTTTATTTCCTGAATGTATGCATTTCTACCACCTGCCAAGTCCCAACGTAGGAACAAGTAAGGCTTAAAAGTAGCCTTGGTAAATAAATAGTTTAGTTTGCACTACAGCAAACTTGGCATTTTGGGCACAGGTATCTTAATAAGAGCAAGAGACCCATGCTGAGTGCCAGTGTCCTTCCTGTAAATGAGCAGGAATTTCTACAGATTTTTCTAGAGAGCACTGTTGGAAAGGAGGGGAGAGGCAAACCCAGGGTCCCAGTCACACTACAGAGTTATCATTATTCCACTCTAACTGCCATGACTACTTCCTGAAGAATTCTGGGATTGGCAGTTTGGTCAGAGAGACCAGTGGGTGCATGGGGGTGCGGACCGCACTAGGTCACACTACAGAGTTATCATTATTCCACTCTAACTGCCATGACTACCTCCTGAAAAATTCTGGGATTGGCAGTTTGGTCAGAGAGACCAGTGGGTGCATGGGGGTGCAGACCGCACTAGGTGACACCCTAAAAGGGGGGTGACACCACTGCTCCTCAAATATCTGCTTTTGGGCAGAAACGGGCTGTGGCATTTGCCTGTGTCCCATTGAAATGCTGAAGAGATGGTGTGAGTGGGTGAGGCTCAGTGGAAAGAGGAAGGAGAGATCCCAGGGTTGCTTTTTTTAATAAAATTTATTTTTTAAACAAAATATTTTTAAAGTTTTTTAAAAAATATTCTTTTAACAATTTTTTAAAAAACATCACCTTTTACCAAATTTTCATTTCAACTACATGAAACTATGTATATATAAATACATTGAAGCTATGTGTATGATATTATAATTTAAAGGTATAATTTTAATTTTGCTAGTTCTTTATGTCACAACTACAATCTCCCCTCTGCATTTGTGGCTTTGACTTTTGAGGATTTGATTATTCATGGATTTTATTAATATATTCTCTCTAGGATTATCTAGATCAGGGGTAGGCAACCTTTCCCCTTTAAGGGCCGAGGGACTTCAGCTCCCAGAATCCTGGAGCTATTGGCCAACATGGGACTATTGGCCAACATGGCTGAGGCTTCTGGGAGCTGAAGTCCCTCGGCCCTTAAAGGGGAAAGGTTGCCTACCCCTGATCTAGATCCTTCAGAGGAACTCTGTGGTCAACTTTAACCAAAAATTGTACTGAAAGACCTAGAGATTCCTAGAGAGAACATTCCACTAGGCATTTGTAGCTGCTCCAGTGCAATTTTATGGTCAATGTCTGGCAGATGTTGATCACAGAGTTGCACCGGAGGATCTAAAGAGGGGTGCCCAAATTATGGCCCGCGGGCTGGCCCCAGCCTGCCAGGCCTTCCTACTGGCCCACCACCACCGCCGCCGCTGCTGCTGCCGCTCACACCCGCCACCGGATGCCATTTTGGCTTCCAAAATGGACCCCGGAGTCGTGCACATGTGTGCAGTGTTGCGCACACATGTGCACTACTCGGGCACCATTTTGTCTTCCAAAATGGCACCTGGAGTCATGCGCGCATGCACACTACTCGGACGCCATTTTGTCTTCCAAGATGGCGCTTGGAGTCCTGCGTGCATGCGCATGACTTGGATGCCATTTTGTCCTCCAAAATGGCATCTGGAGTCGTGCGCATGCATGCGCACCCATGCGCGTGTGCTTCCGCCCCCCCCCCGGAAGATCTGGGTGCCAGCAAACTGGCCCCCGGATCAAAAAGTCTGGGGACCCCTGATCTAGAGATTCCTAGAAAGGTGTTCTCTTAGGTAAAAATATGTTTTTGTTATTTGTATTTTTTCCACATTTCTGAGGGTTCTGGCCCCTAACCCCAGTGAATGTGGAGGGATGCGTGTATTACCATGACATTCACTGATATGCAGGAATTACGATTTATGAGCAATGTTAGTACAAAAAACATTACTCAGGCTTCTGTATGGTGTGGTATGGGAGGGTGATATCATGAGTTACTGCACCCTAGTGACACTACTGAAAGGGACCACCAAATAATTCACTGGGTAAGGATTTCAAAGATCCCACTCACCACTGCATGTCCTAGAGTTCCATAGGGTACAGCCATAAAAGTTAAAGTAGAATCATAGCATTACAATTGTGCAGTGTCAATGGGCTTCTAGAGATATAGACCTACTTTCAGGCAACCCACTCAGTTCTGCTGCCATATGGTTCTCTCCATGTTCCATCTTTTTCTTTCTTCCTATCCCCCCAACTACCACAGATTCCTTCTGAGTTATAGGGGTGCCATTCCTGGTTTTAAAGGGAGGTTCATAAAGGAATCACAACTTTATAACAAAGGTAGGAAACCTCTTTCAGTCTGGGAACCACATTCAATTTCAGAAGACTTGCCAGAGGCAAGGATGTTCCAGTAGTGGCCCAAAACCAAAGGGGTGGGACCTAAAATACCTGTGTATTTTAGTTTAAAGCTCTTGAAAACAGGATCTTAGATTCCAGAGAGGTATTGCAACCTTTTAGAAGGACCAAAGTTTGGGAGAACTCGAATGATATGAGAACATGGGCATCTAGCAAATTCTGGGAACCTCGGGAAGGCTGGATTCAGCTCCAGGGTCTTCATCCGTGCTTCACAAGGCCCAGAGTCTGTTCTGAGAATGACATCCCAGTGGTGAGGAGTTTTTTTCAGGTACTCCACTTGTGTAACTAGTGGTTAGTTCCCTTAGAAGCAGATCACTGGAGATGTAATAGCATTTCTGCAGTATAAAGTTTATTGATGCAGGCTAAGGTAAGGGTTCACAGTATCCAAAGTCCAACTAATTCCTGATTCCCATCAGCTGTCTAGGGGAACTCACAATGCCACAAGACTTCCTGAAGAGAGCAAAGTCAGCTCTCCCTTCTTTGTAGCCCCACTTCCAGTCCAAACTGTGCCAAATGAGAGACTGCATTGGCTTCTGTTGTTCTCAGAGACCTTTGAATTAATACATTTCTTAAGGAGGGGGAAGGAGAAGGGGAGAAACCCTTCAAGATCCACCTAGTGAGAAAAAGAAAAAGATGAGCCATCTCTGACCATCATTTGTGTTTCCTTGGGCTATCCCATCTCCCAATAAAATGTCAACAGCATGCTACCAGGCCTTTAGCTGTCTGTGATTAGGCCTTTGAGAGGTGTTGCCTCAGGCATCTCCACAGATAATACTACCTAACAGAAATCTCAGCATAAAGAAGTGCATAGTTAAAAGGAACTCTAATTTTTTTTGAGTGTGTGCTCAAAGGCACTGGGCTACAGGACCCCCCTGAAATATCATTTTATGTAAGCTCCCAGCATACAGCAATATATTTGAGAGCAGTGCTATATTTTAAGAGCATTTGGTTACTTTCCTTAATCTCATTGGACCTTATCACACGTGGCCCACAAAGCGATAATAATCCTGAAATGACAAAACCCGAAAAGAAACCGCAAAGAAACCTTCATTACGCAAATGGTTATCACACGCAATTAGCATCATCACACATTTAAGGAAATATGTATCTGCCGTGCACACACTAGTGAGGAAATCCCATACATGAACAAGCAATGATGTTCTTGCACATGTGCACTATGCTCGCCGCGGCTGTCACCCTTTCCCAGGTCGTCCTCGGTGCAGCCGGCCCTCTGCACGGCCAGTGCTCCGAGGAGGACCTCCCGCTGCAGCATTCACTGAGGAGGTCCTCCTTGGAGCGGCGACCGTGCAGAGGGCCGGCTGCACCGAGGACGACCTGGGAAAGGGTGACAGCCGTGGCGAGTGACAGCTCCGACGCAGGGCCAGCGCTCCAAGGGGGACCCCCTCAGAGCGTCAAACCGACGCAGGGCTGGCGCTCCAAGGAGGATCTCCTTGGAGCGCTGATCCAACGCAGGGCCGGTTCTCCAAGGGGGTCATCCTTGGAGCGCTGGCCCTGCGTCGGATCGGCACTCCAAGGAGATCCTCCTTGGAGTGCCAGCCCTGCCTCGGCGCGGTGCTCTGAGGAGGTCCCCTTGGAGAGGCGGTGCTACGGGGAAATGCTCCCCAATACGTATTTGGCGATACGTATTGTGTGACCATACTTATGGTAAAAGCGAAATGATTCCTGTCATGCAATTGTACTTCCTGAAGAAACCAAAATTCAAAAGAACTCGGATCATGCTGCATTGTGTCGGGGTTCTGTCGGGGTTCTGTGCGACGTCGTGTGTAAACACGGAAAAATAATACGTATTAGGTCGGGATTCCTTTTGGATTCTGTCAGGATTTGGCCCCGTGTGATAAGGTCCATTATGATCTACAGTTGTCTCTGAGGAACAATAATATATAGTCTAAAACACTGAATCCTGGATTACCTGCCTCCTATTTCCCTCTGATTTGTCAAATTCTTTTCTACCCTGGATCCCAATCCACTAACTACAGCCAGGTGCAAGTGACCTTTAGACACTTAGAATCAGAGAACAAGATAGATAATTTGAACATATTTTTGAACATACTTTGAGTCTGGGAATGAAAGAAGAATTTTGCTCACAGACAAATCAGGGGGAAATAGGAGGCGGGTAATCCAGGATTTTTACATTTTATATAAATGTCCATTCCTGGTTACTTAAAGTGTTTTCATTTGAGCCAATGGCATCACTAGGATTGGTGTCACCCAGTGTGTTAACTCTTGGTGTCACTCCCTCCCCCATTGGTTTCTTCCCATTTCAAACCATATAGAATCCAGAGTAATGTTTTTGTACTAATATTATTTATAAATCATAATTCACATATATCACTGAATTGAATAGTAATAGTTGTGACATAAAGAACTAGCAAAATTAAAATTAAATATATTTACATGTCCAAAGTTTCATGCAGTTAAAGTGAAAATTTGGTAAGATGTGATGTTTTTAATGAAAATTTTAAAAGCATTTAAAATTTAAAATTTTAAAAACCCTGGGGACCTCTTTTCTCTTCCCACTGAGCCTTGCCCCACTCACACCCTGTCTTCAGCATTTTAAAGGGATGCAGGCAAATACCACAGCCTGCTTCTGCCAAAAGTCAGATATTTGGGGAGCAGTGGTGTCGCCCCCTACCTTAGGGTGTCACCTGGTGTGGTCCATATTCCCTACACACTCCTAGTGACACCCCTAGTTAGAGCAGCCTAATGTAGGTGTTGGTTGTCATTTTGTTGTTGCTATTGTTCAACAACAGCAAAAAAAAAAAAGGCTATTCCTACCATGGAGAGGAACACATTATACTTCCTGCTATGCTGTTGCATAGGAGCGGGATAAATAAATTATTATTATTATATTATTATTATTATTATTACTACTACTACTAAAACATGAGAAATCTCTCAGGAAGAGCAAGGAAAAAAAGATGTGTGTAGTGGGTCAGATTTCTGAAAGATGGTAATGGGTGTGAGTTCTTAGATGTACCCTATACATGGATTTGATATGCCCAGAAAATAGATGGAAGACTACCAACAAATATCAGATGCTATATTTCAGAGGAAGGAACAGGGAGAACCACCTCTGACTATTCCTTGACTAAGGAAACATTATGGAATGCATGGGGTCATCATAAGTCAATAGGCAACTTGAAGGCACACACAAACACATGCACACATGGTATTTGCTTCTCCAGTGCTAGCCCACTCGAGGGTAGGGGGGTAAGGCTCTTTTGCTGTGGAATATCTAGAAATGGTTTCTTTGAAGAGTGGAGAGATTTCTCCCTTAAAAATGACAGCACTTTTCAGAATGAGAGAGTAAAGTTATGCAAAGATTGGAAGTGGTCTGTTCATAGAATCATGGAATTATAGGTTGAGAGGGACCACAAGGGCCATGCAGGACATGCTGTCAGAGTACTCCTGAGAGATAGTAATCAAATTTCTATTTAAAGACCTCCAAAGAATCCTCAGTCCTCTGAGGCAGTTTATTCCACTGTGGAACAGCTCTTACTGTCAGGAAGTTCTTCCTAATGTTTAGTTGGTATCTCCTTTCTTGCAATTTGAATCCATTGGTTCATGCCCTAGTCTCTGGAGCAACTGAAAATAAGCTTGCTCCAACTTCAACATGGCATCCTTCAAATATGTAAAAATAGCTAGCATATCACCTCTCAGTCTTTTCCAAGCTAAATACTCCCTGTTCCCTAAGCCATTTCTCATAGAACTTGGTATCCAGATTCCTTACCATCTTGGTTGCCCTCCCCTGATTATCTTCTAACTTGTCAGTAACCTTTTTTAATTCCAGTGCCCAGAACTGGACATAGTACTCTAGGTGAGGTGTGACTAAAGCTGAGTAGAGTGGTACTATTTCATCCCTTGATATATACTATACTCATATTGATGAAGCCCAGAATTGCTTTGGCCTTTTTTGACAGTTGCATAGCATTGTTGAGTCATGTTGAGCTTGTGATCTACTAAGACCAGGGGTAGGCAACCTTTCACCTTTAAGGGCCGAGGGACTTCAGCTCCCAGAAGCCTCAGCCATGTTGGCCAATGGTCCCATGTTGGCCAATAGCTCCTGGGATTCTGGGAGCTGAAGTCCCTTGGCCCTTAAAGGGGAAAGGTTGCCTACCCCTGACTAAGACTCTTACATCTTTTTTACATGTTCACCCAAAGAAGGCTGTTGTTGGTCTTCCTGAAAGGTTTCTCAAACTTACTTTGGGAGAAGGCTGAATACACATCGTTATGCTAAAGGAGAAAATATTCATAAATGCCTTCAGGATTCAATATGGGTTGTCTATAAGAAGCAGAAATGGATGGACTGCTCAAGTTCTTTTGAAATGTTTGTAAAGACTTCTGGAAATAGCTGTCTCTTCAGTTCCTTGATGCCATAACTTTCAATTTTATGTTTTACATAGCCATCTTCAAGATTTTCCAATCCTATTATCTCCAAACCTCAAGTTCCTCACAAATTACAGGATTCTTCACTTCATATCCTGTACCTTCAGGATTCTGGTTTTATAAACTGTGAATTTACTTTGTTGTGGACATTTATTATTTGGATTGCCCTTTTGATAACTTATTATACTTTGCAGTTACTGTATAATCATTTTTGCATGCCCCAGTCATACCACAGTAGACATATGCTATTCTTGATTCATAAGTGTATAGCAGTATTGTTCAGTACCTCAACTTCCTGGTTGTTCTGATGCTTTTAAGAAGCTCCCATCCATCCTGAACTCCCTTACCTTTGATTATTTCTAACCATGGAATCTCAATATTTCTCTCAATTTACTGAAGTAATCTTTCCTAAAGTTTTGAGTGCCTGTTTGACTACCTTTGATTTCCGATTTCCTCTGTATAAAAAAAAATCCCAGGAGAACATAGTCATGCCTATCCACAGATCTCAGTACTTCCACCTCATTGACCAATTCATCCCTGTTGGTTAAGATCAAGACCAAAATATCTGATCTCCTCGTTGCCTCTTCCACCTTCTGGATGATGAAATTGTCTATATGGCAAATGAGGAATTTGTTGGATATTACATTCTTAACAGAGATTAACTTCCAACAAATATCAGGGAGATTGAAATCTCCCATTACTACTCTTTCATTTTGAAATGCTGGTCATCTGTTCTAGGAAGGCATCATCCAAATCTACAGTCAGGTTTAAGATCTATAGTAGACTCCCACAATGATGTCACTGTCATCTCCCTCTCCTTTAATTTTCACCCTAATACTATCAACCTGATTTTCATCATTTATGTCATGGATCTCCTCACAGATGTACACATCCCTGATATATAATGCAACTCCTCCTTCTTTCCTGTTTGGCCTTTTATTTTATTTTTATTTTTTTGAATACCTTATATCTCTCCATTACTATATTCCAATCATGTGATTCATTCCACCAGACTTCAGTGATGCCTATTAATATTCATATTTGCCTTGCTGTGCTAAGAGTTCTAGTTCATCTTGTTTATATTCCATGCTCTGTGCATTAGTGTAGAGAAGTTTAAGACCATGAGTCTTTCTTTCCACTGCTTCCTTATTGCATTTTTCCTCACACTTGTGGCTGCTTGTACTATTGGTCCAATTCCTCCTGAATCACTGAAGCTTTTGTCCCAAGTATTTTATGTTCCCTATCCCCTATAATGCTGTCTCCTTTCCCCTCATAACTCAGTTTAAAAACTCCTGATCAGATCTGTGATTTGGTATGGGATGGGGGAGTGTGCTTTCTGTTGTAAACAATCCTGGAACTCAGTCCATGAGGAAGCATCTGATTCATAATGAAGATCCTGGTGTGATGAAGCTATGAAAGGCAAATTCCATCAGCCTAAGGAATATGAACTATCATTGCCTTTAGGTTTTATTTTGCTGCATTCATTTAAATATCTCTAAGTTATTGGCAAACCATCATATTTTTAATAGCATCTATGACTTCTTTTCACTTTAACAGACCCTGAGACCTGGTTGAGTTGGGACCTGAGTGGATCAGGACCTCCACCTGAGATCCTACATCAAAAGACAGAGTGTAACATTCTGCCCACACAGTTCTTGTCCACCTCCCATGTATGTAGATTTTTATGGGGTACAAACTGTGGGGAGGCAACTCAAATGTTAATAAACTGGCTTATCTCAGCTTAGAGGGGAAAAGAAATGGGAATTGACTCACTGATGGGGTGTACCCGCCTATCTTTTCCCCTAGGATCTACATCAGTTGTGCCTCCCTGTTCTCTCTCCCCTCCTCACCAGTAGCCCCCTGAGGCTTGACTATTATGGGAGGGGGGAATTTTTGACTGTTGCATACATATGTCATGAACAGGATTCTGACTCAGGATGGATTCAAGCTGGCAACCCTAATCAGACTACATAAAGATTCAAAGCCAGACTTTTAAATTGAGTGCACAGCTAAGTACCAAAATCCTGAGCGTGAGTGGATTAACCTGTCAATTTCATCTTCCCCATATTTGAATGTTAAAAGTTGCAAATTTACTCATCCTGAATATGAAGAGACTAGCAGATTTGGGTAAATTCTGATAAAAGTTGAAGGTACATTGCTTCTGTGTAATGTATATACTGTATATACTCATATACTGTATATAGTCTAGAAATTTTAGTCAACAAATTGACCCAACAAACATGTAAGTACTGTACTTAAACTCTTATTAAGAAAGGGAACTATTCCCTGGTGAAAGGCAAGAGCATAATCTGTTCTGGAAGCACTGACACCCCCCCCCCCCCTTCTCTCATCCATCCAGTCTTTAGTTTGAGCACAAACATTTATGCCTGCTGGAATTTTGGAAGTTCTTTGGCATTGTTTTCCTTTGCTTCATCCTTTAGATCCTTTGTTACATGCACCTAAGTTTTATCCTCGATGTATCCATGGGTCATATCAAAATCCATAATTTTGGCCCCCAAACCTGCCCTCAACTTATACATGACATCGACTTATAGTCAAGTATATATGGTAAATACTAGCAAAGTTATATTACACAACTCTTATAGTAATTACCAGTGTAGCACAAGGTATGTAGATCAATAGTTAATATGAATGAATGACAAACCATTGTATAATTGCGATGCACAAAGGCAATGCATAGAGGCAGTGCACATTCAGTTGCTATTCTGTCTCCATTAATGTGTTACAAGTGTAACTCTGCTTATGCTGCTGTCAACTGGATAAACTATTGCATGATGTAAAAAAAAATCACTCTTCATGTGTAAAACAGCTTATGCATGCACTATGTCACAAACAGGATGCTTGTACAATAGTGAGATGAACTGAATACTCTACCCACAATTTCCCTACCTCACTGTAGTAAATTAATCCCCTCTTCTATCCTGTGGCCTGAATTTTGTTCTGCTCCAAGGCCAGGAGGTGTTTTTCATGTTGAATCCACATAATCTTTGATGGCTGGAGGCTGATGTATGTCCTGTTTCCACTTTCAGCTAGCGACATCTGCAAGTTTCAGCAGCTCATTCTTGGAATTAAAGGCATGTGCCATTTGGCCAATGCTGCACAATTTATCTCTCTGTTCTGTTTTAGTCAAGGCACTTAGATTTCTGCAAAGAGCACGGCCTGCTAAGCTTTTGAATCCCGATGCACCAGGCGTTGGCTGCTGCCATTTAAAAGCAGCTGTTCCCAGGAGGGCCAAAGGAAGCAAGAGATGACAGCAGCTCTGCACTGTCGAGATCAGATGTGCTGTCGTGTTAATGGCTTGAATTTGCAGGAGGCTGTTGCTGAACAGCCTGCAGAGATGTTCTGGCACATCATCCCTCGAGAAGATCTTTTCTTTCTCTCTTTCTTTCAGGTCATCATCTAAACCAGACAAAAAGACAAATGGATTAGGATAGAAGGCTGCAGGTGAATTAGCCAGTAATTCATACAAACATGGGATTATCAGATCGACTTCAAGGTGGTAAACAAAGAGAAGGAGACTAGAGATGTTTTTGATATAGTTTAGGATCCAGCACAGTACGCAGTGGTTTGAGCATTAACTATGGCTGTGGAGATAAGGATTTGATTCCCTCCCTGGCTATAGACACGTACTGGGTGACATTGAGTGAGTCACATACTCTCAGAAAACCCCATGATAAGGGTTGCCTTAGGGTCACCATAAATTGGAAACAACTTGAAGGCACACAACAACAACAATAGAAGCAGTGCTCTTGCTAGAAGCTAGTGAAATGTAGTAAATCAAGCTTGACCAGGCCACAGACTATGGCTGCACACTATTCTCCACCCATTTTGCAGGGCCTTGAACACCACCCATGGAAAATTGTTGCTGTTTTTCCTAAAAAATGGAAAGTCATGGACCTAGAAGCATGTTGCCTCTTTAAAATAAGTTGTACAGCCCTTTGTGCCTCATTTTGGTTTCTTTTTAAAGTAAAGGCTGGGCAGGGGGAGGCTGAAACTGGCCATAGATTTCTGGTCACTTCCAGTTTTAGTGTTTGTGAAGACAATTATCTAAGAGTAAGTCTTTTTGAACTCTACATCTGAGTAGATGGGCTTCTTAAGAAACTGAGCTATAAATATGAGAGTCCATAGTTTGAACCGCACAGCTGCCATGAAGTCAATAGATGCCCCCCCAGGCAAGCATTTCTCTCCGCTTCAGACCTCTCTGTCCCCTCTCTGCTCCATGTGCAACATGTGGATATTTAGGTTTTGGCTTGAATCTTGACTTGTTCCAAGACCAGGAAATATTTTTATGTTGAGTCCACATAATCTTTGATGACTGATGACTGATGACTGATGTCTGTCCTGTTTCTACTTTAGATTAATGAGTAAGATAATGATTCAACATAAGGAGTATATGACAATATATGTGACACATTACAACCAGTCAAAAGCATTCTATAAATGTTGGTATTTTGGGTTTTCCCAGCAATATGTGTTGTTCTGAGGCAATGGTGATGCTTTCCCACTGACTGGGTCTACTGTGAAAGTGCTGGATGGACAGAATGTTGTTGAATGAATGGCACCTGTTCCTTGAGATAGAGTTTCGAGATTATCACATCATGATTAAAAATGGCTTACCACCACTCAGAGGGGCACTCCAGCGGCCATTTTTTCAAGCTGGAAAACTCCCAGATTTGAAAAGAAGCACAAGGAGCACCTCTTTGAGTGGCGATGGAGCCAGGCTGCACCCGGGAGGCGATTTTGGTGGCTAAATGCATCTGATAATATCAGGATGCTGCCCGCTTCTAATTTTAAGCTGGCTCAGGTAAGCCGGTTTTAATAATGGTGCGATAATCTTCATTGTGAGGAGCACTCTTCTTTGCCATACCTTTACAACCATGTTATTTTGTGAGCTTTACAGGGCTGAACCAGCATTAGGTGGAGTGGAGCAGCAGATATGGCTTGCCATGAAAGAGCAACCTGCCAGCTATTTATTTTGGTTGGCGTTCTGTATTACAGCTATAGATTCATAACCTAGAGTTATAGATGAGTTACTGTTCTCCACTCTCTAACACCACATAGTCACAGTTGTGGCACTACTTATTTATTTATTTTTATTTCATTTTTATGCTGTCTTTCTCCTAAAAAGGGACCCAGGGTGGCTCAGAAAATAAAAACCCTTTAAAAACAATTTTAAAAAAACCCAGTTATAATAACCTAGTTAAAACAATATAAAATTAAGATTAAAAGCATACAAAAGTTAAAAAAAATCAGTGCCATGATCATAAATACCCTCCCAAACTTACTTTACCAGGCAGCAGCTGCATTGAAAACTGGATGTCTGTTCAAGCAGGATGATGACATTTCTGCCTTCTCCCACCAATTAGTGGTGCAGTGACAATCAGAAGTACAATTTCCCTGTCACAGACTTGCTCACTGGTGGGCAGAAACATCCTCCTCCTGCAGCCCAATCTGTTGCTGAACAGACCTCCATCTCTCACTGCACCTGCTGCCTGGTAAAGTAGGAGACTGAGGAAGATATTACTTAGTTATGTGGAAATAGCTAAGTAGGCAATGCAGAATACAAGGCCTAATTATTATTATATTTTTTACTGTAAGGGATGGTGAGAGATTTGTGTTGCATTTTCTCTCCCAGGTACCAAAATCACTTGGCTGGGTTTGCACCTTAATTTGAATGTGATGGGTAACAATTGCAATTCTGCCTTGGACAGCAAGAAATCTTGCACAATCCCCAGAACATTATATTTTAAAAAACAAATCTGTTAACATTTGATTCAAATACTCAGGACAGTGACAGACAAATAATTTTTCAGGGAAATGAATGAGGGCTGAAAGATGACCACAAAATGATTTTATAAATAAATAAGATGGTGTTGTTCATCCTCAGATGTACAATCTTATACTGTTTGTTTAAAATTGTTTCCATCCCACATCTCTTGCATTCAAAGTAGACCACCTCATAATTTAAAACCATTGTAATCCATCAAAAGTAAGGGAGAAACGCAAGCATACACACCCACTCTACAAGAGATTAAAAACAACCAGTGACAAACCTGTTCAGAGGCACCACAGTCTTAAAGATCACCTTCCTATAGTGGATCTTAAAGTACCTCCTAAACACCAGCAAACACATGCTCTCATGGGAACTTATTCAAGAACCTAAGGGCAGCCATGGGAAGGGGGAGGCATGCTGGCTGTCTTTACACATTCATTCATTCATTCATTCACTCATTCATGTTCATTCATTCACATAGCTGTTAAACCTTCCATTAGCCAAAGTTTTCTAGGCATTGTACAGCTGGGTTAAAAATAGAAAATGCAACCCTAATACATTAAAATAGTAGCTAAAGAAGCAGAATATAAAACAAAGACAAAACCAGAAGTACAGCATAAACTATTGCACCATGGAAAAACAAATCAAAACCTGTAGCAGGATAAGAGTGCAAAGGTGGAGAAGAATTTAACCTGTGAGGAGAAATTTTTTTTCATGGCATTTGAAATATTATAATGTAGATGCCAGAGAATCAGCATAGTGTTGTAGTTTGAGTGTTAGGGGCTGTACAGATGGCCTCTAAGGGGCAGCAGGACACCGCCCCTTTCCTTGCTGGATCAAGGCTGCAGGAACCATATGCCACGGCCCTGGTCTGGGCTTTCCGTGGCACAAAAAGAAGCTGCAAAAAGCAGCTCCTTTTTGTGCCGCAGAAAGGCTGTTGTACCTGCGGCGGCAGCGGCTTTTCTCCACTTCTTTGGAACAGCATGTGCAAATGCTGTGTCAAAGACACACCCTTTTGCCACCTGCCGTGCGGTTGCTTGAGCAGTATGATGCCGGCATGTGGTTGTGACACCCCCACTCTGATCCCAGGCCAGCTCTTTATGCTGGTCTGTACAGCACCTTAGACTACAACTCTGTGGATCAAGGTTTGATTCCCAGCTTGTCCATGAAACCTACTGAGTAACCTTGAGCAAGTCACATGCTCTCAGCCTCAGGGGAAGGCAATGGCAAACCTCCACTGGACAAATATTGTCAAGAAAACCGCATAATAGGTTAGAAAAGACTTGAAGGTACACAACACATACACAATGTAGATGTCAAGTAGGCCTCTCTGGGGAGGGGATCACATGAATGGGGTGCCATCACTGAAAAGGGTCTCTCTTGAAGCCTCCTGCCTTGCTTCATTTGGTGAAGGTTGGTCACATGGCTAGGTGCCTCATTCTGACCATAGACCGAGTGATGCACAACAGTGGCAGCTGTGTTGGGCAGCAAAGTGGGATGCATTTTAAACAGCCACTTGGCATTGGAATGGAGGTCTCCAAATCTTCCTAGAAGACCCAGAGAAAACAGGGAGGGTTTATTATTATTATTATTCCATTATACTCGTAAGAGGAGTATACCCCAAGCTTGACTCTGCACAGGCTGGATGTTATCTGGCCTGTTTGCACCAGATTTGAGGATTGGGCCCTGCATCATTCAGATTTTCAGCAGAGATGATGGGGGGGGGGTATTTGTCCCATGCAGACAGGGTCAAGGTGTTCATATGTTCAATCTGTCCATATTATCTCTAAAACTTTTATGTAGACTTTTATGTAAGATTACAAACAGCAGCGCTATTGAAAGCAGTGGTCTATAGTGCTGATGTGTAGCCTATCAGCTGTCAGCAGTTAATTTTTAGGAGTGAAAGAAAGGGTAGTAGCCAACGGATGCAAATATGATACTGGTCCCTGGTATATCAGAAAACAAACAAACAAACATGCCAGTTCCCCTTCATCAAAAGCCTGATGCACAGTATCATTGTAATTCCTTGGTTTTCTTTTCTCAGTTCTTTTTATGGGAACAAGTGTTTTATGTCTGCTTGACACTATGAAGGACTAGATGAGACAAAACGATTCTCTTTGTTTACTAATATTAATGGTTTCCTCTGTTTTTATTGCTGTTTGTCTTGACCTCATAAACTGGCAGAACTAAAGAGGTTCCTCATGGTTCAAGTGGTCCTTACAATTCAGACCCTTATAGTTTCATTTGTAACAATAATATTTTAAAAAGTGAATTCAATTTGTTATTATTTTCTGATTAAACTTTACCTTTAATATACCATATGTGATGTTGTTATGCTAAACCAACTTATATATATAAAACACATTGACTTTCAATCTGTAAGATGTATGAATCTTGTAATTTTAATGTTTTTCTGAAAATTTTGTTTATTATGGGGGGCAAAACATGTCCCCTCTCTGTGGCTTGAAAATTTTGGGGTAAATAGGGTAAATAGTTAGGTAAATAGGGAAAGAGTGCACCTTCAAGTATCCTGGGTCCGGGTTTTAAAGTCTGAAACCATAATTTTTGACTGGGTTCATTAGTGCACAGAAAACCAGAGCAAAGTTTGAAATATACCATGTTAAACCATGGCTTGATGCCATGTAAATGGGCCATAGAGAGCCTCAGGCTCACCCAATGTTAAATTCAAGCTACACATCAGGTTCTGGTGGTAGATCCAGGGAATTTGATGTAAAATTTTCTGAAGGAATGACACTGGCAAAGCAGTGATTAATGAATTCCCATCAGACTGTTGTTTACAATCAAATTTCACCCACCCATAAGAGTCTCCCTGTTTTCCTCCCACAAGGTGACAAAGCAATTAATCTCTCTGCTGCTATATCACCCACACTGCAGCTACAATCAGTTTCACACAACCCCATGGCTCCATCTTTTTTTCTTAAAAGAAAAGGAAAGAAAAAGGTAAACCAATGCACCAAAAGACTGGATAAGAATAATGGACAACATATTCCCACTTTCCCCAAGACTCAGAATAAAACAGGAGGATCCTTTTCCAATTAGAACACTCTTAAATTTCTGATAGCTACTAGAAATGTGTGAATTGCCCTTAGTTCATCCTATAGATCTTCTGTATGAAGGCACACATTATTTTCTCTGCCATCCATTGGCTGGTGTTATTGTGCCCCCAATTTTTCCCCAGCCATAGATGTTACATGGATTTTTTTGGACTTTATGTATTTTCTAGCATGGTGTGTTGGTCCGACCACCCCTCTCAACAAATCTTGCCAAGAAAACCCTGTGATAGGCTCACATTAAGGCAATAGCATCACTAGGGTTAGTGTCATCCAGTGTGGCAACTCATGCTGTCCTAGGCTACCTCCCCCCCCCCCCATCAGGCCAATGATCCCACAGGAATACATCAGGCATCTGTGGAAGAGAAAGTCTGGCCTTCTTGCCACTGGCAGGGAGATGGACCAGGACAACCAAAGGGACTGCCATGTCCCTGGTCTTTATGGTGTATCCACCTTTATATATTGTTTATAACTCCTGAAGTGAAGCACCATTTAATACAATAATAATAATAATAATAATAATAATAATAATACAACAACAACAACAACAATGAGTGGCCTCCAGGGATTCACAATGGCATGCTGACAGTGTCCTGGCCATCTTCCTTGCATCCTCCCAGTGTGCTAACCAGGACTTTCCCAGAAACTTTAGTCTTCAGAGGTCCCATTCTATTCATGGAGAGGTGTGACAGTACACATGGGAAGGCAATCCCTTCTCATAAGGGCACCAGGAGACACCCCCTTCTCAGGAAAAGACACCCATCACCCCCTGCACCCTGTAGAAATCCCCCTGCCTTAGGATCACCATAAAGTTAGAAACAACTTGAAAGAACACCACAACAACAGCAATGTATTTGCATACACATTCTTGTCATTGCATGCATGCAAGGCTTAGGACCTTATCAAACGCTGGCCACGAAGCGAAAAGTAACAGAAAAGTAACCGAAGTGAGAATAAATTCAGTTCTATACCGAAACGAACTGAATTTCGCCCTGGCGGCCATAGCGCAATGAATACGAAGGCTCCAAAGGGGATTTAGCGATCAGGCGCCGCGGGATGCGGTTCATGTGGGAAGAAGGAAAACACACACACACACACATTTTCTTCTCTCTCTCTCTCTCTCTCTCCCTTCCCGCCACCCAAAAAGCCAGCGTCGCAGAAGGCGCTTCTGTGGATGGCAAGGATGGGATGAAGGAGTCGGGAGGAAAGGCAGCCAAGGGGACCGAGGAGGAGGAGGAGGGCTGGAGGACTGGAGGAGGGAAGGGGTGTTGGTGGGGGAAAATGCGAGAGAGATGGAGAGAGAGAGATCGCCTCCCTCTTCCCTCCTCCTCTCCTTCTCCTCCTCTTTCTCAATCCGGTTTGCCTTTCGCCAATCCCTTCCCCTCGCCGGGATTTTCTGCTTGGGAGAGCTCTCCCTGCTTCCCCGCCCCGCCCACCATTGCGCAATGAATACGAAGGCTCCGCTTGTACTTCCCCAACAAACCGAATGTCAAAATCTCCCTACTCGCTACGGATTAGCTTCGGGTTCTGTGGAGTTTCGGGGCAGCGTCGTGTGTACACGCGAGGAAACAATACAGATTAGCTCCGTGTTCTAGGGCAGCATCGTGTGTAAACACGGGGAAATAATATGTATTAGCTGCAGGTACCCTTTGGATTAGCTCTGCTCTAGACCCCATGTGATAAGGTCCTTAGTCTATAAAAGCTTATGCAACAACTTCTTTCTCTCAGTCTCAAAGTTGCTATAAGATTCCTTTGTATACTGATATTCCAGACTAGGTCTTTGAATTCCAAGATCAAGATTGGACTGCAGTTCCTTGACATCCAGTAGCAAATCAGATGGGAATAAACCACCTCTGCCTTCCAGGCTCCACTGCAAGAAGCTTGGCAAGAGATGTCAGAGGTCAAAGAAAAGATTGTAAAAGCAAAGAAGGCAGCAGCAAAAGACATGGGAAAACACTCTGGACAGACTGTGGTGGGCAGTTCCAAGGACATTCTGAAGTGTGTGATTTTTGTAATTTGTAACTCATGTACCTTTTATCTGCTTGTACAAAATTAAGGCAGTCAACATTCATGGATTGTGAACATGCCAGTTTACTGTTCTATTAAAACTTGTCCCATTGCAGTGAAAATGTATATGATTAAAAACAGTCTGAGTGCTTTCCGCTCAGTACAGCAAACCTGTCTTAAGGACATGTAGTGTGCTGAAACATTGCATTTTCCATCCAGCCTGCCATAATCTCAAAATCTGCAATAATTATCTTGACAAGGTCAATTAGTAAGGGAGGGAAATGGCACCATTACTTGGCTGCTGCTTTTCCCCTTTTGCTGCTGTTTCTCTGCAGAATGCTCTTGGCATTGGTTGACATGGAAGCTGCATTGCACCAGAGGGAATATCTTCTTCTATCTTGATGCCAGAAGGAAGATAACCTCAAAGTGAACACCTTTTTCTAAGCTTCCAGGTTTTCAAGGGAAAAGAGAAACCCTCCTGGCATCTGGTTCTTTGTCCTTCTGGTGTGGTTGCCATAGTTTGACTAATCCCATGATGCAGATGCATGTTATGTCAAGTGGTATTGATTCTGGAGCATGTGGGGAAACCAGATGAGAGAAATAGCTGCATTGGTTCTACAGAAAGCAAAACAAACACATAATTTTAAATGGAAGAGCCATGAATAAGTGTACATCCATTACATGTTTCCATCAGTAGCACCAATTCTATGCTTCAAAATTCTCCATGGGCCTCCAAGTTGAGCTTTGCCTGCAGGCACATATTAATGAGGGTGGCCTTTATCAGGAAAGCAGTTCATCCATTACCTTGCAATTGCCCCCCAACTCCACAAAACTGACATCAACATGTGTTTATACATCATCACATAATATAAGTAATCATCAAGTGCGGTACCAATAAGAGCCCTTAAGCATTTGCACTGCTCAGTTAATGCAACACAAGGAAGAAACTGTGCTGGCAAAGGGGTTAGGGGCCTGACAGAGAGGGTGTTTTGTTTGACAAAGAATCCCCTCAAATCCTGTTTTCTAGTCCTCTTCCTCCTCCTGCCCCCTCTTTCTAGTGGGCCCTAGAATAATTTGTAATTCAGACTTGGATGGAGTCAGATGCTATTTCCCTCAGACTTATTTGTTCCACATGTGAAATCTAGTAATTTAAACACCTCATCTCCTTTCATAACTGAAGCAGAAAGAAAATAGCCAGGAATTGCTGATTGAATCCATATTTCCACAATCTTCCAGCATTTCATGTGATATTTTGGGAAGGAAGGAAGGAAGGAAGGAAGGAAAGAAAGAAAGAAAGAAAGAATGAAAGAAAGAAAGAAAGAAAGAAAGAAAGAAAGAAATAGAAAGAAAGATGTTACAGTAATGAGTGATTTTTGCATACAGATGGTTTTAGGGATATAAATAAATAACTCTAGATTTATTTCTACTTGAAAATAAATCCTGGGGTGTGATATCAAATCCAGCGTTTCAAGCCAGACTGAAGCACAGTTGGCATCAGAATATCGCCAAGGATTGGATTCAGAAGGAATAAGATTCTGGCTCTAATCCTCGAGAACTGTGAAGGGATAAAGATTCCAAAGAAACTCCATATTCAGTGGGTACTCTTGATGCAACTTTAAAAAAAAGCAATTTCTTTGATCACTTTTCAGAATAAGACAGCCAAATTCCAGCCTCTTGTTCAGCATTGTGATGCCCAGTTAATTTGCATCTTGCTGACAGAATGCAAATATTGTACCTGCAAAGATATTATATAATCTAATTTATGGACATGATTAATTTCTCAAAACTGTCTCTACTTCTAAAGTATTTAATTCTATTCCTGATACTGGGATTTGGAAGAATGATGGAATGTTTTTTCATGTTTGTGAGGGGCAGTGTTTTGCATGATCTTAGGAACCCTTGCTTTCATGGTACTGCTGGAAGGACAGAGAAAAGCATGTGTCTATGCAGCAGAGATTTCATTTGCTGTATAAACCTTCTTCCTTGGTTTCACTCTGCAGTTGGTAATGAGGGAGAGAGGGATTTGCACTACCTGTTGGCCTGTGAGTGCACCTTGCAGACACAATGCATATACTAGTGGTTCTAAGGAATTTCAACTCACATGAGCCAAAGGGTATGTCAAGCCATGTCAAGGTTTTCTCTGCTATGAAATACCAGTTGCATCGATTTATCACCCATAAAATTTTCTTCTTTACCACTGACTCATGCCAGGTTTGATAATACGGAAATCTTTTAAGAACTCCTAGAGTGGCTCCCCTCCTAGTTCAGAACGTGTGATATATGGACAAAAGAAGAGCTTTTGGGTGGGTAAAAACAAAAAGATTTAGGCAAGTCATAGATGACCTTGTTGCTGTGCACCTTGAAAGGGGGTTGCAGACTGCCAGAAATAGTGCAAATTGAGTCCACTTTTAGGGTTAGGGTTAGTGCTAGAGAATCATGGGATTTTTTTTTCTGAGACATTGAGCCTTCTCTGGTGCCACAATAAAATACAGTTCCCATGATTCCCTAACCCTAACCCTAACCCTTAAAGTGGACTCAATTTGCACTATTTCTGGCAGTCTGCAACCCCCCGAAGTCATTGGATCGCCTTTGCCTTTTTCTGAGACTGAATCAGTCTGTCCCACCACAGGTGAACTTCATTCTTGCCCATCTTAGCTAATAAAATCAAGCTGACCTAGGTTGATTGGGTGGGTCCATGGGGTGGTAAATGCCTCAGTATGTCAGGGGAAGAGGACTGGGGGGAAAGAAACTATGTAGAAAAAGAGGGAACTGGTTGGAATAGAAAATGGGTTCCAAGCTGTAAGGTTGAGGATTGCTGTCCTTAAGGCGCTTTTTAGCGAGGTTTTACTTGACAATGACTGAAGACAAAATGTCTTCCTGGTACTATTCCCTTTCCATAACCAGAAGCCGTCTTTCAGGATGTGTGATTCCAGATTACAGTGACACACCCCCTTCCTCAGCACGGATTCTATATCCTGTCAGCTCTATGCCCCCTTCTGTTCCTCTGCCCATACGCCCAATGCTTCTTGAAGCCAAAACAACTGCCTAATTGTAGTCATGCCATAAAAATACAAATATGCAATACTTGGGAATGAAATTGTATGATGCCATTTTACATTGCGACAGTCTGGTTTTATTTGTTTCCAGTAAAACATTTCCTAGTCATCAAGGTAGTGAATATGCTTCTTTTTATTACACTGATAAGCAAATTTGAAAACATGAGCTTCCAAGCGTGAAGCTGTGCTCTCTCCAGGTGTTGACAATCCATGCATAAAATGTACACCTCCATCTTCAAGGGGAAATAAGCTGCCTCTCAGGTTTTCTAGCCCTCATCACCAGGCAACTCTAGTTCCCCTGAATGCACATTGTTCTGCTCAGGAATTGTGCACACATCATATGTTCTGCTCCGTAAAGTTCTTGTGGATCTCTTGTTTCTGCCAAAGAAAACAGACTGTTGCCTGGTCTAATTCTAGTGTCAACAGTCAGCTGTTCAATGTAGTGATATATATTTGCATGTAGCAAAGGCCAACAATTATGAGGCAAAGAGTCTCACTGCAGTATACAATAAGGGCCAGCCCACTTGTATGACAACTGGGGCATTTAATCCAAATGCTAAACATTTAGCTGTTGAGCACTGCTTCTGAATATACAGGGGAACAACGATGGAAAGACAGAACAGGATAAGGAGATGCCTGGGTAAACTGTACACAGGATTTGTATCCTAAACTGTGATTAAGAGGGAATAAGGATTACAGCTTTTGGCAAGGGCCGTGTTACATTTGCAGCTGCTTGACAGACAGAAATTACCCAGTAGAAAATTTTCTTGGCAGAGTGATGGAGAAAAAGCTTTACTTGCTGGTTTTTTTCTTGAAATTTCACTCACTAAAACCACAGGAGCCCTTCTAGGGAAGAAATATGTAGCAATAAGTATGCATACGCACATCATTCCTCCTTCTCATACTCCTCATTGTTTTCCTATAGAAATTCACATATTTGAACCAAACTCTGAAACTCAGCTTGAAAACCTACACTAAGCTGATCCATATACCTTCCCTTGGATTTACGATACAACTTCTAAAACTCTCCCCCTGGGCACAGCCATTCTTTGCCATGTAGGGAACAGAGAAGCATCTGCCTATGTCCCCATGGCCAGACACAAAATGATTACAGGAATCTTGAGTCCTCCAGAGGATCTTGGTGGATTTCAGTGCTGATATAACCATTTTGAATCTGGCTACATAGCCAGCCAGAGTCTGTGTCCATGTCATGGAATGGCCATGCAGGGAAGAGGTATGGTAAGTGCAAGGGGGAATTGGGGCACTGTGGAAAAAGGAAGGGAATGACAACTTCCACAGTATCCAAAAAGGGCAAATACAGGTGTAAAGGCAAATTTATGTATATATTTCTGTAACAGGATGCCAGTCAGCTTAGTGTGTCATTCAGTGGGACCAAAACAAAGACCATAGTAAGGTATTGGACCATTAACTATTTCAGATACCTCCCAAACACACAATTTGGAGTTGAGTGGGTTTTTTTGTTTTGATTGTATGAATCTGTTCTGACAAAATTGTATAATTTTGTATTGTGTTTTATATGATGGATGTTTCATGTTTTGATGGTCTGTGACCTCACAGTAAATACAGGACAGTGCAGTACAGCCCAGTTTTGACCAAATTTGACACTTAGAATCCTGTCAACATCCCAAACATTTTTGTGTAAATTTGGAACTGACTGGCAAACTTTGACTTTCTCAAAAAATATTTTGGTCCGTTTCCTGTGAAATTTTGTGCTGAACAAATTTAAGTATTTTTGGTCTTATCAGTCAAAAACATTTGTTTTATTAAATAATAAGGAAAATTATCAGCTTCAACCTGAATAACTCTGGATAAATTTCTTAGCACAATAAAGCCCAAGAACAAATTACAGGGATAATCAGTTGGCCTAAGATTGAACTTTAATACATCTCTACAAAATGTTTGAGAGTAGTTTAATCTACTAAATTAAAAGGATATAATGTTAGGATCAGGTGGGCCTCCCTGGACAGACAAATCCAGAGACCATTAGCTACAACAAACCAGGCCTCCTCTCATGCTCCGAATCTGAGCCTCTCTGATAAACTACTCAGAGGAAAGTTTCCTTTGATGGTCGCAGAATAAAGGCAGGTTCATGATGGGAGCCATGTTCCATCAAGTATTGAGCTCCCAAGCCACATGAAACTTCATAAGTTAAACTTTAAATTAGGCCCAGAAATATGATCTGTGCCTAAGGCCACCTGTGTCTCAAGTGACATTAATAGATCCAAAAGACATCCCTCAAAGCTACATGCCCACTACTTCCAGGGGCATTTCAAACCTTTTAGAACACATTGCAGACTCATATGAACATAACCACTCACCAATAGCGCCACAGTCTTGTATAAGGTCTTGTCTGCACTGGGCAGGATTCTCAGGAGGCAGCCCAGAGTATTCTGGCCTCAGAGTGGCCCTGACCTCCCCTCCCTCTGCTACCTGGCCTTCCATGTCTGCGCTGGGGCAGCTCTCTGCACGGACATCTTACTGAGCCACCCAGTGCTTCTTGTTTCTGAGATCAGAACAAGGCATCCAGTGATAATCACATGGTTGGGTGCCTCATTCTGAGCAAGTAACTGGTGACATTGGCGAGATATGCCAGGTGGCTCAGCAGGATGCACATATAGTTACCCTCACATGGGAACTGATCCCGGAAGATTCAGAATAAGAGGTATGTTTTTAAAATTTGTTTTAAGGATATTATACCATGGTTCCAGTGTTGAATGTGCTGGACATCATCCAAACTGTTCACACCAGAACTGGGGTTTGTGCCATATATTTTCTGAACTGGATGATGCCAGAATGGGGAGGGAAATGGGCCTTTGAGCCTGTACAGACAAGGCCAAGGTTGAGCCTCAGTTTATAAGCCCTCATCCACCCCATCGTGGTGGCCAGGAGTCAATTCTGCAGATCTAGTGACTCACCTGTTGAAGCTGACAGTGAGAATTAGTGTGTCATCCATAAACTGATGAGACACGATCCATAACTCTCTATAAGCCCACTCAGCACTTTCATATAGATGTTCATTGTTTTAACACATTTTCACATTTCATCCAGTTGGTGGAATTGGAGGAACTGGGGGAAACATAGGAAACCGCCTAATCTCTGGTCAGGTTGTTACTCTTGGCAAACCAAACCCTATTAGATAGCAATCTGGCTATGGCAATATACTTATTTCAAAACATCCAACCTATGGTTTTTCTTGACCACCAAACACCAGGTCAAACACGGACTGTGTCATCTGTTTGGGGCCAAATAGTAACTGAGAGAGGACCATGTTTGTCATGAGTCCAGAGCTGGACTAATGAGGGTGACAGAGCATGAGTGTTGACATTTCTCAAAACAACCAGTTTAATGAAAGCCAGCAGAACCAGAGAGATAACTTGTTGTCATTCTGTTTTAGGGTTTGGACAAAAGAATGGTGGCCCACCAGCAGAATCTCTACCCCTTCTCACCATCATTTCACTTGAATCTTGAAGACAAAGGGCACCTCAAGTAGGAGAGGATGGATTCATGATACATTACTGCAGTGCCTCTTCCATACCCATTGGATGTTGCCTACAGTTGAAAAAGTGGTGGTCAAACTAATCCCACTTTCTCTGTCTCAGGGGGGAAACAGACGGGCGGTACAGGGCCTCCCCAGGAAGCTGTGTCACGGGGCCGAGGCATCTGCATTCCTCGCCCCTGTGGCGCAGCTTCACCACCCCAGGAAGGAGCGCTAAAATAGCGCTCCTTCCGCAAATCGCCGAAGGTGCCCGCAAAAGGCTGCCGGCACACCTTCAGCGACTTTTCCGCTGCAGCGTGTGTGGATGCTGTGGCGGATAGGCATCCTCGGAGCGCCGGACGTGCGGAGGGTCCAGCACTCCGATGATGTCTTCGGGAAGGGGTTGGAGCGCCCAGCGTGTGCCTGCCCCTCCCCTTCCTTGCCCTGAAGACGGCACTTTGCGCTGTCTGCTTAGCCCCTAAGATTCAGTAACACATACCTGCTGATCCCTCTTGTCCTTTTAGATCAGCCAGGCAGGCTTTTTCTTTAGCCTACCCTCTTTGAAGTAAGGAAGAATCAAAGATATGTAGAAAGGTGTTCTCTATAGCTAGAATGCTTTTAAATAAAATTGTCTATTGGATACCTGAGTAGGAATTTAATTGATGTAATTGGAACCTTATAATTAACATACATGTGTTCCAAGCTCTTGGGATGAAAGAAGCTATATGTCAAATGAAGTAAACTTAATTACATTGATTAAAAGTCAAGTGGAAAATATATATGTGGTAGAATGAGCACTACAGGAGAGTTGTTATCTTTTAGACAGAAAAACTACAATCCACTGTAGAGTTTGGTGTTCTTTAGTCCATGGAAACTGTTTGGCTTATACATGCCTAACTGTGTCCTAGCTATGGTGTGATTCTTCTGTATGAAGAAGGCTAGCATGTCAACTCTACAAAAGGCATTTATTGCTGAATTAGAAATCTTGGCTGTGTCGGCTAAAATCAGTCTAATGAACCACTTAACCACTATACAGTTCACCTCTCTGATGTAACGTCAAAGGCAAAGACTGTTTAATTATAATCACACAGGCTTAGGGATGCAAAAAGAAAAGAAAAATCCAATTCTGTAGCACTAGGTGAGAAGATATCCAAGCCTGATGCAGCCTCACAGAGATTTCAATTGTGACAGTGCTACAGACATGCTAATGTGTGGAAACTGTTCTCATCCACTTTCAAAAGACAATAGGGAAAATACATTCTAATATAATAAAAAAATCACACCCACACATACACACTCACACACATATCCCATTTATTGAAGCCAGCCCATTATGACCTTTCTGCATTGTGCTATTGACAATTCCGTTAACATTTCTTTAAATTTAATTCACGAGCCCAAGACATGACAGAAAGGAAGATGCGTTCATCTCAACTGTAAAATCGTTCACTTTAATGCATCTTGGAATTAATTGGACACACAGACCTTATATCAGATGCAATAAACAGGGTGGTAATTGATTGGAATCTTGGGGAAACAATGGGACCTGGCTGGCTAGTAAAAAGGGAAGTGACCTATTAAAAGGTTGGGAATTTATAACTTTTTGGAGGGGGTTTGGTAGTGAAACTAGACATCTCAAAAGGCACATTAATAGAGAACTTGCCTCCAGGTCTTGAATTAAATAGTCTGATTTTACAACTAACTTCTATCAATGCAAGCATGTCCAATTATCTGATGTAACTGGAAAGTCTTGGTTCTCCAACCCTCCAGGAAATTGAGATAAGTTACTCTCAGAGCTCCTGTTGTGTGAATTGTGAAAGTACATTATAGCCCAGCATGGGCTCCCTTGTCTTCTCATCCTGATGCTGCAGCTGGGGGAGATGCCTCCTAGCTTTCCCTCTTTAGCTCTGAACTGGGACTATAGGCTCATGCTGTGAGGCTGGGTGGTTGCTTTAAATCTTGTGCTTGCTGAGCACACCGTTCACTTCAGCTAGCCAGGCAGCTGATTTTGAATAGAACAGAGAGTAAATGTTTTGGGGATAAGACTGTCAACTTTCTGTTTATATCTCTTACCCATATTTATTTTCCCTCTGTAGGGGTAACTACATCAGTGTAGTGTAGAGGTTTGAATATTGGACTACGACTCTGGAGATTAGGGTTTGATTCCCTGCTCAGCCATAAAAAATAAAAAAACAACAACTAGGTGACCTTGAGTTAGTCACACTCAGTCCCAAAAAACCCTGTGATAGGGTTGCTGCAAGTCAGAAACAACTTGAAGTCACATACTGATAACAAAGAACTCTAAGAATGCTTTCTTAACTCTAGCTGTGAAATCATGCAAATCCCATCAGTCCTAACCAGTGGGTTTCCATAGCCCAGAGGGGATTCAAACCATTGCCTCCTCAGTGTCCTAGACCAGCATTCAAACCACTGCCTCCTAACTTCATCCTGCTCTTCCTTCTGCCTGCCGCCTGTCAGCTTTCTTTGTGGTCCTTCAAGATTTGCCTGCTGGAGTCCATCCAACATTTGCATCTAAATCCTATTGTTAGTTGCAGCTAGAATGGAATTTTTCAATCAGTTGGATTTACCTATGTGTTGACTCACCATTCAACAATTGATTCTCTGTAATTCAGACTAAGCTACAGGATTTCAGCCAGAGTATTTCTCCATCATTTTATTGCTCTCTTTTCAGCCCTTCCATGTCCAGAGTGTTACATTCATTCTTGACTTTTGCCCTGCTCTGGGACTCAGCTAAGCAAGTGGATCCTCACCCTTTCCATACCACACTGCACATTCTAGTGGAGCAGAGTGTAATGTACTGGTGTTACATATGCAACTTCTGAGGTATGGTTCTCTAGTGTGGTAGAAAGCAATTTGGTGCCAGCCCATCTGGAAAGTAACTCAAGGTCTGGTGAGTCAGCTTCCAAAAGTATCATTCGCCAACTATTTGTCACCTTGAACACTGTGCCAGAGGAAGGTGTTCCCCACATTGTCATGCTGATAAACTTGAGGCAAAAGCATTTGTCATGAAGAGAATGGATTACTGCAGCCTAGGCCCTTTGTTAATGTTGCGTCTTCTTTTTCAATGCATCCAAAATGTATCATCTGGACTTCCTGCTGTGATGATCAGATTAATTAACCCACTTTACTTCTGCACTGTTGTCCTTGGACTGTTTCACCATAAATGAGAATCTAACCTCATCAGCCAAGTTCTTTTTAATTTAATATTGGTTAGCTTAGTTTACTGAAGTTAAGGTTGTTGTTGTGTCCTTCAAGTCATTTCTGACATATGGCAACCCTAAGGCAACCCTATATTTTCTTGGCAAGATTTGTTCATATTGGTCAGAATCATACAGAATTTTGATCAATATTAATAAAATTGTTTGCAAAAATGTGTGTGTGTGCACACACATACACATGCAGTAAGGCAAAATTTTACCTCAGATGAGAAGGAAAAAGCAGTGATGAACTCATTGTGTGAACCACTACTTGTTGAGAACAATATTACTCAAGTTGCCTAATAGACCCCTATTCTCTGTTATTGTTATGTGCTTTCAAGTCATTTCTGACTTAGGATGACCCTAAAGCGAACCTTGGCAAGATTTGTTCAGTGTGTTTTCCCATTGCCTTCCCCTGAGGCTGAGAGCACATGACTTGCCCAAGGTCACTCAATTGGTTTCATGGCTGAGCTGGGAATCATAATCTGGTATCCAGAGTCACAGTCCAACACTCAAAACATTATGCCACACTGGTGTATTCTATTCTTCTACACTCCACCAGTTTCTTTTAAAAAAACAAAACTTTTTTGAAAAACAAGCCAGAAATGTGTTAAAAACACACTGAAATTGCTACAAAAATATGGCTGACTTCCCTTGCCTGTCCTTGTTTCCACCCTTCCCTAAAAACTGTGGAAAACAATCATATTTTGGCTGGTTCCCAGAATTGGAAGTAAAGTTGTCATGTCCAGTTGCTTCAGGAGAAGGGGTACAGCCCACAATTGGAGGGTGGGTTGCAAGGTGTTTTTTTAACCCACCCCTGCTTAAAATTGTGCCTGGAAATGAGGTGGCAACTAGTGACTGGCAACTGGCATGATGTGCTACTTGGGGCTGGTCCGGCTAGCAACTTAGCTTAAATGGCATTTCTTAAAAATCATCAACAGCAGCCCCACGTATTGCACTGTCTTATCTGTAGGATGTCAGGCCATGGATAACTGGGGGGGGGGGGGCAACCTATCTCTTAGGACAGGCTCAAAATCACAATGCTCACAGCATTGTGTTGCAGTCAGCTTCAGTCAGAATGGATTGTTGCGTGGGAAAATCACTTTTTCCCCTGGATTTCCAGAGCTTCCCTTGTTCCAACATAACCAGTGGGAGTTGTAATTCAAAAAAGTCTGGATAATAAAAAAATAGTCCAAAAAAAGTAACTTCCTCTGGCTGTTTCATTGATTTGCCAGCAAAGCAGAGGATGGCAGTGGGTTCACTGTCACTTCTCTGGCCCAGTGGTCCTTGTCTGGGTCTTGGACAGAATAGACTAAAGAATGAGTAACAATACCCTCCTAGCTTCTGTTTCAGTCTTTGCTCTCTCCTGATCATTTTTGAAAAAAGAAATGGCAGTGGTTGAAGCAGGCTTGTTAAAAATACAAAGTCACAGTGTGCTGTTCCATGCAACCCTATTTTTAAATCTGAAACAATGGGAAAAGCTCATTTTCAATATCTGGATTCTATCTCTTTCTATCTCTCTCTTTCTCTCTTAAAGTGAATGTCTTGGAATAAATATTTTTTTTAAAAAAACCCAAAGACACTTTTGTTAAAAGTAGGCCCAAAAGTTAGAAGACATACCATGCTATATTTGGGCAGAGTGGGAAACGATGAAATCAGAGCCTGAGATCCTATTGGATGGCATAAATATAGCAACACAGTGGCAGAGACAGTGGGGCAGTGGCAGGGATCAAATGGCTGTGCCTCATCTTTGCAGTGACTGGGGTGGGAAGAATGGCAGGAGAGCTGCTTGGAAGCCTTTAGAGCAACTTTCTGTCCTAACAGGGATGGCTTTCTCTTTCATTCCCTCCCTGCATCCTACCCACCACTGTACCATCAGTAACTGAGTCACCAAGAGAATCCCAATCAGAGATTAACCAGGCAATACTCCACTTGCCTAATCCCAAGAAAACCCCATTGAATTTCTGAGCGGACATGCTGAGGAAGTGTCCAAAGGATATGGTGGGAGGGGAAATTAGATGTAGAATCAGAAAATCAATTGCAAGAAGGAGTTTCTCTTGGATGGTTGGGTCAGTTTCACTCTGTGGCTGGCATCTTGTTAGTGACATATGCAGGCATAAATTGCTTTACATGTGAAAAAGTGATTTTATGGACAATGTGCAATGGTTGTATCCCACTGATATCAGCATAAGTAGAATTGCAATTGTGGCACTGTTGTACAAGCAGTAGTGCATTAAGGTACACAGAGTAGCATGTGAATGTGTGTTGCCTCTATGCCATATGAGACCTGGTGGTGCAGTGGTTAAATGCCTGTACTGCAACCACTCAGTCACAAACCACAAGGTTGTGATTTCAATATCAGCCAGAGCTAAGGCTCAACTCAGCTTGCATCCTTCCAAGGTCACTAAAATGAGTACCCAGCTTGTTGGGGGCAATTATCTTACAGTTGTAAACCGCCTATATGCATAGCTCAGTATGCAGCGGTATATAAATGAAGCTGCTATTAGTATTGCTATATCTTTGCAAATGGTGCACTGTAATTGCACATTAATCTACATATACTGCGCTATATTGGTAATTAGCATAGGGCTTGTGTAATGTAGTTCTACCAGCGTGTGATACAATGTAGACCAATGTTGGAGGGAATCTGTTTCTCAATGTTCAGCAGCAGGTGTACCAGCCTCAGCTGGCAAAAGGTATTACCTGGTGCAGATGGCCATTTTAACCTCCAGTGACAGACTTAGGACCTTATCCCACGCTGCTGTAAAAGTGGCAAGAAAGCGATATAAGCATCATCCCACTATTATAGTGCTAGCAATCCCCAGAGATGGCAATGGCCAGCACACGCAACTGGCATCATCGAGCTATTGACGATATCGCGATGATGCCCCCCACGGAAAGCGCATTTGCAGAGCACACTACAGCATGGTATAGTGGGATGATTCCGGCAAGCATATTCTTGCACATGCGCAGAGTGTCGGCAGGGCTGTCTGATGCTGTTGTCGTCACTTCCGCAGAGCGATGTCGTCATTGCTTTGCCGTCGCTATCGCTGTGCGGTCACCATTGCGATCTCTACAGTTGTGTGGCCATCCTCGTAGCTGCTTTCAAGATGGAGATTGTTGTGCAACGTATCCAGCTGTTGTTGGAGGAAGTAGAGAGGGTGGAGCGGGAGCAGAGGCGCAGGGCTGTTCTTGGCGTGCTCCGTCGTTGGCTGCAACGGCGTGGCCTGGTAGGGTTATCTGCACATGGCTTGCGATGGCGGATTCTGAGTGCCCTACACATCGTTGGCAGGGGGTTCCATGGAGCCATTGTCCCCCGTCCACGCAGGTGGTGGGTCAGGCCGCAGCCTACCCGGAGTTGGTGGGCAGAGGAGGTCATGGCCCTGTGGGATGAGGACATGTGGATAAGGAATTTCCGCATGTCCTCATCCACCCTTTTCGAAATAGCTGAGGCTATGCGCCCTCACCTCGAGGCCGAGGACACAATTATGAGGAGGGCCATCTCCGTGCCGGAGAGGGTTGCAATCAACATCTGGTGGTTGTCGGGTCCCCTCAATTACCGTCATGTGGCAAGGCAATTCCAGATTGGGGCGTCCACTGCTGCAAAAATCTGCATCCAAGTCATACAGGCCATAGAAATAGAGCTACTTCCTAAGACAGTCTGCCTTGGTGACTATAAAGAAGTGGGTGTGTCCGCTGCGAATCTTTCCTGTTAATAGGGCTTTCATGTTACTTTGTGCTGTTGTGGGCCATAAAGGTGGGGGTGATTCCCCCTTTTATATGATGTAGCACATTTTTTTGCATCATCCTTTCACCTCTGCCCCTGTTCCATGCTGTGGGTGTGATGTATTGGCCGGCTATTTGAAGTACTGATGGCAGGCGAACAGATACCTGGATTGGTTGGGGTTCAGGGACAGTTAAGATGTAGCCTTCTTCTGTAAATGTGTATGCCTTTATGCTGGCATGTGCTCCTAGGCCTGCACTGGCAGCAAAGGAGTGGGATGCATAGTTTACTACCCCCCCTGTGTGCACATAATACAATAGCTTGCTTGGGGTGGGGGGTGCACATATTGGTCCCATCAACATTTTGATATTTCCCTGCAATCATTGGAAGGGGGTGCACAGATTGGTCCCATCAACATTTTGATATTTCCCTGCAATCATTGGAAGGGGACTTCTGTTGGGGGAATGAAAATATGGGCTGTAACAACCATATTATGGGCTGACACTTGTGTTTTTGTTGTTTTCCCCTTTTTTGGGGATGATATCCTTTCAGGTAATGCAAGGGTTTGAGCAGCTGGGCTTCCCACACTGCCTCGGCGCTCTGGATGGGACCCACATCCCTATACACCCCCCGAGGGCTAGGGCCGAAGATTACTACAACCGGAAATATGGCCATTCCATTGTCTTACAAGGCTTGACGTCTGCAACTGGACAGTTCTTGGACATAGAAGCAGGCTATTCTGGGAGGAACCACGATGCCTTTATTTTCAGGCACTCCTCACTTTGCCAGGCCATGGAAGAGGGTGCATTTGTCCCAGGAAATCCAACAATCACGATCCGTGGTGTGCAGGTCCCACCGCTTATAATTGCTGATGGAGCCTACCCATTGCGGCGATGGCTCATGAAGCCGTACGGTGGAGCACTGCGGGACGTTGAGCCGCACTTCAACATGGCATTAAGCAGGGCTCGCAGTGTGGTCGAGCAGGCTTTCGGCCGCCTGAAAGGGAGGTGGGGGTGCCTGGGTGCGAGGTTGACAGTTGGGGAGGAGCACTTCGCGACTGTTGTGTTGGCCTGTGTGGTACTCCACAACATATGTGAGACAAAGGGACATGCCCTGAATACCAATCAGCCCCCCGCCGAGCTACATCTTCCGCCGATGAAGCAGAAGTACCAGCCTCGAAGAGACCGGCGGCACCACACTGAGGGGGAAAGGGTGCGGGCCGCAATTGCGGCCATGATTGCTGAGCGGGGGTGAGAAATGTCGCCTATGGACAGATTTCCTCTTTGGCCTTAATAATCACTGTATATATTGCTATAGTTGTGCTGCTTGGATGCTTTAACACCTGTGGCCGTCGAAATTTTCCTTCTTTTCTACTAGAATGTATGTTGATATAGTTCTTAGTTCCCTCCCACCCCGCATATATGTACATATCTTATCTTCCTAGATAGAACTATATGCATATATAGAAACAGTCACAGGGGTGTATGTATATGTTCATGGGCGAATGTGTGCATGCACATGTAGCACTCACATATCTGTACTCCACAATGGCGTGGCCTTCTCGCTCCTTTGTGTGTGTATTGGCAACAGCAGAGACTCAAAGGACATCTATGTGTAGGTGCCTGAAGTTATTTATATAACAGACATTGCTTTGAGGTCCTGCTTGAAACCATTGCTATTGGCCGGCTGCCCCCATATGTATACAGCAGAGGGATCAATGTGTATATATCTATATCAATATCTATTTCTCTCTCTATATATATACATATACTCATTTCTCTCTCTCTCTCTCTCTCTCTACATATATATATATATATATATGTCTACATGTATATACCTGTATATACGCACATATATATATATTCACACACTGATCAATATTCTTATATTTGTGTGTGCACACATGCTTGTGTAAATAAATGTACTTACGAATTTGTGTGTGTGATATTACACATATATGTGTGTGGACACCAACACGTAGCCCCCAAGAAATCATACCTATGTATCTGTGTGCGCATATAGTCATCCATATCATACCATTGGTTCTGTAGACATGTCTGCACCTCTGTATGGCTGGCACCTTGTGTGTGGGTATATGCCGTGTTGGCCAATAAGTCATACATGTTGTTTTCGGGCCTGTGCCTGTGCTAGTCTGCTTGTAACATATGGGGAGCAATTGCGACAATAAAGCTTTCATGTTTAATTGGCATTGTTTGGTTGATTTTCCATCTCCGGGATGCCATGGCTTCTGCAAACCTTGGAGGATACCTGTATGGTTTGGCAGCTGCATGACCATGAGTATACATTGCCAGGTAAGACTTATAATTCGCCTTCGGAAAGAATGCATACCTACATTTGCAAATGTCACTGACCAGGACAGCTCATGGTTCCTGTGGTGAACCTAGGTGAGTGGGGGAATGGTACAACCCATCGGTATGTGCAACCTCTACATGTAAAAGTTGACTGTAGTAAGATAGTCTGCATTCATAGGCACAGGGAGATCTTTATTTAGATGTCTGCCACACATTGTTCTCCTTTGTGGTAGGAAACCAAACAATATAAATACCCCCAACACCTGGAACTGAATCTTATTTTAAATTACAGACATAATAGACAACAGTAAGTAAAGGTGGGAACATTGCCCACACCAAGCAAATGCTTATCATTACCATACCTTTATATATATCACAACAACAACTGGACAATTTGGACATGCAAACCACGGGCCGGTAACACTGTTAAGAAAGTGCCTCTAACTATACATATATAGAGACAAATACTTCTTTCCAAATTATTTCTCCCTCAGGAGGGAGAGTAGATTTTTTTCTTTTTAATAAGTCTTTTCATTCTTCCCGGTCCACTTTGGGAATTTTGGGGTTGTGAGGCTTGGAGCTGAGAGGTTCCGGGGATCAGAGAACTGCATGGTGGTGTGTCCTCCGGCAACTGACTCTGGCTGGGCTCGGTGCTATTTGCAAGGCACGGTGGTTCTGTAGCCTCCTCATCCATTAACGCCCCAAAAAGGATTTGGGAGCAGATCATGGGTGTAGGGGATGCCGGCCGTGCCTGCTTTCTTTTGCCACAGTTCGTAGGGACATCCCGGGAAGAGCCGCGTGATGCCTGCCACAAGTTCAATGCCCGCTCCATCACCTCTGTTCTTTTCCTCTGCTCCTCCACTGACTCCTGGCACACCTTTATTAGGGCGGTCATGTGGCAGGACATACGCTCCCTGTACCTGCAGCAGAGATTAATGTCCCTGCGGTACGCTCTCAGAAGGGTATCAATGGAAACTGCCTCTGCCTGCATTGATTGGAGGAGTGAGCCGTGTTGCCGCCTGGCAAGCTGTCGGTTGAGGTGACCCTGCCTTCGCGAGTCCTCTATAATTGTCTTTGCTATCAGTTCGCCCCTCCTGGCTCTGCGGTCCGGGATATCCTCCGCGTCGCGCAGCCGGCGTACAATCCTACGAGTTGGTGCTGCACACAAGGAGAATAGTGGAATTATTAACAGGAGGTGCAGAAAGTAGTCATGGTTCACCTCTCCTGCTGTTAAAGACTCCACGCATCACTGCTCACCCAACATATACCCCAGCAAAACATCACAAACACTTGTTCCCCCAATGCCCTCCCTGTCTGTAAGTGTGCATGTTCCCCTGCACAACACACATACGATACCGAGCGATACCTGTTCATGGTGTTCATTACATATATATATACATATATATATATATATATATAAAACCATCTAGAAATATTTATGTGTGCCAAAATTGCATCCATGCCATGTTTGCTGGTGTCTTGTTAAAGATCAGTTGACATGCGGAGAAGGTGGGTGGAAACTTACCCCTACTGGCTCCTACTTCCTCTTGCTCCCCGGCTGTAGCATCAGCGACGGTTGCCTGGGTCTCCCCAACGGGCGCCTGTGTGCTGGCTACCTGAGGGACCTCTCCGTTGATGATTGTCTCTAAAAAAATGAGAAGGAGCGGGGGGAGAATGGATTTACATTGGCCCTTGTGGTTACTGAGCCGTATTCAAAGACTGGCCAGTAATCCTACCATCACTTGCAGCTGGCGAGGCAGGGGGGACATCCGGCTGCTCCTGTGGTGGCTCATCTCCCACCACACCTGCCTGTTCAACGGGGAGGAGGTGTATTATGACATTTCCCTGCTCGCAGACTGCTGCAGGGACTGTAAGGAAAAAGGGTAGAAAGGGATACTGTTAATCACCTTGAAGCGTGCATCGACAATATGTTTCTGTATGTTATCATGAATGGATGGATATATCTGTTGGTATGGTATGTGTGCTTGTGTAGTCATATGTATGTACGCAATTATACCTTCGGCCATTTAGGCATTTATATGTATTTAGGTATAGTGGTACAGCTACATGTGTGTGTACTTATATATAAACCATTGTCTCTTCAGGCAGATAGGCACATTAATGCGAGTAGGTATTATGGTTCACTTTCATGTACACACATTGATATATATATCTATTTTGGGCTGAAAGCATACCTACATGCAGACATATGTAAACGGGTATATGTATCTATATATATGTAGATATATGTATGTATGTATTTGTATATATATATATATATATATATATATATATATATATACACATAGGTATATGTATCTATATATATGTAGATATATGTATGTATGTATTTGTATATATGTATCTAGATAGATAGATATATATCTATATATGTATATATATAGATATATATCTATAGATACACACGTATGCATCTATATATATATCTATATATATCTATATCTATATATAGATATGTGTGTATATATATATATATATATACACACACACCTACATACATATATATAAATTTATATACATACATAATTAAAAATATATATGTTTAAGTATTTATATATATATAAATATGAATATATATATGTATATATATAGACAGACATATATACATTTACATATATATATATATATGTGTGTGTGTGTGTGTGTGTGTGTACGTATATATTTATGCACACATATAAATGTTGTGTGTGCAATGGTGCAGCATATTCAGAGCATTAAAGGAGAACTCCACCCACACCACCAAAGGGCAGGGAAAGTCAAAGAGTGACCCCATTTTTTCTACTTCGGAGAACATTCTAGCACTTCCTGCATGGCTTTCCCTTGCAGCGGCATGTTGTACACCTTCTTTCCTTCCACCCCTCCCACTCCCCAAGCCAGCACAGGCCACGTGAAAAAAAACCCACAACTCACTAGTTAAGGGGGAGAAAGGGACATGTTTTGCTTTCAATATAACAGAGCAACATGTGGTTGGTTTGAGTGTGCATGGGTAGTAGCTACTCGAAATCCCAGGCAAGCACAGGCTTTAGCCATCTTCCCCAGTGGAAGGCACATCAAGGAAAGTAAATGGGAAAATGAAATGTATACTTACCTTCAAGGTAAGTGGCTGATCCCTCCTGCTCCTGAGGACCTTGTGGCTGGGAAGATATTGCCGGCGTCGCAGCCCCTTCTGTTGACCGCACAATATTAAGGCTCTTGGTCACCCTCTTGGGGAAAACCGACCGGTCGGCCCTCAAGAAGGGGGCCATCTCCTTAAAATAAGGGCACGAAACCGGCGCATGTCCACTGATGTTGTTGTGCCGGGCAACCTTGTTATATTCTGCTTTCAGGGTCTTACATTTATTTCTTATTTCTTTCACTGTGCGGTCGACCCCCTTTGCCTTCAGCTTTTCAGATATCTCTAAGTAGATATCGTGGTTCCTATGGTTGAGGTGTAGTTCCCTCTGCACTCTTTCCTCGCCCCAAAGAGGAATGAGTTCGCAAATCTCATTGTGGCTCCAAGCCACCCCCCTTCCCTGCTTTCTTGCTGATTCAGGAGAAGCGGAAGCCATCGTGAGCACACTGTCCCAGCTTTGCCAAAAAGCACGCGAAAAATACTGTGGCGCGATTGTTACCGCCGCGATGTAACTCCCCGAGGTAAGCGGGAAGCCTTTTTTGTGCAGCGGTAATGAAATCCCACTAGCGCCGAGCCGCGATGTTCACCGTCGCGCTGCTAGCAGTGAAATTGCTTCCTCGTGCAGCCGGCAATGGCGATGAGAGGCCTCCCCTCGTCGCGCGCGCGCCATGTACGCACTTCCGGTGCGCGAGCTTTGCCGGCATAGCGACCCCTGGTGGACCAGGAAGGTAATTGTCCAACAGGAAGGCCAGAACTGCCAGGCAAAGCGCTGAGGCAAAGCAGCTATGCCTAACCGGGGATGGCAGCTGTGGATTAGGGAAGAGGTGGAGGCACTCCTGTCCATTATGGGCAGTAGTCCCTACCTAGACCTTCTGATGGGGTCCAGCTGCCACCCCAACAGGGAAATATACAGTGGGATTGCCAGGGACCTGAGAAGGAGAGGCTTCAAACGCACCATGGCCCAGGTGCGGTCAAAGGTGAAGGTTATGCGGAGCGCCTTTTTCCGCGCCAGGTACACCTTCCATGGCAATCCTCCCCCAGAAGGCCACCCACCTTTCTACAACAGGCTGCTGCAGCTATGGGAAAGGGCAGGTAGGCCCGACGGCAGGAGAGTACGCCGGCCAACTGGTTAGTCCTGTACATCTTCTGTCCTGACATTTGCATTTGTGGGTGGGTAACATTTCCCTGTACAAGCCTGGACCGCAGCAGCCCTGCTGGCAGGTCTTGAAAGTTTAATTTTATGTGGTGAAGAAGTACTTGTTATGTGCTGTTTATGAAGTGCCCTGCAAACACCTTTTGTGCAGATGTTAATTCTACTTTTCCTAATATCTCTCCATCACAGCACCTGTCGAGGAGGAGGAGGAGCAGGGCATAGCAGAGGCCAGAGTCGGGCGCAGTCAAAGAAGAGAGGAAGGAAGGCCTGCCGGTAAGTGACTACTCAACTCGATTATCTCTTAGAACGAAATAGCACATGTGGGCCTGTATACATATTATCCGTGTCAAAGCGTGCACGGGATGTCCATGGAGGGTGTGTGTTTCTTTTCCCACGATAAATTCTCATTGTGATTGTATCTCTCTCTTACAGCACCTGTCGAGGTGGAAGAGGAGGAAGAAGAGGAGGAGGAGGAGGAGGAGGAGGAGGAGGAGGAGGAGGGCATGGCTCAGGCACCAGTACAAACACCGCCTGTGGCAGAAGAAGGGGTGGAAATGCCTGCCGGTAAGCCCCACCTGACCTCTGTTACCTCTTTGGCGGAAATAGCAGAATGTGGCCAGTGCACATTTGACCCGTGTTAAACCCGTGCACATTTGACACCGTCCATGGAAGGTGCCTTTTCCTTTCACAACAGTACCTTCTAGTATGTGCTCCCTACAGCTCCTGTCAAGGAGGAGGAGGAGGAGGAGGGGGAGGAGGAGGAGGAGGAGGAGTTGGAGGAGGGCATGCCAGAGGCAGGAGAAGGCAAGCCCCTTCTCATCATTAACATCTCTTCGACCTAAAGGCAACATTTGGGCCTGCCTACAAATCCTTCTAGCAAAGCCATGGATGACAGTACAATGGAAGATGCATTTGCCACATGCAATGTAAGTCATGAAAGTATTTCTGTATTGCAGCACCTGTCGCGGAGGAGGAGGAGGAGGAGGAGGAGGAAGATCCACAGGGGCACCACCCCCCCACGCCAGAGTCAGAGGTGGAGGACATCGGCCCAGAGGGCGAAATAGATGCCCCCATGGACCTCCGGGTACGGCCAGGCCAAGGGGAAGAGGACGTGGCCCAGGAGTGTCCTCCCCCCCAGCCCCAGCAAGAGGCCAATGAAGGGGAGGCTCCAGGTACTTATTTATAACAGCATTTAGCTAGTTTGGGAACAGGAGGAAATGTATACATGGAATAGATGCTAACATCGGGATGCAACGCTCTCCATTCTCCATGAGATACTGCGGAGGCTGGGTGCGCTGGAGAGGGCAATGGAGCAGGTGCTCACGTGGCAGCGAAACTTCCCTGCCAGCAGTGCTCCGCCTAGATAAATACATATGTATATGGGCATGTGTATATATATATATATATATATATATATATATGTATGTATGTATATATATATATATATATATGTGTGTGTGTGTGTGTGTGTATATATATATGTATATATATATGTATATATATATGTGTATACATATATGTATGTATGTATATATATATATATATATATGCATATAAATGTGTGTGTGTGTGTGTGTGTGTGTGTGTTCCAGGAGGAATACACATACCCCCACAGACTGTGAATGAACAGACTGCGGGGTTTGTTTTCTTTAAAAAGTTTAGGCCACCAGCCATTTCTATGATTGATAGAATAAAATATGCAAACTATTTATAAAAATTTATTTTTAAATGTTTTTATAAACACTTATAAGTTTGTAGAAGTTGAATAAAAAAATTATTTTGCTGTAAAGGTGTGCCGTCTTTATTTGGTTAAGGAAGTGGTTATAGGAAGCAGAGGCTGGCACCACCAGCCTCGCTCAATGATACTACGCAGCTCACACCCAGAAGCCTGTCCTGTAAAAGAACAAGAGCAAGAAGCATTACGAAGAGCATTGAAGAGCATTGACAAGATGGTTTACCTAGAAAAGCAGATATAACCTCACTCACAAGTACACCTGTAAGCTTTATAAACAGGAAGAAGTGCACAGGAAAGCAGGTACAAGAAGTCACTGATGGGGTAAGGGTAGTGAGAATGGCCACCCACACTGCCACCAAACAACCCCCAGACATTTAAGGGAACTGGCCTGATTCCTTGCTATGCAGTCCATGCAGTAGTGGATAATGGATGGAGGTAAGAGGCCCAACCTGCCAGATAGGTCCAATGGCCACAACCAGCAAGGCAAACAGTACAACAGCATTGAGCGGAGCCAGTCACAGCGGTCCAAAATAAACTTCATCTGAAAGGAGAAAAAGTAGTGTCAGGGCTCAAAATGAGTATTATAGTTCCAGAGAGAAGATGAAATGTAACAAAGCAAATGCAATGGAGGTATCGCCCGCTGCGAAAAGAGAAGACTGCGTATTGCAACCCCGCATTTTCCAGAATTACCAATCAGTTATGCAGAGCTGCTAAACACAGGCCAAAGACATATTCGTGGCGAGGGAATCCCTGCCGTTGTAATACTACCCTAAAGAAACCTTGTATAGGCAAATGCACCAGCAGCACATCATTCCTTGGATGTTTTGAATGCTCGTCTCTATTTGGGAACAGAGCCATGGTGCAGACATGGACAACATTTCCCATCATGGACAACATTTCCCATGGTGCCTCAGCACTGGTAAAGGGCACCCTCTATACACCCTTTTCCGGGTAATTCAAGGGCCAATGCCCAAAGCATACATAACACCCTGCACACTATTGCAGAAACACTCCATCCATTCAAATAGCGCCTGCCCCCCCCCAACATGCCCCCTCAACACACACCTAAAACAACACAACAACCCCCTCAACACACACCTAGACCCTAACTTTTTGCTTTGGCGTCAACACATCGCCAAAAGTACTACAAAACATGTTATCATTCACCCCTATGCTCTGCCTGCACCCACAAGCCTGCACCCAACAAGCCTGCACCCTACAACCCAGCACCCACACGACAGGAAAATGTCCACCGGCTGTGTTTGTGTCCCTATGCAAAAAGGAAACACGTCATAGGATGCTGCCAGAAAGAACGATGGGAAATAGCGCTAGGAACGATGGGTTATGAAGTGGAAATGCTCACGGGGAGGGAATTGCTGACCATACCTACAGCGCTAGCGCTTTCATAGCGCTAAGAATCAGCTTGCGCTATTGCAATGCCTGATGAAACCGACATTCAAAAGAACGTGAATGATGCTGCATTCCGAGCGGTCTCTTGCCGGATTCTTAGCGGCGTCGTGGGATCAGTCGGAAAAATTTAGCGCTATAGCGCCGGATTCTTAGTGGCTTCTTAGCGACATCGTGGGATCAGCCGGAAAAATTTAGCGCTATAGCACCGGATTCTTGGTGGATTCTTGCTGCTTTTGGCCCCGTGGGATAACGTCCTTACACCTGACTGTGCTCTCTTCCTACAAACCCAGTCTGAGTGTACCCTGTTCCAGTCAGAGAAGCCAACCGCCCACAGTCTCCAGTATTCAGAACCATAGGCCAAACACTTTAGTAGCCCTTAAGTGTTGGGGGGGGCTGCATTGGTACTAATCCAAATGTCCTCATACATGCTACTTATTTCTGGGGGGAAACAACCATTGGAGCTAAATGAGTCCCCTTACTCCCTTATTTGTGTCATTCATCAGATATGTTAAGAAAATGTATTTTGGGACATATGGTTACCTTATATTAAGGCATATGTTTTGTCCCACAGTCATATGCTATGTACCTCTCCATTCCTTTCCTTGTACTTTTTACTTCCCCCCCCCATTTTCTTTGTAACATATTTTAAAAATCCAGCCCCCCCCCCCACCAGATAACAACAAATGATGCTGTTGGGTGGTCAGATTAGAAGCTCACTGTTGCTGCAGTCCAAATATGACTCTTCCCCCCTCCCATCAGAGCAACTTTTTGACAGTTGGATACGACTAGTGTGATAGCTTCTCCTTAGGGCCACCATAAGGTTGAACTTAAAGGCACACAACAACAATGACAACAACAAAGAGAGAAAGAAACAAATCTTTCTTAATGCTACCTATTCACCCAAGCTCTTTGGATTCCAGCAGCATCCATAACTGAATCGCCACCATCCACAATGAGGGCATTAACCCAGAAATAAATTAATTCCCCACAAGGTATTTTGTTGTACCACCTCCAGACCTCCAGTATGGCCCTGGGAGGGACATCTCAGAGCAATAATGTTTTGGGCTGTTTAAGAAGCAGGATGGAGGAGTCTGGCTCTAACACAATTAACTGGTACAATGATTTTCAGTCTCTTTGCCTTTTGCTGTCTTAACTGGGGAATGAATTAATCTGAGTTAGTGTACTATAGATCTCTGTATAAGTATATAGGATTGGAGAAAAGGAAATAAATTTCTGTGTGGAAGTCCAAAAGTGTCTGCCTTTGGCAGGGGCTGATCCATTGTGATAATGACTAGGCTGGTGCCAGAAAGAAAGAAAGAAAAAGAAAGAAAGAAAGAAAGAAAGAAAGAAAGAAAGAAAGAGGATCTATTTCACACACAGGCTGCCTTTATTGGAAGATATGTTGCTTGTCACAGGGGCGATTTTACATATTCAAAGGAAGAGAACAAAAGGTGATCAATGGGCAGGTCAAGGAAAGAAAGTGGATAACCTTGTGTGTTGTATTATTTATTTATTTATTTATTTATTGCATGACTCTCTAGTTAGGAAGAATGTGTTTTAGGGGTCATTTGAATTCTTGTTCTTTTTTCCCCTAGCTGTCCCATTGGTATTCACAGTGCTGCCCCAACACATTTTGCTGCCTGAGGCAGAGACCCAAATGGTGCCCCTCCATCAACCAAATCAAAGTGCAAGGTACTCAAAACCAGCAGAGCTATAGTGGCAGAAAGGTTGCAAACCACTCTACATACCAATATGGAAAATCCAGCAGTAAAAATGTTAAGCACCACTGTGGTTTAGCGGTCAGAGGACTGGGCTAGCATTCAGGAGCTTGAGGTTCAAGTCCTCATCCAGCCATGAAACTCACTGGATAGCCTTGGGCCTGTCACTTTCTCACAGCCTGATCTACCACACAATGTTGCTGTGAGCATAAAGAGGATAAACCATATGTATATTAAGATTGGGAAGATGACAAGTGAGACTGAAAAGGAAGCAAGTGGGAAACACAGGTGGAGGTACTGGGGTGGCTCATGCTGCACCCATCACTCCCAATTAGAGATGGGAGGGAAATTCACTTCAGTCACCTTTTAATACAAACTCGCCAAATTCACACTTCTTCAACTACAGTAATAAGCAAATCAGAATGCAGTTGTCTTCTTTAGTTTTCACACTTCTCTGAATTTTGGGCAAAAATTGTGTACAAAAATTCAGACATTATTTTATTTTAATAGTTAGTGCATACATTTGGGGAAATAGGGGAAATAGATTGGACAAATGCTTTCATTGGGAGAAATGTGAACAAAAATGCATTAAAATCTTTGTACCTACAAAAATGAAGGAGGATATATGTGTTAATATTCAGGTGGACAAATACAAGATTTATTTATTTATTTATTTATTTATTTAATGCCACCATCAGTCAGAACAGACTTGTGCTGAAAAATGGAAACATTACAGTGGTCCAGTGGGGTGGTAGTTGCCACTAAGGTTTGTCTTAACTCTCCAATTAGGAAAATGTGGTGGACTAAGTAGGGAAGGTAGACAGAGAAGGAGGGCAGGGAAGGAGAGCAAGCTAGAGGTGATTGTGATACCTTCCCCATGCTCTTGGGCAGAGATGCTTGGGAAACAGATTTTGCCAGAAAGGGAAGCAGCAGCCACCATTTTAGAACTGCCAAGCAAAAGGGAGGGATACTAGAAAACCTTGAAAGCAATGGTGACCATGGGTTTTGGGGTTTCTGTGATCTTAAAGAGAAAAACCTGGACAGGACAGGGATAGATATGGATAGGTAAGAGAAGGAGACTTCTTCTCATTGAATGATGCCATCATCAGCACCATCTTTCCTTCTCCTCCCCCAGTATCCCTGCTTATATCTCCCTCCCTCCCCAGCATCAGTGAAAGAACAAAACAGATGCACTATCATTGTACAAACCCAAATCATACTAACTTTCTATCCCAGGAGAGATTCTGTACTCATTAGGGGAGGATCCTTCTTAGCTCATATCGTGTTCTTATCTGGTTTTGGTGGCCCTACTTGTTTACATAGTGACATGAAGCCACCCAAATTTGCTGTGAGAAGGAATGATGGGCAATTCAATGTCACTTCCCCATCCATGAGGCTCAGCAGTATAGACCAGACTTGGTATTGACAGTTGTCACATCTAAAACTGGCATAAATCAGGTAGAAGATCTAGAGGCCATGCCTGCCAAAAGTTCTCATTCATACCCATGATAGTCCTTCAAAACCTGTGATGGAACTGGACAGCTGCCAGCTGATTTCCAGACCTTAGGATCATCAAACAAACTGGCATCATTTAATAACCATAGGTATCCAAGTGGCACCTGTTTGGTTTTTTAAAGAGCATCTCTCAGTGTGGCAAATTATTCTGCCAGAAATTTTAATGATCCAATGCACTGGATCACCAGAAGCATCTCCTGCAGCAGCCTCTGGGTTTTCCTTTCAAAATCCTGCCCCTATCTCAGCACTAACCCACTCAGCTCCTACTTTGGTTATGTGATGTGACAAGATCACATCCTGAACTGATATGGCTTCAGGCACAAAACAAGTGTACTGACATGTAAGTCACATTTGGTACTCCTTTCATACATCACAGGTCAAGTTTCTGGCCTGCACCTATCAATAGTAACTTAAAACTACAAAAACACCACAGGAATCTAAAAGCAGGAGAAAGAGAGATTGAGAGAGAGAGAGAGAGAGAGAGAGAGAGATGGAAGGCAACACAGGGCAAAGAGGCTCAGGTTCCAGGGTCTTTGGGAATAGCAGGGGAAAGCCTGTGCTTCATTCTTGGAGTTCTCTCAGGGCTTTGGATCTTCACCGTCACCCTTTAATCCAAGCCAGCAACAAGGAGGATGTGCTGGCTGCCACTTGCTTGTGTTAATACAGTATCTGCAACCTGCACAGCTACATTTCGCCCATCAGCATTCTCCTGTAGCTCCCCCTTTCATTCCTGTGATCACAACAGGGCTCTTTAGCATATATGACTATTTCTGCACTATACAGCTTCCTTAATTTTGTTGCCACTTCTTTCCCTATTATGAAAGAGACAGGAATGTGTCCGCTTGGAAGCCAGTCAAAGGGGCTCCCCCTCTTCACAACGCCACCCTTCTTCTGTCAGACTACATGGATGGATGCTTCAAACAAAGTCCTCAGAGTTGGCCGACCTCCAGTCTGCAACAAGGCAAGCTGACCCAGTGTGCCCCACACTTGCCAGACTGTTCCTGAACTGGGCTGAAGGTGTTCTCTGCAGCGACAACACATGTTCAAAGCAGCAAACCCCCCTGGTAAAATGCCCCCTCCCCTTGCCAAAAGTGCACTTCCTTTGCTTTGTTAGCATGGCTCCCCTTGGCCTGTCAAGGCAGCTTTTGAAAGTGTGAGGGAAATGAGTCACCCTGCAGAATGTGGGAATTATCCTGTTTAGCTTCTCTCCTTTATTCTTTCAGCAAAGCGCAATGAAAAACCTCAGTCACAAGAGACCAGAAGGCTCCCATATAACTGACAAAAACCAAATGTTTGAGAGCTCTTGGATCCAGTTATTGAAAGGGGCATGACCCCCGGCGCTGCACCTCCATTTGTCATCATTTAAATTTAATCAAATTTGAGGCCTTTGCAAAAAGCTTTCATTTATTTTCAAGCCTTGGCCATTTTGGAGACTGCTTTTGTACTATTTCCTTGTGTACTGGCAGGGTGGGTGGGTGCATTAGCAGTAAGGCAATTTTAATTCTCTAAAAGTTACTGATCTGACATTTCCCCATGATAATGATAACAATCTGTAAATGAGAAGAGTTACTCAAGGGTTATTTAGGAATGGTCTCATTCAGAGAGCACAGCACACACTTGGCTACAACAGTGGAAGATGTTTCTCCAGACAAGCAAATGGTAGGAAAAAAAGTCAGAAATTCATCACTGATCAACCAGTTTTACTCCTGGATAGGGATCTTGCCTTCATCACAAGACTGCCATTTTCTTTATCTTTTTATTGTGTTTTTTGCAATTTATGGGAAAATACACATGACTCAAAACTTCTCCTTCTGCAAAACTATCATTTTCCCTTTCCAAAGCTAAGTACAGGCACATAATAAGCACAACAGGGCAGAACCACTGATCACAGAGACAAACAGGTCCTTCACACTACACAATTACAGCATTTTGGATACTACTTTAATTGCCATGACATCGTCCTATGGAATCCTGGAATCTATAGTAACATGAAGTAGTTACAATTCTCTGCCAGAGTGCTTGAATGTCTCTTCAAACTACATATCCCAGGATTCCATGTGATACAGGCATGGCAGTTGGTTGGAAAGCGCTATGATTGTTTTGTGTGGAGTGCTATAATTGTTTTGTGAGGAAGAGACCACAGACAAACTAGCCAATGCTACTGATGTTGTTGTTGTGTGCCTTGAGGATGTTTCCAACCTATGGTGACCCTAAAGTGATACTATAATGGGATTTCTTTGGCAAAATTTGTTCACAGGGGCTTTGCCTCCACCTCTCACTGAGGCTAAAAGAGTGTGACATGCCTAAGGTTGCCCAGTGGATTACCATGGCCAAACAGGAATTCAAACCCTGGTCTTGAGTTTCAGTCTGACACTCAAACTTCTATACCACACTGACTGTCTTTTACAGTTTACTTCAAGTCAAAGGTGGCTGGAGACATCCATACCAGGAAGATAGTGTATCCATTAGGAGGGCTTTAAACTGAGTCATGTTGGGGAGGGAGACAGTATCTTGGAAGGTATCTTAGAAGGCAGGAATACTTCATGGGCTGGAGATAATAGTCAAAGTGTTATAGAGGGAACAAGGGAAATGATGCAAGGGCCCAACAGTGGGAGGCAAAAAACCTCACACAGGCAGCAAGTGGGGAGAACACATGCTCTTAGATGTCTCTACACTAATGCACAGAGCATGGGAAATAAACAAGATGAACTTGAACTCCTAGCACAACAAAGCTAATATGATATAGTAGGCATCACTGAAACCTGGTAGGATGAGTTTCATGATTGGAATGTAAGAATAGAGGGGTATAACCTTTTTAAAAGAAATAGGCCAAACAAAAAAGGAGGAGGAATAGCATTGTCAGGGATGTTTACACCTGTGAAGAGATCCAGGACTTAAATCCTGGAAATAAGGTGGAGAGCATCTGGATAAAACTTAAAGGGGAAGGAAATAACAGGGATGTTATAGTGGGAGCCTACTACAGACCCCCAAGTCAGACTGAGGAATTGGATGATGCCTTTCCAGAACAGATGACCACACATTCAGAAAGGAAAGATGTGACTTCAACTATCCTGATATTTGCTGGAAGTCAAACTCAGCCAATACTTCAAGATCTAGCAAATTCCTCACTTGCCTCGAAGACAATTTCTTTGTTCAAAAGGTGGAAGAGGCAACAAGGGGATCTGATCCTAACCAACAGGGATGACCTGGTCAATGGGGTGCAAGTGGTGGGGTCCTTAGGTGGGAGTGATCATGTTCTCCTGGAGTTTCTTATGCAGTGGAAAGGAGAAGCTAGGCATAGTCAAACACTCATTCTAGACTTTAGGAGAGCTGATTTCAACAAACTTAAGGAAACATTGGGAGTGATCCCATGGTCAGGAATACTAAAGGAGAAGGGAGCTCAGGATGGATGGGAGGTTCTCAAAAAGGAGATACTGTTCCAATGAGAAGGAAAAATGGAGATGTCTCAAGGAACCAGGTTGGATGACAAAAGAATTTAGAAAGCTGGGCCAAAGCTAACAAAATGAATTTCAACACAGAGAAATGTAAGGTGCTGCACTTAGGGCAAAAAAATTGAAATGCATAGATATAAGATGGGAGATACCTGGCCTGTGAAAGGGATCTAGGAGTCCTAGTAGACCACAAGTTGAACATGAGTCAAAAGTGTGATGCAGCAGCCAACAAGGCCAATGCAATTTTAGGCTGCATTAATAGAAATATAGTATCTAGATCAAGGGAAGTAATAGTGCCACTGTATTCTGCTTTGGCCAGGCCTCATCTGAAAAACTGTGTCCAGTTCTGGGCACAACAATTCAAAAAGGATGTTGAAAAACTGGAGCATGTCCAGAGGAGGGCAACTAAAATGGTGAAGGGTCTGGAAACCATGCCCTATGAGGAATGACTTAGGGAACTGGGTATGTTTAGCCTGGAGAAGAGACGGTTAAGAGGGGATATGATAGCCCTGTTTAAATATTTGAAGGGATATCATATTGAGGAGGGCACTAGCTTGTTTTCTGCTGCTCCAGAGAATAGGAACAACAAATGCAAGCTACAGGAAAAGAGATTCCACCTCAACATTAGGAGGAATGTCCTGGCAGTGAGAGCTGTTTGACAGTGGAACACACTCCCTTGGAGAGTGGTGTAGTCTCCTTCTTTGGAGGTCTTTAAGCAGAGGCTGGATGGCCATCTGTCGAGAATGCTTTGATTTTGCGTTCCTGCATGGCAAGGGGGTTGGACTGGATGGCCCTTATGGTCTTTTCCAACTCTATGATTCTATGATTCTATGTATCCATCTAGGCCAATTTTGGATTAAAACCTGGAGTACATTCACCATTAGCAGGATGGTGCTATGGAGGTATTCAAGGGTTCTGAATGTTATCTCCCAGACTGGTATAGTACCTTGGAGAGTTTGGGGTAAAACACAAGATAAATTCACTGCTCCAGTAACTGTCAGTGCTACAAGGCACCAATTATCATGCTTCCAAATATTACACACATTCACATTTTACATCAATGCACAAAACCACTTATGAAAATGTGCATTCTGTCTCTAACACTAACCACAGATCGCATCAAGGAAGTTTTAGTCTCTATTCATTTTGGTGTACTCATTTTAATTTTTAAGATGCCTTGAGTCCTAGTGAAGACTAGGTGCTTGTTTCTGTCCTCAAAGGGAGTGTCTTATGCCAGAGGTGATGGTACTAGCACAGCAAGACAGCTGTGTAGACAGTGTGTGTAAACAGCTGCCCAGCTTTGTTCCAGAATGCAGAGATCATGGTGGGAATTTAGGGAAGCTCCATGGCCAGAATACTCCAGTAACAGTCTGGAGTATTTTGCCTAATGTAGACCTACCCATGGACATTGGCTGACAATATGGGTGGAGAAGAAGACTGCAATGAGAGAATAAGATGAGAGAGAGAGAGAGATTGGGCAAAGGAAAAGAAGGAAGGGAGGCTCAAAAGTACCTTGACAAAAGAGCATTCATAAAACAGGAAAGATTTTGTAGGTAATATGATTAATTTTCAAATTGTTAGCAAGTGTTTTATTGTCCCAAAGAATAATATATTAAACATTATTTTCATTTGTGAACAGAGATGTTCTACTTGGAAATATTAAAAAGAAATGTTTTTTCCCCTAAGGAACTGCATGGTTCTGGCTATTACTAAATTGTGTTTGTGGGATTTCAGGAGGATGTCATTCCATTATTAAATATTCCACAGATGACCCACTCCATCCAATTGTGCATTAAAATTATTGTGTGCCCAGGTAAGAAATCATACATGAATGGGATGTGTATTGTGCCTAATTATTCATTTTAACCTTAGGTCCATTCTAACCTCAGGTGTTCTACTAACTAAAAATTGATATAGGAATCTCTTTTTATTTTCGCATATGATTATGAGAGTTTATGGTTGCAGTGGGCCCTTTGCATAGACTGGGATTTGGTTCCAGGACCCCTCTGTGGATACCAAAATCCATGGATGCTCAAGCCTCATTATATACAAGGAATTTATATCTTTTTGGAATATTTTCAAGCTGTGGATGGTTGAATCCATGGATAAAGAATCAATGGATATGGAGGGCTGATTTTTTTTTAAAAAAAAAAGAATTTAAATTCATTAACTGACTTACTGTATATACTTATGTATAGGCCTAAATTGACTAAAAAAAACCCTGGGTCAACTTATCTATGGGTCAATTTAAGTACTGTACTTTAACTCAGCAAAACATGGAATCATCCCCTTCTCTGAGTAGGGTGGTGAAAAGCAAGAACTTAGCTTGTACCAGGAGCTCCAAAAACAGTGGTTCCCAATTTTTAGTCCTCCAGGTGATTTGGACTTCAGCTCTCATAATTCCTGACTGTTGGCCAAGTTGCCTGAAGATTCTGGGAGCTAAAGTCCAAAACAAATGGAGGATCGGATGCTGGGAACCACCAAAAAGAAGCACTGACCCTCTCTACTCTCTCTGCCACAGCACCACTTCTGATCTTTTTTGAATGCCTGGGTGGTGGCAGTGACAGCTCTTTGGTGCTTCCCCTCAAAGAAGCGCTAAGAGGAATCAGTCTTTGAAGGATCTAAGACATTTGTGTATGTTTGGCCACTTTTCTGGATTAAATTCAAGCAAAGTTATCACATTAAAGTTAACGTTATCACATCATGGCTAATGTTGGCACCATTTTCTTTACCTTACTTTGCCTTTTCATCCTGTTCAACATGTGTGCATTTCCTTATCCTCACCTGTACCTGGCTGCCTCACCCACACATCTCCCAGCTCCCATTTATCATAATTCTCTCCTCATCCATCCAGCCTTTAGCCTGAGTACAGTTATGCCTGCTGGAATTGTGTAAGTTCTTTCTAAGTAATTTTCCTTTGCTTCACTCTTTTCATCCTTTGTTACATGCCCTTAAGTTTTACCCTCTACTTATTCATGGATCATATCATAATCCATAATTCTGGCCCAAAAATCTGCCCTTGACTTTTACATGAGGTCAATTTATAGTTGAGCATATGTGGTATTTATCTTCTTCCAAATGCTGGCACTGTGTTTCCAGACATCAGGAAAGATAGGATGGGGCCACCACTGTTTATTTTTGGCTTGACTATTATATTACCCTGGTACAGCTGTAACTCCGATAACCGGGAAGAGAAAACCTGGCTGGTGAAGTACAGCTCCTGCTATCACCCAGTACAAATGGCCGAATATGCAGAGATAAGGCAACCATTTATTGTGGCTTAACAAGTAAAGCTAAGCTTTGCTCAGTATGATGGTTTTTCCCCTATGATGGTTTTGGTTTTCGTATGACAAACAATGCAATCTGTGTTGTGAATGTGAAGTGCCTTTCTTGACAATTTTGTCTTAGAGTATATTTCTTCCTCCTTTGTCCTTCAGAAAACATATCTTGAAAAATGGAAAGAAATCATGGAAGCCATTGCAAGAAAAAGGGGAGAAATAAGAGGAGCTGAACTGAAACAGAGTGATAGTCTCCCTGAAGCAGCAGATGTTGAGGGACAGTAAGTTGAACTTTCAATTTCTCAAAATATTTCTGACTCTGACTCTGACTTTGACTCTGACTCTGATGACAATGACGATGATGATGACAATGATTATATTGCATTGTATCCCACTTTTTCCCAAAAATTGGGACTCAAAGCAGCTTACAGTCTAAAATTAACAGTACAATTAAAATTTGCAAAAGTGACAATTAAAATGGAATTAAACTATTACAATATTAAAACAGATCATTTGTTTAAAAATAGAATACAATTTAAAAAGCAATTAAAAACCATACAGTTTAAAACAGTACAGCACCCCCAGGACATTCTTTAAAAACTTTCTGTTTTAAAAGCCTGTCTGAACAAAAAGGTCTTAGCCTGGCAGTGGAATGACAAAGAGGGGGATATTCTGGTCTACCTGGGAAGGGAGTTCCCGAATCTGTTTATATTGGAGGGTTTACTATTATTTTCTTTAAAATGATATCAATCATATATTGAAGATTCTAGTTTTGTATATATAGTCATAGATTTTAAAAGTTTCCTGCCTGCTTTGCACACACACGTGTGTGTGCATGTGGTCTTTCTTTTTTACCAGATTTGTTCATTTCAGTGAGTGAGAAATTATTTTTTCCAGAATTCCTGCAACCATTTCTGCATTTCCAAAGCTCAAAACAGGCACAAGGCAGGAACAGGAGTAAAATCATGAATGGGATTATGAAGGTAAAATTTTCAATTAGAATATTGTAATAATATGACATAAAGTTAAATTTGTTTTTGTCTGCCTTCAAGTTGTTTCTGACTTATGATGACCCTAAAGCAACTCTACCACAGGCTTTTCTCTGCAAGATTTGTTCAGAGTGGTTTTGCCCTTGTTTTCCTCTAAGGCTGAGAGGGTGTGACTTGCCCAAGGCCACCTGGTGGGTTTCAATGGCTGAGCGGTCATGTCTCTAGAGTTGCAGTCCAACATTCAAACCATGCTGTATACCATGCTGGCTCTCATAAAGTTAAATGCCACTTTGGAATTAATGTAGGTGCAATATATGTTCTTTTTTTCAACTTAAGCATAATTCATGTAAGTTTTTGAAAAAAAAGAAAAAAAAAGAAAAACCTTTTAGTCTAAACATTATGCAGTGGCACCATTCTACTAATTTTTCCATCTTTGGGAGCTCAATGTTAAATTGGCACTACAGTGACATTCCTTTTTAGAATTTGCCATATTTTTGGATAGCAGTGCACTAAAACTATTTAAATGGTTGGTGGGTGTTTTTGTGAGAGTGTCTTTGCAAGAAAGCCCTGCTTCGTTTGTATGATTTATAGTTGCCTCTGTGAACACATTCAAATCATTATTTTGTCATTCCTAGGGCCTCGGCAGATGACTAATAGAGTCGTCTTTGAGGCCCAGAAGAGGAGGGGCAACCGCACGAGCGGCGCCCCTTCCTCTTCCTGAGGTCGCCCTCGGAGTCGCACGGCCGGTGCTCCGGGGATGACCTCACAGCTCAGCGACCGCATGCGCTGCGGCAGAAGAGTCAGGGAAAGTGCGCCCGCCGCTTTTAGGGCGCACTTTCCCTGACATCTAAAAGGAGTGCCAATTTGGAGCTCCTTTTAGGGATGCCGCAGGAGTGCCGTAGTGCGGAGGCTCCGCTCCGCCGGCGCTCCGTCCTGCGGCGTCCCGGAAGCAGTCGTCTGCTTCCCCCCTTAGAGTCCTTTTCTTTTCTCTCATCTTCTTTTCTGTCCTCAAAGTCTCAATAGCTCTCACTTCTGTTCAGACTTATTGGCCAGAACTTTGAATAGTTACTTTTGGGGTTAAAACCCCCAGAATCCCTCCAGCTAATTGGCTTTCTGGCCATGCTGGCTGGGAAGATCTGGGATAAAGCTCTAGATTTTTTTAAAAAAAACTAACTGTTCAAAGCTCTGGTACTGACCTTCGTGACATATGCAGGTGTAATTGCAAAATACCAATGATGCCGCATGGAGAGTAGCCTACCTAGCAACAGATCCATTTGATGCATTTCTTCCTTCTCCTGAATCTACTAGATGTGTTTTGTGCATTTCAGCTGGGCAATAAAGATATCGCTCTTTTGTGGATTGTGGATTTTGTTTTATCCCACTCTATTACGCAATTTGTGCTATTGCTTGTATATGTCCTTTTCTGGTCTCTGCACATGGATGTATTCAGCACCTACACACACACACACACACACCACTTACCCATTTGTAGATGTGTTCTACCCCCAACCATTTAGTGGCTAGGAGGGGACAAGGGAGCCAAGTAGGGTTGGGTTGTGTGCTTGCAGCCAGATTAACAAAGGATCAGACATCCTTCTTGACTTGGAGGACCAGCCAGAGGTCCAGGAGGAGGATGCCATTTTGGGATTTCAGATGCTTCCTGTCTTGTTCCCCTGGCCATCAAATGGCCCTAGGGGGTGCTTCAGTTGCAGAATGGCAAGTAAAGAATGCAGTTGAGGGGAAGCAGAGATGCACCTGACAGAGCATTGAGTTCTGCCAATATGATCTAGGAGATCACCCTGTACCATTTCACAAGATTTTTGTCAATGGCATCTTAATGCTCCATTTACATAATGGTGTCAGAGATGCTGATGAACAAAATTACCACCATCCCCACAGCCAATAAAACCAAACGGAAGTTATGAGAATAGCAAGAATGGAAATGAAAGTAAATGATATCATGTAACAGCAGCACAACAAACAAAATGGCACTAAATAGCATCAAAACAATGTAAATATTTGGCAAGGTGGCTTTTTTCCCTGCAATTTCTTTGGCAGCTTTGAATACACTCCTTTCAAAGGCAATCAGAGAGTGTTCTCCTCAACCTTTATTTTAGATTATTTTTTATGTTGCTCAAGCATATCGTAATGAGCAACATGACCCCTCCCCCACAAACAACATGAATAATTTTGTAATGTGAACACTCCATAGATAATCTAGGATTGATGATTAGCCCTGTCATGAAAGATAGGAAGTAACATGTTTATCTTCTCCAAATAAACATAAGAAACCACAGTAAAATGGAAATTTTAAAATTCAAGTTAAGTTGCATGTGTGTGTGTAAGTGTGTGTGTATATATGCTGTGTATGCTGAGACCTTCAAGTCATTTCTGATTTATGGCAACCCTAAAGCGAACCTATCATAGGGTTTTCTTAGGAACATTTGTTCAGAGGAAGTTTGCCTTTGCCTTCTCCTGAGGCTGAAAGCCTAAGGTCACCCAATTGGTTTCATGGCCAAGGGAGAAATTGAATCTGTTTCTCCAGAGTCAAACCACTATGCCACGCTGGCTTGTATGTATGTGTGTGTGTGTGAGTGAGAGAGAGAGAGAGAGCATATATATCTAGGTATACCCTAATTTCTATGTAGGTAACCCAACAAAAATAATAGCTGGAAAGTAATTGAAGAAGAAGGGAAATGAAGGGTAGAAAAGAGTGCTGGTATGAAACTTTCTGAGACTTGAGGGTGCATTGTGATGCTCTTCGTTTTTCATCCTCTACTAATCTTATTCTGGTTTCTATTGTATATCATTGCATAATATACAAAGTGAAATTTTTTCTTGAATCCCACTGCATTCCCCCCTCCCTTTTTTGAGTCCTCCCTTTTCTTTATTCTGCTTTCCATCCTCCACCGCCACCACCACCACCCTACCCCACCTCAATTCAGTAGGTGACACATTCTGAAGGGAATGGTGGGGTTGGAGTTTGGATCAAAAAGTTCATTTATCTAAATCACACTCTCTTTGTGTCTGCTCAGAAGTAAATTTCATTGAACCCCCTTGGTTATCTTTTATTGCTCATGCAGTGTTGGTAAGTTTTCTTTAACTTCCTTCCTTGACCTTCCTTTTCTGTTACCTTTTCTCTCTCCTTCTCTCCTTCTCTCTCTCCCCTCTCCTCATTCCACCACTCCCATTCATCTTTTCAACAGCCTCCTCTTTCAGAGGATCACACACCTTGAATGGTCTGGTAAGATTAGGACTTTGATCCAAAAGATGCCAAAAGGGTGGTGTGGCTTTGTTTCCACCTCTATCTTAACAGCACTGCTTATTAACTTTACAAGGTGTTGAAGAAGTGAACAGTCTGTGGGTTCATTCCCACTTACATTTAAACCAGTTCGCAGTTCGCCATTGCTCCGTGTTGGTGAATCGATTCCAAAAATTATGTCACTCCCACTATGAAAGCAAGTCTTTTCATTATTCCCTTGTAATTGCTTCTTTTTTGGCAGAATTGTCATTCCCATTAGTTTGCACCACTTCAAAATGCATGTCAATCATCTGCATGAGGACGGGGCCATTCCAGGTGCTGAGTGGGGCAACTTTAGCAACTGAGCCTTCCTCTGCCCCTCAGCAACCTAGGCTACTCAAGCACATCATTTCCCCTTTAAGCAGCCCAGCTTGGGAACTATGGGCCTCTACAGACTGGCCCAAAGGGCCAGCCTGGAGACAGAGATGTGGAGGGGCAGCCACCCCAACACCAGCCCAACGACGTCCTGATGCTGCACACTATTACACATGGCAAGCGGCATCAGGATATCCTCCCGGTGCAGGGTTTTTACATGCTGCACAGGAAGGGGAGCTAAAGAGCCTCACACCAGCTCTTAGGGCACCTTTTTTCCACCCCTGAAAGGGGCCACAGCGGCCCCAATCTGTGGCTAGCAGGGGCAGCCCAGAGCCGCCTGTATGCAGCCGATAGATAGATAGATAGATAGATAGATAGATAGATAGATAGATAGATAGAGATAGAGATATAAATAGATATATAGATATATAGATATATAGATATATAGATATAGACAGAATATGCATTGGTTTTGCAACTACTTGCCTCACTGAGCTGCAGTCTGCCCATAATTGCAAGTAGTTTCAAATACAATGGATTGCATATTCTGTGTGTATATATAATGCGCCCATAGGTCACACCACAAGCACAAAGGCAGCGCTGGGCGAGGGGGGGGGGCGGTAATGGCTGATTTTCCAAAAACTGAGGAGGGATAGTAAACACCCCTCTGCCATTAGTCCCTCCCCTCCAGAATGATGTGATTCAGATCCATCATTCCCATTTGTTGAACACACTTCAGAATCGATTCTTTTTAAAAGAACTGCCAAAAAACTAGTGTCAAGAAATAGTGTGCTTTTTTTTTTCATTTGCCTCGCTTTATTGAGATTGAAACCGAGCACAGTAGGATCAGAACCGGTTTCAAGTGGGAATGATGGTCATATAACCCATCAGCAATTCGCTATAAATCATAGTGGGAACAAGGCCCAACTATGTTGGGAGAGGGTTAAAAAAAGAGGAGAGAGTCAAATTAGTGAGAGAACACAATGTTGGACAAGATCCCGTTGTTTAGGGTGGTTTTTCTAAATTTGGCAGTTTTCAGACGACTCACTGTTCCCAGGCAACATTTACATGATGAGCTTTCTAGTCCTTGGGTGCGGTGTCAAGGGAGACAGAAGGCAGTATTTTAAAAGGAAGAAAGGGACAATTTGAAGATACCAGTAACTAAATGGGCCTCTAGGTTCAACAACTTCCTGGTCTTTCTTAGTAAATGTCCTGCCCTGTGCTGGAGACCAACATTTAAATAGCAAGCTAACAATGACTCAACTAATTAAACTAATTCAATTATTAGTAGTGGTGGTAATGGATGAATTTCCTAGTTTCTAATGCTTAACATCACTAAATCACTTTTCATACCTAACCATCCTAACTCTATAACATTTATACTCATAATTCTACACAAAAGACTTTAAGGCTGAATTCTCACTAAAGCTCCAATTCTATACCCACTTGATGATGATTAAGCTCCATTGAATTCAGTGGGACTTATTCCTGATGTAGGTTTGTACTATGAAGTAGTAAAACCTGTCTAGACCCTACCATCTAATACCACGGTGGAGGTGGGCTTCAAATGATTGAATGCTTCTCCAGATGAAACAGTTCCATGCGCATAGATAGTTAGCATGACAGACAAAAGACTAAACCTGAATCTTTCTCTTTTAATATGTCAGGGAAGCTTTTATCCAGGGTGTGTGTTTTATTTATGCTTTTAAACCTTTGTATGTTTAATGCAATTTTATATTGTTTTAACAAGATGATTTTAATTGTTTTTAAAAGTTTATTGTAAAATTTTTAAACTGTTTTTATTTGTGAGCTGCCTTGGGTCCCTTTCTAGGAGAAAGGCAGCATAAAGATCAAATAAGTAAGTAAATGAAACATCTAGGTTTGTCCTGGCAGATAATTTTCCATATTATAGACACAGTCTATTATGTGAAGCCTCATGAACATTCCCCCATCAAATCCACCATTCCTCTAGTACCAAAAATTTACCCTTCTGTTTCTTAATCCAAAAGATACAAATGCTTTATTTTTAACTGTGATATTTGAAATGTCAAATAAAATTACTGGACAAGGCAATTTGAAAGGGAAATGACTTCATGTTTATCAAAAGGGGACATGATGGGTTTTAAAAAAAAAGATTGAGGAACAGTGTTGTACATCATTCATCCAGAAAAGTTAAGAAGTGCAAAACTGCAACATGATGAAAATATTCATATTTATGCACCTGAAGCAAGTTTGGGAAATCTGAGCTATTTCCTTACTGTTCGTATCCCTTACCCACCAGAATGGAAAATATTGTGATAATGTTTTTATGCCAAGAATGAAAAAAGAGTGGAAGTAAACACTGTATTTAAGCAAGGTTGCAAGTATTGAGGATCATGTTAAGGAATGGCCTGTGTATAAGAGAATAATATTTATAAATATGTGTTGTTATTATCTGAATGTGTGTGCTCTAGATCTGAGCTGTAGAATTGGAAACAGTTGTCCTGTTTTCATTGGCCAAGAACCACAGCTTGAGAACATTACTTTTGGGGTCTCAGCATCCTCCTGGCAGTGGAATATTCTTTAGCTGTGGTTTACAAAGGATTCCCCCCCCCATAGTTCTATTTTTTATCATTCTTTTTCCCCCCATGACCACCTCTCCACTACTGCCAATACCAATACAGCTCTGTAGAAGAGGACTGAGGCTTTCAAAAATCCTTGTCTTAATGAGAAGAACATGCTTTGTTCAAGTTGTAAAAATTCAGTATCAGCAGTCATCATCATCACGATGCTATATTTACAAAGACAAAAGGAGCAGGTGCAACATCAGCTCTTGCCATATACTTGCTGTTTCTCTTTTCCCTTGACTAGCACAAATTCAGTTTTTCCATGAAAGAGAAACAAAAACCCACAAAAAGTAAGATGGCTGTACAACAGCACAAATCTTGCCAGATGTTTGGAAACAATTCAAAGGAGGGTGACCTGGGAGAAAATGAAAGACAAGCACAAGGAAGGACAATGTGGTTACCTCAGAATAACACAACTACAGGCAGGCCTTGGTTCTCATTAAGAAACAGGTGAGTGGAGTCCTTTTAAGTTTGCTTTGAACCAAATACAACTCTGACACCGTGTCACATTGAGGAAAGTTCACCACACACTTTCAGTGCAGGCATGCGCCTGTGTGTTATGAAGTTCACAGAAGGGATGTAGCCAGGTCCATATGTGGAATGTAATAATATCCCCAAAAGATAACATTTGTGTTTATTCAACACTGGGGTATAGTCTTCATGCAGATTGTGGCAGGAGCCAAAGTTTGGTTTGAGAGGGTGCTTCCATATGAGGTTGGCTCAGCCGTTGGTGCATGGGGTTTATGGAGAAAGAGTCAGGCAGACTTCAACTTGGAATAGGGAGCCAGTCACAATGAGATCAATGCTCCACTTTGACTTTCTTTACATGCCACTACCTTAAGCAGTTCACCACTAGTGAAGAATACAAAAGTCTTGGTCAGGATACAGGAAGAAATTTCACACAATGAGCTTGTCATGGATAGAAGACAGCACAAGGTTTTTCATGTGGCCTCCATGCACAACGTTCTGTGCAATAATACTGGCCACATGATCAGAGTAGTCTCTGACAATGCTGTCTCTTCGGCTTAGTGACAGAGATGAGCACTGCCCCCTATGGTGGGACATGACTTGACAACCTTGTCAACGGGGAATGCCTTTACCTTTTACCCATCCACCTAGCCATAACAGCTGCTTCAGAGATACACCAGCTTTTTTTTCCTGGCAGACTTTGCCCTATCATGAGGCAAAGTGGCAGCCATGGGTGAAAGGTGATGAGTATGCACCTATCCAACCAGTCTCTTTAGGTGAAATATAGCAAAATGCCCTTGGCCAGTCTAGTTAGCTTGCAAATTCATTTATATTAATAATCACCAAAGTCCTTCATCACAGAAGTAATTACAAATGTGTAAGTACATCCAATCTCCAAGCATACCTTAAGAGCAAGTAGGAGGAGGAGGTAAAGGGCTGGATAAGGAAAAACAAATTGAAGCTGAATCCAAACAAGATGGAGGTGATTACTGTCAAGGGTCCTAATCTTGGTTTGGAAGTGTGTCAACCAGTCCAGGTTACACTTTTCCTGAAGGACTGAGTTTGTAGATTGGGGTACTTCTGAATCCACTGCTCCAAATGACAGCTCAGATAGATGTAACAGCCAGGAGTGCTTGCTATCAGCTTCAGCTGTTACAATAATTGCACCCCTACTTAGAGTTGGGGGACCCAAAGATGGTAGTGCACGTGCTAGCAATCTTCAGGGTGGACTTTTGCAATGAGCTGTACATTGGGCTACCTCTGTACCAAATCAGAAACTTCAATTAGTTCAAAACACAGCAGCCAGATTGGTTACTGGGACATCCAGAAGAGACCAATTCACCCCAGTGTTAAAATCACTCCACTGGCTGCCAGTTAGTTTCCAGGTAAAGTGTTGATTATTACCTTAAAAGCCCTATATAGTTTAGGTCCAGGTTACCTACAAGATCACCTCCTTCCATATAATCTGTCTCGTACACTCAGGTCCTCTGGGAGACATATACTCCAGTCATCCAGGACCAGGTTGGCAACTGTCACCCATGGGACATTTTCTTCAGCTACCCCCAGAATGTGGAATGACCTGCTGGAAGAGATGCAACTGCTGAGTATGTTGCTCTAATTTAAAACAGCATTAAAAACCAGTCTTGTCTGGCAGGCATATCCAGATGATTTTTAAATTGTAAATTTTAAATGATGAATTTTAAATGTGGAATACTTTTAATATGTATGTGTCTTGTTTGTTCTTTTAAGCTATGTTGTGTTTTAACTGATGTTGTGTATCTGTTGGTCTGTTGTTGTTCCCCACCTCGATCCATGGGGAGAAGCAAAAAAGAAATGATCATCATCATCATTGCCACATCAAGCAATAGAGATCTGTTCTGCTGGCAATTGGGGCACAGTGGGATGATGTTTCAAACCCCTTCCTGCTGGTGATCTGTGGTGTGACAATCAGAAGCAGGACCCTGTTGCAAATCCTCATCACACTGAGGTTTGCAGGTGGGAGGAGGTTCAAAATGTCATCCTGCTGCAACCCATTGGGAAGCAGAGCAGGCCCACTGGAGGAAAGGTGGGATAGAAATGAAACAAATAAACCAGTGAAAGAAAAGCCTGCATTAGAACAACAACAGCCAAATCCTTGAATGTTCAGTCTGCAAAAGAATTTTGCCCAACATTCACTTTCTGCATATAAATATTGCCAAGGCCTCACAACAGGCATCCTCTCTTTGCTGACCAAGACTTTCATCCAAGTAATATCAATTTCATGTTCATTGCTGGAAAGTGTGTGCATGTTACACATTGTCTCTTCTCTGACAAGACAAAATCTCTTTGCCATGTGAAATGAGAATTTTGTTGTTGTGTGCCTATGGAGTTTATCACATGGGGGACAACTGGAAGTATAAATGGTGATAATTCTGCAATTGTGCTAATGGTTTTTGCATGACGTCATGTTCAAAGTTCATGGAACATTATTCCATGAATAACCTGTTATTTTCGTGAATTGCACTAATGGTTTTCACACGACATCGAGGTGAAACATGATTAAAGTGCCATTAATCCATGAATAACCAGGCAAGAAACAGCAGCAAATAATTCCCAGGATTTTCTGGTGAATGAGCTTTTGCTGTTTATTCCCTGGTTATTCAGAGGATAATGGCTTTTATGTTAATCTCATTTTAATCATGTTTTAATGTCAATTGAGCAATTTTCTTGGGTTAATTGCTGTTTAAAGTCCTAATTCCTCCCCCCCACCCCCCCGTGTGACAAACCCCTATAAGTCATTTCGGATTTATGGTGACCCTAGGGTGAACCTATCATGGGGTTTTCTTGGCAAGATTTGTTCAGAGGAGGTCTGCCATTGCCTTCCCCTGAGGCTCAGAGCATATAACTTGCCCAAGGTTTGTTGGCTACTCTGCCTGGGCAATTCTGGGAGTTGCAGTCCAAAATAAATAAAATAATAATAATTTTCTAAGCTATGGTAGACATTTTTCTTTCTTTTTTCTTTTGGCAACACCAGCAGAATTTAGTTTTCAGTTCGTGATTTATCACCACCACCACCACAAACTCCTAATCCTGGGGGAGAACCTGAAAGCATATTTGTGTTGCTGGGATTGGACCTAAACAGGAGGAAAAACAGGACAGAAACAGGACAACTTGGATCCAGTTCCTCTCTCCTGTAAATTTACAGGGAGCTGTAACCTGTGGCATCAACTGATGGACCTCAAACCCCTATGTATTACAAGCAATTACCACATTCTGTGGTTATTTACCAGCTGTCCCTCCAGTAGGGAAAGATGCCAAACCACACAGCACAAATCTAGAGGGAATTTTCAGTTGGCTGGCACATGGCACCAATAAGGAGCTCGTAAGACACTCTTCTGTTTCTTTAGGATGTGTTGGCCAGAAAGACAATGGGAACAAAATGCATCTTTCCAGTCCAGCCTCTGCCTCCTGTTCCCTGGTGGTTGTCATGGTATTTGTTGTGCCCAAATGCTTAGTATCTGCATCTGTATTGATTTGCTGAGAATGATGTCACATTGTGAGATGCATGTCCTTATCTGCTGATGTCAGCACAACAAGGGAGGAGTGAGGGGAGGGGAAGCAAACATTCTTTTAACTTCAAGGGTTGTAAATCACCCCAACAGCCTAGCTATATATTTTGCTTCTGTTGTACCAAGAGTGCTAAATCGCAAACAAATGAATGAGAGACATAAAGTAGATAATGCAATACTTTCTTATTGAACCAACGTCTGTTGGTGTGGAGGGTATAATAATTTCTGGTACCACTTAATTCCCTACTTCTCAGCACTATATTCTTGCATGCAAACTGGAATTGTTGGCGTTTGGCTTTATTGCTGTACAACAGGCGCTATCTAGTGGCTGGTCCAAGCTGAAGAGCTGAAAAGGGAAGGAAGAGAGAAAGAACAAGACTGTGTGGGTGATGAGAGAGAAAGAGAGAGAGCATTTAAAAGAAGAAAAAAGTGGGGGTCAAGCGGGAATGAGAATGCATTTTGGACTACTCTCCAGTTTATTATATTCCCTCAGTTCTAGGGTTCCTCCTAATGTTATTGGGCAACATTAAATTGACTTATATGGAAACAGTCTGCCTCCCTCCCGTTCCCTGATAAATACAGCTTGCAACTAGTAAAGCTAGTCTGCTTGTATGGTATTAATAAGACAAAAATGTACGCTTTGTTGTCTGAACTACTTTATTAAAAGGAATGACTAGTTAGAGTGTTGAATTGTGCCTTTCCCCATTCTGAGATCCATCTTTAGGCAAGGATACAATAAAAATTGGCAACCACTCCCATTTGCAAAATGCTGAGAACCAAGATTTTAGTTTCTGGAAGGATCATGTGGCCCAGTGAGAGAGGGAAACGACACCATTTCCCGTTCAGACCTTCATTTTTAAAGACAGGGTGTGGTGATCTCTGGATAACAGGACTCTTCCTGAGCTGGTGGCCAATTTTTTTAAAAAATAGCTGGAAATAAATAAAATGCCAAAGCTTGTTAGTGACATATGAAGAAAAAAATACAGAATGTTACATTAAGAATATTAATCAGCATAATGTGCATGTTTAGACTGCAATTTCCCCTTCTCCTGGTTATCAGATGAGTCATTGTGATGCCAAGGAATGTTCATAAATGTTCTAACTTCTCTAGGTAGATATAGGCAGAAAAATATATAATGATCCTTTTCAAGGGAGAACAAAAAGGCAGTTTAGGGCCTCTGCCAGATGGGATAAATATTTCAGGAATTGGTGGCATATGTTGCTGTAGTCCTCAGTGTTTCATGTTTTTTCAAAATCCAAATTATATTTCTGTTGTCCTGGACTATTTTACGGCCATTCCCAGCAACAGTTGCAACATTTTTTCCTACTCTTTCTCCTATTTATTTTAATTACAACATATATCAGAGCTAAATAGTTTCCTTCTCATCTTTTTCTTTAACAATTTTTTCCTTAGAAATAGTACATCAGTAATTGGTTCTTTTGCACTTTAACTCTATGATAAATAAATAAATAAATAAATTGCCCTTCAAACCATGTGGTCATCTCACTATACTAGGCTCAAAAAAGCCTTTGGAATACTCCTAATGCCAATCCAAGAAGTCACAGTGATCAGAAAGAATGGAATGAGTGGATACAGAAATTACAACAACCAACAAACCCAGGGTGACCAGATGTCATGACCACAGACACTACAAAATGTAGGACATGCAAAAAAATGTAGGGCATTACAAAACAAAAGCTAGAAACACTAATAAAAGTGTAAATTCATACTTCTTAGCCATGCTCAAAATGGAGGACATTTTGAAATTTCTCTTGGACAGAATATTGAAATGTAAGACATGTCCTGGAAAAGGAGGATGTCTGGTCATGCTGAGGAAACCCCAAGGAGCTATGTCTTCAAAACTCACTTTTTTTTTTCATTCTAATTGTTCTTGAGTTTTCATACTCTTTACTAATATAGATGTTTTCCTTTTATTTACTTGAAAGCCAGCCAAGTTTCCAAATTCCTCTAGAATTTGTTTTAATTGATCTATTTTATTTAGTGGGTCTTCTAAAAAAAATTACCATATCATCTGTGAATGCTTGTTGTATGTATTTCTGCCCCATTATTATTGGTCCATGAACTGTTTCTTCTTTCTTTATATTTCTCATCAAATTTTCTAGTGTCATTATAAACAATAGGGGTGAGAGGGGACATCCCTATCTTGTTCCCTTTTTTATCTTAAATAGTTTTGTTCTTTCTCCATCAATTATAATTTGTGCAAATTGATCAAAATAAATCATTTGTATCCATTTAATAAAATTGCTTCCTAACTCATTTTTTCTTTTTCTTTTTAATTTAAACACGAACAGCCAATTAAACCTGTAAAATGCTTTTTCTATGTCCTGAAAGATCATCCCTAATTTTTTCTCATTATGTTTTTCATAATATTCAATTATATCCAATACCAATCTTATATTATTTTTCATATGTCTTTTTGGTAAAAAACAAAAAAACAAAAAAAAAACACCTGCTTGATCCTAGTTAATCCAATTGTTCAAAATATTTTTTAATCTTTCTGCTAGAATTGAAACAAATATTTTATATTCTAAATTCAATAAAGAAACTGACATATAATTTTGTGGTTCTAAAGTATCCTTATCTTCTTTTGGTATAATTGTGATTATAGCCTCTCCCCATGATTTTGGCCTTTTTCCTTCAGTAATATTCCAAATAGTCTTATGTAGTCGGCTTGCTAATTCTGTTTTTTTTTTGTTTGTTTGTTTGTTTGTTTGTTTGTTTTAATATAATAATTTGCTATCAACCCATCTGGACCAGAAGCTTTCCCAAATTTTGTTTTGTTAATTGCTTCTTCTACTTCTGTCAACAATATCGGTGTATTCAAAATCTGTCTCTGAGTTTCCAAAATTATTGATATTTGTTGCTTGTTTAAATATAGCTCTATTTCTTTATTTCATTTTGTAATTTCATCATTATCCAATGTGTCATCAAAGAGCTTTGCATAATACCCATAAACATTTCTTTGATTTCATCTACATTGGTCATTTTAACTTCTCCTTTCTTTATTTTGTAAGTAGAGAGATCTTGTAGCACCTTGAGACTAAATGGCCAGCCTGGGAGTGTAGTTGGTGCATAGCATCAGGCCACCCTGTTGGCACAATGTGTAGACACGCTGCACCAAAGGGGCACCAAAAAAAAAAAGCCATGGCAGTGCTAAGGGCAGCATTTTGCTACCCCAAAAAGGAGCAGCATTTGCCAGTTTTTTTGTTTTTGTTTTTTTTTTGGTTTTTTTTGGAATGACAAAAAACCAGATCAGGGCTGTGGCATGTGGTTGCCACAGCCTCAATACGGTGCTCCCAGGGGCAGCACAGAGCTACCCCTTAGGGGCCATCTGTATGGCCCCTAACTGAAAGAAGGAAATTGGCAGTGTGAGCTTTTGTGGACTTCAGTCTACTTCCTCAGTTGCATTTGGTGGAGTGGAGGCCAGGCACAGACATATATATGTGAGGATGTCAATTCAAATTACAAATCTTTTGTGTATGGAAATGAAGTGGCAGGTCCAGTCTAAATGATGGTCGTTAGTGCACTAAGACATAGGAAACTAGTCTTTCTGTATGGGGCTGAACTGGCAGATCCAGTTTTGTACCTGTGGTCAGAGCAACAGATGAATGTAGGGTACCCCATGAAGATGGGATCAGATAGTGTTGAAGTGTGTGTAGTGAGTAAGGAACCCATTGTCTTTGTTCAATCCGTTGCTGAGGGACTGTAATTTGTGGATAAATTCCAATTCTGCTGTTTCTCTTTCCAATTTACCTTTGTAGTTCTTTTGTTCAAGGACCACTGTTTTGAGGTCTGAGATGGAATGCCCAGGAAGATTGAAATGTTCTGCCACTAGTTTTTGTGTATTCATCCCCATGCACAAAGACCAGTTTCTTATGTCTTTGTGCACTAATGACCATTGTTAAGACTGGATCTACCATTTCATTTCCATACACAAAGGATTTGCAATTTGAATTGACATCCTTACATATATATGTCTGTGCCTAGTCTCCACTGAATCAAATGCATCTGAGGAAGTAGACTGAACTCTACGAAAGCTCATGCTGCCAATTTCTTTCTTTCAATTAGTCTCAAAGGTGCTACAAGATCTTTCTACGTATTGATTCTACAGTCTAACACAGCTATATCTTTGATTTCTTTATTTTGTTTATTGTTTTTGAATATCTGAGTATTTGAATTTAAAGAAAGTGAAATACCTAGGAATAATAATAAGAAATAAAAATTCAGAGTTATTGTGGAATCAATAAAATCACAATTGAGGAATTGGAATAAATTGGGATTATGTCTATTGGGAAGAATTTCAACAATAAAAGTGAGTGTCCTACCAAAATTTATTTTCCTATTTCAAAACTTACCAGTTATAATGAATGACTGCCCATTCAAAGACTAGAGTAAAGAACTATTGAAATTTGTGTGGACAGGAAGGAAACCAAGAATAAAATGGAAATACATGCAAGATAAAAAGAGAGAGAAGGACTTGGTTTACCAAATCTAAAAATTTATTTTGAAGTATGTGGTTTATCATCGGTAGTAGATTGGATTACATTGGGGGGGGGGCATAATAATCATTTTAGATGGCATGCTTATCTATGATTTAATAAGAGTAAAATACATAAAGATACATAAAAAAATTCAGTGACCACTATATTAGGAAATGGTTACTAAGATTTTGGCTAAAAAAATAAAAATAAAATATACCATAGGATACTACTTTGGCTTTCCCCACATTAAGCTTTTAATAGAAAGGAAATGATACAAAAAGAAGATTGGATAAGATATAAAGATTTATTTTAAAAGATACAGGGAGACTATATAATTAAAATGTAAGGTACTGCACTTAGGGCGGAAAAACGAAAAGCACAGATATACGATGGGGGACACCTGGCTGAATGAGACTACGTGTGAAAGGGATTTAGGAGTCCAGGTAGACCACAAGTTGAACATGAGTCAACAGTGTAATGCAGCAGCTAAAAAGGCCAACGCAATTTTAGGCTGCATCAGTAGAAGTATAGTGTCTAGATCAAGAGAAGTAATAGTGCCACTGTATTCTGCTTTGGTCAGGCCTCACCTGGAATTACTGTGTCCAGTTCTGGGCACCACAATTCAAAAAGGATGTGGAGAAACTGGAGCGTGTCCAAAGGAGGGCAACTAAAATGGTGAAGGGTCTGGAAACCAAGCCCTATGAGGAACGACTTAGGGAGCTGGGGATGTTTAGCCTGGAGAAGAGATGGTTAAGAGGTGATATGATAGCCCTGTTTAAATATTTGAAGGGATGTCATATTGAGGAGGGAACAAGCTTGTTTTCTGCAGCTCCAGAGACTAGGGCCCGGAACAATGGATGCAAGCTCCAGGAAAAGAGATTCCACTTCAACATTAGGAGGGACTTCCTGACAGTAAGGGCTGTTCGACAATGGAACACACTCCCTGGGAGAGTGGTGGAGTCTCCTTCCTTGGAGGTCTTTAAGCAGAGGTTGGATGGCCATCTGTCAGGGATACTTTGATTGGGAGTTCCTGCATGGCAGGGGGTTGGACTGGATGGCCCTTGTGGTCTCTTCCAACTCTATAATTCTATGATTCTATGAAAACAAGAGAAGAATTACAGAGGGAAGGAATTATTGTTCATTGGTTCCCATATTGTCAATTTGTAGAAAAATATAAAACTGACCTAAAACTGGAAGGAGCTGAGAAAGCTAAGATGCAATTTGATGACATTTGGCTAACTAGAAATAAAAAAGTTATAACAATTTTTTATAAAATATTATTGTATAGGGAAATGGAACAGGAAATTATTTAAAACAATATGATTTAGTGGGCAACAAATATAGGACACTCAATCCAACTAGAGGATTGGGAAAAGTCTTGGAATAAATACTGTATATAAAATTCTTGTGTAGCTATAAATTGAGGGAGAACTACTATAAACTTTTTATAGGTGGTATTTAACCCCAAACAAATTAGCAAAGATGTCAAAATCAGGAAAAGATCAATGTTGGAAGTTCACAGAAAATAAAGGATCTTTGTTCCACATGTGGTGGCAATGTAAAAAAGCGGAAAAAATATGGAAAGATATTCATAGATAAATCACAAAAACACTAAAAATTGACTATCCAATGCTATCAGAAATCTATTTATTAAATATGATAAGCTTGTTAGATAGAAATATTGAAAATAAATATTGGAAATTGCTCCTGTATATGATCACAGCATAGGCTAATATACATACAAAAATGGAAAGAAACAGGAATACCCATTAAAGAAGAATGGTTAGGAAAAGTATATGAATTAGGAAATGGCTATACTAACTAACTGGGTACAGGAGAAGTCTAATAAAACAGCAGAGAACAATTGGAGAGTAATTTTACCACTGTGGGAAAATACCTGGGAGAAGAAGGCAATTATATATTTTGAGAATTAGATACAGAAGAAAGCAGTACGAGATAAGTTAAAGGAAATATAATGGAAAGAACAAGCAAATAAATAAACATAACCAATAGGACAAAGACTAAAGGAATGACTATATAGAATAAAATAGGTAATAGAATGATAGGAAAAAAGGGGGGATGGAAAAAAAGTGAGATAAATAAATCACTTTAGTCAGATGAATGTACAGCAAGAGTACATTAATTAGAAATCAATAAAGAGATGTACTTAAGGTAATGTAGGTAAGGTGTACATAAAGGTGAGAATTAAATAAGGATATTAGAGCTGGAAAGAAAACTCGTAAAGTAAGGCCAGGGAGTAAGTGTGAATGAATGGATGGATTGACAGATTCAATTTAATGAATGTTGGAATGAGTATGGTAGGTTTGTTATGTAAGTGAAGTATGAATGTTGGATGGTTATATTAGTGTGGTACGAATGCATGAATGCTTAGGTATTTTATTCAGAAGGTGCAAAAGATATATTAGGCTGATAGAATTGAAGATACTTAATATAGAAGGAATAATTAGAAACAACAGAAATAAGAATCAAATAGAGTGTAGATTAATAGAGAAAAGAGGGATAATCCCACATTCCTAAATTGAGAGATATATTATATAAGAAATACTATTATACAAGAAATATTATGATGAATAAGAATATGTACAAACAAAAATAGAAGGCAATATAACTGCTGTTTCTTCTTATAGTAACCAAATCCCAATAACTGGAAAGGCAGCATAGACATTCCAAAATATTTCTCTCTCTCTCTCTCTCTCTCTCTCTATATATATATATATATATATATATATGCTGGTTGTACATGGTAGACAAAACCTTGGTTAAAATTCCTCCACCAGCATTGGATACATATTCTCATCCTATGAAAACAGAGGTCAGTCTTCTATTTATTTCAGAATTATTAGTGTGAGGTGGGGTTTATTGAAGGTCTTCAGGGTGGTGTGGAGTGGAGATGCTGCTTATCCTTAATTTTGTATGTTGGTCAAGTGTTTTCAGGTTTTTAAATTGAGTTTAAAATTCCTTACCCCACCCCGAGGTTTTGACACACTTTTTGGCTTGATAAAGCAATACTATCAAAATTAGGCCTTTGATTAGCAATCCTTGAGTATGGGTACTTTGGCCGTTACAAATCCACTGAATAGTAGCACATCAACTGAAATAGTTAAATTCTTTGTTCTGAGAGTTTGAGTTAATTTGGCATTAAATCAGGAGCACACACAGCTGAGGTTAAGAATACTTTAGCCTTCCATTATATATTCAGAAATTTCAAAACCTAGGTACTAAATGAGATTCCCAATAAGCACATGTTTCAGGTGTATATCTAAACAGGTATGAAAACATTTTTGGGGGGGAAATCATTGTCCTACTAATCAGTTAGGCAAGCTAAAGGAGAATGCAAACAAAGACAGATTGGTCTACTTGAAATATTTAGGGGCTGAACAGATGGCCCCCTAAGGGGTGGCATCCCACCGCCCCTTTCCTTGCTGGATAGTGGCCACAGCAACCGTACGCCGTGGCCCCAGTCTGGTGGTTTGTTGCTCTAAAAAGAGCTGGCAAATGCCACTCCTTTTTAGAGCGGCAAAAGCCACCCTTGCCACCGTGGTGGTGGCTTTTCAGCACTCCTTTGATGCAGCATGTGTCAGGAGTGCCCTGACGCTTCCCACCATCTGGTTGGGTGGGCAGCATGACAGCAGCATCGGGGTGGAGTTGGGGTGGCTGGTGTGCAGTCGCCATGCCCCCACTCCACCCCCAGGCCGGTCCTTTGGGGTCATCTGTACAGCCCCTTACTCTTACTTTCTGTTGAAGGATGGGCAGAGTAGTAGAGAGTCTTCTGCATTTGCGTTCAATCTTTAAATTGTATTTTACTGTTTTATTTTATTTTTAAAAAAAAAAAACAATATCAACACTAAGGGCTTGTCTACATGGGCCAAATAAAATGGCCTCACCACATCCTCATGGCGATCTGTCTTCCCAGTGTAGGGCCAAATTTCTGATCTGAGTGCAGACTATCTTCATGACATAAGGCTGTTACTGCAAGGTACTCCCTTTGAGGGTGTATATGCAATGTGATTGATGTTGGACAAGTCATTTCTGACCTTAGAGGGAGCAACTTGCACTAGCAGTGATGAGCAAAAGCAGGGATTCGTGAGTAGAATGCCTGGGGTCCCTAGGGAGTGTGGAGGTAACTGGGGGAATCCAGAGGAGCCTGGATTTTCTGGCAGGTGTAAATGAGCCCTTAGACATGTATTGGGGGGGGGGAGCATTCTATAATATGTATGGAACACCTATTTAAATACACAACTTTTATGTATTTTTTAAAAAATCAATTTTCAGAAATGGGACAGATTGTGTTTAGGAATAGGTACATGCAAAAATAACATGAACCAGAAACAGCCCTATGTATAACCCACCATATTTCATGCCTACCACAAAGAAATAATGCATATGCACCAAGCAGAGGCATGGAAAGTTCATTTTCATGTGTCCTATTTAACTGTTAAGCTGAAAAGAATTGTGCTTATACTTTATTTCATAAAATGGATGGGCACATGGTAATGCTAGCCCTACAGAAAACCGAGATAAGTGGATTTTGTTTCCTTAGAATATCTCCAGTCTGCCCTTCATCAATATAACCTAATAATAAGAAAAAAGATGGAAACAGACATCTTGTGATGGCCTCCCAGAAAGTACTCTGCATGGTCTCACTTGGTACCTGCCAGTCCAAATAACATTCTGTGCACAAATTCTCACTTGAATAATATAAACAATGCTGGATGAGAAAAATGGGAGGAAGGGGAAACAGTTATTCAAGGAAGGGCTGACAGCATGCACTTGAAAACAAGACAGGGAATCCTTACAAAATATCTTTCTTTTTACTAATACTAATATTTAAAAACATCAACTCCTTTTACAAATTAATGTATGGTTCCTTTATTTTATTTTATTTTTTAAAAGAATGATGTTGTTTCACAGATCTACTATATATACCACATGCAGCAGTTGCTATGGTAATAATTATGGGTCTTTTATTGAACAGCACTGTTAAGGGTTACAGAAAGCCATGGCTGCTAATTTTATAAGAGGCTCTATTATGTATGCTAAAGCTCCCATCTTAAGAGGAGTGGAGCTCACGACTTTGCAACTGGTTTCAATGCAACTGAAGGAAACAAATATAGAAAACAAAAGGAGAAGGCTGCCTTCCTCTTGTAGTAAGATCTGCTCTATGGGGGTCACTTGTACATTCAGTGGGCTAGCTTCAGAGTGCTCCTAAAATGTATTAATCTGTGCATGAAACATTTATTATAAATACATGTCTCATATACACATACCCATAAGGTTGGTAGCTAGGAGTAGTTGGCTTGGTGGCAGCCTTGCATTTGTCCCCAAGTAATCTCTGAAATCTTTGTATATATGTGTTGTTTCAGCTTTTGTGTGTTGCCCTGTAACCACGTTCTGTTGCTGATGACAAGAATAAAAGATCTAAAATACTTGACAGTAAATAGGTCAGTGACACAAGTAGGTCAATGATACATACAAGGAACATAAAAATAAGTGACAAAACTGAACTAACCTGGAACCATTTGAAACACTTTTGAAAATCTTCACCTTGGGCAGAAATGTACCAGGTGAGCTTCACTGGGGAGGGCATTCCAAAGCCAGGGTAGGGGCTACTACAAGAACACCATTTTCTCAGTGGCCACTCATTATACTTTACCCAGTGAAAGCATGAAAAAAGGATCTCAGTAGAGGATTTTAAGCTTACATGTAGGTGTGGGCAACTGGGATCCTTGCCTCAAGTTGGGAAGAGATTTAAAGGTTAGTCCCATGTTCTGAATTGGGTCCAAACATGGAATGAAAGCTAATGAGTTCTTCAAATCACTAGTACAATCTTCTCACATCAATGAGCAATCCTGCAGCCTTGGACTGAATGGATGGATGTTTCTTTGAAGGCAGGCCCATGCATAGTTCACTGGAGTCATCTGGATGTCCACTGCAGTGGACCAACACCCCATTCCCAGAAAGCAGATGACACTAATCACAGAAGGAGAGTGGGGGCTACGATTCCCTGGGTGACAGGAGGAGATGCAACAGAGATGTCTGGAGAGACCACTAACCTTATCTACCCAATGCCACCTTTGCCTAGCTACAAAGTGATCAGCTGGCTCTCTGGAGGACCAGGGTAGGGATATGCCACATCTTGCATTTTGCCACCTGAGGCAGGGGATTCACAATTTCTTGGGAGGGCTAGCCCTATTCAGTAGACACAACAATATGATAAAGAGTCACTTGTGAGCCCGAGAGTGTCTATTTTAAAATCTACACTTTTCTCAATATCACACTACAGTGTTATAGCATTATTATTCCACTTTGACTGCTATGACTACCTCCTGTGGAATTCTGGGCTTTGTAGTTTAGTGAAGCCTAAGGACTCTCTGGCTGAGAATTCTAAATGCCCCTCCTTAAACAGCAAATTCCAGGATTCCAAAGAGGCAGGCATGGCAGTTAAAGTGTAATAATAACACTGTAATAGTGTAGGAAGATATTGCCTTCTTGTGGGGGGGGGGGAATTAATATTTATTTCAAAATACTAGCTCCATGGTCCTTTCTTGCAGTTGAAATTAGTCATTAGCCCTCCAAAGACAAATTGGTCCCCCTGTGTAGTCCAAATCCATTGAGAGAATATATGTACTCCATTTATGTGGACTGAAATAAAACAAACAAAAATGCATAGGCGACAGAGTGCAATTCCACCCAAACATTCTCCTTTGAAGGAACAATGCATTCCATGGGTAACAGAATCCTCTCAAAAGGCCATCCCTTGAATAGCTGTGTCTAACATAGTCTGAAACTCAGCATCTCTTGCACTTGATCCTATTACCCTCTGCTTTGACAGGAGAGACCTCATCGAAGTCTTTGAAGCTGAGCCGCTGGGACCAGTTATAGGCTAACAGGGCACATATGAAAGCCATGTTCAAAATTTTCTAGCCTGGAGGAAGATTTGTCATTTTTGTTTAGTTTTCCTGAAGTGGCTCAAAGTAAGGAGAGACAAAACAGATATATTCAATTGATCGAGTGGTATGTGTGGTTTTGTGGGTGTTTTGTTTTTTTTTAAACTCACCCAACCCTTTTCACTTTGCAAACACCTGATCTTACTTATTGACTTCTTTTGATTTTTGTTAGATATTCTGAAAGACAAATGGGCAAAATAAGGATAATAATGGTAATAGCAGTAATGGTATTGGTAGCATACATGCAGCTAAAGTCTAATAATAATAATAATAATAATAATAATAATAATAATAATTTTTATTTATAGCCCGCCCCTCTGCTCAACAATCGAGGTGGGTTACAACATAAAAACAAACAATGAATTAAAACATTCCCTCATCCCCTAATCCTACCCTCCCAAACCCCTTAAAACAGGATTAAACTTGAAAAGATTATCCATTAAAATATACTTATCCATTAAAAGCAGTATCAATAAAACAAACTGCAATGGGAACATAATAATGATAAAAGCTGAAATCACATCTCCCTGAAGCAGATGCTATTCCGGGAAGGCCTGCTGGAAGAGATCTGTCTTTACTGCCTTTTAAAAGGCAGTGAGCGTAGTAATGAGACGGATCTCGTCCGGCAGACCATTCCACAGCCTGGGGGCAGCTGCAGAAAAGGTCCTCTGGGAGGTCTGATACAGCCTAGTTTTTATTGGCTGTAACAGATTCCTCCCAGAGGACCGAAGGGCACAGGGGGGATCATATGGGGAGAGGTGGTCCCTAAGATAAGATGGACCCAAGCCATGTAGGGCTTTAAAGGTCAGAGTCTATACTCAGAATGATAGTGGAAGGGGCAGATGGTAAAATATTAACAAGATAAAGAAATGTTTTTCTTTATACCAATTTCAAAAGATTTGTGATTTATGTTATTTTTAGCCCTGTACTAGAGAAAAAAAGTGAAACACAAGTCTATAGAGTCAATAAACATATTTTTAAAAACAACATATTGCTGGAATCTGGAGCACAATTTGCTTAGCAAATGTTATGAATCAAAGCTATTTCAACATTGTTGTTAACTGTCAAATCAGTAGACTCATTGCAACTCTATGAATGAGGACTTCCAAGTCATAATCAATGACCCTTACAGACTCACGTCCGTGACTTCCTTGACTAGAGTCTAATCATCCAGAATACGGTCTATCTTTTTACCTGCTGCCTTCCACCTTGCCAAGCATTATTGTCTTTTCTAGTGAGTCATATTTTCTCATGGTATGGACAAAATACGATAACCTCCATTTAGTCATCCTTGCTTCTAGGGAGAGTTTGGGCTTGATTTTGTTTTTTGTTGTTAACTGCCCTCGAGTCGATCTTGACTTATGGCGACCCTATGGATGAAACATCTCTGTCCTCCACTGTTCTGCTTAATTCCTGCAAGCCCTTAATCCAGGGGTAGGCAACCTTTCCCCTTTAAGGGCTGAGGGACTTCAATTCCCAGAATCCCAGGAGCTATTGGCCAACATGGGACTATTGGCCAACATGGCTGAGGCTTCTGGGAGCTGACGTCCCTTGGCCCTTAAAGGGGAAAGGTTGCCTACCCCTGCCATAATCCCTGTGACCTCCTTAATAGAGTCCTTCCATCTAGCATGTGGTCTTCCTCTCTTCCTACTTCCCTTCACCTTCCCCAGCATTATTGTTTTTCCCAAAGAGTCCTCTCTTCTCATGATGCGTCCGAAGTATGACAGCCTCTGTTTGGTCATCTTGGCTTCCAGGTAGGTTTGCAGCTTGATCTGCTCTAGGATTCATTTGTTTGTCCTTTTGGCTATCCATTGGATCATCAGCACTCTTCTCCAGCACCACATCTCAAATTCATTGATTTTCTTCCTATCATCTTTCTTAACTGTCCAGCTCTCATATCCATACATGGTAATAGGGAATACAGTAGCTTGTATGATTGTAACTGTGCTGAGTTGTATATCTTTGCATTTTAGAATCTTTTCTAGTTCTTTCATAGCCACCCTCCCCATTCTTAATCTTCTTCTGATTTCCTGACTGCAGTCCCCATTTCTATCAATGTTTGATCCTAGGTATGGGAATTCTTTTATTATTTCTATTTCTTCATTGTCTAGGTTGAACTTGTGGAGGTCCTCAGTGGTCATTATTTTTGTTTCCTATGTTCAGCATTAAATCTGCCTTTGCACTTTCTTCTTTGATCTTCATTAGTAGGTGTTCCAAGTCTGTGAGGGTTTCTGCTTGTATTATGGTGTAATCTGCATATCTTAGATTATTGATATTCCTTCCTCCTATTTTTACTCTTCCTTCTTCTGTGACCAAGCATGTTTTTCTAGTTGAATCGATAGGGTGAAAGGATGCAGCCTTCTCTAACTCCTTTGCCAATTGGGAACCATTCTGTTTCTCCATGTTCTGTTCTAACAGTAGCCTCTTGTCCTGAGTACAGATTCCTCATCAGGACTATCAGATGTGTTGGCACTCTCATGTCTTTAAGGGCATTCCATAGCCTTTCATGGTCTATGCCAGGGGTAGGCAACCTAAGGCCTGGGGGCCAGATGTGGCCCCCCGAGGCCTTGGACCGGCCCCAGGCCGGTCCTGCCACCCGCCGCCGCCACCGCCCACCATGATGATATTGATTATTGTTATTACTTGTTCTTGGGGTTTTCTTGGCAAAATCTGCACAGGGTTTTGCCATGGCTTTTCTGGGGCTGAGAGAGTGTATATATAATTTTTTAAAAAAATTATTTATTTATTTATTTATTTATTTATTTATTTATTTATGGTGCTTCAGCCCCCTAATTGTCTGAGGGACAGCAACTCGGCCCCCAGCTCAGAAAGGTTGCCTACCCCTGGTCTATGCAGTCAAAGGTTTTCCTGTGATCCATAAAGCACATGCTGATTTTCTTTTGGAATTCCTTGATGCACTCCATTAGCCATCGTATGTTTGCAATGTGGTCCCTCGTGTCTCTTCCTTTCCTGAATCCTGCTTGGACCTCTGGGATCTCTCTTTCCATGTCTGGTTGGAGTCTTATGTTGCAGAATTTTCAGCATGATTTTGCTTGCGTGGGAGATTAGTGCTATGATTCTATAGTTGTTGCAGTCTCTTGTGTCTCCCTTTTTGTTGATGGGGATATATATTGATTGCTTTCAATCTGTTGACCATCATTTTGTTTTCCATATCTGTTAATATATGTTGGTTAGCACTAGAGTTGACTCTGTCAATGTGGATTGCAGCAGTTCAATCGGAATCATCTGTTCCTGGTGATTTGTTTGTTGCTATTTCTCTTATTGCAGTTTCTACCTCACTTTTTAGAATTTGGGGTTCATTTTCATATGGCTCTTCATTCCATGTGTCTTTTGTATAATTCTTCTGTTTATTGCTGCCAATGTCTTTGTATTCCTTCCTGGTCTTGAATTATGTTATTTTTGGCTACGATCCGTTTACTGGTATTTGTCTTTTAAACAGTCCACAGTATCCACACAGCTCTTTTATAGCACCACATGTCAAATGAGCTTGATTTTCTTCCTATCAGCATTCTTCACAATCCACCTTTTACAATCATAGATAAAACTGGGAAATACGAGGGGTAAAGTAATAATTATCACCTGGAGGTTATTATTGATGAAATTTTGTCAGTGTCATCATTTGTCTCTAAGTGCATGATGTTGAGAAAATCAGATCATTGTGTCCTTTATTTTTGTTACAGGTAATGCCAGAAGTGACTAAAGTGTAAGAAGTGTTTTTGTTACAGGTAGTGCCAGAAGTGACTAAAGTGTAAAGCACAAGGGGGAATCGTAAAGTAATGATTATCACCCGGAAGTTATTATGGTATATTGATGAACTTTTGTCAGTGTCATCATCACCAAGGGATTTTTTTTCTTTTCCCAAAAATGAAAAATCCATTGTGGGGTTGCCAGTTTGACAACATAGATGACGTCATTCATTAAGTCGAAGAGTGGTTTAAGGTGCAATCTGCAGACTTCTACAATATCAAGTATTCAGAGGGTCAAGAAACACTGTGAAAAATGTGTAAATCTGGATGATGACTATGTAGAGATAAGCTAACAACTGAAAATTAAAACAAACTTTCTGTCAAAAAAATTTTTAAAGGTGATAATTAAAACTTTATAATACCCTTCATATGATGGCATGCATAAACCTAACTTTAATATATCTTTACACTTCAGGATCTTGCCAAAGCTTCATAATCCTAGCCTCCTCCTTATTTTCTTGACTGAAGTTACTGTTCTGATTAATAGCTGAGGCAAGGTATGGAAAATCTTGAATTAGTTCAATGTCTTCATTGTCAGTATTAAAGTTATGTAAATCAGCTGTAGTCTTGTTTTCTTAATGTTCAACTGTAAATCTGTCTTTGCACTTTCTTCCTTGACTTTCTTCAGTAATTGTTCCAAGTCTTTGCTATTTTCTACTAGTAGTATGATATTATCTGCATAATTTAAATTGTTGATTTTCCTTTGTCAAATTTTCATGCCTTATTCCTCTGAATCTAGTCCTGCTTTCCATTGGTTTTTTTGGTTTTTTGGTTTTTTGCATACAAGTTAAACAGGGTGATAACAGGCAGACTTGTCTGATCCCCTTGCCAATTGGAAACCATTCTGTTTCTTCATATTCTGTCCTAACAGTAGCCTCTTCTCCTGAGCATCAGGACAATCAAATGTTGTGGCACACCCATTTATTTAAGCACAATCCATAGTTATTCATTATCTATAAAACCAAAGTCTTTGATATAATTTTTTTTTAATTCTTTGGTGTACTTTGTTATCCAGTGTATGTTTGAACATGATCCCAAGTGTTTATTCCTTTACTGAGCCCAGCTTGGACATCAGGCATTTCTCACTCCATATATAGTCAGCCCTCTGTATCCACGGATTATTATTATTATTATTATTATTATCCACAGATTGAAGCATCCAGGCTTGAAATTATTTTTAAATATATAAATTACTAATAGCAAACCTTGATTTTGCCATTTTATATGAGGGACACCATTTTGCTATGCCATTGTATTTAATGGGACTTGAGCATCCATGGATTTTGTTATCCGGGGTGGGTGGGTCCTGGAACCAAACCTCAGTGGATACTAAGGGCTAACTGTACAGTTAAAATATTTCTTGTAGAATTTAGAGCATCATTTTGCTTGTATGGGAGATTAATGCAATGGTCCTGTAGGTACTACAATCTCTGGTGTCCCCTTTTTGGGGGATTGGAATGTATATTTAGTGTTTCCAATCTGTGGGGCATTGTTTTGTTTTTCATATTTGTTAACATATTTTTGTTACAACTAAAGTAGATTCTGGGCCAATGCAGATTGCCCATAAGGGGTGGCTCTGCGCTGCAGCAACCCCACGCCACAACCACAATCCCGATCCTCCTTTTTGCCTCCCCCAAAAGAGCGAGCAAATGTGGTTCCTCTTGGGGCAGCAAAAAGCCAACTTTTGAGCCACCACTGCAGCTCTTTTGCTCTCCTTTGGTGCAGTGTGTATGCACACTGCACCAAAAGGGTTCCCTGATGCCGTGCACCATGCAAATGGATGTGCAACGTCAGGGTGGAGTTGGGGCAGCCAACATGCAGTTGCCCTGCCCCAACTCCACCCCCAGGCCAGCCTAAAATGCCAGTCTGCGTCGGCCCTCTGTCTGTAGACTGAAGCAGTTCTGTAGGTATGCCACCTGTTCCTGGTGATTTGTTTCTTTTAATTGCTCTAAGTGCAGCTTCCACTTTGCTTTTTAAAATTGGAGCTTTGTCTTCATATGGTACTTCCTCGAATGAATCTATCGTCCTTTCATTTCTATTCTATATAGTTCTTCTGTGTATTGTTTCCATCTTCTTTTTATTTCTACTTAATCATGTAATATGTTTTCCCATTGATCTTAAAGAATTCCCACTCTTGGTTTAAATTTCTGTTTAATTTCTCAGATCTTGTGGGAAAAATCTCTTGTTCTTCCTTTTTTGTTGTCACCTTCTATTTTTATGCATTATAGTAGTTCTCCTTGTCCCTGCACACAGGTCATTGAACAATTGCAGTCAGGGTTCTTATCCTTTTGGGTGTCCCCTTTCACATTTGCTCTTATCCATACTTAACTGCCTGAAGAATTTCATCTCTCATCTAAAGAGGCTTTTCTGTCTTTTGGGCTGCAGAGAGTGTAAGTAAGTAAATAAGTTTATTTGTATAGTGTATGCCATTACAAAAGTAATCCTTATAAAATATAGACATCAAATACATTATAAAAATAATACATTACATTACATAGTAAAAATCATATTTGGGGGGAAAGACAGCCCCAAAACCTTGCGGGCTCAGATGAATCTAAATAGGCAAAAGGACCAGATCCACTGAAACTATATAACATTGTTTTGCAAAGCTGAAGTTGTTCCAAAAATAGTTGTGGTTCAAATCTATCCTGTAACTCATTCATCATCATTACAAAACTTCCTCCTTAGAAGTGATGCTTTAAAAGCAAAATAGGCTATCTTTTCAGAAGTACATGGTTCAGTGTTCCCTAGTAAAAGATTGATTAAATATGAGTCAGAATTGTTTGGTACCAAACCTAAATCTTTGAATAAGACATTTCTTATATCTTTATAAATTGGCCATTCCAATAAATATTGAGCTATATCTTCAACTGAGTTGGAGCCACATGGGTAGACTCTTTCTTCCCAGGTTGTCCTTTGATAATGCCCCTGTACCACAGCCATGGTCATTGACTAACAACGAAGGCATATCATTCAGAGAGTTATTGCATTCTTCCCTGACAATGTCCCTGGCTTCAGTCCAGAGGTTTCCCCAAACAATTAATGGAGCAAATCTATTATTTACATTATCTTTTAAATTCCACAGGGATGTTCTTCAGGTTGTATTTCACCATGATGATAGTCAGGGGCAACACATGCCTGTGTGTACACCCAAACCCACACACACATGTCTTTACTCTTCTTTCTGAGTATGCATTGACAGCCTGGCTTAAATCTCTACTCCCTGCCTGCAGAGATCACTTGAGAAGATTAAAGTGTACCTCTCTCCACTGTGCCTTTACTAGCATTGGGAAAACAGTGATCAGACAAGGGAATTGCTGGAGGCTGAGAAATTCCATCCATAGATGATTCCCATTGTTCTGATCTGATGCTGCTACAGGCAACACCAGAATCATTTTCCATTCCTACCACAGACTTTTTCTTCACCAGGCTGTGAGGAAAAGTGTGTGAGGTGGAACATTTAAGTCTATGTCAGTCCACTGGCAAAACTACCTCTGAGAATGCCTTGTCTAAGAAAACTCTTTGAAGTTCATGAGTCAACAGGCGATTTGAGGGCATACACACAGACACACACACACACACACATACACAGAGTTCAAATCAGGGGAGGTTCTGTAAAACTGATATATCTGTGAAATTTAACCTCTACTGAACTGTCTTACATCAGAAAGTTACATATGCCAAAGTGCTGGAAGGACTGTAATGGAGCTGGCATGTATATCCATATGTGGTTGTAGTGCTCTTTTGCAGCAGCAGATTTTATGGAAAAGATTCATAGATATATGCTAGCCACACAATCAGCACTATGTTAATTTCTATGAGGGTCTGATAGGCATAAAAATAATCCTATATTTACTCATGTCAACAACTGAAACAATTGAAATTGGCAAGTAATGGGATATGCAGGAAATTATATTATTGAACTTGTGTACCCAAGGGTTTGAGGTACAGCTATCTCAAAAAAGCTAACACTGTGAGATCTCTGAGAATTAGTAAAGACACAGACAATTTCAAAGCTATATGCTTTTATTTATTCTGTAAAGAACAGAACACATGCCCCTCACATACATGAACGACTGAGGAAGAGACTGATTAGACAGCAATCTGGGACACCAACAGTTTAATATTAAACTGCTTTACTTTTGAACCTGAACCAGAATCTGAACAGGATGCCTCAGTGTAATAACTGTACTTAGTCTTGCATATGTGTTGCTAATATGTCATTGTTTTGTTTCATAATGTAATATGAAATAAATTTTAGATAGATGATAGGCAAACTAATAGATAAGACACTCATTTGCATAATTATAGGTTGAGTGTCCCTTATTTGAAATGCTTGGGAACAGGTGTTTTGGATTTTTTATTTTTATTTTTTGAATTTTGGAAAATTTGCATATACATAATAAGCTATCATGGAGATGGGACTCAATCTAAACATGAAATTCATTTATGTTTTGTATGCACCTTGCACACATAGCCAGAAGATATTTTTATATATTTTTATATTTTATATTTTTATATATTTATATTTTATGTTTTTAATAATTTTGTGCATGAAACACAGTTTGTATACATAGAACCATCAGAAAGCAAAGGTGTCACTATCTCAGCCACCCATGTAGATAATTTTGAATTTTGAAGTATTTCAGAATTCAAAATTTCAGATAAGGGATACTCAATTGTATATACTTTGTAATTAAAGAGCAATAGAGAGAAATTCTTACCAGGATCAATCATAAACAGATCCTTTCTGTTCCATTTCCTCAGAAGTCAAGAACAGGAATAGGAAAATCTCACTTCCTTTCTCTTACATTCAAATGTTTCAAATTCAGACTAATTTCAACCACAAACATAAAGACAGTCATGAATTTTAATATTTTAGTGAACTCTTTTTTACTCTCTCCCAACTGTACCACCCAAATTCAATGGTATAACTCTTCCCAATGTAGAAAGGACCACAATGTAGTTTCCTGCCTACCATTTCACTGTAAAAGATTAGGAACATTGTGGAAGGGAAGGAAAAGGTGGCAAATGTAATTTAGCAGTAACATGGTCAAAACACATAGAGAATCAAATCAAGAATTGTAAGAGTTAAGCAATCTGTGCCCTGGGCCTATATGGTCAGATCTATTGGTTTTGATTTCTCTGAAATACTTTTTAAAAATATTCAATTTTGTTGTCTGAGATATGGGGGAGGGGGGAATCCTAATTCACGTTAGATTATTCTTATGGAAAAACAAACCAAACTAAAATCTTGACCCACTGCTAGTGGTTAGTAGCAATGACAATATTATTCTCTCTATTCCAAGATATAGATCTAACAAGTTGTGTGTATTTGTGTGTGTGCGTGCATGTAGGTGGGTGTATATGCACAAGGCACCACATTTAAAATGAGTCTTATGAATTAAGTGGCCAATCCTCCATGAGGTCCACCATGGCGCTACCTTTCCCATGGTGGTAGAACTGTGATTCATAGGGTCACCCTAAATCTAAGCTTATTTGATTCCAATTAACAAAAATTCCACAGAGCACAAAAATTGTATCAAAGAAATTGCTCTCCACATGTACTGCGAGGAGTTTCCCCCTTCTCTGTGTGTATGTATGTGTGCATATGCACACACACATATGTATGCGCACATGTTCTTGGAACAAGATTTGTCTGATTCTGAGATGTGGTCTGGCACCTTTTGAGCTCCATCTGATGGATATGCGGATGAAATATGTCTGCCCTACAGCAAGACGCTCTGAATGTTTCACATTGGCAATCCCATGGATTCTCTTCCATGGAAGGAAGCTTTGCCTTCACACTAATTATGTCAACTTGTCTCTCACCCATCCTCCCAGTCCCTTCTTTGTCCTGGCCCAAGCCTGCGGCTACCAATTAACACAGCCCTTTTGAGTTCCCGTGAAATAACCAAGCCAGCCAATGTTGCCTTAATGGCTTCTGAATATCATTTTGACCTGCATGAATTCACTTTGTTGGATGATTACAGTCTTATATAGACTGTAATTACAACAGGATCCTAGTAGTATTGAAGATATTGTTGAGAGCATGATGTATTAAGAACAAATATTGTTACGAGGCAGTCACTGTTTCCAAATACTCTCATTCAGATCATTTAGAAAATGTTTAAGGAGCCATTAGTGCTGAAAATGGATTTGTGGAGTGTGATTATATGTTCGCTGCTAACTGGAAGGCTTGTCAGCTCAGTTATGTGGAAGAAGGAAACACAAAAGTTGCATTTATTTTTAACACAGAGTGGGACATAAATAGCAACCTTAAGGGGGTTTGGGCATTTTTAAAAAAACAACCAACACCCTCTCCAATCCATAGGGCTTTGTGAGGTAATATTTCTGGAATGGCTTGTAGTTTCAAGGCATGAAATATTTACATAAGGCATTAAAAGCAGTGTGCCACATTTACCACAGTGTACTACACACATTTAAAGACAATGCTCCTTAAACTTTATGTTGAACTGAAGGCTTTTACTCCTTTTTTGGGGGGGGGGAGGGGAGGTTAACACTGTGGCTTCTACCTTTTATGTGTCTGCCTTTGAAATGTTGAATGTTTTAAATGTTTGCTGTGTAAATATCACTGCGATGCAGCATTTATTTGCTTGGATTTTTGTTTGATGTCCTTTTTTGTTTTCATTGTGATGTATACAAGTTGCTTTGGAAAACACATCATTTCAAAACGTGGTCAAAAATATGGGATATAAATAAATAATGCATCAATAAATAATACATGAAATGGTCCCCTCCCTGAATACACCCATTCACAGTCCTGTGCACAAAGTATCAACCGTCACTACCCTTCCTATGTTATTAGCAGCCTAGAAACAGCAAGATTATAAATAATGGAGTAGAAAGACACAAGTAGGAGGTGCTTGCATTGATAGCATTCTTCATGGTCTTAGCGGGCAGCTTGCCTTGGCTGGTATCCACAATGCAACCATCCACTCCTTCATATTTCATCAGTGATGTTTCCCCTATTCATTGAACATAAAACAATATGATATTTTACTTTCAGTATTAATATGCCCCCATATCAAACACTGGCATCTTGTTGGTGACATACAGTGGTGTAAATCTGACCTAAACTTGCATATGAGTATCATTGCAGAGGGAGGTATACATGAAGAATGATGCCCTAAACATTGGACTCACCATTCATCTGGTGAGAGAGGCCCAATATGGCCATGTAGTGGCCAAGGGTGGGCAGAGGTTGGCTGAGAAGCATCAGAGAAATGTCAGGATGGTCCCATCCCTGTTTTCCTTTCGGTGGTAGGTAAAAATATTTTTGTGCTGTCAAGCTTTATAAACTGAGGGTTGGGGTTTTAAATGCTGTGCAAGTTTGTATATAGTTAATACCATTTTAATATTTTTAATGTATAAATGTTTTAAATTATTGAATTGTTAACTTGTTTTTTAAACTTTATTTTTAAATGCTTTTGGATTGCTTTTAAATTGTATTTTAAAATTTGCTGTTTGCTGCCTTGAGTCCCTATATTGGAAGAAAGCAGGAATATGATGATGATGATGATGATGATGATGATGATGATGACAATATGTTCTGATAGCTGGAGGAGGATCATGCTCTGAGATCTCTGCAGTCCCCTAGAGGTCCAATACCTTCATTTTTGGGTGTCCAGCTATTGGAACACAGCTAGAAACTTCTCGGCCATCCTCTCCCTGTTGCATCATGGCCTTGCCAGAACAGTGACTCCTTCAGGAGGAGAGAGGTAGAGGTGAGTTCTATCTGGAGAAACTTTACACTTTCCCCCTACATTACAGGATATCAGCCATTATCTCTGTCGTTTACAAGGGGGGAAATGACCACACAACAGGAGTCCTTAAACCGCAGCATCTAAAGCTTAAGGCTCCATCTGGAATCCTGAAAAGGATTCATGGATGTGTATTGGGATGGGGGTGAGAGATGTAGCAGGTGCATTTTTTCTCTTCCATTTTCTTCCTATTATTTTGAAAATAAAGTGCAAGTGCTTTTTCTGTGAAGAGGGCCTAACATATATCAGATTCTTACTGAGTCCCACAAAAAAGGCTATGACCTACTGTCATATGAGACTGTAAGTTCTGCTCACTCTTAACTGGCTTTATTTTCCTTTAGGATTGTCATCAGGACACTAAATCTTCTTGCTTGAGTGGCTGGGATCACATCATGAGGAAGAAAAAGTGAGCTTGCAATGAAACCAAGGCTGAATGAACATTTGGGCTTCCTTTGAAGGAACATGGCATCTTGTTGGTGACATACAGTGTAGTGGAGTCTCCTTCCTTGGAGGTCTTTAAGCAGAGGCTGGATGGACATCTGTCAGGGATGCTTTAATTGGGAGTTCCTGCATGACAGGGGTTGGACTGGATGGTCCTTGTGGTCTCTTCCAACTCTATGATTCTATGATTCTATGATTCTAACATTTAGGGCCCCAGCTCCCCCCTCTTTTAACACCAGATCCTCATTCCCCAGCACAGCATATACCCTCCCCGTGACTTACTGTAAAACCTTTGAAACTTCTCTGTGTGGCAATTCTGTGCTTAGCAGAGAGCAAGTAGGCTCCAAGAAGCATCTGGCTGCATCTCCCTAACTAGACACAAAATGATCATAGCAATTCTGAGACCCCTCGGAGGACCACAGTTGGATCTCAGCACTACTGCGGTCATTTTGCTGTGGGGGAATAAAGCAAATACTAATGTTTGTAGTGGCTGAGAAAAAGTCCCTGACAAAATTCCAGCCCAGAAAAATTGCCCAAGAATGCTCAAGGTAGCCTTAACTTTATTTCTACACCCCTTAGCAGTTTTTTTATATCCACCATCCTTAGACTTCATAGCACAGAAACAGGCAACTTCAACAATTTGGTACAAAGCAATGCAAAGAGTTGTAATGTTTCAATTCATTGGTGCCCTCTAGCTTCTACTAATGACAGACACAGCATCTTTAGAAATAAGCCAAAACTGTTTGTTTTCCTAGGAAAGGCAATGAGAACCAGAGTCTTGGCTTACAACCTGCCGTCTCAATGGGAACAGTTAAACAACAACGTGGGGTTCTCCATCCCATGCTGCCTCTGGGGACAGATGGCCCTAGCTATAATTTTAAATTCCCTAATTAGCACAGTATTGTTCCATGCACAGTACCATGGACTGCACTGTGCATGGAACAATACTGTGCTAAATAGGGAATTTAAAACAGTATGACACATAGTACTTAGATGCCAATGGACCTACTATTGTTTCCTAATATATTGCAAAATTCACTAAGAGTGCATCTACACTATAGAAATAATGCAGTTTGACACCACTTTAATTGCTAGGGATCCATCTGAAAGAATCCTTTTAAAACTACAAATCTCAGGATTTCATAGGATTGAGCTAAACATATAAAGTGGTGCCAAACTGCATTATTTCTACATTATAGATCAGTGGTAACGAACCCATGGCATGTGTGCCAGAGGTGCCACTCAGAGTCCTCTCTGTGGGCATGCATGCCATCACCCCAGAACAGAGTTTGCCAGAGTTTGTTACTAGAAAGCCAGAGGGATTCAGTTCACCATTACCGGTATTGATGCACCCATAGACATAAGCAAGTTTAGGCAGGAGTGATTGTTGGCAGGATACAGGTCTGCTTGGTAACTGTCAGTTTTCTACCATGACCACCTGCCATTTTGTAGGCCAACTGAATTTCCTTATTATATTTGGCCATGGACTTTAAAAATTTTTAATAAAGTCTATCTACCCATCCACCTACCTATCTTCCAAAGCCTGGTACATGTATAAAGTGCTCTTGTATAGAGAATGCATTGAATTACCACTGAGCAAGTCTAGCCTATGTCTGCACACTTAGGGTGGTGGACCTCTGCTAACAGAGCTGTGGGATCCAGTTGAAAGGGAGGAGGCATTCTCATGTAAGGCCTGCCAGCCTCTCACTTCCACCTTGTGAAGGTATCTCACCTCCTTGAAGGCTTCCATAGTGGGTTGCATATGGAGATCATACTTTTTGTGTGTGTTCAATATGGTTGGGGGGTAGAGTTATTTATGTTTTTTCCACTTTTGCAGGGGTCCTCTGCCCCTAACCCCAGCAAATGTGAAGGGTTGACTGTATTTGGGATTTTTTAAGCAGTTTATATTTTTAACTAGTTTTAATTTTTGATTATTTACATTTTTAATCTCTATATGCTGCAAACTTGCTTTAACTGTTGTAAGCCATCTTGAATAGACTTCAGCTGAGGGAAAGGTGGGATATGATGTTGTTGTGGATGATGGTGATGATGATGAAGAGGAAACAGTGCAATTTTGAGAATAATAGGATGGTGGGAGAAAGGGATATTTAAAGCTAAGGATGTCTCTTCTTTCTGTACCACCCTTAATACTTATTTTTCCATAAATTAGTATAGTATACCCTCCAAATGTCCCACTTTGGCAGGAACAGTCTCAATTAAGGCTTTGCCCTTTCACTTTTTCAGCTATTTTTAAAATGTCTCAATTTCTCTTTCTCCCTCATTATTCCTTTGTCCTCATCTTACTTCAATTGTTGAAAAATGAGTTCAAAGGGCAAAAGTAATTTCCACTCAGTTAACTCAAAAATGGAAGAAGAGAGGAGGGATAGAATCTTGCCTTTCCCTGTAGGCTTAGGCAAAAGCAAACTTCTGTAGCCTCTCTTAGCTGCTGTCCTCCTCCTCATTAATAATGTTTGCCATCTTGACTACATTCTGATGTTTCTTGGTCACAGTGTGTCCTAGTTTTTATTTGTGAATTGTTGGAGGCTATGGTATGCATCAAAGGGATGCAGTGGCTTACTGGTTAAGATGCTGACTCTGACGATTGCAAAGTCAGCAGATCAGCAGTTCAAGATCAAAGCACTGCATGATGGAGTGAGCTCCCATCACTAGTCCCAGCTTCTGCCAACCTAGCAGTTCAAAAGCATGTAAAAGTGCAAGTAGATGAATAGGTACAACTTTGGTGGGAAGATAAGAGCATTCCAAGCACCTCAGCATTTCGTCATTCTGGCCACAGGACTATGGAGTTGTCTTTGACAATGCTGGCTATCTCAATTTAGTAATGGAGATGACCACCACTGCCTACAGTTGGACACACCTAGACAAACTTGTCAAAGGAGAAACCTTTACTTTTTACCTATGGTATGCATCAAACTGTATCAGTCAACAGAGTAGTCACATTATTTTATAGCAGTAATATATGGCACTGGCCTCAACTAGTCCTTAAAATCCATTTGATACAAAATGGGCATCTATTTGATACAAAATGAAATGTATCAAATCCATTAAACTGGGTCATACTAAGAATCTTCTGCTGATCCTTCCCAACTTAGCCCAAATCTACCTGCTATGCTTACAGAAGCAACAAAACCATAGATCTAGGAACATTCCTGAGCACTGTTTGTCTAGCAACATAATTTTGCCAGTCTATATGATGGTGTGAATACAAAGATATACTAAACTCTGGGGAGACTGATGTCCTTCACAAGCTTTTGACTTAATGGTTATGCGGTGGGCCAGTGTATCTATTTTATTATTATTAGATTCAAGCTGGCTGTTCAGATGGCTTAATAAAATCAGGATGCATTTTTTTTTAAAGAGCCTCTGTGTGTCTCACAACAGAAGTCAAAATATTTAACTGGCTTTAAGTCTGTCAGATGTATCAACTTTGCCTAGAGGCAAATCAGTGAAATGTTCACTGGAGGAATGCTAAGGTTTGGTTATGTGCTTGGTGAAGCAATGTGTAGAAGGAGAGGAAGATTTCTCCTTGTCCTCAGATAGCCTCTGCAGAAGAGTCTCTTTTTGCATACAGAATATGTGACGTTCCAAACGTTTGCATCTGGAATTTAAATTGCCTAAAGACCAGCAATGTTAGAATGCAAAGATGGGGAGCAAGTCAATTTATATCTTATTAACCCAATTCTGATATTAGGGGAAATCTCTCATTTCATGCTACCTGAACAAGGCTGCCTGAGCTTCAGGTTCACATATCTTGGGGACAAATTTTCTCCTTTGTGATCTTCCTTGCAGGTGACTTCCTCATGTCTAGGTGTACCAGAGATGATATTACATCACTCCTGGTTGCTATTTTCTGTTGACTTTTAGCCATTTCCTGGCATTTTCTAGAAGCAGGAAATTCTGTAGTGAGGGAAGTTAGAGGCGTTTTGAGACCATAAAAGCATAGTTCAGAGGCTACGTGAAGCCCATAGGCCAGACTTTTCCCACCTTGCTCTTTCTGTTCTGCTATATCTTACAAAATAATAAAATGTACAATGGTCTTTGCATGTGCCTATTCAGGTCAGACACAGGAGTAACAATAAGGACATGATTTTTATTTATTTGTTTGTTTATTTTAGAGTATTTATAGCCCATTCTTCAGCCACAAAGGCTCTCAGAGCAGCTTACAAATTATTAATCTGACAGTTGAATGAGGTGGAAGCTTGGATCAACCTAGTTGCTGAACTCTTCCCCACACCCCGTTTCTAGAAGATTTCCTCTCAGAAGATGCCTGTGTAGATGGTAATGGGAGAAATGTAAATCGGCTGTTTGTTTATGCTCTTTGACAGTAAGAACACAGACCATTTTTTTTTTATTTTGCATGAATATGTAAAATCCTCTCTGTTATAGAAGATTTGTTAACCAAAGACTGTCTGTCTTCAAGAGATGAGTGTACTGCAAAATGTATCAAAGTGTATTCTACATCCAGTATGACAGGCTGGTTCCCACTCCTATTATTGACTGTAAAGCTGTCCAAGTTGACCTTGGATCTGGGATCCCTGATCAGACTTGACGATCCTCAAATGATCCCGAGTTTGTATCATTCAACCTCACCTGAGATTAAGATAAGGGCACAATATATTTTAAATGCGTGGATGCAGCCCTAAACTCTTTGAAAAGTAATTAATTACAGTTATACTTCCAAGCTCTGCCATATTTATTGCCAAGATAATTAGGTTTCAAAAAGTAACTATTTATTTTCTTGTTTCTCAAAAGTAACAGAGCAGCTACATTCTGGTTACTTTTTAATTTAAAAGAATAACCATTTTGAGCAGTACAATCTGCTTGTGTATGGTATATAAAATACACTCCAGTCGCATACAAAGCTGTTTTATCCTCAGTGCTCAGGCACTGTGGGAAAGTGGCTTGGAAAATCACCTGTGTTACTACTACTGCTTTTCTGTTTATGGAATAATCCATTCTACCAGCAAATTCCCACAATCGAATCCTGACCCATGCGTCTGGGGAAATTGATTGTGTCACAAAATAAGAAGAAAATGCTAATGGAAGAATAAAATTGTTAGTCTCCAAGACGTCACTGTTTTGTGTGTCAAGCTACGTTAGCTAGTGGAAGAAATGAAAACTTGCAATGACAACAAAATTGTTTAGGATCCCATGCAGTTTTTTAGCTCTTTGTTTCTTGCTTCCATCTCCTCATTTGTCATTCCTTTTCTGTCTTCCTCATCCCCTGTTTTCTACTTCATACCTCCCTTTTATCCTCCTTCCTGACATGTCAGTTGACCTGCTATTTTCCTTTCTCTTTGCTTCCCCCTGAATCTTCTGCTTGTTTGTTTCTTCTCTCTCAGCCCTTGTTTTGATTTCTGTCTCCTGCTCCCTCCTGCTCCCTCTGTATCTCTGTATCCTTTCTCACCCCTCTTTTTTCTTATTCTTGGCTTATTCCCTTCTCTCCCAGTCTATTGCTCCTGTTTCTGTTTTTATTGTCCCTCTTCCACTCCCTCCTTATACTTCCCACACCACTCTCTTAGGATGAAATCAGATGTGAAGGAGACACCCATTCCCTATGATTAACTTGTTTGCCCCCTACAAAGAGATCTCCTCAGAGATACGTGCCTCAACAATCAGGTTTGAACATTAAGCCTTTACTTACCACCCAATGCCCAATCTCAAAACAAAGCATGCTAAATCAAGATATGTATGTGAGAAGAAGCATGGGCCATGACAAACAGATGTCTTTCACCACTCAGGGAGCACCTCTTTTAAAAACATTCCCTTTTTATACATTTCATCTAGTATACATTTCATCTAGTCTGACCCGCATACAAATAGTACTAATGGAGCTGAAATGGACTGAATCCAAAGAACCATCCTCCAGATCACAGCACAACACATGCAGAAAGAAAAGGTACAAGAGGCATTGCCCTGAGGTGTCAGCAATATCTTGAGATGGTCCTAACGGGACTTGCTGCCTTATTCAGTTACAGCAGTCTCTATCTAGAGACCATCCAGAAATGAATCAAAGAACTATATCAGAAAGGATTGTGGGCATGGAGGTCCATGAAGCAAGCATGGTGTCAATTGATCTCATCCTCTAGCAGAGGTTCCCAACCTTTTTGACTCATGGAACCCTTATTTCTATGGCGGAGCCCCTAAGAGGCCTACCCTATGTCTTACAAGTTAATGACGTTCAGGAGTATATATAAGAATATATTCCTATTTAATTTCATTCAATTTTTTATTTCTTTCACACATGCACTGGGAAGTGCACACGGATCCCTAAGTGGTCCTTGAAGCACAGGTTGGGAGCAATCTATCTTCTCCTCTACAGTATGACATGCTTGAGGACAAGCTGACATTTGGAAACACTCCTGCAGCTTGTAGCCTTCTAAACATTATTTGACTCCAAGTTCCATCATCCCTAGTCAACATAGGCAGTGATGACAAACGATAGGAGCTGCAGTCCAATAACTGGGACTGCAGGAGGAGCAATTCATTTTTTTAATTGCTTGCAAGCCCCAAGCCCCAGTTGCACAGTGTAACAGCTATGCAAAGCAAAAACACCAGTTTTACAAAAGCTGGCCACTTCTATTACCTCCAACCGTCCTTTGTGAGGGAAAGTCAATTCTGGCAGAAATTTCCAGGGGCCGAAAATTGACCCTTGGACCCACTAGAGTTGCCCAGCCCTACTCTAATGGTTGTTTATGTTACTTACCTTAAAGACAACATTCATGCTTGGACTTATTCACAGTTTCATGTGTCCATGAAATGCAGGCTCTCCTGTGGTTTTTGCTTTGTCAGCACTTTGAAAAGGCTTTTTTTTCCATATTGCATTGGGTTGAATGAGCTCTTATGGGTAACAGACGATTGTCCCTCTCTCCACTTCACTTCATAAAACTCATTGAAACAGCTGGGTATTTGTTGAGCTGCAATTCAATTCGTCACCTTCTCTCTGCCCTTCTTTCCATGCCCGGGCCTGTCAGAAGAAGTGTTAAAATTACTTGTTCTGTGAAATTGTATCTTCAAAGCTCTGCTGATATTCATTGTATGAAAATTCTTCCCTTTATCAGTTACGCTTATTAAAAATATATATGAAATACATTTTCTTCATTTCAAATAAAAGAGCTGTTGACCTTGGGGATTATATATATATATATATATATATATATATATATATATGAGAGAGAGAGAAATGGAGAGAGATTCATGAAAAACTTTCCCCAAAGAGACTTGTAGGTAAGTAAAAAATGTAAAGTATTCCAGCTGGGTTAGAAGAACCAACAGGTAATGACCACTATGTACAAATATGAAAGTATCCCTGCTGTTCCTCATAGAGAAATAATCACTGGGTTGTAGGCCAGGGTGGATTCTTATGTTCTATCTCATGTGGTGAGACATAATCTTCCATCTTGTAAGATAACAGAATAAGATGGGCATTATGATAAAAGAAGAGAACTGGAGTCTTCATACAAGAAATACAGCACAACACAATGCCACATCCAGAAATAACATGAATTGCTCATCTCAGTCACAGAGCATTGTAATTAATGGTTGTGAACGTGAATAATCACTCACACAACCATCTGCTTCATACCTCCTTGAAAAGCTTTTCAGAATATTTATTGTTTGGGGGGGGGGAAGGTTGCACCTGAACAGTGTTGGCTGAATGATGCAGGGTCTCAGTAAGAGAAAGGAATCCTCTGAAATCTGGGGGAAACTGAGTAATGTTGCACACACAAAGATGAGCTGGTAAAAGGGTCTATCTTCAAACTCAGGACAATTCTTTTCATTCACAACATCCCCCATTACGTGGGAGAGATTTTAGGGTGTCATAGAATCACAGTGTTGGAAGGGAACCCAAGCACCATCTAGTGCAATCCTCTGCCAGGAAGGAATATACAGTTTTAAGCATTCCTGAATGATGGCCATCCAACCTCTGTTTAAAGACCTCCAGTGAAGGGAAATCCACCTCCCACTGTTGAACAGTCCTTACTGCCAGGATGTTCTTCCTAATTTTGAAATAGAATCTTGTTTCTTTCAGTGTGTGTGTGTGTGTGTGTGTGTGTGTGAGAAGGGATTTCAGAGGAGTAGTAGGGGAAGAAGAAGGTCACTTACCACAGAGAGGTAACTCTGGGCACAATGAGGAGGGTCCCTCAGACACAGCAGCAAAAATCTAATTATTCCATTTATTGCTATTATAGTTTTACAGTGAAGGAGAGGAACAAACAGTATGGGGGTATTTGGCTGCCATTCAGTTGGTGACATATGTGGGCATAACTGTATTTGATTGGAATAAATAAATGTTACTACTGAGGTTGAGGGCAAGTTCTCTGCTTCTTCTACTCCTGTCCCCCACATCTCCCATTTCCAAGACCCCCTACATGCTCTGTGTGTGTGTGTGTGTGTGTGTGTGTGTGTGTGTGTGTGTGTTCTTCCTACAGTCATCCCTAGTTTCCCCTACAATCATCCCTAGATGTACCCTGGACAATAGCGCAGAAAACAAAAATATAATGGTACAGGAGAACAGCAAATTCAGGATTTGGATTCTCTCTACATTCCTGACAGCTCATGACCAGTTGACAGTGGTGAAAACACTGTCAAAAGCAGAAATGTATAGGGTATATTCATATTTCATTATTTCCCCTATCATCACCACCAGCTTTTCTTCCCTATCAGCTTATGACCTTAACATACTAATTGCTGGGAATAGAAAATTGCTCTGCTGTAATTTATAATTAAATGAAGGATTTAGAAAAATGATTTTAAATTAAGATGAGGCTGAAAACCTAATCTAAGATAAGTTAATATCTATCTCTTCAATAGTGAGCACTCTTTCATCTTGAACTTGAACTAATTCATCTTTTTCTGGGTAATGGAATAATCCCAAGCTGATAACCCATGACATCTCAGAGAGGAAAACTAGATCATCCTAATTATGGGAAGTGCCAGAATGTTAAGGTTGAACTCTTACCTTTTTGTTCCCCAACCCAGTTACATTAAGAGTGCTTACTTGAGCATACCTAGCCACTTTCACACATCAAAAAACCATCCCAAGTTAGTCAGCCCCCTCCTGAATATAAAACTTCTGTGGAGTCAATTAAACGGTGTTTGGAAACAAATTGTTACTTAATTAGAAATTAATTAAGTGAATCCTGACAGCTGGTTAGAAAATCAGACAAGACTGCAGAGACCCAAGTTCAAATCCCCATTTGGCCTTGACCTTGGTTCAGGGATGAACTACTATCATCAGATTGTTGTGATTGGGGACACTGTGTATCTTAAGCTCCTCCAAGGAGGAAAGGTGGGATTGAAAAAACATAATAAATAAAACAAGTGGTTTCTCCATTGGCTTTGGGCAGATGTTCTACAGCTCTCAAGAGAGGCTTTGGGAAGCCATTAAGCAGCTGCAACATGCTTATCATGGGGTGATTGCATTCCGAGATCCAGAAATTAGACAGGCAACCAACTGAGAAATGATGGAAAGAGCAATGCATTGACCTGGAAAAAGGCATGGGGATTGCTCTTCAATATACTGTGGGCTTCAGTTTCTGGAAGGGAATAAGCTACCACTTCTTTAAAGGAGTGAAGCTAGGATAAGTGAGAACAGGAATCTGCCCTTGAATAAAATGATTATAAGATAGTCATTACTATCTTTATTTTTAGAATATATCTAACTCAGACTGAAACATCCCTGTCATGGAGCAATACTCCCATAATAAAAAGTACAGTGGAACATAACTAGTTAATTTATTTCAGATTAGGATTTTGCTTTATTTCAGGACAAGGGAAAGAAGTTGCTTCAGTCCTCCTTTTACTGGGGTGGTAGTGGAAGAAAGACCACTGCATCTGGATTATAATGCTGTGAAATCCAACTAGTTAAGCAAATATTTGTGGATTTCGCTCTGAAAAATTTGGCCATTACTTTGAGCCGACTAGGTGCTAAATCTTCACAGAGGGCTATTATATAATGCAATTTGTGATGGTTAAGAGTTTGTCACTTCATTTTTAATAAGAATTAATCAAAATTTACAAATTTCTTCATATTCGGGATGGAAAGAACATGAGATTTTAAAAATCTGAATGTGAGAGAAATCGAAACTGATTCATAATCTGAGCAAAGAGTGTTGAGTGCTTAGTTCTTCAAAATCTAGCTTTGAATTCCTGGCTGGAATCCTATCAGTTAATCCCAACTAGAGTAGAGACATTAAGTCAATTGTTGGCTGGCCCATCAACATGTACTAAGGGAGGATGCAGACCGGCACTTTATGCTGACTTGGGGGTGGAGTTGGGGTGGGACAACTTCACGGAGGCTGCCCCAACTCCGTCCTGACTCTACCCCAACACCACACACCTGTCTGCATGGCACGCAAAATGACGCTGTGCCAAAGGGGTGCAAAACAGCCGCGGCAGTGGCTCAAAGGATGGCTTTTTGCTGCCCCCAAAAGGAGCAGCATTTGCCTACTCTTTTGGGGGTGGCGAAAAGGAGGATCAGGGCCACAGCATGTGGTTGGCGCCCCGATCCACTGCTGCCAGGGGCGGCCTAGAGCTGCCCCTTACGGGCCATCTGCATAGGCCCTAGTCTCACTGAATCAATGGTTTTAATCTAATCAGAACTACCAACAGGATTCAGGTTTTTATGTACTGAACCATGTTAGTTAGTCCCAGTTAGTTAGTTAGCTGAATAAGCATTGCTGTTTTTAGGTAGGTACAACATGGACCTCTTTATAATGGGAACATATGTGCCTTTTAATCTGGCTGTTGCATATGGCATACACTCCAACATTTCACAGATGAAAATCAGGACACATGTAGCCAAGCAACATCACAGTGTGGCAAAAGTTATGAATGAGGAAGAATATATATGTTTGGAGAGGCTTTACCATGAATCTACTGGGAAGGGCAAGACTCTGTCGATCCTCTCCTTTCCTGGTGAGTTAATTGAGTAGAGACTATTTTTGCACTCTGAATTCAGCTTGCAGCAACTGAAATATGTGATGGTCAAAGAGGAAAATTGGAAAGAGGAGAAAGAAACTGGGACATTTTAAAAGCAGCTGAAAATGTGGGATGACAGATAATTTATCAGGACTGTCCCTGTCAAATAGGGTCAGCTGGAGTGTATGGTTTTATTTCTGTTTGTTTTTGAAGAATTTACCACCATTCATCATTATTCATCCATATTTTTTTAGGGAAAGAAGTTGAGGTTGTTGGGGTTTTTTTATTCAACATGGGAGTTCCCCTTCCTTAGATGAACCCCAAAATTCAGTATGTTTAATTTCTACATTGAATTCAATAGAAGCATTAAGCACATGAGCAAGTCTCTGTATTGAAAATCAGTAGGACTGAGAAATACCTTTTGAGGTGACTGGATTATATTTGCAAATTTAAATAGGTTCTTCTAAAAAAAAGAACCGAAATAAAATTGTCACTTCTCCCTATTCTTAGACCTTCTGCTACAGTAGCTTTAATAGGCAAGCAATGGTTTACATTCTAGCAAAAGCAGGTTCTAAAAGAAAGAATACTCAAATTCAATGAATCTTGATGGCTGTGCAAAATGCTCCTATCCTGTTACTAAGGGCTCATTCCCACTATGATTTACATCAATTTGCTGTTCGCTTTAAATGTGTCTCATCCCTATTTGAGATGGTTTCAGATGCGACTGAGATTGTTCAGACTCTGAAAAGAAACTATTAGCAAGCATGATCAGCAAGTGGGAATGACAGACATGAGTCACATCAAACTGAAAGGGAGGGATTACTGTGGCAGAGGGTTGGCACAGGGGTGTATCCCATCCCTCACCAGTTTTGGGGAAAATCCACCATTTTCCCCCTCTCCTTTCCCAGGATCCATCCTACATACCAACCTTCAGTCCAGGAGGAATTCCATAACATCCTCCATTCTAGGGACCAGGGTTTGAATCCCCACTGAGCCATGCAAACCACTGGGTGAACTTGGGCAAGTCCCACTCTCTCAACCTCAGAAGGCAGCAATGGCAAAGCCTTCTCTGAAGAAACTGGCCAATAAAACTCCCTTGGCTCCTTTCCGCCTGGGATATTGGCCATCACCCGATCCTGGAGCCCCCGGACTGCTTGCACCCTGGGAGGCTTGAGAACCTGGAGCCCCAGAGCCCCAGGAAGCAGCTTGGGGTGGCACTGATGACGCATACATGAGCGTCATATGATTGACATATTTTTTAAAAAAGACCAGCCAGTGTGAACGACAAGCGTGTCAAAAAGACACGAATACAAGGGATTTTGGAAATAATTTGCTTCCATAGTGGGAACTAGGTATTGGCCTCAATCGAATCTGCAACCCGGTGTCAATACGTTTTGCAAACTGGTTTAAATGTAAGTGGGGATGAGTCCTAAATGTGAAAATAATGCCAGTCTTCCAGGGCAAATAATACATGCCAGTGCTTTTGAAGGGATTAAGTTACCAGTAGTCCTATTAGATTGAAAATGTGTACTTGGTTTGGGTATAATTTGTGTGGGCTTCCCCCCCCCCCCAGGCAATATAGTGGCCACTACAGATGCAGTGATATGTTTATTGGTTTTCATTATCCTATTTGGGAATTTAAATGGCATATTTGCATTCCATCTGCAAAGAAACACAGCATTCATCTTAAACTGCTAAAACAGGGAAGGGTTCCAGTGTGCAGGAAGGATACAGAGAAAACCTTACTGGAAGTTTCTCTTGAAAACCACCCTGGACTATGTGGGGTTGATCTTGTTTGATCTGTGCTCTTGCTTACTGGCTTCCTCAGAGCTATTTTGACAGTTCATGTTGGAAAAGGAAGAAAAAACACACTGACAGAATGGGCCCCCTAAACCTTCATCTTCCAGCGGGCCTAGGAAATGACAAATGAGTGTTTTGCTCGTGTTGATGGGGATACCACGAAAAAACTGTCAAGTGATATACTTTTAGCCCTACAAGCATCTGGGGAGAGAGGGAAAAAGGGAAAACCTGTTTGAAATTATAGCATTTTCTGCTTTCATTCACATTTCCATCCACACATGTCATTTGTCACCCCAGTAAAGAGCCAAAAACAATGTTATTATCCCTCAATGTCTCTGGTGGTATTTACATATTTGAGAAGGTCACTGGGGGCAGTTTGCACTAGTGCTGAAGACATTTTATTTTCCACTATAGGAAGGAATGGTTTCATGGGGTGTTGCCTGTTAAATGGCATCCTAGAAAATAACAGAACAATAACCCCTGCAAAACCCCTCTGCTTTTCTCAGGAAATGTACCATTTCATCCCAGACAATAATGGATACCTGCTGCTGTTGTTTTGAGCTGATAAAGTTAAAAGTTTGCCTTGACAAGAAGGACAGGGCAGCATATGCGCTGCAAAAATAATGCAGTTTGACACCGCTTAAATTGCCATGGCTCAATGCTAAATTGCCATGGAATCCTGGGATTTGTAGTTTGTTGTGGCACCAGAGCTCTCTGACAGAGAATAAATATCTAAATGTCTAAATATATCACAGATGCAGCAGGAAATATCAATGAAAAAGGTGTATGGTCTCTTTCACACTACACAAATATAGCACTATGACTCCATTTTAACTTCTGTGGCTCCATCTGATGGAATCCTGGGGCTTGTAATTTTTAGGTCAGAGGCACCATAGGAGCTGGCTAAGGATTATAAATATTATATGAAACTATTAATCCCAGGATCCCATAGGATGGAGCCATGACACTTCAAGTGATATCTGAACTGCAGAAATAATGCACTTGGGTGCCACTTTAACTGCCATAGCTCAGTGAGATGGAATTCTGGGGTCTGTGGCCATTTTAGGTCAGAAGAGGCCTTTTTTCCCCCCAACAGAATATCTCCAAGATGTTGACTCCTGGAGGACTTCCTCCTGGGGAAACAATGGCCTTCCCTGGGCCAAATAAGACCAGCCAAAGCCAAAAATATTGCAAAATTGCCCCATGCCCCCTGGGAGTAATTGGGGGACCAAAAAACCCTCTTTTTTTAAATCAGAGTGTGAGAACTCCTGGCAAGCCAGTTCCATCACCTAACCCCAGCAGTTGCCCACCCTTGCCTTAAGTGGATCCTCACCCCAAAGTGGGAACATAGCTATGCAACTCCCACTTACCCCCTCCCCCCATTGGATTTGGCCAACGCCCTGTCTTATTTCCCATACACACACACACACATAGTTTAAGCAAGAAAAATCAATCAATCAATCAATCAATCAAATTGCATGTGAACTGCTAAGTTAGGAGGCAAAAAAAATCACATCAACTGACAAAAATCCAGAGGTAAAATTCCTCTCCCTACCAACCAACCACTGTGTGATTACCCAGAATGGTGCCCAGAAAAATATTGGGGGGGGGGGAGTCAGGAATTTGGCAGATGACTACTGCCTTGTGGCACAGCAGGTCTGGATTTATGCTGAGAGGGCAGATCAGAGGTGGAATGTGTTCTCTCAAGTCTTGCCCACAGGAGTCTGCCCTCCAGCCAGGAAGTTTATTGGCCAAGTCAAGGTACCATCCTAGCATCTAGCTTGGTGGCCCCCAAAGTGGGCATTGGAGAGCTCCAGGGGGACACTGAAGGAAAAAGAGCAGCAGGGGGCTGAGGGGAGGAAGGGGGTGGCAGGGAATTGTGGGGATGGGGGTTGCAAGTAGGGTTGCCATTCACTTTCCCAAGCCACCCCCCAGCCTCACCTTCCTTCCTCCAAATACAAAGTTTGGGGCTCCAGGCTCTCTTTGAAACTTGGGCTGGCTAGCAGCAATTGTTGTTATTGTGTGCCTTCAAGTTGTTTTGGCTCATGATGACCCTAAGGAGAACCTATCATGGGTTTTTCTTGAAAAGATTTCTTCAGAGGGGGCTTACCATTGCCTTCCCATGGCTGGCAGAGTGTGACTTGCCCAGTGTCACCCAGTGGGGTTCCATGGCAAGCAGGATTTCATTTACTTCATTTGCAAAATTACCAAAAGCAGCTGTTTCCCTTGCTTAGGATACATTCTCTCTTCTCTCCCCCTCCCCCAGTAGAACAGTGGGCCTAATACCAAGAAATAGGCATAGGGTGGGGGTGCTAGAGTTGTCACCCAAGAGGAAATGGGGAGGTAGCCTGAAAAAGTTTGGGGACTACTGATCTAGCACAATGCACAGGTTGCCAGGAGAGGCATACCATGCCTATAACCCATGCACTGCAACCACTGACCATTCCCAGAAGGGACTGTGATGGCTGTGGGACACCAGGGGTGCATCTACATTGTAGAAATAATGTTGTTTGATACCACTTTAATGGCCATGGCTTCCTCCTAAAGAATCCTGAGATTTGTAGTTTTGTGAGACACCAGAACTCTTTGGCAGCGAAGGCTAAAAGACCTTGGTAAATGACAACTTCCGGGATTCCATAAGATGGAGCTACAGCACTTAAAGTGGTGTCAAACTGCATTGTTTCTGCAGTGTAGATACACCTTATGAGTTATAAAAGTTCTTTTTCCAAGCTCACACCTGGTATTCAAGAGAAGATTGCAGAACCCATTATTAATTCTGTCCTCATTGCTCCTTTTAAACAGTCCCTCATCGCTGAATACCATTTACAATATCCTGAAGCAGCAGCATTCCAGGGCATTGTGGGAAGAAAGCAAAAAAAAAAATCCCACTAGATCCAGCTAGCCAGTTACTGCTGCTACCTGGGATGACTCCCCCATCATAAGGCCATTAAGGTCCCTGAAGAGAGAGGGCTGATCCCAAGGAGAATTTAGGATTCCCTCCAATCCAGAATCAGGTACAAATTTCCTGTATTTTTTTAGAACAAAAAGAACATTCTTTTAAAGCAACAATTACGATTAAACATTTCTCCTTAGAGTGCTGCATTGATGCTGGCTAGCCTTGATCAGAAGCCAGTAGGATAAAGGGTCATCGTCATGGAATGGACAGCCTTGCAGATGGGAGCAATTACACTTGCCTTTGCTCCTTTTCAGAGAACAATGGTTGACATGAGCTGCAAGGCTGGCCGGAAAGATCACATCTTTTTTTAAAAGAAGAAGAAGAAGGAGAAAAAGAATAAGATGAAGAAGAAGGGGAGGGGGAAGGGAGAGGGAAAGATTGAAATGGCCTAGATTGTCTTTCCACACTGCCACTGTCCTTAAATGACACTTCTGGGGGAAGATATTGATGCAACATCTTTCAAGAGACTTTAAAAAAAAATAGATCCTATATTCTTCTCTAGGCATATTCTAATCTGTTTTACCAAAAATGACAAAACAAAATAAAAAAGTATATGGACAAAAGAAAGGAAGAGAAGGAAAAAGGAAGGAAGGAAATGAAATATATTTCTGAGGCATGTATCAGTCTATATTTGTCCCGAAATACCCTTTTTCTGCTCAGCTGTTTGGAGCTGTTCAGTGCCAAGGGGGAAAACTTGTAATTTTAATTTTAAGTGTCCTTGGTATACTGAACAGAGAAACAACATGATGGCACACTAAAGTGTGAGTGTTATATAAAAGTGGGGTTGCAGAAACATAACCTCTTACAATCCCTTCTCCCTCCTCCTGAGTGCAACCAAGGGAAGCTTGATAATTAACTTCCTTAGGAACAGCATGGGATTTTACTGTGTCCCAGACTTGTGTCGTCTTTGAATTATGTGCTGTTGTGGAAATAGCTGGCTTTCATTTTATTGAGTTTGGAGCTGATCTTTCCTAAATTCTACAGCGTGAGAAAGGATTTCCTGTTCAAGCCTCATGCTCTCTTCATAACCCTCACCCTACCCACTTGGTTACACTTTGAAGACAATTTTAAAATAAAAACTTCCTTCCAAGATATTCTCCTCTTTCTTCTTGTCTTTTGTTAGTGTTTGCCATTCCCCTGTTTGAAACTATCAATATTTCTGTGTTTTGTCTTTGTCATAATTGAAGCAACAGCTGCTTAATTTGATATGTCAGATGGAGGCCCAGCTTTGCTCATGCCCTACACAGAAAAGGAGAGAGAGAGAGCTAAGCCAAGTATGCTCAGATGATGCTTCAAGAACCATCTAGGTCAGGGGTAGGCAACCTTTCTCCTTTAAGGGCCAAGGGACTTCAGCTCCCAGAAGCCTCAGCCATGTTGGCCAATAGTCCCATGTTGGTCAATAGCTCCTGGGATTCTGGGAGCTGAAGTCCCTCGGCCCTTAAAGGGGAAAGGTTGCCTACTCCTGATCTAGGTTTTAAGGTCAAGGACAGGACTGTCAGGTCAACAGAACCCCATTCCCTGACATTTCAGGGCCCAAAACCTGAGCCAGTGAGTGATTTTTTTGTAATCTCAGAGAGACAGGTTCTCACACAAGTGGAGCAGACAATGGGTGGAAAGTGGTCTGAGACTGGTCCTGGGCTGAGCTGATTGTGGAGATGGGCATGAGGGTAATCCAGGTAAAACCGGGCTATGGCACACTAGACTTGGGGGCAGGGACCATCCATAAACTGAACCACTGCAATGGTTATTGCCTTTGTCATCTCTCAGATGTCATGCAGGTTTACCAACAGTACATGTTATGTGTAGAGTTTTCCCAAGCTCTCTGCTGCTGCTCAACACTAGGTTTCAGGACTTTCTCCACTTCACATCTTGCACTGCTGCTGCAACCAGGGCTTGTTGAATACAGAGGCTCAGGAGTCACAACACAGGCATATCCCCATTTTCTGCCTTGCTGCAAAAGGCACAATGGGCTCAAGTATATGCACCCACCCCACTGCTCTCTTGCCAGTCACTTCTCATCAATTCTGTGTATGTGTGTGTGTCAGAAAAACCTTTCTTCAAAAACTATAGACATTCTCCATAGATGTTTGTTGTCAGAACTAACCAGAAAATGTTAGCAAAGCATAATTAAAGCATGCACAATTTCAAATCTTAGATGGGCTACTTTCTCAATTGTTACAAAAGCAAAATATTTTCCCCTTCTCTTTTTCCCCATGGAGGCAGGAATGTATAGCAATTCTCTGAGACTTCAGCCAGCATTTGGAGACCTGGCAAAAAGTCTCTGGCTTCAGCTTTGTGTTTCTCCTTCTCCATCATCCTTCTGAGGGAAACTGGGTTTGGAAAAGAGGCAAGTTGGCTGGGGAAAGTCAACAGGCTGGGGTTCTTTTCCCTGGCATGCACCTAATTATATAAGTAATGGATAGAATGTGTATTTCACGTGTGGAAGGAATAGCAGAAAATCATGGAGGTACTAAGAGGTCCTCGTGTTCCACTTGGCCCTGAAAAGAAATCCATTGTTGCAGGCACTACCTTGGTCTCTTATGAAACTGCTGGTTTCCATGCAACATAAGGCAAACCTTCACATGTTAAGCCTTATTCATCATGGCATTTGCCCAGTGCTCAAGAGAAGAGAAAATTGTGAGATCTGTTTATATCACTGGGCCCTTGCACACCACATGATTAATACAGTGGGCCCTTGGAATCCTCTAGGGTTGGTTCTAGGACCCCCTGTAGATATCGACAAAATCAAGGTTTACTTTTTGGAATTTTTGGGAGGAGGGGGATGGAATATTTTTAAGCCATGGATGCAGGCCTGCATCCATTTCAATCCGTGGATGCAGAATCCATGAATATGGAGGGGGGCAACTGTACTAAGATTGCAGTGTAACTGCCATGGCAATATTCTATGAAATCCTGGGATTGTCAGTTTAGGTCAAGGCAAACTGCAAATGCCAGGATTCTATAGGATGCAGCTATGCCAGATCATGATGGAATCATAGTGCTATTATTGTGTAGTCTGAAGGGTTGCCAGTAATGTCTAAGAATGAAATAGCATGTGGTGGGGAAGTCCCCTTGCATATGTACTTGACTATGAAATTTCACTACCTCTAGGCTATATTCCACATATACACTAGGTCATTGCAGGATTGTTATATATTGATGGAAAATTAGTAAATGTCACAGGTGTCAAATTGTTGTCATCAAATTGCACCAAAATAAAGCGTAATTTGGTTCTTTGCTAAGAGCAACATCCACCAGAGTATGAAAACTGAAGAGGAAGCTCAAGGAAGGGAGGTCAGTGCCTGAAAAAATGTCATGGGTTGCTTTACAATGTAAGTACAATTTGACATAGGTACCACTTCCATAATTAACTCTTATAAAATGAAAATTCTAGCTAAACCAGACCTTGGTGGGATGACAGGAAATGAAGAGCCAGAAAAGGGCCATTGGGAGATGCCTGCTTGCCAAAAAATAAAAATAAAAATAAATCCCTTCAGAAATTAGTGACTGTGTATTTTTTTAGAAAAAAAAATCCTCCCTGCTCCCATTAATTTTTTCCTATTTGTTTTTAAGGCAAGATAGAGAACAGACATTCAGTTTCAGGTCTGTCCATTTGAGAAGGAAGAAACAGATTGGAACAGAAAGAAAGGGGAAGGGGAAGAGGACAGTAAAAGCTTTCACAAAGAGGGGAATTGTATCTGAGCAAGTAGACAATAAAAATCCCACATGCAGCACTTCCCTTATTTTCAGTGGGGAGCTCCACATAAGCTCTTGAAATAAAGAATAGCCAAAAAGAGAAAGTACTAGGTTTTCTGGACATGTATGTAAATTGAATGTGCATGCTTGTGGAGATCAGCTTAAGCTGTACAAACATTTCAGAGTGGGTGATGTGTGTTCTTCTGTGGCACCATAAATGGTAGGAAAGCAGCATATGGCACTGTAAAGATGAAAAGATGAATATTTAGAAGGGAAAATGATCACAGGTGATTTATATAAAGTAAAAGTTGATGATGGTGACATCAACATAGTTTAAGATTTTCTATCCCTTATCTCAAACATGCATTGAAATGGAGACTGTTGTCAAGACACTAGAAGACAGAATCACTTGTCCCATAGTATATCCAGCTTCTATGGACCTTATCACACGCGGGCCACAAAGCGATAAGAAAGCGAAATAAGAATAAATCCAGGAATAAACCGAAAGAAACCCCACAATATGTAAATGGCTATCAGACGCAACTAGCATCATCGCGCAATTAAGGAAAGAGCGATGAAGCGCTCCCGGGAACCGTATTTGCTGTTCGCACACAAGTGAGAAAATCCCAGACATAACCAAGCAATGATGCCCTGCACATGCTCAGTACATCCGTGGCTGTCACTTGCCGCGGCTGTCAAACACACCTCTTCCCAAGCTGGCTGTCCCCCAAACCCCTTCCCAAGCCGGCACAGGGTCCGCGCTCCGAGGAGAACGTCCTCAGAGAGGCGCCTCTCTGAGGACGTCCTCCTTGGAGTTCGGACCCTGCACGGGGCCTGAGCTCCGAGCAGAACGTCCTCGGAGAGGCGCCTCTCTGAGGACGTCCTCCTTGGAGCTCGGACCCTGTGCGGGGCCTGAGCTCCGAGCAGAACGTCCTCGGAGAGGCGCCTCTCTGAGGACGTCCTCCTTGGAGCTCGGACCCTGTTCGGGGCCTGAGCTCCGAGCAGAACATCCTCGGAGAGGTGCCTCTCTGAGGATGTCCTCCTTGGAGCTTGGACCCTGCGCGGGGCCCGAGCTCCAAGGAGGACCTCCTCAGGTCCTCCTTGGAGCGCAGGCGGGGGCGGGAAAATGCTCCACAATACGTATTGGGGACATGCTCCCCAATACGTATTGTCTTTTCAAACTGATAAGGTCCTTACAGTAAAAGCGAAATGATTCCTGTCGCGCACTTGTACTTCCTGAAGAAACCGAAATTCAAAAGATCTCGGTTCTTGCCACATTCTGTCGGGGTTCTGTCAGGGTTCTGAGCGATGTCGTGTGGACACACGGAAAAATAATACGTATCAGGTCAGGATTTCATTTGGGTTCTGACTGCTTTGGGCCCCGTGTGATAAGGTCCCCAGCTTCTATGTATGGTTATAAAGGTAAGGCGGTGAAGAAAGCTGAAAAGAAGAGAATCAACTCATTTGAAATGTGGTGACCAGTTTGATGTACTGGTTTGAGCGATGGACTAGAACTCTGGAGACCAGAATTTGAATCCTGGCTTGGCCATGTAAACCCACTGGGTAACCTTGGGCAAGCCACATTCTCTCAGCCTCAGAGGAAGGCAATGGTAGACCCCCTCTAATGAAACTTGCTAAGAAAATCCCTTAGGGTCAGCATAAGTCAGAAATGATTTTAAGGCACACAACAACAAACAACAAGCAAGAGAAGAGTTCTAGGAATACCATAGCCTGTTAAAAGACAAATGAAAGGATCTTAGAACAAATAAAGCCTGAACTCTCCCTAAAATCCAAGATGACTAAATTGAGGCTATCATACTTTGGACACATCATGAGTCATGACTTTTTATGTAACTCAAAATGTTGGGGAAATTGGAAGGCAGAAGGAAACAACAATATATTGCAAGTAGATTGATTCAATAAAGGAAGCCACCGCTTTGAGTTTAAAATACTTGAACAATACTGTTGATGACTGAGGCTCACAGAGTTCTCTCATGGATAAGATTAATAAATCAAGTCACATGCAATGACAACAAAAAGATCTACTCATTTTATTTGGCACAGGCTTTTGTGTACTGCAGCCAGTTTCAACAGATGCACCATTCTTTAAGGTGACAAATGATTCTTCGTAGTTTTAATCATGCAGCCTCTTTGACTATATTCCTAACTTGACAGCAGGGATGCTATGTAAGAAAAAGTTATCTAACTTTTCCAGAGATATTCCTTGTACCACAGTTTGTGCTCTACTGTGGCAAAATAAGAGCTTAGACAACTTGCTTTTTTTGTACTAGGAAGTCCCAGAATCCTCCAGCAGTGGCTATACTGGCTAGAGGATTCTGGGAGTTCTGGTCCAAAAAGGAACTTTTATGTTCAAACATCACATTTTAAAAAAGGAACCTTTATGTTATACTCTTTTGACTTTCTTATGTATTTTTTTAATATAAGTAAGTTCTCCTTTATTGTATTCTTCAAGTCTTATTAAAGCAGAAAATTATCTCTGCAGGAGTATAATATATGTAGATGTAGATCAAAACAAAATCCAGGAAGTTAACTCTTTGTTTAGTGGGGTTGTTTTTTCTTTTTCTTTCTTTTTCAATTTATGTTTCATTGTATTCATTCTCCTACGTATCTGTATTATGTATTATGTATTTGCTGTATTGTTTATTGCTTGTCCTTTTTTATGTATGTTTTTTTCTATTTCTGTCATTTAATAATTTTTTTTTAAAGTTACCTGTGCCTACTATCCCAGAGTGCAGGTGGGAATTCAGCTCACATATATTAATGTGCCTCCGCAATATTTTAAAAAAAAATGTCTGAAGGGATCAGATCAATGAATCAGGTTATGCTCCAGTATTCTCCCTGGCATGCTAGTTTTCTGTGTACAAAGATTTGTGAGTCCATGTTTATGAAGGGGGCACTGATTAAGGGAAGAGTGGCTGAAGAAAAGATCTCCCAGTTTTCCTAAATCTGTTTGGAAACAAGTTAAAAGTTTCAGATTTTAGGCTCAAGCTTGTGCTCATATGTGCTCCTTCCTAAAGTATGCTAGCATAGGATATTATCGCACAGAGGCTTACTGTCCATAAAATGTTCTCAAATCTTCCAGCAAGCGCAAAAGGTGTGAAAGTTGGTAGCAATTGTCCCTGTGATTAAATTGTCATGGAGGCTTCCCCTTGCCTCTCCTGTCATGAAAGCATTCGTGGAGCCTGCCATTTGTTAATAATGGGAGCTTCTGTTATTAACAAATGGCAGGCTCTGTGAACACTTTAATGACAGGAGAGGCAAGGGGACGCCTTCATGACGATTTAATCACAGGACCAAGCGTGACTGACTATCACACCTTCGCGTTTGCTGGAAGATTTAGGGTCATTTTATGAATGGTAAGCCTCTGTATGATAATCTTCATAGTTACAACCGTATGTTGTGTAGTTGCAGGATGGGGTTGAGCAATTGGTTTGTCATTTTAACTATTACTTTGCTTTCCAACTCCATCTCAAAATGCTGGTTTTGACTTACAGCTCTTCATGGTTTGGGACCTCAGTATTGGACAGAACACTTCCTTCAACACCCATGTCCAACCTCCACCTGTTTGGCAACCCCTAGTATCTCCCAGTCCATGTCTGTACTGACCAGGATACTCCAAGGGAAGTCTCCTGGGGATAGTTTTGCTGGATTTGCTGCATGGTGCTCACACATATGCACCCAATGCCATGATTCGCCCTTGCTCCCACTCCACTGCCTCCCCCTGGGACATCCAAAGATAGTAAACAAGGGAAGCGAGACACAAGGCCTGCCTTTCCTGTGCAAGCGGCAGCTGCTGCCACGTCGGCATATTCTCCGTTCAGGCGTGCTCTTCCGTTTGACCCCTCTGCTACCCACTCCCTTCTGTGTCATACTCTCTTGAAAGTTGTGATTTCCTATCCTGACAGGCAGCAGGAAGAGGAGAAGGCTGCCAGGCAACCTTTGCTCAGAGATCACAGGAGGGTTATTAACAAAACCATTCATGACAGACATGTCTTAGGAAATACTGATAAGATCAGGAAAGAAGAGGAAGCCAAGCCGTTCACTTGCCACAGAGGACATGTGCGCCATTTTGAAACTGGGTCAAATTCATTCTCCCTCTCATATATATATATATAATAAGCAAACAAACTGCACTACTGACTGGTTTCTTCAGAATCCTAGAAGAAGGCAGCTTATTACCTAAAATACATATTTATTGGATTGATGAACAAACAGAACTTTATACATGTATTACAAATATGGTATAATTATATTTATAATTTTTGAAGCAAAAGAAAAAGGGAGAGACCAAAATGTTATAAAGTTATGTTTGTAATCACTCAGATATCTATAGCTGCATCTGCATCATAGTGTAACATCAGAATGGATAAAGACAGTGACAAACATCCTTGGAATAAAGCTTGCCAAAACAACCCTATGACAGGGTTGCCATAAGCTGAGATTGACTTGAAGGCACTTAACAACAAAGATGTGTGTGTGTGTGTGAGAGAGAGAGAGAGAGAGAGAGAGAGAGAGAGAGAGAGAGAGAGAGAGATTAGGACACTGAGAGACCTGGGTTTGATTCCCTGCTCAGCCATAGCAACCCACTTGGTAATCTTGGGCAATCCCTCAGCCTCAGGGGAAGGCAATGGCAAATACCCGCCAAAGAAATGTTGCTAAGAAAACCCCATGATAGGTTCACCTTAGTCAGAAAATACTTAAGGCATACAAGAACAACAAAATATACTAACATACCATGTATATAGGGATGCAGTGGCTCAACACTGACTCTGTTGATTGCAAGATGGGCAGGTTGGTAGTTTGAGGCCCAGGTGCTGATGGGGTGAGCTCCCGTCACTAGTCCCAGCTTCTACCAACCTAGCAGTTCGAAAGCATGCAAATGCAAGTAGATAAATAGGTACCACTTCTCAGTGGGAAGGCAAACAGCATTCTGTGCAATCATGCTGGCCACATGATCACAGAGTAGTCTCTTGCTATCTCTTCAGTTTAGTAACAGAGATGGGAAACGCCCCCTATGGTCACTTCTCTACCTCTATTTGTCTGGCTGTTATCTATTGATCATGTTTTCTGCTCTTCTGTTACTCCTACAAAAATGGGGATTGTCTCATCTTTATAAACTGAGCAAATATTGCAAGCTATATATGAATCTGTAGGTAGATCAGAAAGCAACATCAATATGTTCTTCAAAATTTCTAAGCTGCACCACAAGTACATTTGGAGAGCACATACTTTGTGTTTAGCATATCCCAGATTCAATCTCTCTTATTTAGTGTTTTTTAATTTATTTATTAATTTACTTTTTGTTTTATTTTTACAAAAGCCCTCTGAGGAAGACACCTCTGGCCAGTCAGAATGGGCAATCCTGGGCTAGTTAAAATTGTCATCAGGCTTGATATAAGACACGATCCCGCAGATCTGAGGCTCAAGAGGCTTCTGATGAAATCTAAGCTTAGGCTAATCAGTGCACACCAAAGGACAACAAAATGAGAGAGGTGTTTTTCAAGAATTTGAGGCATAGTTTATTGAAAAGTCACTCATTCAAGCCAGTGCAGACTGTTTCAACAGGTTACTCTTTTTTATTATTATTATTTGAGTGTTTAAATAACTTGTATCCCTCCAATAGCAGTTTGGGCAATGGGACTCCATTTCAGGTGTCGCGTTATTCTAACTTAAGGTGGAGGATGAGAACCACTCTTTTAAATTTAAATTGAAAGTTAGGAACCAGACTTTTAATTTTCCCCAGAAAAACCTGAGCCTGGATATATACTTTTTTTAAAAGAAAATGTCCTGTGCATCTGCGCCAGCTGATTATTAAACGTTACCTTTGTTTCCATTTAATCAAAGATTCCGGTTATAAATTTAGGCATGCTTGGAACTATACTTTTAGCTTTAGCCCGTTTGTAGACAAAATATAAGAGATGAGGAAGTAAAATTGTCACAATATATTTCCAAGTGTTTTTGTATACAAGGGTCCTTGTTTGGCCAAATAAGATGGTCCTTGTTTAGCCAAATAAGATGGCCAATGTCATCTTATTAAAGTATTCAATTTGCAATTCTGTACGCACTTACCTGGAAGTAATCTCCACTGAACTCAGTGAGATCTTCTGATAACTAGACATGTACAGGATATCCTAAAGGCATCATATCCCATCTGATCTTGGAAACTAAGGGCCTTTGCAGACTGCCAGAAATAGTGCAAATTGAGTCCACTTTAAGGGTTAGGGTTAGTGCTAGGGAATCATGGGAATTTTTTTTTCTGAGACATTGAGCCTTCTCTGTCAGAGAGCTCTGGTGCCACAATAAAATACAGTTCCCATGATTCCCTAACCCTAACCCTAACCCTTAAAGTGGACTCAATTTGCACTATTTCTAGCAGTCTGCAAAGGCCCTAAGTAGGGTCAGCTCTGATTAGTACTTGGATGGAGACCACCAACAAGTACCAAGTGCTGTAGGCAATATTTCAGAGGAAGAACTGGTAAAAACACCTCTAAATATTCCTTGCCCAAGAAAATCCTATAAAATTCAACAGGCAACTTGAAGGCATACACCCACACACATACATAAACACACAAAGAGGATTAAGCTTTTATGGTAATACTTACACTATTACAGTATTTATGTTGACATTTCTTAAGTACATCATCACATATATTGTCATTGTTCTTGTTTGCTGTTGCTGCTGTGTCTCTTAATGTGGTTGCTGACTTATGGCAACCTTAAGGTGAACCTAACACAGGATTTTCTTGGCAAACTCTGTCCAGAGCAGGTTTGCCCTTGCCTTCCTTTAAGGCTGAGAGAGTGTGACTTGCTCAAAGTTTCCATGTCCTAGCAGAGATTAAAACCCTGGTCTCTCAGAGTTCTAGTTCAACACTCAAACCACAACACCACTCTGGTTCTCATATTACTATAGTAATAGGACAAAATAATAATAATAATAATAATAATAATAATAATTTTCAAAAAAAGAAGCTAGACCTGTAATATTATTTCCCCATTTGTGAGTGGGGAGCACTAGAGTTGAAAATTATGCTTGGCTGAGGCCACCCAGTGCCTACATGGTCAAAATGAAATCAGAGGTATAGATGTCTAATATATAATCCACCATTATCTTGATGTTTGTGTAGTAAAAAAGTCAAACCCAAAACAAAACAAAGCCTCTGTAAGTTCAAAAAAAAAAAAAAAAACACCCCACAATTATTTTCTCTCTAGTGTCTCTGTAAGAAAAACCATGAATCAATACAAACCTAATATGGCAGTAAGGCCAGAGGCTGGGTGTAAACACTGGGTGGATGAAAAATACACTTGAACTGGGATGTTTTATGGCTGTACCCCATTTATGGCCTGTGAATCTATTTACGAATGGGAGCACATGTCTTTTAGCATTCCACCATGGAGAAGAAATCAAAAATGTCAAATACAATTATTTTCTGAATTGTGTACATGTGTAAACAACTAAAAAAACACATTTGAAAAATGTGCATAGATTCAAGTCAAAGGCAAAATGTGTAAATAGGCATACATGGAACATATATATTAGGGACAATGAATTCCAAACTCTGCACAAATTTGCTTGTGTGAAGGGCAGACAACCCTCAGAACCTGATCCAAACTATGGTGATATTCTGAGAAATGAAACATAAGGTGCATCCATACTGATTAAAAAGACCAGAAAGTCCTGGATTGTTCCTGCTCTTTCTGATTTTATTTTATTTTGGTGGTCCTTACGTGTGTTGTTACTCCCAGAATATTTTCTGTCAGCTCTCAGTACAAACAGAGAGTTTATAATACCAGCTCCCCAAGTAGGCTTATTTAGCCCAGTATTAAATTGGAAAGAACAGGAACAAAATCTGGAGCTTTTCAATCAGTGTGAATAGACAGATCAAACCATTTGATTCTGTGTGTTGAATAGAAATTTGGATTTTTCTGAATGTTTTTATAGCAGCTGCATAGTACCTATCTGAGGGGGAAATGCCTATGTGTAAAGTAGCACCATGCTTAACCTAAAAGGTCATCAGAAGAAAAATAAGGAGTGTTCTTGATGCTATATTCCCGATAGATATACTTACTGTCTTTGCCCATTGGGCCACACTTCCTCACAGTGACTGGTTATTAGGAACGTCTGGTGTTCCCCCCCCCCCCCATTCAGATCTAGGGTTGGTCTCTAATGTTGAAGGACAGACAGATTCAAAGTTTGATAAGCAAGATGTTTGGTTTTCTCTCTCCCCCCCCCCCCCATGGTAATGGGAACAGGTGGGTTATCAGACGAAGCATCCAGAAGGCCATGTCAAAAAGAAACCTCTCCTGTCAACTAAAACTGTAATGTCAGGCTTGTGTTTATTTAATGTCCAGATAGACTAACTGTGTCAAAGTCTCTATCTGTTAAGGTGGGGACTTTTCTCCATTCTTAATGTTACATGACAATGGAAGCTCCACCATGGCCCGATGCTGAGATTATATCTTTCACATTTCTGCAGAGACTGTTGTTTAGTATGGCTTGTCAGGCTGTCAGATAAAGGCACACATAGATTCCTATAAGGAATTATTAATGAAGATTCAACCAGTTTTTCTGCTGGAAACAGATCACTTCATTCTTCATCTCACTGACTTTTTACATTAGAAAACTAAAAATAGCCCTGGGTGTTTATAAGGAGAGACCTTCAATATCTGACAGCTTCACTCCAAACCTTCCTCCCCACACACACATCACCACATTTTGCTTTCCTGTACTTCTTGTCCCATTTCCTTCATTCTGTAGAAAGCAGAATTTGAGTACTTGGAGTTGGTTGAATTTATGTTCCCTTGATCACACACACACACACTGGTATTTTTTAAAAGCTATCATATTATATATTTATTTTTTGTTGTTGGATTTGTATGCCATCTTGTCTTTTATGAATTCAAGGCAGTATACCAAGCTCATCTTCCCTTTGTTTTTATCCTCAACATGCTATGAGGTAGGGCAGGCTGAGATAGAGTGACTGGCCTAAGATTACTAGTAAAATTTTATGGCTCAATGGGGAATAGAACATGGAATTCCTGCATCCCAGTCCAACCGTCCATCGCTATACCACAGTAGCTCCTCCTCATTTACAGAATTCATTCTGTCTAAACTGATGCTGCCTCCTAGAAAAGAAGCAAAAGTTTTCTTTAATCATTCATTAGTTTAACCCTCATGTACTAAAACAAGACATTTTAGGCTGTCTGTGCACTGACAGGAAAATCCAGCTTATCGCCAGGGCTTCCAGATCCATGGGGAGGATGAGATATTCATGCAACTGGTACACACAGTGGGCCTATACTGGCAACACTATCCACACACTCCCCAGGAGACCCTTCTCCTTCTTTTTCCACAACTTGAAGGGGCAATGGCCATCCTACTGAGCATCAGTCTGCTGTACTGATGGTATTGTTGTGCTAATATGCACTTGTGTGACCAATCTGCACATCTGCAAAAGGAATGGCACCAGAGGAACTGAGAAAACTTGAAAGTGAAAGTGCTGTGGCAGGGAGTTGGAAGAGGCAAGTGGCTTGCCCACCTGCCAACACTCCTTCTGTGTCCTCTCATCAGCATACATTCTGCATGCTCTGCAGATTCTCCACAGTTTCTGGCCTAATTCAGAACAAATGGGGACTCTTTTATTGAGAATCTCCCTGGAATGCAGATTGGACCCCTGTTTCATCCATGTTGGCCCCATGCATCATTTAAACAGGTCAGTGCAGGAATGGGGCAGGAACATTTCTTTTTCTCCTTGCAGATATGTCTTGAGTCTTCTCCAGCATCATGTTTTGTTGTGGAATCCACACAGAACTAGATCTATAAGGCAGGCATATTCTACATCATCATTTCCTGGCCAATTGTAGACCAGTTCTCCAAATTTCAACCACTTGCACAGTCTGATTTATTTATTTATTTATTTATTTATTTATTTGACCTTGGGCAAATCACATGGTCTCAGCCTTAGGGGAAGACAATGGTAAACCTCCTCTGAACAAATCCTGCCAAGAAAACCCCATGATAGGGTTGCCGTATGTTAGAAATGACTTGAAGGCTCACAACAAAAACAATAACAATAATCAATAAAGAGCCAGGTTGGGACAAATAAGTCCCAACAAATCTCTTATTTTCTGCCATTGGGGTTTTGTTGTTTTTAAAATCCCCATCAGTATAAATGATTGGAACAAATAAAATGTCCCACCCCATTTTGTGGTGATCCAGGACACCATAAAGTAGTAGGGACCTGCTCTGGTTTCCAGAATTAAAATTATCTAAGGAGTGGGGAGAACTGGATCAGGTCCCAGGCACATGGGTAATAAGATTAAAACTGCCTCCTTGCTCTGTTTTCTTGATCTAAGTTGCTCCTTTCATCCAACACAGACATCTACATTGGGCAAACCATAACAGGGGAGCATGACTCCATCTATTTTGCATGTGTATGCAAAAGTATGTTATCAAAATTCAAGTGTAAGGATTAAGCAGGCAACCTTTCCTACTGAAGGGGAAAGGGAAAATGCCAGAGCCTTAGGCAGAGCGGTCTCTTCCAGATCTTTTAATGGGACATTCCAAAGTCTAAATCTGGGACTGTGTCTGCATGCAAAATGTGTGCATCCTGTCACCCGGCCATAGATAAGCATTTCCTGCATAGTCAGCAGCTAGCCCAGGATGACCATGACTGGATTCTGAGCACATTCATTTCCTTTACTATCCAGAAAGGAGTGAAATTTTATATAGCACACTTCTAAAACTTTGGAAGGGGGGCAAGTTCCTTGGCCCCTTGCAGTAACATTAGCCCACCAGTGAAAGCACAGGGCTGCCGGCACTTGTGCCAACTTCCTCATCTCATCTTTAGAGGTAGAAATCCAATCCCCCTGACGACATCCTTGTTATGACAATGCTCTGCAATTTTCCTAGGCAGAGATGGAGACCAAACATATGGTAGGCATTTCAAGTGGATAGGTAATTTTGTCTTTAAAATGGTGGGGCCAGCATGGGATACAGCAAGAGAGAGAGAGAAAGCATGGTTAATGTGGCCAAGGATTTCACTTCTGTTTCTTATCCTTGAGTCAACATGAACTTTCTGCCTGCTGGGCGGAGGGTGCATACTCTCAAACTGTCTCATTTTGCAGGGATAGACCCAAGCAATTTTCTATCATTTCACTTTTTCAATTGCTTCTAAAATGTCCCGCTTTCTCTTCTCCTTCTACCACTTCCTCCTTTTCTTCTCTACTTACTTCAATTGCTGCAAACAGAGGTCTAATCAGTACTGCAGAAACAATGCATTTTCATGCCTCTTTAACTCTCGTGGCTCAAGGTTATGAAATTTTAGTATTTGTAGTTTTATGAAATATTTAGCCATCTTTGTCAGAGAGTTCTAGTGCCACAACTACCTCCAAAACCAAGGATTTCATAGGATGGGACCATGACAGTTAAAGCAGTGTCAAGCTGCATTGTTTCTGCAGTGCAGATTAAACCAAACTTCAAAATCCAAAATAATTTGTACTCAATTAACTCAGCAGGAGGGAGAGGAAAGGAGAGGATGCAGAGTGACCAGACAGCCTCCTTTTCCAGAACATGTCCTATATTTCTACCTTCTGTCCATGCTCTATTCTGAGCATGACTAAGAAGCACATTAAGTAAGACCACCTTTGCTGTTCCCCTTTAAGAAATTTGTCTACTTGGCAATTTGTCTTCACTGCAAATAGGGGGACAGCATTGATCCTTCTAAATTTTTTTCCTGGGAGCAGCAGCAGACAAGACTTGCCCTAGAGCTCAGGATACATTTATTTCTCAGAGGGAAAAGGACAGCAAATGTGTTAGGCCATGGGCTGCTGGAAGACACAGTACAAATGTTGAAAGGTTTTTTTTCTTTAACTTCAGCACAATGGACAAGTGAAAGGAATAGATCCAGTCAAGTTTGTAAAGTAGAGTTTTAAGTAATAATAATAATAATAATAATAATAATAATAATAATAAATTATTTATACCCCCGCCCCTCTGCACAGCAATCGAGGCGGCTTCCAACATAAAAATACAATACAATAAAATCAACCCTCAGCCCCAACCCTCCCAACCCTTAAAGTATTTGTCTTGCTCAAGTTCTATAGGTATATTGTAAGCCAACAAAGCATTTTAACAAGGATGTTCATCAGAAAAACATGGTTAAGTATACAATAAAAACAGTATATATAATATAGTTGTAAATAAACCATAGGAGATGCATTTATTTTATACTAGTGTTTTTGGCTTTTCTTTGGTAATGTCCTACATTTTTCTTGAATGCCCTATATGTTGCAGTGCCTTGTCCTCCTTTGCGATTATGACATCAAGGGGCAGAGATCTTATCCTTCCCAGGAGGCTCGGGCAAAAACAAACTGCTATCTTAATTACACTCTAGTGCTCCTTGGCCAAATGTGTGTTGGTTTTCATCTGTGAAATGTTGGAGGGTAAGAGAGTGAGACCTAGAAGTGTATAAAGAGGTGCCAGGTGATATTCAAGTAAATTCTGAGGGAAATTTCTCAAAGGTGAACAAGCTAAGAGAGCAAATATTGTGAGCAGTGTCCACTGGCAGTTTCTGGCTGTATCACTTTAATTGCATTATTGGTTTTCAGTTGCCCATAAAAGAGGTAAACATATTTCTGAAATATGCTGAAATATGCATAAAGCCAGGGGCATGTCCTTTTGAGAAATGTCTTTCTTTTTTGTTTTTGATTTTCATATACATCACATGCTATTTTTTTATTACATTCACCATTTCTTGTTCTAGACTGTAGGTCATCCATCCATTGACTACTTAGAAGTCCTTAGAATAAAAGAGTTACCAAGTAGGAAAAAGACAGGAAGCATCATTTCTGTGAGTGCATCTGTATGCATGCATGGTATTGCACAAAAGTGGCCTTCCTCTGCCCAGTGCCCTCAGATCCCATTAGTCCTATCCAACACAGCGAATGCTGAGGAATTGCATGAAGTCCAAATCTGGATCTACACTCTAGAATCAATGCAATCAATTAACACTGCTTTAATTGCCATGCTTCTATAAGATGGAACTATAACAGCTAAAGTGATATCAAACTGCATTAATTTTGCTGTGGGGCAGCAGCCCAAAACATGTCTATAGCACCATGCTGGAGAAGTCTAGTTAACAACATCCGGAAGCATTTTTAGATTTTTCTGCAGCTTCCTAAAACAAGGTCTTGTTGGGAGGGGCAGTGCATATGTGTGAGTCACCATTTTGTACCCAATCAGCCAAGTTCTTGTGTGTTCCTATATGTATCCTTGCTTTGCAAGAGATCTTGCTCTAATAGCTTGCTGTTTTGCAACCACGCACCAAGAGAAAGCTAGTAGAGCAGCTTTGGTCTCCTGCCAAAAATAACTGAGTGTTCCACATGATTTAATCCACCCCCACCCTATCAAATCACTTAGTTATATGTCAAAGTAATGTTTCTTATTTAATGCTTTCCAGCTCCAAACAGCTTTTACTCTCTTCACTGAAAATCCAAACACAAAAACACCAGCGGATTTATGTCATCATATATACATTTGCTGAGAAAGAGCTGAAATTAGAAGCAGGACAAGTACTCTTCCATCCCAATATTCTCTTGAGCTTGCTTTGGGTAAAACATGGCAGATATTTTGTACATTATTGCTTCATGAAAACTCCAATAAGAAGTTTTACATATGCTTTCTCCCAACACTTGAGCAGGGTTTTTCTAGTTGTGCGATCCTGGAAGTTGTGGTCCAAAATGACATTTTCTCAAGCTCTGACCTTGAACAATTGCTGTTCCAGATAGTGTGGAATCCATTGAGTATATACGGCTATGTACAAAGGCTTTTTTCTTACTGATATTCCTAGTCTACACCAGGATTGCAAGGGGTGGAGCTCACAATTAGGTATGGCCTTGAGGGCTGGTGGTCTGTACCTATTTGGTGCAGCCCTGCTCAGCCCCTGAGAAAATGTCAACTTTTGTGCTTTACTACATGTTATTCATCAAAAAATATCACTCTGTTCATTAAAAGAGTTCTCAGCTATTCTAAAGTACTCTGGAAGTTCTTCCTTGTTGACCACTAAACCAGGAACTGGCATCATATGGCATGTCTGGCAACTCAAACTTACCCCACTGTCATCTCCCTGGCATTCAAAACTTCTACAGTACTTTATCTAATGGCCATTTTAGAGTGAGCTGGCAATAGGAACTTGGAATGGCAGAATTTTATTGCACAGATGAAAGTTCTTCTTTTAGGCACATGTTGGACTGCATCACCTTTCAGTCCAATGATTCTCCACAGCCAGTTAATATATTATGGATTACTTCAAAGGAGGACTTTGCAACCTTTTGCTTGAGCGCAATGCAATGGGCTTGATGACCAGATCTGCTTTTAGGGCACATGATCTAATTGAAGCAAGACACTTTGCATGGAAGCCACTAAGCAAAAACATATTTCACATGTGAAAGTGAGACGTAACTAGAGAAGGTGCTGGAGAAGGCAGCAGAAAAGTTTGTTCCCAAGAGGAAATGCACACACACGCAAGCACCATGCATTCCAGACCTTACAGGCTGACAAGGAGGCATGCTATATCAGGACCATACAAACCCTCCAGATCCGGAGCTGCCTTAAGTCAGCTTTGGCAAGGGGGGGGGGGGAAGGAGCAAGAGAGGGAAAAGGGTGAAATGTAAGAAGTGTGAAGAGTCAGCATGATCCACACAGATAGTAAGAGAATTCTGTTTGACAACCCAAATGGTTTTGTCCGGAAAAGATAAGGCTTTTGCTGGGAGGGGAAACAATAATTGTTTTTAGTGTGACAGATAAGACATTAGGTCTCCCTTCTATGATCTGACAGGACAGAAACAGGAGCTTCCTGGGCTGCTACCATTTAGTATTTAAATTGCAGAATGCAGTTACCCAGCCTTTCTCCACCTCCTCCTCCTCTATTCATCCATCCATTCCCCCAGGGATGCTGAATTTCCTCTTGGCTTAATTTAATTTTAAACTTGGAGATAGTTCTGCCATTTCCTCTACCTTGTGATCGTTTCAGCTTAGACTGGCTAAAGGAGGGGGGTTCAAGGGGGGGGAATCAAAGGCATGCCAGTGAAGAGTGAACACCACAGATTTATCTGTTTCCAGAAGGTCACCAAGTCAGTCTGTTGCAGCAAAAACAAAAAAATAGTCTTGTGCGCCTCAAGGACTAGCACATTTTTTAATAGGAACAACAAAGAGTCCCAGGGCCCCTTAAAGACTAAGCCATTTATCAGAACAGGTCATGGATCAGATGAAGTAGGGTGGAATCCATAAAACCTTCCAGTATAATAAAATTGTTAGGATTAAAGGAGAGCCACCAGACTCTTTGAAAATTGTTCAGTGGAGGGGGACCGTTCATTGTGGTATGAAAAGGTTTTGCAGGCTAGCATCAAAAAGGGAAGGGCACAGCAGTCCATGGTCTCTTTCACACTAAACAATTACAGCTCTCTGATACCACTTTGACTGCTGTGGCTGCGTCCTATGGACTTCTGGGATTTGCAGTTTTCTCAGAAGCACCAGAGGCACTCCCTGGCACATAATTCCAAATGCCCTTCCCTCCACTAACAATCCGAGGATTCCATAGGAAGTTGCCATGGCAGCTGAAGTGGGATCATAATCCTATTCATATAGTGTGAAAAAGACCCTTGAAAGACTATGCCATAATACATTTGTCATTCTTTAAATGCTAGAGGTGGTGTATTATTATTATTATTATTATTATTATTATTATTATTATTATTATTATTTGTGTTAGCACTGACATGGTCGGGTGAGTGGAGCCTAATCTATATAGTACATAGGTTGGACTGTTAATGGTGGTAGATTACAAATGAAGGTGAAGGCATCATGATAGTATTGCTTTATTCACCAATATTCTACTTTGGCATAATTACACATGCATAACTAAGGGCCTTTGCTGACTGCCAGAAATAGTGCACATTAAATTGAGGCACTGCCCTGGCTCAGTGCTAGGGAATCATGGGAACCGTATTTTATTGTGGCACCAGAGCTCTCTGACAGAGAAGGCTCAATGTCCCAGAAAAAAAATACAATTCCCATGACTCCCTAGCACTGAGCCAGGGCAGTGCCTCAATTTAATGTGCACTATTTCTGGCAGTCTGCAAAGGCCCTAAGTAACATCTCCTGCCCACCAGCAGCCAGCTCACTTCACTAGCCAGCAGCCACATGACACAAAAGAGGTCTTTTCAGGGGCTGATCAGTAGCATAAGAAGTATAATATTTCCAGCCCCTTCCCATCAGCAAGCAAGATAACAACAAGGGATTGTGACAGGCATCCTGTTTCTGATTGTTACCACCTTACTCACTGATTTGAGAGGGCTGGGAATATCTTCCTCCTTGCACTCAGGTCAGCACCTGAATAGACCTCCTTCATACTATATGGCTGCTGGCCATTAAGGTGGGCTGGTGAGCATTTACATAGTCTTACAGTAAGACTATGTAGTTTTACTGAAAACAGAGCAATTACAGATCTGTAACTCTAGGTTATGAATCTTTACCTGTAATACAGAATTGTTGTTATTGTTTAGTGCCTTCAAGTCATTTCCATTATGGGGACCCTAAGGCAACCCTATCATGGGGTTTTCTTGGCCACCCATTATCTTTAACACTGTTAAATTTGGGAAGACAGATTCAATCTGCACTGAACATTCAGTTTCTCCTATACAGAAAAATGGGACTGAAAATACTTTGAAAAGACAGTTTCCATGGTACAGTGGGGCTGGGGTGTGGTTTCCAGGTTCATGATAATTGACCAATTATCTTGTGTCTGGAAACTTTATACCAGGAGCAGAACTGCTGTTAGAAATAGCAATCCCATATTTGGTATTTCTCTCTGCACGATCACATCTCCAAAATATGTGAGATTGCATCACACAGCTTCAAGATCCCATCTTTTTACAAGAAGCAGGATACAGTGGGCCAGTAGAGTGCACCAGCAGGTGATGTGTGGCTAGGTGGTTGAACTGTGAATCCCATCATCTGTAATTATTCACTTGGCTAGATGGGGAGGATGGGAGTTACAGTCCAACAATACCTAGAGGATCAAAAAGAAGGATTGGAAGACATTTGCTGGATTTGACAATTTTGACAAAAATTGTATTTTTGTACCTCTCAAGACTTGTTTTGAGAAAAATGGACATCCACACATTTCTGAGGTTCACAGGGCATTTCCAAGAAATAAAGTATTCACAAAACAATGTGCATACTTGAAACACAAACAGCTAAAATGTGCATAGTTGGGAGGGGAAACTGCAGAAGCACAGCTGCTGCAAAAGTTAGGTAAATTGCAAAATTCAAAAACAGAAATTAGGAAATATCCATTAAAATTGCATAAATTTCAGTGGGGAGAAAAAGCACAAAGTCTCCCAATACAATACAAAGCAAGGACAGGAAGAAAATGCAGGTGTCATTTGGAAAAACTTGGCAAGGTTAAGACTGAAAGATTGTCACATGCCTAGTCACAAGTTGCCCACTCCTGCAACAGAGACAACACTAACAGAGGCAGCCATGCTTTTGTCACAAAGTCTAACCTGGACATAGATACTACAATTTCCTCCTATATAGTAGATAGCTAGATGATTAGATAGCTAGGTAGCGAAATAGCGATAGATGGATGGCTAGATAGATAGATTTCCCCCTATGTAATTAACAGAGAGATTGATGGTGATGATAGACAGACAAACAGACCCATGTGCAAATACTCCCCCCTCCCTACCATCTTCCTCCCAATAGGTTTCTCTATCTTAGCCAAACTTTCTGCAGCCCCCTGCCCCCATCACTTACATGCTGAAAAAACAGTAGTAACTAACATTTGTGACTTTGGCAATAAAACCACAGGCCTCACAACCCCCAAATGGCAAAAAGACATTTCCATTCCAATCCCAGTTTTAAATTAAACGGTAATGAAAAATCAGCCATGGCAGCTGGGACCAGAGACAGAGATTGTCTCCAGGAACAAAAAGAGACAGCAAAGAGAGCTCAGCCTGGCAATAAAGCAGTTGGTAAACCTTCAAGTAAAAAGAAATTAGGAAAGCAAATCTAAGAGGAGGGAGACAAGCAAAGAGGAGCAGGAAGATGGTGCGGGGAGAGGAGGAGGAAGAGAAGAGCCACAAATCAGCCTTCACTTTATGAATGGATATTTGGAAAGGGGGAGGGAACAGAAAAAGATGTTCCATAGTCTTGTGCTGACATCTGGAGGAAAGAGATGGGATTTGTTTTATTTTTAAAATTCTATCTGACGATGGAGCAGAACGTAATGAGAGGATGTTGTATAACATCCTCCTATGTTCTCTGAGTGTCTCCCAAACATTATGTTAGCATTCCTTGCAATAGCTGTCTCCATGAACGTTGTCTCCATGTTAATGATTACTAGAAACAGTGCCTTACTTAAGGGATGACACAGCTGTGTTTTCCTTTCCAGACACCTCTAGGATTATTGCATCTTCCTAGAAATGTCTCCCTTCCCCATCCATTCCTCTCCTCATTCACTCTCCCAACTTTAAGCAGAAAGAAGCAAGAAATAAAAATCATAGGTATGGGTACAAAAGAAATAAAGGGAGGGGATATATTGGTTCCAAAGAGCAAGTGTCTGTTTTGATTTAAAGTACTTTGTTGCACTGCCAAATCAGACCAGGTTCAGCAAGTCATTGTTGAGCCCTGAGACACTGGGGAACCAAGCATGTGATGTCTGGAAATAATTGCTTCCTCCTTGGTAAGCACTGATCAACCTGCCTCACTAGCCCTGGGCAACTTCTCACCAGGAGCACCTGCTGGCTAAAGAATTACAGAGATGCTACTCCATTGTTTCTCCGGGAGCATAATTGCTCAAAGGAAGTCCATATTGGAACAAGCAGAGTGGATATTAAACCCATACAATCTCCTCCTGAGAAGGAAGTATTTTGAGAGGGATCTTACAATTTACGCCCGACCTGTATTTTGAGGTTGTTAAGCTACACCCAGATCATGTGTGTAATCTCAATCAAGCCTTTCTGTTCACTATGATTGGTCTGATTGTCTGTCTTGCACGGTCTGATTGTCTGTCTCTACATGGGGCTACCCTTGTGTTTAACCCGGAAACTACAACTGGTGCAAAACATGGCAGCCAGGTTAATTACCGGAACATCTAGGAGGGAGCACATAACACCGGTGCTCAAATCCCTCCATTGGCTGCCGATTAGTTTCCGGGCACAGTACAAGGTGTTGGTTCTCCTGGTTTTTAACCAAAATTTGGCCATGCAGTTTGCTATATAATTTGAAGAGACCATTAAAAGTGACCTTCAGCTATATGTGGCCTATGGACGTTATCACACGTGGGCCAGAAAGCAATAATAAAGTGGAAATGAGGCATTCCGAAAATAAACCGAAAATAAACCTTGATTCCGCAAATGGTTTTCACACGCAATTACCTTAGTTGCGAAATTACAGTAAGCACATTTAACATTCACACACAAGTGAAAAAGCCCGTAAATGTACTAGAAATGATCTTCTTGCACATGCGCAGATAGTGGAATGCTCGCCGTGGAACCATGGGAAAAGCAGGGAAATGCTCCCAAATGCGCATTTGCTTTTCACATTACGGTAAATGCAAAATTACTGTAATTTTGCAAATGCATTTCCTCAAAGCTACCGAATTTCAAAGATCTTGGATAACACCAGTTTCTGTCCAGTTTCTGTCCAGTTTCTGTGCGACGTTGTGTGAAATCGTGAGGCACAAATCCAGTTTCTGTTTGGGATTTGTGTGGATTAACCAGCAGATTTCCCCCGTGTAATAGCGTCCTATGTGTTGCTCTCCCTCCCCATTTTAAAATATCTACAGGCTTCAGGAACAGCCACCATACAACAGAATGAAGTGACTTTCTTCTAGAGAGGCCATATAGTTGCATATAGACCATATAGCTGCATACAGATGTAGTTTTTTGTACCAAAACTAAAGTGTTGTTGTTGTTAACTACCCTTAAACAGACCTCGATTCATGGCACCCCTGTGGATGAAACATCTCCAAGACTCCCTCTTCCTCCCTCTCTGCTCAGATCCTGCAGGCCCAGGCCTGTGTCTTCTCTGATTGAGTCTAGCTATCTGGCATGTGGTCTCCCTGTCTTTCTGCTGCCTTCCACCTTTCCCAGCATGATTGTTTTTTCTAATTATTCATTTTTCCTCATGGTGTGGCTAAAGTACAACCTCATTTTAGTCATCTTGGCTTCCAGAGAGAGTTCAGGCTGAATCTGTTCTAGAACCCATATGTTTGACTTCTTTTTTGTCTGTCCACAGTATTCTCAGCACCACATTCTAAATGAATTGATTCTCTTCCTATCCACTTTCTTCACTGTACAGTTCTCACATCTGTATGTGGTGATGGGGAATACAATGGCTTGGACGAGTCTCACTTTAGTGTTCTGAACTATATCTTTACACATTATGATCTTGTCCAGTTTTTTCATATCTGCCCTTCCACATCCTAGTCATCTTCTGATTTCTTCATCATGTTCTGATCAATATTTGAACCAAAGTATGGGAATTCTTTGACTATTTCAATTTTCTCATTGACAAGGATGAATTCTTGTTGGCTGTAGTGGAACTGGAGAGAATTTTGTTTTAATGCTTCAGGAGCTGAGTGAGTGAAGAGTTGGCATCCAGCACGTGCTTAGCCTTTTCCTCCTACATTATGCCCTAAGGGAAATTCTCTCTCTCTCTCTCTCTCTCTCTCTCACACACACACACACACACACACTGCTATTAGGCATGGAAAAGAAGCTGCTTTTGATACCACTAGACAGCTTTCCTCAAATGCTAAACAGCGGCTAGGAGAGGGTGTGCATTTTAGCTAGAACTAAAGCATGAGTGGAGGAGGTTAAATCACCCCTCCCTTCATTTCTCTCCTGAAGTTCTGGTCACTTTTCTTTTCTTTTTAAAAACTGAAGAAATGTAGGTTAATGGGAAAACAGATGCAGTCAGCCCTCCATGTCCACTGATTCTGGATTTACAGATTCAGTCATCCACAGTTTGAAAGTATTTATTTAAACATCCAGAAAGCAAACCTTGATTTTGCCATTTTATATAAGACACCATTTTGCTACCATGTTGTGTATAATGGGACTTGAGCAGAGACTTGGATTTTGGTCTTGGCGGGGGGCGTTGGGCGTTCCTGGAACCAAACCCCAATGGATACCAAGGGCCCATGAATTAAAAAGAACTAGGTAGCAGATGATAAACTGAAAATATACAAATGAGAAAACATTTATGCATAAACCTCTAGAAGAGCTGACCAAGTATCCAAATAAATATCATGCAAAGTCCATATGGCATGCATCCAAATATAGTAATACATAGTTTATTCTTTTTCCTTTTTGTTTAAATTATTTGTGTGTGTTTAAATGTGAGTTTTCCACAATAAAACATAAATTAAATAATGTAACATGTAATTTGACCCTAAAGGGCCATATGCAATGCAAGTAGATTGAGGGCAAAAGAGAACAGCAAAGTATCCATGCATAACTAAAAGAAACAGGTGGATGAAACAGACTGTGTGAATAGTAAAGAGCTGTACAGGCAAGAGTCTATAGTGATATAATACGGAGTCAATAAATGAGACAATAAAGACTTTCTACAGGCCTCTTGGGCTTTTACAACTAACAAGAACAATTATCATGCATCCTGTGGCTGCCTGGCATGTGATTAGGTAAGATGGGAAGGAAAAAAATAAAACCCAAGAATACAAGCATTTTCTGGATTTCCATAGCAGCCAGCACCAATGACACATAGCAAGGATGTAAACAATGAGTAATTTTAGCAGTTCTCTTCCTGATATGAGAAGGTCCTCAAAAACTGCACAGTATTCAAGACTGTTCATAGTTCTTGACTTATTCTGAGGGGAAACTGCATGCAGTTTTATTTTATTTTTAACAGAAAATAGCACTTTCTGTGCAGGTAACAGCATTTTCTTCACAGAAAATCATTGTTTTCTGTGTAAAAAAAAAAAGAACTGATGTGGAAATTTTGTGCTGAATATATAATGAACTATAAAGATTCTTGTTAGTCCAGGGTTCTTCTCACAGTCTCCTGGCATTTCAGAAACCATTTATTAAAAATATTATCAAGTATTCTATCCATTCCTAGCACATAAGAATTAGGTTCTCCATTCTCTCTCTTTCATTGTTAGAAGATGGCCTAGAGTCTCTGGAAACATGTTGTTCTTAGCATTGTTAGCATCTGACAAGACTTGTCATAGGAAATTCCTTTGTTCCTATGGAGAGGCAATACGTGCAGCGCAGAAATCTTTCTCCTCTGCACATATTGCGTCTGCAGAGTCTCATCCAGTAACCACTATGGCATACTGGCTCCAAGAAGCAGCACTGGTGATTATTATTACTACTGCTAGTAAAAAAAAACCCCAGGATTTGGAAATGGGAATTTGCAGGATCTTTTGCCTCTCAAGCCACAATGAATCTCATAATAACATGATGATCCTTGAAGTGTAGTTGAACTGCAAATTACTCTTGTTGGAGTATTAGAATCAATGCTTGTGTGTAGCTCTGTTTTCCTTTGAGAAGGGGCAGTTCTTCTACACAGGAACACTGATTTATCTCTATGGTCATTTGGTCAGTGTTCCCTGTGAAGAGGTCACTTCCCATACCCCTCCTCTTTCTGAGGATTTCTTCTTGAGGTAATAAAGTTTTATGATTCTTTGGAGTTTATGACACAGGGGAAATCCCATGCAGAAATGGGATTTAAAAGCTGGGGAAAACTCGCAAAAGCAGGTTGATTTTCACACATATCGTTGTTAAAGTGTTGTTAACCCAAATGGAAAGTAGACAAAAGCTGCTCCTTTTTATTTTCAGGATATTCCAAATTTAAAAAGGAATGCCTTTTGTCTACTTTCCGTTTTGGTTAACAACACTTTAACAATGACGTCATGTGAAAATCAACCTGCTTTTGTGGGGGGGGTTTCCGATTTAAACCCCTGTTTCTACACAGGATTTCCCCCGTGTGATAAACTAACATGTTTGGTAGCACACTTTCCTCTCTGCTCTTACCAAGCATGGATGCAGAAACCAGGCTTTGCTCCTAAAGATGTTTTTCTTCTTACTTGCACACATGGAGGTCAGCTATCTAGGACCTCTGTACCAAAGTATAGTTTTCTCTACTGATTAGTTATTTTTGTAGAACCTAGATGTAAAAGTAAAGCAATCTTCTTTTTACCTACCAATGTATCCTGTTGATTTACCAGAAGCTCAGATCTAGTTGTTTTTACCAAATACCTGTGGAGTACACACTTGTTGTTGCTGCTAAACTGATTTAACCACAAATAACCAAAATCAAACTTCTAACAATTCTGAACCAGTAAACCTTGGTTGTAAAATCTCTTCCTTTTATTTATTTTATGGCCACTTTGTGTGTCATTATATCTCAAAAGAAGTTTGGGTGCCACTTTGCTCTCACTTGATCTCAACCAATCTTCCCATCAATAATGAAAAAGTGTAGGAGATGAGCTCCATTCCACAGCTGTTTTGCCCCCTTATTCTTGCAGGACAGAGGCACACTGGGCTGATTTACTTGATAATGCACAAACTTCCTGAAGGATTGGGCATGGGCCCCTTTTGTTGTACAGTTGTTTTGTCACCTTTCTCATCTTCATTTTGGTTCTGGCTGAAGGCCAGATTCTGTCACTTGTGTACAAGCACAAAGCATAGATCAATTAACTCTAAGACAATAGTTGAAATCAATAGAAATTACATACAGCCATGTGCATCAGTAGAGTGGGAAGAGTGACAGAATGTAAACATTTATTCATGATTTAATTATTCTGTACCACTTTGCAGGCTGGTTACCTTCATCACGCTATTGCAGATGGGTGCTTCACAGATCCATCTCTGGCATGCCACTATATAATAAATTCATCTCCTTGAATGGGCTCTGTTACAGACAATGCTGCAATACCATGAGTGGCTACATCTTATTTTCTATTGTGTCTCTCTCTCTTTTAGAATCATGTGATTCAACAGATTGTTAGGCTTCTTGCATGATATGCAGATCCTGCCCTCCCTGGAGAAGTTGAAGTAGGTTCTCAATGATATGTCTTTTTTTAAATCTCCTTGCCTCCAAAGGACTGTGCAAGCAAATATTTTGTAATAATGAAGCAGAGGAAGACAGAAATCCCAACAGATTTGATACATCTGCTGGACTGGAAGTGAATGAAATAACAGAAGTTACCTTCATGCTTATATTTTTAGCACTTTCATCAGTCCAATCATGGGAAGAACTACAAATAATACATCTCACACATATCAACTTGTTTTCCACCCTCTCCTTATGGCTGAGCAAGCTTAGTGGAAGGTTTGCCTAGCAGAAGGGCGGGATATAAATAAAAATTATTATTATTATTATTATTATTATTATTATTAAATCCCAGTTAGTGCGTGGGTGGGTGAGGGAGGGAGGCTTGGAGTGAATGCCAGGAAAGCACAATTGAATCTAACCCAGTCCTTCAAAAATATAATAAATCTGGCAGTTACATCAATTAGAGATTTGAAATTCACACTGTGTTTCTTTGTAAACCACTGGTATTCACATTCCACTCTGATTCCTATTTCAGATGGCAAGACTCCCCCCTCCTTCCAGAACAGAACACAGAGCATATTTTTGTGTCCATCCCCCCCCCTCCCAGCACCTATTTCTGTATGTGCTTTTCTCATGCAAAAATTTTGCACACTCAGCCACCTCATCTCCATTAATTAAGCACATATCTGGGCATTTTCCAAATTCTACATTTTGGCTGTGTATGTTTCCAAAAGTAACATGGTTTTGACTTCTGGTTGGGATGGCGGACCGGTGAGACATGTTCCACACCAGCTTGGGTGAGAACTGTTTAACAAGAAGTGGAAATTGGTTGTTGAGTGACTGTAAACAACCAGAATTGTCTCCCTGGTAAGGGGGACTCAGAGGGCAAAGTCTGAGTGCTGCTGAGAAGAGAGAAAAAAAGTTAAGGTGAATTCGTGGAGTTTGAGAGAAACACGACTGAAAGCAGTGAGGAAAAGAGCCACATTCAATTCTATGTTCTCCCCCGTTTAGGGGCTTGAGGAACATCATCAACTTTTAAAGGCTTGTAAGTTATTTGTGTTTTTGTGGAGACTGTATGTCTTTCTTTTTTTGGTGGAACATTGAACGAAGCCCAGAGAAATACCACGCTCACAGTCATATAGTGTATAGAACAAAGAAAAGGAGGGAGCGTCCTTAAGAAGGATTAAAACAAGAGGAAAAAGCATTTGTGATATGTGGCACAGATCAGGACTGGGGATCTTTTTGTTTGGGAGTGCCCCTTAAAAGTGTCTATATCTACACCATTTATACGTTTATAAGAAGTTATATTGATAATATAGCACTTACTCCGGTGGCATTTAGAGTGAGCTTTGCCTGTAAGAAGGCACACAGATGTGGCACTCAAGCTAGCCAATTTAATGGAGGAGAAGGCGGAGGCAGAGCAGAGCCAAGGAAGGGGCTAAAAAGACCAATCTTAGTCCCATCAAAGGGTGGATGGACTCTGGGAATTGAAGTCTGAGGCATCAAGGAATGGAGTAAGGAACAAAGATAGGAAGAGGAAGTCTTGGTTGGTGGAGGTGATCCCCTTCTGGTGATTTGGCCCTGGGATAAGTAGGCTCCCACTCATCCCTAGTAACTAAAGTTAAGGAGAATGGGAGAAAGGAGAGAGGAGACAGATAAAGACTGCACCCAGGATGGAGGGAATCAGAAACAAGGTAGCTAATGGACATATAGCAGAAGGAGTTGAGCTGAGGAAGAGCAAGAGGAGATGTGAGTGGAGGAAGGACGAAGCGGAGATTAAGAGCGCAGGAGAAGAAGACAAGACAGGACAGAAAGGATCGAGGGACTCAAAGACGCGGACGTGGACGTGGATGAGAGGTGGATTGATTAGAGAAAGATAGAATAGGATGGAAGGAAGACCAATTAAAAGAATTGTCTAAACTATGAACAGATGGAATAAATGGTCTAGACTGATTTGAATCAGACACTGACAAGTAAAGTTCAGAAGGAAGGTTAGGCACCCTTTGATATAAGAGAAAAAAAGGGGAAAGAAAGGGTTGGAATGACTGATGTTCATGTCCTGTGAATAAATTGTGACTGCCTTAGCTAAATTATTTGGATATTGGGGGGGGGGGGGGGGTAAAGTGGTCTAATAGATTGAATATTGAATAGTCTGAACATAATTGTAACCAACACACCTGAACTGATATTTTGATTTAAATTAAGGTTAAGTCTATATTTAAGACTAATCTTATATATTAAGCAGCTTAATTACTGAATATAGAAATGGAATGAATACTTTCCCTGTTTGAAGCATTTCAGTGTACTATAGCATGTGGTTGGTTGGAATAAGTGACTCAGTTGATAATTGAAGATTGTGGAAGGGTTGGTGAGGGGGTTTTTTTCTTTTAGGATTTAACCTAAGATTCAAATTTAGGTTAAATGACGGTTTAACCTACTTGCTTTTAGACCTTAAAATACATCCTGTACTATTAAACTACAATTATAAAGATATTGGTTTATACAATAAATTAATGGCTTTGGGTAAAATCACAAGGTTGCAGGTGCAGGCACAAGCCCAGGTGCAATTAACTCATAGACCTTCAATAGAACAATCCAAACTAATGGACCCAAATCTGTCTCTGCTTGAGGAGATAAGGAGAATTAGATTTCACCTGAGTAAAGAAATTCAAGATTTAAGACAAGAAATGATGGACTTAAAAATTGAAATTAAAAATGAATTAAGAGAAGGTCTAAAGTAGGTCCAATGAGGGTGAATTATAAAATATGGGAGAAGTGGAGTAAAAACCTGGGTATAAGAAATAGGAAATGGCTACCAATTGAATATTTAAATAAAAGTAACAATGAAGAACTTGGAAAGATAATTAAAAAAATTAAGAATAAGGGGTTTAAAATAATTGGAGATTTGTATGATTTAACAGGGGCACGAATACAGGAAGAAAAATTAACTAATTTAATAGGTAAGCAATATTGGATTCAAATAAAAGGGATAATAAAATTGCTAGATGAAACACAATTAATTATTGATGAGCAAAATGAATTATTAGAAGAAATTATTTAAAAAAAATTAGAAGGGGGTAAAGGAATAATAGGAAACATTTATAAGAGTATGTTAATAACCCAATTTAGAATGATAGAGGGATTGACAATGAATTGGGGAAAAGATTTATTGATTGATATAGATAAAATTAAAATTTGGCTACAAGAAATTATAACAATCAAAAATACAAATGTAAAAGAACAACAAATGAAAATAATCGGAAAATGGTATAGGACACCTCACCAATTAGCATTTATAAATGATAAATTTCAATCTAAATGTTGGCATGGATGTGGAGTTAAAGGAATATATATATTCATATGTGGTGGGAATGTCCATATGTACAAAAATTTTGGATAGAGGTTAAGCAACAGATAAATACAATTATAGGGATAGAAGTACAATTAAGTAAAGAAAATTGCTTGACTCTCAATTTAGGGGAATTAGGATTGAATAATAATCAAAAATATGTAATAAAACAATTTCTTAAAGCTGCTCATGCAGTGATTGCTTATGGATGGAAGGAAAAATCAAATTGGAATAAGGATTACTTATTTAAATACATAAAAGAATATATATTATTCGACTTCCTTAGGGAAAGAAGATTAAAATATATTGGAGAATATATTAAAGAACCATGGGAAGTCAAATGGGGATCAATAATTAAGAATGTGAAAGGTAAAATGGGGTATGAGGAAGTTAATAAGATAATCAATAATATTTTCCATATCTCCAAAATTGATTGTTAATTAGATTTGATTGTAAATTTCTCTATACTGTTTTCTTATGGGGGGGGTGAGGGGAAAAATTACTATATGAAACATGATGGTATAATGTGTATTATATATGGTGTAATAAAAATTTTTAAAATAAAAATAAAAATAAAAAAGAGAAGGTCTAAAGGATGTCAGTGTAGTCCTAGATAGGATGTCAACGGAGATGAAAAAGATTAAAACTAAAATGGAAAAAATTGAAGCAAAACATGAGAATTTTGAGGAAAATTTAAAGGAGATAAAACAAAAGCAAAAAGATTTAGTGAAGGAAAATGTATTGAAAGATCTGCAGGCTCATGAGAGATCCCTTAAAATAAGAGGCATCCCTGAGCAAGAAGGAGAAAATTTACTGCAAAAAATTATAAGGATCTTGGGGGAATACCTGGATAAAGACTTAGATAAATGTGAAATGGAAATCAATAATTTGTATAGTCTGAGTTCTTTTGTGGCAAAAAAAAGCAGGTCCTCAGAGATATTGTAGTGGTCTTTGTTAGAAAACAATTTAGAGACTCTCTGCTATATAAACATAAGACAGACCCTATTATGTTTGAAGGTAAGGAGCTACAATTATATAAAAATATACCTCCTATTATCATGAGGAAAAGACAAGAATATAATTTCTTGACAACACTCAGAGAATGTCAAATTGTCTACAGATGGAAGATGACTGAAGGTTTAACATTCTGGTTTCAAAAAAGAAAAAATGAGATAAGATCAGTACAAGAAGCCGGAGACTTTTGGAAACTTTTCAGAAGAGATGATAGGAGAGAAAATTATAAAGAAAACACGAGGCAAAAAAAGCCAGATGCTAAGGAAAGGACAGACACTCGAGAGAAACATACAAACAAAAGGACAAATGGAAATGAAAAGGAATGTGAAAGAAATAGATTACAATACAAGAAAAGAAATAAGTTGTATAAAGAAGAAAAGAGGGCACAGAAAGAGAAGAATACATCACCGTACATTCTGAAAAGATAACAGAGAGTAGTAGAACTCAAGGTAATATGTTAAGCCAATTAGAAATTGAACCTTCACAAGAAGAAAGTGAGGGTGAATCAGAGGACGAGGTGGAGTCAGAGTGTGAACTACCTATAGACCAAGACGAGAACAATAAGGAGTATTAGTGTAAATTTAAAAGAATAAGAGGATTTAAAGTATTGTCATTACTGACTCCCTAAAGAGAGGGTTAAATAAGAGTAATAAATAGCAATTAGTTAAAGAGATAGTTATGTTAAGATGTTAGATATTTTGAAAATAGCCTCTTTGAATAAAGTTTAAACAGAAGTGCAAAAAGAGTGTTTCATTTATTGAAGAAGCAAGAGTTTGAAGTTTTATGTTTGCAAGAAGTTAGGATAAAGAAATCTGACATAAGACTCCTCCAAAATTCTAAGCTTGGTAATATGTTTGTGTCGGCAGCTGAAAATAAGAAGAAAGGTGTTGCTTTATATATTAAAAAGAAATACAATGCTTCAGAGGTGTTAAATGACCACCAGGGTCAATATGTTGGCATTCAGATTGTGTTGGAGGATGAAAGAGTTCTTTTATTGGGAGTATATGGGCCACTAGAAAAGAAAGGAAAATTTCATGAAATGCTGTTAAATAAACTAGATGATTTGTCATTTGACTCACGTGTAATGATGGGAGACTGGAACGGGGTTATAAACCCACTGCTAGACAGATATTCAAAGAAAAAAATAAGATCAAATCAAGGCAAATTGCCTAAAGAATTCTTTGAATTGATAAACCAATTGGATTTAAAGGATATCTGGAGAGAATTATATGGCAATAAAAAAGAATATACATTTTTCTCAGATAGACATCAGTCATGGGCCAGGTTAGATATGATTTATGTGTCCTCGCAATTAATTCAGAGAATCGCGGGCATTAATATAAACCCAAGATTGCTTTCAGACCATAGCTTAGTGGTAGCATCCCTTAGATTGACACATACGGATTTCAGCTGGAGATTAAATGAGAAATTATTGACCAAAGACAAGATATGAGATGAGGCAATTATTTGTGTAGAAAACTATTTCAAAGATAATATAGATAAGGATATTAGTATCAGTATGGTCTGTTAAGCTGCGAAGGCAGTAATGAGGAGTTTATTTCTGGAAAAAAGCAGTATAATTAAGAAATTAAAAATGCAGAAATTAAAGGAATTACAAGAAAATCTGATGATAAAAGAAGATAGTTTAAAACAATTTCCAAAAAGAAAAGATTTGGGAAGAGAAATTAAATTGTTACAACAACAGATTTCTTTACTTATAGTGGAAGAGAAACATAAAGAGTTAAACATATTAAACAAAAAACCTTTGAGGGAGTCAATAAACCTGGCAAGTGGCTGGCCTATCAATTAAGAAAAGAGAAGATAAAAAACAGATAATTTGTTTAACAGTGGTAGGACAACAACACGTGGATCAGGACAAACTGAATAAGATAGTATATTACTTTTATGAGAATCTATACAAAAGAGAGGAGATACAGAAAGATACTATCTGTGAATATCTTGACAACTGTAAGCTGACACCTTTTAATAAAGATCAGAGAGAGCTGTTGAATAGAGAAGTTACACTCCAGGAAGGGTGGGATGCAATCAAGAGAGTTAAATCAGGCAAAACTCTAGGTCCAGATGGTTTTCCATCTGAATTTCATAAGAAGTTTGCACAACAGTTAGCACCATCTCTGTGTAAGGTTATGAATGAGATATTGGAGGATAAATATCCTCCCATGTGGGCTCAAGCCAATATTACACTCATACCCAAAGAAAGCAAAGACACTCAGGATATTAAAAACTATAGACCCATTTCATTCTTAAACTGCGACTATAAAATCTTTGTGTCCATATTAGTGGAAAGGCTGAAAAAGATTCTAATAGTGTGGATTGACAAAGATCAAAATGGTTTTTTGCCTCTTAAACAGATTAAGGATAACATGAGATTTGTTCTAGACCTGATTGAATTGCATGAAAAGAACATCAGTAATAAATTAACTATGTTTTTTATCGACTTTGAAAAAGTATTTGATAAAATATATTGGCTATTTTTATTTCAAGTCTTAGAGAAGGTAGAGGCAGGCACTAACTTTGTCAAATGGATCAAGGCAATTTACTGTAGGCAAGAGGCATGGGTACTTGTGAATGGAGAAAAAACTAAAAAAATTGATATCCAAAATGGGACCAGAGAGGGATGTCCTCTATCCCCTTTGTTGTTTGTGATGGTGATAGAAATCCTTAATAATAACATCAGAGAGGACAAAAGAATAAAGGTAGTTAAATGTAAAAGCTATGAGTTTAAATTGAAGGCTTATGCAGATGACGTGCTTGTTACCTTATCAGTCCCAAACAAAAGTCTGAGACATCTATTAACCACACTGGAGAAGTTCTGTCAAGTTTCTGGATTAAAAATCAATAAACATAAAACATCAGTTTTAATGATGAACTTGTCTAAGGAGGAGAAACAGAACTTAACAGAAGTTTCAGGCTATCAAATCTTTTAAAAAATTAAGTATCTAGGAATTGAGTTAACAGCCAAGAATGTAGATCTGTTTAAGAACAATTATGAGAGGATGGTGAATGAATTAAAAAAAGACATAAAGGTATGGAGCAAGTTGAATCTTTCGTGGTTGGGGAAAATTTCTGTTATTAAATGGAAGGTCTTGCCAAAATTTATGTTCTTGTTTCAGAATATCCCCATTATCACTAATTTTAAACCTTTTAAACTATGGCATAAAGAACTCTCCAAAGTTATTTAGAGTGGAAAGAGGCCGAGGGTACAATTTAAGCTGATGCAGGACAAGACCTCAAGAGGAGGCCTGGTGTTGCCAAATTTGCAGGTTTATTATGCTGCCTGTTGTCTTGAATGGTTTATAGAGTGGTGTTTGTTAAAAGATGAAAATTTTCTTTCCTTGGAAGGCGCAGAGTTAAGGTTCAGATGGCATGGCTACCTGTTATATGAAAAACACAGGGTTCATAAGGACTTCCTGAATCATTTTGTGAGAAGATCTCTTCTGAATGTCTGGTTAAAATATAAAAAGAGGCTATGTCCTGGACTCCTGGTGTGGACCTCAACTCACAAAGCCTTTCACAGAAGAGAAGTAATTGCGGGGGGGAAATGGGTCACTTATGCCGATCTAACAGTCAGAAACCCAATCAACAAAATCCTAGAGTTTAGGAAGCAAGATCATCTTGTGGAAGAAGGTTACACTTGTGGTTGGCTGTTGTATAGACAGCTTAAAAAGAGGTTTTTGGTGGACAATAAAATGAAAGGAATTAAGAGTTGAAAATAATAAATTTGAAGAGAGCTTGATGTCAGAGAACCATCATAAAATTGCTCTATTTTATAATTGTTTAATGGAATTTGAAATGGAGGAAGAGTTGGTCAAAGAGCAAATGATTAAATGGTCACAAGACTTAAACCAAAATATTTGGTTAGACCAATGGGAAAAAACGTGGAATAGAAGAATACGATATACGGCATGTTATGACTTAAGGGAGAAATTACCCCCTTCCCAAGGACATCATCGAAGCACCTGCCATTGCACACAGCGGGTGCTCCAATGACATCCTTCATTTGCAAAAGAGGTGCAAAAGAGCCACATGGCAGCTCTTCGGGTGCCCCTTTCGTGGCTTGTGGAAGGAGAGCTATTTTAGCACTCCTTTCCCAGGTCGCAAAAGGGAGGATCGGGGCCGAGGTGTGGGGGCAGCCTCGGCTCCAATCCGCCGCTTCCCAGGGCAGCCCATGGCCGCCTGTCTGCATCCCCCCTTTGTTCAGATGGATAAGCTAACTAATCTTTTGAGAGGTCAAGACTGGGAAAAATATGGTGAGATCTGGACTCCATTATATGAATACTTAAATAAGAGAAAGGCTAAGGACGAAAATAAAGAAGCATAAGGTAATAATAGTTTAAAGAATGAAAATGGTAGAATAAGACATTGATATTAGTTTTATGCTAATTTTTGTTACTTGATTGATGAATATATATAATGTTTAGAATGTGTCTTTAAACTGAGGAAAAAACCAGAGGATGGTGGAATAAAATTTAGAGATGATGACTTGATTTAAGTTCAGGGAGTCGCAATGTTGTATAGGTGTAAGTTGAACTTATTTGTTTGTTGCTATGTTGTTTATTGTTATTTGTGTTACTTGTTATTGTTTGTATGTCTTATTAGATGTTATTTGTAACGTAAGTGTTAGTGTATGTATGGTGTTAAAAGTTATGTAGGTTTTTTTTACTATTTAAATTAAAAAAACAAAAAAAAAAGTACACATGGTTTCCAATATTTGTGCATGAAATGAATCACAACTCTTGCAAATGCGTGGGTTTCTAAGAGAAGATGTGCTTTGGGGGATTATCAGGAGATAATAAATTAATATTTCCATATGGAAACGCAAGTCCAGTGAAATTCTTTTCCATCTGTTAGATTTAATTTAAATATTGGTGACATTTCTAGTGACTGTTATTCTGACGGTGAGTGGTTAATTCTTGACTTCACACTGCATATTGCATTAATCACATTAAAAATATAGGTTATTGTTAAACAACTAAAACTAAATAAATGCCACAAAAATCCCTTTTATTTAGAGCTTGGGAAAGCTACCTTTTGGACTACAACTCCCATAATCTCCAAGTGAGGACTGACTATGCTATCTGAAAGCCTTATTGCATCATGGCACTATAGTGTCATAGAGATGCATCTGTGCCACTAACACCTCTGCCTTATCATGTGACATTGTTGGTGTCCTGTTATTCTCCCATCCAAGACATCTTGGAAGTGTTTCTTTTTATTCCCCCCCCCCAAAAAAATCCACCTTCTGCATAACTATTCTGTTTCGAATTGCAATGCAAAAGGTAAATTTCACTTTAATTGTGATTCAGGGCCTCGGCAGACGACTAATAAGGTCGTCTTGGAAGCAGGGAAGAGGAGGGGCAGCCGCACGAGTGGTGCCCCTTCCTCCTCCTGAGGTTGCCGTCGGAGCTGCCGGCCCTCCGCATGGCAGGCGCTCCGGGGGCAACCTCCCGCTGCAGCATCCTCACACGCTGCGGCGGAAAAGTCAGGGACAGTGCACCCGACGCGTTTAGGGCGCACTTTCACTGACTTCTGAAAGGAGCGCAAATTTGGCCCTCCTTTCAGGGACGCTGCCGGTGCGCCACTCCAGCGGCGCACCGTCCCAGGGTGTCCCCGATGCCCTGGTCTGCATCCCCCCTCAGAGGATGGTCAAAGTTAGTGGGAATACAGAAAACTGTCCCTTTGAAAACTGCTATTTAGTGGGAGGAGAGCCTCAAATACTCTGGTACCTTCAGAGCAGGTTTCAAATTCCTGCTCAGCCATATAAAGCCACTGGGTGACCTTGGGCAAGTCACATTCTCTCAGGCTTAGAGGATGGCAATGGCAAATCCCCTCTGAAGAAAGCTGCCAAGAAAACAATGTGATAAGTTCACCTTAGGGTCGCCATAAGTCGGAAATGACTTGAAGGCACACAACAAACAACCACCTTAAAAATCAGTGAGACATGGTTGTTGGCCATCATTTAACTCTCATTGGTTTCAATGGAAGCTTAGATCTGATCCAGCCCATTCAAGGGGGATATGAAAGGCCTGCCTGCACTGACTCAAGGCCTAAGCAGACTGCCAGTAATAGTGCACATTAAATTGAGGCACTGCCCTGGCTCAGTGCTAGGGAGTCATGGGAATTGCATTTTTTTCTGGGACATTGAGCCTTCTCTGTCAGAGAGCTCTGGTGCCACAATAAATTACAGTTCCCATGATTCCCTAGCACTGAGCCAGGGCAGTGCCTCAATTTAATGTGCACTATTTCTGGCAGTCTGCTTAGGCCCTCAGTCACACATGCAGGTCACCTACGTGCCTCTGTGAATCACCCCTCTGTGATGCTGTACTTTCTTTCAGTTTGGTCCCCAGGACTTTCTGGTCTAAAATGATATGTTTTTAGAACAAGCCTTGAGACTACATTAGATTATACCACTGAAAGCACTTAATGCCACAGCGGCGCCAGTGTCAGACAGCGTTCCTCCTGCTCCTCCAGCTAAAAACTATGCCCAGAGCTTGTTACACACAGTGACAAACTAAGCCCATTAATTTCATAACCAATCAGTGTAGTATTCTTTGAATTTGGCATTTTGCTGCGTATCTGTCAGACAACAGGCTGCTGCTCATTACATGCTAGTCTGGGTACACACCAGATTCACAAACACAGAATGCAGGAGGTATAACATATGCAAATGGTCTTTCTGTTGTCATCCCCTTCCTAACTGATACAGCATTTGGGGATAAAGTATCCAACTTTCTATTATGGAGGGCTGAACCATACAGAGTCTGTGTATGTTTTCCTCAGCACAACCCCCTTGAGTCTCCCTTTCCCAACAATATTTCTGTATTTCACAGGTGTATGCACTTGTATGTGTTCATTTGGTTATCTAAACTGTTTTAACTTGCCATCAGTGACACTATCATACCACTCATTTGGTCACGTTTACCTCTTTATATCAGGGTAGGAATCATCATCATCATCATCATTATCAGCAGTAGCAGCAGCAGCAGCATCTTTTTGTCATTTTTTTTTAAAAAAAAATCAAAGCTAGGAACTTAAGGTAGAAATCATGCAGCCTTTCAAAGGTTGTTGGACTGCAACTCCCAGTATCCTTTACCACTTGCCATGCTGGCTAGAATTGATGAAAGCTACAGTCTAATACTTTGTGTTCTCTGTCAATCCCACAGGGATAGCTGAAGAAAAAATAAAAAGGAAGAGCTAGGATCAGTAATGGTATCAAAAAATGCAATGACCAAAGGATCTCTATGAGGGGAAGGGTAAAAAAAGTGAATAATTTCCAGTTTAAGTATTGTTGTGCGAGTCACAACCCACTGCATTTGTTAGCTTTATTTTGATAGTGAATGGTGGAGAATATTCCCTTTCTGTTATCATCCTTATTTGCAGAACAGATGGAATATGAAATAGATAGAACATAGACTAGGTTCTCCTGGTCCCTGACTGCCCTTTATAGCCTTAGGCTTCTCACTAACAACAGAAGAGTCCCAGTATAGGTGAGAAGAAGCTGTGGAAGGTATAAAGCTAACATAGATATGGTCTATCTACAGCTTTCCTGAGAGCAGTAAGGAGGGAGGGAGGAAGAGAGAAAGGGAAGGAGGAGAAGAAATGGGCATGGCCAGAAGCCTGGAGAGATGATAAGTCACTCACCAGAGTGGGGGCTTTCTTCAAACTATAATTACAATGCACCAGCTTAGAATAAATGGTCATTATTTATCCATTTTCGCTATTAGATGGGACAGTTTTGACAGAAATGGTAATCTACTTGAGGAAGCCAAAGGCTATTTGATATTAATGCAGGCAGTGACAAATTAAAGGCCAGAGTAGCCCTCCAGTTATAATGAAGGTCTTAAGCCATTAGCAGAGGAGTGGGGGCACTGGTTATCACTCTACCATCCATCCCTAGATGTTAATCCCTTAAACCCACAAAGAGCCACTGATAGCCTCATACATTTTAAGGCCCAGCGGCTCCTTTGACTTAAGTAGGCAAGAGAGCCGAGGTCTTTCCCTGGGGTTTTCAATTGTAGGGTTGCCATAATTCTATATACATTAGTAAAAAAAAAGGGGGGGTGATTTCTCTGTATAGTAAATCAAACATCAGACACACAGAGAGATGTACACCAAGGCATATGGTGACATTTATTCTGTCTATTTGGGCCATTGGTCCTTTTGACCCAGTTTTACAGACTGATGTTTTATTTATTTATTATTTATGTATTTAAAATATTTATGTACCACTATTCATCAGAGTTCCACAGTGAATAACTGAAATCGTAAAAACAGCAATAAAAGATCTAATACAGCAGACTGAAAACAACAAAGCAGCAATCAAAATAAAACAGGGCAGAGCGGTAGTTAATTCCCAGATGATAAAGCTAATCAGCACAGACGTTCATGTTCTCTGATACATATTGCTTGTGGCTTTATTTTTATTTGTCCATGCTGAATTTCCTTTGTCATCAGACAGGTCCGCAGGTTTGAAGACAACTTGGATACCTTTCAGTCTGACAACAATGGCAAATTAAATATGGAGTGGGCTCTTTAAAACTGGATACCTTTTCCACCCTTGTCCAATGTCAAGGGAAAGCATTGTGGGAACCATCTCTTTGTTTATGAGGTCTTTGAGAATACAAAATAGAGGGTCAAATCCCTTGTGACTTTTTCATCATCTTCCCTCTGTGCAAAAATGTTTGAGCTGCAGCTTCCACTAGTCTTCCAGGTGTGCTGTAAATGTCCTCTGCCCATCTCAGTAAAGAAAATGCAACAGTCCTGTGTAGTTTTTTAAAAAACTTTTTTCTTAATGTTATATGGCAAGTCACCCTGCAGCCTATTCAAGAAAGTTTATTGTCACTCCTGCAGAAGTGAGGAGTGCTGTTGCTGCTGTTTTTGCACCTTCTGAGACTTATTGTGAGAAAGTGCACACCTCTCCTTCAGCATTCTCACACTATGAGTTTTACAGGGTTGTTTTTTAAAGTCTGAAAAAAAACCTAATGTTCACATTTTATAATATGAATGACTAAAACACACATAATTGGTAGAGAGGGGAGAGGAGCAGAAATTATTTAGTCAATGGGAAGAAGTTGTATAAATTAGGTAAACAGCAAGAATACATGTGCAAGTTAAGGAAAGTGCCCAAATCCTTTATCAGTTTATACTTAGCTAAGCACTCAACTAAATAACTTCTCCTGACCTGACCCCAGGAAACCTGACAGAAATGTCATTCATGCTTCAGTCATCAGCAGAATGGGCCTCCTTTTCCCTGTTAGGTAACTATTTTGTATTCATAATTGCTACTTTGGCTGCATCCACACTGGAGAAATAATCCAGTTTGACAACACTCTAACTGCCATGGCTCAATGCTATGGAATTCTGGGAGTGGTAATTGATTGTGGCACCAGAGCAAAGCCAACAGCTATTCCCAGAATTCCATAGCAATGAGCCATGGCAGTTAAAGTGGTGTCAAACTGGATTATTTCTCCAGTGTGGATGCAACCTCAGTCATGATTTTGACATTACTGTCATGATCGTAATTTGCCCCCAATCTACTTTACATCAGCCGCATGGGGGAAGGTTTTTTGGGGGGAGATCAGGGAGAAAGGTTACTCTAGTTAAGTACTGTGTTAAGTATAAGCTGATACAGGATTCTAGCCAGTGTCTTTAAAAGGTGCAACTTTCAGCATGGGAAGGAAATAAAATGTCTTACAACCCAATACAAAAGAAGGATACAAAGAAAATGAATGAGGGATTTAGAGAAACTCAATAACATAAAGACTGAGAATTATTCATTCCTTTATCTGTCCTATTTGTAAAATGACTCATTCTATAGATTTGTTGTTTCCTGTAGTAGAGTAGGGATGGGCAAACTGTGGCTCATGGGATGCAGGGCCCGGGCAGCAGTCTCCCAAAAGCTACCATGAAAGAAAGAGGGACCTGGTGTGTCAACCTCTTCGAGTATCTTAGGGCAACTTATGACTGGTCCACAGGGCCAATTTCTGTCTTAGGATCTCTGAAAAGGGTGCATAGATTGCCTGAAGTGTAAAAACAAAATACAGAATGGCCATCCACATGTGGTTAATGACAAACAATACAGGAGGGTTTCTGTGACCTGTTTAAAAGGTGGATTGCCATTCTGGACCCTTCTTTGATCAGAATACCCTTTTTTGATCAGAATAAGTTCAACCCTAGTGGGCTAAAGGGCAACAAAAACTGTCTTGGTGACCCCATGGCCACACTTTCCCCATCCTTGCTCTTAGACAGAACTCCTGGTGGGCTGCAGGCAGCCAAGAAGCATTAGATGAACTTATAGCCAGATGCACACCAACAAAAGCATCTCCCAAAAATTTCCAGGGCTCTTCTCACAGAATTATAGAATCATAGAGTTGGAATGGACCACAAAGGCCATGTAATCCAGCCCTCTTGCACACAGGAATACACTACCACATTCCCAAAAGATGGCCATCCAACTTCTGTTTAAAAATCTCCAAAGAAAGGGAGCCCAAGTAACAGTTCTTACCACTAAGATTTTCTTCCTAATAGGTGAAATCTCTTTTCTCGCAATTTACATCTACTGGCTTGTGTTCTAGTCTCTGGAACATCCATTGTTGTTGTACATCCATCTGCAAAACATATCCAGAAGCTTCTCACACACCCCGGGCTCCCCTGGCCACTAAATGGTTATAACTGGGAGGAAGAAGGTGTGTCTTGAAAGAATCAATTCATGAAGCGGTAGGGCAAGAACCATAAAAGACATATGACAGTGTTACACCTGTGTTATGCCAATAAAAGGATGCTATCAACAACATCTGAACTTCTGTAGCATTAGCATTACAAATAGGTCCCCATGTTTCATAGGGCTCTGAATCAGTCTTGTCCCTGCTGGCTCACTGAGTGTTTAGAGTCCTTTCTTCTACCCTGAGCAAGACCACTTGATGCTACCACTTATAGTTGGTTGTTGTTGCTGCTGCTGCTGCTGTAATATTGTGATGTTCCACTCCAGAACCAAATTAAGCCAGATTTGGTATAAATCAGTCTGAATCATCTTCTTTGTTGGTTGAATCAGTTGTGCAGTTCAGGCTGTGAGCCTCTGATTTGATCTCATCAGTTCAGATCCATCTCAAGCTCTCATTTTGAGAGTCAACAGTGCCTGAGCAGCCAGTGCCTTCAGAGCTTACAGCTGTGCTTGTATTGCCACCATCTCATTTGTACAAGGGCACACATATCCAGGGGTGTCCATTGGATCCACTTCTTTCATAGATGCTTTGGGTTGCACAGGACCTCTACAAGTGCCAGACATGTAAAGGGATGGAGATTAGTATCAGGAGAGGTCCTATACATCTCAGACCACCTGTGGACAAAGTGAAAATGAAATCTATAGTGGACTCACCAGCCCCACAGCTGCAGATCTACTGAGTGCCTTGGATTCATATGCACGACAGGCAGACCATTCAGAGTGTGGCTAGGCCCCTGCTGCTTAAATCTTAGACAGAAACTTTGCCCAAGATGACATCCACAGGATGGAAGGTGGACACCATTTTGCTTCTGCATAATTGCATGGTTTCCTAATATTGACAGTGGATGCCATACTGAACCAGCTAACCAAACAAATGAGCAAGAATGTACATGGTGTCTGTGTGTGAGTTTGTATGACAGAACAAAATTCATGAATATTGGATATGAAGGGAAGGTGCTACAGGCAAGCATCACAGCATATGGTAGTTAAATGCAGTGCTTCTCTCAGACATGATATACTGTCTAGCTTATTCCTGTTATAATAATGCTATCAGGAAAAATTTTTTGTTAGGGGGGGATTTTGTTAGGATTTTTTCCCCTCTGCCTTTAATTTTTATCTTGAAAAAAGAATCCCAGATAGTGCTGCAGCTGCTCCAGCATTAACAGCCTTGAAATAGAACATGTTACTTTGCCTGGTGAGAGACAGCTGTGTGGGGGTGGAAGTGGGGAGAAGGGGAACAAAATCCATTTGAATTGATTAATCCATGAAGATGGCTGCTCGTATTTTTAAATTCATGTTGTTTAAACTCAAAATATGTTTGCCTCTGAGACATTTCTCGGTTATGTTCCTTCCTGGAGTGATGATAATTTTAGAGATCTCAATTAAATATTTTTTTTTAAGTGAACCTCATCCAAGGCACTCAACACCTCCTGCTGCATGTTGGCCCAGCCTCTTTCAGTGTCACCAGCTGAGCTTTTGCTATTACCCCCAGGGGGCTCTTTATCCAGTGTGAGGTAAATAACAACTCCCACCTTTAGGTTCCTCCCTCTCCTATGTCCTCATGAAACTGGCCCTCAGAAGGAGCAAGGGACTCCATGATAACATTATTAGAGGCTGAAGCAACACATACTATATTTCAGAGTGTCAATGAATATAAGCCCTGGGAGAGCAATAACACAAGCTCAAAAGTTTCCAGATTGATTGTAGCCAACCCAAAAGCTGCCTTCAGAGACCATGTTCTTGCATTCATCCCCTTGTAAAGTCTTTGCCCCATCATGAATCTAAGTGTCCAAATTCATTGCTCATTGTGTGTGTGAGAGAGAGAGAGCATGTGCATTTTATAGAGGCAGCATTTTAGTGGCCACTAGAAAATGCCACTTTAATTATGGTACCATAGTAAAACCTTGTTTGGCTACCTTCAGATACACAAAAGCAGTGTTCCCCAGCCCTGCACCTTCCAGATGTGCTGAATTCCAACTCTAATCATGACCATGGAAAGGACAGATTGGGGTGACAGGAGATGTAGCCCAATGCATAATAATAATAATAATAATAATAATAATAATTATTATTATTATTATTATTTTTATTTTTATCCCACCCCTCTGCAGCACAATCGGGGCAGTGTATATCAAATTAAAAACATCACAAGAAGTTAAAACAAATCCAAGAACCCATTCCCTAACCCACCCACCCCTTAAAAATATATTAAACTAATACAGAGTTAAAATACCAATGAATAAAAACATACAATACATAAATTAGCAGCACAAATAAACAAGGCAGTAGTAGAGCAATGGCCAGAGTCTTTATCTTTGTCTTCTGGGCTGGGATATTATTCAGGGAAGGCCTGCTGGAAATGATCAATTTTTACCACCTTCTTAAATCAGTCAAGAGCGGAAATGAAACGGATCTCATCTGGCAACTGTTCCATAATCTGGGAGCGGAGGCAGAGAAAGTCCTCTGGGAAGTCACCGACAACCTAGTTCTCATAGGCTGTAACAGGTTCCTCCCAAAGGACCGAAGTACATGGGGAGGATCGTATGGAAGGAGGCGGTCCCAGAGATAGGTTGGGCCCAAGCCATGTAGGGCTTTAAAGGTCATAACCAACACCTTGTACTGTGCCTAGAAACTAACAGGCAACCAGTGGAGAGATTTCAGCACAGGTGTAATGTGCTCTCTCCTTGATACACCAGTGAGTAACCTGGCTGCCATATTTTGAACCAGTTGGAGTTCCCAGGTTAGGCACAAGGGTAGCCCCATGTAGAGCGCGTTACAGAAATCCAAACATGAGGTTACCAGAGCATGTACCACAGTTTCCAAGTCCCTAGTCTCCAGGAAAGGGTGCAGCTGGGGTATCACTCCTGACCACCGCATTCACCTGATTTGTCATGTGAAGTGACAAATCTAGGAGTACCCCCCGACTTCGAACACAGTCCTTGGAGGAGAGTGTGACTCCATCCAGGACTGGGAGTTGTATTCCCAAACCTGGTTTTGGGCCCGCGACTGTTAATACCTCCGTTTTGTCTGGATTCAGTCTCAATCTGTTTTTCTTCATCTAGTCCATTACCACTTTAAGACAATCATTGAGAGGAGAGACACCATCTGAAGTCTGAGCCAATGACCGGGTCATGGAGAAGGATATCTGGGTGTCATCAGGATACTGATGACACCGCGCTCCATGCCTCCAAATGATCTCTCCCAGCGACTTCATGTAGATGTTAAATAACATCGGGGACTGGATAGCGCCCTGAGGGATGCCACAATTAAGCTCAGTTCTAGAAGAGCAACTGTCCCCGAGCCTCACCCTCTGGGATCTGCCTGAGAGAAAGGAACAGAACCACTGCATCTTGTTAATGCCATGTTGGAGACACCTGCGTGAAAGGTAACCTTGCTCTTCATCTTCTAGAAATGGTGTATATTTGCTGGCCACCCCTTTTTGTCCCCTGTCAGGAAAGACCAGGATAGGATGAGTGTTGTATGCCTTTAAGTTGTTTCTGACTAATGGCGACCACAAGGCAAACCTATCATGGGGTTTTCTTGGCAAGTTTCTTTAGAGAGGGTTTGTCTTTGCCTTCCTCTGAGGATAAGAGAGTGAAACTTGCCCAAGGTCACCCAGTGGGTTGCTGGCCACCTTTTCTTACTGTCATGAAAGACTAGGATAGGATGAGTGATGATGGACCTCCATAATGTTGTTGGATTTCCATGTCCAACAACCTTATCCAGCAGAGCCAATGTTGGAATGTCATAAATTGCAATCCATCAATATCTGGAGGGTCACACTTAGCCCCTACTGTGGTACGGTGAGAGCAGGAGGTTGGTATTTCCATTTCTTTGGTATGAATAGTCTAGATGTTGAATGGGGGAAGATGGTCACTGACCATCTGGGGAGTGGAACTCTTTTGGTTTTGTTATTCTATTGTAGGCTCATTTTGTATCAATTTCTTAAAAAAAAAAATCAGCTCAGGATGTGGTGATCCAGCATATATGTTTCTTAGTTCCCCCAAACAATTCTAATCCATTCACTCTGGAAAAAGACTCATTCCTACAAGTAGGATACAATATATTACATACCCAATACATAATTTCAGGAACAGTGTTTTGTTGAGATAGAGTCCCAAGAAAAATGTACATTGTGGGATATAATAGTGGCTGGGCAACAAAAGGTCACTGGCAGTCAGGATGACACGGCATCTTTCCTCCTGGTGCTGAGCCATGGGAAGGGACATCAGATGATCAGATGAAAGTCACCCTGGATGATACAGGAGGAAGAGGTGGGGCCAAAAGGCCACATGGAGCCCTTGATATATAAGGGAAGTGCCTCAAGTCACAGTGTGGGTTGTTGTGATGATGGATGGCGTAGGTGTTGTATAATAGTTTTGTATGCAGTGGAACTAAGATTAAAAGCCTCATCTGTGAGACGCCTGTCTGAAGTGTTTCTTCACTCATTCTGGAAGGGGAGAGGTGCTCCTCCAACTCACAAGCTGCTGTCTGCATCCCAGAAGGTGGTGATCCTGGTGCCAAACACTGACATGGTACATCACGTGCTGTGTAACCGTGCTAACAGGTTTCTTTCCTAACTCACATATCTGTCATTTTATTTGTCATGAATAGTTTATCAGGGATATGCTTTTACACTACACAATTATAACACTATGATATTTAGTTTACTGCCATGACAACTTCCTATGGAAGCTTGAGATTTGCAGTTTAAGGAGGGGGTACTTAGAATCCTCATCCAATCAGCTCCTCAGGTGCCTCTAACCAAACTACAAATCACAGGATCCCGAAGGATGCAGCCATGGCAGTTAAAGTGCAATCATAGGTCTATAATCATGGAGTGTGAAAGGGCCCCTTGTCATTCAAGATAAGTAGCAGGATTCAAATGGTTTACTTAAACCTTTCCCAGCCCTGGTAGCCAAATGCCCTACAAGTGCCCCATTTGTCTTGAAAGCAATGATAGGGAGGCATGAAAAGGTTAAGCTACAGTAATTTGTGGCTCATTTTCACAGTCACCTTTTGGAAAGTTAGCATTTTAATATGACGTGCATGTTAGTAAAGATTTGCTGGAGCCATTTTGTAGCTGAGAAAAAGCATCATGCCACCCTCTGCTCAATTTATGGATGGCTTCAGAATGTCATTATTATTTTCATTCTTCTTGGAAGTTCTGCTTCATGAGTATACATTTCTACCACCATTGAAAGGAAAAGAGCATGGCATGTGGTGGGAACCTGAGGCATAGTCCTCTGGATGAAAGAGTCATGGGACAACTGGGAGAAGGATGCACAAGGATGAGTGAGGGAATTCCCACACTCACCAAGCTGTTGCTGGACCAATATTGTCTAACCAGGGGAAACAGGTGAGTCCAGCTGCCCTGTCATTTCCTTGATTTTGATGGTAAGCATTTCTGAATATGTATTACTCAGGGAAGATAAATATGTAGGGGATTAAAAGGAAGATGTAAACATTACTTGCTTGGATACAAGAGTGTGTAGGTGGGGCCTGTAGCATCAAGGTTGGTTACTGCACTACACCTCCTATGTCCAGACATATATACATGTGCAGAAACTGTTTTAACTTCATCAAAAACTTGGAAATGTTACTTTTTTAGACTAGGGGCTCCCAGAATCCATTACTTATGCTGGATTGTAGGAGAGGATTCTGAGTGCTGTAGCCTACAAAATATTTTTTCCAGGTTTTGCCAAGGAAACCATGCAGTCGTGATGTCATTCTGTATTTATTTTCTTCTTGAAACAAGCCATGAGTAATTTAAGCAGTTTTCTCCCAACAGCAAGAAAGCATTTGAAAACCATGGAGATTTTAAAGCTGATTCACAGTTCAAGACCTATTCTGTGCAAAATTTACATATGGCTATTTTGCACAGAAAACAGAATTTTGTGTTCATAAGAAGTTAGTTCCTTGCATATCATATTCTGTGCAGAAAAATAGATTTCCACAGAAAATACAGTTTGCTGTGCAAATCAACCACATGTGAATTTTGCACAGAACTAAATCCTGAATTATAGCATTTTCTGTGCAAAAAAAAAACCCTAGCTTGTTCTGCACAAAAAATGTTCTTTGCACAAAACAACTATGCATGAATTTTGAGCAGAACAAGTCCTGCACTGCAAAGATTCTCATTAGTCTAGGATTCTTCTCATCAGAGTTTGTCAGCGCTTGGAAAACATGCCCTTTGCTTAAAAAAATTTCAAATATTTTCAAACATTCTCTCCATTCCTATCCTACAACACTTCAGCCCTGTTTTAGAGATGACACCAGATGTTTCCTACACAATTATAAAGCCTGCTTGTACAATTGAAAGACCTAGAACACCTGACCTCAAGAACTAAAAGAGAAGTTTGAGTTCTTGGATGCTGGGTCCTGTGTTTTATTTTTTAACCCACATTAGCTATCTTATAAAGGCACCAGCTAATTCAGTAATATATTGTTTGAAGCATCTTTGAAATCTAAGATGTTTCTCTTCTTCTTACTTTGTTCCCTCCCCACCCCTTGAAGGGAAGAACATAGGCAGAGTATCGTCTCTTCCTCCTCCTCCTCCATCTCTTCCTCCTCCTCCTCCTCATATTGCTCATTATTGGAAGAAAGCTCTCAGACTGATATCATCAAATTGCCCATTACAGTTTTTTCTTTGTTGCTGCAATAATTTCATCTTCACATTTAACATATTTTAGTACAAGTTTTATATTTCAGATGTTTCTCTTGCTCCTCCTGATTTAACTCTTGGAGCCGTCCATTAATCCTATTCAGTTCATTCTGTTTTCCAGTTGTGATAACAAGCAGACAGTGAGTCCACCTCACACCAATTGGGTTTACAATTCAGCTTCTTTGGGCCTAAGCAGACTGGCAGAAATAGTGCACATTAAATTGAGGCACTGCCCTGGCTCAGTGCTAGGGAATCATGGGAACTGTAATTTATTGTGGCACCAGAGCTCTCTGACAGAGAAGGCTCAATGTCCCAGAAAAAATACAATTCCCATGACTCCCTAGCACTGAGCCAGGGCAGTGCCTCAATTTAATGTGCCCTATTTCTGCCAGTCTGCTTAGGCCCTTAGTTTCTTCTCTTTAAGAGACTGTTCTGTCTACTTGAGTTCAATAAGAATTAAGGTCTGAAGAATGCAAAGGTAGTTGACCTAACCTCTGCTGCCTCTCAGACATAAATGACATTATTGCACATCTGATTCATTTTTGCTGATCCTCATAGATTTTCTACATTTTCAGTGTAGCCCTTTTATGAAGTGACCGGAGAAGCATATGGTCCTTGAAAAGTGGCTTCCTGGGTACTTAACCAATGCTATAATAATTTCCTGTGACTTAGATCTGATACCTCTTTTATTAATGTTTCTCAGGATTTTGCAGCGCACTAGGGTTACATTCCTGTTGTCGTCTAGGCTATTATTCCTCCTGAGGTTGGAGATCCCACATTTGGCTCATATTCTCCTTCAGCGAGTTAAATAAACTCGCAATCTGGGCAAGACTTTGAATTATATCTTTGGCATACTTTTGTATAGCTTAGTTTCCTTCACCTCTCAGTAACCTATCAAGTAAAGAGTTGTTTGGGGTGACTAACTGGTGACCAATGTAATATAGCAAAAGTGGGGAGAGGGGGTGGAATCTCATATGATCCTGCAGAATAATTACAGGTTTTTATTGAAAAAGTTGTTTTAGAGCTATTTAAACATTTTCATTATCCTGAAACCTTCATTCTGGGAATAAAGGTAGTCTGTAATCAGCTTGGAGCATGGAATTGTTACTTTCTTTCAATTACAGTTCCCAAAATACCCAAGCCAACATGGCACTAGATTATGGCAGCCATACTCCAAAAAAGTAACTTTTACCATCTCTGCATCAATAATACCATTATTACAGTATGTCAGTACAACTTGTGACCTGCAAATCTAAATTCCATATACCACAGGTTGCTCACACACATGTTCAGTCATTGATTGCTGTTGCTGTAGTGTGCCTTCAAGTCATTTCTGACTTATGGCAACTCTAAGGAGAACTTATTACAGGGTTTTATGGGGCTGAGAGTGCATGACTCACCCATGGTTACCCAATGGGTTTCCATGGCCAATTGGACCCTGATCTCTAGAATCTTACTCCAGTGCTCAAACCACTCTGGCTCTCTTTTGTCATTGATATATCAACTAACATGGCTTGTGGACAATGTTCAGGTTGGGTGGATCACAAATTCTCCAGGCCTGCGCTAAATGAAAGCTATGGTTTCCCATGATTGTTGATTAAACTTTGTCAAATTCAGTTTGGCCACCTGAAAACATTCCTCCTCTCCATAGGACTTGCTCTAGTAGAAGACTTTATGTTTAAATATTTTGTTGCTTATGTTTCAGTGTTGATCAGTGTGCAGGAAATCTAATCTCTGCATTCATATCATTCTCAGTTGTGAGGAGGCATACAAAATTGGTTTCAGATTACCTGCCTTGTAGTTAAACTGTACTGACCCTGCAAATGTTCTACAGGTAGTTATAGTACAAGAAAAGAGGCCAGATTGGTAAGAGAAGCAAATATTACTAGCAAAAATCTCACTTGAAGAAACATACATGTCCTGTGAGTAGATGCACTCAATTAATGTTACTCTGTTCTAGGAGTGGACTTATCAATACTGAATGAATAAACCAATATATATGAAGGGTTGAATAGTCTGGAGATAAGATGCTGAAAAAATTGATTGGATTGCCATCTTTAAATATTTGTTTTCTGGTGCTCACAATATGTTCAAAATCAATAGTAGAAATTGCAAGAGAAGGAAGGTGGGTTAAAGAAAATTGCATATGGGAAGAGCTGTTTGACAGTGGAAGAAACTACATTGGAAGGTGATGGTCTCTCCTTCATTACACCTCTTAACAGAGGGTGAATGGCCACCCAGCCAGGCTGTTGTAGTATTGATTTTCCTGCAACTTGATGATCCCTAAACTCCCTTCCAATTATTTCATTTTGTGTTCTATTCAAAAGATAATATGAGTTATAAAAACAACAAAACATATATTTGAGCACTGTAAAGTTCTCAAAGATCATCTTCTTCAGTCAAAGGTAGAAAGTTGATTAGCATCACAGTGATGAGAAGATGTGGACTTGGAGGATGGTTCTCGGATAATGTAGGAAAGTAGAAACATAACTGAATTCTACTGAATGTTCATTTATGCTTAAGAGTATGCAAGACTTTCCCTTCACATACTGTAACTCAGGGATAAACAAGCAGATGTTGTCAAGATGTTTTGGACTATAACTCCCATGAAGCCCAGCCAACATGGCCAGTAGTCAGGGATAATAGAAGCTGAAATCCAAAACATCTGGAGGGGCACCAGGTTGCCTAGTCCTGTTGTAGTATCTGCCCCAACCAAAGGAGATAGCAGGATTGGTTACAGGGAAGAAAGGGAGGGAACAGTTTTCCATCTGGGAGTAATGGAAGAAGCAAAGGGTGGGTGGAACCATGAAGGAGGAAATGTGATGACAACAGTGAAGGTTTTTTGTGGAAAAGATGAAAACCAGTAATTATAGATGGGCCACTGGACAGAGGAGGAAGGGAAGGCAGCTAGACGGGCGGGCAGGTATTATTATTAGTACCCCATTGCTATGAAAGGAAAAAAGAAGCAGCTTTGATAGGAGGATCTGTTTCTCATGGAAGATTTTAGTTGTGGCTGATAACTCAGGAACTTTGTCTACTCTCTAGAATATAAAATTAGTTTTATGATTTGGTTTAGCAACTGAAAATATCAAATCCTAAAGGGAATAAAGTCAGAATCTGATTGTTTACAAATTCCTTATTCTAGGAAAAACTACAGTACACTGCTTTCTTCTTCTTCCTTGCCAAGCTGAGCCAAGCCACGCACCTCTTGAGCCCAAACTCTGAACTTTTGTTGGGAAACATACCAATCTTTTCTAACCTCTTTCACCTCCTTCTGTACATCAAAAGCACACTTTAAGAAGCACACAAGTCTCTTTTGCTGCACAATATTATGTCTTCCCTTAGGACCTTATCACATTCCAAAAAAAAAAAAAAAGCAACACATCCTTCCAGGATACAGTCGCTTACAGGATGCACTCAGATATTATTGCTCGGAAGTTGCCTTCGATGCTGCTGGGTGACTAAAACCTATATGAAATCCAACTCCCAGCCATGCTCAGCCAGCCACTTTTCAAAGATGGGAAGTTCCTGGGAGCTGGGTTTCATGCAGGTTTTAGTCACCTGGTGGCATCAGCAGCAACTTCCAAGCAATAATACCCGAGGGCATCCCATAAGCGACTGTATCCTGGAAGGGCTAAGTTGCTTTTTTGTTGTTGAATGCGATAAGGTCCTTATTTCTCCTCCACCTTAAAATCAAGGGATGATAATATCCCAAATACTTAAAAGTGAATGTAGGCAATCTTTGTGTGTGGACAGTAGAGTTCTCTTCTTCTTGAGAAAGTCACTGAAGAAACATTTCAGATCATAAGTGTCATTAATCTACAAGGCAACACCCCTTGGGACACATGAAAATGTCTGCTTCTAACTACCTATCTATGCTGAAATGTTGAGCTGCAAAACAAACATACATTCTATATGGCTTGTAAATATATTCATAAGAAAAATTCCCCAGAGTAAAAAACACTACCCTTTTAGGGGGGGAGGGGACAGTAAGGCTGGTTTGAATTTGGAGATGTCAGGGTGTTGTTGTTTTTTCCTCCTCCTTGGATTGTATGGCCAGCTGTGATGTGAGAAAGTCCCACACAGCTTTGGGACAGAAATCATTGTTGCTAAGTTATCAGATTCACCATAAAGGTAAGGAATCATAAACCATAAAGGTAGGTAAAGAACGTTCTGTGCAATCATGCTGGCCACATGATCACAGAGTAGTGTCTGACAACATTGGCTCTTTGACTTAGTAACAGAGATGAGCACTGCCCCCTACAGTTGGACACAACTTGACAACCTTGTCAATGGAGAATACCTTTACCTTTAAGTTAACAGATTCACCATATCTGCCATCAATAAAAAGGAGGGGAGATAAACTCTTCTGGCTCCCACTTTAATGTAAACTTAACCTAATTTGCATTTTCTGAACTTGGTGAATGCAATTATATTTGCATCTTCAGATTCCCCCCCCCCTCAGTTTTATGCTGCATTTGGTCATTCAAAACATGAATACAAAATATACACAATGTGCAGGAACTGTGTATATTCTTAAAAATAACATAAACAGATTGGATTGGGAAAAATTGATACATCCAAGTAACAGACAGATAGCTACATACATATTTATATTTAGCAAATTGTCTCTATCTCTATTGCTCTCTCTCACACACACACACACACACACACCACAATTGTGTAGAAAAAATACAACAGGAATGCACATAAAATATGCATGAATTTTTGATGAGGATTATTTTTAAAAGTATTGTGAACTGATGTGACAAAAGAATAAAATGAATCCAAGGTTGTAAAAGAAAAAAACTGAGTGAAAGTGAAATTGACAAACATGTGTATCACTAGAAAAATAATGGGAAAAATATGTATCCTGTCAGTAAACTGAGAACTAAGGACAACACCTCATTCTAGATAAGAAGACATCCATTCAGTTAGAATTGTTTCTCATCTCTTTCCTCTCCAGATTTATCAGGTGCACCAAAATTGTTCTCTGGAAGCTCCTCCAGATATTTAGGGGGCATAGAGAACTGTAAAAAGAGTGAGAATCTGTTCCATTGATGGAAGCAGTCCCACTGACAGATGGGCACAATTTGTTGTCTTTGTTTTGTTTTTCTTTTGTAAGGCATCAGTAAACATTGTACTAATGAGATACTGATAACTGTTAACTGAATGCAAATAACAAGGGTCATGCTGATTGTCCAGTGTATAATGCCAGGACATGACCTTCCCTGTGGAAATCACAGGTTATTCAGAGGTTTTGGCCGCTGAATGGGAACACTCCATTTCTTTAAGGATAAGAATAGCAACGATGTCAAAGAGGTTGTGATTGCTCAAAATCTTAATGAGATGAGCATTGTACTTTTCCAGTTTCACATTCATTTTACTGAGATTTTCAACATCTTCCTTTTCTTTCTTTCTCTTTATAGAATTTATGTACAATACAAAATTAATTTTTAAAATAACCCAATTGTCTTACTGAGCAAAAACTGTAATCAGAACTGGAGAAGGCACCTCCTTACTCCCTTTCATCCACCTCAATATTCTCATTCATCATCCATCCAGTCACTTCGCTTCTTCCCATCACCAGCCTATGTTACTAGCAACATCCCTCCCTTCTACTTTTCATCCCTCCTTGTTCCCTGTGGATTGCTGTCACCTCTACTAAGCCCCTTGGAAGGAAGGGACCAGCCTGCCTCAGAGTCACCACAGCAGCCTGTTGACATGGGCCAGAAAGCTGGGGAGATGTGAGATGGAGACTAAATTTTGATGGTGCAGCAATGACAATACAAACCACACATTTCCTTTAAAACAAGTTCTGCAGTGAGTACATTTGTTTTAAAATAGAATTGGATTGATGTGAGGTTTTTTGGAGCATGGCTACATGGGGGGAGCCCACCCTCTGTACACTATGTAGGGATGGGAATCATGCAACTCACCAGTTGTTGTTAGACTACAGCTCCCAGCATTGCTCATCATTGGCTATGTTGACTAAGGCTGATGGGAGCTGCAGTCCAACAATGTCTGGAGGGTAACACAGTTTCAGATCCATTTAAAAGGAAATGTTTGGTTTATTTTGCTACCACCAGCACCAGTGGCAAGGGAACAGCAGGACCTGCAAAATTGCTGTGTGTGTGTATGTGTGCCTGTGTGTCTGTGTACAGCTAACAATCTGGGTATTGCCTATCCCCTGATGTTCACATTGTCATTTTGGCTACATAAGGACTTGATCTTCCAATACTTAGGCAACAATCTTCAAATCAATGGCCATCATTCTGCATCAGTACATAGAGGGATCTTATAGCACCTTTGAGACTAACAAAGTGAGAGAATCTGGTAGCATGAGCTTTTGTAGATTCAGTCTATATCATCAGATACATGGAGTGAGGCACTTGTGAGCAAACATATTTTAATGAAGGGATGGGAGTGTGAGAATAGTAACAGAAATGCAAAACATGTGGGTATGTATGGTAATGTGGTGACAAGTTCAGCTTCATGGCCCGAAAAGCATTTAGGGGACAAAGGTGTAACCCAAGTTGAGTAGGTAAACATTTGAACTGTGGAAGCAGTCCTTCGTCCATTTGTGTTGACAAAGAGCTCAGAACCAGAAAAGAAGTGTAATAAAATGAGCATCAGTACCTGCTAGTGGCTGGGATATTAGCTGGTCAGTTAGTCTCAAAGGTACTAATAAGATCCTTTTGGGTCACAATAGTCATGGTGTAAATTTTACAATAGTAAATTATTTCAATTTCCAGTACAGTCAGAATTGAAGAGCAGCACAAGAAAATGGAACAGATGTAACAAACATTTTCGGACCTTCTGTCCTATTGCACAATCAATATACTAGCTTTCCTTTGGCTTGCCTTGCCTTGCGTGAATGTGATACCCATTCTTCCTTCCTAGCCCTTGCCCCTTTTGGCCTTGCACATGGATGACATTGTGCTTCTTTCTCAGCTCCTCTCAGTTAAATACCCTTCTCTGGGTCTTAAAATAGCTTTTTTAATTAAGTCCTGGTTTTCATGAGAAAATTAAAGGAATATTATCTTTTAAAACCTATTCGGCATTTTTTAAAAAGTCTAATAAATAAATGTGCACGTTCAAAATTAAACACAATATTTCATCTTCAGCTGTTAAGCTCATTAAATATTTAATCAAGTTCTTGGGCAGATTTATTGCTGTGGGCGCAGAGGGATGCTGATTGTCTGCCTGACACTCCTGTGCCCATCAGAAAGTGGCAGCTCTGATGCATTCTTGCTTTATGTGGGAAAGACACACTCAAATTCAGTCAAGGTCCCTCGGCAGCCTCCTCCTCACCAGACCTCATTTTTGGAAGCTTCAGATGAGACCATTTCTCATCCTCAGACAATGTTAGCCCATTAGGAGCTGGAGTTTCTCCTATCAGAAAAATGGTGAGGGGTTTTCAGCATGGTTTCATTGCAGCCTACAACACTTATTCCTATGCTGAACCAAGGCATGTTTGCTGCCCAGAACAAAAGGCATGGGATAAAATGGCTCCCTTTCTGTGCCATAAGCACATCTGCCAAGGCTGAAGTTAAAACGACCAGAAAATTTTAGTATATAGTGATGTCCTTTGCAATTACTCTTAGTTTGTTGTTGTTGTTGTTGTTAACTGCTCTCGAGTCGATCTTGACTCATGGCGCCCTATGGATGAGACATCTCCAAGACCCTCTGTCCTCCACTGCTTTGCTTAATTTCTGCAACCCCATACCTGTGACCTCCTTAATACAGTCCATCTGACAGTGGCCTTCCTCTCTTCCTACTTCCCTCCACCTTAGCCAGCATTATTGTGTGTGTTTTTTCAAAGAATCTTCCCTTCTCATAATGTGCTTGAAGTACAACAGTCTCAGTTTGATCATCCTGGCTTTCAGGGAGGTTTCTGGCTTGATCTGCTCTAGGACCCACTTGTTTGTCCTTTGGCCGTCCATGGGATTCTCAGCACTCTTCTCCAGCACCACATTATCTCAAATGCATTGATTTTCTTCCTATCATCTTTCTTAACTGTCCAGCTCTCACATCCATACATGGTAATAGGGAATACAATGGCTTGTATGATTCTAACTTTTGTGCTGAGTTGTATATCGTTGCATTTTAGAATGTTTTCTAGTTCTTTCATAGTCACCCTTCCCATTCTTAATCTTCTTCAGATTTCCTGACTGCAGTCCCCATTTTTATCAATGTTTGATCCCACTTATGGGAATTCTTTACTATTTCTATTTCTTCATTGTCTAGGCTGAACTTGTGAAGGTCCCCAGTGGTCATTATTTTTGTTTTCTTTATGTTCAACATTAATCCTGCCTTTGCACTTTCTTCTTTGATCTTCCTTAGTAGGTGTTGTAGGTCTGTGAGGTTTTCTGTTAGTATTATGGTGTTATCTGCATATCTAAGATTGTTGATATTCCTTCCTTCTATTTTTGCTCCTCCTCCTTCTGTGTCCAAGCCTGCTTTTCTTATAATGCGTTCTGCATACAGGTTGAGAAGATAGGATGAAAGGATACAGCCTTGTCTGACCCCGTTTGCCAATTGGGAACCATTCTGTTTCTCCATGTTCTGTTTTGACCTCTTGTCCTAAATACAGATTCCTCATTAGGACTATCAGACATGTTGGCACTCCCATGTCCTTAAAGGCATTCTATAGCCTTTCATAGTCTATGCCAGGGGTAGGCAACCTAAGGCCCGGGGGCCAGATGCGGCCCCCCGAGGCCTTTGGACCGGCCCCGCCGCCGCAACCCCCCGCTGCCCCCCGCCGCCCGCCATGATGATATTGATTATTGTTATTACTTGTTCTTGTGGTTTTCTTGGCAAAATCCCCACAGGGGTTTTGCCATGGCTTTTCTGGGGCTGAGAGAGTGTGCATGCATATTTTTTAAATTTATTTTTATTTTTATTTATTTGTTTATTTATTTATTTTTGGTGCTTCGGCCCCTCAATTGTCTGAGGGACAGCAACTCGGCCCCCGGCTCAAAAAGGTTGCCTACCCCTGGTCTATGCAGTCAAAGGCTTTACTATAGTCTATAAAGCACATGCTGATTTTCTTTTGGAATTCCCTGGTCCACTCCATTAGCCATCGTATGTTTACAATGTGATCCCTAGTGCCTCTTCCTTTCCTGAACCCTGCTTGGACCTCTGGGATTTCTCCATGTATGGTTAGAGTCTATGGGGAGATGCAGACGGGCAGCCATGGGCCGCCCTGGGAAGCAGAGGATTGGGGCCGAGGTTGCCCCACACCTCGGCCCCAATCCACCCTTTTGGTGCCTGGGAAAGGAGCCCCAAAATAGTGTTCCTTTCTCAAGCCGTAGAAAGGGTGCCAGAAGAGCCAACACGTGGCTCTTCTGCAGCTCTTCTGATGTAGCGCATGAAGATGCTGCACCGGAAGAAGTATTCAGGGCATGTGCCATGTGTAACAGCATGCGCCCTGATGATGTCCTCGGGGAGAAGTTGAGGCAGCCAGCATGCGGCTGCCCCTCCCTTTCCCTGCCTCTAAGACGGTGCTTTGCGCCGTCTGCAGAGGCCCTAAGTTATAGAATTTGGAGCATGATTTCGCTTGCTTGCTTGCATTCATAATTCTTAGTTTGTTCCTATCTCCTTTTTGTTTTTCTTCTCTTCTTTTCTTTATTGCTTGTAGTGTTTTTCTGTCATCCATGGTTTTTTCTCTTTCTTTTTCTTTATTGAAAGTGTCTGCATTCTTTTTTTTTATTATGTTCCTGACTTCAGACCATAGTTTCTCTGGTTCTTGATCTATTATGCTTAGCAATGCAAATCTGTTTCTTATGTTGTCATTAAATTCTGATGAGATATTATTTAGATCATATTTTAGTATAATCACTGGTTTTGTTTTCTTACTCTTATTTTTGTTATGAGTAATTTATGTTAGAATATGGATGGGTTATAAGGTCAAAGGTGAAATGTAGAGATGTGTGTGTGGAATTTTCCTCATGAGAACAACATCTAGAGAAACAAAGTGAATCTAACACCAGATGGCCAAGAAGTCATAAACATGAACTTTCCCAAAGGTAAGCTATATATCCTTATCTTCTATTTCTCTATATTTGATCAACAATCCTTAACCTGACTTTCTGTCATGCAACTTTGAAGCAAATGAACTATTTACAAAACCCAATGTGGCTGTTCTAAATCACAAGCCCCTTTATCCTTTAAAAAAAAATCTTATCAAATGTTTTATTGTTGTCTAATCTTCTACCTTAAAAACAATTTTAATCTCTTATTAAAACTCCTATTGCAAACACAAAGTCTAGTCTGTCATTGTTAACTATAAACATCAAATTTTTCACAAAGTTTTTTTATATATATCTGGATATTTAAAACCCCTTGTTATTTTATTTTAAACAAAACTTATTGACTTTAAACCTGTCACTATCTTTGCACTTTGCAAACCACACTGTTTTAATCTTTGTATGTTGACTCAATAAACATTTTTTTTATCAGCAGTCTAGCAACTTTAAAATAAGATCTCAAAAAAAAAAAATCAAACCCTTTGATAACAACCCGCGGGCCGTAGATTGCCAATCCCTGGTCTAAAGAGACATGAGTTCTCATAATATGAGTCCATGAGTTTTGCTGGCTTTTGCCCCTTGTTATCACCTCTACCTGCACTTCTTCCATTCTTTTGAAAATTGTTTGTAGCATTTTCTTGCATCTGCACCCGGGCTTTTCCAAAAATATTTTTCTGCAAAAAGGAATGTGGTTTTGTAGAGGTGATCCCATAGTCTGAAAGGCAAATTTTCTTCTTGAATGGTCTCAATTTTTTTCTTAGCATTATCATGCAAAAGTGCCATTCTACTGATGCACTGATGCAATAAAACACCAGGGCCTCAGTCCCATTGTGATTTAACTTGAATTGCTAATTGGGTTATATGTGCCTCTTCCCCACTTGAAACCGGTTTTTATCCTATTGAGCTCAGTTTCAGCCACGATGAAGCAAGACAAACACACACAAAAAACCCTCTCTTTTCTGACAGTAATTTCCTGGTGGTTCTTTTGAAAAGAACCGATTCAGAAGCATGTTCAACAAGTGGGAAGAATGGATCTGAATTGCATTATTCTGGAAAGGAGGGGCTAATGTTAGAGGGGTTGGCAGAGGGGTGTTTACCATCCTGCCTCAGTTTTGGGGAAATCAGCCATTTTTTCCCCTATCAGTGCTGCCTTTGCTTTGCAGTGTGACCTTTGGGCAATTTTCCTCCCTTCCCCATGACTTTTCCCAAGGCTGATGGCTTGCAAAAAGGAGGGCACAGACCCCCAATTTTCCTCCCTTCTCCACAACTTGCCCCAAGGCTGATGATGGCTTGCAAAAAAGAGGAACTGCCTTCAGATCTAGTCACTGCTAGCATTGGTCTCCTAACAGATTGCCCTGAAAAGAATGCATTTCTTGTCAAGAAAACACACACACACACACAATTGCTCACCTCTGTTGTATGGGCCAACAAATGAGAATGGAGACTACATGAAATTAATTTTAAAAAATTAGGCAGACTGCCTTTGATATAGAAATTTGATAAAGGGAGCAACATAAGACCATCAGGACTAGTAGCCATTTTTGTTATGACCTTCCTTTAATTTGTCTAAGTTTCTTATCAACCCATCTGTGCTGGTAAGTCACCACAGCATCTTATGAGTATAAGCTCTATAGTTCAACCCTATGAAGGGACAGCAAGAAATGAAGTGGCTCATCAACAGTAGCACATTGAGCAACAGGCATATAGATCCCTTGGTCATAATATACCCCACGACAGTAAGGAACAATGCATTTATGTTTAAGTTACATTTATGTTCAAGTTACAACAATTATTTTGAAATTTGCATCTACACATATAGATTATCATGTGACCTTTTAATGCAAGTCTGTGTCCTCTTTCCCCTGTCCTTTTGGTGATGTTTAGGCAACTACACAAATGAGCTCTTTCCTCAAATCCTCTTGATTTAATTGTTTTAAGGCTCTTTCAGATATCTGGGTCTATCAAGATCGGTGATTTCTCAGCTGGCCTTTCAATCTGTCTGGAATCAGTACATAGAATACCAATGAAATCCAAGTGAATTAGAAAAAGACCATGCCTCTTGAGACCAACAATGGCTTTTCCAAGGCTTGTCATCGAGAACAAGTTACAGAAACAGGCAGAATAAGTTGTGTATTTTAAGGCAATAAATCATACAGCAGTTCATGAGCTCACCTTTCACTTCTGGGAGATTGTGCTAGAAATAAATCCATGATGGAAGGAAAGGGAGGCCTGACAAATTCAGGTCTCCTCCTTCGTGCCCTCCCCTGTGGAGCCCTGCATACCCCAAGCATACTTCATCTGCATCTGTGGGAGAGAGGCACGGCTGAAATAAACTGGTAAGCTCTTGCAGGTGTTCTCATTAGCACAAAACTGTTCATTCTCATGTCCAGGACATCATTGCCTGCCTATCCTTCATCAACTGTTCAGGGGGGGGGGGGAAGATTGGGACTTAATGCCACAGGCCTCCGGGAAGCAGTGTGACATTTACTTGGACAGTTTCTAATACTGTTGTGCAGGGATGAGATGGCTGCAGCCCTTCAGATGTTGCTGGACTGTAATTCTCAGCAACTTTAGCCAAGATAGCCAATGGGAACTGCAGTTGACCAATATCTGGAGGGCTGCATGATTCCCAATCCCAACTGTTGTGTAGCTAAGGAAAGTTATTTTTGGATTAAACTTTCAATATTTCTAGCCACAATGGCTGGAGGGATTCTGGTAGTTATTGGGGGGAAAACTATCCCGGGGGGGGGGGGACTTTCCCTATAATATAATATAATAATAATAATAATAATAATAATAATAATAATAATTTAATACCCCGCCCCTCTGAGCGCAATCGGGGCGGCTTACATCATAAATCCTCCCTAATCCTCGATGCAATGGATGTGGTGGCTCAAGAAGTGAAGACGCTGACTTTGTTGATTGCAAGATCAGCAGATTGGCAGTTCAAGGCCTGGGTGCCGCATGATGGGATGAGCCCCTGTCACGAGTCCCAGCTTCTGCCAACCTAGCAGTTCAAAAATATGCAAATGTAAGTAGATAAATAGGTACCACTTCAGTGGAAAGGTAACACCATTCTGTGCAGTCATGCTGACCACATGACCACAGAATAGTCTCTGACAATGCTGGTTCTTTGGCTCCCTATGGTTGAACATGACTTGACAACCTTGTCAACAGGGAATACAAATGCAAACAGAAAATCAAGAAACTCGTAGATCCTGCAATATACAAAAACTGATACAAGATCAGACCAACAAAATCACCAGGAAAACAAATACCTTGATCAAGAATTTGTCAATTCAGCCAACCACACACCAGAGTCTGTGCAAATCTGAGGCTCTCCCACCAAGACTATATGGACTTCCCAAGGTCCACAAGGATTCCATTCCACTCTGACCCATAGTGAGCACCACTGGATCCTCCACATATGACTTGGCCAAATTTCTGGCCACACAATTACAAATGCAGATAGGGCAACCCCACCCCAGCCCCACTACATCAAGGACTCAGCTCACTTCATAGAAAAAATCAACAACCTCGAACTAAAACCTGGGGACAGACTAATCAGCTCTGATGTGGTCTCCCTGTTCACCAAAATCCCCATAATGAACACTATGGCACTCATCCAACAATTTTTTCCAGAAGACATCACAGCCCTGTTCGAACATTGCCTCACCACAAGCTACTTCCAATGGGACAATGGATTCTATGAGCAGAGATGGGGTAGCCATCGGAAGCCCTCTCAGCCCAGTGATAGCAAACCTTTACATGGAACACTTTGAAAAACAAGCCCTGGAAACAGCACCGAAAAAGCCCACAACATGGTTCTAATATGTGGATGATACTTTCATCATTTGGAGCCATGGAGAAGAAGATTTGACCATATTTTTGAACCGTCTGAGCAACATCCACCTGAACATCCAATTCACAATGGAAAAAGTAAAGGAAGGAACATTGCCATTCTTGGATGTCCTGGTTATCCGCAAACAGTATACAGAAAACCTAAACACACTGACAGATACCTACACAAGAACTCTAATCATCACCTTGGACAAAAAGGAAGCACAATGAAAACACTGATTGTGGTGAATAGAATGTACAGCTGGCCAATCAGGAGGCAGCTGAGGGCCAACCAATAGAATTCAAAATGGGAGCACTTGAAAATTCCAGGCTGACAGTTGGAGTAGAAGGTTGGGAATTTGACAGTTTAAGAGTGTTAAGCCAGAGAGAGGGTTGTGTTTTGGGGAGTTCCTGTGGGAATTGTAATTTTGTTAGTTAGAGTCTAGATGGGAGGGACTCGGAACAAATACAGAACTCTAAAGAAGGGAGTTGCTGTAGTGTTCTCTTCTGAGATATATTATTAGCCAGTGTGGCTGAAGTATTAAAAGTGAAGTGGAAACAAATGTTGTTATATGTAACCAAGCAGGCCTACAGTCAAAAGCTTTGATACAAGTTATAGTTATTCCATGCTGTTTTAAAATAAACTCTTGTTCTTATTTAAACATCACTTGGCCTATGTTTTTAAAACAAACCACACTACTAATAGTTTAAAGTTTGGTGTGGTACATCACACAAAGAATAGTGTGGGTCCTTCACACATAAATTGGAGGCAGGGGTGGGATAACAAGTTCCCACAGGAACGCCATCCAAAAAGTCAATGTTAAGGGTGAATGGTGGCAGGAGCGCTTGCCACACTGATAGACTGGGCAAGGTCTATCTGGATCTGTGAACTCCACTATCTGAAAGATGAACTGAAGCACCTAAACTGGGCTCTACAGGCTCATGATTACTCTAGCTCAGACATCAGAAGAGCACTGCCCCCTACAGTCAGTTACAACTAGACATTCATGTCAAGGGACTACCTTTATTTTTTAAAGGCAAATCTTTCATGGGGTTTTCTTGGCAAGATTTGTTCAGAGGAGGTTTGCCATTGCTCAAATAGGTGTTGTAGCAGAGAAGGCTCTCTCCCTTGTCCTCCCACAGCATATTGTCTCTATTGGTGGAACATGAAGGAAAGTTCCTCCAACCGACCTTAGTCCTCAGGCAGGGGTGTATTGGGAGAGACATTAGGCCTTTTGCAGACTGCTAGAAATAGTGCAAATTGAGCCCACTTTAACTGCCCTGGCTCAGTGCTAGGGAATCATGGGAATTGTATTTTTTTCTGAGACATTGAGCTTTCTCTGTCAAAGAGCTCTGGTGCCACAATAAACTACAGTTCCCATGATTCCTTAGCCCTGAGCCAGGACAGTTAAAGTGGCTTCAAGTTGCACTATTTCTGGCAGTCTGCAAAGGCCCATTGTCTCAAATACTGTGGTCTCAAGATGTTTAGGGCATTAAATGGCATCACAAGCCACCTTGAATTTAGCTAAGAAGCATATTGGTAGACAATGCAATTCCCTTAAAAGTAGTGCTGTATAATTTCTGTGCAGTTTTCTGATTCATGATGTAGCTGTTGTGTTTTGATTCGTTGTAGGTTTCAAGCAGTCTTCAAGTGAAACCACACAGAGAGAGCATTATAGCTGTCTAACCGGGAATTTACCATTCCATGAACTATTCTGATTCTGGTCATCCATCTCTAGTCAAAACTGGCCCTGCATCTGAGCTACAGAGTCTACCTCGATCTTCAATGACTCAGGTGAAGTGGAAACCCATATCTAATTTGGGTCATATATATGATTCCTCAACTCAGGGACCATAAGCCCACAGCTCTTCCATTTTATTAGGATTAGGTTTGTTTATTGTTCCTCATCCAATTATGTTATCCTTATGTGATGTTTAATTTAGATTTAAATCAGTTTCTACATTCCATAGATGCATTGAGGACTAAAGGTAAAAGTAAACATATTCCCTGTGAAGTCAAAGGCTTTCATGGCCAGCATCCATAGGTTTTAGTGGGGTTTGGGGGCTGTGAGGCCATGTTCTAGAAGAATATATTCCAATTGGACTCCAGAGAGAAGCCTGATCTTGTGTAAGTATCACTCTTAGTACTGCTTCAAACTATCCCAAGCTAATCCCTGGTTTCCTGAGCCTTGAATGAATGAGGGAGAGATAGTAAATTGCTGTGTGATTTTCCCTTTTAATAAAAATATACATTAATTAAAGAACTCTGCCTCAGCACAATCTCTTTGGACCTCCTTTCTTTCAGTATACAGGTGGGAAATGATCTTGAGGGTCCTTATAGTTGACCCCCTCTTAGTATTGAGCTAATCAAAAATTCCCCTAACTAGACTTCTGCCGCTAAGGTCTAATCAGCAATGCAGAGATAATACAGTTTGGCACTGCTTTAACTGCCAAGGGTTAATGCTATGGAATCCTGAGATTTGTAGTTTGTTGCACCAGAGCTCTCCAACAGAGAATGCTAAATCTCTCAAAAAACTATAAATCTCAGAATTCCATAGCATTAAGCCATGGCACTTAAAGAGATTAGACCTAAGGGCCTTTGCAGACTGCTAGAAATAGTGCAAATTGAGTTCACTTTAACTGCCCTGGCTGGGTGAGGGAATCATCAGAACTGTATTTTTTTCTGAGACATTGAACCTTCTCTGTCAGAGAGCTCTGGTACCACAATAAACTACAGTTCCCATGATTCCCTAGCACTGAGTCAGGGCAGTTAAAGTGGACTCAATTTGCACTATTTCTGGCAGTCTGCAAAGAGAGTTTGACTTGCCCAAGCTAACCCAGTGGGTTTCCATGGCCAAGTGGGGATTTGAACCCAGAGTCATAGTCCAACACTGAAGCCACTACAACATGCTGTCTGTCTGTGGGAAAGGTTGTCAAAGTGAAAATCCACAACAGCTCCTATACCTTTAATGGTTATGTAGAAGAGGACATTTCACCAGGAGTTGCTTGTTATCTGGTTGCATGGCAAACAAGACCTGATATTCCCTATTTTATGCAACCATTAAAGGTATAGGAACACTTTCCATTTTTTAGTCTGGCAACCCTAGAGGGATTAGTTCTTGATGGAACCTTGGAAGGAACATAATTTGATAGCTTGTGTGGTATAGTATGGTAGTTAGATTTGATTACAAACTATTACAGTGCTCAATAGGGCATCCAGATTGTAGTTCTAGTCCCCACTGAGGCATGATTACTGGATCAGCTTGCCCCTGTCACTTTCTTTAAACCTAATCTATTTCATAGGGTTGGTGTTCTAAGGATAAATTGGAGTGAGCCATATAAGTCATCTTAAACTCCTGAAATAAAAGACAGGAAGGAAGGATGCCCATTTTGGAATAGCATGCATGTATGTGCACAATACACTTTTAAAAGCTATTCTTATATCTGCAAATGGGGTAAATGGTATCTTAGCTAGCCTTTTTTTACACCTGAAATGTAAAACATGAGTATGACAAACATGTTTCACCAACAGCACTACATCTTTCAAAGAACAATGACTGACTGCTACTCTCGTTTATATGTATTCCTGGTGGGAAACCAGGGTTTGTTGTTTTCATACACTGGGCTAAATCCAACTTTTAGTCCCAACTACACAAGACTAATTGAATCAATGGAACTCACAAATGTGTTGTCTTTCTACATTTTCATTGTTTTAGTGAGCCTACGGTAGTTGGGACTGGTCATTGGATTTATGTGTGAAATTGCTCTTCCAAACTACCTTTCTTAACATGAATTCTATTATTCCCAAAGTTAACCAGTAGAAATTCCTTATGTAGTAGTAGAGGAACCATAAAAGCAAAGGTGGGGTTGATTATATATGCACCTCCTTCCTGGGATTAACTGAAGGATACACCTACATTGCTCTTACCCTTCCTTTAGAAATGCTTTTGATTATGTGGAGGAAATGATTAAATTACATTTGTCTACTCTATGGACGTTATCACACATGGGCCACAAACCGACAATAAACTGGAAATGACAAATCCCGAAAATAAACTGAAAATAAACCTTGATTCCGCAAATGGCTTTCACACATAATTACCTTAATTGCGCATTTAACGTTCACACACAAGTGAAAAAATCCCGTACATGTACTAGAAATGATCTTCTAGCACATGCGCACTATGCCCGCCGCGGCTATCACTCGCCGCGGCTGCTCGCCGCGGCTCTCACCCCTTCCCCAGGTCATCCTTGGAGCAGCTGGCCCTCCGCACAGCCGGCGCTCTGAGGAGGACCTCCTTGCACATGCTGCGGCAGAAGAGTCACCGAAGGTGCGCCGCAGCCTTTTGTGGTGCACCTTCAGCGACTTGTGAAGAGCACCAATTTAGCGCTCCTTTCAGGGGCGGCGAAGCTGCACCGCGGTGCTGAGGTGTGGGGATACCTCGCCCCGCAGCGCATCTTCCCGGGGCAGCCCATGTTCGCCCGTCCTTCAAGCCACTGAAGGTGCACCACAAAAGGCTGCGGTGCACCTTCGCCGACTCCACGGCCGCAGCGTGTGCAAATGCTGCTGCGGGAGGTCCTCGCCGGAGCGCTGGCCGTGCAGAGGGCCGGCTGCTCCGAGGATGACCTGCAGAAGAGGTTGGAGCGCCAATCGTGTGGCTGCCCCTCCCCTTCCCTGCCCCCAAGATGGCTCAATTAGCCGTCTGCTGAGGGGAAAGGAGACCCCGCGGAACCATGGGAAAATGTGGGGAAATGCTTCCAAATGCTCATTTGGCTATCACATTACGGTAAATGCAAATTTACCTTAATTGCGCATTTACATTTCCTCCAAACAACCGGATTTCAAAAGATCTCGGATAACACCAGTTTCTGTCCACTTTCTGTCCAGTTTCTGTGCGACGTCATGTGAAAACACGGGGCACTAATCCAGTTTCTGTTTCGGTTTTGTGTGGATTAACCAGCAGATTTGCCCCCATGTGATATCGTCCTATGAACCAAAAGTTCCCTTCAGGACTGATGTGGCTGCAAGCAGCAGCCCAAAACGTATGTAGGGTTTCTTGCCATTTTTTATAACAATCACCACTGTTGCATAAATCTGCCTTTGTGGTTTCACACAACACATTGTAGGCACAAGCTGTATTTTTAAATAAAGAAAAGTGTTTTGGAAGTCATTATATTCTGAGTAAGAAGAGAGAAAATGAATTTCTTTCTCTGCCATTCATAATACATCCATGCAGGTACTAACTCTTCATCTTTCTCTCTCTTTTTAAAAACTCACTGCTTGACAGGTTTTTATTAGTCCAGTCTCCACGGGTTTTTCCTCAAGCCATTCTTTATTTTTAGGCTCCAGCATTAGATAAATTCCCAAACATTGTTTATCTCCCACTCTCTCTTCCCATTCCCATTATTTCTTGCTTCCCCTTGTCTTTCACATCATTCATTTCTCTACCTTCTTGGCTGCCCTTCTAGTTAAATCTAGAGTGAGAAGCAGCCAAAGACACCAACCCAGCCCTTCAACAATGCCCAGGACAGCAATTCCTTTTGCATTTCTGTTTTTTCTGGCCCTGGCAGGACTTTTCCATGGAAAACCCATCTGACATTTAAAAAAACAGGCCTTTCATTGTCCCTTTCTATTCCTCCAATATTATTAATTCTTCGCTCTCACAGGAGCGCAGAATGTAGTTTTTGCATATGTAGTCTATTTCAACTTGCTCTGGTTCATGGGTTTTGTGGTTTATGATTAAAGGAGCAGGCTCCCTGCTTTTACAAGACCTGAAATCACACATTTTAGCCAGTGAATATACTGCATTTCTATTGAAGGGAATACTTCAATTAACAAGTACATCTGCTCAGACCCACAAGGCATAGATTCACAGTTCTTGAATTTATAAGTATTTCACAACTATAATACCCACCTAAGGTGAAGAAACAAATTGACAAGGCAAAACCCAGGAAACCATTTACTAGAAGATGGACCAAAACCATAAAATGACACAACATCCCTAGTGGTCCCCAGAGTCCCCAGATGAGACCACTCAAATGCATCATAAACAAGCTACAACCAATTTTCCGGAATCATAAAGGCCTGCCTTCCAGAGCTTGTTAGAGGGCTGTAATAACACAGCTCTCTCACAAGCTCTGGTGGGCAGGCCTTTATTTTCCTACAGACAGCCTTCAAATCTTAAACAACAAATCACCTACAACAGGTTACGTAACATGGGTGTTAATACAGGACAAGATCCTGCCACAAACCCAGATGCCATCTCTGTGCTTATGTCTGCTCTGGGAACACTATTACAGGGACCAATAACATCACTTACACCACCAGAGGTGCATTTACTTGATCCTCCTTCATATTTAATATCTAGAGCCAGCATGTTCTGCAGAGGTCATGGTGACCTTATGGAACACTTGGTGAAGTTCCCATGAATAAAGATCCTTATTGGAGGATTGGTTGATATATGCCAACCAATACCAGAAATGCCCCTCTGCACTCTACATTGGACAAACCAGACAATATCTTCACAATATGATTAATCACAATTAGAAATGGCAATATCTAAAAAACAGTTGCAGAACATTTCAACCTTAATGGACTGTGTCTCAATCCAATAAGGGATTTCCTTAAACAAGAAAAATACAAAGAAGACTAAAAAGAGTAACTGCTATATTGAAATATATTCACCAATTCCAGTCCAATAGCACAGGTATGAACAAAGACTATGACTTCATGGCACACTACATATATTAATGCAAGAGTCCTTGCTATAACAAAAATAATCTTCTCAGATGCACATATGAACCTTGGGAAACTGACTTTTGGTAAGCAGATTTATTGCTTTCACACATCAACAGTAACTGAACACGGTAAAGATCTGAAAGAGCTATTATCACCTTACACAGCCCTTTGAAAATTTAGGACAAGTGTCATGATTTCCATCTTCCTGGATCCTACTACATCCCAGCCCAGTCTGACAACTCTGTAAATATACTTTCTGCCTCAACATTTATTATCAACCAGTAATGAAGAGCAGGGTTCAAATCCCTGCTTAGCCATGAAAACAAATTGGGTGACCCTGGGTAAGTCACAGTCTCAAAAGAAGGTGAGGGGAAACTTCCTCTGAAGAAATCTTGCCAAGAAAACCCCATGATATGGTTACCATAAGTCACAAACATCTTGAAGGCATACTGCCAACACCACTACTGCATCTGAAGAAGTGGGTTTGTTAGCACACCCAGCATAACCTGCACTGTATTTGGGGGTCTTTGTGTTTCATATCTAGAGGCAGCATGTTCTTAAGCAGTCATGGTGACCTTATGGAACACTGAATGAAGTTCCCATGAATAAGGAGCAAAGATCTGAGGGCAGATACACAATCCAGGTAATAATAGAATCAAATCTAAATGGGTGAACTAATTGCTTCTTCCTTCCCCCCAAGTCCTCTGTATTTCTTCTTGCATCCAGAGACAAAGGTGCTCTCATTGCACTGAAGAAGTCAGCCAACTTTTTCTGCCTACCCCCCACCATGTTCCCATCCAATTTTCCCTGTCCATCCATCCAGGGATTATCTTGATCCAATCACTGCTTTTGTCACCCTAAATTTAAAGCCATAAACCAGTCTGATATCCCATTGTCAATTCCTGTAAGAGCCATCAAACTTTTGTTACCATGCAAGATAGCCCCATCCCATGAGGCAGGTGTTTCACATATAAATATTGGTCCCAAATCCTAGTCTCTTTGCTCACACAATACACATAGGACGTTATCACACACGGGGTCTCAAAGCGGCAAGAAAGCGGCATGGAATCAATCCAGAACCATACCGGAATGGACCCAGACGAGAAAGCAGCATCATTCCGGTATGGTTCTACATCTCCCCCGGCCAGAAAGGCCTCTGAGGGACTCCCTCTGGCCTTTGGGACTTTGGGCTCTCTCCTCAGGGGCTGAAGGGGCCCCAGAGACCCCCACCATCTCCAGGCTCCGAGGGGGGAAGGAAGGAAGGAAGGAAGAGGACCGAAGGAGGGAAGGAAAGAAGGGCTGAGGAACTGAGGAAGGAAGGAACTGTGAGCGTCCTCTCCTCCCGGCCTTCCTTCCCTCGCCGCCCTGTGCCCAAGGCAGAGGAAGCGGCAAGTTGCCCGGAGTGGACTCTCCCTTCCTGGCCTCAGCGCCCAGCCAATTGCTGGATCCCAGCGAGGCCGAGGGACCCGAGAGGGAGCTTGCGGAGGAGGAGGACTGAAGGCGAGGAGGAGACTTGAGAGAGAGACCTGTGGATGCGAATTGATTCTGGTCGCGGCAGCTGTAATTCCTCTTTGAAAGAGGAATTGCAAAGAACGGGGATGATGCTGCAATGCGCCGGGGATGGTGCAGGGATGGGCGGGATTTTGTGTGACGTCTTGTGATCACAGGGGCAAAGGATCTGGAATGGGACGGGGATGGTGTGGGGATGATGCAGGGATGGGCGGGGTTTTGTGTGACATCGTGTGATCCCAGGGGCAAAGGATCCGGAATGGGACGGGGATGGTGAGGGGATGGGACTGCTTTAGACCCCGTGTGATAACGTCCATACAGTTGTCTCAGGTTATTTTCCATATTTTCCATGTATGTTCTGTGTCATTCTCAGACCCCAGTTGGAGCCACTTCCCTCTTTCTATGGTTTACTCTTTGGACTGGTAAATATCGGCCTCTTTAAACCTCTTAAACTCCACTATCCTTTTTCCAAACCTCATTTTTGTTAACTGAATGCTGTGCCTATTTGAATTGCTATTGTGCATGTGTGTGATTGCATTCTGCATTTTTCTAAATAAAACCCTCTTAAATCACCCAAACCTGGGGTTCTTGTCAATTATTACCAGTATACACAGGTGCCAATGGTCATAAAGGTTACCCAGCCTCATGCAAAGCTAATTTCCCCAACATTTAAAGTTAATGCTGATAGTTGGTGGGGACCTTTCTTTGGGTAACAGGTTTATATCTACAAAAACTCATGCAGAAATAAAAACTAATTAATCTTAAAGGTGCTGCCACATCTTTCTTTCTTTCTCCTCCCCTTCCTTCCTTCTTCTCACATAGGGCAGGGCTCGATCAGATAATACAGGACCATATCTGGACCCTGGACAGAGCATTGTGGGTGGTAATATGTCCTCTCACAAAAAAAGGATAGTTGATGTCTCAGCAAATTGTAGATGCCTTCTCAGACCTTCTGAAGACGTCTGGTCTGATCCTGGAAAGCAGCTATCTCTGCTTTTAAATAACTGTTGGCTCCTGTGCTGACAGTGTTTTTTTGAGTCTAAGGAGCCCAGCAAACCAACATCTTCCCACCTGCAATCACCTCCTCACCATCTTTGTGCTCAGTGATGGTTGGCTATTTTACTGCAACAGTGAATTAATTCTGGTTTTTGTCTGAATGCAGAAGGAGCTATCCAAGAGACTGATCTATTTTCCTAATCTAAAGTTTTAAAAGGACTCTACAGTAACACTGAATCTCAGTAGGACTTTTATGAATAGATAGAGGAAACCATTTAACAGATGCTCAGTGTAGGGTACCTGCAAACCTGTAAGACAGAAAATAATGTACTCTGCTTTTTCAATGAAAAACATTTGATCATTCGCTGATATTTTCTTTTTTTAAAAAAAGAGAGACACATATATCATAAAAAGCTCAAGCTATACAATAGCTGCCACCCCTCCTAATGTACTTTTCATCCAAGGGATTGGATTTGAAATGGTCAGAACAATAGCCTCCAATAGCAATATTGCACTGAAATTCTAGGTGTCATGAATTTCTGTGGATAGCCTTGCTACTTGCTAAGACATCCGAGTGCAAACCAAGTCATTCTCTTTGTCTTTCTGTCACAGGTCTTCACAATGTCAATTATTCCATAGCTGTCTGTTAACGTTCTTCCCATCTTCCGGAGCCAAAGCAATTTCTCATTTTCATAACTCAACACAACACAACACACACTGATGAAATGTCTCATTCATAACTTGCCCGTCAAAAAAGATTGCCTCGTTTTCCTCTACATGCCTTTCATTCTTAAAAGCAGGCTGCCCTGCTCCTCTTATTTATGTCTTAATGTTTCCCATATGCTTGCCTTTCAGAGTCTAAATTCCTGCATTTACTTCCCCAGAAAGCCATCCTTCATTATAATATGTTTCCCTGAGCAAATTTATTCATCATTCTCTCTCATATATATATATATATATATATATATATATATATGACAGCCACAGTTCTTCCATGAGGGGAAATTAAACACTGTACCATATGGCCAGAGCAACAAACTTTTAGTACTCACTTGCTCAATTGTTTTAACACATTGCTGCCTTCATACAACATTCTGTTTGCCCAACTCACATCAGGGCTTGTGCCTGACATACGCATTCGGCATGTTAATGGCACAAAGGAAATTAAGTGGAGTTGACAATGTGAGGAAAGAGCAGTATGATCCCATTAAGGGCACAAAAATTTTACCATTTTTTTTCCTTTTGTCAAAGTGAGAAGAGGGGGGAGGAGAAGAAAGTGTAAATGAATCTCTCTGAACAGGTTATATTATTAGCTTGCTACGCAACTAGATGAGGTTGCTGTTTTGAAACCTGAAATGTATGGGCCAAGTGTTTTTGGAATTTTTCACATTGCATGGCCTGTGATATCACTTTTTGAAGGCTTGCTGCTACTAGAAACACTTAGGTCTTGTCTTTATTTGTAAGAGTTGGCTGGTTCTTGTTGGAGGTCACAAAACAACTATAATAAAATAAAAGACACATTTTGTAATGGTTTGGCTGTTTACTTGCTTAATTCCCTGTTTTTAATCCCTCTTCTCTGCTGTATCACCTGAAGTGGCTTACAGTAAAACTATAGATCCTTTGGCTACAATTGTTGGCATACTGCCGAGATTCTTAGGGTTAACTCTAAACCCCTACGGATCAGTTTTCCTGTCAATAAACATGGGACAATAAGGGTGACTGTTTCCTAAAAATCATATATGTTCATCTGACACTCATTATGCCCAAGAATGATCAAGGGAGCCATTGCTTTCAGCCATCACAAATTACAAGTTCCTTACTGGGCAAACAGGGTTAGTCAAGTGTTCTTAAGAGTTTGACTGAAGTCCATTTGTCTTAAGTGGCCAAAAATATTGTCAAACAGACTAGATGAAATATGGCTTGACCTCTGCCTTTTAAGTCTGCAATTTGAAAATGTTTGGTTAATCTTTTGCCAGGTTTGGAGGTTTGTTTTCAGTAGGCTCCAGGCTCCAGGGCTAAAAGACAAAAAATATCATATGAAATGTTAATCCAGAAAGACAGTTTGCTCACTCAGGAGAACTGGAATCATTTTTAAAGCTGGAGATATTTATTTAAACTTAGGTTTCCCCCATTATTTGTTATTCCTGGCCATGGCAATGATGAACTATTAACCCATTATCACTAATTACTTAGAATGAAGGCTTTTTCAAATTATTAATGTAGTGCTTACAGAACTCAATCAGAATAAGGAGTTGTATGAGCTAATTTTTCAAGTATTTAGCAGGAGAGAAAATCAAGTATTTTGGACTTTTTTAAAAAAAAACTTGCCTATAAGAAATTTAAAACTCAGGTTGTGTACAAATATACAAACAAACAGGAATAGAGGTCTCATTTTTTTGTTATTTTTCCCTTTCTCCATCCTCCATTCATATACCTGGCTTTAGATGACAACCTGATTTTCTGCACTCCCCTGGAGCCTGGGAGATGCTGTGTTTTTAGTGAGCTTCCCTCCTTCTCCTTCTCCCCCCCCCCCCCCCCCGTGTGATTATCCAGTTATGAATTTCTTTAGCACATTTTCTTCCTTCTCTTAACACTTTGAAATCTGCACTGACGATTTGTGGTTTTACAACTGACACAAGGGCCACCCAATCAACACTAGTGACAAACAAAATAAGTTTGGGCTAAGCCAGACAGGGTAAATGTGTGTAGTTGAATCAGTTATTTGTTACTGAGAGGGAAGTAGCTTGGAAATAGTTAGTTTTGGGGCCCGGATGGATGATCACATAGGGCTCCTTTGTGATGCTGAAGGATGGGTTACCAGGAAGCTCCTAGCTAGGTTAGAGCAGTGTACAACAACCAGCGGGTGGGGCTAGGTAACCTGATGTAAGTTATAGAACCAGGTGAAAAATTGGCAAGCCATTAATCATATGTTAAGAAATTAGAAATTCACTTAGCTTACAAGTCTCTAAAAGTTTGTATTTAGGTCTTGTTTTTGAAACTAGCTAAATAGCAAGGTTGTAGAACAAAGAGCTCAGTGATTTTCCTAGCTGAAGAGTTCTGAAAACGTGTAGCTTACAAAATATGTAACCATAGAAACTAGATAAGATATAGAAGGGGGGAGTTATGTGTTCCTGTCCTTGTAATTTGAAAGTTTCTATTTCTCCAAAATCATGTAAGGGAAATGTTTCTATTCCTCCATGATCAGGGGGGCCTCAGAAAGGGACATCTGCACTTGTCTGCTGGATGGTTAAAGCACTTGTATAAAGGTTTTGGAGAACAATAGCAGGGGGCGGCAGCTTTGTTACACCTGCAAGGGTGTGCTGTCGTCTTCGGCCGAATAAACTGAGTTTTGTTTTGGAACCAAGGTCTGGACTCTCCGTCGTTTCTCCTGCCCTCACTCTAAACCCAAATGTGGGGAACTATCTAATAGTTCCCTAACATTACTGTATGTACTTCCTGGGTTTCTGTTGCCCAGACTAATTTTGCAGACTGCCAGAAATAGTGCAAACTGAGTCCACTTTAACTGCCCTGACTCAGTGCTAGGGAATCATGGGAACTGTAGTTTATTGTGGCACCAGAGCTCTCTGGCAGAGAAGGCTCAATGTCTCAGAAAAAAATACAATTCCCATGATTCCCTAGCACTGAGCCAGGGCAGTTAAAGTGGACTCAATTTGCACTATTTCTAGCAGTCTGCAAAGGCCCAAATTTGTGACAAATCCTAGCATCAACTGGAACATTTTATTCCAATGCTCAGGTAAGCTACTTTTTAATTCTGAAATATATAGTAGCAATATTAACAACAACCCTCCTTCTCCTTTGTTTTTATAGTGCCTTATTAAAATTAGACTTTTATGCTTTATCACTGTAACTCTAATAAAAGAAATATTTAAAAAGGAAAGGAGAAAATTTGTCCTTCCAGCCATAAAACCACTTCTGCAAACTATGGGGCTTTACACATGAACAAAAAGAGGTGCTTTCAGGCTGACATGGAGGCATGTCGTTTAGATGACACATGCCTAAAAGCCAGCAGGAAAGCACCCTCTAGGTGCCATATGCTGGGAAAAGCCACTCCAAAAAGGAGCAGCTTTTTTCCTCTTCTTCCAGAAAGATTTGCATGCATGTATGTATGCAGCGACACCGGTGCATGAGAAAAAGGGTGCCGGAAATTTAAAATGGCTATATAAATGCACCGCCACACATGTGGTGGAAACTGAGTCAGCAATTTGGAGCATGCGCCCTACAATGCAGGCTTTAATTTAAAGTGTCCTATGCTTCCATGTGTGGATGCACCACCACGTGTGAACTTGCATATTAATAATAATAATAATAAATTTATTTATACCCCACCCCTCTGACAACAATCGGGGTGGCTTACAACAACTAAAATTCCATACAAATGTGATTAATCCTAAAATACAATCTAAAAATCCTCAGAGCCCACCCACCCCCTAAAAATATATTAAATCATATTCATTAAAACATGTAAAAATAAACATTGCAAGAAAAAAAATATAATAAGACAAACTGGAGTAGAAACAAGCAGGGCGGTAACGAGCACCAAAAAAGGAGAGATAACTAGAACAAACTCCTGAGGCTGGGAAAACCTAGTCAGGAAAGGCCTGCTGGAAGAGATTCATCTTCACAGCCTTTTTGAAGCTACTTAAGATTGCTGTCTGATGGATCTCATCCGGCAGGCCATTCCATATTAGAAACCTAACCCTAACTGTGACTTTACGCGTGCACCCTAGCCAACTGTTCTCTATTATGACAATAAATGCATTCCATCAAATGTACGCTTGCTGTCAGCATGCACAGTAGTTTGCATGAAAGAGGCTTTTGTGACCTCTTCTGCGCAGGTGTGCAGGTGTGCATAAGACCTGCAGAGCACTTCCTGGCATGATGGGGGGGGGGCTCCTGGAGTAACGTTTGCCTGTGTGTCCTGTTGACCATGTACCTTGCATGAACACTAGCTTCATGTATCCAGTCTGTCCACCCAAACCTCCCTTGCATGTACCTCTCCCCTCCCCCCTGATCTGGTTGGGGCATGTTTTGTGTAGGTGTCTTTTTGGTTGACAAATTCGTTCCTCTTCCCCAAGGGTGGCACAGTCAGACAATGGCACCTGTCTATGGCACCCACTACTTGGGGGAAGCCAAGGTCAGTAAATCCTTGCATGATCTGTAGGTGTGTGACAGGTCCTGCACAGGTGCGCAGGGATGCTGAACATTAGTCACCTTTGTACAGACAAAATGACAGACTGTATACCACCCTATGACATGTTCTGTGCAGGTGCACAAGGATGCCAAGCTTCAGAGAGTACACAGAGAGTGACAGACTGTATACCAGCCTATGACATATTCTGCACAGATGCGCAGGGATGTGTTCCTGTGCATGTGCGCATGCATCTGAGAGGATGAAAAAAAAATTAAAGCAGCTGCTGCTGGCCCATGCAGTTGCTCCGTCTTGCTTCGCAGCATCCTCAGAACCAGTGGTGCGTTTGGCAGGGCTTAAATAGGGCCTTGGAAAAGCTACATTGACTCCCCCCCAGTGCAGTTGCTCTGTCCCCATTTAGGGCATCCTCGGGGCAGGCGGGGCAGTTGCTGCAGCTTAGGGAAAAGGCAGCTTCATCTATACAGCCCCTATGTCCCTGGAAAAGTTCTAGTGCAAATCTAAGAAATTGCTTCTTTAGACTTGTCTTGAAGAGCCCTTTGTTACGGTTTGAAATTAGGCACTCAATAATAACTGGGGAAAATTCTCTTATTTTTCAAGTTATGTTCAAATTTTAGGGCATCTCCAAATGCACACCTCATGAATGTGGCAAGTATAATACAATGGCTCCTTCCCATATATATTGCAATACATCAGGTCTTCCTACAAATTAACTTAATAGAAATGGGAGTATCTAGAAGGTTAAAGAATGTAGCATCTCAGCAACATACAAAAGATGTACAGCACTCAGCTTGGGCTGCTTTTTCATGTCAACAAAACAATAAAGCAAGCAGAAAATAGACATATTCATGCAATATAATTTTTTTAAAGGTAATGACAAACTACAAGCTTAGCACGTTAGCATTAGGTCTTGTTATGTCTATAAATTAAATACATATCATGCACCACCTAATTATGAGTTCTGGTGGCATTAATCATGAGTGTGCCAAGCCCTATTCAAAGATGAAGAAAGAAACTTCCACACATGGCAAGGGTGGCCAACTAGCACAATGCATATCAAATACTGTTCTGGGGAGAGGGATGTGTTTGTCACAAAAGCAGTTAGTTCACTGCCGCAGGAAATTGTCTAATGAAATTATGCGCATCTGGAGTCTGGATGTACCCCTCATATATACTTCTGGATGTACTACTTTCATTTAAACAACTGTTTTCCCATGGGCACTTATAAAAACTGATGTTTCATTTGTAGCACAGCCAATAGCACTTAAGCCACAGTTTTGTTGGTAATGCTCACTGATTATTGTCACAAATAATATGTGCTTTTAAAACACCTATAATTTTTACTTTATTTTTGCATTTCAAAGTTTGGGATTTGAAAGCCTAATTTGTATGGCAACCAGTAATCATTTTGACTGAATTAATTCCTTAAGTTTTCTCTCAGATTTTGTACTAATAATACAAATACAGTTACAATTAACAACATTTTTTATCATAAACTTTCAACAGATGTTCACATGATTCCAAGGAGTTATTCCATGATATTCTATGCAGTCTATGCCCCTCAGAATCTGCTGCCAGAGCCAGCCAACTTGCTAACCAGGCCCAGCTTCTGCAGCTTTTTGTATGCTATGGTGTTCAGATGATGATAAAAGGAAGCTGAAGGGGAGTTTGTTTGGAGTCCCAAGAGCCATGTACAGAAATCAAGCCCATCTGCATAGCCCCTTACTATGGCCCAGAGAAAAAAGAAACCCAAACCCATGCATGTATTTCCCACCTCCACCCACAATCTCTCTCTCTCTCTCTCCCCCCATTAGCCTCTACCTTTACTTTCACATACAGGCATTCATTCTTTCTTAGTGTACTTTGTGCACATCAATCATTCACTGATTTTTTTAAAAAAACAACAGTTGGATTTATCACCATCTGCTTCTTTGTTGATTATTTAACCAAGGGTTCTCACAAATAACAAGAAAATGACGGGACAAACATTGGTCCTTAACATACAATATTGTTAACTGCTATCAATTTGACTTTGGTTTATGGGGACCCTACAAGAGGCCTCCAAGTCACCCTATCATCATCAGCCCTGTTCAGGTCTTGCAGACTCAGGGTCGTGGTTTCTTTGAACAAGTCTATCCATCTGGAATGTACTCTTCCTCTTTTCCTACCGCGTTCTATCACACAAAGATAGAACTAGTGAGTCATGGCTTCTCATGATGTGGCCAAAGTACCTCAGTTTAGTTATCTTGACTTCTAGGTTTGATTTGCTTTAGGACCCATTTAATTGTCTTTTTAGCAGTCCATGGTATCTGTAGAACTCTTCTACAGCAACACATTTCAAATAAGTACATTTTCTTCCTATCAGCTTTCTTCAGTGTCCAGCTTTCACAACCATATATAGAAAATGGGAAATACAACAGTGGCATGGATAAGCCTAACTTTAGCATTGAATCATATATTTTTCACTTCAGGATCTTGTCTAGTTTCTTCATAGTTGACCTTCAAATCCTAGTCTTCTTTTGATTATTATTTTTACTACAGTCTCCATTCTGATTAATGACTGAGCCAATGTATGGGAAATCTTGAACTATTGCAATGTCTTCATTGTCTGATTTAAAGTTATGTAAATCATCTGTGGTCATTATTTTTGTTTTTTCAAGTCCAACAGAAAAGCTGCCTTTGCATTTTCTTCCGTGACTTCCTTAAGTAACTGTTACAAATCTTTGCTATTTTCTATTTAGTAGTGTAGTGTCCCCTCCAGTTTCCATATCTGCTTCCTGTGAATCTAATTCTGCTTTACACATGATATGTTCATAGTACAAGTTAAACAGGGTTATAAAATGCAACCTTGTCTGTCTCCCAACTGGAAACTATTCCATGTCTTCATGTTCTGCCCTGATGGATGCTATTAGTCTTGAGTACTACAGGTTATGCATCAATCAAATGTTGTGGCATATCCATTTCTTTAAGAATGATCCATAGTTTTTCTTGATTTATGTAATGTTTTCTGTTGCAATTAATATAAGACAGACTCGGGCCCACCCCCTTCTCCTTGGGCTCCCTGCGAGGAATTACTGGTTGCCTCCATAACTTTGTCCCAATAATACCAGTGGCAAGCCTCTCTGGTATTATTTATTTATTTACTTTACAACTATTTATTTACTTTACAACTTTAACAAAATAAACACCTGGATTTCCCATCCTACATTCGTTGCCACACTGCCCTTATTCTGCAGGTTGGTGATCACAACTTGATGGAAGAAGGATGATGCTTTTCAGCTGCTTCTACTTCAACCTTCTCTAATAATGATGGCCACCACACTTCTTCCAGCATTCCGACGGAATTGCTCTGGCCTCTTCTCCACACCCTTTCGGCATCTTCTCTCTAGGAATTTCTACCTCCCAACTCTCCCTCTATCCAGGCATCTTTACCTCTCAGCAACTGGTGTTCTCTCCCCTTTGGGTAACCTTTTCCACTATGTAGAACTGCTGTTTTACCTTCTCTTTCCCTTATCACTTGGCTTCTTCTTTCCCTCAACCCATCCACGTTTCTGTATTCCTCTCAATTACACCCATGCCTCCTCAAGCATGCTTGTCCCTCTTTCCTTATGCTCTCTTCCCTCAACCCCTCTCTGTTTCCTTCCTTTTCTTCAGGGTCCAACTGAGCCTTCTCTTTTCTTTCTTCTCCATCTGTCTTTTACACCCTCCTCTCCTTCTTTCCTCTCTTCCCAAATTTCTTTCTCTTCTCTTGTCTCCTCTCTCAGGTTGTGACACCCCTTTCCTAACCCCTTCACCTGACTACATAACCCCCCACCCAAGAGGGGTGTCAGCAGTGTATCCAACCAAGGTCCCTGCTGGCAGGGGGGTGGGGGAATCTGCATTAGCATACAAAGACCCATGTCTGTGGAAAACGTTAAAGGCATAAGGCTGTAAAACCAGATACAATCATGTCAACCATTGATTGTGATCCTTCATAGATGCTAACTACTGGAGAGGTGCATGGTCTGTAACCAAATCCAATTCTGCCTCCCAAAAATAATATCAGAGGGCCAAAACAGCCTACTTAACAGCCAATGGTTATTTTTCAATGGCTTCATATCATCTCTCTGCCTTTGACAATTTGCAACTCAGGTATGTGACAGGGTGTTCTCCATCTTCCCACACTTGAGCCAAGACTGCCCCAATCCCACTGTCAGAGGCATCCATCTGCAAAATATATATATATATTTTTTAAAAAATCAGATGCCTTTAAGACTGGCTCTTTACACAGCCTTTCTTCAATAATTGTAAAGGCTGTCTCTTCCTCCTGGCCCCAGTGTACAACCCAAGGACCCTTTCTCCTGAGAAGATTGGTAAGTGGGGCTGCAATATTTGAGAATCCAGGAATACATTTCCTATGGTACCCGCTAAACCTAAAAGCTGTCTAGCTTGACATTTAGTATGTGGGTGCTGCCATTGTTTCAACTTCTCCAATTTGTCTTGCAGTGGGAATATGTTCCCTGCCCACTGGGTGTCCTAAATACAGTACTTCTCTTCTCACAATAGCCCGTTTCTTAGGGTTTACTGTCAAGCCGGCTTCTCTTAACAATTACAACACCCTCCACAAATGCTGCATATGTTCGTCACAACTATCAGTATAAATTATAATATCATCAATTTTAGTGGCTGCAAAGTTATTAATGGGACTCAACATTTTATCCATATGCCTCTGAAAAGTAGCTGCCACCCCATGTAAACCAAAAGGCATTCTGGTGAAATTGAACAGTCCTACCAGTGTGGCAAAGGCAGTTTTTTTCTTTATCTTCTTGTGGCAAGGGAATCTGCCAATAGCCCTTAGTTAAACTGATGGAGGATAAATACCTTGCCTGTCCTAACCTTTCAATCAAATGCAGTACTCCAGGCATGGGATATGCATCAAATCTGGAGACAGAATTAAGTTTTCTAAAATCCACACAAAATCTCACTGTCCCATCTGGCTTTGGCACTAGTACCGGTTGACTCCTCCAGGGATTATTGGATTCTTCAATGACCCCTAATTTTAACATCTCTTTTACCTCTTGATTAATCCTATGTTACAACTGCCAAGGCCAAGGCCTTGCAGGTACCCTTACCAATACTCCTGGTTGTGTCACTATGTGGTGTCCTATTAAATTGGTACATCTGGGTTTACTAGAAAACACATCATGAAAATCATACTCTATCTGTCTCACTTGCTCTTGTTGTTCCTTACTGATGTTAGTCCAAATAGGAAGTTATACCATCCCCTGGTTTAACTCTATACTGGGCCCCATCTCAACCTCTTCCTCTTCTGAATCCTCTGTATAAGCCCACAAAATGTCTCTTTCAGACCAGGCCATCAGAAAATTAATATGGAATATTTGTTTACAATTATCCATTTGAACCTCATAATCAACAGGACCTACTCATCTTACCACCTCAAAAGGCCCTTGCCATTTAGCAAACAACATATTTTGAGAATAAGGAAGCAGCAAAACAACCATTTGGCTTTCTTGAAACTCTCTGGGTAATACCTGTTTATCAAAATAATGTTTTTGTTTTTCTTGAGTTTCTCTTAAATTATTCTGAGCAATATTAGCAATCTCTTTCAGATGATGTCTCATGTCTAATATCTGTTGCAACATTGTTTGACTGTTAGAAGGTTTTTCCTTCCAGCTCTTCTTTACAATATCCAATATCCCTCTAGGTTGTCTCCCCTACAACAATTCAAAGGGAGAGAATCCTAAGGATGTCTGGGGTACTTCCCGGTATGCAAATAATAAGGGTCCCAATAGGTTATGCCATTGTCATGGGTGGTCTGCTACAAACTTATGCAACAGGCTTTTTAATGTCCTGTTAAATCATTCAATCACCCCATTGCATTATGGGTGGTACACTGAGGGTTTCAGTGGTTTGACTTTCAATATCTCCCACATCATATTTTACTTAGAAAGCTAGTACCTTGATCCATTAATATCTCTTTGGGAAATCCCACTCTAGAAAATATATTTATTAATTCTTGAGCTAGTTTATTGGCATACATAGATCGTAAAGGAATAGCCTCTAGGTATAGCCCACTATGGCTAAGATATAGACATGCCCTGCTACTAATCTCTCCAAAAGACCTACAAAGTCCATAGTTATTCGCTCAAATGGTTCTCCCACCACAGGCATAGGTATCAATGGTCCCCCCAAAGCTCCCTTCACTTGATGGAATTGTCACAGAGGACAAGACTTACAAAACCTCTTCACCTCCACATAAACCCTTGGCCAAATAGACCTCTGCAAGACCCTAGCTAGAGACATATCATAGGCTAGATGTCCTGCCATTGGGATCTCATGGGCCCACCTCAATCCTTCTCTTTTTAAAGAGCTCAGAACTACCAATTGTGCTTCTTCCCTTTTCTTGTTTGGTATTTGATATAATAAATCTCCCCTCATCACAAAATAGGTCCTGAAAATTCCAGTTCCCTTTGACTCTCAGTCTTCACTTTTTCAAAGCTGATTGTAGAGCAGCAGCATTCTGTTGCCAGAGGATTACCTGTCTATGAGTTATCCCTGTCAATTCAAATCTTTGTTCTTCCTCAGTTTCCCTCAAGCAAACATCTGGCTGCCTCATCACCTGTTCCCACTCAGGCGGTCCCTAATAATACTTGGCATCTTAATTAGGGTACCATCCCCACCCTCATGTTTAGTTGTTTCCCTTGTACGATCATCTTCACCTGGTGGTTTTATATGGTTTAATGTCTCCATGAATACATTTTACCCACACATGTCTATTCCCCTCTTTCCCCAAGTTTCCCCTTATCAGCATCTGATTATAACCTGAATCTAACATAGCGAAGACTTGGTGTCCATTAACCTTGACTGGAATTATAACTGCTGAATTATGTTCCTTACTCACCTGAGGTGACTCCCAGGTATCCACCCAGGAGCACTCCATTACAGGACAATCTCACTTCATGTGTCCTTCCATCCCACAGGTGTAACATGTCACAGGACATCAGGCTCTTTCATGCCCTCCCATCACAGACATTGGCTTTCCTTCTTCTTGTCTACCTGGTCCCATGCTTAGCAAACTTTTAACCCCTCTCCCTTCTTCTCACCCTTGACTTTTCATGTCCAGGGGCTAAACTGACTAGAGGAGGAGTGGCAGGAGATTTATTTATGACTACGTCTGCCACTCCTCCTCTAGTCAGTTTAGCCCCTATTCCTTCCGTACCTCACTGTCCTCACCCCCACTCTGCCCCTTCAGCACTCACATATGCCTCCATTAAGGTAATAGCATGTTCCAGATTATTGGGCCAGTGACACCTGACCCAACTGTGGGCTAGAGTGGTAGGGCTAAGACAAACTGTTCCACCTTAACAACTTCAGCCACTCTGATGCCGAATGCACTGGAGGTTTAAGCCATCTCAAAGCACCTGCTCTAACCTTTTGACCTAAAGTGTGTGGATGTAGTCCTAGCATCCATCGCAGATCCCTTAATCTCCTGTGGTAAGTATCTTCTGAGATGGTTAATGTATTTAATATTACTTCTTTCACTTTAATATAATCTTGTGGGTAAGAATGTCCACTGCAGTCTGTGCTGGCCCAGTAAAGCAGGGAGCTGGAATTAAAGCCCACTGAGCCTCAGGCCATTTGGCTGCCACTGCAATCTCTCAAAGGTATTCAAAAATGCCTCTGGATCATCAGTTGGCCCCATTTTGAGCATTTTTAATGGGCTGGCCCCAAACAAGTCTGTTCCCCAGTATTGCCTTCTTGGGCTGTCTGGGTATTACACGTTAATTCTTCCATCTACCCTAACATCTATGACTAAGCTGTCTGCTGGGCTGAGAATATCTATTCTAACACCTGGAGCTGGTGAACAACACTTGCCTCAACATCTGTTGCCAAACCAAGTAACCCAACTCTCTGGGGTTCCTGGAACAGGTCCTCAATGTCTGGAATTGCTCGCATTCTCCACCATTCTGGGTCTGCCCCCTTCTGCATAACTTTTGTCCCAATAATATCAGTGGTATTACACCTCAGAGTGTGGTGGAGTCTCCTTCTTTGGAGGTCTTTAAACAGAGGCTAGATGGCCATCTGTCGGGAATGCTTTGATTTTGAGTTTCTGCAAGGCAGGGAGTTAGACTGGATGACCCTTGTGGTCTCTTCCAACTCTATGATTCTATAATTCTATGAGCCTCTCTGCTAAAACAAACACACTATTTATTTATTTTACAACTTTAACAAACTTAACACCTGGACTTCCCATCCTACATTCGTTGCCACACCACCCTTCTTCTGCAGGTTGCTTCACAACTTGATGGAAGAAGGATGATGCTTTTCAGCTGCTTCTACACCAGTCTTTTCTAATAATGATGGCTTTGGGCCATGTTCCTATTTATCCCCTTTTACATACCACCACGCTCCTTCCAGCATTTTAACGGAATTGCTCCAGCCTCTTCTCCACACCCTCTCGGCATTTTCTCTCCAGGAATTTCTACCTCCTAACCCTCCCCCTTATCCAGAGATCTTTACCTCTCAGCAGCTGGTGTTCTCCCCCCTTTGGGCAACCTTTTCCACTTTGTAGAACTGCTGTTTTACCTTCTCTTTCCCTTATCACTTGGCTTCTTCTTTCTCTCAACCCATCCGTGTTTCTCCATTCCTCCTGATTACATCCACACCTCCTCGAGTATGCCTGTCCTTCTCTCCTTATGCTCTCTTCTCTCAATCCCTCCCTGTTTTCTTTTCTTCAGGGTCCAGCCTCCTCTTCTCTTCTTTCTTCTCCATCTCCGTCTTCTACACCCTCCTCTCTCTGGTCATGACACCCCTCTCCTAACCCCTTCACCTAACTACACAGATATTACAATCTACACATCAAAGGCTTTATGATAATCCATAAACCACAAGCTATTTTCCTTTCAAATTCTTTAGGGCACTCCATTATCCAATGTATGTTTGCAATACAATCCCTAGTGCGTTTTTCTTTTCTGAACCCAGCTTGTTCAGAATGTCTGGCATTTCTCATTCTATGTACGGAAAAAAGTCATTGATGTAAACCTTTGAGCATCACTTTGCTTCTATTGGAAATTAATGCAATGACCCTGTGGCTACTGCAATCTCTGGTGTCCCCTTCCTTTGGAACTGGAATGTATATTAAGAGTTTCCAATCTGTGGACTATTCTTTTGTTTTCCATATTTGTTGACAGATTTTAGTTTAAACTAGAGTAGATTCTGTAGTATGAATCAGCTCTATCGGTATGCCATCTGTCTCTGGTGATTTATTTGTCTTCAGTGCTCTGAGTGCAGCTTCCACTCACTTGATAAAACTGTGGGTTTCTATCTTGAATTAATCTGTCCTTCTTTCCTTTATATCATTCTTCAGTGTATTGTTTCCAATGTCTTTATCTTTACTTGAACATGTAACGTGTTCCCCTGATGGTTGTAGAGCATACCCACTCTTGGTTTAAATTTTCCTTTGACTTTTTTAGGATCTTGTGGATGAGGTCTCTTGTTCTTCCTTTTTTGTTGTCATCTTCTGTTTCTCTGCAATGATTATTATAGTAGTTATTTTATTTGTGCACAACTTGCTGAACAGTTGCATTCAGGGTTCTGACCCTATTTCTGTCACCTTTTACTTTTGCTTCCCTTTTGTCCGTAACTGCTTGAAGACTTTCATCTATCATCCCTTGAGGCTTCTCTTTCTTTTTGGCTGCACACAATGAGGCTGCATTCCTCCCTGACAATGTCTCTGGCTTCAGTCCAAAGTTCTTCTAGGCTTAATAGTCCAAATCTATTTTCATATTATCTTTAAATGCTAAGATGATGTTCTTCAGATTGAATTTTGGCACAGTACTTGGTTTAGAATTCTTCTCTAGCTTTACTCTAATTTTTTATATTAACAGTTCATGGTCTGTTCTACAATTTGCTTCTGGTCTTGTTTTTGTAGAGAGCTTCTCCATCTTCTGCTTCCAATTATGTAGGTTATTTGATTTCTATATTGGTCATTTGGTGTTGTCCATGAGTACAGTCATCTTGGCTTGCTTGAAGAATGCTTTTGCAATGAACACGAATGTCTTTGTGATTAATATGAGCCTGCAAGAATGCTAAGATCTTTAGGGGAATACCTTCTCTCAGTCCCACCACCATCACAGGCTTGCTTGGTGAGGACCTGAGAGAGAGAGACTTATTGGCTGCTCCCTCACTCTGTAACTTCCTTCAGTGAGAGACTAGGCTGCCCTCCCTCCTGCATTCCTTTTGCCAACAAGCAAAGACATTTTTGTTTATGTAAGCTTTTAATAGTTAAGCAGAGAAGGTTCTTATTTAGATGTGTGTTTTAAATGTTGTATGATTTTGAAATGATTTTATAGTGTTTTAATTTGGGGATTTTTCATATTGTAAAAATTTATTGTAAACTTTTTTTTATTTGTTATCTTTGTAAGCCGCATTGGCTCCCACTCAAAGGGAAAGGTGGCATATAAATGAAACAAACAAACAAACTGTTGACCGCACAAAACTCAGTGAGTCACTCCCCTGCTTCATTTCTTGATCTTATCCAAATTCTCCTCCTACATTGTTTGATTCTGTTCTGTTTCCTACCTTTGCATTCAAATTTTCTATGTTTAATGACAAGTGCTGTTTTGGTGTGTGATCAACATCTACCTGGACTCCAGCACAGACTCTTTGGATTTCTTCTTCTTCTGTCTCTGTAGTTATAGCATAAATTTGGATTATGCTTATATTGATGGGTTTTCCCTGAAATCTTATTGATATGATTCAGTAAGATTTTGCATTATAGCCTTTGACTGCTTTTGCTACATCCCTCCTCACTATTAATGTCACTCCATTTCTTCTTGAATTTTCATTTCTTGAGTAAAACACTGTGTAACTATCTGGCTCAGAATGTCCCATTTCTGTCCACTTTAGCTTACTCACCCCAAGTATTGCAATGTTTATATGTTTCATTTCGTATTTTACTATGTCTAGCTTCTTCTGATTCATGTTTCTCATATTCCATGTTCCTATAATATGTGTTGTGCAGCTTCAGACTTTCCTTTTATCTCTGAGTATGTCTACAAGTCCTTTCAGCTTGAGTCAAGTTGTGTCATTACCTATAGTGTTACTTGTCCCCTGCTGTAGCTTGAGTGCCATCCAACCTGGGAATGTCTCTTCTGGCGCTATCTCTTGATTCATTTTGCATTGTCTCATCATAGGGTTTTGGAAGTCATTCCAAATGGGTTTACCTTGTCTCCTTCTGCACAGTACTTACAAATGTTAGCTATGGTGGCATTGCTGTTATCTCTTTGAGATCCTCCACCATTGTTACTCCCAACTACTAGTGCAATCCAGTAGCTGTTTGGCATATTTACTCTGACTCCTCAATAAAAGCCTGTTTGACATGGGAGACCCTATTGGCAATAGTGCTGCCATCAGCATAGCCTCTCGCCTTATAAGAGCACATGGTCTCACACTGCAGAAAGGTAATGCCACGGGGAGAAAATACAATATACAGATACAACATAAAGAATACAAATATTTGTTCCTGATAATTACCCAGTGCAGTTCATTGTCAGGCAGGGGTAGGCAACCTTTCCCCTTTAAGGGCCGAGGGACTTCAGCTCCCAGAATCCCAGGAACTATTGTCCAAAATGGGACTATTGGCCAACATGGCTGAGGCTTCTGGGAGCTGAAGTCCCTCGGCCCTTAAAGGGGAAAGGTTGCCTACCCCTATTGTCAGGTTTAATGTTTAAAATGGACCTTGGAGTTTAAAAATATGAATGTGAATGCAGTGGGCCCTTGGTAATATTTTCAAGCCATGGTTGATTGAATCCATGGATGCAGAATCCATAGACACAATGGGCCGGCTATATCATAAACTTTTCTCAGGATTTGAGCTGTAACTGAAAACAAGATAATTTGATTTGTGACATGTTTATAATTATTTACTAGGAAAAACATTACCTGGTCATTTGTTTCAGGGCATCTGTCCAACATGTCAGTAAAGAATTTCCTCTTAGATTGTTCACAGACTGAGCAATATAGGAAATAGGGGCAACTGCCCTCTATGTCTTGAGAATCATATAGGCATAGATGTTCACTTACAGGAAACTTTAAATATGGAGCAGGTCTCCAAAAATGGTGATGGCATTGTTTGAAAATGCAGAGTAATACATGCCTTTCACAATCTGGCAAATGTGAGATTATGTAAATAACATTCAGAGCCATGTTTCCTTTTTATATGCTGATAACATCATGAGGGAACTAAGGACTGGATCGATGTCATGGCCCTTTGAATATGAAAATCTTTAAGATTCTTATTTATCAGTGTGCAAGGCTCTGAATTTTCTAGTTTTTAAGCCACAAACAACCAAAACATGATTTTCCTTGCTATTCTTCCGACCCCCTCTGCCTCCACCTCTCCCTCCTCCTCTTATTGATTTATTATAAGTATTTGTACACAACCTTCCAATGAAACTACATTTTAGTTTATACTGTTCTTCAGTTTGTACTACCCTTCAATTATATTCCTAGGGCAGCTGACAAAAAGAATGAAGCAACTGAAATGTAAATAGATATTTTTACTCTTCAAGGAATTAATGTGGATGATTTCTCACCATGCGAGGAAGCTTAATTCATAAATTTACTTCAGGATTTATATCTAACACCATCCTCACTTGGGATTTTAAATATGCTGTGATTCTAGCTGGACATGGAAGAATGTGTGAGCCAGCAGTTACTTCAAAATTTTGTTTGGAAATGTATCAATAGAACTGATATTTCTTCCACACCATCTTAAAATTGCAAGGTAGAGAGCAACTCTTTTCTATACTCAGGCCCCATTCACACTAGCATTTTTGTGCTGGATAGATCTGGTCAGGTTCATTGATGCAATGCCAAATCTGACCTGAATAGAAGTTCACACTATGTTTACCCTGATCAAATGTCTCCGGTGAAATTTAACCCTGTCAAGTTCACACTGACCAATTAAACACAGAGCCTCCTTATCGATTGCATTCAATCATTTTTTGGTCTTTTGTTGTTGTTGTTCTGTCAATCAAATTATGCATATCTATATCATTCCACTTCCACCAATCATAGGTTTGCCTTAGGTGGGGCAGGAGATGATGGCCGGGGGAAAGAAGAATTAAGACGACCCACTCACCTCCTTTACAGAATTATACCTGGCTTCTTTCCTCCTCCCCACCTTCATGTCAATTTGGTGACAGAAGACCTGGCTCAGCCCTGGAACCCCACTGGGTGACCTTGGGCAAGTCATATTCTCTCGGCCTCAGAGGGCAACCATGTGGCAAAGGCAAAGGAGGCACTGCCAAAGAACAAAACTGGGAGGGGGGGGCAGAGGTAGGAAAAAAGGTGGGTCAACACAGCCAAGGGGGACATACTCCCACACACACAGACACACACATAAACATGAGCTGGGAGGGGGAGAGGGGTGGTTGGCTGGCTCCCTGGTTTACAATTGGCCATGGCGCCAACTCAGGCGCCCAATGAGAAGGGGGCTGGAGGCAACCCAAATAATAATAAATGAATAAAGAAAGAAAAGAAAAGGAGGGAAAAAATTGATTGAGAGTCCTCCTTTTCCTGGACCCCTTTTCTAGCCTTCTGGTCCAGGAGGCCTTAAGACTTAGGAAGCATGGATTTATATTTTTATAGGAAGTTTTGAGCATTGTTTTGGTCCCGTTCTCCATTTTTCCTGGGGTGTCCTCCATTTTTGCAGTGACTTGTCCTCCTCTGTGTTTAGAGGACATCTGTTCACCCTGCTCTTGCAGCCCCCTCAGAGAGAAGCTAGGAGCATGAGCTCCTTTCCTCTAGACTTGAGCCTCCTTCCTCACATGCATGAACATGTCATCCAGGGTGACCAGGTTTCATCCTCCTTTTCCAGGATCTGTCCTCTCCTTTTCCAGCTTTCTTTTACAGGAGGCATTTCAACCTTCTGTCCAGGAGGAAATTCCAAAAGGTCCTCCCTTTTGAGCAGGACTAAGAAGTATTTATCTGAATGTTTTGAGCTTTGATGTAGTCATGTCCTCCATTTTTCTTGAGTGTGCTACATTTTCTGGTGCCTTGTCCTCCCAGTTTCTGCTAGGAAGGAGAAGGAAAGCAGTTCCTGAGCAGCCATATTGAGTGGGTGAGGGTTTTAAGTTCTTTTTAAAAACACTTGGGGAGAGTGTGACTGTTGCTGAATGGGTGGGGCCTTGGTGAGCCACATTTGTGAGTCAATAGGGGGGTAGAGCTAGCCAATTAGCTCTATACAACTCCTCCAATAGGACAAGGGAAAGCACAGCACAGGTAGATGGGGGGCTTTGACCTTTCTTTTTACAGGTTCTCCTAATCATCATCATTATCATCATCATCATCATCATTTAAAGGGTTTTGAGGTTGTTGTTTTTTGCTCAGAGGGAGAGAGACAGAGACTTGCCTCCAGAATAAGGTACCATCCAGGAGCTCTCTGTAGAATTAGAAACCCAGTTGATTGAGCTCACTGACAGAGCCTGGTGAAAAGACCAAGAGCACAGGGGTCCTCGACGTGGGTCTTTACCAGGGGACTTTTTGAGGGAGAAGCCCACAGTCCTCTTCTAGTGCTCACACCAGATTTCTCAAGATGGACACTGAGGGAGTTGCTGCAGTCACCTGCAACACTTGTGGGATGTTTGTCTTCTTGCCAAGAGATGTGGGGATCTTCACCTGCACCAAGTGCAAGTTCATAGCCCTCCTGGAAGAGAAAGTCAAGCAGCTGGAGGCCCGGGTAGCTACGCTTCAGCATATTAGGGAGCAAGAGGTTTTCCTGGACAGAGCGGAAAGAACAGTCTTGGATGGGGACCACACAGAGGAAGTTGTTGAGAAGGAGGTCATTTCATGCACACGGAAGGTGGACACCTGGAGGAACGTCACACATAGAAGAAGGGAAACCAGGGATTGTTCTGGAAGCTTGCAGCTACGGAATCAATTTGAAGCTCTCTCCCTTATCAAGGATGAAGAGGAAGAGCAGCAGGAACAGTCCTCAGTGACAGTGCAGGAGACCTGAAGAGTACCACCGCAGGGAACAGCCACTGCTAAGCCTCAGAGGAGGTGTGTAGTGGTGGTTGGGGACTTCTTGTTGAAGTGTACAGAAGCAGTGATTTGTGGCCCTGACAAGATGTCCCAGGAGGTGTGTTGTCTCCCTGGGGCAAAAATCCGTGCTGTGACAGTGAGATTGACAAAACTTGTCAAGCCTACTGACCCTTACCCCTTCCTCTTGGTCCACATGGGAACCAATGATACTGCAAGGCATAGTCTTCAGAATATCAGAAGGTAATTGATTATTTGAGAGAGCAATGGGGAGAATTAGCTGTAAAATATTTGGTAGAATAAGAGAAAAGAGATATAAGTATGTTTGATACACATAATAGGGTTAGTATAAATAGATATATATGTATTTTAAGAAGGAATAATAGAGTAAGAAAAAGAGTACAGGAGTTGTAAGACTTGTAGAAATATATAGTGATAAGATGGAAATGAGATAAATCATAAAAGATGGTAATAGGATAGAAGAGGTATTCGCGGGTAAAGACATAGCTTTAAAGCTTGATCATAAGTTATGAGAAATAACTTTTTTATTGATTTGATAGGGGGAAAGTATAGTAGTAAGGAAGTTAAACAAACAATTGATTAAATTGATATAAAGTTTTGGTTATATATATGTATATATATATATATAGATATAAAATAATATTCCTGATTAAGGAATTTGATATTAAGAAGTTCAATAAATAGATATTTAAAGGAAAGAAATCAGCTGGGAGGAAGCAAAACAATTTGGAAGAGTATGAGATGATTGATGAAAGAAGGGATGGAAAGTGAGAAGGTAAAGGAAAGTAGAAGAGGGTAAGAAGGCATGTAGAAGAAGGGAAAGGAAAGGATAATAAATGGTAGAGAAGGTGGAAGGGGGAAAAGAAGGAAGGATAAGGGAAGGTAGGGAAAGAAAGGAGAAGGGAAGGGAAGAAACGGAAAGAAGGGAAAAGAGTGAAGAAAGGTATGAATGGAGAGCTGGAAGAATGGAATGAAATAAGTTGGCAGATTGAAAATTTAGAGGATTATAAAGTTGGGGGATATTGATTTAAATTTGGACATATGATAAAGGGTTTTGAATGCTATGTGTTGTAATAAGTGATATGATGTATGTTGTATGTTTGTATGTAAAATAAAATATTATTTAAAAAAAAAAAAGAAAAAAAAAAGAATATCAGAAGGGATTATGAGGTTTTGGGCAGGAAGCTGAAAGAGCTGGACGCACAGATTGTTATCTTATCTCTTCTCCCAGTTGAAGGGCATGGTCCAGGAAGGGAGAGGAAGATAGCAGACATGAATAACTGGCTCCATAGATGGTGCCACCAAGAACGATTTGGATTCTTGGATCATGGGCTGTGGTTCTATGAGGGTGGACTTCTAGTAAGAGATGGGCTGCATCTCACACCAGTTGGCAGAAGCGTTTTTGCAAATAGTCTCAAATATTTGATCAGGAGGGCTTTAAACTGAGTCATGTTAGGGAGGGAGACAGTGTCTTGGAAGGTATCTTGGAAGGCAGGAGTACATCATGGGCTGGAGATAATAGTAAAAGTGTTATAGAGGGAACAAGGCAAATGATGCAAGGGCACAACAGTGGAAGGAAAAAAAACTCATACAGGCAGCAAGTGGGAAGGACAAATGCTCTTAGATGTCTCTACACTAATGCACAGAGCATGGGAAATAAACAAGATGAACTTGAACTCCTGGCACAACAAAGCAAATATGATATAATAGGCATAACTGAAACCTGGTGGGATGACTCTCATGATTGGAATGTAGGAATAGAGGAGTATAACCTTTTTAAGAGAAATAGGCCAAACAAGTAAGAAGGAGGAATAACATTATATGTCAGGGATGTTTACACCTGTGAAGAGATCCAGGATTTAAATCCTGGAAATCAGGTGGAGAGCATCTGGATAAAAATTAAAGGGGAAGGAAACAACAGGGATGTTATAGTAGGAGTCTACTACAGTCTCCCAAGTCAGACTGAGGAATTGGAAGATGACCACACACTCATAAAGAAAAGATGTAGTAGTGATGGGTGACCAACTATCCTGATATTTGCTGGAAGTCAAACTCAGCCAATACTCCAAGGTCTAGCAAATTCCTTACTTGCCTCAAAGACAATTTCTTTGTTCAAAAGGTGGAAGAGGCAACAAGGGGATCAGCTATTTTAGATCTGATCCTAACCAACAGGGATGACCTGGTCAATGGGGTGCAAGTGGTGGGAACCTTAGGTGGGAGTGATCATGTTCTCCTGGTTTCTTATACAGTGGAAAGGAGAAGTTAGACTAAAGGCCTAAGCAGACTGCCAGAAATAGTGCACATTAAATTGAGGCACTGCCCTGGCTCAGTGCTAGGGAATCATGGGAACTGTATTTTTTTCTGGGGCATTGAGCCTTCTCTTTCAGAGAGCTCTGGTGCCACAATAAACTACAGTTCCCATGATTCCCTAGCACTGAGCCAGGGCAGTGCCTCAATTTAATGTGCACTATTTCTGGCAGTCTGCTTAGGCCCATAGTCAAACACTCATTCTAGACTTTAGGACAGCTGATTTCAACAAACTTAGGTGAACACTGGGAGTGATCCCATGGTCAGGAATACTAAAAGAGAAGGGAGTTCAGGATGGATGGGAATTTCTCAAAAGTGAGATACTGAAGGCGCAATCTCAAACTGTTCCAATGAGAAAGAAAAATGGGACATGTCTCAAGAAACTGGGTTGGATGACAAAAGAACTTTCAACTGAACTAAGTATTAAATGGGAGATGTATTAGAAATGGAAAAGGGGCGAAATCACTAAAGAGGAATTCAAACAAATAGCTAGCATATGTAGGGCTAAAGTCAGGAAAGCCAAAGCGCAGAATGAGCTCAATAAAAGGGCTTCTTTGGGTAGAACGGTTAAGCACAATAAAAAGGTTAAGCACAATAAAAAGGGCTTCTTTGGGTATGTCTGTAGCAAAAGAAAGAAGAAGAAAATGGTAGGGCCACTGTGCAGAGAAAATGGAGAAATTCTAACAGGGGACAGAGAAAAGGCAGAACTACTCAACATCTTCTTTGCCTCAGTCTTCTCACAAAAGGAAAAGGGGGTTCAACCTGAAGAAAGTGGAGCAGAGGACACAATAGGGAAAATGCAGCACAAAATAAGTAAAGAGGTAGTACAGGAATACCTGTTTAACCTAAATGAATATAAGTCTCTAGGACCAGATGAACTACATCCAAGGATATTAAAAGAACTGGCAAATGTAATCTCAGAGCCACTGGCAATAATCTTTGCGAACTCCTGGAGAACAGGAGAAGTCCCAGTAGACTGGAGGCGGGCAAACATTGTCTCCATCTTCAAAAAGGGGAAAAAAGATGACCCCAACAATTAACGCCCAGTTAGTCTGACATCAATACAGTTCATTAAACAGAGAGTCTGTGAACATTTAGAAGCAAATGCCATAATCACTAAAAGTCAAAATGGGTTTCTCAAAAACAAGTCATGCCAGACTAATCTGATCTCTTTTTTTTAAAATAAAATTACCAACTTGCTAGATAAAGCAGATGCGGTAGACATAGCATATCTTGATTTCAGTAAGGCTTTTGACAAGGTCCCCCATGATATTCTTGCAAACAAGATAGTAAAATGTGGGCTAGACAATACAACTGGTGGATTAGTAACTGGTTGACTGACCAAACCCAAAGAGTGCTCAGCAATGGCTCCTCTTCATCCTGGAGAGAAGTGACCAGTGGGGTGCCACAATGATTTGGATGAAGGAATAGGGGGCATGCTTCTCAAATTTGCAGATGACACCAAATTAGGAGGAATAGCTAATACCCTAGAGGACAGGATGAAAATTCAAAATGACCTTAATAGATTAGAAAGCTGGGCAAAAGCTAACAAAATGATTTTCAACACAGAGAAATGTAAGGTATTGCACTTAGGTTAAAAAAAAATGAAATACATAGGTATAAGATGGGGGACACCTGGCTTAACGAGACTACGTGTGAAAGGGATCTATGAGTCCTAGTTGACCACAGGTTGAACATGAGTCAACAGTGTGATGCCGCAGCTAAAAAGGCCAATGTAATTTTAGGCTGCATTTGTATAAGTATATTATCTAGATCAAGGGAAGTAATAGTGCTACTGTATTCTGCTTTGGTCAGGCCCCACCTTGAATACTGTGTCCAGTTCTGGGCACCACAATTCAAAAAGGATGTTGAAAAACTGGAGCGTGTCCAAAGGAGGGTGACTAAAATGGTGAAGGGTCTGGAAACCAAGCCCTATGAGGAACGACTTAGGGAGCTGGGTATGTTTATCCTAGAGCAGAGACGGTTAAGAGGGGATATGATAGCCCTGTTTAAATATTTGAAGGGATGTCATATTGAGGAGGGTGCTAGCTTGTTTTCTGCTGCTGCAGAGAACAGGACCCGGAACAATGGATGCAAGCTTCAGGAAAAGAGATTCCACCTTAATATTAGGAGGAACTTCCTGACAGTAAGAGCTGTTTGACAGCAGAACATACTCCCTTGGCGTGTGGTGGAGTTGCCTCCTGTGGAGGTCTTTAAGCAGAGGCTGGATGGCCATCTGTCGGGGATGCTTTGATTTTGAGTTCCTGCATGGCAGGGGGTTGGACTGGATAGCCCTTGTAGTCTCTTCCAACTCTCTGATTCTATGATTCTATGATCTGGTCACCCTGATCTTACAGCACCTTTGAGACTAGGAAAATCAGTATGCAAAGGGATCTGGCACAGGGTGACCAGAACCTTTCCTCCCTTTCAACCATGTGCCCAGGAGTAAATTCCAAAATGCCCTTCCTTTTGAGGAGGACTTAGGAAGCATGAATTTATATTTATAGGAGTGTTTTAAGGTCAGAGTGACCAGATGTCCTTTTTCTAGGACATGTCCTCCATTTGGCAACCACCTCCCAAAGTAACTTGCCAATAAAACCCTAGGATACGGTCACCATCAGTCAGAAACAATTTGTTTTTGTTTTTTATAATTTATGTTTTATTAACATATACTATTCAAACATCTCTATAAAGTTAACATATTAATTTCTTTTTCAATAATTAAATACAAATATTTACAATTGACTTCCAAAGTATCTCCAGTTTGTACTCAACCTTAGTTCAATGTTCACTCATTGTCTTCATATATATGCAATTTTAAATATTGAATCCACTGTGTGTTATAACAATAGCTTTAATTATCTTGATCTTTAATAGTCACTTTTCACCTATTATTTAGTCAGTTTACTAATTTAGGGTATCCCATCAGTCTATATCTCTATTCAATTAAATTTTCTCTCTTACAGTATTGCAGTATCGGAGTCCAGTCTTGTTCAGTACTCTCTACATTTTGTTTGTTCAGTCTGGCTGTGAGTATGTTCATACTCATCATTTCAATAAGTCTTGTAGTCCACTCACTGGTTGAGGGCACTTCTGCTAGCTTCCATTTTTTTGCTAATGTAATCCGAGCTGAAGTTATCATATACAATAATATCCTTTTTTTTGCTAATGTAATCCGAGCTGAAGTTATCATATACAATATTTCCTTTCCATTTTTACTGGGATCTTATTTGTCATGTTCAACAGATATATTTCTGGTAACATGTCATATCTTATTTTAAATATTTCAAAAATTACCTTATGAACAGTTGTCCAATACTTCCTGACTTTATCACAATTCCACCATACATGTAGCCAACACCCTGTAGTTTGCTTACACTTCCAACATCTGTTATTACCATTCCTGCAAATTTTTGCTAATTTCGCTGGGGTGAGGTACCAACGTTGCTCCATTTTTAAATAGTTTTCTTTCAAGTCTTGACATTTAGTAAATTTTTGTGTCTTCATTCTTGCCCACTCCCAACTTTCCAAATCAATGTCCCTACCAATATTCTTGGCCCATCTAATCATCGTATCTTTTACTAAGTCTTGTTCCAAATCTATTGCTTGTAAAGTCTCATAATATTTGGAAGTTAGTTTTTTTCCATTTTGCTTAATCACTTTGTCCAATTCGGTGTCTGTCTCTTCAAATCCCAGTTTCTTATCATCTGCTTTGAATCTGTCCATTAGCTGTTTATATGGAAACCAATGTAAATTTTTATCCAATTCTTTCAAATTCTCTAAAGGCTTTAATTCATAGCTTCCACTCCTTGTTTTACTCAAAATATCTCGATATCTCAACCATTTAGATACTTCTCGCCATCTTCCAAAAAAGGCTTCTTGTGGTGACACCCATAAAGGTAGTTTTCTGTAGAATTTTTCCTTACAATATAACCAAATCCTTATCAATGATCTTCTGACATAATGATGCTCAAATTCTTTATGCACTTTTGTCTTATTATATCACATGTATGCGTGCCAACCAAATCTCAGATTAAATCCTTCTAAGGCAAGTGTTCTATCATTTTCTAGTTTTACCCAATCCGTGATCCAAGTTAATGCATTTGCATAATAATACGTCTTTAGATCTGGTAAGTTACAACCTCCATTTTTCTTCTTATCAATCAGTGTCTTCCACTTTATCCTAGATTTTTTTACCTGACCAGATGAATTTTACAAGATCTTTCTTCCATTGTATAAATGGTTTATCATTTAAAAGCACTGGAATATTTTGAAACAAAAAGTTCATCTTAGGTAGTATCATCATTTTAATTGTCTCTATTTTTCCCAACAATGATAAATTTAATTTTGTCCATTTGTTAAGATCTTCTTTAATTTCCTTCCATAGTCTTTCATAGTTATTTTCAAATAAATCAGGATTCCTCCTTGTAATCCAAATTCCCAAATACTTAATTTTCCTCTCAACTTTGAATCCTGATAAAAGCTGTAGTTTAATCTCTTCTTCCTTTGTCATATTCTTTGTAAGCATTACTGTCTTTTCTTTATTTATCTTTATTCCAGAAACTTTTTCAAAGTCGAACAAAATTCCTTGAAGTTTCTCTATCGAGCTTAGAGGTTCTTCCATAAATATTACCACATCATCCGCGAAAGCTTTTAACTTGTTATGTTGTCCTTTAATCTTTAGTCCTTTTATATTCATGTCATCTCTGATTTTGTCATTTAACAATTCCGATACCATGATATATAGCAAAGGAGATAATGGACATCCTTGCCTAGTACCTTTTTGAATATCAAATTTTAAACTTTTCTCTCCATTAATTATCAATTTTGCACTCTGCTTTTTGTAAATATTACTTATCCATTCAAAAAAGTTTTCTCCCATGTCCATTTTTTTTATCACCTCCAACATAAAGTCCCATTTTACCTTATCAAAGGTTTTTTCTGCATCAAGAAAAATCATTGCAACTTTTTTATCATTATTTTTTTCATAATATTCAATTGCATTCAATACTGTCCGTATATTTTCTCTCATATGTCTTGATGGCAAAAATCCTGCTTGATCCTCATGTGTTAGTTTTTTTAAAATGTTCTTTAATCTTGAAGCTAATATTGTCATAAAAATTTTATAATCCACATTTAATAATGAAATTGGTCTATAATTCTCTACTTTCAGTATATCTTTACCTTCCTTTGGTATGAGAGTGATATTAGCTTCTTCCCAAGATTCTGGTATTCCTTGTTCTTTAATTTTATTAAATAAGTCTTTAAGTGGTACTACTAATTCCTTCTCAAATATTTTATAATATTCTGCTGTAAAACCATCTGGCCCAGGTGTTTTGTTTATTTTTTGACTTCTAATTGCTTGTTCTACTTCAACAGTAGTAAATGGAGCATTCAACATTTCTTTGTCTGCCATCGAAATTGTTTTTACATTCCAACTCATCAATGCTTTACCTAGCAGTGTCTTCCGATCCATTTCAGAATTTGGGTCCTTATATAAGTTAGCATAGTATTTTGTAAATATTTTTTTAATCCCTTCTTGGTTAGTTATAGTTGTTTCTTTATCAACTATTTTTTGGATTAATTTCTTTTCTTTTTCTTTTTTCAATCTATTTGCTAACCATCTCCCAGTCTTATTTGGATATTCAAAAATTTTTTGTTTAAGGTGTGTTAACTTTTGTTCGACTTCTTTTGTTAATAATGCATCCAGTCTAATTTGTAGTATTTTGAGTTGGTTTCTCAATTCTTTTCTCTTGAATTGTTCTTGGATCTCTTTCTCTTTCTTTTGAAAGGCACATGACAACAACAACAACAACAACAACAGAAGAAGAAGAGCAAGTCATATCCCACTCTTATGGAGGATCGGATTTTTTAAAAAGTTCAGAGGGAATAAAAAAAAAAGGTAGCTCTCACACCATGGCCTTAGAGTTACCATAAGGAAGCTATTGCCATAATAAATGTAATGTAAGGAAGCTCCCTCACAGAAGCCCCTCACAGACAGAAAAATCACCCTCTGTTGAAGCCACAGAAATGCAAAGGTTCACACTTTTTGTCCAAAAAAAAAAAATATTTTAAAAAAAATTCCCCAGAAGAACCCCCTTCACCAGCTTTGGCAACGTCTGAACATCTGGCAATGGCATCATCGTGGACAAAGAGCAGGAAAGAGGAAAACAGCTGAGTGGTTGTGGGCTAAGCAAAAGCACAAAAATGGCACTTGCCATGCACTCTGATCTGTGAAAGAGGATAGGCATGTTCTGCCCCTCTGCCCACCCTCTGCCCATTAATCCCTCCCTTAAAATGACCCGAGTAGGATCGGGGGCAAGTCACATTGGCAGCACCCTGTAAAAAGCCATTTTTTCCCAAAGGACATGGGGGGAAACTCAATATTGGAAAACCCGTGATGAGGGGGATTTGCCCCAGGTCCACCCCTTTTCAAGTGTGCAAAACCTGGCGCCAGTGTGAACTACCCACTTTTAAACCGAATTGCAAACCAGTTTATAATGTACTGTGAATAATCCTACAGTCTGACCAAAAGGCAGGAGAAAGTGAACATGGATACAACCAGTGTTGTAGCTTTATAACCTCCACCACCTAGATTTCTTTGATCATCAACCAACGGATGTGTCTCTGGCTTGCTGCCCATTAAGAACCATTCACAGCCAACTACCCTTGCAATGAGCTAAACTGAACTTACAAGAATCTCATACACACATACATACAAAATATCTTTCCAGAGTAGTTCCATGGAAGGAGATTTCATCTCTTGTTGCCTAGCTGCTTTGAATCCCAATTTTGAGGGGGAAATAGGGAAGAAGAAGAAGAAGAAGAAGAAGAAGAAGAAGAAGAAGAAGAAGAAGAAGAAGAAGAAGAAGACCATTACTGGGCTTCTCTAATAGAATGGGAGCCCAAGAGCTTCATCACATGTTTGCCTTCTAACTGCAATAACCCACTCTATGTAAGGTACAGCTATAGATGCCCCCACCCCAAAACTTTCAGGAGCAGCATTCAGTTAGGAGTACATTGGAGATTAAAGCAGTAATTGTGTAGTGAGTAACCAGAAGGTGGGTAGGCAGATAGCTATACTCTGGGTTTGACCACATCCCTAGCCTTAGAATTTATTTCCTTCATCCTTTCTTTGAAGTCACTTCCTGCTTCTCCTTCTCTCAACTAGAAAAAGGCAGGTAGCACATGGAGTCTCCATAATGTCTGGCTAAGCACATTTGTACACATGGGAGCCAGCTTTAGAGCCTTCTGTAACCAAATCTAGCTTTTTCCCTCTCCTACCTCATTTTTGAAAGGATTTCCTGAAACAATAAATATATTTTCCCTTTTTCCCTTATTAAAATTATGCAGAGTAATTACTCTGGTTTATTACCCTTAGGCTCACAGCACAATGCTGTTGCACTTTGTCAGGATGCATATCAAATATGTTTACAGTGGAAGGCACTACAGTAGCAAGGGAAGCCTCACACGAACCTGCTATGTCAACAGAAGGCTCTTGGGATCCCAGCCACAGTTAAGAAGCATTGCCTATAGCAGGGGTTGGAACTGTGTGGCCTTCCTGATGTTGTTGAACTTTGTATCCTAGCATTCCCTGCCACCCCCTAGGCACACTATGGCTGCTGGAAAATGCAGTCTAGCAACATCTAGAGGTCCACACAATTCACAGCAGTGGCCTTTAGTATAAAGCTAGATTATTGTCCAATCATTTCCATCTATCTTGGGTTAGATCCAGTTAACAGAACATGCTTTTTAAGAACAGAAATTCCTGTGGCCTTTAAAAAAAAAAAAAAAGTATTCTTTGGATACTCGACAGTACAATTAATATGCTATCACTGCCCTCCCACCATTTCAACTAGTTTCCAATTTTTCAAGACAACATACAAAAGCACTGCCACAACCTTTTGGCTGTTCACCAGTCAGAAAGCCTCCTTCCAAAGCAATACACAACCATGACCTGAAGGGGAGAAGTCCCTCCTGTCTAGCTACTAAATCGAATCAATAGGGCTCTGCATTCTAGAATGTTATGCGTTAAGAACCTGTGTCTTCAGTCAGTCATATATGGCTTGGCCACTGCCCTTTATTTGGTGAGCAAAACCCATTTCAAAAGGCATCATACTCCCATAATCTCACAGGTGAAGATTTTTGAGCTTCACTTGCACCAGGAGATATCTTGTTTTCAGTGCTAAGCTAGGAGCCTCATCAATCTCTCTAAGCCTATCCAAACAAAACAAAACAAAAAAGTATCTGAAAGTCCCAGGTTTTGCTCTTGTGCAAACCAATTTCATTTTGGCAATCTACATGATGTTTTTTCCATCCCAAAATATTCCCAGGGAACTCTTGGCATTATCAATGACTTATCATTCCTACTCCTCAGGTCATTAAATTAACCCAGTATTTCCTAAAGTGAAATCCACCTCTCCTTGGCTGTCTCTTTGTGTTATACCAGAACTAGCTAAGATGGACAACACTAAGAAACACAGGGCCTCTGCAGACAGCACAAAGCACCATCTTGGAGGCAGGGAAGGGGAGGGGCAGCAACACGCCGGGCGCTCCAACCCCTTCCCAAGGACGTCATCACAGCACACACCACTACGCACGGTGTGCACTGTCAGGACGTCCTTCCGGTGCAGCGTTTTTACATGCTGCACTGGAAGAGGCACAAGAGAGCAACATGGCAGTTCTTCAGGTGCCCTTTTCGCCACCTGTGAAAGGAACTGTGTTTTGGTGCTTCTTTCCCAGGCTGCAAAAGGGAGGATCGGGGCTGATGCATCTGGCAGCCTCAGCCTCAATCCTCTGTTTTCCGGGGTTGCCCAGGGCCACCCGTTTGCATCCCCCCACAGAGATTTTGTTTAGAACCTAGATTCAATAGAGATCAAGTGAGGAAAACAAGAATATTCTCAATAACAAAATTATCCTAGTGCTTAAGTATTATAATATTGCTAAAGCTCTTTAGCACTTTGACTATCATCCCTGACGCATAATTAAAATGGGCTCAGTGGAAATTTGTGAAAGTCTGTTTCTGAAATATTGCCAAACTCTAGATGTGACATGTGATCAGTGGGAGGAGGAGGAGGAAGAACATAAGGGAGAGAGGAGGGAGGAAAACCCAGGGTATTTCAAGAAAGACTTTGGATGCAAAAATATGAATAAGCAGGTACAACCAAAACAAAAAGAACTAGAAAGTATCAATATATCCGGGGACTTTTCTCCTTTCTGGATAACTCTTTCTCTCTCCAGATCTCTCGCATGCCTTCTGTTCTTAACTCCTTATTTTCTGGGTCTTGGACTTCTTCACGGTAGAAACTAAACTTCTGTACTTGTTTAAAAAATATTTGGGAGCTGGCCAACCATATTTCCCAGGATACTCCCCCTCCCCACCTTCCCTCTGACTTGTGGTTTTGCTGTGGCATTCCCGTGATCTTAATTTACATTGGAGGAGGAAAGGGGTCTTGTGCCATAAGTCTTGTTGCTTTCAATTACTATTAAGTCAACAGTATTCACATGTCCAGAAGAATACACAGAGAGATGGTACAAGATTTGTCAAGTAGCTGTGTTTCTTAGTTTCTTGGCTGCATCCACCAAAAGCCCTGGTAAGACTTTTGTGCAACTAGACACACCTCCCTCACAGCCTCCATCTTCTCCAGCCAGGAATCTATTCTATCCTATTTTTTATTATTATTATGCCATATGTGTAGCTCGGGGTTATATTGGAGCACATAAATCTCGGGTGAGCCACAAAACATTAAGCTGCCATTATCCTTATAATTTCATTATCTCTGTTTCTCTACCCTACAACATTTTAAACTAATTGAACACCCGAGGTTTTCCTGTGAAGTTTATTTCCCAGACTTTATTAAAGTACTGTTGAGAGAGCCAAAAACATTTGGAGTCAGCATCTCTTAAAACATCCCAATTTATTAAAGCAGAAAAGAAATCTTTATGGGGGGGGGGGATGCCACATTTTGCCTTTTTTTCTTTTTACATTTCAGAGCTTTACCTTTTAAAGACAAATTCCCAAGGAAGGAGGATACAAAACATCCTTGAATATGTCACATTTTTTTTGTGTAGTACCATTCTGACAGCTGTGGTTGTTATATCCTTTCAGCTCAGATTAATTTTTATTTCTTTATGGATCAAGCTTGTTTGGCCTTTTATGTTGTTGCCACAAAGCTGTCCTTTCCATTTAATTTATGTGGTTAATAGCAATCCAAAGCGGTCTGCAACATGCATGTATTTTTGAAACAGTGGTAGTACCTGTAACTTGGGAATTAACAGACATATGTAGCTATAAGTTAAAGTTAATATACAATATTTTATGAAGTCTCTCTTGCTGGGTGTGCAGACTGAGCCATGAATCTTCATGCACGCAATTTGGAAAGCCTACAGCACAGCCAGCTCCATTGACTCTTATCAGCTCAAGCAAAAAAATCACAAGAAAATAAGAGCCTTGATCGATCAGACCAAAGGCCCTATCTACCATATTTTCTGGCACATAAGATGACTTTTTAACCCTGGAAAGGGATCTCAAAAGTTGGGGGTCGTCTTATACATCAGGTAGAGAAGGAGGAGCATGAGGATGAAGGGAGAAGAAGAAGGGAGCCAGGACAGAGAAGGAGGACAATGAAGATGAGGGGAGGAAGAGGAGGAAGCCAGGTGAGAGGAGAAGGAGGATGAGAACGAAGGGAGAAAGAGAAGAGAGCCAGGAGAGAGAAGGAGGAGGGCGATGAGGACGAAGGGAGAAAGAGAAGAGAGCCAGGAGAGAGGAGGAGGAGAAGGATGAGAACAAGGGGAGAAAGAGGAGGAAGCCAAGAGAGAGGAGGAGGAGGAGGAGAATGGAGGGAGAAGGAGAAGGAAGCCAGAAGAGAGGAGGAGGAGGAGGAGAACGAGGGGAGAAAGAGAAGGGAGCCAGTTCTACAGTATAGATGCAGCCTGAATCTGCACTGCAGAAATAATGCAGTTTGACACCACTTTGACTGCCATGGCTCCATCCTATGGACTCCTAGGATCTGCACTTTTCTTTGTGGTACCCAAAGCTCTCTGACAGAAAAGGCTAAATATCTCACAAAACTGCAAATCCCAGAATTCCATACCCTTGAGCCAGGGCAGTTAAAGTGATGTTAAACTGCTTTAATAAATTTCTGCAATGCAGATGCAGTTGATGTGTTGCTTGGGCATGGCTTCTTTAACAAATAATTCTGCGCAATGAGAGAGAGAGTGTGTGTGTGTACCCGTGAAGATTTATCTAAAGAAGAACCAAGTTCCTTAACTTGGAGGTTATATGTGTATGTTGTGTGCCTTCAAATTGTTCCTGACCTATGGTGATCATGGGGTTTTCTTGGCAAGATTCACTCAGAGGAGGTTTGCCATTACCTTCACCTGAGGCTGAGAGTGTGTGACTTGTCCAAGGTCACCCAATGGGTTTCATGGCAGAGTGGGGAATCAAACCCAGGTCTCCAGACTGGTAGTCCAACACTCAAACCACTATATCATGCTGACTCCTATTCCCATGTACTACCTATGAAACAATTGCAGACTTTTTTGTTGTTCTTGTGTGTCTTCAAGTCCTTTCCGACTTATGGTGACCCTAAGGCAACCTTATCATGGGTTTTTCCTGGCATGTTTCTTCAAATGGGGGTTGCCATTACCATTGTCTGAGGCTGAGAGTGTGTGACATGCCCAGGGTCACTTACTTGGCTGCAAATTGTACATACCCCAGAATGCATCACCTAGTATATTGGCAGTCCTTTCCCCCAACACTTTCTCATTCCCCCCCAACAACTCATAGCTGGGAGATGGAAGTAATTTTTAAAGCATCATTTAAATCTGGACTATTTTTTTAAAAGTAAGGTCCAAAACACATGGGAGCTGTAGTTTGTTGTATTTATAAGTGACAGTTTTCCTGCATGTCATAAGCATTTGAATTAAAATTACCATATTGAAATTGAATCTGATTTTTTTTTAATTTTTATTTGGTGTGCATTGGAAGAGGGGTAATCTTATACAGTGGGTAAATCCCAAACTCTATATTTTAACTGGAAAAGTTGGGGGTTGTCTTATATGCCCATTCGTCTTATATGCCGGAAAATACGGTAATCTAGAATTCCATTCTCACAGCAGCCAATGTGTTGCCCATGGGAAACCCACAAACTGGAGGACCCTATTTCTTATAGGTGCCATACCCTACTGCTGCTCGTGTTCCTCAGCAACTGATATTAAATGGTATACTGCCTGTGACTTAGAAGACAATATATATCTGTCATTAACTAGTAGCCAATGACAGCTGCATCCTCCATTAATTTGTCCAAACCATTTTTAAGGCCATTTAAGGCCAGATTCTTCTGGATGACTTATGTTTGTGTAATTGGCGGGAGGGGGGGGATGTCAATATAAGTACTTTCTCAGATATTGTGCAAGGAGACATCTATTATCTCCTTGCACACCATTTTCCCAGCTGCACAATTGCTGCATGAAGGGACCTCACTCAAAGTTAGATGTAACTCCCAGGGTCATCTCACCAACACCATTGCCACTGAGATGGGTGTCAAGCAAGGTTGCATTCTAGCACCACTCCTGTTCAATTTTTACATCAGTGACATGGTGAATCATCTTGACAACACAAATTTCCATCCCCCAAAACAAGAGGGAAGGCATATTTCAATTCTGCTTTAGGCAGATGATGGAGGAGTACTTTCAAAAATACACACAGGCCTAAGAACACTAACACAGTACTGCAGAGAGGATCAGCTAGAACTCAACTATCAAAAAACTAAAATCATGGCATTTGCTAAAAGGCCCAAAAACCATAACTGGAATATAGATGGCCACAATATCAAATAGGTCTTCAAATATCCGGGGGTAATTTTTCATGCTACTGGTAGTAGGAAAGCGCATAGGGACTATGCTGCTGGTAACACACAGGGGAGTGCAACAGCCATCCTCAAATTTCTTATGACAAGAGGAGGCCATTATATAGTGGCAGCACTCAAACCTTTCAAAGCCAAACTGGTTGCACAACTGCTTTATGGATCCAAACTGGGACCCTTCCCCAACTCTGCATCATTGGAACTTGTGCAATCCAAATTTCTAAGATCAGCATTCCAAGTGCCAAAATGTGTCTCTAATGCAACTCTGAGACTGGAGTCAGGTTTTATGAAAGTGCAGGCCAGAGCGTGGATGACTATACTCAGTTGCTGGCTTAGACGATCCCTCTTTCCCACCAGCCTTGCTCCACTACCCCTGACTGATGAATTCCAGTATACGGGGAAACAGATGTTGATGACTAAAATCTCTTCACGGGGCTTCTCTCCAGACCTTTTCCTCAGCATGGGATACAAAAAGGCTAAGCAACCATTAAACAATGGGTGATAGATATAGAGAGAGAGCTAGACCTAGCTAGTGCCCCAACTTTTATTGTTAGGGACTCTGACTCCAACAGATACTTGGCATCACCTATGGCATATTTAGCAAAACTCAAAGTACCTAAACACCAGAGAGCCTTTACTTTGGCACAATGCCATGCACTTCCCTCAGCTGTCCTTGAAGGCCTATATAAGAAGATCCCCTTCTCAGACAGACTGTATGTCCCTGTGACTCTTACCACATAGAGACAACAGAGCATGTACTACTCCAGTGCTCATACTACAAGGACATCCACCTCAGCTTGATTTCACCTCTATTGTATAAACATCAAGGACACACCAGTCAATTTTACACTTCTTTGTTGCTTTCAGACACCAACCCTGATATATGAAGTTGCCAGATTCTGTGCAGCTGCAGTTAAACTCTGTCAGGCAATGACCTCCACAATAGGCTGGTACTAATCTTGCCCTGCCACACAGAATTTTAAAAGGATATTTTAATTATTGTTTTTAACTTGTGTTTTTACCTTCTTTTTACCTTCTTTTATCTTTTATTCTGTATCCCCTTTTTACCTGTGCTGGTCTATGACCACAATAAAGATGAACGGAACTGAACCAGTTGCACAATGGCAGTCACATCATGCCCCAGTTCCAACAGTCAGACTTATTTTATAGTCATTTAATAGGCATATTTTTAGTCTTTTAATTCATTTTAATATTTTTAATGTTTAGTGTTTTAACTTCATAAATTGTTGTAATTGGTTATTAAATCTTATATTTATCCTTTTTAAAACATGTTTGCATTGTTTTTAATTTGTATTGTATTAAATATGCAGTTAGTCACCTTGAGTCCCATTACCAGGTGGAAAGGAAATAAATAAATAAATAAATAAATAAATAAATAAATATTGCTTGGAGGGTTTATGGGAGGTATAGTCCTAAAAAGTAATCTCTTTGTGTCTACTTACAACCCATTAAGAAGGTTTGCTTTCACTGAAAGAGCCAGTGGTTTGCTTAAGGCCACCTGATGAGTTTCATAGCACAGATGAGATTAGAATTCAGAACACCATGAGCCACACTATACAAGCTGGCACTCTAATACAACCCTCTGAAGTATTCCCTCTTGGCTGAAGGCCATTCTTGAAGAAAATAGTTAAAGGAACTAAGGGAAATGTATGCTTATCAGCAATCATGAAGGCTAGACTCTTAAGATATCATGTTATGCCAGAAGCAGAACAGTCTCCCCTCCCCACTCTCCTTTAGGAAATATATGGTTTTCTCTCCATGATATCAGACTTCTTGTTCTGCATTAAGACTGTTACTGCAAGAGTGGGGGTATCTTTGAACCCCTTCGAATAAGATGACACTATCTACACAAGCAAAGTAATCACTTAGGCAGAGCCTGTAGCATTGGGAACCCCCAGCAGAAGGGAATTTATCACATGGGCAAGATCCCATGCAAAGATGAGATTTAAACTGAAAAAAATCTGCAAAAGTAGATTATTTTCCAGATGATGTTTGAGATTAATCCACACAGAAAGTGAAAAAAATCCACAAAAGCGGGTTGATTTTTAGACGACGTTGGAGTTAATGAGCAGTAATGTGACATTAACCCAGACAGAAAGGCGACAAAACGCACTTCTTTTTACTTTCAGGATTTTCTGATAATAAAAAGAAGTGTGTTTTGTCACCTTTTTGTCCGGGTTAATGTTGCATTATTGCTTGTTGTCTGATTTTCCGGGGTTTTAAATCCCATTTCTACATGGGATTTGGAGACTTTGCCTCCATGTGATAAACTCCAAGGAGAGCAGCAACTGGGTGAAATGAGCTTTTATTGGTATCCTGTTCCCCCTCCCCACCCCTCTCCTCCCCTCCCCTTCCTTCTACATACCGACCCCAACATCGGCCCAAGGAAAGCGTCCTGGAAAGCGTTGCTTTCCATGGGCCGACCCTGGAGAGGGAGGCATCCTCCAACCCCAGGATCGGCCCAAGGAAAGCCTGAGGCTGCCGGCTGTTCCTTCGGCTGGCCCTGGAAGCGGAGGATTCCTCCGCTTCCAGGACAGCCGAGGCCACAGCTGGAAGGAGGCCTCCTTCCAGCCACGGCCTTTTGCCGAGGCACCTTTTGTAAGTCGAAAAATTCGTAAGAAGAAGCATTCGTACGACTGTATTTGGTTAAGAATCTTTTTTTCCTAGATTTTCCTCCTTTAAAATTGGGTGTGTCTTATATGCCGGAGTCTTATATGGCGAAAAAATACGGTAGGTTTCCATCACCAGTCTAAAATCATGTAGCTCTGACATGTGGCTTACCATAGTGAAATTTTCCTTGTGTGCTTGGCCATTGTAATGGGCTTTCCCCCTGCCTCCTATGGGCGAGAAGGACCTCAAGTTTTATTAGCTGTCCCTGCAGTCCCCCCTCACCAACACATTTTCCAGGGACACCCCCTAAAAGTCAGCAACAGGGGCAGTTGTCACTGAGTGCTTGTTCATCAGCCATTGGCTGCACAGTGACTTTCCTTCTCCCTCCCACAGAGAAACAGGCACTATGTACATATATAAATAGAGCACAGGCTCTGAGAAGGTCGAGAAAAAAATCTGATAGTTAAACTTTATTCTACACAAATGCCTATCACATTTGCATAAGCTATCATATGTATGATAGCCTCTATTCAAACACAGCATGGGAAGTTGCAAAGTTACTGAGCGGTCTTAAATCACATATTTAAATCACAAATAGGAGAGTTCTGTTCCATGGCTGAAAAATTTATTCCAACAATAATTTCATAGTTATGTTTGGAAGGATGTCCCCACAACTGATATTAATGTTTGTGCAAGTCTGGGGAATTATTGTTGGAAGAAATTTCTCTGTCATGGAACAGAGCTCCTATTTCTGTCTATTCCAGATCATCCTTGTTAACAGCGGTGCTATTTACCTGTTCATGTAAAATCAGGTGATATGATTAAACCCTTATTATTATCCATATGGTTTTTATTTATTACTAGTAATGTGTTTGTTTGTTTTTTAAAACAAAAATCTATCTCACCTTCCTCCCAACATGGGATTCATGGTAGTGTTCATCAAAGTTTATTTATAAATACATCAAGGTTGAAACAATATGCAACTGAAAACTTGATGATACCAACAACAACAACAAAAATGTCTGCAAGTTGCCTGTCAATTTATAGTGACCCCATGGAATTCATAAGGTTTTCTTAGGCAAGGAATCCTCAGAAGTGTTTGTTTTGTTTGTTTGTTTTTATTAAAAAGATGATATTTTTATTAATAAGAAGTGGTTTTGACAGTTCCTTCCCCTGAAATATAGCCTACAGCAGTTGACGGTCTCCCATACAAGTACTAACCCTTCTCCCATACAAGTACCGGCCCTTCTTAGCTTCCTTTTATAGTGGAGTGTATTTGGGTGTGCCTCTGACTAGGGACTCTGACCAAATAGAAATCCCAAACTCCCGAGAGTCAGCAGACCAGGAACACTGTCAAAAAGGGGAGATGCATTCTCCCACTTCACCTTTACTTTCAAGCAAGTAAACTGTGGCAGATTTAATATCTTCCTTCTTAGCCACTGGATTTCTCCACCCACCCCCCTTTTTCTGGTCTCAGATTAATTAGCTTCCCTTTGATAGCAGATAGCAGTTCTTCAGTAATAATTCTTCAACAGCAATTCCTGTTTGACTGGTTTATAACAGCTTTTTACCCTCAATTAATAGAGAAGATAAACCTAAATCTTATTAATCAAGTGGGACTTTAAGCAAAAGCTATATATTTTTCTAGACTTAAATCTTAATTACACGTACATTCAACATGTCTGAAAGTGAACAACTAATGGCTATATATTGAATTGACCCAAGAGCTGAGTTTCCATTAACACCAGCTGCATCTTGTCCTATGGTCAAGGCATCCCACTCTTAAACCCCCATTAGTATTGGCCAAATGTCTTGTTGTCTTATGATGAGATCATTGTGTTCATGCTTTCTGAAGTGCACAGAAATGAGACCACCACCTCCTTTTTCATTTGTGTCCTAAAAGTGTATTCTTTCTTTGTGTGCATGTGTGCACATGTGGGTGCATGGATTCAGACACACAAAGAAAAGTGATGTAATTATTATTATCCATTTTATACAGACACAGCAGTCACACCTCATAGATGGGTAAAACAAACCATAGGGATGTAAAATCTACTTTCACCTTTCCTTGTCCTCAATGAGAAAATGTACCATGATATCTTGAAACAGGAAAATGGTCAACCTCCATGAGATAGATAGATAGATAGATTATATTTGAGAATTCTATTATTTTTCTTTTTGAAACAAAAAAAAAACACCTTACTTTCTGGGGAGGGGGATATAATTTTTTCATAAACCATGTAGTTTGCCACAAAACACACACCCCAAAAGTGGATTTGTGCATTGCTGCACAAAGGCCAGTGTATTTCTGTAAATGTAGTTTTTCTCCAGAGTGCAAAACTCATTAAAATGTACAAAAACACTAATAATTGCACCCAGTGATGAGAAAACTTGGGAAATTATTGGTTCTTGCAAGTAAAAATGAAATCAAGGATGATTTACATCTCTACTGGCCATGCAAAGAGCAGCACTAGTGTTAGCCCAATGACACTTGCTTAGGAATGTTAAATTTATTATTCTTATGTACATTTTAGTTGTTTTCTCTCTTATCCTACAGTGATAATGCAATCAGATATATTTCATCTCCCACCCATTGCCTTAGTTGTTTTTAGTACATCTCCTCTCCCAGTGTTTTAACATTACATGCCCTGAGCTATTCTAATAACTTCCAGCTTGCAATGCTCAGTTAATGACTAGAGTATTGGAAGGCTTGCCGTCAATGTTAATAACCCTTTTATTTGTGCTGTTTTGTTACTTCCATCTGTTGCCACAGGAAGGAAGGGTTAGTAGTAAATGCTGATTATACCTTCCCTGCTAAAGAAGAGAAAGGAAATGAGATGTCAGCAAGAATGCTCAGTCTGACAAAAATATCTTCAGCAATTGCTCTTTTCAACCCAGAAATCTCTGAGTAGGCAGATGATTTCCCCCCCCTTTAAAGACAAATCCAAACACTGGTTATGAATATCCTGTTATCTTTTGTGAGACATGGATACTCCATCCCACATACATGGCCTCTGTGTTTCAATCACATTACAATTCAAATAATCGCAGTGGTGTTCTGACTTTAATGGGACATGATCATGGATCCATTTTAGGGGGTGTGAAGTTCCTGTCCAGACAGGGCGCCACCATCCTTGGGGCATCTGTGGCAAGCAGGAAATTGCTGCAGTGCTCAGCACCCCCTCCGGATGGCCTTTCTTCTTCCTTCAGCATCCTCTCTGTTCTTGTCTCTCACAGGGTTGAAAAAGGCCTAATAGTTTCCAGAATCTATGGATAGTCTGTTGCAGTGGACAGTTTTCATGAAGAGTTTTGCATAACTCGGTACAGGGAATCCTAATTTTGTACATCATCTAGGAATGTAATTCTGTACTAACTTCATTCTTGAGGAAAACAGGAAGTAATTTTAGCAATTTTCTTCCTCTGTGTGAAAGGCTACCAAAACCTGTGGTTTTCAAAGACTATCCACAACTTGGGACTTCTTCTCTGCAAAATTTGCATGTGGTATTTTTGCACAGAAAATGGCAGAAAATGATGTAGCTAGGGACTTACTTACACATTTACAAATGTGTGTGTGTGTGTGTGTGTGTGTGTGTGCTGAAAACAGTATTTTCTGTGCAGAAAACATTTTTTAAATGTTGTCTCTTGTACAAAAAATGCTGTTTTCTATGAAAACATGTCACACGTGAATTTTGTGCAGAATAAGTACCAATTTAGAAGATTCTCATCCATCCAAGTTTCCTATCATCCAGGTTTCCTGACATTTGAAAAACACATTTTTGGTATTTTTTCATATATTGTGAAAAATTATTCCCATTCCTAACACCATCAGATAAGCAGTCATTATTGTGGTCATCGCTGTAACCAGTGATAAAGGATTGAATCTCTAGTAACCTGAGCTGCATCTTGTTGACATTTGACCCTTGATTATCATCAGGCATTTCCAATATAACTAAAAATAGGTAATTGGTTTCATACTGTTACAATAAGTGGTTTTGATTGGGTTTTGATATCAAGATCCCTTTGGATCTCTATCAGAAGCCCTAGGCTGGAAAGGGCCTCCATCGCCATGGGCTCAAGGCGAGCACATCACGTAGGCACTACAAGCCATTTGCAGATCAAAAGGCCAGGCTTAGGAGCTGCAATGCAGGACATTCACACCAGAAAAGATTTATGAGCCAGTCAGGATGTGTCCTTAAGGTGAGGAAAAGTAAAAAAACCTACATCCCATCTCCCCTCTTCTGGAAATTGTCCACTTCAAAGCATAGCAATCAGAATCCTTTGATGTTCAATAGCAACTCTTCGCTTCTAGGGTTTAAATACTCCCCAAAATCTCAGGGAAAAGGGGGGGTCTGGATAGATTTCATGATGGTCCTATACCATTCATGATCTCTAGCTAGAGTCTCCGGCTCTACCTACTGTTCTTTTTGGTTGAGTCTATTCATCGTTGGAGCAACATCTTTGCAGGTAATTATCACCATTAGAAAGCCTTGTGTTCCTATCCAAGCTAACTACTTTACTCCTCCGTTCTTGTGTGTGTGCATGTATATTAGGGTGTCTTTGTATGCTTGAATCCTCAAATAAAGCTTTGTTTCCATATCAGTCTCTCCTCTAGCCACCTCCGTAAACATAGGATAAAAGATCCCATAGAAGACTTGGACTTTAGTAATTCCCCAGGTTCAGAGTCTTCTCATTACAATACCTTTTTCTCTTCTTTTTTCCTGGTTCATGTTATCCACATTGTTTACCATAGAAATGTGTGGCCTTCCATCCATTGAGAGACTCTAAATCCCTAAATCCTGCAATTAAATGGGACTAATGGAAATTGCAGCCCAGCAACATCTTGAGGGTCCTATGTTGCCTGCCTTTGTTTCTCTTTTGTTTTTCTTGTTGTTATTCAGAAATATTCTCCTGCTGCCCATTGTTAGAAGTTGGACTCTTGCACTATTGCAACTTATTCAGGGGTGGTGGTAGAGGAAGAACTGGTTCCATGGAGAAAGCATTTAGGGTACAGACAATGCTATCCCTGTATAGTGTTGTTGGCTTTCAGTGGTAAAAGTGCTTTCCTGAAATTTCTGCTACTTCACTTAAGAACCATCTCTGAAGAGAAACATGAGTCTTACTAATTAACTTGAAAAATATCCAAGGATAGCCCTGTTGGTTATATAACAAATCCAGTAACAACAAAAATCCACCAAAGAGTGATACCTTTATTGAGCCAACCAAAATGCACAATGTACATGTTGCAAGCTTTCAAAGCTCCACTGGCCTCTTCATCAGGCAAGGTGTTACAAACCAAACAAGAGGGGGGAAATTGAAGATGTTAGTCATAGACCTGCATTTTGCTGTCTTTGTTCTCAGTTTAGATGGTATGGAGGGGTATTTCTTGCAGGCTGGAACCTCTTCCTTCTGGTTATGTGGCTACTGGGAGATTCTCAGTGTCCAAGAAATTTAACATCCATTTGCAACACACACAAAAAGATACTTCCTTTGCAATCCAATATGTCTCCATCCTTTCTTGAGACATATATGGAGGGGTATACCTGCAAGAAATACCCCCAAACCATCTGAATTGAGCTGGAACTGAGAACAAAGACAGCAAAATGCAGGCTTATGACTAACATATTCATTTTCTCCTCTCCTGTATGGTTTTTAACACCTTGCCTGATGAAGAAGCCAGTTTAGCTTCGAAAGCTTACAACATGTATATTGTGCATTTTAGTTGACCCAATAAAGGTATCAATGTGAACTTGAAGGCTTTCATGGCCAGCATCCATAGGTTTTTGTGGGTTATTCAGGCTGTGAGGCCATGTTCTAGAAGAATGTATTCCTGACATTTTGTCTGCATCCATGGCTGGCATCTTCAGAGAAGGTGAAATGTCAGTAATACATTTTTCTAGAACACAGCCTCACAGCCCAAAACACCCACAAAAACCAAAGGTATCACTGTTTGGTAGACTTTTGTTATAACTTGAAAAATGGCTAACATTTGGCCCTTACTAGTGTCCACTGGCATTGCTGGAACACATCTGCCTGGCTATGCCATTTTGAGTAGCTAGCAACTTTCACCCCTGCCCCCTCATCCAGGAAACCCCAATTTCTTCTTATTTTACTCTCTCCTTTTCTTGTTTTCTCTGCACCCCCACTCAGCTCCAGAAGCTATGGATTCATACACTTAAGCATTCATGATTATGTTTCCAGCCAACTTTCTTTTAAAGTACAATCTTTTGGGTGGAGTAGGGGTGGGTAATGTGTGGCCCTCCCATCAGCCACAGCCAGCATAGCCAAAGGTGAAGAATTTAGGAAGTCTCCTCATCCTCATGTTGGTTTTTTCCATTATATAGAGCCATCATTGCAGATCATGTGTACAGTACTACAAAAGTACTACTAAGAAGTCAGGGAAAAAGATCCTACATGGTGGTATATAGCACAAGAATTACACATGAAGAACTCCACTATGACTTCCTAAGGACACACCATGTTTCTGCAATATCCCCCCCCCCCCCATGGCCATTCCTTGTCTGGGGGAGAGCAAGAGGATCAGAGAAGGATCTTGCTATGTTTACATAGCCAAACACAGAAAGAAGACTGTGAAGGCTCCTACTTATCCCCACCTTGTAACACTGAACACTAAAGCAAGGATCGTCCAAGCCATCATGTTTCCCATCAGCATGTATGGGTGTGAGAGCTGGACAGTGAAGAAGGCCAACAGAAGGAAAATAAATTAATTTGAGATATGGTGCTGGAGAATAGTGTTGAGGATACTGTGGATGGCCAAGAAGACAAACAAATGGATCCTAGAACAGATCAAGCCCGAACTCTTCCTGGAAGCCAGGATGACTAAATTGAGGCTGCTATACTTTGGCCACATCATGAGAAGGCATGAATCATTAGAAAAACCAATAATGCTAGGAAAGGTAGAGAGCAGTAAAAAGAGAAGGAGACCACATGCCAGATGGATGGTCTCACTCAGAGAAGCAACAGGCATGAGACTGCAGGACCTGTGCAGAGCAGTGGAGGATGGGGGTCTTGGAGAGGTTTCATCTATTGGGTCACCATGAGTCAAGGTTGACTCAAAGACAGTTAACAACAGCAACAACGTCCACCAAATGTGAAGACCTCCTCCTGTCCCACTGCTATCACATCAAATCTGGGGACCTTCAAGATGTCCCTGTGGCTTCTGTGCAAGACTTTATTCATTTAATCCCACCACTGGACACCACCATCCTTGAATAACCACTGTCATCACGGACACCATGTGTCTGAAGTCAAGCATTCCAATAACCCCTGCTTAGTATTCTAAGAGACACAAGTGTATAATACAAAAATAAAACAGAAGTTTAACATAAAGTAAAAGATTGTTTCTTTCACAAATCTAAATCCTGACTGGTTGACCCTAACTAACTAACTCTCACTAATGCAGCAAATATTGATCATTGATGTCCCTCAGCATTCATGTGCAGCCTGTAAAAGTCAGCAGGTGATAGGGGGGGAAAGCCACAAAACATGAACAGTCATCATTCAGATCTCATAACACTTTTGTGTCTTTGGTCATCGGGCATGCATTCTTGTTTTGAAGTTTTAGAGTTCTAAAAACCTTGTCGTTGTGTGTGTTCAAGTCGTATTTGACTGATGGCGACCCTAAGACAAATCTGACATGGGTTTTTCTTGGCAAAATTTGTTCAGAGAAGGTTTGCCATGGCCTTCCCCTGAGGTTGAGAGAGTGCGACTTGCCTGAAGCCACTCAGTGAAAATCGAGCAGAGAATTGAACCCTAGTCTCCAGAGTCGCAGTCCAACACTCAAACCACTATTACACACTGGTTCTTTCAAAAATCTTACTGTAACAGTAAAGTACCCTGTCTTCCCTCATCCATCCAGTGAAGAGGAGGAGTGCCCAAGGATTCTAGGTGAATTACAAGTATAGAACCATATGAGTCCTAGATGGGAAGAGGGTCGCTACAATGTAGCCTAGATTTATTTATTTATTTTAAAAAGAGCCATATCCCCTGGACAGGTATAAAAAGGTGCTGTTGTGTTTGCCAGATGTCCCACCAATTACTCCAGAATAAAAGAAACATTGTTTATGTGGTAAAATAAAAAATAGAGATCTACCAGTGCAAATACTGCAGCCTACACCAACATTTCAGCTACCTGGAGACCTTCATAGTTTATCAAGTCCCTGATGGTTTCAATAATTTTTAAAAGAAGTATTGAGCACTTTACCTGAGGAATTTACCTGAAGAATTATAAGGAATTCCACTGGAACGTTACACTATAACTCAGAAAGAAGTAGACTTCCAATGTTCTGTCCAAAGACAAGTGCTTGACATTTATTTCTTGATATTACTAAATTTCTATCTTTTCTTGTTGAGAGCATTAATCAATTAAGGCTCTAATCCTATACACACTTACTTGAAGTACGTCTGACTGAACCCATTGTGATTTACTTCTGGGTAAATATGCACGGGATTACACTGCTATTAAGTTTGATTTAATCAAATTGTACCGTTTAATGAAAAAACTAATTTAAACAAACTTTTCAGTATTTCTAATTAGCATGCTTCCTTCTCTCTCCCTTCAGCAAACAATCCTCGATGCCCTCATGAGAACAACTTAAAGCAACTTTTTCTGGTTATGGGCCTGCAATGATCATGCAGTGAATCCTCAGGTTTTAGTATAGATATTAGTACTGAACCCATTTGGGAGATGGGCTTCAGCACCTTGGATAACTCCTTTAAAGTTCAAATGAAACCCTGGAATGGATTCACTGCCCAACATTAGGTTCTACTGTGGGCCTATCCGCTTCAATCTTTTTCAAAACTATCAAGAAAAGCAAGTACTGAGACTCTGGCCTGAATCCTGTAGAGTATATACATTAAATCAATGGGTTTTACCTATGTGTTGACTTACCATTCACCAACTGACTGTATTCTAGTTGGGACTAACTGATAGGATTCAGGCTCATTCTATATAAGCCAGGACTTTTCAGTTCAACCTTTGTAAGGCCAGCCTATGAATTCTAAGATTATAGTTCTTGGGATATAGAATTCCAGCTATGTTTCCCATTTGCCAGAACCATATAACAATGCAACATAAAAGAATTCAGCATATACTTTTGTTAAAAACTATGTTTTTATGGAGAAACAAGGGGGAGAATTTCCTGTACTGTATCCCAGACTCATTTTTTAAAAAGTAATATCTTCCATGAATGCTGAGAATTGAACCTGCAGAGAGCTTATGGTTGGAATCCTGAATTTACCCAATGGGATAGTAAAAGGTTACAGGCGACTCCCATAACTCAAGTGAGTGAGGCAAATGCTGGAATGGATGTAATAAGGAACTGACAAGGGTACGTGCTTATCTGTGAAGAGAGTCATTTCTCATAACTTCCTCAACATGAATAGGAAGTGAAGATGGATTGGAGATTGGCTCTGAAAGAAGAACAGCCACCTCCTAAAAAGAGCTATTACTGCATTCCAGCTCTTTGGAAAGGAAAATGACAGATGGAATATGTTAGTTAAGGGCTTAGTACCATATTGTTTGCATTTTACTCTTCCAGACCCAGAATAGGAACACATCAATAGCTTTTGTTCCTTGAGGCTTCCTCCTTGAATAGTACTGCTTTCATAAATTCTGTCCATTGAATTGAAATTCATAGTCTATTCAGACCATGATCCATTCTGCTTCTGTCAATAATAGGGGTCCCCCTACAGACCCCCGACCCCCCCCTCCGTAACTGCTATGATGGATTTCTCAAAGTGTTTTGTTTGGTGATTTCTATGGGTAATATGAGCATTGGAAAAGAACACTCATGTCAGGGAGTGCCTTCAGAAGACCAATATGTGCCATTTTCTATGCCCAGCGCTTGGAAATACAGTAACTACTAAATTGGCTCACTCCTTTTTGTAGCAATGTGGCTTAACTCAGTAGATTGCCTGGTTAATGCAGAAGTCAGTCTCATGCTTTAAAATTTTAATTGTTTTTAGATTGTTGGAATTCATTAGAGTGAATGACTCTTCCTCTGGCAGATTCACCAGGACAGGAAGGCCTAAGAAAAGGATTAGATTTGGAGGAAATGCCTCACATTGACCTGTTCCTGGGCAGGCTACTCTGTTTACTGTAACATTGCAATCTTCAAGAGAGAGAGAGAGAAGGTTCTGGAAACCCAGCAAAAGAATAATTGAGAAGACCTGGGTTAGAGCAGTGACTGATGAAAGGAAAGGAAGAGAAAATGAATATTCCAAAATTAATAATAATAATAATAATAATAATAAATTTATTTGTATCCCACCTCTCTGTGCAACATAACAGGGGTGGCTTACACAATAAAACATACAATCCCATCTCCCAATACCCCACGCACCCCCATACAATTAAACAATCAAAGTTTAAAACATAACTAAAAATGATAGATAAACAACAAGTAAAATTAATTAAATAAATTAAAATAACTGTAACAGAAACTAGGGTCAGGCACAACTTTTTCAGAGGCCAGTTGTCTACTCAGGAAAGGCCTGCTGGAAGACATTCATCTTAACAGCTTTTTAAAATCTGTTTATGGTGGTAATGTAACAGATCTCATCCGGCAGGCCGTTCCATAATCTGGGTATGATAGTTGAAAAGGTTCTCTGGGCAGTTGCAGACAAAATTAATGCAGTTTGACACCACCTTAACTGTCATAGCTCCATCCTATGGAATCCTGGGATTTGTAGTTTGTTGTGATACCAGAGCTCTCTGAGAGAGAAGGCTAAATATCTCACAAAAGTACAAATCCCAGAATTCCATACATTGAGCCATGGCAGTTAAAGCAAGTCAAACTACATTAATTCAAAGTTTGGTTGTTGTTGTTGTTATTATTATTATTATTATTATTATTATGTTTATTATATCCTGCCTCCTCCCAGTACATGGACTCAAGGCAGCCATCAAATCTAGAACAATGAAACTGAAACAGTATAAAATATCAAAAATGCAAAGTTTAAAAAACAATTAAACAATTCAAACAATTAAAAACATTACATTATTAAAATTTAAAGTTTAAAACTCTTTAAAACAAAAACAAAACAGCTTCCCAAATGAACCTTCCAGAACACTAAGGTCTTTGAGGAAGGCTTTCTCTCAGTCCCGCCACCATCACAGGCTCACTTGATGAGGACATAAGAAAGAGCCTTTTTGGTGGCTGCTCCTATCCTCTGGAATGCCCTTCCATAGCAGACTAGGCTGGCCCCATCCCTGTTTCTTTTTTCCATCAAGTTAAGACATTTTTATCCAAGCAGGCTTTGACTATATAATCATGTCAGGGTGACTTTTATGTGGGGTGTGTGTTTTAGGCCCTAAGCAGACTGCCAGAAATAGTGCACATTAAATTGAGGCACTGCCCTGGCTCAGTGCTAGGGAATCATGGGAGCTGTATTTTTTTCTGGGACACTGAGCCTTCTCTGTCAGAGAGCTCTGGTGCCACAATAAATTACAGTTCCCATGATTCCCTAGCACTGAGCCAGGGCAGTGCCTCAATTTAATGTGCACTATTTCTGGCAGTCTGCTTAGGCCCTACATTAGGCTTTTTAACTACTGTATAATTTAATGTAATTTTATACTATTTTTAGTTAGACTATTTTAATTGTTTTAAAAATTTTATTGTAAAGTTTTGAAAATGTTTTTATCTGTGAGCTGCCTTGGATCTCTTTCTGGGAAAAGGTGGCATACAAATGAAATAAATTAATAAAGAAAGAAAGAATAAATTCTGGAGTGTAGATGTAGCCCTGGTATGAAACAGAATGAGGTGCGGGTCTGATTTGTTTGCTTAGCACTTAAGCAGCCATGTTCCTCAAGTAATGTCAGGCCCTTTAGGTCTAAAAGACTGGTATCTCCACCCACTGACCTGCAAAGTATTCTTGTAGCACCATTCAGACTAACTGAAAGAAAGAAGCTGGTAAATTGCAGACTTCAGTCTACTTTCTCAGATGCATGGGTTACAATGGAGAGCCCAGGGACAGACTTATATAAGCAGTCTGTGTGTGAGAGAATGACGATAAAAATTCCAGACTTTGTGGGTATGGAAATGAGGTGACAAATTCAGTTTTAACTATGGTTGTTGGGGGTCAAACACAGGAGATGTCACATAAAACCAAGATGAATAAATAACCATATGAATTAAGCAGTATGGAAACCAGAAAAGAGACTTGATGTACTGGAATTTGTGGATACATTCCAATTCTTTTTTAAAATATTTTTTTATTAAAAATGAACAACATAAAACAACATAAAAATGTTCAGTGTTCTTTCTAAGTTCACATAACAATCATATACACACACATACACACACAAATTCATCTTTCATTCATATCAGTTTCATCTACCAAATCATATTGGTTATTTCCTTCCCATCCAGAATTGAAATATCTCTCTACTGCCTAGATTCCAAATATTTTAATATATTTCATTATTTAAGATAAATATATTTTTCAACTTTCTTTTTTTATCTCAATCTCTCTGACTCCCTTGATTTTAGTCCTCATTGTCTATTTTGTATTGTTTATTTCTTTCCTCTTCCTTTTGTTTCTTCTTTTTTATTATGAATTTTCCAATATATGTTCTTTCCCTGATTTCAATCAGTCAGCATGTTTCTGTTAAACATCAAACTTTTTCACCTTCAATCTTTGTCTTTTCTGATTATGTTCATCATGATTTCCATTTCTTTTTCCAATATTTCACAACAGCATTCCAGTCATCTTCTAAATCTATTGATATATTACCTCTAATATTTTGTGACAGTCTGGCCTGAACAGATGGGCCAAATAAAGTGGCTTCCAGCTGCTTTGGGGGTTTAGATGAAGCATGCCCCCAAAGTGGCTGGAAGGCATGCCAAGGCTGTGCTGAGGTGACAATCCAACCCGAAAAGGAGTGGATTAAATCCGCTCCTGCTGGTGGTTCGTTCAGGACTGCAGCAGTGGCCCACTTCAGGAGCGGGCCGTGCGGTTGCTGTGGTCCTGGCATGATTGGCACTGGACTTCTGGGCTGTCTGCTTCAGCCCTCTGTCCAAGTCTTTCAGTTCCATAAATTTGATCATCCATTCTTCAATCACAAGCATTTGTTTCAATTTCCACTTCTGAGCAAAGAGAAGTCTTGCTTCAGTGACCATGTATAAAATTATCTTCCATTGTTTTCTTTCTGTAGTTATGGCCAACATTTGTGTCATATTAAGTAGATAAAGTTTGGGACCCATGGGTAATCCAACTTCTAATATTTTTGACATTGTGGATAGAATTAATTTCCAATTTTTTTTAGCTTCTTGACAATTCCACCATAAATGAAAATAAGTGCCAATTGGATTTTTATATTTCCAACATTGATTGTCATGGGTTTTATATATTTTTGCTAATTTTGCTGGTGTAAAATACTTACAGTACATTGATTTGTAATAATTTTCTTTCAAGCTCTGACAAAGTAAATGTCTGTGGGGGGTTTTTCCAGGATTCCTTCCCATATTTGATGTCGATATTCTGCTTTACATATTGGCTCCATTTTATCATGAAATCATTAATGGACTCTTGTTCTAATTCTCATCTTAATAAGACTTTGTAAACTTGGATATCTTTCTTCCTTTTTCTCATTGAAAATCTTATTGTGTACATTATTTTCCTCCTGCATTCCTTCTAATTTCAGTTCCATTTTAAACCTATCTTTTAATTATCTATGTAAAAACCATTGTATTATTATACCTTACTTTTTTACTTTTTCTCATCTTTTTAACCTATATTTTTCTTGATTTTCTTTTACCAGAACAGATTTGTATTTTATCCAGTTCTCTTCTTTTGATGTCCATCTTCCCGCAAAGAGATTCATGAGTTGAAAGTCATGGTGGGAATTTATTATTGTTGGAAGATCTTTGCATTCTCTCTCCCCCTCCTCCTAAGACAGACAAGATCTTCCCTGCATGCAAACTCTGCTGTCCCCTCTTCTAAATATATCATTTGGTTCTTGCTGAATCACAGGGGCAATGAATACCTTTGTAAATTGGTAAACAAATCATGTGATCAGCTCACTTCCTTTAGGAAGTTTCTCTAAAACAAAGGGGGGTTGCAGACTGCCAGAAATAGTGTGAATTCAGTCCACTTTTAGGTTTAGGGTTAGAGTTAGGGAACCATGGGAACTGTATTTTATTGTGGCATCAGAGTTGTCTGGCAGAGAAGGCTCAATGTCTCAGAAAAATAACAGTTCCCATGATTCCCTAGCACTAACCCTAACCCTAAAAGTGGACTGAATTCACACTATTTCTGGCAGTCTGCAACCCCACAAAGAGATTTTCTCCTGTCTCTCTCTGGTCTCCCATTTCCCTGCTCTATCAACTTTCTTTAGAAAGATGGTGAGATAAAGATTTCTTCTTTTACCTGAATTATTCATTAGCTAGTTAGGATGTAGCCTCTATGCACATGTAGATTGAAACCATTAGTAAAGTTTTGTTTTTAAACTACAAGCTATTTGTGTTGTCTTTGAGTCAGCTTCAGTTCCTAGAGAAGCAGTTAGGCAAGGACATGCTTCTGCTGCTCTGCTGATTTAAAAGCTAGACCCTAACAGGCTTGGCTTTGATACTTTTGATATTTTGATATTTTTCTTTCCTCAGCAAAGGCTGAAGCCTTGGGAAACCTGAATCCCCAACAATTTTTTTTTCTTAAATTTCAACCAGATTTTCAGCAGGCCTCTTGTCACACAGAGAAGCAACAAATATTTTTACACAACATGAACACGTGGAAAATAATATCATACAGAGAGAATGAAAAAGCATACTTATCTATTCCTGATGGCGTCAGAGGCAGGAGAGCCTTGCTGTAGAACTTTGCTGAGAAAAGTCTTTCTTTTATAGGATTTTGGACCCTTCCTTTAGCAAAATTATCTCACAGAACATATGTATAACTCTTGAAATAACTCAAAAGTTATACAACCTTTTGTATTCTTATCTTTAAAAACAGGTCTCACAAACAGACGTCATTTCTCATGATTCTACAAAATGAACACACATCCTTTTTGGAAAACACATTTAGTAGGGGCAATAAATTCCTTAAGTATTTGGCTATCCCTGCAAAATTTAGAATAGGAGAATAAAGAGAAATATTTTTTTTTTGTCAGAAAAGCCTTTATTTCCAGATTTTATAAAGTACATATCTTCACTTTTTACAGATCATAGACATTTGACTTCTTTTATTTACAGATTCAACATCATGTAACATTTGCTTGTCTGAAATCTTCAATAACGATTTTAAGGCTTCTATAGCTTTTTCAGATTTTCTTAAATACATTACAGTTTTTAATATATCTTCAAGAAAATTTTTGTCAGAATAAGATTATTTAAACTATATGATACAAAAATGATCATATGTATTAAGTTTTTAAAGCAGATTTTACTGGCTATCTCTCTCACATATTTAGAAAGTATTTTCTTATCCTCTTTTATACATGTATGACTTTCTAATGATTGTTGTGCTTCAGATGCACAGGCATAACAATTTTTTAGTAATTCTGCATCAACGAGTTTTCTTATAATCACAAAAATGACGATTCTCATGATAGCTTTGATAGTACACCATCTTTTCAAAGGAGGGGCTGGCAATTCTTCAAGGCCTGAGATCCGCTGCATTCTGACATGAGATTCCTAAATATTTAAAAGAAAACGCTTTTAAGAAGATGTTCTATAGAACAACAGGCTTTTACTATGATTATCCAGCGAGGCTCACACACACACACACCTGTGAGGTCAGGTTCTGCAAACCTAAATTGCAAGGACCATCTTTTGCAGCAGCTTGAGTACTGTTTGTTCCAAGCCTCTGTAATGTTAAAAAACAAAAACACTGGTTATTGCTTTGGATCTCTATCATTGGGGTCTCAAATACAAAAAAACATGTTTTGATTTGGATTTTTACCTGCCTTGAAGCATTCTCAGGGCAACTTTGGGAGTCTTCCTTTGGTGCACAATTCTCTTTATTAGAATGTGAGTTCTCACCCATATTCAACGGTATGGGAAGGTTAGTAAAGCCCACAGGCCCGTGATAATTATTTGGCCAGGATGCTATCTTTGTGGGTTTGATTCTCCTGGCTGTAGAAGATGCAGCAAAATGCCTCGGTGTCTCCATATTGTCTCGCAGAACTTGTCCGGGCATGCCTAAAGTGGAGGCTCTGGGAAATCTAGTACCATTGGCCAGTTAGGAACACGTGGACTCAAGGGACCAATCAGAAAACACTGTTGGCCAGTTAGGAACACGTGGTTCAGCACAAGAACCAATAAACAGCCATTGGTCGGGGAGTGGGGTCACATGGAATCAAGGGGGGGCGCTAATTGGAACCCCTGGGGTCACGTGGACAGGATGTCCCGCATTTCCGGGGGAGGGACACGCCCATCAATTTGACAGGTCATAAATCATCCTTTGACAGGCATCAAAAAGCCATCAATCAAATTTTTGACAGGAGCTACACTGACATACTAATTTCATTCATATGGTTATTTACTCACCTTAGCTTTAGGCAACATCCTTCCTCATGTCTTTGTTCCTCAACAACCATCATGAAAACTGAACTTGTCACCCCATTTCAATACCCACAAAGTTTGGCATTTCTATTGTAATTTTATTGCACACAGCCTACTTATACAAGTCTGTCCCTGGCCCCTCCATTCCAACCCATGTATCTGAAGAAGTAGACTGAAGTCTACAAAAGCTCATGCTACCAGCTTCTTTCAGTTAGTCTCAGTGGTGCTACAAGATCCCTTTGCACACTGATTCCCCAGACTGACATGGTGATGTATTTTATTTCTTAGGGGTAGTTTGTGCATTGTGACTCAATTCAGTTCTCCCTCTCTACTGATTGTATTCTGGTTTCTATTATACATTATTGTATAATATACAATATTGTACATTATTTGGTTTGAGCTTCAATGAGCCCTTTTGTAATTCTTTAGTGCAGGGGTAGGTAACCTTTCCCCTTTAAGGGCCGAGGGACTTCAGCTCCCAGAATCCCAGGAGCTATTGGCCAACATGGGACTATTGGCCAACATGGCTGAGGCTTCTGGGAGCTGAAGTCCCTCGGCCCTTAAAGGGGAAAGGTTGCCTACCCCTGCTTTAGTGGGTTTACTGTTGCTCACATAGTGCTAGGCTCTTGAATAATTTAAAAAATTTCCTCAGTCCTTCTCTTATTTCCATTTCCCTTGGCTCTACCTTGTCCATTCTGTTTTTCAGCACCACTATTCTGTTCTGATTTATCTTTCTATCCAGACAGTTATTGTTACAGTTGCAGTGGGTCAGTATCCTGTAGCTGAAATTAACACATTGTTCCTTAGTAACATAGGAATGGGACAGATGTAGCCTTCCAGATGTAATTCTACAATTCCCAGCAGTCCTAGTCAGCACATGCAATGGTGAGGAGAATGTTGAAAGCTGCAGTTCAGCATCTGGAAGGCCATATTATTGCTTCCCCTGCTTTAACATCATTCCTTCTTCTACTGAAATAAACAAAGAGTTCAAAGAGAAAGTGAACAGTCAATGCGAGGACAGATAAAGATGAGGTCATGAGATGAGATGAGATTCCGTACTTTAGTAGAGTCTTTCCCAGCTCCACTGTTTCCAGATGTATTGAAGTTTCACCACCCCCAGGCTTTGGAGCCATCCTGAAGGGAAATTCCAGGGTGAGAGAAAGCAACTTTAAGATGACAAAAAGTGTACTTTTGAAGGTGCCAATAATAAAATGTATCCTCAAGTCAATGGTTACAACTTCCCTGCCATTTTCTGAATTCCCTGGTTTGCCTCATTTCAGGCTATGAGTTATTGTTCCTCAAGACAATCAATTTTTTTGGTCTGCCTCACTAGTCCTTCAGACGAGAGGCTGCTGTACAGTATCACAAGCACAAATTCATGTGTGCAGAAAAAAATGGGTTCTGTGTTGATTACTCATCAGGTACAGTTGGCCCTCCTCATCCGTGGATTCTTTATCCACAGATTCAATAATCCATGGCTTGAGAATCTTCAAAAAATGTATATACATTCCAAAAAGCAAACCTTAATATTACCATTTTATATAGGGAACACCATTTTACTATGCCATTGTATATAATGGTAATTCAGCATCCACAGATTTTGGATGCCAGTGGATACCCGGGTCCCACTGTATAAAACATTACTGCAACAAAAATGCTTTTTAAAAGCAATCCCTGTTAATATTTAATTGTGAGTAACTGAGAATTTAATTGCACATACAATCAGCCCTCAGTATTTGCAGAGAATCCGTTCCCTCCTCCCCAGCTGATTGATGGCTCTCTCCTACCAGTGGCTGCCTGTGCACCTGCCTCTTTCACTTTCTTGTCAGCCATTGGTCACAGGGAGCTGTCAATCTCCTGTGGCCTGGTGATTGATGGCTCCATCTGACCAATGGCTGATGAGAATGTGGAAGAGGTGAGGTGGAAGCAGCTCAGTGAGCCCTTTTTGTGTTCCAACCAGGAGAGGCTTCTCTGGTCTTCTGAGCCCTCAGCCAGCAGGCAGGTAAGAAGGCGTGTTGTACCTAATGTTGGCACAGCCACATGGCCATGCTGCCACTGTGAATAATGCTTAAATCCGCAGACAGCAAATCTGCATATACTGAGGACCTACCGTATTATCTTTGCCAAAAATCTTGCTCCTCACCTCTTCCCCCTACACCCCACCCTACCAAAATCATGTTTTTCATCCTAGCCCTGTCTTCTGGTTATATGGCAGCCCTAACTGGTGTTTCCACATCCAGTCCAGGAGTCAGGTGAAAAGATGGGATCTAAAGAAAAGGAAATAGGCCCAAAGATTGGGTCTTCTATTAATGCAAAGGTAGGCAATGTCCTAGGGGATGAACGCTTCTCAACCCACCAAGAGGTTGAATTTGGCAAAGTTACCTTTTTAAATTAAAATTCTCAGAATCCCTCAAGCTATTTTCTGCATGCCAGTGGTTTCTACCTGAATTATTCAAGCCAGAGGAAAGAAGAAAAGAACAACAACAAAATGCCATTCCTAGAGAAAATACAATTTATTCTTCATTTGCTATGTGACTAATTGTGATGATCATTAAAGGATAATTAAGCAACCTGCTGTTTAGAGAAAATAGAAGGTAACTGTCTGGAGCAGCAGAAGGTCTATGTGTTCGCAGGGTCTGACCCCAGCCCACCTCTACCTTGAATAAATGATCCTTGACTAATTGGTTGAAATTAAGCAGCCAAACGGAGGAAGTGATTGTTTTCCTCTACATTCAGCCCCTAGAGGCATCTTCCCTTTCTCCAAACCTTGCCACAGATCATTAGCTGAAGGGATAGTCTGATAAAACCCAGGATGAAGGCTATAAGTAAGATAGCCAGTAAGTGCCCTGCATGGGACAGAGTTATTATGAAGAAGAGACAAGAGTGCTCATGTTCTCATCTGAACGCCCAGAGAGAATGATACATGGGGACAAGGGCAGCAGAAGAGGACTAGCATAGACCCTAATTCTGGTTATGGATGAGGGGACTTGGCCCCAACATTTCTGTATTTGATGGATGTTAGCATGGTTATGCAGCACATGATGTTCCACATCAACGTTTGGCACCAGAGTCACCACCTTCTGGGATGCAGGCAGCAGCTTGTGAGCTGGAGAAACACCTCTCTCCTTCCAGACAGAGTAAAGAGACACTGCAGACAGACGTCTCTCAGATGAGGCTTTTAATCTTGGTGCCACTATGTACAAAGCTATCATACATTGATCACCACAACATCCACAATTCACCACCAATTCATCACACTGTGACTTGAGGCAACTCCCTTATATAGCCAGAGCTCCATGTGGCCTTTTGGCCCTGCCTCTTCCTCTTGACACCTGTCACTCAACCAGGGTGACTTAGCAGTTTTGCAGCCTTTTTCAGTACTTTACTGCACTTGGTGACCATCATCTGATGTCACTTCTCCTGACTCAGCACTAGATGGAAATGCTTTTTCATCATGGCTGCCAGTGACCCTTTGTTGCCTGGTCACTACTATACCATCCCACATTGTTCATTTTCCCTTGGGACTCCATCCCAACAATGGAAGTAATAATGGACCTACTTGCAGTTGTTCAAATGTATGAAGATATGAGCAATTGGAAACTTCGGAGCACCAGGCCTCCCAATCATATCATAGGCCCTCTGTGCAACCTGTTATATACACACATATATATATACACACATATATATACACACATATGTTTTCATCTATAACCCTGCCATGCAGCATACTCTCCATCTTTCCTAGTCTGGCAGGAACTGTACCAATTCTGTTCATCCTATTTTTCTGAGATGTAATTAAAGTATCCCAGTTTTTCTTTCCCACTTACCCTATTTTGTCCTTAGCTTACTTTAATTACTGCTAATCAAGTTCAAAGTGCAAAAGTGGTTTGCATTCAGCTAACACAACAGGGGGAAGAGGAGAACAAGGAGCAACATCTTGCCCTTTTCAGTAAACTCGGGGCAAAAGCAACCTCTTATAGCTTGTGTGCTCTTCTTCATTGATAATTGTTGCCATCTCAGCCACATTCTGATGTTGCCTGGTTATGTGTCCACATTTTCTTCTGTGAAATGGGGGATAGTACAAGGTAGTTTCAAGTAGTGTTGGCAGTAGTACATGGCGTAAGCCATTATTCTTCTTTTCCTAACAATTTCTCTAAATGAATGAAGGCAAATTTGAGGAAAGGGCTATTTCTACTGCTGTTCCCACCTTTTCTTTTAAAAAAATCCAGATCAGGAAAGATGAACATCCAACCAAGGTGCCCCCCCCCAAAAAAAAAAACATGCTGCAGAGCTCTCTTCTCCCAATGGCACTTCAATGGGACCTCATGAAGTCAATGAGTGTGTCTGTCCTTGAAGGTTTCATCAGCCCTGACCATTTTTGACCTTCACAAGAAAGTGGAGGAATGTTCAGCCTGCCAAGTGAAAACACACAGAAAAGCATGCTAGAAAATGTTATGTTAGGGAACATAGGGGTGTTGCAGACTGCCAGAAAGGGTGCAACTTGAGTCCACTTTTAGGGTTAGGGTTAGTGCTAGGGAATCATGGGAATTGTTTTTTTTCTGAGACATTGAGCCTTCTCTGTCAGAGAGCTCTGGTGCCACAATAAACTACAGTTCCCATGATTCCCTAACCCTAACCCTAAAAGTGGACTCAATTTGCACTATTTCTGGCAGTCTGCAACCTCCCATAGAGAGGAGTTGAACTGATAAACTTTGAGTTGAACATTTTTTTTTGAAAAGTTAATTCTTTGGACTACAACTCTTAGAATTTTGAGTTGCTGCTCTGAAACAAGCTGCCATTTTCTAGGTTGAGTGCTTTGTCAGAGTCATAACATGACGTGGACCTGGAGTGTGTCTGTATATTTGTGTGTACTGTTCACCACTAGTGACAGCACAGACACTACAGACCCACTCTAGACACCACTCTAGAGGGGACTGGCCAGCCATCTCTGGAAAGAATCTAAATTTCCAAGGTGCAAGAATGTGATATAACCACAATGATAACCGTGCCTTTAGGGACTACATTCCACCAATCAAATGTGTCACAATCTGAATTTATGGAGAAAATTATTCCCAATTGTACGTGAGAAAGCCATCACTGCAAAACAAGTCCCAGTGATAAATTGTGAGTTTACATTTAAGTGAATGTTTTTAGGATGGATTACATAGAATATATATACAATATTTCATCCTTTTGCAACAACAGAGGTGCCTGGAGATATTTTGCTGCCTATCACAGAACAGGTGTCTCTCCCCATCCTAAACTGCATACAAACCAAGAGCATCTAACATATTATAAGACACAGGGAAGGAAAGCCACTTCACCCCATCCCTGACAGGAAAAGTAAATGATAACAAAATAAATGGTTAAATATTTACTACCTTTTCATGGTACCTAAAATCTGTTGCCTGAGACATCTTTACTCCACCAAATGGCCTTATCAAAGGGCTTAAATACTCAGGAAGAGTCTCATTGTCTAGTTCCTTTCTCATAATCTCCAAATTCAAGAGACACCATTGTATGCTAAACATTTAGTGCTTGGATAGACTACGGGTGGGGGCATCATTATTGGTTTTAGAGACAGCTATTCTGTGTACGATATATTTCAGAGGAAGGAACTGACAAAACCACCTCTGAATACCCCTTGCTAAGAAAATTGTATGAAATTAATGAGATCACTATAAGTCTACAGGTGACTTGAAGGCACATACACACACAGGAGCATATTGCACCGATAATAAAACCGGCTTACCTGAACTGGCTTAACATTTAAAACAGGCAGCATCCTGGTGTTATCAGAAGGATTTAGCTGCTGAATCCACCACCCAGGTCCAGCCTGGGTTCAACCCCGCTCCCAGAGCTGCTCTGGCAGTGATTTCCTTAAGCTGGAAAATCCCCAGCTTCAAAGAGACATGCTGAGCACTCCTACGAGCGAGGCTGGACCCGGGCTGGACCCAGGTGGTGGATTCGGCAGCTAAATCCTTCTGATAACATCAGGATGCTGCCTGTTTTAATTTTAAGCTGGCTCAGGTAAGCTGATTTTATTATTGGTGCAATAAAGTCCACAATCTGCAGCCTGCACATCTATCCTCAGCTATATGGAGGAACCCCTTGCAAGACAAGACTTCTTTGTACACCATGTTGCTAATGTTTTTCACATCACTAGATTCCTGGAAGCAGGGTCAAAAGGTGCTTGTAGTTCTGGGGTGATGGCTAACTGTAGACCTAGGAAACATACATTTTTAGAAGGAATTCATTCCAGTTATTTATTATAGTGTTTAAGAAAGTAATATGACAGATTTTCTTAGGCTATGTTATGTTTATTCTGTACTTGGTTTGTTTGTTTTTTGTTTCTTTGGTTTTGATCATAAACAACCTTTCAGACTACAGCATTAAAACATCACTGTACTTTAAACATAATTCAATAAAAAATTTAAAACAAACATTAAACTTTCAAAGGAAAGTAATCCATTGCTCTTCTGTTGAAAATGGCTTAAAAAGTGAAAATATCCTATCAAAATATCTGTAAAAATGCTTTAAATGTTTTATCCTTAGAAGGTAAATTTGAAATATAACTAAAATGTTATTTCTTGAACCAATAAAGTGACTTTGTTCCCATATATATATATATATATATAGTCATTGTGCCTTATTATATCTGGAAAAGTAGCTTGTTACAAGTAACAGATTACTATATCAATTGTGTAATGTACAAGCTTCAGGAACAAAAGCCTTCAGCAGCTTCAGAAAAGCTTTATTCAGCAAGTAGAGATTATCACATTACACAGGTGTTGTCAGGACTGAGGAATTTCCCCCATTTATAGAGTAGATTTAGAGCCAGCATGGTCTAGTGGTTTGAGCATAGGAGTTGGACTCTGGAGATCAGGGTTCAAATTTCCACTTGGCCATGAAGGCCTTCTAGGGGACCTTGGGTAAGTCACACCCTCAGTCCCAGAAAACCTCATGACAGGTGTGCCTTAGGGTCTCATAAGTCAGAACTAACTTGAAGACCCACAACAACAGGGCAGTAGAAATAGCACACACCAACTGCCTTTTGGAGGCCACAGAATAGGTTCTCCTTAGGGTCACCATAGGTCAGAAATGACTTGAAGACACACAACAATACAGTAAACGTATAATTCAAATAATTTACCTGTTACAAATGCCTTCATCCCATTTGTCAACCATCCAAAACATTCTCTTTGTTGATAAAATGTGTTGATGATGAATATACGGCTTACAGTCCATGAAGCCAAGTCACCAAGACATCCAGATAATAATAATAATAATAATAATAATAATAATAATAATAATAATTTTTTATTTATATCCCGCCCCTCTGCCAGGCAATCGGGCCGGCGTACAATATTTCAAAACATCAGAACAAATAAAATCAGTTCAAATCCCAGCCCTCCTTCCCACACCCACCCATCCCCCAAAAACAATCAAACAAAACAGATTGAATAACAATAATTAAAAATATACAATTTAAAAATACATAGTTTTTCAATGTTAATATACAGCGGCGTTAACTCAGGCGAAGGAAGGGCGCTACCGGTGGAGGAGGAGATGGTAGAAGCAGCCTTTTTAAAGGGGCTGCTGGCCCTCCGTGCCTCATGGAGCCTCAGCTGCTGGTGGAGGAGGAGGAGATGGTAGAAGCAGCCTTTTTAAAGGGGTTGCTGGCCATCCGTGCCTCATGGAGCCTCAGCTGCTGGTGGAGGAGATGGAGATCTTCAAGCAAGCTTTCTTTTATTGCAAAAATCAGCATGAGCAAATAATAATAATAATAATAATAATAATAATAATAATACCATCTTCACTTTAGCCAGAAGGCTAAACAGGAACAAAGCCTAACTGCTACATGATTCAAAATTGGTTAGTTGCAGCATCAGAAAAATATTTTAATTAGTCCATTACAGCTTAAAGGTTAAAAGACAAGTGACAAACTTTTCAGGATCACAACGTTCAGCCCCCAATTCTCCACCCATTTGGGTGTAGCCCTTTCAGACTGATTGGTTGAAGTTACATGACGTGTGTTAGCCCAACCTTTAATTACCATATTAAATCATGTGACTGCAGTTCCCATAACATTCCCATGTTTATGAATCCTTTTTGTAAACAAAGCTCTTTCTCACAGAACTGTAGCTCATTAACTGCTTGTTTTGGCTAAAACACACCTGGGCTGATAATTGTGAAACTGGCCTCAGAAAACAACTTTTCTCAGCAAGGAAAAATACAGACACACATCTTTACATTTCAACATTTTAACATTGACTATATGTCCCATCACATTCTAACAATCTTTTCTCAGGTCTAACCCATTATTATTTTCCCTCTGTACCAAGCTATGGATTCTCACAAGAACAACCTTAGTAATTGGTAATTTATACTTCCTCCCCATATATCTATTCATTATCCTAGGACATTATCCCAGCATGTGATACACAATCTATACTTCTCCCAGTATTCCTAATAGAACAGCATATCCCATCATCCCACATTTAAACACAGCAGTTAAGCATGGCAGGGCCATGTCTGGACCATAATCCTGATAATTTGTCACTTTTCACTTTCAACTTAAATGGTAAATTTAATGGTAAATTTACTAGCTTTCCTCCAGTCATATTCTCTAGTTTAGGGAGCCACTTCAAAGTGCAGCTTCAGCCAACAGGCATCCCCCAAAACCCCACTTTTGCAATCCCCAAAGTTCCCCTGCAGGCCCAACCAAAAACCCAATTTCAGGTCATTTGGGGGGCAAATTTTTCATCTGTACACAGCCTGATTCAACCACCTGCAAATGTGCCAATTTACCTCATGCATTCCCAGAAAAAAAAAAACCAATTCCAGAAAATGCCCCCAAAAATGTGACCCCAGATGTGTCAGTGTGGCCTGTGAGGGGTCATGGGATGAAAACTGGCCCCAATCCAAGACAACTGCCCACCTCAATCTATATGAGAGGGGTGCTTTTGACCTTGTATTATGGCAGTTTGTCTCCTGCCTCCCAGTGATTGGTGCAAGAGAAGGGAAGCACAGGTGTTCGGAGGTCCCCCCAGTTCTTGGAAGTTCTAAATCAGGGATGGATTAATAGATCTCATTCATCCTTTCATTCTCCAGATACTTTGGACTACATCTTCCACACTCTCTTACCATTGGCAATGCTGGTTGTGGCTTTTAGGAGTTGAGGTAAAAAAAAAAACCTGTCATCCAATGTTTCCCCACCCCTAGTTTAGAGGCTCCTATTTAATATGGGGGGGGGGGGGGACTGGCACCTGTGTTCTACCTCTGATTACAACAAGGGAAGAGATACCCTGGTGGACCTCTCCCTTTTCCTACCCTGATATTGTTAACTGATATTGTTCCCTATTCTTTTAAAGAAATGAAGGACTTCAGCATTCATTCAAAGTCCTTCTCTGTGGGCAACTAGTGCCATTTGAAAGGAGGTTCTTTTCATGTCCTCCCCCTTTTTTTTTCTGTGAACCAGTACTGACGGTTCTAAGCATTTTGGGTGAGTGTGCTAAAGCTACTGTAAAATCTCTTTCTTTTTATAATCCTGACAGTTGCATGGGACAACTTCATCTTGGCTTTGATAAACCAGCATTCTTGTGAAAAATTCATTATTATGTCTTGTATAATCATCTGGGACTATTGAGCATCAATCTTTATCAGCATGCTCATTCTCTCAGCTATCTTCTGAACTCATCCCACATCATTCCTTTTTTAATCTCATAATTAGCTGTTGTTTACCACTTTAGATAGATTGTTTCATCCCCCCACTTCTGTATATTGTCTCATTTCAAAATCACATTATCATTTATCATGGTTAACGTAAATTTCAGATAAGGTTGTAATTTGCTTTCTTTGTGAAATGTGGGGTATTCTGGGTATCTTAGAAAATGTTTCTTCTGAATGTTCAAGTCTTTTCTTAGGTAAGATTGCTAGGAGTAGGCAGACTTTGAAGAAAGGGATCTCTACTAAGGTAAGCCTGCTGAGAACCCCACATCAATGCAATAGAGTGATACATTTACACCTAGAACAAATAATTTGCAATGGCTCCTCTCCTCCATGGTTTCATTCCCATTGTAAGCCTCACCACCTTCATTTGAAACCTGATTGTGTGCACATTTATCTGTTCATAACACTTCCCGCCGCTGATATGCTCATACAGTGAACCCTTTCCATCTGTGGGTTTCAATTCTGGGGGAATTGCAAAAATTCCCCAGATAGCAAAAAAAAAAACAAAAACCATGGCCATCTCATATCCCATATTATTCAATGGGTGGTGACGTGCACATGTCCATGTCAGAACATCTGCAAGCACATGACACCATTGAATAATATGAGGTATGGTAAACCACAGATGCTCCAATCTACAGATAGCCCACCGATATGGTGGGCCCACTATACTTAGTGACCTGGTCACCACATCTTAAAGACAGTATTGTAAACGGTGTTGAAACAAGTAACAATATTATTATTATTGTTATTGTTATTGTTGTTATTATTTCCCCCACTCCACCGGGGCTAGAAGGCTGCAGAGGAACTCCAGGAACTCCAGAAACAGGGCAGCAGTGAGAGGGGGCGTGGCCAGAAGTGGCTGGCTTTATAAGCCTCTCCCACACCCCTCAGGAACACCAGCTCACCAGCCAGGAAGACCAAGCCTGCAGCAGCTTACTTTCCCCCACACCACCAGGGCTATAAGGCTGCAGAGGAACTCCTGGAACTCCAGGAGCAGGGCAGCAGCGCGAGGGGGCATGGCCAGGTGTGGCTGGCTCCATGCCGGGAGAAGGACTTGAGCAGAGATTTTGCCCACCCTCACTACCATCTTCCTCTTCGGGCCCTGGCCGTGTGGAAGCAACAGCAGTAACGGTGGAGAGCCGGGACAGGCAGGACTTTACATCTAGCCAGCCCTACTCTCCCTTATTACCATCAGGGACACTCTCCTTTTCCTAGCTGCAACAACAGCGGCGGTGAGATGGAGAGCAGAGCCTGCCCAGCCATTTACCAGCTATGGCAGCCACAGCAGCAGCATGGTTGGGAGAGTTACTTGGGTCTATTGGCTCCTTCATTATCATAGGCTGGGAATGATCTGGGGGCAAAAATCAGAGTTGTGCAGGGTAATGGGAGGTATGGTGGGAATAGAGTAAATAGATGTTCCAAAAGAAGGCAGAATCACTGTTTGAAAGCTATCCCACCTTCAGTTTACCCTGTTGCCCGGAATGGATTGGAGAGCGCACCAGCCATTCCACAGAACCTTACCTTGCTCCTCTGCAATGCCAGGTCAGTGAAAAACAAGACTCTTCTTTAAGATCTTCTTTTAGATGAGGATGCCAACCTGGCTTGCTCCACAGAAACCTGGCTGGGAGAGGACAGCACCATTACATGGACGCAGGCCCTCCCTACTGGGTATTCTGTGAGTGAGCAGGTAAGGGGAAGTGGGCAGGGGGGCAGAGTTGCTCTGGTTTATAAGAATAACTTGACCTTGACCAGGATACCTGTCCAGAACACAGTTCACATCGAGTGTATGTACCTGAGCCTGAGGACCAAGGATAGTTTGGGGATTCTGCTAGTATACCGGCCACCCCATTGTCTAGCAGACTCCCTGACCGAGCTGACACAGCTTGTCTCAGAGTTGCTGTTGGAGTCACCCAGACTTTTAGTTTTGGGTGACTTCAACATTCCACTCAAGACCAGTTTGTCAAATCTAACAGGTGTGGTTCGGGAGTTCATGGAAACCATGACAAACATGGGCCTATCCCAATTGGTCGTTGGGCCCACACATTGTGCTGGTCATACCCTTGATGCAGTCTTTAGTACGAAACAGGAATATCCATGGGTGGAGGTAATAAAAACCTCTGCATTGTCATGGACAGATCATTTCCTGGTCAAGACCAAACTAAGTGCCACTATCCACCCCATCGGGGGTGGTGGACCTATTAGAATGGTCCACCCTCGAAGGCTAATGGAACCAATCAGATTCCAGAAAGCTTGGAGGGTTTAATGGTTTGTAATGCTGGTGACCCTGTTGAAGCTTTGGTTAATACTTGGAACACTGACCTTACCAAGGCTATCGACACAATCACTCCCAAGCAGCCTTTCCAAATCACTTCAAATCGGAAGCAATGGTATACATCAGAGCTTAGAAAAATGAAGTGGGTGGACAACGACTAGAGCACACCTTGCGAAAAACTCAACTCTTATCTGACAAGACTCATCATAGGAACCTTCTTTGGTCCTTTCGAGAGGCAATGCATGCAGTACAGAGATCTTTCTGTTCTGCATGCATTGCATCTGCAGAGTCCTGTCCAGCAGAGCTGTTTAGGGTGGTAAGGGAGCTAACACAGGTACCTCCAGCGCAGAACCCATTACTTAACCCAATAACAGCCTGCTGTGATGCGTTTAACAACTTTTTTGCAGATAAAATCTCTCAGATAAGAGCCGACTTAGATGCCAGTGTTTTGACAGAATCAATTGATGAGGTGTCCAGCAACTCCATTAATGAAATTATCCTGGATCAATTTCAATCTGTGAATACTGATGACGTGGACAAGCTCCTTGGTAGAGTGAAGAAAATGACCTGCTCTCTTGACCCTTGCCCATCATGGCTGGCCGTCCGGGGGGGGGGGGGGAAGCATTGTGAATGTTCCTTATAGACATCATCAATGCATCCCTCAGGGAAGGTCATATTCCATCCTGTCTGAAGGAAGCGGCTATTAGGCTGCTTCTTAAAATACCTTCCCTGGACCCCCTGGATATGAACAACTATAGGCCAGTCTCTCTGTTACCATTCTTGAGCAAGGTAATCAAGCTGCCATGGATGAAACCAATTATCTAGACCCATTTCAAACTGGCTTTAGGACAGGATTTGGAGTTGAGGCTGCCATGGTTGCCTTGGCTGATGACCTGCATCTGAGCATCAACAGGGGTAGTGTGACCCTGCTGGTGCTTCTAGACCTCTCAGCGGCTTTTGATACGATAGATCACGGCATCTTCTTGGATCCCCTGAGTGGGTTAGGAATTGGAGGCACTGTGCTCCAGTGGTTCGGTTCCTTCCTCTCAGGCAGATCCCAGAGGGTGCTGCTCGGGGACAGTCGCTCCGGTAAAAAGGAGCTCACCTGTGGCAACCCTCAAGGTGCCATTCTGTCTTGGATGCTGTTCAACATCTATATGAAGCCGCTGGGTGAGATCATTCGGAGTCATGGAACTGGGTGTTATCATCTATTTCTCCATGTCTCGATCGGCGGCCTCAACTCCTGATAGCATCTCTCCTCTCAATGAATGTCTTAAGGCAGTAATGGGCTGGATGAGAAAAAACAGATTGAGAGTGAATCCAGACAAAATGGAGGTGCTCACAGTAGCGGCCCTGAAACCAGGAATTGGGTTGCAACCTCCAGTCCTAGACGGGGTCACACTCTCCGTAAAGGACTGTGTTTGCAATCTGGGGGTGCTCCTTGACTCATCGTTCCTGATGACTAATCAGGTAAATGCGACAGTCAGGAGTGCCTGTTATCAGCTTCGGCTGATACGCCAGCTGCGCACTATTCTGGAAGTAAGGGACCTCGAGACTATGGTGCACGTGCTAGTAACCTCCTGTTTGGATTTCTGTAATGCGCTCTACATGGGGCTACCCTTGTGCTTTGTCCAGAAACTTCAGTTAGTACAAAACATGGCAGCCTCAGGAACATCTAGGAGGGACCATATAACTCCAGTATTAAAGTCCCTCCACTGGCTGCATATTAGTTTCCGGGCCAGGTATAAGGTGTTGGTTATTACTTTTAAAGCCCTAAATGGCTTGGGTCCAACCTATCTTTGGGACCACTTCTTCCCATACAATCCTCCCTGCGCACTCCAGTCCTCTGGGAGAAATTTGCTTCAGCCATTAAAATCTAGGCTGTCTGCAACCTCCCAGAGGGCATTCTTCGTAATCGTCCCCAGATTATAATGTGGTTTAATAACGTTTTAAGGGGGGGAGGGATAATGTTGTTTTACGTAGTATGCTAATTTTTATGCTGTAAACCGCCCGGATTGGACTACTAATGGGCGGTATAAAAATAAAATTTATTTATTTTATTTATTTATTATGGATCGGCCTGCCGGATGAAATCCGTCAGATTACAATGCTAAACAGCTTCAAAAAGGATGTTAAAACAGATCTCTTCTGGCAGGCCTTTCCAGAATAGATTTCCCAGCCTCAGGAACCCCCTTATCCACCCTTTCCCAATTCGGATGCTGCTGTTTCTCTGCTTGTTTTATTATATCATTGTTGTTATGATTTGATTTTATGGCATATTATTTTAGCTAAGAGGTTTTAATAGTTTTTGGTTTAATACTTTTTAAGGGGTGGGTGGATTTTGAGCTTTGGGGGATTTATATTGTATGTAATTTTAATTGTTGTTAGCCACCTTGATTGTTCTCAGAGGGGCGGGGTACAGATAAAATATTATTATTATTATTATTATTATTATTATTATTATTATTATTATTATTATTATCTTTTGTAATAATAGAATTTGAGTTTCTCCACTGAAGCTGAATGGTGGGAGTACTGATTAGAGTGTTGGGAGGAAGTCCAAGTCCCTGCTCAGGTGACCTGGGCCCAATCTTTCTCCTTCAGCCTAAATTACATCATTGGCTGGTGGTGAGGATAAATGGAAAGGAGAAGAGCCATGTATCCCACGAGTAAGAGAAAGATGAGAAATACAGTGTGTGTGTGTGTGTGTTGTGTGCTTACTGGTTATTTTTGACTTATGGTAACCCTAAGGCAAACTTATCATGGGGTTTTCTTGGCATGATTTGTTCAGAGGAGGTTTGCCATTGCCTTCCTCTGAGGCTGAGAGCATGTGACTTATCCAAGGTCACCCAGTGGATTTCATGGTCAAGCTGGAAATTGAACCATGATCTCCAGAGTAGCAGTCCAACACACATCACTATGTCCAGCACTCAAACCACTATGCAGGCTCTCATATACAGGTAAAATGTACATAAATTTAGGATTTACAAAACAAAATACATTACCCAGGGTACCCTGTGGAATTCCACATGAGAGGTTGTTGTGACAGTCACCCAAAGTAAATGACTTTAAAATGGATTTAGACAAATTAATGGAGGATTAGGTTATGAATCACTATTATTCATAATAGCTATGCTATCTTGAGAATCAAAGACACCAAGTCAGTCACTGTGGGAGAGGTCTGTTACTCCTGTGGGCTTCCATAAGTAACTGACTGACCATAGGAAGCCAGGCTCACTAAGGGTACACTGTAGAAATAATAAGTTTGACATGACTTCAACTGCCATGGTGCCATCTTACTGAATCCTTGGGTTTGTAGTTTTGTGAGGCACCAGTACTCTTTGGCGAAGAAGGCAAAAGACCTTATAAAACTACTCATCTCAGGATTCCATAGGATGGAGCTACAGTACTTAAAGTGTTATCAAACTGCATTACTACTGCAGTGCACTCTAGACAATCTTTAATCCAATTCAGCAGAACCTCTCTTGTGTTCCTGCAAAATCCTGGCACAATATATTTCAGACTAAACATGTTTAGAACAACATTGCTCTCATTGCTTATTTGTTCTGGGGAAGACCTCCCTCAAGGCACCTTAACTTACAGGTCCCATGATAGCTTGTCACACAGAGACATCACAGTTGTCACAGACAACCATTTAAAAGTAGCTGCTAAGTTACCATTGTTGTGGACCCCAGGTAGGGTTGCCATACATCTCAGAAAACTGGGACAATCCTGGGTTTGAGGGTCTAAAAAATGTCCCATTTTAGCCCCACAAATCCTGGATTCAAGCCTTGTTTCAAGCCATATTTTGTCAATCTCCAATTGGACTGGAGATTGAGAAAATGTGCCCTGTTAAAGGGGCAGGAGGAATAGGCACCACCCACGGAGTCAGAGAGAGCTTGGAGTGCGAAGGTCCGGGCCTACCAGTGGAGGCTGCTGTGACTGAGCGTAGGCCTCAGCAGCTCCCCTTCCCATCCCTCAGAAACACAGAGTGGCCTGGTTGGGCAGCTCTTGCCAGAGGCTTTCTCCTCCACCTCCATGAGGCAGAGGAGTCTTGTGGGCCACAGTAGAGCACCAGCCACCAGGAGAAGCTTTGGATGCCTGGCCCAGGCCCATTTGGAGAGTCCTCTCCCACCTCCAACCCCCCAGGAAGGGAGGCTCACTTACTCTAGTGCCCCTGCCCCTTCCCTCCCTCCCTGCAGGGACCTCAGAGGTGGCCTCCTGCTCCATCATGGTTTGAGTCATCCCCTTCGGGGTTCTCCTGGGAGCTGGGGACCTGCCTGGAGCTGGGGACATGCTACCCAGACTACGGGGTCTCCTGCCTGCTGCTGGGCTCCATGCTCTCCAGCAGTTCCTGCCACCCTCTATGGCACTCCCCGGAGAAGAGCATCTGCCTCGCCACCCAATATATCGCCCGATGCCCACCTCAATTCCCTCCTCCTCCTCCTTGCCTGTAGAGACCCATAGGTCGGCCAGGGAGAGCCCCAGGACACAGGCAGGAGGACGGAGGAGCACCCAGGAGAAGGAGGAGAAAGAGGAGGAGATGATTGGGACCCCTAACAATGGCCTTCCCCCCCCCCCAAAATGGCCCCTGTCCTGCAGCTGCCTCCTCACGCCCCAGGAAGCAGTCTTGACCCCCCATCCCAAGCCCTGCCTTGACCACTTTCTGGAGCAGGAAGGAAGAGGCTGCCCTAGCCAGGAGCAACACCTCAATGGCAGGGTCTCCAGGACAGACCACAGCCACCAGATCCATAGAAGGTGCTGCCAAGAATGATTTGGATTCTTGGATCATGGACTACGTTTCCATGAGGGTGGACTTCTGGCAAGAGATGGGCTGCATCTCACACCAGTTGGCAGAAGCATTTTTGCCAATAGCCTCAAACATTTGATCAGGAGGGCTTTAAACTGAGTCATGTGGGGGAGGAAGACAGTATCTTTGAAGGTATCTTGGCTGGAAGGAGTAGATCTTGGGTTGGAGATAATAGTCAAAATATTATAGAGGGAACAAGGCAAATTATGCAAGGGCCTAACAATGGGAGGCAAAAAAACTCACACAGGCAGCAAGTGGAGAGAATCATGCTCTTAGATGTCTCTACACTAATGCACAGAGCATGGGAAATAAACAAGATGAACTCCTAGCACAACAAAGCAAATATGATATAATAGGCATAACTGAAACCTGGTGGGATGAGTTTCATTATTGGAATGTAGAAATAGAGGGGTATTACCTTTTTAAGAGAAATAGGCCAAACAAGAAAGGAGGAGGAATAGCATTATATGTCAGGGATGTTTACACCTGTGAAGAGATCCAGGATTTAAATCCTGGAAATCAGGTGGAGAGCAAGTGGATTAAAAATTAAAGGGGAAGGAAACAACAGGGATGTTATAGTAGGAGTCTACTACAGATCCCCAAGTCAGATTGAGGAATTGGATGATGCCTTTCTAGAACAGATGACCACACACTCAGAAATGAGAGATGTAGTAGTGATGGGAGACTTCAACTATCCTGATATTTGCTGGAAGTCAAACTCAGCCAATACTCCAAAGTCTTGCAAATTCCTCACTTGTGTCAAAGACAATTTCTTTGTCCAAAAGGTGGAAGAGGAAACAAGAGTGGCCCTTGGGATCTCTTCTGATTCTATGATTCTCTCTCTCTCTCTCCCTTTCTCTCTCTTTTGGCAAAGCCTCCCCACATAGCTGCTGGCCTTATTCCATCTGAGACTGTCTATACTTTGTGGTCCTGGTGGAATAATATAATGTGTTTGGCTTTTAATTGGTCATGTGGTCCATTTTTCTTGACTGTCCTATTTTTTCTTCTACATTTTCCCAATTTTGTAGAAGAGAATTATGGCAACCCTAATCCCAGGTCTCTTTCACACTACACAATTGCAATGCTTTCAGTGGCTTTACTAGCAGGGTATGGGGGAGCGGATTCAGAACACACAAGATTTAACCCTAAGGGGAGATGACACCACTGCTCCCCAAACATTTTTTGGCAGAATCAGGCTGTGCCATTCTCCTGCATCCCTTTAAAAGAATGAAGAGATAGTGTGAATAGGACAAGACTCAGTGAAAGGGAAAAGACCTAAAGTTTTTAAAAAAAATTAATTAAAATTATTCTTTTACATTTTTACTTTAAATCATCACATCTTACCAAATTTTCACTTTAACCACATGAAACAATGTACATTTAAATACATTTAGGTAGTGTGTATGATATTGTAGTTTAAAGGTATAATTTTTAACTTTGCTAGTTGTTTATGTCACACCTGTTAACATTACATTCAGTGATATATGGGAATTACATTTTATTAGTAACATTAGTACAAAAAACCTTACTAAGGATTCTGTATGGTATGGTATGGGAGCAAAGCAAAGCAAAGCAGCTTCATTTATATACCGCTTCATATCGCGCTATGGGATGTCTAAGCGGTTTACAACTGTGAGCTGATTGCCCCCCAACAAGCTGGGTACTCATTTTAGCGACCTCGGAAGGATGCAGGCCTGAGTCTAGCCTCAGCCCTGGCTGGTATTGAACTCACAACCTTGTGGTCTATGAGCGAGTGGTTGCAGTACAGGCATTTAACCACTGCGCCACCAGGGCTAATAGGGAAGGGAGGAGGGCAATAGGGAAGGTGACACCATGAGTTACCGCATAGGGTGTTGCCAACCCTAGTGATGCCACTGAATACTTTCACATCCTTTTAACTGCCATGGCTCCATTCTACAAGATCCTGGAATTTGTAGTTTCATGGGGTATTCAGAATTCTCTGACAGAGAGATATAGTGTTTCATGAAACTACAAATTCCAGGATCGCCTAGGATGCAGCCATGGCAGTTAAAGTGGTCTCAAAGTGTTACAACTGTGTACTACAAAAGGGACCCTGATCATTGGTTCTCTGCCTGACACATTTCCCCTTGATCTGATGTACATGGGGGGCAGGAAAGGTCCAGAGAAGGAATTCCAAAGAAAATAACCTGCAGATTGGATTACTGTGACTACAAGGGAGAGGCAAATTTAACTGTGGAGCATAAAAGGTCTCACAAAGGGAAGCAAGAGTTTTGTCAACCTGCTCTGGCAGGAAATAAGTCTAATAATTCTAATAATGGCTCAGCAAAGAGATTTATACTTGGACAGGCCTAAGACATGTGAGTTATGCATTGGCTAGACCATTAAGAAATGGTGGTAAATTTGGGGCTTAGTCCAGAGGGAACTTTTGAAATATGCCTTACTTCAACAATGCTTTCATGTAATAAAGTGTGACAGTTTAACTCAGGGAGATTTCTTACACTTATTTCCAGAAAGCTATCTTAGTCATAAAAATGGGGTTAGAATTGACACAAGTTTGGCTTCCAGTCCATATGCAGTCGGCTAAGCCGTTACGATCACTGAAGTACAGTCAGGAGGTACCACTGTAAGTACTACTGTACTCCTATATTGGCTTCACTCATCTTCATTTTTTAAAACATTTCATGTCATTACAGAAATATAGGTGGAATCCCAAGTAATTATCTAGAAAGCTTTTTTAAAAAAAAAAAACTATAATGTATAATTTATTCAAATTCCTTTATGCCATTTTAAAATTCGCTAGACATTTTAAGTACTTGAGAGGTATGCATGCAGTGTCAATGGTCTACTACTAATAGGCATTACTATACAGTCCTGGATGTTTCTGGTAATTTGAATGAATTTTGTTTGCACATCAGGTCACTGAAGCATTTAGAATGGTAACTCAGGAGTGGAAAATAAGGCTCCACCAAATCTGTTCAAGGTGGTCTTTGTGATAAACCTCTGAAATAATGTTTCTTTAAAAGTGACACAGCGACCGGGGGGGGGGGGGGAGGAGCTCAATATTTTGATGCCTGAAGAGTAGGTAATAGTCAAGGGTCTTTTATGTCCACACGGCAGTAACTGCACAAATATGATCCATTGTATTCTGTGGGAATTTTGGTTTATGACAATTAGCACATGGTATAATAATACAGTCTGCCACTAGTGTGTGTGTTTTTTTAATAATAGGAGTCGCTGTGGCATCATTAAATAGTAATTGTGTTTTCTTACTACTTTTCAGTGAATTGGAGAGATGTTGTCCCTGTTGTAAACAGGGTACAATCATAAAGCAAATAACAACTTTGCTCAACTATTATATTTCTGCATTGCTTCTCTGGGCCTCCTGAAGCTTGGCACATTTTATTGTGGCAGGGCAAGGAAATTACCCACAGGCCTGGCCACTCATAGGGAGACTCTCTTGTAGCTTCTGTGGCCTCCAGAGGACAATATGGAGTGTGCTATTTCTACTGCCCTGTTGTTATGTGCCTTCAAGTTGTTTCCAACATATGTGACCCTAAGGGAACCTATCACACGGTTTCTTGGGGCTGAGAGTATGTGACTCATCCAAGGGTACCCAGTGAGTTCCCATGGCTCAGTAGGGGAATCAACCCCTAATCTCCAGGGTTGTAGCCCAACACACATACCACTACACCACACTAGATCTTCTGCTGCTCTGCTTCCAAAAAAACTGCAGCCTACCATTACAAAATGTTTGCAGCTGGTATTGCAATTTACACAGGACTGCAGGCTATGCTACTGGGCCCCTTCTGTATAAAGGGTGACCCAGACAAGGGCAGAAAGGTAGCAACACATTATTAGCAGTGGCGCTGATACACTAGCATGTGCTGCAAAGCAAAGCAGGAACCGATTCTCAATGTGACTACTGTATACTTGTTGTTGTGTGCCTTCAAGCCATTTCTGACTTATGGCAACCCTAAGGCAAACTTATCATGGGGTTTTCTTGGCAAGTTTCTTCAGAGGGAGTTTGCCATTACCATCCTCTGAGGATGAGAGAACGTGTCTAAGGGGACAGCAGACAGGAGGCACAGAGCCACCCCAGGAAGCAGAGGATCAGGGCTGCAGCGACCCCATGCCATGGCCCTGATCCTCCCTTTTGCCACCCTGAAAAGAGTGGCAAAATGCCGCTGCTCTATGAGCCGGCGGGCAGCTCTTCAGCCCCCTTTTTGGTGCATATGTCAGAACGCTGTGCCAGAAGGGCGTCCTGATGCACGCACCTTGCGTAATGACACACGGCATCAGGATGGCGTCGGAGTGGGGTAGGGGCAGCCAGCATGCACCTGCCCCACCCCAACTGTGCCTCCAGGCCAGCCCTTTGGGCCAGTCTGCAGAGGCCCTTACTCAAGGTCACCCAGGAGGTTTCCATGGCTGAGCCAGGATATGAACCCTGGTCTTCAGAGTCATAGTTCAATGCTCAAACCACTACATGTAGTGAATTTCTCCTTAAGTGAGTGGCAGGGAACTGAACCAATAAAATACTATCTTTTGTGAAGGACGGCAGTGGAATGTTAAGGACATGGAAACAGCAGACACCCTCTTTATGGCTTCTCCAGAGTTATTATTGGCCATGTGCCCCCAAAACAACCCCTCACTGGCTCAGCTCCCACTCAATGTTCACATAGGAGTAATCCTTCACATTAAACTGTCAGCTAGCCTTGTCTACCAGTATGGTGGCCATTTACCCATCACCAAAGAAAAAGGTGACCAATCTGCATAAAGCGACATGTACTAATTTACAGATGCAGATAAGCAATTAAGATTAATTGTAATATTTTAAATAGAATTACAATACATCTCACACAAATGGGGAAGACTCTACTTTCCAAGCATTTGTTGCCCAGGTGCAAATTGTGAGAGAGCAACTCTCACTCTGGTAGCTGTTGGAAGATTTTTGCTTTCTCTTTTCCCCTCCTTAGATAAGATAGGGATTTTCTGCATGCAAATCCCCCCCTCTCTCATTCAAACTAACCATGTGATTTAGGTCATTCTACCTTTGGGATTAGCAGATTCTCTCTCAAGATTATATACTGAACTGTTGGTACTCCATCTTCCTCCTATCTCAACTTTGTTTGGAAAGATGGTGAAATAAATATTTCTTTTTACCTGAACTATTCACTAGCTAGTGCTAGCAAATCTGCCTATAGTCACAGGGCCAGGAGGAGGAGGAGCCTGCCTACAAAAGATATTCTCCCCACCATATACCATCTTAACTAAAGACTGAAACAATATGTAGGCATCTGACTAACATCTCCAATTGTTTTTTTTTTCATGTTTGGTTTGTAACATCTTGCCTTATGAGGAAACCCATGGAGCTTTGAAAGCTTGCAACAAGTATATTCTGCACTTTGGTTTGCCAATAAAGGTATCACTGATGGATTTTTGTTTGTATTCACTAGCTAGATTAGGATATAGCTTTTTATGTGTATATATATATAGATTAAAGCTATTAGTAAACTTCTGTTTTAAATGACAAGCTACATGTTTGTTGTTTTTATTCTATTTTTGTTGTCATCCTCTATTTCTCTGCATTGATTATTATAGGAGTTGTCCTCTAAACACAGAGTTCTGACCTTATTTCTGTCACCTTCTACTTTTGTTTCTTGTCTGTTCTTAAGTGCTTGAAGAGTTTCATCTGTCATCCACTGAGGCTTTTCTTTCTTTGTCTTTTTGCATTCCTCCCTGACAGCATACCAGGCTTCAGCCCAGAGTTCTTCTTGCTCCCAGTCAAGTAGGCCTCATCATGCAAAACTATTTTTTAAATTATCTTTAAATTCTACAGGGATGTTCCTCAGGTTGTATTTTGGTACAAGACTTGATTTAGTATTCTTTAGCTTTACTCTAATTTTTTATATTAGCAGTTCATGGTCTGTGCCACAATCTGCTCCTGGTCTTGTTTTTGCAGAGAGAATGGAGCTTCTCCATCTATTGCTTCTGGTTACATAATCTGTTTGATTTCTATATTGGCCTTGAGGTATTGGTCATGTATACAGCCACCTTGAGTTGCTAGAAGAATGTGTTTCTCATGAACAAACTGTTGGCCTCTCAAAATTCAATCAGTCGCCCTCATGCTTCATTTCTTTATCTTATCCAAAGTCCCTACGTTCTTTGATTCTGTTCTGTTTCCTACTTTTGCATTCCAATCACCAGTGTTTAACAAGTGCTGTTTTGATGTGTGGTTAATTTCTTCCTGGACTCCAGCACAAAATCTTTCAATTTCTTCTTCTTCTGCCTCTGTAGCTGGAGCATAACCTTGGATTATGTTTATATAGAAAGGTTTTGCCTGAAGTCTTACTGATATGATTCAGTCAGACATTGCATTATATCCTTTGACTGTTTTCATTATATCACTCATCACTATTAATGCCACTCCATTTCTTCTTAGATTTTCATTTCTTGAGTAAAACACTGTGCAATTATTGAACTCAAAATATCCCATTCCTGTCCACTTTAGCTCACTTACCCCAATGTTGCTATATTTATTTGTTCTATTTCTTGTTTTACGATTTCTAGCTTTCTCTGATGCCTACTCATAGTCCATGTTCCTTTAATATGTGTTGTGCAGCTTTGGGCTTTCCTTTCATCTCTGAGTACATCAACAGCTAAACATCCTTTCAATTAGAGTCCATTGCATCAGTAGTAGTCTTCTGCTGTATTCCAGCAACTTGTTATGTGCCTTCCAAACTAGGAGTCTTATCTTCCAACATTGTTTCTTGTTTCATTTTTGATTGTCTCATACTTTTTTGTTGTGAAAGACATTCAAAAGAGGTTTATTGTGCCTCCTTCTGTGCAGTACTAACACGTGTTAGCTATGGTGCTACTGCTGTTACCTCTGAGAGATCCTCTGCCAGTGTCTCTCTCACACACACACACACACAAACACACACACACACTGCTGCTGCCAAGTAGCTGTTTGTCATGTTTAGTCTGACTCCTCAGGAAAAGCCTGTCTAACACTGGAGACAGCAGCATACCCTCTTGCCTCACAGGAGCATGCAATACCACTACCAAAGAAAGGCAGAGCCATTGGTGGGTGCTGAACCCATTTTAGGAAGAATACAGTTCAGCGCCTTGGACAACTCTTCAGAAAGCCTGGAAGAGATTCAGCACCTTAATGATATGGAACCCATCAGCCACCACTTGCACCTGTGGTGGGGAATACTTTCCCTATGAGTAGAAGGGCCAATGCAGACGGCCCGTTTGGGGTGGCAGAGAGCCACCCCGGGGAGTGGCAGATTGGGGCTGTGGCAACCGCATGCTGCAGCCCCAATCCTCCTTTTTGCCGCCCCTAAAAGATCAGCAAAATGCTGCTGCATTTAGGGGCAGCAAAAGGCTGCCCTAAGAGCCAGTGCCACAGCTCTTCTGCACCCTTTCGGCACAGCGTGTCTGCACACTGTGCTGAGAGGGTGTCCTGATGCCCCACACTGTGTGTAAGGGCACACAGCATCAGGATGGTGTCAGGCTGGGGTTGGGTGGCTGTTCTGCCCCAACTCCACCCCCAGGCTGGCCCTCTGGGCTGGTCTGCATAGCTCTGAAGACTCCTTCAGGAAGGGCTAACACAACTCTGTTTGCTTCAGCCTCTGGCAGACCATTACTGTTAAGCCATTTTACATGCTTGTGTGAACACCAACAGAGAGGTATATTAATGAGACTAATCCCAACTATTTTTAGTTTCTTTCTCTTCTCCTTTCAAATACATGTTTAAAGGGAAGGGGGAACCTAGTTTTTATACTGCATATGCAAACACTGATGAGGAACTTTGCCTATTGGCGTTGGTCCAAGAGATCATAAAACTTTAATCTTCAGCAGCAATGCATCCAGCAGAGGAAAGGAACAAGCAAACAAACAAGCAGACGTGCACGTGCACACGCGCACACATACACACAGAGAACTTCAACCCAATGTGGTATGATAATGAGAGGTGCAACCCTATACCTACTTGTCTCCAAGTCTGCCCCAGTTAACTCTGAATAGGCACATCTAGGACTGTGGTATAATATGTGCAGTTCATCCTGGGATCTCATCGAGGGTGGAGGGAGACCTTCATTGGTAAATCAGAGTCAGGCCACTTCACTCTTCTGAATGGCAAGGTTAGCCTGTATGGATGAACCACTGTTGCACATGCTTCTCTGATGTACATGACATGTATATAATGTTGAATATGCTATACTGTAAAGAAAATATATGTTAATACATAGAAACTATCCAGCATGTGAAGGGGGAGAATCATGCAGTCTTCAGCATGTTGCTGAACTGTAGCTCCTATCAGCCATAGCCAACAGAACCAATGAGGTGCAATCCAACAACATCTGGAGGACTCATGATTCCCATTCCTGCTATATAATATATGGATTATATATATTATATTAAAGACATACACAGAAAATAGAACTATAACCAATTTGGCCAAATCTCAACTAACAATGAGAACCAGGTTGATCTTGATCAATCTGTACTGTTCTGAATCAGAATGGATTGGCCTGATTCTGTTCTGGAGAAGGGCAGCACAATTCAAAGTGCTTTGGAGAAATCCAGATTTTATAAATCAGTGGGGGGAAGCCAAACTGTGTATCTCCAATACAAGGAAAATGCTAGTCAACCCAATTCTCCCATGTAGGAGTGTATAGCAGACTTTTGATGCCTGAAGACAAGATGCCAACCTCACTTCTACATACAAAAGCCTGCTGAGTTAGTGGTTACATATTAGTTCAAGGGCAAGCAATTATATGGGGGCCAAAGGCCAAGTCTGCCCCTGCCCCCAACATAACATCATTTCCTCTCACCAATTTGAGAGCAACTATGAAAGAAAATGGAGGTATTTAGGGATGGTAGAAGGTTCTGGAGTGCTTATTTTGTCTGTCTGTCTGTCTGTCTGTCTATATTTCATTTGTATACTGCCTTTCTCCTGGAGTGGGACCCAATGTGACTCACAAAAAAGATAAATTAAACCTCTAACAATAATATTTTTCGAATACTTAAACATCATCATATTAAAACACTATAAATTCATTTAAAATGCATTGTTGTTGTTGCTGTTGCTGTTGTTGTTGTTGTAACCACTAATTGTTGTTGTTGTAACCACTAATATGTAACCACTAACTCAGCAGGCTTTTGTATGTTGTTGTTGTGTGCCTCCAAGTCATTTCTGACTTATGGCAACCCTAAGGTAAACCTACCATGGGGTTTTCTTGGCAAGTTTCTTCAGAAGGGGTTTGCCATTACCATCCTCTGGGACTGTGACACTGGCCCAGGGTCACCCAGTGGATTTCATAGCTAAGCAGGGATTCAAACCCTAGTCTCCAGACTCATAGTCCAATATTCAAACCACTACACCATGCTGCTATACATAGAGTTTAAAAACAAACAAACCATAAAGCACACTTTATGGCATTGGAATTATTTTCAAGTGTTTTCATACACTTGGAGGGCTTTCTGCAGCTGTTGCTTGAGGCCTCATGTGCCTAATGGTAGAACTGGCCCTACCGAATAGGTGCTTCCAGAGGGGCAGCCAACTCATGAGTGTAACAAGGCCTGCTGGCAAGGGTGCATCTACACTGTAGAAATAATGCAGTTTGACACCACTTGAACTGCCTTGGCTCCATCTTACAGAATCTTGGGATTTCTGCGGCACCAGCACTCTGTGGCAGAGAAGGCTAAAAACCTTGTATAATTACATGTTCCAGGATCCCATAGGATGGAGCTATAGCACTAAAAGGTGTGTCAAGCTACCCCAAACATCTATAAAACAGCATGGGGGAGCTGAGCAATGACAGCATAAGCAGGCAAGATCGGAACTGAACCTTCCCCAATTCACACACCTTTGTCTTTGAAACTGCATTTTTGGGGTGGGGAGGAACAGTGGCAAAAATGTGGTTTGGAATATGCTTTCCTTTTCCCTCTTGATTATGCTGCACCTGACATAATTCCAACCCAGCCCTTGTGTAGGGAGTTATTTGGCTGGCTCTTTGTAGGGTCCAGGAGGCATCACATCTATTTGTAATCTTCCCCAGACCAGAAAGGTTCTGCATATATAAATATTTGTCAGAATGTATTTTGGTTTTAGGTGCAGAGGGTTTGTTGGCATTGACATTCAGGGCTATGGAGAAGGTGAGGAACTAGATAAGAAAGAGGGAGTTGTAACCACAGTCTAGGAAGCATGCCTCTCTCATGTTCTCCTGAGGGGTTTGTTGATGTCTACACAGGAAAGAAGGTTCAAAGACATGGCCATGTTAGTCTGGAAAATCAGAATGAAAAGGAATCTTTTAGCACCTTTGAGTTGGGAGCATGAGCTTTTGTAGATTTGAGTCTACCTCCTCAGATGCATGGGGTGGAGTGGAAAGTAGAGGACATATCTCCTTTCTGGTTCTCACACTGCATTCCAGTACTCATTCTATCTACTCATCTTGGCTTTAGGCAACATCCTTTCTCCTGTCTTTTCCCACAATGACCATCATTAAAACTGAACTTGTCACCTCATCTCCACATCCACAAAATTTTCCATTCTCACACACAGCCTGCTTATATAGGTCTGTCCCTGGACTTTCCATTCCACCCCATGCATCTGAGGAAGTAGAGTCAACTCTAAGGACCTTATCACACGGGGTCTAAAGCAGACCTAATCCAAAGGGTATCCGTAGCTAATACATATTATTTCCCCGTGTTTACACACGACGTTGCACTGAAACTCGGCAGAACCCGGAGCTAATCCATAACGAATTGAGATCTTTTGACATTCGGTTTTTCGGGGAAGTACAACCGAGCTTTCGGAATCATTGCGCAATGGCCGCGCAGGCGAAATACATATGATCGCGCAATACGTATTGTGAAGCATTTCCCCGCCCTGACCCATGGTTCCCCGCGCTACTTCCCATGGATCTGTGAGGAAGCATCTTATGACGTGTCCTTCCTGTTTGGATTGGGCAACAAATGGGACGGGTAAACATGGTCCTCTCTTTGTAATTTATGGGATTTTCTAACTTGTGTGTGCACGGAGAATACGTTTCCAGGATGCGTGTCCCGGGAAGCGCGATAAATGCGCTATGGCGGTAATTGTGTGTGGTAGGCATTTACATATTGCGGGAGCTCTTTCAGTTCATTTCGGTATAGAACTGAATTTATTCTTATTTCGGTTACTTTTCGCTTCGTGGCCAGCATGTGATAAGGTCCTAAGAAAGCTCACACTACCAAATTCTCTCTTTGAGTAAAGAGAGAGTGAGAGAAAATGAGAGGTTACTTTGCTAAATATTGTCCTTTCAGTCCTTCTATAATCTTCAGGTTTATAGGAAATGCTGATTAAGCTGCCTCTCCCTCCCACAGATGTTTTCTATTACTTTCTATTGTTTGCAAGCATTTTTCTGTCCATCATCAGTCCATCCCATTTGGATAGAGAACATGACATCAAAACACAGCATTGCTACCCTGTGGCTATGCTCCCATGTGCAGGATTTCATAACCCTCCTTGGCTTGTACTAGGCTTTTTTTGGCCACTAAATAGGTTCTTGTGATCTCAATGACTTGGAAAAGACAATTTTTTGGAATCAGTTTGTATGATGACACAATTTTATGTAACTACTTCTTACCCACACAACTAATTGTCACATCACTGGATGGTTTGCTTGGGTCGAACACATGGTGCAAGATGTACCGCAGCAGTTCGAGATTTTGATTAAAGAGCAACCATGTAAATGGATTAATGTGGGGGAAAGGAAAAGCTTTATTGTAGGAATTCCATTATAAGATAGTAAAATTACTTAGGGGGCTAGTCCAATATTGCTGAATTCTAGGGGAAAGCAGAGGGAGTTTTGGGTAGGAGAAGAGGTGAAAACATCCTTAAGAGCATCAGTTTACATCATAGAAGGAGCAGGATAGCTAGAGAGACAGGGAGGACATTTTGATTCCCTCAGACTTTTTAATACTATTGCTGCTGCCCACGCTGAGGCACTCTTCACTCTTCAAAGTAGAGCGCTCTTGTACTTCCAACAGCATAGACACACAAGAATGTTACAGTTGCACATAAAGTGGTTTGTGTACATGATTTTCAAACAAAACATGAGAATTTGATCTCCCTGACATATAGCGTAAACATTATGGTATACAGTGGTCTGTGGTTCAATATGTTTGCCTTTAAAACACCCCAAAATATCTGAGGCACAGCTCTGTCTTGGACAAAATTACCAAATAGTGAGCAAGGCATCAAGTTCTCCAGATCTCTTCATCAAGTCGAATTAAAGGAATGTATAGGAGATAGCTGGGTCAAGGAGGAGAAAAGGAGGGAGAAAAGATGGCTTGATGCTGAAATCAGAAAATCTGCAACTAGTTACAATCATAAGATAGAGTGTACAGGAACCCTTGAAATATTTCTAAGGTGAGGAGCTCAACATTAGCAGGCAGGTTTTTATTAATTCTGCCTACTTGCAGGTACATATTTGCAAAGGGAGGGCATATTACTTTTCCAATCTGTCACTGAAACATCCTTAAATGTGAAAAATCTTGCACGCCGAATGTGTACTTAGAAGTGACCTCCATGTGGTCAAAGTAGCTTATTACAAACTAATGCACATAGCATAGATTGCAGGCAGCCTTCATTATTCCCAGGAGATCTAGTGACAATAGATGTCTTAATATTTTTTAGTGCTTGATCACTTAGTACTCTGTCTGACAATTCTTTAGGAGGCTCAACTACACAGAGGTCTAGGTAGTTCAATTTGGCCAGATCATTTCAGGAGGGCTCAGCCCCCCTACCCAGTTTAGTTTTATGAGGGCTTAAGCCTCTCTGCCACCACATTCTGCCCCAGAGGCAGACAAAGGCAAACCCCCTCTGAACAAAACTTGTCAAGAAATTCCTGTTATAGGTTCACCTTCATTGTTGTTGTTGTTGTTGTTGTTGTTGTTGTATACTTTCAAGTCATTTCCAGCTTATGGTGATCCTAAGGAGAACCTTTCATGGGGTTTTCTTGGCAATATTTGTTCAGAGGAAGTTTGCCATTGCCATCCTCTGAGGCTAGGAAAGTGTAACTTCTCCAAGGTCACCATGTGGGTTTCCATGACTGACCAGGGATTTGTATCCTGATCTCCAGACGCGTAATACAGCATTCAAACCACTACACCATTCTGGCTCCGGAGGATCACCATAAATTAGAAATGACACAACAACAACATCTCCATTTTGGGTAGTAGTCTGAACTTAAAAGGAGCAATCCAGGGTGCAGAAACTAGTTGTGGCAGAGAATTGAGCAGTTTGGAGAGTTCCTTTAAATTTAGGACTTTAACTCAGTGTGGATACATCATCCCACTGACAGCCACCTTGGGTCCCGAGCTTGGGAAAAAGGAGGAGAATGATGATGGTCTCCAACTATCACCTTTTGTGACCTGTGCTCAGTTCAAATTCCACCCGTCATATTCTGTTTCATCTACATGATAAAGATACAAGGAAGATGTAAAAACTCCATCTTCTTCCATCTGCAGTTGAAAAAATATTTTGAATTGGAGATTTTGAATTGGAAAAGGATAAGAGGGGAATGGGTTAAACAGTCTCCCTCTCTCTCTCTCTCTCTCTCTCTCTCTCTGCACACCCTTCTCCCACTAGAAAAGATTCAACACTGGAGCTGCTTAGGGTTCCTTAAAATAGCAAATGAAAGTATAATGGAAATCTCCGTAATGTGTCATTTGAACACTAAGTCGGTAAAATTTATTGGAGCGCTTATTGGTTTAATATAATAAATTAGCATGAACCTAAATCCCATGTCTCCAAGTTTTAGACTTTGAGGATTGTACATGTCAAGATTTAAACCTTACTCTTTGGTTCTTTTTTCTTTATTATCCCCCCCCCCCCCATTTCAGACCCCATTTGAGAGTTTTTTAAAACAGGATATTTTTTTATTAAAAATGATGCTACTTTGGTGCCCTCTTCTGGCCAAAAATCAGTGTCTACAATAACAAATACAACTGCAATTCTAAACAAGTGTGTGTGTGCATGCATGCCTTCAAGTCTCTTTTGACCTATGGCAACCTATGGAAATAAATCCACGGAACTCAGAAATTAATATCAATTGTTCTTTTAAAAATTATTACACACCTGTGGGCTGAGGGTGAGGCAAAGCATACTGTTTTCAAAAGCAAATGCACACAATCACACAATCTTCAAGAAGCAAAAGTAGCATCCCACTCCCATAGAATATAATACACATTATCAGGGACAATAAGATCTATATTCATTTTTAAACAAAATCCCCCCCCCCAAAAAAAAGAAGTAAAGGAACTCTATACATGCACAAAGATAAGATAATAAATTTACGGCAAAAAAAAATTACGGCTATCACAATCAACATGGAGTGAAACCCCTATTTATTGTGGACACTGATATATCAACCAAACTAGTCTGGGCTAAAGTCCAGCTGAAAGAGGTTTGTGGCTATTTTCAGGATGGGATATAAAGAAATTGTTCTCATAAATTGGAGAGAGGTGGAATAATTTAATGTTTATTAGATTTCACTTTGTTTTGTTTTGGAAGTAGACAGAGAAAGAGAGAATTTTGTCATAAAAATCAGAATTTTGAATTGTCATGTTACAAGTAACAAAAGTCATGTTTTCCTTTCTGTGGTTAAGGAGTCACAATAGTATTCCTTTTACAAATCTCATAATGACTGGTAATCTCATTAAAAAATTTCCATATAATATCAGTAGTTTCACTGACCACTTTTTTCTTGTTTCTACATGAGCCTACCAGCATTTTTTGATCTACAGGGAGAAGCCTGTTTCTTTTGCTCCCACCGTCTTCGCAGTCACATTTGGGGAGGACAAAAGTGAGGGCCTTTTTTGTGGCTGCTCCCAGCTTCAGAAACTCCATTCCAGGAGAGTCTAAAAAGCTGGCTCTCTTTCTGTTATCCTGCTGGCATGCAAGCAAAAACCTTTTTATTCAAGTATGGTTTTGGCAACTGACTGGTGTATGAAGAAGGGGCTTTTAACAGTAGTGCTACACTTTTTTCTTGATGTACTTTTTAATTATTCTAATCCAGTTTATGTTTTGATAGGACTTTTGCTTAATTATATTGTAGAACCAGCATGAACATTGGACTATGACCCTGGAGAACAGGGTTCAGATCCTGGCTTTGCCATGTAAACCCTCTGGGTGACCTTGGGGAAGTCATACTCTCTCAGCTCAGGGGAAGGCCATGGCAAACCTCCTCTGAACAAATCTTGCCATGAAAACTGCATGATAGGTTTGCCTTAGGGTCACCATAAGTTGGAAATAACTTGCCAACACACAATAACAACAATTGATTAATTATTAATTATTATAACCTAATTGTATTTTTAGTTGTATCTGTTTTTAGTCATGTTGTGAGCAGAGCCTACTCTGGAGCCTCGTAATAACTCCTCAGCATACTGTGTCTCACTGGCAGGAGGATGCTAGATGTATCATCCTTCAGCACCCTGACCACTAGTGCTACAAATTCCATGCCTTGGTATGACTGCCTGGATTTTACAGTGGGGTAGAGAGGCAGTTCAGTTGTTGCAATAATACCACTATAATAAGCCTGAATACTAAACAAGCAAACATGGTGTAGGGCTTTGAGCATTGGACTATGACTCTGGAGAACAGGATTTAAATCCCTGCTTGACCCTGAAACCCACTAGGTAACTCTGGCCAAATCACACTCACTCAGACTCAGAAGGTGGCAATGGCAAACCCCTCTGAAAAGGCTTGTCAAGAAAACCCCATGATAGGGTCATCTTAGGGTTGCCATAAATCAGAAATGACTTAAAGGCCTACATCAACAACAATGAGATTGTAAGCCTGATTTATGACATTGTAACTGCTAAAAGGATGCCACCAGCCATAGTCTTTGTGTTCTCCTCCCTTGTGTTCCCCAGACTCCTCCAGTGAGGAGGAGGGGGAATCACTAAAACCACAGAGTGGCAAGGAGTTGAAACCTTCTGTAGCCCCGAGACCCTTAGCAGTACCTGAGGTGGCACCACAGAGAGACAAGATTATTGCAGTGCTAATTAAAGTGGCTTACCTGAACCAGTTTAAAATTTAAAATGGATGGCATCCCAATGTTTTCACAAGGATTTTGCTGCCAAAATCACTGACCAGGTTCATCCCTGCTCCCAGGGCCACTCTGGCAGCCATTTCCTTAAGCCGAAAAACTCCCAGCTTAAATAAAAGCCATGCTGAGCAGCCCTGGGAGTGGGGATGGACCTGGGCGGCGATTTCAGTGGCAACATCTTTGTGATAACATCAGGATGCTGCCCATTTTAAATTTTAAGCTGGCTCAGGTAAGCCACTTTAATTAGTGCTGCAATAATTTCCAGAGGCAGTTCAGCTCCAGAGTGCAAAGAAGAAGCTAAACACTTTCTCAGCCTATGAAAACATTTAACATCTGAAGGCATGAACTGAAGGCAAAATACTGGATTGCAAGAAAGGACTTCTCATGGAATAGAGAATTCCAAAATGTCAGCAGAAAGGCTCTGGATGGGGTTCAATAGCTCAGTCAAATCAGCCTCATTCCTGGGGCAGTAAAATGTTGACAAAAATGTTTCTGGATTCTGATCAGCTAGTTTTTGTAACTTAAACCTTGGTAGATTAGAATTCAGGCTGTTGCTTGAATTTAGATCCTCTCGGCTGGTTCATATGATGTCCCAGTAGAGCTCAGTTTGGTTGACCATGACTCTGCTTTTGATTCTGCTTCTGTCTTCCTCCTGGCTGCCTTTTCTGCTTGTGGTGTAGGGGGTCCTGCCTGCATTGTATCAGGACAGGAGAGGCAAAGAAGGATCCCTTCCTAATTTACACATGTTCCATAGAACACATGTGTTTGGAGGGGCTTGTATTGAACTTGGAGATGGTGCAAATTTCACAATGCTTTAAGGACTGTACATTTCATTCACACACATACCAAAATGTCTGTTGGGGACGCTCCTGGTGGTGGTGGGGAGTCCAAACTGGTTCTCTGGTTCAGATGGGGCAAAGCAACAGTCTTTCTTTTTTAAAAAAAAAATGCAAACTGATGCTAAAACAAGACAAAACAAATCCAGGTGTGGACAAATTCAAAATGGACAGAAACCAAAACTGACAGATTCATCCATCCTTGCACATTATTTTTCCTATTACCCACTGTGTATGCACACATGCACCATACATAACCATTCATTTTCATGTATTCTTATCAAAAAGAAGAATTGCCTTCATTTCTTCCCTTTCCACTGCAACATGTACTACTTCAAAGAAGAGCTAAGTTGGCTTTAAATGGAGTTACCACCTTCTTGCAACTGCCTTTAAAACACCTGTTAAATTCTGTCATCAGTTTGGGGCACCTACTTGCTTCCTTAGAGCAATTCTGTTCGAATATCTAGTTCTTGTAGCTTCCTTATCAGCCCAAGTTCTGCACTTAAATTCTATGATGTGTATCAAAGCATCCTTATCCTTGTCACCAGCTGAAGCAAGATAGCATTTTTTTAAAATGAATTTTGCCTTACAGCTGGCAAAGAGCAGCATCACAGAAATCCAGAACTAAATCCAGTCCTTAGAAGTTCTGCTTTGGTCAGGTCTCACCTGGAATACTGCATCCACTTTTGGACACCACAATTCAAATGGGATGTTGAGAAGCTGGAGTGTGTCCAGAGAGGGTGACCAAAATGATGAAGAGTCTGAAAACCATGCCTTGTGAGGAGAGACTTAGGGAGCTGGGTATGTTTAGCCTGGAGAAAAGACAGTTAAGAGGTGATATGATAGCCCTGTTTAAATATTTGAAGGGATGTCATATTGAGGATGGAACAAGCTTGTTTTTTGCTGCTCCAGAGACTAGGACAGGGAACAATGGATGCAAGCTACAGGAAAAAAGATTCCATCTCAACATTAGGAAGAACTTCCAGACATTATAGCTATTGACAGTGAAACATGCTGCCTCAGAGTGTGGTGGAGTCTCCTTCTTTGGAGGTTTTTAAACAGAGGCTGGATGGCCATCTGTCGAGAGTGCTTCAATTGTGTATTCCTGAATGACAGGGGATTGCACTGGATGGCCCTTGTGGTCTCTTCCAGCTCTGTGATTCTGTGAATCTAAGAAGGGTCATCTGAAGCTTCCACAAAGTAGTAACAACCTAAACTATAGAATATCTATAGTGAAATCACAGCCATGATTGAAAATGTTGAAATGCCCAGGCTGACTAGGGGATGCTGATGTCTAAAGTGCAAAAAAGTTACATTTTCAAGCTCTAGTCCTTTGGGACTCCAAAGTCAGTGGAGTAGCAGGGGAATGCCTAATGGAAAGGAGAGGTCTTCTCTGATATTGGTTCATCAGATTCAGTGTCATGCTGTAGAAATTGCCTTAGTACAAAATCCAGGGCCAGCTCTGTCAAGATGCATATGCAGGCAGCTGGCTCAGATGGCAAGGGCAGGCAAGGAATGGGGGAAAGTGTTAGAAGAAAGAGCTGTGTGTATCTACACAGAGAGAAAGTGATATCCTGCTGCTGTCAGATACAGTGGAAGATGTTGTCACCAGTGGTGAGAGAAGATGTAACTGCCAGTCTGGTTGGCTTGTGGATATGTGAATGGGTTGCCATCTTGCCCTTTACCTCAGGTAGAAAACTCTCTTGGGAGAACTCTCTTGTAATATCAAGAGGAGGAGGAGGAGGAGGAGGAGGCTAGCAAGGTATAATGACAACTGTCAGGTTAGGAGTTGGGAATCCCAGTTTCAAATCACTACTCGGTCATGAAAACTCATACCCTATGTTAAACTCTCAAATGTTGGAAGCCCTAGCAGAATCTGTGTGCCAAAATTTAAATAACAACTCAAAATCAAAGGAAGCTTTAAGACACTGCTGCTGAGTTTGCTGAGTAAAGAAGCTCCATAGGATAGCCAAGAGGCATCAAAGACTAAATTTTAAATCCTAATTATATTTTAACCTGCTTTTTAACCAAGAAGTAGAGAGGGATCATGTAGTTCTCCCTCTTAGTCCCATTTTATCCTCACAACAACCCTTTGGGGAAGATAAGACCATGAGAGAGTCCCCCAAATTGTCCAGTAGCTAAATAGCTGAACAGGAATTTGAATCCAGGTTTCTGCACTGTTGATTGTCACACCACACAGACATTCAGAATGGACTAATTCCTAGGCAATATCATTCCATGTTTGTATCCAGACCTGTGAATTAGCATCGTCACCTGGCTAATCTACAAACTGACTAACAATTGACTAACTCCTGCAAAATTCCAAGTCTTTAGGTACTTTTTCTGATGTGATCTATCACAATTAGAATGGAACAGACCAATCTTAAATATTCTTATTACAAAGAATAGTGAAATTGCCCTAAGGAAACTGTCTCAATAAGGAGAGAATTATAATGTTTTTGTTATTTTTTTAATTATTCAATTAAACCTTAAAGTATGGAGTGAAGCACACTCAGGTTTGCCTCAAACGCTGCTCGTGTTTTGTAACTGCACCTACTAAGTCAAAACCTCTTGAAGTTTTCCAAGCATCTGGCATGAATGTTTGAAAATACAATTGGGTGAACCACAGATCTTCCTCCACTTCCTGCCACCTCCTCCTTTCCCAGCAATACTTCCTATTTATTCTTCCTATTTATTTATGTGTTTTGTCATGTACTGTGAAGTCAGCTTTGACTTATGATGCCCCTATGAATGAGAGAACTGTTATTAACAGGCATCTTCAGGTCGCCCAGACTCAGGGCTCTGGATTCTTGCCTGCCTGCCTTCCAAGACTCTCAGTGGTCAGTCAGACATCTTTTTTTTTTTTAAATGCAACAATCTAAATAATCTCACTCACACACTCCAGGTTTGTTATCTACATTATGGATATGCATCTATGCACATCTCTGTGAGTTTGGGTGCTCACACAGCACTCGAATAAAGATGGAGTCAATGATGTGAATGTATTCAAAACACATTCAACGCATACAGCATGTTATCCCGGTTTATCCCAGGTCTATTTGCATCAGTTGTTCACACTGCCGATGATGTAAATCTTTTTTAAAAAGCTTGGAGAAAAACCTTGATATCAGTTATCCTGGCGTAAGTGGGAGTTTTGGCAGCCCTCTCCCCAAAAAATTTAATAAGATGTGAACAACAAAGATTAAACCTAGATTCAACCCAGATTATTTTCACTGTTGGAATAACCCCTCAAGAGAGCCTTACATACAATCAGTTTTAATAATCTCTGCCCCCACCTTACAATCTAAAATGACGCCACACAAAATAGGGAAAAGGCATGGGAAGGAAAGAGGAAAACAGCAGGCCAGGCTTAGCGATTGCTAATGGAACAACTCTGCTTCCCAATTTATTTCTCTCTGGGTGCATCTGCACTGTAGAAATAAAGCAGTTTGACACCAGTTTAATGGCCATAACTCCTCCTTATAGAATCCTGGGGTTTGTAGTTTTGTGAGGCACAAGCCAGAGAAGGCTGAAGACCTTGTAAAACTATGAATCCAAGGATTGAAGTGGCTCCATTTCATATGTCATGGTCTTACTTGTCTTTCCAAAGAGGGGGTGACTTCAGAGTGTAACCAAAACTGGGGAGCAGAGGAAAATGTAGAGAACCCTAGCACTGCTGCTCACATGTCAGGGAGGGCATTTCCCTGAAGGAAATCCATTTTTCCAGTGTGTCCTCCCCACTTTTGTTGGCTTCTCTCCCACCCCAAAGGAGACCAGGAATTGTTTGGGAAGTGGAGGACTGGCTAATAACAGGGCTGTAGTCTGAAGTTCACTTTGGAGATGATACCCTCCAGATGTCTCAATATGGCAAGGGCAGTCTCAGTTAATCCTCTGTTGACCCACTTTTTCAGCCACTTTTAAAATGTCCTGCTTTCTTTTCTTCTCCTCTCACTTTCCCCTATTGTCCTCAGCACACATCATTTGCTGAAAACTGGATTCAAAGTTCAAAAGTAGCTTCCATTCAATTAACTCAGTAGTGGAGAAAGTGGGATTTTACCCTTGGTGGTAGGAAAAGCAAACTGTGGCAGCCTTTCCTGGCTTGTCTGATCTTCCTCAATAAGTTTTGCCATCTTGACCATTCTCTGAGGCTGCTTGGTCACACATGTTCTAGTTTTCATATGTGAAATATCAGAGAGTATGGGAATCAAGTTCAAGCCTGAAGGAATCAGATTAGAAAGGATCTAGGTGTTATGGCATCGGAGGGCAATGGAAGCGTGCCTGTTGAATCCCTCTAATGTAGGAGTCGCTCTTCTGAGATTTATTTTTCAAAAAAAAAAAAAAATGGATGACTATACTGAAAGCCTCCCAACTGAGACAAGTAAGGACAGAGAGGGAAGTGAGAATATGCAAACATACTTTGTATTACAATGCACAGTTTATCACTAGAGTTTTGAAAGTTCACTTTTGAGACTGCCAATGCCAGATTCCCCCAACCAACATGGGGCTTCTGGGAGTTGTAACCTAAAAATGGACAGAACCCTGTTCTTCACTAGGGAAACTTGGCCCTCCCCCCCTGTACCCACCCATTGCTGTTTTTTGAGGCTATGTGGTCTTACGTTTCACATCTTCTCGGCTGATTATCAGAAGCAGCATGTTATCTTGTTCATTTGCATTTGAGTTTCTCAGAATGGGAAGAGGAAACTTTTTCCAATAGCTCAGCAGCTAAATCTGTTTACATTGAAAACACTGCTCTGGGGATCAGATGTCATAACCGCAAAAGAGGACAAGGCACCCTAAAATATAGGACAGTCAAGAAAAACTGGGACATTACACAATAAAAGCCAAAAACGCTCATATAAATATAAATTAATGCCTTTTCATCATGCTCAAAATGGAGGACATTTTGGAATTCTTCCTGGACAGAAGATTGAAATGGGAGGCATGTCCTGGAAAAGGAGGATGCCTGGTCACCCTGCTCTTGGGTCAAATTTAGGCATGAAGCTAAATGAACAGGTATAGTTCATGTGCTCAATGTTTGGTATGCATATAGCAGCAGAGAAGAGACCTGAGTGTCCTGGGCACTATGCAGAGAAGGAAAGGGGGAATTTAACAGTTTAGGCTAGTCACACACACTCTCAATCTGGCCTACTTCACAGGAGGGTTGTGAGGAGACACCAGAGAAGGAGAAAATCATGTGCATCATCCCAAATTCCTTAGAGGAAGGGTGGTAGATAGATAGATAGATAGATAGATAGATAGATAGATAGATAGATAGATAGATAGTGTGTATTTGTAGTCAAGCCATTGGTCCATCTAGCTCAGTGTTGAAAGAGGTTCACCAGAATCCTGCTCATGTTAATCCAGATATACAAGATGTCAGAAACAGAACGAGGTTCTCAGGGGTCTCTACCTGCCATGGTCTGGAGAAAAATATCTTCTCTGAAACTCCCCTTTGCATTTTAAGGGAGATGCACTAATGAAGGATTATTCTGAAATGATAACTAGCAGTTCCACAGAGGATTTTTCTTGTTGGGATCAAGGCAGAAAGGGATACAGAAAGTTAAAATTCCCTTCTGTTCTCCATATTCTTAAGGCTGCTTAGGAAATTTCCATACATATTGTATGGGACATGTATATCAACTGGATTCAAGCAGTTAATATCAATTATAATTAGCCTATGGTGTCACTAAAATTAAAATAGTATTTAGGGTTTCTAAAACTAAGAACTCACCAAAATTTGCCAAATTCCTCGTGCTGAGTTAAAAAAACCTTTGAATTATTATTATTATTATTTTAAAGTGGGTAGAAGCAAAACAGATACCGGTATTTGTATGCTTTTAGCCATATTGTTCTTTTTAACTTTAAGCCACCTTGAATCCCAATTTGGGGAGGAAGGTGAGATACAAGTAAATATAATACTAATACTATCCATTGTGGAGCTTTGAGTGCTTAACTCTTAATGAGTTTGAAGTCCAAGTGTATTCTTGAGTTAGCACTGAATTAGGGGTGCTATCTCTTTTTTTCCCCCAACAAGCATTTTATCTTTAACAGCCAGATGGTAGAAAGATAGAAAATTGGTATAAATTTTCAATTCCGATTGGAGTAGACCCACTGAATAAATAAAAACTTGATAGGTCAACACTTATGTAAGTCCCATTGAGTCAATGATTCTACAGTATTTGGGCCAACCAGCTGGATTTTGGCACATGTCATCTCCATGCTGAGACTAGTCCTACCTGTTTGGGCAACACAGATTTTCATTTCACTTTAGTTTCAATGGGGTTTACCATAATTAGCAAACTTCTACAATTTTAGAGCAAAAAGAACTTGAACTTTCAAATTTGAATATGAGAGAAAGGAAATAGAGACAAATGCAATATTCTACATTTAGGCCACAAATGCACAGTTATAGGATGCAAGATACATGGCTCAGCAGTAGTATATGCAGAAAGGATCTTGGGATTATTGTTGATCATAAATTGAACAGAAGCCAGCAAAATAGAAGGCAAATTCTATTTTAGCCTACATTAATAGAAGCATAGTTTCCAAGCTGAGGGAAATAAATCCCACTATACGTTGTGCTGGTCAGACCTCATCTGGAATACTGCATTCAATTTTGCATGTCTAATTTTAATAGACAAGCTGCTGGAGCAGGTTCAGAGAAGGGCAACAAGGATGATAAGAGGAATGGAGAACAAAACATATGAGGAAAAATTGAAGGAGCTGGGCATGTTCATCTTGGTAAAGAGGAGATAGGAAGTGTGGCATGATTGCACTCTTTAAATGCCTCTAGTTACTTAATGATCATGGGTGATTTACATAAGTTTAATGTAGACTTTGAAAAAAGTTAGAATAAAGATTTTCCATACCTTGAATCAGTCATCAATCAGAATGGAGATTGCAGTCAAGAAATCAGAAGACGACTAGGATTTGGAAGGTCGGCTATGAACGAACTAGGCAAGATCTTGAAGTGCAACAATATTTCATTGAATACTAAAGTTAGGAATGCCCATGCCATTGTATTTCCCTTCACTATGTATGTTGCAAGGATGTGAGAGCTGCATGGTGAGGAAAGCTTATAGGAAGAAAATCAACCTATTTGAGATGTGGTGCTGGAGAACAGTTCTGGGAATATTGTGGACTGTTATAAAGATCAATAAGTGGGTCCTATAGCAAATCAAGTCTGAACTCTATGTTCAGCCAAAATGACTAAATCAAGGTTGTTGTATTTTGGGCATATCATGAGAAGACATGAGTCACTAGAAAATACATTAATTCTAGGTAAAGTAGAAGGCAAAAGGAAAAGAGGAAGACCATATTCTAGTTGGATAGCCAACTAGATAGTCAAGGAAGCCACAGCTGCCCTGAGACTGCAAGACCTGAAGCAGGACTTTTGATATAGGGTCACTTGGAGATCTCTCATTCATGGAGCCATCTTAAGTTGAAGTCAAAATAACAGCAGTTAACAAGAACAACTACTATTGCAACAGGGACACTGCTTTACTGCTGCTAATGCCAGCTGCAAAGCAGGAACGGCAACCCAAATCACTGATGGAACAACTTAAGCAGCAACAAGTATCTAAACCAGGGGTAGGCAACCTTTCCCCTTTAAGGGCCGAGGGACTTCAGCTCCCACAAGCCTCAGCCATGTTGGCCAATAGTCCCATGTTGGCCAATAGCTCCTGGGATTCTGGGAGCTGAAGTCCCTCGGCCCTTAAAGGGGAAAGGTTGCCTACCCCTGATCTAAATGGACAGATTTCTGTTAACTCTGTATTTTATCTAGAACATTGCCCAAGAAAGTCTTATTGATAATGCTACATTTTCTATTTCTTGGTTTTTCCCCTTTATAATTTTTGACAGTTTCTTTTTATGTTCTTCCCTCAAACAGAGGAAGATTTTACACACTGTCTTTTTTTTTATATATACATTTTCCATTACCTTTTTGTTCCATATTTAGTTTTTCACATTGCCCTATAAAAAGAAAATGAATGGAGCCTCAGGAGCCTTTGAAATGCAGTGTGAGATGACAGAGATGGCAGTGTGAATTTCAGTAAGCCCCACAAAAGGGTAAAGATGGTACAGCTATGTGGCCACATCTCATCATTTTTCTAGCAGCCACACTGTGGTTCCTTGTCAAGTGAGCAATCGACAATTATGAAAATGTATCACTATGATTCCTAGCCTGCCTCTGACAATCTTGATACCACACTTTCCTGTTGAGCTGCAAAACATCTTTATTTTTTTCAAGTTGGTTTGATTTAGACATATGGGCCAACTGAAAGGAAATGAAATGTAGTCTGGTTGCATTTGTTGTCATCAAGGCTGCATCAAAGAAGTAAAGTCATTTGCTCTCTCACTGATAGGACCCCAGTTTAAAGGGGCATAGCCTTCACCATTATTTGGTTGTTCCCATCTGAGGCATGAGGAGAAAGAGAATAGCTTCCTCTGTGGAATACTACCATCCAGTGTCTTTCTCTTTGTAAATGCTTCTGTAATGCTGGGGGGGGGGGATCTGTGTGAGGGAAAACACTTGTTCTTTTACCCCAGTGTTGTTGTTGTTGTTGTTTGTTGTGTGCCTTCAAGTTGTTTCCAGCTTATGGTGACCCTATCACAGGGTTTTCTCTACAAAGTTTGTTCAGCGGAAGTTTGCTATTGCCTTACCCTGGGACTGAGAGTGTATGACTTGCCCAAGATCACAAGTGGGTTTCCTGACAATGCTGGACATTGAACCCTGGTCTCCAGTGTTGTAGTCTAAGATGCAAACCAATACTGGTTATTTCAACATTTACTGCTAATTCAGATGTGGTGGAAGTATGGCCCTTCAGATGTTACTACACTGAAGCTCCCATCAGTCTTACCCAGCACACCAATGGTGTGGGGTGGTAGGAACTGCCATTCAACACTATCTGGAAGGCAGACTTTCCTTGATCTAATTTATCCTTATTCTGATGTGTTTACATTATATTATTGCTGTTATGTGACTTCAAGTTGTTTCCATCTTATGGTAACCCTAAAGCAAACCTGTCATAGGATTTTCTTTGCTAGATTTGTTCAGAGGGGGTTTGCCTTTGCTTTTCTCTAAGGCTCTCCCAAGTGCATCCAGTAGATTTCCATGGCTAAGCAGGAATTTGAACCCTGTAGTTCAGAGTCATAGTCCAATCTTCAAACCACTACACCACAGTAGCTTTCTGTTTATAATACATACACAGACACATAAAATTGTCTCTCTGTGTATGAAAATTCAGGAAAGTTTAAGAGCCAGCATAGTTTAATGGTCTGAGCATTGGCCTAGGAATCTTGGGGACCAGGGTTCAAACCCCTGCTTAGCCATGAAAACTCACTGTGCTCTGTTGCAAGAGATGGTGGCAAGGTCACACACTCTCCACCTTGGAGGACAGCAATAGCAAATCCCCTTTGTAGACATGTTGCCCAAAAAAGTGTAGGATGGGATTGGCATAATAATTGTAGAATGGCATTGGCACACAATAACAAATAACACAAACTACATGGTAACGGAATGGTTGCTATAAAAACAGTGACAATACATAGCATTCAGACCCTTCCACATTAATTTACTAAACCTAGCCACTAATATTATGTGAGGTAGGCCAGTCCTATATTGCAGATGAGGCAAAGAGCGTTGTGATTTCTAAACCATGAGTTCCTACCTGAAGTATTAAACCAAGGGCTCTCCAATTTACATGCTTAGCCAGTCTTTTTTTTTTTTTTTTTAAGAAAAATGTGTTTGTGTCAGTGTTAGTATCTTTTACAGCAGAAATGGACCAAGCACAAAACCATGTTCCCTTTTTGAACTAATGTCCCAGAAATGGCAATTCTCCTTTAAAGATATGTTGCAAGGCCTAGGGGCTACCTGCAGTAAAGGTGTTTATCATTTAAAAAAATCCACATTTACATGAAGATCAAGCAAGGTTTTTACTGAAGAGATATTTAGGAGATAATACTAAATGTTTTTTAAACATTCTGGAATACTATTAATTAAGGATTCATGTATTTACGATAAGCTGTGTTTTATTGTGCTTTGTGTTCTTTTGTAATATGTTTTTTTGTTATTAGTGATAATTTGTTGTATATGTCTTTGTTGTTATAGTTTTTTGTCTTTGTTTTAGGTGTAATTAGTTGTTAAGATGTGTTTTGTGTTTTTTATTCAAGATTTAATAAATAATTTATAAAAAAAAAAAAAAAAGAGAAACATAATGAGAAAAAGATGGCCTTGGTATTTTTAGATGCGGAGAAAGCATTTGATAATGTTAGCTGGCCATTTTCCATTTTGGAGAAGATGAATTTTGGAAAAAAACTTTATAAACTCAATTAGGAGAATATGTGATAAACAAGAAGCATAGGTTTTGGTAAATGGGGATTTAATGCAACCCTGGGGAAAAAGGAACAAGACAGGGTTGTCTTTTGTCTCCATTACTGTTTTTATTAGCAATTTAAGTTCTACTTAGACTAATAAGAGCAAATGAGAAAATAAAAGGTGTAAATGTAAAAGGCATTAATCCCTAATGGAAAGCTTTTGCAGATGATTTGATAATTTGTATGGAAAATTCTTTGGAGGCTATAGAAGATCTGAAAATAATTTTAGAAGTCTATGGAATCTGTCTAGTTTTAAGATTAATCAAGACAAAACAGTTATTCTGACTAAGAATATGACAAAGAGTGATGAGAAGCATTTTCAGGTCAGGCCAGGCTTTCAGACAAAAAAAGCCAAATATTTGGGGATTTATGTTTCGAAGGTTGAATCTTTTTAAAGACAATTATGTTGTCTTTAAAGGTTATTATGATTTGCAAGTGTTGATCTGAATCTAGGTTTTCATAGTTCTTTGTATTGTGAAAAAGTGTAAGTGGATTCAAATTTTAATAATCATTATGTGAGAAGATTGTTGTTGTGGATTTGGAACTAATATAAAGTTAGATTTCATTCAGAATTATCCCTGTGGTGCTCACCTGTTGAAGATTTTTAAAAGAGAGAATTATATGTAAGAGAAAGTTAGGTTGACATACAGAACTGTTGCTAAATGGAAAACGATCAATGTAGGTTGAAAACAAGGGATGAAATAGAGTTGGAAGTGTAGTAAACTGGTTTGCATACAGATAATTAAATGAAAGATTTAAAATGAACAAAACCCTGAGGTTTTGACATATTTGAATTTGAGTTTGTTATGTACTGATGATAAACATTTGATTGCTAAGACATATAAAATGTTGTTGAAATTTGAAACTGAAGGAGAACAATTTAAAGACTGTACAGTGAAAGAGGCTCAGACTATAGGATCTCCAATTTTAGTAGAACAATGGGGAAAAATATGTTCAAAAAGTTTAAAATTTACATTGAGTTATGATTTGAGAGAGAAGTTCTATAAAATGATGTATAGATGGTATTTAACTCCTGATAGATTATTGAAAATGTTTTTAAAATAGTTCAAATGCTTATTGGAAATGTAAGAATAAAGGTGGAACTTTTTTCATATGTGGTGAAGCACAGAAATGTTGGACTTTAATACAAAAAATGCTGCTTTTCTTGTTGAGACTATTGGATAATGAATTATGGAAGGACGTTATAGTATATGATTACAGCAGCAAGAATTGTCTATGCCTAGGGATGGAAGGAAGCTGCTACTACAACTCAAGAAGATTGGTTGGTGAAGCATAGTTGAACTTGCTGAAATGGACAAATTGGCAATTTTGATTAATGAGAAATCTTTGATAAAAAGACTGGGAAATGTTTAATTCATATATGCATTCTTATTGGGGTAAATTATCAGTTTTAGGTTTTGTAAAATGAACTGAGTGTGCTTATATCATAGAAGCTTTGTGTATTATAAATTAAAGGAAGTTTAGTAACAAAGGAATATAACCATCAGTTTGGGGAGGAAGAAGTCAGTTTATTTGTGTTATGTTAGAATTTTAGTTTTTCTGTTTATAGTTTTTGTACAGTAGTTCTTAGTCATATAAATATAAACTGTATTTTTGTTTGTTGTTGTGTTATCTGTGTTTAATAAAAAGTAATTTTTTTAAATATCCACATTTCAAATCTGGAAGTGGCCACTTTTTCTTTGGCATGGGCCTCAGAGACTTCCAGGAGGAGAAAATTGGCCCTAGACCTGCCACAGTTGCCCCCTCCTGTCTAACAGCATTTGCTTATACACTCTTACTAAGCCCCTCCATCCTCAATGGGATTCATTGATTAAGAGTGCTTATGAATGCAGTTTTAATCTGTTAATGTTTGTAGGGTTGCCAGATTGAAAATTAAAGAGAGCTCCTGCAACTTTAAGGATTATGTAGAAGAGGAATCAAACCTGAACTCTCCCTGGAAGTCAAGATGGATTAAGGCTGCTATACTTCAGCCACATCATGAGAAGGCAGGACTCATTAGAAAAGACAATGACGCTGGGGAAGATCGAAGGTAGTAGAAAGAGAGGGAAACCACATATCAGATGGATCAGCCCACAATTCAATTAGCCCACACATCACCCCACAATTCAATCAGGAAGACTATGGGCCTGAGTTTATAAGACCTGAGCAGACAGGCAGAAGATAAGGGGACTTGGAGATGTCTCATTCATAGGTTGCCATGAGCTGAGGTTGACTTGGGGGCAGCTAACAAGAATAACAGAAGAGGAAATTACAGCAAGCATTGCTTGTCATGTAACCAGGCAATAAGCAGCGCCTGCTGAAATCCTCTCTTCTGCACAACCATTACAAGAACCAGAGCCCTTTCCAATTTTCACTATGGCACCCCCTTGTTGTTGTGTGCCTTCTAGTGGTTCCGACTTATAGCAACTCCAAGGGGAACCTATCATGGGGTTTTCTTGGCAACATTTGTTCATATGAGGTTTTGCAATTGCCTTCCCCTAAGGCTAAGAGTATGGCAACCCTACTCAATGAAATCCAGACCTCACCCTTCTTCAAGTTGAATGATATCCAGTTGTACTTATTGTTTTGTACTTTTTATGTTTTTGTTAGACTGTTTTCATGTTCTTTACCTCGATTTATACAATAATTTTTTTAAACAATCTCTTTTCTTTAAAGCCAGTACAGAGTACTTGTATCTCAATGGTTGACTTCCTTTTTGACAGCCTTAGGGCTTGTTTCCATTTACATTTAAACTGGTTTGCGATTCACCTTTGCTCCATGTCAGTGAATTGATTCCAAAAGGTCTGTCGTTCCCAATATGAAAGCGGATCTTTTCATTATTCTCTTGTAATCACTTCTTTTTTGGCATGATAGGTGTTCCCACTAGTTTGTGCCACTTCAAAATGCATGTCAATCATCTGTTAATCATCAGTGACACAAGTGGCAACACAGTGAGGATGGGGCCATTCCAGGCACTGAGTGGGGCGACTTTAGCAACTGAGCCTTCCTCTGCCCCTCAGCAACCCAGGCTGCTCAAACACACCATTTCCCCTTAGAGCAGTCCAGCTTGGGAACTATATATTTTTATATTTTTTGGTTTTGCAACTACTTCCCTCGCTAAGCTGCAGTCAAATATATATATATATATATATATATATATATATATATATATAATGCACCCATAGGTCACACCGCAAGCACAAAGGCAGCGCTAAGGGGGGGGGGGATGGCTAATTTCCCAAAATCTGAGGAGGGATGGTAAACACCCTTCTACCATTAGTCCCTCCCCTCCAGAATGATGCGATTCAGATCTGTTATTCCCACTTGTTGAACACACTTCGGAATAGATTATTTTCAAAAGAACCGCCAAAAAAATAGTGTCAGGAAACAGCAGGTTTTTTATGTTTGCCTTGCTTCATCGCAATTGCAACCGAGCTCAATAGGATTGGAACCGGTTTCAAATGGGAACGACGGTGATATAACTCAATCAGCAATTTGCTTTAAATCATATTGGGAATGAGGCCCTAGTGATATGCAGAGCCTGGAAACATTCCCTTAAAAAAATACAAGTCCGAGAATACCCCCATGCAGGCAGGAGGATTTGGGGAATTGTAGTGCCAAAAGTAACATTTCCAAACACTGCCACTATTTACCAATACTGCATGAGCACCATCAGGGTTCTGTCTTGGGCCCAGTGCTATTAAACATCTTTATCAACAATTTGGATGAAGGAATAGGAGGCATGCTTCTCAAATTTGCAGATGACAGAGGAATAGCTAATACCCCAGAAGACAGGATGAAAATTCAAAATGACCTTAATAGATTAGAAAGCTGGGCCAAAGCTAACAAAATAAATTTCAACACAGAGAAATGTAAGGTACTGCACTTAGGGCAAAAAAAATGAAATGCATAGATATAAGATGTGGGACACCTGGCTTAAAGAGACTACGTGTGAAAGGGATCTAGAGAGTCCTAGTAGACCACAAGTTGAACATGAGTCAATGGTGTGATGCCGTGGCTAAAAAGGCCAATGTAATTTTAGGCTGCATTAATAGAGGTATAGTATCTAGATCAAGGGAAGTAATACTGCCACTGTATTCTGTTTTGGTCAGGCCTCACCTGGAATACTGTGTCCAGTTCTGGGCACCACAATTCAAAAAGGATGTGGAGAAACTGGAGCGTGTCCAAAGGAGGGCAACTAAAATGGTGAAGGGTCTGGAAACCATACCCTACGAGGAACAACTTAGGGAACTGGGTATGTTTAGCCTGGAGAAGAGACGGCTAAGAGGGGATATGATAGCCCTCTTTAAATATTTGAAGGGATGTCATATTGAGGAAAGCGCTAGCTTGTTTTCTGCTGCTCCAGAGAATAGGATGCAGAACAACGGATGCAAGCTACAGGAAAAGAGATTCCACCTCAACATTAGGAGGAAATTCCTGACAGTGAGAGCTGTTTGACAGTGGAAGACACTCCCTCAGAGTGTGGTGGAGTCTCCTTCTTTTAAGGTCATTAAACAGAGGCTGGATGGCCATCTGTCGGGGATGGTTTGATTTTGAGTTCCTGCATGGCAGGGAGTTGGACTGGATGGCCCTTGTGGTCTCTTCCAATTCTGATTCTATGATTCCCTATAATTCTTGTGTGGCTTTCATTCCTTCCTGCAGTCATGACCACCCATTTGGAATGGAAAGTACCACTAATCTGGAAACATCCTTAACAGATTGAATAAGAGAACTCCCTTAAGGAATCATCATTTTGAAGATACAATCTGGAGAGGCAGCAGAAAGCTGAAGATGGACCTGGTCTGTGAATGATGTTTGTGTGTTCGTGCATTAGAGAGAAGACAAGAACGAACAATGTTTCTGTCATGAATGCAGCTGAAATGAGCCAGAGGTTACATCTCTGTACTGTATACATTCTGTTTCTCAAATTTCTTGTCTAGGACTCTGCTTTTAATGATAAACTTTTTGAAGAAGAAGAAGAAGAAGAAGAAGAAGAAGAAGAAGAAGAAGAAGAAGAAATTTTGTTTCAGTTCCAGGAAGAACTATGGTTAATCACTCATTTCAAAACTATTAATTTTATCTTGTTAATATTGAATTTAATGCTTTCAATATATAACCAGTCTTTCAATCTTCATAAAAATTCTTGTAACCTGACCTAATTGCTTTTCTGAAGATTAGATTTGCTGATGCTACAGATTTTTGATCCTAAAAGGTGTCAGTGTCTGTTGAGGAGGAGGAGAATATGTCTGTAACGGGATCAACTTCTTCAGCCAGGTCTGGTGTCTGGGGCCAGTACATTGTGGGGCATGTGCCAGAGCTCATAGGGCCCCTGAAATGCCACTGTAGCAGATGCCAATTTCCTTTTTAACATGGCAGCCACTTCCATCTCCTTTATCCCCAACTATTCTTGGTCCTGCAACTAATGTGCTCCATGTAAAGCATGGAGTTCAGGGATGGGTGTGTGTGCAAAGATTGAGGTGGCTGCATTTGCCTTTGCAAGTATTCCTCTTCAAAGAGGTGGAGTCCTAGGAGTGGAAAGAATATTCATATTTAATCACTCAAAAAAACCAAAAACAGATTCTGCAACAGATGAGAAGGCCTACTGGGAAGAATAATAGACTAGCAAGAATTCTGCATATCTTCCTCCTCATATTCAAATGTCCCAAAATGTTGTAAAGGATTTTTTTTCAGAGAAAAACAAGTGGGGGGGTTTTGCATTCACACACACAAAAAGAGTAAAGGTTTCCTCTTTGACAAGATTGCCAAGTCGTGTCTGACTGTAGGGGGTAGTACTCATCTTCATTACCAAGACAAGGGAGGTGTATTGTCAAAGATGGCTCTGTGGTCATGTGGCCAGCATGACTGCATGGAACTCTGTTACCTTCCCACTAAAGTGGCACCTATTTATCTACTTGAACTTTTACATGATTTCAAACTGCTAGGATGGCAGAAGCTGGATCACTCTGTCATGTGGTGCTTGGGTCTTGACCTGCTGGTTTGCCAACTTTGTAATTGTCAGAGTCATTGTCTTAATTGCTAGGCCACCGTGGCCCCTTTATTCTGTGCACAAAATGGGTTTCTCACACAGAAAACACTGCTTCTTGTACAGGAAACTGATTTTCTGTACAGACAAGGGGGTGCATAAAAAAACCTTGTATTTTTCTCTGCAGAATGAGTTCTTGCACAACACTTTGGCACAACACTTTGGCACAGGGTAATACTACAGAGGAAAATTCATTTTCTCTTGCAGTGGGAGAAAATTTACACCCCTAGTCCTAGGGCCCATTCATATTGCACAGTTGTAGTGCTATGATTCCACTTTAATCCTATGGAATCCTGGGATTGGTGGCTTGGTCAGAGGCAGTAGAGGAGGGTCTTAAAGGCCCCTCCCTCAACAGCTAATCCCAGGATTCCATAGGGTGCTGCTATGGCAGTTAAAGTGGAATCAGAGAACTATAGTTCTGTAATGTGAGTTATAGCCCTTGGGCAAGTGGATCCAAATTGCTTTCAATGCCACTTCCAGTCCCCACTGTTGTCCACTGCATATAAATTCCATATTTCCTTAGGAAGCTTTTGGGGGCCATTAGGATGGGTGAGAATTTAATTTCGGCTTGTGTCTGATAGGAGGTTGCCAAAATTAACAAATGTTTTCATATTTTTGGATGGAATGAACTTGGGTTTATTTCCAAAAACAAAACATAGCAAAGATGGGAGAAACTATAACTGGCAAATTTGTCCATTGAGGTCTAGGGCACTGTGCGCTTAGGCTTTAAAAGTCTGGATTTGTGCATTCAGCCATACCTGTAGTGCTGAATTAGGGTTGTCCCCGTTGCTCAGTTTTGTTTCCTAAGTGGCTCCCCATCTTCTTTTACACTGGTATGGCCAGCAGGTACAACATAGCTGTCTCTCCACTGAGAATAGCTATGCCTCTATAATTTGGCCAGTGCCAATTTTGTTTTAGTTCATTTTTGAAGCATGTGTCAAGCCAAAAATCTTTATATGCTGGATGGGGGTGGTGGTGGAAAGAAAGTTTGTGTGTGTGTATGTGTATGTGTTTTAAATCGAATGAGAAGAAAGAGAAGTGACGGATTTCACTATCTCATTTCAAACTTGACACTAGCCTCATATAATGGGATGGAACCACAAATCCAATCCATTATTGAGGTTTTTCTGTTACTGATTTATTTCTCCACAAATTGAAGCTAGGCTTTACTATAAGTAGAATATGTATAGTGAGATAAGTGTTCTGGGAGTGTAGCCAACTCTGAGAAACTAAAGTAAACATTCTCTGGAAAGAAATCCAGTCAAGCCAGATGGCTCACAGCAAATAATAAATAGCTAAATGTTCTGTAGAAAAGGGGACCACGAATCAACCACAAGGAAGAGTATGCTATAGCCAGGGACCTCACAGGTCGTAGTCATGTTGCAAGAAATGTTAAAAAGCTGTTGAGGTTTAGTTATTTAGGAAATGTAACTTATGGCACATAGATCCATAACAGAAGAACCAAAGGAAAGAAACCACAAATCAGGGATCTTTTATACTATGCAATTATAGTGCTATGATTCCACTTTAATTGCCATGGCTCCATCCTATGGAATCCTGGGTCTGGCTGTCTAGCAGGGAGTCTTTTGAAATCTCAGCTCTCTGGCCAAACCGCAGGATTTCATAGCATGGTGCCATGACAGCTGAAGTGCAATCATAGTGCCATTGGCCATAGTACCATTGGTAACAGAAAGAACCGGACAGGGAAACAGCCATTTTAAAAGGTATAAATAAGCAGCCAGCACTAGACAGCAGGGCCATTTGTCTGGCCAACTTAGGGTTTATCTACACTGGTGAAAAACACCGTACGCATCCCAAAGCCAGTGTGCTAGCAGTCCTGTACAGCTACTTCTGGGGAGGATTCATGTCTTTCTGCCCTTAACCCAACTTTGCTCCAAACTTGGGCTAAATCCTGGTGTTTCCCAGAAGCCCCAGAGTGACCTCAGGTTCTTTTGGTGAGAGGACAGCTGAAGGGAATCCGATTCAGCCCAATCCAGTTGTCCACTTGCCAATACCCAAGCCACCCCCCTTTCCCATCATGATCAGCACAGGGAAAGGGATGGCCTTTTTTTGGAGCTGCTGCCACCACTTCCTTCTGGGCAGGAGTTCTATGTAAAGCCTGCCTAGTGCACCACAACTTCTGATAAGGACAGAGATGGGCTACCAGACTCCATGTCCAGACGGCCATTTCTGACCTCAGTAAAAATGGCAGCATGCTAGACAGGCTTCACATGGAGTTCCTGCCCATGAGGAAGTGGTGATGGATGCTCCAAAAATAAGAAATGGACCAGCAGAGATGATGTGGTATTGATTTGGCTGACCTTTGTGCACAACAACTTGCCATCACACTAGATTTGGCTCAGTGCATGTGGTCACCATTGTGGCCTTTCCAGGACCAGTCTGATGCATAATGCTCCTGACTGTCCCCAGATTAAGCAGCCAGTATAGATACACCCCTAAGGTAAAGGTATTCCCCATTGACAAGGTTGTCAAGTCATGTCTCACCATGGGTGTCAGAGACTACTCTGTGATCACGTGGCCAACATGATTGCATAGAGTGCTGTTTGCCTTCCCACTGAGAAGTGGTACCTATTTATCTACTTGCATTTGCATGCTTTCAAACTGCTAGGTTGGCAGAAACTGGGACTAGAGATGGGAGCTCACCCCATCACACGGCACCTGGGCCTCAAATTGCCAACCTGGCCATCTTGCAAAGAACAGAGTCAGCATCTTAACCACTTGAGCCACTGCATCCCTGAAGATACACTCCTAGTCAAAGCATAATTCGTGTGCAGCTACGGTAAAAATCCTAAACTGGGTGAAATTTAGTATGCCATGATACTAACTTTAGTATTCCATGATATACCTTTACACTTCAGGATTTTGTCTAGTTTCATCATAGCTGCCCTAGTTTTCTTCTGATTTCTTGACTGCAGTCGCCATTCTGATTAATCACTGAGCCATGGTATGGAAAACCTTGAACTACTTCAATGCCTTCATCATCTACTTTAAAGTTACATAACATATGTATGAGACCCAGCATTGTGCAGTGATTTGAGTGTTGCACCAAGACTCTGGAGACCAGGATTTAGATTCCAGCTTGATGGAAACCTACTGAGTGATCTTGGCCAAGTCACACTCTCACAGCCTCAAAGGAAGGCCATGGCAAACCTCCTCTGAGCAAATCTTGCAAAGAAACTCCCAATAAATTTGCTTTAGGTCACTATAGTCTGAAATGACTTGAAGACATACAACAACATAGATATACAGCTTTACACAGTTTTTCATTCAATTTTATGTGTCAAAAGCTAAGGTAAGTGTTCAGTGGGAAGGATAACAGTATTCTAATCAGACTTCAGAATTGTTACTTAGGGCCAGTTTAAACATAAGTGGATTTTTGCACCTTCAAATCAAAGTTCAATTGTCTTCACTTCTCCTGTGCGCATTCCTGCCTATTAGTATGCAATTTTGGTTGCCCACACACAGCACCATTGTGAATGAAAACAGTGAGCAGGAAGGAAGTGTTTGCTAATTATTTGAGCCTCCATGTAACATTCTGCTGCATATTGTTTAATTTGCTTGGGGGGTGTCAATCAAAGAAGATGACATATGAACTTCCACTTCCATTGTCACTTGCAGTCTCTGTCCAGCAAAGAAACTTTGGAGTGCTGCATGGCTCTTGTTGCAAGCAGATTTACATTTTTTGTTTTAAAAATGTAGTGTTTGTCTTTTCTCTCACAACAATAAAAAATGTATAGCCTTCATTGGTATTTAGGTGGGGTAGGCAACCTTTTCCCTTTAAGGGCCGAGGGACTTCAGCTCCCAGAAGCCTCAGCCATGTTGGCCAATAGTCCCATGTTGCCCAATAGCTCCTGGGATTCTGGGAGCTGAAGTCCCTCAGCCCTTAAAGGGGAAAGGTTGCCTACCCCTGAGATAAATGATCTGTGAACTATCCCTCCCTGTACCTTCCTAACAGGTTAGCATTGTACTTTTCTCCAATCACCTACTGTTTGGATCCCTTTGGTGATCTGCTAATTTTCTGTGGGTTGCAATTTTAGTTTCCAGGGTGTTAACCCTTTTAAAGGTAAACTAAAATATGCAGATGTGAAAGTTAAATTTGTTAGAGTTCACTTTCATCAGAAGAGCAGCAAAAAACATGGGTCAGACTCTTACTTTAAATCTATCTTCCTAAAGAATAAAGACTAACTCAAAAAGATAAACATGTAGTTTGTGGTTTTAAAACAAACAATAATGGTTTTAATAAATATTTGCACAACAAATTAAAACCTAATCTAACTAGAATTAATAAAGCAGAAAGAGAGATGTTAACCTCCCTCAGAGAGGACTGTGACAGACTGCAGTAACACTGCAGTTACTGACTGCCACTTAAGATTGACAGTTAGAATGATAGAAGGGGAAGGGAGGAGCTCCCTATCTAAACAGAAGAATACAATCATAAATTTTCCAACAGCTTCCTGAAATCAGGAGCTTCATTCATCTTGTGGCCTGGAATTCTCTCTTTTCTCCCCGCACTTGAAATCTTAAAGAACTAAGGCAAGTTTTTTATATAATTAGCTCTCCCTTCTCCCAGACTCTCACCACCATGGACTGGTGTAACAGAGGGAATGCCCACTCAGTTATAACTTGGAGGAGGCATGGAAAAATGTGAACCTTTATTTCTTCTTGAAAACAAACCAGTGTATCAGTAGGTTTGAGGTCAGAAAAACTTAATAACTGGGAAAGGAAAGAGGGAGGAGGGAGATGCCACTGGGAGATGCTCAGCCCCTTCTGCCCTCCCTGTCAATTTGAGGGAGCCAAAGTACCATTGGCATATTTCCTCCCTAGGGCAAAAGTAGGTGAACATTAACTGTTTAAATGCCCATCATCTTTGGAAGCGGGGTAAAGAAAATGAAAATTGAATACCAGTTTCAAATGGCCAGTTTCAGCATAAAAATAATAATTTTAAAAATGCTGTAGAATGCCAAAGAGAATAGATAAATCCTATATGCCCCTAAAACCAAAGAAATCTGTTAGCAGTAATACCTATCCATCCACCTGTCCACCCATCTATCCACCCTTTGCTACCATGCAAAGGCATATGAATCAGTCACATATCCAATAATGATGATCACCCTTGCAAAACATTCTTCTGCAGAGTTTGAGGAGTTCCCCCCACCCTCCTGCACACAAAAATCCAGAACACCTGCAAATGTGTGGTGGGATCATATTCTATTCAGATAGAATGCGAATGGATTTCATCGTATAGACTGGCCCATTTAGTAGCTGATACTGGCTGTACTTTTAGCAGGATTCTGGGAAACTATAGTCCAAAAGCAACTTTTCCAAGTTCTAACTCTAATTCACATATTGTTCCAGGAAACGCAAATTAGATTGGTTTGCTTAAAAATGCAGACACAATGACATTGTCTTCCCTCTCTAAAATGGTTACAACCCAGTTTGTGAATGGTATGTCTCCTCAAATCTCCACTGGGTATGGGCTGGGAGGCCTTAAACTTTATTGAGGTAGACTGCATCTGCACTGCTGAAATAATCTGGTTTGACACTACTTTAACTGCCATGACTCAATGGAATTGTAGTTTGTTGGGGCATCAGAACAGAGCCCAATTCCCAGAATTCCATAGCATTGAGCCATGGCAGTTGAAGTGGTGTCAAACCAGATAATTTCAGCAGTGTAGATATAGCCTAAATTAATGTGAGGCATTTAGTATCGTTAACTTCTTCAGCATGGATTGAGTGCTGACATACAAGGTAACGTACATCCTGTATACAACATGTCAATTTATCTAGGGTATGAAGCATGAATTTAAGCAGTCACCACAACAAGGGTGACTAATATGTGTGAGCCCTGAAGGAGGTTTTATACAAGGAGCAATCACTGGGAAATGTTACCTAGCGGTTGGGTTTTCCAAGAAGAAAGAAAACCAACAAAGAGGAAGCAACTCTGATCACATATACTGACCTCAGGTCTTAAGAAAGACTTGAATAATACCTCTCCCTCACCCCCACATCAGTTAAATTAGACAGGATTCTGAGTTCTCACTTTGTGTCATGTCTGTGTCATGCCAGTCAGAATAAATGGAAACATGACCAGCCAAACCAAAGGGTGCTCAACAATGGCTCCTTTTAATTCTGGAGAGAAGTGACCAGTGGGGTGCCACAGGGTTCTGTCCTGGGCCCAGTGCTATTCATCATCTTTATCAATGACTTGGATGAAATTAGGAGGATTAGCTAATACCCCAAAGGACAGGATGGAAATTCAAAATGACTAGATTAATAGATTAGAAAACTGGGCCAAAGCTAACAAAATGAATTTCAACACAGAGAAATGTAAGGTACTGCACTTAGGGCGGAAAAATAAAATGCATAGATGGGAGACGCATGGCTTAAGGAGACTACGTGTGAAAGGGATCTAGGAGTCCTAGCAGACCACAAGTTGAACATGAGTGTGATGCAGCAGCTAAAAAGGTCAATGCAATTTTAGGCTGCATTAATAGAAGTATAGTATCTAGATCAAGGGAAGTAATAGTGCCATTCTATTCTGCTTTGGTCAGGCCCCACCTGGAATACTGTGTCCAGCTCTGGGCTAACTCGTTTTCTGCTGCTCCAGAGATAGGACCTGGAGCAATGGATGCAAGCTACAGAAAAAGAGATTCCACCTCAACATTAGGAGGCACTTCCTGACAGTGAGAGCTGTTTGAGAGTGGAACACACTCCCTTAGAGGGTAGTGGAGTTTCCTTCTTTGGAGGTCTTTAAACAGAGGCTGGATGGCCATCTGTCAGGGATGCTTTGATTGAAAGCTCCTGCATGGCAGGGGGTTGGACTGGATGGCCCTTGTGGACTGGAAGAGTCTCTTCCAACTCTATGATTCTAAGTATTGGAAATTGTATGTTATGTGACTGAATGCACAGAACTGAAAAACATAGGTGAGTGGAACTTACAGTAAACATGAAAGAACTGGAGGAGCAGATTCATTTCTGTGAAATGATTGTGATGTGATGTCATGGGGACTGGTACCCACAGAGGCAGCCTGATTGAGCATCTGAGACTGAAAGTGCTGAGGATTTTGCATTTCATATAAATAGTCCATAAAACTAATGCTGGATTTACAAGATGACTCTTTTCTCCAATATTTCAAAGATGTCGAAGTGTGGGTTTTTTAAAAAAAAAAGTGAAAGTATTTAATGCATGATGTGGTTAAATCTTCCTCCTTGATCGTTACGGCTGATTTATCTCTTTTTAAAAGTTGATCTCCAGCCATATGAGAACTTACTACCTTGCTAATAAGTTAAACAGTAAATACTAATTAAGATGATGTTTCAACACTCCCCCAACACTTTGAGATATCTCCAAAGTGCTGATCTGTCTCACTCATTTTACTGTGAAAACTGACTAATCTTTTCTGGACCTAGGTAGGGGTAGAACAATGTTGAAGAAAATACTTCACTTGGTTATTGAAAACATGATTTCAGATTAAGGAGAGTATCGTACAGTTTAAAAAAGCATCTTACCTCTCCCAAGTCTCATTTGGACTGCAGCCAGGTTCTATCTCATGGATTTTGCTGCTGAATCTGCAGGCTCAGTCCAGCCTGGCTGCATCCCAGTCCAGCCTGGCTGCATCCCAGATCCCAGGCATGCCCAGCAAGCCACTTTTCAAAGCCAGGAGCTACCTGTAAAGCCTGCCTGGCATGCTATCACTTCTGCAATCCCCTTCTCATTTATCACATGGCAGGATGACCTCAACAGAAGTGATAGAGACAGCCAGGATCATGGCAGCACTGAGTAGGATAGCCAATGTGGATTATGTGGTGTTGGACTGCATGGCCCATGTGCCAATAATGCATCATCACACCAGATTCAGCCTGGTGCATGTGGTTGCCATCATGTTTGGTCTGGGCCATTCCAGGTCATAATACTCTGGTCTGGCCTGGATTAAGTGGCTGGCATAGATGCACCTAGCATAATGTGGATTTAATTTGAGGGATATGGGATTTTGTATGCAGTTTTATGCAGGTGAAGTCTTCTAAAAAGTGATATACTCATTATTTAGGGCTAGATTTCATTGTTAGTAGAGCAGACATGTTGAATGGGAGGTCAACCCAGTTGCTAAATGGGAGGTCAACAATCACATAAATCCCATGGATCTAGTGGGCCTACGTTAACTAGGGCAACTGTTGGATTTAATAAATAATCAAAACACTCCACTCATTTTTTCATCCCCTTCACAAAAGCATCCATCCAAGGCCTGTGGAAAAGCACTCTAAGAAGGTGACAAGCTGTCTCCCATTCATTGTCCTGATATTCATTCAGGCAGACAACCTTTGGCCTGGGAAGTACTACGGACAGTAGCTGCAATAAGTCTAATCTCTGCCAATTGCCTACCCCTTAGAGATTATCACACAGGGAATGTTGCATCCTTCCTGTGTGATCACGCAGAGATTTTCATATGACATCATGATTATACCATTTTTACCCCGTTCTTATCTTGCGATCATGATAAGATTTTTAGATGACATTGTGCTTATCCCATTCTTCTCCCATCCCTGAAGTTGCATGGCCCCATCAGTTTGTATTAACAGAAACTTGTATTAATACAATGATAGGTGCCACTGAAGCGAGAAGGACGTGATAAGCGTGGACATAATAAGGAAGGAGTAAGGACAGGAGCAATCCCTCCTGCCCCGTGTGATAATCTCCCATGTGTGTGTGTGTATACACACATGTGTGTGCCTTCAAGTAGTGTGTCAACTTAGGTCAATCCCACAAATTCTGTATGGTTTTCTTAGGTGAGGAATACACAGAGGTGGTTTTGCTAATTCCCTCCTTTGAAATACTACTTGAATTACTTCCTGTGGTCGGAAAGTCATATCAGCAGTCTCCAGTCTGAGATGAGGGGAGATTTTCATCCCATTGCCCACTAGAGATATTGTATGAAGAATCAAAATGAGAGAAAATATCATTTTGATTCTCTTTCCCCCCCCCCCCCCTTTATATAAGAAAGTGTCCTATTCCACAAAATTCTTCACATTTGCGATGAAGAGTATATGAAAGGTCTTTTTTTTAAGAAAAAAAATATTGCGGGGGGAAATGAAAGAGATAGATCCCTCCATCTAGGCCAGAGGGTTGTGCTGCCAGATTTTTTGGTTCCTCTGAAGAACAGTCATGTGGCCACATCCACCATTTTGGTGACATTTCAGACGCCTCTGCAGCTATTATTGATGTGGCTGTTTCAAGGTGGGCAGCACCCCAAAACAGCACAGGATAAGTTTTGTTCACCTTTAGCATGTGGGGTCTTAAGCTAGAGAACTGCTTTTTCAGCCAAAAAATATTTTGGAGGGAGCAGGACCTTGAAAGTGGTAAGTGGAAGTCCAAAGGCCTCCATGGGACACCCCAAAGAGTCACCTATGACCTACAGGACCATATGATTTTCACTGTTGATTCAGTCTAGTCTTCTGGGGGCTTAACTCTGTCTTGTTTTGAATTCCTATGTATTCAACCATGTTAGTGGTGAATTAGGGTTGCCAGGACTTCTTTTCTCAAATACATTTTGGAGAGATATTTTGAAAACAAAGAAACAGCAATCAAATCCAACAAAAAAAATGCATGGAAACATTCTTGGAACACTTTGCCTTGAACCATGATATAAGCCTCGATTCACAGTGGCAAAAGAGGCTAGAAGCTGTTCACACATTGGCAACCCACCACTAGCGCATTCTTGGAAAGAGTCTGCTGTTCTTGGCTAGAACACCATCCTGGATAAAGAACTTCCTAGCACGTTTGGTACTGTGCTTTAAAATTTATTAGAAAATATAAGTCCCATCATTCCAACCCATTTTGCATTTTCCAGGGTTTTTGTTGTTGTTAACTGTCTTCGCATCGATCTTAACCCATGGTGACCCTATGGATGAGACATCTCCAGCCCTCCCTGTCCTCTATTGCTCTGCCCAGCTCCTGCAAACTCATATTTGTGGGCCTCTTAAATAAAGTCTATCCACCTAGCATGTGGCCTTCCTCTCTTTGTACTTCCCTCCACCTTTCCTAACATTATTATCTTTTCCAAGAATTCATGCCTTCTCATGATGTGTCCAAAGTATGACAGTTTAAGTCTTGTCATCTTGGCTTCTAGGGATATCTCTGGCTTGATCTGCTCTAGGACCCATTTGTTTGTCCTTTTGGCTGCCCAGGGAATCCTCAGCACTCTTCTCCAGCACCATATCTCAAATGTGTTGAATTTCCTCCTATCTTCTTTTTTTTTACTGTCCAAGTTTTTTGTTTTTTTTTACTGTTCCAGGACTGGGTAGCTAACCACTAAAATCAAAACAAGCTAAAATTGATAAAAAAAAAAAACATTTTAAAGAATAGGGACACACAGGCATAAGAATTCCAACCCTGTAAGTCAAATGACTGATGAAAGAAATGAATTAAGCAATGAAAAATTGTGAGGGAACTAAACAAATGCTGTCCTAAGGCCAGAAGCTCCACAAACCAAGCCCAGCTACATGCTAGGCTCTCTTCTGGGTCCCAGAGCCTGGGAAAGATACTTTTTTGGACTACAGTTCCCACAATTCCCCCAGCTCATCCCATACTAACTGGCAGTTCTAGAAAAAAGTAACCTTTCCAACCTCTTTAACAAGTCCAGCTGGTTATGTCTAAGATATCCACTGTAGGAATTAGAGGCTCCCAGCAGGTCTTAAGAATGAAAAGATCAAGCTTGGAAAATTACTTTTTGAAAGAAATTAGTTGCAAAAGTAGATGTTTATTACTATTGTTACAGGTTTTTGTTTGGTTTGGTTGTTTTTTTTATTTTTCAAAGTAACACTTTCCTTCCATATTAAGGATAACTACATGAGTTACTGTTTAGTTCCTTTTTTAAAAAAAAAGGAGAATTCTACATGGCCTGTGGAATGGTAACTGTGGTACAGTTAAGTAGGGAGACCACATACACATGTAACTATAAAAGTCAATAAAAATAGCCACAACTGGAGTAAGATCCCACATAAGATTACAGTTGTAATGCAACTTAGTTATGAATGAGACCTGATCTGCACTGCAGAAATATGCAGTTTGACACCACTTTAACTTCCATGATTAATTGCTATGTATTTCTAGGAGTAGTGGTTTTGTGAGATATTTAGCCCGTCTCTTTCAGGGAGCTCTGGTGCCACGACAAACATTTGCAATGCAAGTTAAAGTGGTGTCAGACTACATTATTTCTGCAGTGCAAATGCAGCCTTAGTTTTTTAGTTAATTACAAATAACTTCATATTTATAATTAGTTACTTTAAATTCCTGGAAAACAGTTCTATAGGAGGAGAGGAGCCTTAAGATTTCCTTAAGGAGCCCTGGTTGCAGTGATTAAATGCCTGTATTGCAGCCACAACATTGTGAGTTCAATCCTAAGGGGCTCCAAGATCAACTCAGCCCTCCATCCTTTCGCAGGTAGGTACAATGAGTACCCAGCTTGTTGGAGGCAATTAGCTTACACATTGTAAACTGCTTAGAGACTGCATCATTTAGTATGAAGCGGTATAGAAATGTAAATGCTATTGAAGAGGTTGATCTTGATAAGCAGCAGCTGCAAAGTCACAAATAGTCAAAACCGGGAATCTAAAATCTGCAAATGTGCAGGGGTGACTGTATTTGACTACACTAAAAATGCCTTGGCCTTTATGTCAAAATATATGGAAACCAATTATATTAAAACACTTCTGAATTGTAAAGTAATTTAAGTACTTAATTTTAAAAAGTATAGCACCTGCCACATGAGACCCCTTTCTAAGAAGGGCAGTCAATTGTCAAATGCCCAACTGAAGAGGGACAAAGAGGTAAAGGACCTACCTAGCCTCCCCTGGAAGGGAACTCAACAGTCTGACAGCAACCATCAAAAAGGCCCTCTCTCATGCAGCCCTCCCAAAAAGTGCCAGTTAGTGTAGCTGGATTGAGAGAAGGGATCCCCATTTTCATTATAAATCTACCTCCCTGCCCTGATAACTGGTTGTCCTGTAACAGAAAAGGCATAGGTTCCTTGTAGTTTCTTCCTAAAGTATAACAACATCTGGGATGGGAAATGATCTTTGAAATGCTATATAATGAAAAAGGGACCAATGCCCCATCCTTCCACTATTTCTCTGAACAAACAGGCTATATTTCATTTATTAAAACTTCAAAAATTAAAACTCAGGCTTTATGTACAGCGGTGAAAAACAGATGATGTGAAGGCGATAACTAGGCTTTCACAGGCACTGAGAGGGATGGGCCAGTGGAGCTGATGCAGTGTTAGCCTGGCTGGCCCATGTGCACAATGATGCAACGTTGTGTCAGATTTGGCCCAGTGAATTTGGTTGGCATTGTGGCTGGTCTGGTGCCAATCTGGGGCATAATGATCCAGACTGGTCCCAGATTAAGCCGCTGGTGTAGACATGACTTCATTCAATCAAACATGATACAGCTCCCAGCTCCTTCTTGTATTCCAAACAGTACATCTCAAGATACTGTATAGATATGCTTCACAGCATATATATATTTTTACATTTGCACAAACTTTTGAGGATGGGTTAAGCTATGGTCTTTCCTGCTTTGTGTGTGTGTATACCTTCAAGTCACTTATCAACCTATGGTGATCCCATGAATTTTATAGTGTTTTCATTAGACAAGGAATACTCAAGAGATGGTTTTGCCAGTCCTCTCCCCTGAAACATAGCCTACAACACAGGTATTGGTGGTCTCCCATTCAATTACTAACCTAGGCTGACCCTGGGATCTGGTGCCTTTAGGCTATTTAGGCTGCTTTTTCCAGCTTTACTACTTGGAATATACTCTACAAAAATATACACACAATGGGAGACTAAACTTGCCATACTTAGAAACATTTATTTCTCAACATCTCATTCACACTGAATGCAATTAATAACTCTAGGGTGTAAGCTTAAGCTGATGTTACTTTTTCTAAACAAATTTCTCTTGCTATAGCTCCAACCAGTGCAATGGACATCACAACTTGCAGCCCAAGTATTATGGGAACAGATGCATCATGTAAATATGGAGTATATATCTATCAATACTGATGAGAGGCAAACTGAGTCATCATAAGGATATAATATCTGGAAGATATATTAAATGTAGATATCAGATGTCAGTTTGGAACTTTTTTACCTTGATAAAGGCTGACTTTCAACATAATGTGTCCTCTTGTCATCTTGAAGGCATGTACCCTGTTGGATGCCACAGAAAGAGCCAACACCCAAGCAGATAGCAAAGGTCTGGCATGGCCCAAACTCTCCCAGCCCTGCTGTTGCTTGCATGGCTACAAGAAGGCAAAGTATTAGGACTTTTGTTTAATAATAGCCACTTTAACTGGCAGAGTGAAATGGTCCCTTGTGTAAAGCAATAAGGACATGAAGGGTTTGGGAGCCGCTTCATATAATTCTTGAGTTGATGCACTTCCACACCTTCTGGTGTACTGATAAGAGTTTCCATTCACTGAGACTGTGCAAGAACAACAGAGTGAAAATATCATTTATATTTTTGTTATGTCATATATGTTCCATCTATAAACATATGAGTGTGATTGTCCTCTGTATGTAGCTCATAAATATAACCCAGCTGTGAATAAGGTTTTCAACATATGTATTCCTTCCTTGGTGATCACCACACATTTTTTTTTTCCTGAAGCACAAAATCTCTGCAGGAGCATCTACACCAGGGGTAGGCAACCTTTCCCCTTTAAGGGCCGAGGGACTTCAGCTCCCAGAAGCCTCAGCCATGTTGGCCAATAGTCCCATGTTGGCCAATAGCTCCTGGGATTCTGGGAGCTGAAGTCCCTCGGCCCTTAAAGGGGAAAGGTTGCCTACCCCTGATCTACACTGTAGAAATAATTCAGTCTGCCACCACTTTAAGTGCTGTAGCTCCATCCTATTTGATTCCTGGGATTTATAGGTCTTTAGCCTTCTCTGCCAAAGAATGCTAGTGCCTCACCAAATGACAAATCCCGGGATTCTGTAGGATGGAGCCAAGGCAGATCAAGTGGTGTCAAATTGCATTATTTTTACAGTGCAGATGCACCCTCTCTCTCCCCATCCCATGCTACATAAACTTGCCACCTATTTAAAGTTACATTTACTATATATAATATAGCAATTCAGTCCATCAACATCGCTTTGGTCTTGTTCACATGATGTGACTGAATCTAGATTTACCATTTGGTCCATAAACTAGCTTGACCTTGAGTACAGATTCTTTTCCTCCCATATGGTCAAAGAGACAACATCTATCAAGTCTTGCAAATTTCACTTCATGTGAAAGCTGGCTTATCCTTATGTATGAACTAAAGACATGGTTTAAAAATACAGACTCTGCTTCCTTTGAAACATTCTCATTTCAAAACCATTTTGGATTGTTTTCCTGTGTGAGGTTTTTTTTTAATTATCTGGAGGCTGTTTTAAACCTGTAACTTGAATGTAACAATAATCTTAGTTTCATCTTTTAAAGTGAAAGTTAATTTGGCAGGAATCTTCCTCCAGATTGTTCAGGCAGATGAAAGGGACCTGAACCTGAGGCTTCACTATGGCTCCTTCCAGCTCATGACTATCACTCTAAAGTCTGATATAATGGTATGTATGTGAAGGAGGCCATCAGAGAAAAGTTAGTCAAAAAGAGTAATTTCAGAAGTCACTTTGATTAAAAAGAACATTGCATTTCTTCAGAGTGCTGAGTGTTTAGCTGGATTTGACTGCTGCCATGGACATATATTCATTGTTGTAGTCATGGGAGCCGTGAATGTGTTGACAAACCTGAGAACAAAGATAAAGAGGCATGGATTTTAGAGTGGCAATTTCTACACATGGCAATTTTCATATGTATACATCAGGAATGAGAACCATGCATCCTTCCAGATTTTGTTGGCTGCAAGTCCCAGCAGCTTTACACTGCATAGGCAATGGTGAAGAATGGTGAGAGGTGCAGTCCTACACCATATAGGAGGACACATGATTCTCACCTATAATATATATCAACACACACACAAACATACATACTATTTAGCTTTCTTTCTTTGTAGGACAATTAGTTTTTCCGCAGTTTGTCTAATACTTTCTGACATATATCTTCAAACTGGTTTGGGAGGCAACAAGTGCACTGTTCTCAATGGCAATGAGAACATCTCCCCCCCCCCCCCCCCGAGATACTGACATCAGGAAGCTGATATTAATGGAAGCTCACTAGTGCATGTACTGGCCGAAGACATATATACTATCATCATCACCATCACCATCACCATCACCCCATCTTTTCCCCAATTCAAGATTCAAGACAGTTTAAAATATAATTAAGCTATCAAAAAATTAAACCAGTTAAAAACATAAACCATTAAAAAAAACAAAGAGAAAATTCAACACTTTGTGCAAGCCCATTTCCTTTAACAATCACTCCTCAATGGCCTGCCAGAACAAAATGACAGCCTTCATCTGCCTGCAAAAATATAACACAGAGGGTGCCAGTCTAACTTCTTTGGGAAGATGGTTGCAGAACCTACGGGCAGCCACCAAGAATGCCCTCTCCCATGTTTCCAACAGAAGATGGTGAAACAAAGAGAATGTCCTCTCTAGAATATCTCAAAACACAGGCAAGTTTGTATGGGAGAATGTGGTCCATCAAGTAACCTGACTTGGTCCATAGAGAGCTCTACAGGTTATACAGTTGGCCCTTGGGATCCGCTAGGGTTTGGTTCCAAGAACCTCTGTGAATACCAAAATCCATGGATGCTCAAGTCCCATTAAATACAATGGCAGAGTAAAATGATGTCACTTGTATAAAATGGCAAAATCAATAATAATAATAATAATAATAATAATAATAATAAAATTTATTTGTATACCGCCCAATGGTTTCCCAATCTGGGCGGTTAACAGCATAAAACAATACAAAATATATCCCTCCCAGCCTTAAAACAGTATTAAACAAGTTCAATTTAAAATCAATAACAAACAACAATAAAATACAATTAATTACTGTTCCAATAACCCCCTTAGATATTTCAATTTCCGCAGCGGGGGAACCAAGTACCGGAAGATGAATATATGGTATAGAATCACCCGAGGCTAATTGTTTAGTCTGGAAAGGCCTGCCGGAAGAGATCCGTCTTTATGGCTTTTTAAAAACTATCCAAAGATGCTAGCTGATGGATCTCCTCCAGCAGAGCGTTCCAGAGCCTAGGGGCAAATACAGAAAAAGCCCTCTGGGAGGTTGCAGAAAGCCTCGTTTTCCTTATCTCCAAAAGTTTCCTCCCAGAGGAACGGAGTGCGCGGGGGGGGATTATACGGGAGGAGGCAGTCTCTGATGTTTGCTTTTGGGAATCAATGTTTGCTTTTGGGAATTGAATCTGTAGATAAAGAATCTGTGGATATGGATGGCTGACTGTAACAGCACATTGGATTGTGCCTGGAAACAAGCCAGCAGCCAGTAGAGCTATTTCAACAAAGGACTAGTGTGGTCCCTGTAGCCAGCCCCATTTAACAATCTAGCTTCAATTTTTTGGACCAGCGGAAGCTTCTACTCTGGGAGAAATGATATGAATTGTCCCTAACCACCTACTTTCAAAAAGGAACAATCCAAAACTCATGTTGGAGCACTCTAGAAAGTCCACTGTTAGAAAGGAATCAGCCATGGTCTTTGTCTACTTCCCATGGCTAAGAAATGTTGCTTCAATGATTTGCCAGGGACCACCAATTATTCGTTGTTCTTCTTTGCTTCTTTGCTTCTTTGGATATTTTTGCTGATGTGCACCAAGTTTTCTATCTCTATCTCTATTTCTTAAGGCTCCAAGTCTTTAAATCATTAAACAACTCTGTCTTGTAAAAATTAAAACTAAATTACTGCCACAGGTGACTGAATTCTGGTAGTAAGTAAATTGTTCAACTTTTGTTCATCTAAGCAGTTTCCATTCAGCATGCAGACTCTGGATTTTATCACACGAGGCAGTAAATCACAATTGAAGCAGGATAATCATGTCTTTGGCTGGAGTTTAACATATGATGTTGGCCTTTGACTGTTGTTCTCTCGGTGGGAGATCATTTGGAAAGTGCTCCTTTTCATTAACACAAAAAATGCCTTTAAAGATCTCCTTTCCTGCTACTCTACTGTGCAATAATTCAATTTGCTGTGAAATAATTCAATTCTGCTTTAATGCCAATTCTGATTGGTGGACAGTAGGCTTACCACCGATCAAGGGAGAAGGAGAAGGGGGTGGACACATTCATTTGATTTCCTTTCAATTGGCAAAGTAATTGAGAAACTTTTAAACTTTTTTTTCTCTACAGATAAAAAATCTATTTGCAAATTACTGGACCCTCTTTGAAGGAAAAACTTTGATCACTGCCTGGCCACCCCACCTAGTTTTGCAGCCTAGTAGGCCAGTTGCAAAATCTCACTCACCCACACACATCTGGAAGTATAAGTGGAAAAAAGCCTTACAGTCTAAAAAGCATTTATTACATTACCCCGTTATACTGTTTTTGTTGCTAAGCTTCAGACTTCATTCATTGCTAGAAGATAAATCACAGCTTTAGCTGCTGGCTTTCATCTGCCAGCAATTAATCAAGTCTATCCCAAATCACAACAACAACAACAACAACAAGTTTATTGAGTAGCCCGAAGGCCATTTCAAATTAGCAGATACATAATAAAGCAATATCATAATCATAATGGAATACACATAATAAAGAAGAAAGAAAGAGGAAGGAGAAAAAAAAAACTATAAACAATCCAAAAAGATAGTAATCAGTCCCTATACTATATAAAATATAAAACCTAGAAACATATACAAGACTGACGGAGACCGACACATATATCAGTTATGTACCAATTATATACCAATTGAATACCACTTATACTTATCCAAGAGGAATACAAAAAATAAAGCAGAAAATACTAAGAAGTATACTAAGAAAAAAATACATAATTATATAGAAATATAATAGAGTAATAAACAATTAAAATTTATGTTATAATTATAAATTAAATTAAAAATAAAGTTAATATTGAAATTATACTTACAATTAAAATTAGAATTCAAGTTCAAATTTAAATTCAATTCAATTCAGATTAAAAATTTAAGAGTTAAAATTAAAATTAAAGTTAAAATTAAAGTTAAAATAAGAGGTAGCAGTAACAAATACAGTGACAAATAGATCCTTCAACAATTTTCATATCAATTCATCACCCTTGCAATTAACCCCAATCGTCCCCACATATCTAGATCTTAACAATGATGCTTTATAAAGAAACTGAGCTGTAGCAACAAAAATTTTGGGGTTTTGACCACTCATAAAGTATGACACTCTGATGTGGGTGTCCCAAAATGTTGTTCTTTTGATAAAATGCTGTAAATATTGGTCCTATCCCAAATCAGAAAGCTGCCCTCCCCCACAAAGAAAAAATACCTTTTAAAATGTTAGACCATTTTCATATCATTTTATATCCTCTGTTTATTCTTTGTTATCTCACTTACATGATCACTAAATGAAAGCTCAGCACCACCATTCCAACTCTACAGGGAAGAAGTTTTTGAAAAACTTACCATATTTCTGAAGCTACAAACTATTAAACAGAAGATGCAGATAACAAGGGCAAAAACAGTGAGTCCAATGAGTATCCACGATGTCAGTTCTGATAACAAACAGGGTTCTTCCATAGCTGAGCAGGATTTGTTTGACTCTTGAACAAAAGCAGCACAGTAGCTAGAATTAGTATCAGAGGCCTAAGACCACCATGGTGAGCTGTCTATGTGATACAGGCCAATGGCTTACCTGGATTCCTCTTCCCTTCACCAGTCATTCTCAACAGTGGTAACCGCTATGATGGTATAGCTTTAGCTGCTGATGGAAGAAATACAGGAGGCAAAGAGGAACTGACTGAGGGAGCAGTCAGACATTTTAAATGTTCTTCTCCCTCCGAAATAGATTGGCAATGTATGTGCAAACTGTGTATGTGGAACATGATTACAGTCATGTTGCCTTATTGGCCTGGTTCAAATGTATATTTCTTGGCTCGATAAACCAGGCTTTTGCCTGTGTCTGACATCTCTACTCTACTCAGTACACTGTAATAAGCTGAAAAATTGTTAACTAACCCTAGTTTCTTGTTATGTCTGAGCCAGGAAACAAACCAGGATTTTAAACCACCATTTGAAATTCATCTTGTGATATGTACATTCAAATTGCTTTTATGTATGCCAAGTGTTGAATTAACTGAAAGACTATGGCACAGAAGATAGCCAATGACATCAGAAAACTGTGCACCACTCTGTTTCCATAAAGCCCAAATGCTAGAATACTTGGCTCAGGAGCTTCTCCCTCAGTTCTTGCATACATTTTGAGATTATTAAATCTATAAAATGCATATCGCTCCTCTCTATCCTAATGCCTTTCATATGTCACAGTCTCCATATAATCCCCATTGTCTGCAAGAATTGCACAGTATAGAAGTGAGTACTTTACCAGATGTGCCTTTTTACAACATGGCATTTTAGTGATGGAAGAAGCTACAATTGACAGAATTTTCCTTTTAAGTATCTGTTAAAGGTACAAGAGCCCTTTCAGGATTGAGCCTGGAAGACCAATATGTCCTTGAGTCTCTATCCCTGTGCTTCTTAAACTATCCAATATGGAGGGCCATCAGTTATTTTTCTCCAATGTGCCAGAGATTGGTACCATTTTGTTCCTGTTGGCTACACACAAGTTTTCTTTCCTGGAAACTCTCCAGGGACCAACGGCTGATGGCTTGTGGACTGGCACCAATCTATGGACTTCCTTCTTAAGTAACCCATGTTAGGATATGAATGGGATATATAGTCAAAGGTGAAATGTAGAGATGTGTGTGTGTCTGTAATTTTCCACTTGAGAACAGTTTCTGGACAAGGCACAAACAATATTTAGAGAAACAGGGTGAATCAACGCCAGGTGGTAACAGAGACATCAACAATGTACTTTCCCAGTGATAGAACTGATGGAACCAGACTTTGTTATGGTTAACAAGTAATAACAATTATATGTAAACATTGTTAGCTTGGGAAAGTTACTCACGTGGTGGATGATGGACAACAAGAGGCTGGGTTAACATACATCATACTGTCATTATCCAATTAACATAAAGTTAACACCTAGAAGGTGGAGTATGGGATGGGCTTAGAGAGTCCTTTGTCTAAGAATTGTTTATTGTTCAAGATGTGAGCATGTGTGGTTGGATGCAGTGATTTTAACTGCAACAAGTTGTATCTAATGCTTTTGGGATTGTTAAAGATGTAATCTTTCATGGCTGAACTGGACAAGTTCATCACAATGGATTTTACTTAGTTATCTTATTTTTACTTTTTATATGCATTAATAAAGCTATGCTTTTGGACTTTACAATGTGTCGTCTTGACTGAGGAAGACAGGATTGCCTGGAGAAGAGAAGCTGAGCCAGTTGATGGCAAATCTACACAGTGGCTGTGGATCACAGCAGCCAGCTTGTCCTGCAGACTCTGCTGGGTGCCAAAAGGCATCACTACAACACTCATCATCCACACACCAACAACCCACATTCCTCTAGTTTCCATCCTTATTATATGATTGCCATGTTAAAACACACATACACACACATTCTGAGCTTTACTGACAAAAATGATGGAGTTACACTCCCCCTGAAAATGCAGGTTCATAGCTTAGGAGTGCTCCTGGATTCACCTCTGACTCCAGGTTTCAACTTCAATGTGAATTTTGTGCAGAAAAGGTCCTGAACTACAAATAGTCTTTGAAGAATCTGCAGTTTTCAAAGACTTTCTTGCTAAAATTACTCATTGCTCCTTTTGAGAATGAAATTAGTGAACAGTTACATTCCTGGTGATGACAAATAGACATTTATGACTTAAAACAACCACTGAACAAACCTTGGATTTTTGTTCTTGCTGAACAATTGAGGCTTGTAGGCTAGACTTCACTGTCTCTTGATGGGTTCTGTTTGTCTCTTCCTAAAGTATCACCGGGGGCGGTTTGAAATGTTCTAGATTTATTTTACTGATAGACTGTTATTGGGCTTGAATTTTATTCGTTTAAGTCAGTTTAGCAACCAGCTAGCTACAAAAATCTGAACAACTATGGGAGAAATGAAATAAATACATTTTTGGGTGGGCACCATCTGTTGCTGATGTTTCAGCCAGACACTTCAGATTCTAAACACAACCTTACTCTTTACACCAAGGTTGTCAAGTGATCAGATTAAAAGACTTTAGTTTTGGAATCCCTTCACTGGAAATATTAGATAGAGACAGGTCGATAGTGGCCATAGTCTCCACTCTTATTGCCCTCGTAGTGGGGGAGTTTCATCTAGTTCTTTCTTTCTTTCTTTCTTTCTTTCTTTCTCTTTCTTTCTCTTTCTCTTCCTTCCTTATTTTTAAAATTAATTTATATCCCACCTTTCTCCCAATAATGGGACTCAAGGTGGCTAGCAACACATTTAAAAACAATATAGATTTAAAATATACAAAATCATTAATAAAAGTAGGTATGTATGTGTGTGTGTGTGTGTGTATATATATATATATATATATATATATATATATATATATATATAAGAGTGGATTGTTTTAACATATGTACATCTTATTTGTTCTTTTAAACTGATGTGTGTTTTAACTGATGTTGTTTGTTTGTTAATTGTTGTCTCCCACTTTGATTCATGGGGAGAGGCAGGTAAGAAATTGTTGTTGTTGTTGTTTAAAAGTGATTAAACAATTTATAAAGTTAAAATAGTAAACCTCAAAAACATTACAATTCATTAAAATACCACACATAGACCTTAAAAACAGTACTGCACAGCATTAAAACTCCAGCCCAGTCAGTTTTTCTAAACCTGATGGCATAAAGCTGTTTTGACTTGCTGATGGAAGGAAAGGAAGGACAGGGCCATCCTGGCCTCCCTAGAATCTCAAAGTCTGGGAGCAGCCACCAAGAAAGCCCTCTCACTCGTTCCCACCAAATGAGATTGGGAAGGTGGTGGGACAGAAAGAAGGGCCTCTCCAGTTGATAGTAGGGCTCATAAAAGGAGATATGCTCTTTCAAATAACCTAGACCTAACTCATATAGGACTTTATAGGCCAAAACCAGGACTTTGAGTTGTTCCCAGAAATGCACCAGTAACCAGTGGATCTGTTTTAACAAGGGAAGTGTGTGCCTCATGTAGCCAGACCCAGTTAAGAACCTGGCTGCAACTCTTTGGCCAACTAACATTTCTGAGTATTTTTCAAAGGCAGCCCCACATAGAGCACATTACAGTAATCCAAACAGGATGTAACCAAGGTATGTACCATCATACCAGATCCACTTTTCCAGGAATGGCCACAGTTGGCTCATGAGTTTAAACTGTGAAAATGCACTGAACCCAGAGGCACAGTAAACAGTATTTTCTGCAGAAAAACCAATTCTGTGCAAAAAATACAAAAATGTACAGATGTTAAGCAGAATATGTCCCAAATGATGAAGATCCTCAACAGTCCAGGATTCTGCTCATCAGGATTTCCCAACACTTGAGAAATATGTCTTTGATTTTTCAAATAATTTCAAATATTGTTTTTTCTGGGGTTTTCAAGCTGTGTGGCCATGTTCTAGAAGAGTATCTTTCTGATGTTTCGGCAGCATCTGTGGCTGACATCTTCAGAGAAAATGTCAAATATTCTTTGCATCAATAATCATCATTCTAATGGAAAAAGCCAAGAAGATTAGCTTACCTTTGATATATAGATGTTTTTCGCCTGCTTTGCATCGAGAAAAAACTGGAGTTAGGATGTCTCGGCAACAGATATAAGTATCACTGTGCTTGCTTTTTAAATTTCTCAATATGAATGATACTTTATCACCAGAATACTCTACCTCACAAAAGTCCTTCTCATGCTTGAAATCTCTTTTCCCATTGTCTATATAGAGACTACAGACTTCTCTAGGCCCCTTGAACAGTTTGATATCAAATCCTTTCACATGGCTAGGCAAAGGACAATGAAATGTGAAGTTTTCTTTTGGGAATTCATCAGTTGGCTGAGAATGGGAGAGGAGGCCTGCAGAGAAATGGTCTGGAGAAAGAAGAGGAAATGATCAGTAAAATTGACTAATTGATTTTTAACAGAAAAAAAGTGTTACAGGAACTATGTGTAGCTATTTATTTTCTTTCTTTTTTTCTTTAAAGAGGGAAACATTAGGAAAAGAGGAAGGAGAGGGTGAGCCATCATTTCTCAACACCCAATCCCTGATATTCCAGCTAATCCCATTTTTGGTACTATGAGCAGCAAGAAATAACTCTCTGGTCTATAAATTCTTTGAATACTGCTCAGCTGATTTGCTTGGCCCAAAAAAGTTATTTGGATCTCTTTAGCCTATGAGCACTATTTGCTGGGTAGAATCCAGCTTTAGAGGTGTTCATCAGCTGGCCTGAGAGAAGAAATCTTCCCTATCCCCCTTTCCCCCATGGCAGCCTCTCTACCACCATCTTCACCACGCCAAAAATGCTACATAGAGGCTCAGAGGTCCCAGCTTAATGTGTTCAGCAATAGTGTGAGGAAAATGTTGGAAGGTCTGATAAAAAGCATTCTTATTTTTATTTTTAAAAAACTATTGAGGTGCATTCAGTCTAGAAAAGAGTAAATTAAATTATTTTATCTCTTTTGGTCAAACTTGATCTAACTGCAAAATGTATTCTTGGGAGGGGGCTGCTTAGCAGCTAGCCTTCCATTCCAAACTGCAAGAATATCTTTACCAAATCTGTCTTTATGTCTGGGCAGCTTCAGGGATAATATTGGTTAGTCAGACTCAGAGGACTTTATCACACGGGGGCCAGTTTCGTCTTTAAAAAAGATAATAAAGTGCAAATAAACCATCCCGAAAATAAAGTGAAAATAGAGCTTGATCATGCAAATGAACTTCACACGTAATTAGAATAAATGCGAAATAATGCGAAAAGCGATAAAGAGGCGTTTTTACATTTCATACAGAAGTGAAAGAAATCTGTAAATGTACTAGAAATGGTATACTTACACATGCGCAGAAAGAAAAAGCAGAGAGGCTCATGTCTGCCTGGCATGTTTGTCGCCCAAGCAAAACAGGAAGCAAAAGGGTTATGGTGTGAATAAACTGAATTTGACTTTCACACTAGAGTAAATGCGCAATTACAGTAATGTCGAAAATGCATTTTCACTAAAATCCCAAAAGTAAAAAGATCTGGGATAACACCACTTTCTGGGATAACACCACTTTAATAGCAGTTTTTGTGTGATGTCGTGTGAAATCGTAGCGTGTAATTACGCATTTTTTTCGGGATTTGTATGGGATAAACTATAGATTTCCCCTGTGTGATAAAGTCCTAAGGGCCTTTACAGACTGCCAGAAATAATGCAGCTTGAGACCACTTCAACTGTTCTGGCTCAATGCTAGTGAATCATGGGAATTGTAGTTTTTTCTCAGACATTGAGCTTTCTCTGTCAGAGAGCATTGGTGCCACAATAAACTACAATTTCCATGATTCCCTAGCACTGAACCAGGGCAGTTAAAGTGGTCTCAAGCTGTATTATTTCTGGCAGTCTCTAAAGGCCCTAAGTAGCCCTGGTTGCAGGGTCTGGGGTTAAGAAAGAAGGGAAAGCAAACACTTTACAGAGAGATGCTTTACAGGTAGATCAAGCCACCTTTTCTTTTCACAGAAAGAACTCCAGGAGTGCTTACTAATGAGTTCAAGGAGTGTGTGCCACTGAAGTTATTCACTGGAGAGTAATTTTCGGTGGCCATTAACACAGTGAAAGACATGAGAGTGAAGTGAAGCCAGGGCTTAAAGGAGGAATGCTGCCTTTGTGTGTAGTGGAGAAGACCTGTGAGAATGAGCCATTGGAAACAGAAAAATGTTGTCCCAGAAGGGGTTTCAATCTGAAGGAGATACATAAGAGAAGCACGACCTGATCCTTATTCCCTTTTCCTCAAAGAAAGTTGGGGGAAAGGAGGGAAAAGTGAACCGCATTTATCGTTCTGCTTCATCCTAGTGCAAAGAGAAGCTGCAGGCAAGAATTCTCATATGTGGTCCACGCATGCAACAGCCATCCCCAACATCACACCTGTGCCAGGCCCTATAAACCCACTGGCTGGTGCCACAAACATGACCATGTCAGGGAAGCACTACTCAGACAAACAGAGGGCCAGTTCTGGTTGCAGATACCATTTAGTAGTATCATTCTCCAGATAAGCAATAGATCATCCCCAATCAATGCCACCAAACCACACAAAACAGACAAACCTTTAGGGCAAAGTGGAAGTGATGAACAGTTCTCAACACCTGGAAGAAATTAAACAACATGGTAATAACATATCAACATTATCATTGTTGCCCAGGAGTGGGCAACTTGTGGCCCTACAGGTATTGTTGGACAGCATCTCCCTTCATCAGTCAGTCAACCCACTGAAACCAGTGGAACCTACATTAGTTTTGACAAATTCAAATCCTATTAATGTTAGTTGATCTACTCTAAGCATGAGTAAATCTTGTAAAAAAAAATACAATGAGTAAATCCAATGTATGTTTTAATTACCCGTCTGTTATCATAGCACACATACATTAGTACTCTTCAGTATGGTCATTGCAAAGTAGTGTTCTGAGAGTCCCCATCATGATCATTATGAATACAAGTCAAACCACTCATTATTCTAATTGCTTCTGTGCAATTAATGTGTGATTCATTTTGTACATTTAAGTTGTAGGCATAGTGGGGTGATCAGAAACACTGCACACAAAGCAGGATGACAGGTACTGATAGGAGTTTCCTTTCTGATAGAAACTTGGCAGCAGATTTATTGGGGAAAGAAATAAAAAACCCTGACTTTACAAGATGAAATGATCCCAATCATCTTTGGGAAGTTACGGGTACAATGTAAGTTTTTAAAGTATTTATGCAATCCACATGTAGTTTAAGAAGCCAAGGACTTATCAAAAGTACCTTGATGATACTGAATACTAGGAGGCTGTTGCTTCCACATCCATGGCCTAAACACCAGCCTTTAAAAAGTGAGCTCCCTTGCAATTACCAGGAGATAAGAAAACAGTGGAATGGTTCATAAACCTTATGCAGTTTGAATTTCAGAGGCAGAAATAGTCACTTTTTCTATGCAGAGCCAAATGAAACTAGCAAGCAGCCTTGGTAGACTCGCTGTTTGTTCTCTGGGAATCTGATACACGTTTTGCAGATTTGCTGCCAACTTACATGAAGATGTTTGCTTTTACTACTTTCTGCTTCTACACTTGCAAACAAAATACTACTGCAAAAATCTGCAGTGTTTCTAAAAGTCCCTCACTTTTGGCCCATATAGACAAGATCATTGTCTAGGAAGGGAGAGACCCCTGCCTCAGGATGGATACTAGCCAACATGCACACAAGAGTCAGCCTTAGAGGCTCTTCTATTGAAATTTAGGTTACCTCCTTTTGTCTCTCTCCTTTTCTCTCCCAAAATTTCCTGAAACATTAAGTACAAATTTTTCTTTTCTCTCTCTCTTTTTTAAAAAAACCCTTACAGGTGCATTCTTAGTATTTTCTTCTGTCTCTTCCACAAGCTCATATTGCACTGGCTTCATTGAACTCTGCTTGGTATAGATACCAAATATTCCTACATCTGATCATTTACAAAGAGCTACTAAGGGCCTTTGCAGACTGCCAGAAATAGTGCAAATTGAGTCCACTTTAAGGGTTAGGGTTAGTGCTAGGGAATCATGGGAATTGTAATTTTTTCTGATACATTGAGTCTTCTCTGTTAGAGAGCTCTGGTGCCACAATAAAATACAGTTCGCATGGTTCCCTAACCCTAACCCTAACCCTTGAAGTGGACTCAATTTGCACTATTTCTGGCAGTCTGCAAAGATCCTAAGTGACATAGGCATGAAGTAATAGGCAACAGCTTAATTACATATGAGATGCCTTTCTAGAAGTCTGCAGCCATATTCCAGCAACACTATAATCTAGCTCTGACTTCTAGTAATCTAACTCCATGATCAGGAGACCAAGACTTGCCTTCATCTCCTTTCCTGACCCTTTTTTGTTCTTTTATTATCTTCTGTCTCCTTATTTCTTTTTTCATGTACCTGATTAAAAACAAATGACTGGCTCTCCAGTCATTCCACTATAGCCCATGAATGGAACAACAAGGGAATAATTTCAATATTAGTAACTTCTTTCTTTCCTTTGCTCCAGCTTTGTGACCCCCCAAAGAGCTTCTTCAAAACATTAGTCTGTACTAATTTTGATTATATTTTCTTCCTTTCTATTTATGTTTTTGCCACTCTTATAAATCATGAAAAATCATGCTAAACTGCCAATTAAAAATGAAGAGAATGAGAAATTTGAGTTATATTCCCTCCCCACCGCAACCACATTTTCCTTCAAACAGCATTTGCTACAACAACTTTCTCTCTAGTGAGTCTTACTTCCAGTCTTTGTTGTTATATGCCTTCAAATGATTTCTGACATATGGTGACCCTAAGGTGACCCTTATCAAAAGGTTTTCTTGGCATGATTTCTTCAAAAGGGGTTTGCCATTGCCATCCTCTGAGGCTGAGAGAGTATCACTTGACCAAGGTCATCCAGGGGGTGTCCACAGTTTAGTGAAGATTTGAACTCTAGTTTCATGAATCCTAGCCCAAATTCAAACCACTGACACCACCCACAATATTAGGGGGGCTTTCACATGGTCATCTTCCAATGTGATTTATGCCATACTGTGTCAGCAATGCCCTTCAGTACTCTACATCAGGAAAACAGGCCAGTTCCTGGGCCAGAGAATAAATGGACATAAATCAGACATTAGGAATGAGAATACACAAAATCCAGTGGCAGAACATTTCAGTCTCCCTGGGGATTCCATCTCAGACCTCAGAACAGCGGTCCTTGAACAAAAGAACTACAAAGAAAGATTGGAAAGAGAAACAGCAGAATTTGAATTCATCCATAGACTACAGTCTATCAACAATGGGTTGAACAAAGATAATGGTTTCCTGGCACACTACACACATCTCAACATTACAACTACACACTATACACATTTAAACATTCAGAACCCTTGACCAGTTCATCATTTTCTGTTTCCCACACTCATCTGTTCTCCTCACCTACAGGCTAGTTTCCTTTGCCTTGGTTCATCAATGACAATTTCATTTCCATACACAAAGGATTTTGAATTTGAATTGACATTCTTGCACACTAATGGCATATATAGGTCTGTCCCTGGCTTTTCACTCCACCAAATGAATCTGAGGAAGTAGACTAACGTCCATGAAAACTCATGTTGCCAACTTCTTTCTTTCAGTTAGTCTCAAGGGTGCTACAAGATTTCTTTACTTATTGCACCATACTGAGTCCTACTGAGTCTTAGGTAGAGGAGGAAAAGGCAATGGGGGGGGGGATACAAGTGAGCAAACAGTTCAGCCCTCAACACAAAGGATCAAAGAAAAGCTGTAAAAGCAAAAAATGTGACAGAAGAGACAGCTGCATCAAAGTACTGTATCTGACACATTCTTTATAATGTGTATCTTTAACTTGCTGCTGGCAGTGACCTATGTCAGAAATTCGAGGTTGTTGTTGTTACATCTAGTAAGATGAGGATCCCATAACCTGTGACCCATGGGTCAAAGCTGCCACAACCCCCAACCCAACCCGGCTCTTCCAAGACTCTTGCTCCCAGTTGCTGCCAGGGGGAAATAATAAGCAGCAATGCCATTTGTACAAATCTTTGTACAGATCACGAAAACTTTGCACAAATCATGAGAACACACAACTCATTAGAAAAAAGAATAATGCTTGGTAAGGCAGAAGGTGAGAGCCAGTTTGAAGGTAGAAGTTGGACTCTGAAGAGAGGGATTTGATTCCCTGCTTGGCCATAGAAACTCACTGGGTGACCTTGTGTGAGTCACACGCTCTCAGCCCCAGAACACCCAGTGATAGGATCACCTTAGGGTCACCATATGCCAGAAACAACTTGAAGGCACACAACAACAACGTAGAAGGCAGTAAAAGCAGCAGAAGGCTGCATTCCAGATGGATAGACACAGCTCTTAATTTGCAAGACCTGGCTGACTGATGACAGCGTCACTTGGAGGTTTCTCATTCTCATTCCAAGTCAAAGCCAAACTGGTAGCAGTTAACAATGACAGCAACAACTATTGCTACTAGGGACATTGCTTTACTGTTGCTAATGCCAGCAGCAAAGCATGAACTACAACCAAAATCATTGATCCCAAAAGTGCTAATGGAACTGAAGCAGCCATGGGTGTCACTGGTCCAAGAATGAGACTTACCTCTTACCTCTCCCAGTGGCCCAAAGGTGGCATGAAAAGCAGTGTAAAAAATGCTATCCAGGGGGTTATGGGACAGGTATACCTCCTCTTCCTTTGGTAACCCCAAACCACAAAGCTAGATCTATCAGCACCCTAAGATGGCATAAGTGATCCTTTATGCAGAGGACACTCTATCTAGAATAGTTGAACAATGTAGATACTGCTCTACATTGTAATATATTTTTTTTAATTACAAAAAGTAATACTTTGGGGTTCTTTGTATTTATAATTGGCTATTCATGGGCAACTGAAGCCTTCATGTTGACCTTTGAAGCTTTACCTCCTATGTCAAGTTGTCTTCTGTGGAAGAGTTGTTAAGAATTGTTGCTTATGTCTGAACTGGGACAAACATGTGGGCATGTGAAATTACAAAAATTGTACAGAATTACAATAAAAATGTAGACACACTGAGCTTATTTAATAAAAGAAATAAGGTAGCAAGGACTGGTAAATCATGTCACTATTGGGAAACATGCAATGGTTCTTTTCTTTTCTCCTTTCTTTCTTTCTTTCTTTCTTTCTTTCTTTCTTTCTATATTGCCTTTATGGCAAACCTCCTCTGAACAAATCTTGCCAAGACAACACTATTATAGGTTTGCCTTAGGGTCATCGTAAGTTGGAAATGACTTGAAGGCACACAACAACAATCCTGTCTATTCCCTAGTTTGGGATTTAAAACAGCTTAGCAGAGTTAAAACAAATGTAGTTAAAATTTTCCCTACAGTGATATGGATACATTTTTCAACAGCACTAATCATGGGCAAAACAAACAAAATCAATCAATCAATTAATCAGTCAGGTTTTATTGAACCCCTAGGGAGCCAAATTTTCTGGAGTCAGTAGTTTTAACTATGGTTCTGTGCTTTTAATACTGCAAAAGATAAAGTATTACTAGTACTATGTGCTGGCACATAAGAAAATTTGGTATGTTAAAGAGAAACCCATACATGCCATTTTACCAGAAGGAGAGGAAACACCAGCAGAGGCTCACAGAAAATTGATTGATTTGATCTTTCTCACTATACAGGATCCAATTCAATTTTCAACTCTACCTAGACAAGTCATTCTGCTCCAAATGCACTATTCTGTTTTAAAATTAACCCCTTTGCAAGCTTAGATGTCTTTTCTTTATCAATCATCTTGACCCTAGTTCTTCTATTAAATATCTCTCATAGGCTTTGAAATTTTGCTCCACCAACAGTCTGGAATATCACTTACCATACAGGGTTTCAAAGTGGAAGGACAGAAGGTAAAAAGCCAGAGCAGTGTCTACCTTCATACTTCATGGGTCACTAATCCTAATCTTTCCTTCTTTTGTGAGTCCAGGTCTGGAACCTGAAGAATATTTATTGTGTCTCTCAAATGCTTAATAATCAGGGAACCTGCTTGGCTGTTTTGTAGGTCTTCTTGTTTATGTTAAAGCAAGTCTTCCACACGTACGTCAGCATTAAAGGCTGGGCCCTGTGGTTTCCCCAGCTCACTTCTGTTTCCAGGTTAGTTCCGTGAACCTGAATTACAAAGCGAATAAAGTCTGAAAATAGGTATCAGTTGTGCTGATGACAGCATTTCTTATGCAAATCTTTACCCTTATTTATTCTTAACAATAAAGCTGGGGTTAACATGAACCTGCAGTGTAAAGGGGAAATGGAGGTGGAGAAAGGCTTTCAGACAAGAGGATGAACTGCAAGTGAGAGCAACCCATGTCTTCCATATGTCTTTAGCCTATAGTTCTCATCAACTCTAACCAATGAGTGCCCACAACTCCCATTAGCCCTCACACAGCCAATGTAGAGTTATTATGGGAGCTGCAGTCCAAAAAATATGTAGCTGAACGTTTTTGTGTCACTGAGGTGATGAATCCATCCCCACGACAGGTTCAGCATCTTGGAAAATCCATTTAAATTTTGGAGTGAAACCTGCAGTGGATTCACTGCACCATTGACAAAGATGCCCCGAGCCACTGCTATAAAATTGCCCACCCCTGGATTACAGGCAGTCTGGAGCAAACAGGAGAGCCAATAACCCCATCTTTGAAGATATGTGAAATGTATGGCTTTTGTAAGATTCATAAAATCATTGCTAAAATATGGTGAGTCTCCATGGCAGAGTGAACCAGAGTGAATATTGAATCCACAGGATTCAATATTCAGTACCTCCGTGCTTTGCTTGGTTAACAAGCATGCTCCTTCTCCCTTTCAGATCTTTACTACAGCAATGTCCTCCTTGCTGGTCCTTCTGTTTCCCATACATAGCTTCTCTCCTTCTGTCTTTTATTCTACTCATTGCCTTCTCACTAATCACATACCAAACCTCTTTGTTTGCTCAGTGCAATCATTTATACACTTTATTTTGGTCTTGTTGTTGTTGTTATGTGCCCTCAAGTCATTTCTGACATATGGCAACCTAAGGTGGAACCTACCATGGAGTTTTCTTAGCAAGATTTGTTCAGAGGATGTTTGCAGTTGCCTTCCCCTGAGGTTGAGGCAGTGTGATTTGCCCAAGGTCACCCAACAGGTTTTATAGCCAAACAGGGATTTGAACCCAAGCCTCTAGAGCCATAATCCAGCAATCAAACCACTACACCACGGCTGGCTCTTTTTTATTGGCCTACCAAGGTTTATGATCTGTCACTCTTGTTTGTCTCTTGGCTCTTCTTTTGGTTTGTTCACTTACCCGCATCTGCTTCATGGTACTTCTTCTTGCTCTGCTGCTTCAGAAATACACAACTTCTTCACATATTTCCCAACCTCACCTGCTTTCAGTTCCCATTCTTATCATCATTTTAAAAGACCTTCAGCAAGCCCTTTTCACTCATATTGCTACTCTTTTCTTTTCACCTTTTTCTTTTTTGGTCAGAGCCTATCCTTAATGGTTATTTTCATACCGTCCTTACTTACTGGTATTATACAAAATTATTATTACTGTTACTACTCCTGTTACAATTTTGCTAAAAGCAATTTGGGATTTAAAAGATAAGCATAGGGAAAAGTGAGATTCAGCTGGCCTGTAATAGTTATCATAACCTGTACCTGTACAATTGGACTTTATGGCACCTTTATGATCCCCCTCTTCCATTACTTCCTTATTTCTCTCATGCAGGATTATGAGTTCCTTTATTTATCTGCCTTTTGATGCAACTCTATTCATACCTACTGAGAAGTCCTCTGAACTCTGTGGAACATACCTAAAGGAAAGTGGGCTCAGGATTGGAGCCTTTATCAATTTAAAATCTGGCAGATATAATTAAGATTGGATAAACTCTGTCTGAATGTAGGATTGTCACCACACACTTTGCTTTATTGTCTCCCATCTAGCACTCTGATCAGTGACCTCTTCAGTACTTTCTAATTTCCCTTGAAATGGGTCTGGACAATCCAGTAACAAGCACACTAAGGGCTTCTTTGTGGAAAGGAAACTGTGCTTCTTCTGTCCCAGATATTCCAGAGAAAAATTGCTTTCCTTTTGTTAACAATTGTCCTTATAAAATTCTAAGTCCATGGTTTCCTTAGTCTTCTTTGTAATTATGCCTATAGATGCATATATTTCAGAACTCTGGTATTTTATAATAATAACATTTATTTATAACAGCCTTTTCACTAAAGAGTGGATCATCAGATGCATATAATCAAAATGAATGATGAAACACAACCCCATAAAATGTTAAAATACTAAAATAACATATTAATATACTAAAAACATTTTATTTTCTACTCATCTATTAATTTACTGCTATACCTTCCAGAGGGGAATATGGCTGCCTTTAAAAAGCATTTCTTCTGCCTTTATTTTAAGAGCTTTGTGATTCATTGCCCTTACAAGGAAATGAAGATGGCAGTTCTTTCCTAGACCCAGATAATGAATAATTGGGATCCAAAGAGCTCATAACCCACCATAAGACCTAAACTCCCATGTAGATATGAGCGGATGAGAAAGAAGGAGCTTCTCCATCCAATCGGCACTCCATATTAAACAGCCCAAGCCATCCAGATACATCCTCAAGGACCTCATCTCACCATTTACTCAAGAACCCCTAATCATTATGTTTTCCACACTGGGGGAAATCCTAGATTCGAGAGGAATCATGGTTTTTGTTTCATTATTCACCAAGGGGATGTAGTGTGAGGCTCATGTATAGCAAGTGTGGTGCTGCTATATAGAATTGATGCAATTCTTATGTGGGGAGTCCTGAAACAATATGTACATCTAGTAAATGAATAAAGTCTAGCACCAGTACATTGTGTTGACTTTCCATGTCCATTTTCTGATGCCTCTTGACAAGTGAGAGGGGTTGCAGACTGCCAGAAACAGTACAAATTGAGTCCACTTTTAGGGTTAGGGTTAGTGCTAGGGAATCATGGGAATTGTTTTTGTTCTGAGACATTGAGCCTTCTCTGTCAGAGAGCTCTGGTGCCACAATAAACTACAGTTCCCATGATTCCCTAACCCTAACCCTAAAAGTGGACTCAATTTGCACTATTTCTGGCAGTCTGTAACCCCCCTGAGTGACCTTCACCTTGCCCTGTGGGTTTTATTAGTCCAAGATGGGACATGATGTGTGCCCAAAGGGCAACTGTGCATTGTGCTACATATTCTCCAGTGAGTTGTAATCTTCCATGTTGGAAGGATCATCTGAAACTCAAGATAGCTTTGTGGTATCACAATATGGAAAACAAAGTGTTATTTACCATGGCTCTGCCATTCACACACCAGCCCACTAGTTCTGTTTGATTGGCCTACCCATAAATATTTCCATGCCAAACCTGGGTTTATATCTGTATCTGTTTGTGTGACTACCCTGACTTCTTAGACTTCCAACATACCTATTACTCTCTGCTGATGCTACCAACTTCCCTAGTCAATTTCCCACCATTTTGCCAGCCTCCATCCTTTTCTTCTAGGTGCTTTCCTTCAGGCAGATTACTACACATTGCCTTCAGGGGACTTGCATTCAACCTAATATTGCTCAAGCTTGCAATTCAGCTCTGTCCATGCTTATCTGCCTAGACTCATCACTGACATGTGTCTTGCCTAAGCCACACTCTCTCGGGTCAGATTAATTGAGACGATTCTCTAAAATGTTTGGGTATGAGACTGAGAAGAAACATACTTGCTGTGTTTTTTCTTTCACAAACAGCTTTCAATTCCCTTCACCACTTATTTCCTACATCACGGACATACACACGCACACACACACAAGGACTCAGATTATTTGAAATCAGTCAGCTCTTTAAACCAGAGCTACATTGTTAAGCTAGCTTGTTTCCTTTCCCTTTTGCAATGGCTACAATTTCTCTTCTAGCCCTGTGGGATTTACCTTGTAATGTTCTCTCCATCACAAGGCTAATGGAAGCAAACAGGATTTCACCCTGTTGTAGACTAGATGAAATGTTTCTCTGAAGAAGTGATAAGATCAGGTCCTTTTCTTTCAGGGGATTGTTTTGTTCTTGCTCGTTTGCTTGGATTTGAGTTAAAAATAACCTTTTCTTATAAATCTAGAAGTAATGCTTTCTGCCTGTTTTACAACACACATACACACAGAAAGTCAAGGACTAGAGGGGATGAGGTATTGCAGCAGTATCCTTCCTGAGGTCCTTGAGCCATGGCAGTTAAAGTGGTGTCAAACTACATTATAACTGCAGTGCAGATTAGACCACTGATCCTGACATCTGAGATGCTGCTGTAGCAGCAATAAGCACCATGGGGCAGAATAGAAGACTTCTCACACTACTTCTGCCCCACTGCTGCAAACACAGCAGCTGCAACAAAGTAAAAAAGAGAGAGGAAAGAAAGGAGGGAGAGAGAAACAGAAACTCATAGGGCTCATTTCCACTATAATTGGAAATGAATTGCTGATTGCTTTATATGTGCCTCGTCCGCATTGGCAGTGGTTTTAGATGATGTAGGAGGAAGGAAAAGTCTGGAGGTACAAATGAGTGGGTGGAAGGCATTTAATTATTTCCTGGAGAAGAAGTTAATGGATGGCATCCTCATGCTTGTTGCAAATGAAGTCACTACAGGGGTGTGGAACACACCAAGTGACACCCTACATAGGGGTGACACCACTGCTCCTCAAATATCTGCCTTTGGGCAGAAACAGGTTGTGTCATTCACCTGTGTCCCTTTAAAATGCTGAAGAGATGGTGTGAGTGGAGTGAGGCTTAGTGAGCGGAGAAAAGAGAGGCCTCAGTTTTTAAATTTAAATTTTAAAATTATTTAAATTTATCATATTTTACCAAATTTTCACTTCAACCACATGAAACTATGGTAATTATCGCACTACGGTTAAACTGGATTAAAAACAGACTCACTTGGCCCGAACTGAAGTAAAATTTGGGCTGCATCCAGATGCTATTGCATGGATTTTGCCCCAAAAACTGCCACCCGGATGCAGCCCAAATTCAGCCAGGCTGACTTAACTCACTCCGGCGGCCATTTTTCAAAGTCAGAAGCATTCTCTGTCTGAGTGCTCTGAGAAGCATTCCGACGTAGAAAAATGGCCGCCAGAGGAAGTTAAGCCAGCTTGGCTGAATTCAGGCTGCATCCGGATGGCAGTTGGGGGGGCAAAATTCATGTTATAGCATCCAGATGCAGCCCAAATTTTACTTCAATTTGGGCGAGGTAAGTCTGTTTTTAATTCGGCTTAACTCTAGTACAATAATCTCCTACGTATATATATATGTAAATGAATTTAGGCTGTGTGTGTGATATTGTAATTTAAAGGTACAATTTTGCTAGTTGTTTGTGTCATGACTATTACCATTACATTCAGTAATAAGCAGGAATGACAATTAATGAGTAATTGTACTAAAAACATTAGTACAAAATCCATTACTAAGGATTCTGCATGGTGTGGTAGGGGAGGAGATCAGTGGCGGGGGGGTGACACCATGAGTTACCACATTGAGTGACACCAAACCTAGAAGATTATCGCAGCGTAATTAAAACCAGCTTACCTGAGCCGGCTTAAAATTAGAAGCAGGCTGCATCCTGGTATTATCAGATGCATTTAGCTGTCGAAATGACTGCCTGGGTACAGCCCGGCTCCATCACCACTCAGAGGGGCACTCTTTGTGCCTCTTTTCAAAGCTGGGGGTTTTCCAGCTTGAAAAAATGGCTGTCAGAGCACCCCTCTGAGTAGCGATGGAGCCAGGTTGCACTCAGGCAGCAATTTCAGCAGCTAAATGCATCTGATAATATCAGGATGCAGCCTACTTCTAATTTTATGCCGGCTCAGGTAAAGCGGCTTTAATCATGATGCAATAATCTCCATAGTTACACCACTGTTTGTTGCCACCTTTTCCTTTTGCAGTTTCTATGGTTCATTTTCACCTCCTATGCCACAAAAGCAATCTAGTCAGAGATGAGGAAGATGTAGTCCACTAGATGTGACAGAAGAGATGATGGGAAATGCTGTCCAACAAACATCTGGAGGCCCACATATCTCCCCATTCATGGGCTTGGTTATTCCTTAGACACATACCAGCGGTAAGTCTGGGCCTCTAAATCATCAAGTTGCATAGCACAATAATACAATTCATATCATACCAACAGTGACAAAGACAAGATGAAGCTGTCACTGTGGAGGATATCTCCCCTATCTTTTAACCACAACTATGTATGAAAATAGGTAAGAGAAGTTAGCAGCAGGTGCGTAATCTCTGCTCAGATATCTTGAAACTATAACCTGAACTCCCTTCAAGATCTCTACTTCATCTCTTGCTGTCTGGTGCCCCCTAGGGGCTTAGAGACTAAACAATTGTGGGGCTTTGCCAAGGTTAACCTCTGCCCTGGCAATTCTTTTTAAAAATGCATATCCTCATACAAATTTCAGATGCTGTATGTTAGCTTTGGTTGGAAAACCTATTTGGGCAAAGATCCACAGTACTCCTATTTGTGAGTTAGGGTGTGAATGGGGTAAACAAAGTGATAGGGGCAAGAAAGCTGAGCATTTAGCTCTGCCTCAGAGTCTTATTGATTCTCTCTTCCTCACCTGCCCTCTATAACCTCTGAAACAGGCAGCCTCCTATGTAGGGTCCTTGTGAGATTTAGAACCATATACAGCCTAGAACCATATTCAATCTAAGGCTGAATCCTCTTAATGGGTTACCCCAGTGTAAATACTTTCTCATATGTTGCACAAGAAGGTGACCAGGTAACCAGGACCTCCTTATGCAATGTCTCCCCCATCTATGCAGTTGAAGCCAGATACTCCCCAGATGTAGCTTCACACACATCCCAATCCCAATGGCCACTGATAAGCTATGGGAGTTAGGGTTCTAGGGTAGTAAGACCTTAGTAGTCAGGTAAGACTACTACCTTGAGGCCCCAGTTTTTAATGGAACAGCTTTGGACAACAAGCAGGAGTTAAAATTCTCCTGGGTTTAAGTGGTCAGCTGTAGACAAGAAACAAGGCTGCATGCAAATCTCTGCTCAAGAAGGAAGCTCCAGTTTGCTGGATTTTAGCTGTAATCTAAGCAAGGCACCTGATATTTTTTGCATTAGGAGGACACATGCACTGAAGGTGGAGCTCACAGCAGCAAGCAGGGGCATCGCTAGGGAGTGCAGGCTGCACCAAGTGACACCCTAAGGGGGGTGACACCACTGCTCCCCAAACATCTGCCTGTTGGCACAAGTAACATTTGCCTGTTTCCTTTTAAAATGCAGGAGCTCAGCAGAAAAGATGGAATGACTGGGATGAAGCTTAATGGGAGGAGAAAGGAGAGGGCCCAGTTTGTGGTTGTTGTTTTTTAAAGCATTAAATTTATTTTTTAAATTTAAAAAAATATTCTTTTTTAAAAAAATTAAACATCAACTCTTACCAAATGTTCACTCAACCACATGAAACTATGCACATGTAAATACATTTAGGCTTTGTATAATTTAAAGGTATAATTTTAGTTTTTCTAGTTGTTCATGTCACAACTATTGCCATTTTATTAAGTGATATAAGGGAAATACAATTTATGAGTAACATTAGTACAAAAAGCATTCCTAAGGATTCTGTATGGTGTGGTATGGGAGAAGGTCAATAGGGGTAGGGTGGTTGACACCATGAGTTACCACACCAGGGACGTTTTCACACTGGCCTTTTTGAGGACGCTAGCCGGCCTCACTCCGGCGCCATTTCCCGTGTGTTCAGACACACACGGCGGCAAACCCCGCCCCTTCCGGTGTCATCCCTGCGTCCGGCCGGCTTTGAGGACACCGGCCTCACTCCGGCAGCGGCAAGCTAATTCCTGGCTAACTCCGGCTTCAGGTAATTCCGGGTGGCAAAAGGAATTAGCCTGCCGCCGCCGGAGTCATTCCGGTGTCAGCGGCACAGGGTCCAGCCGGCTTTAGGGGAAGGGCTCCAGCCGGCTTTAGGGAGCCCAGTGTGAAAACGTCCCAGGTGTCACCAACCCAAGTGACCCCACTGGCAGCAAGCAGCACAGGTTCTGAGATCATAAACCACCACATAAACAAAGACAGGAGCCAAATACTGCTACTTAAAAGAGGATTTGAATTGTTTCCTAGCAAGGAACTTATGGAATATATAGCTCAGGGGATTTTCCTGGATCCTGCAGCTTCCAGCATCCCTAGTTCACATAGCCAGCGATGAGGAAAGCTGGGAGCTGATGTGGAAAAATATAATGCAAAAATATCATTCAACTCTGATGTCACAATTAAAACAGCATTTTCAGGCATATTACCTACCAAAGGCCTCTCCAGATGGATTGAAATAAACAAATTGTCCCTAGTTTTGTTCCTGTCCTATTTATTTATTTATTTAAAAATGAAGATCTACTTGACATTTTCCCCATCCTGAAGTATTCACAGTGAGCTCCCAGCACTTACAAGGACTTTTAATTCTCACTGCATTTAAATTAACCCAATATTTCGAAAATGAAATGTATCTTTCTAATGGATGTCTGTCTGTGATATCCTGGAACTAGTTAAGATGGCCATCACACAAAACATAGTAACTATTCCCAGTACAGTAGATTCAAGAGAGATCAAATAAGGGAAAGAGGAATACTAGCAATAATAGAAAATAATCTCAATGTTTAACTAGTGTACTGTTGCTAAAGCACTTTAACATTTTGATTGTAACTCCTGAATCATAATGTAAAAGGGATCAGTGGAAATCAGTGAAATAACTATCACTGGTAAAAGTATCCCAGGATGTTTTACAATTAAAATTCTCAAAAGTAAAACAAGGTAAACAGAAGACAGTTCAGCTTTCTCAGAAAGTGAACCATAGGAGCATCCAAAAATTTGCATTTATTTAGGTGGCTTTCTGCAACATCTTTCAGTAGGTATTCCCACGATAGCTCACATTTCTAAAAAGATTTAAGGTATAATCCTGTCATCAACAGATGCTGTTTCACACTACATAGTTATAGCACTATGATTCCCCTTGAAATACTGTAGCAATATCCAATGGAGTTCTGGAGATTCACTGTTTATTCAGAGGCACCAGAGGAAATCCAAGGTTGAGGATCCTAAATGCCGCTCCCTCAGCTGCCAATCTCAAGGGTCATTCCCACTATGGTTTACAGTGAATTGCTGATTGCTGTATATGTATATGTGCCTTGTTCCCACTGGGAACAGTTTCAGAAGCGACTGCAATTGTTTGGACTCACTTTGAACCGTGACAAAACCAAAAGAATTCCACTTTTTGAAGAATAGTCATCTGGTAGTTCTTTTGGGGGAAAAAATCAATTCAGGAATGTGTTCAACAAGTGTGAACTACAGACCTAAATTGCACTGCATTGCACTGGAGGGGCTGCACCGGCTCTCTCCACCTTCCCTCAGCCCAGCCCCTTTCTGGTGTTCTGGGGGCGTGGGGCGAAAGCTGGCAATGGTGGCCTCAGATGCTGGGCCCACAGCAGGCAGGCGGGCCCCCAGAAGTTCTGCAAAGGGAGAAGAGGCCCAGGTGCTCTTTGTTGCCAGCAGGCGTGCTGGGCCTCCCTGGCCACAGCCAATTTCCCAGCTGCGCGCAGCCTAGCTGGGCCTTTACGACAGGGCACCCCATCCTTCTCCTCCTTCTCCAGCTTATTCCATATTGCTAGTGGGAACCACATGGAATAAGGACATGATTCGCATCCATAGTAGGAACAATACATCGGCCTTGATCGAATCAGTGACCAGGTGTCAACACGATTTGCAAATTGGATTAAATGTAAGCAGGAATGAACCCTCAGATTCCATAGGATGATGCCACGACTGTTGAAGGGGAATCACAATGCTATCACAATACAATCACAATGCATGCATCCAAGGAATTAGGCTTAGGTCTATGAAAGCTCATGCTACCAACTTCTTTCTTTCAATTGACAGGACACTACCAGAAGTTCCTCTGAATACCTACAGAAAGCAATTTAGTGTTTGTCTCCTGCCAGGAGCATTTTCTGCCAGAGCTGGAGGTGGCAAAAATGGTGGGTTGATGGTAAGCTATAAATACATTAGCACTCCCAAACTGAGCATCTGATGCTATAGAACAGAGGCAGGAAAACATTTTAGTCCCAGGAGCTGCACCAAATCTAACAGGATGGGTGATGTCAGGGCTTCCTCAGCCCTTTCTGTGAATTCATCTGCAATGCTCATATCCAGTTTCTTTACACCAAGGGAAATGCTGAGAAAACCTGATGCTTAAAGTAGGTCTTTTTGGAGTAATTTAGGAGTGTTACCCATAAGTAAAACCTCTTTTCAATAAAATAAAATCTGGAATTAGAAGAACATTCTTTTAAACCACCTCCTTGCCCTAAGATTTGTGCTTCAGGGAAAGCTCATTTAATATCTCTTTAAAAATGAAGATAAATTTACTCTAATGAGTTATCTTAAGAAAGACTGTGCTCAGAGTTTATATAACAGTGCTAGGGTCACTGAAGAAGATCAGCTAGTGGATTCATTTTTTCTTTTGCCTCAGACTGAACAAAAAGATATTACATGCAGACTGGAAAGTAATAATATTGAGTGGGTTGAAACGGGATATAAACTTTGCAGTGTCATTGACTACCCAATATAAATTAGATGGGAATTCCCAAACAATGCTTCAAGGATAATCTCATTTCTTTTGGGGATTTTCCCTGAAAAGGCAATGTTATATCTAAACAAGCCTGTCAACAAACTGCCAGTTCTTTGTGATGAGAAGGTTAGAACTCAGTGAATTAGCAGATGAAAATATTAAGAGAAATTGTATTGGTCCTGTGAAAGTTCATAAACCACATCATCAGTTGAATAAAAAGTTGGTTAATAATTTTTTTAAATATGTTTATTAAAAACAACATAGAAACAACATAGATTTGCCCCTTCTCTTTTTTTTAAAGATATGTTTATATAATAACCACAAGAATATTAAAAACAACATAGAAATAACAGACAGTTGGTCAATAATTTCTGAAGAGACAGCTAATGAAATTAGAACAGAAATACAGCAATGACAATCAAAAGAAATAGACTCAAGACAAATGGTTTGATGAAAATTGTAGTGAACTGAAAAAGCAGATGACAAAAGCAATAACGTCTTATTGCAGAAGTGGTTCTTCTAAGATCCGCTCTCAATTTTATGAAAGGTGCAAAAAGTACAAAAGATTAATCAGTGGGGGAAAGGGTCTATTATGGAGAGGAGTGGAAGGAATTGGGCCTTGCTCTTTTAGAAAAAAATCCAAGCAAATTCTGCAATATACTTTCAAGGCTGGAAAAGAGATTTGTGCCTGTTCTAGAGAGTCCTATTGTTAAATCTGAATGGGAAAGCCATTTTAAGAAGGTAGATAATGATCCAAACCTCCCTAGTTCCTCTTTTAATGCCAGTATTGATTGTAATTGGAAACACTGCTGGGAAAGAATTTTGATGCATCAGGCCAAATCTTAATTTTAAGACTGAAAAAAAGAAGATGGACTTCCACAAGATCCTTTTACGAGGTTCTCTGACTGGTGGACGCCAATATTTGCATCATTATCATCCTTAATTAATATCTCTGGCATTTCACCTCCCAGCTACTGTAGTTCCAATTTATAAAAAGGGACCTAGGAATGATCCAGCAAACTATGGGCCAATTAGCATATTATACGAGGGAATATCTATAGTAGATGTCTTCTCAAAAAAGAATGGAAGACTCCTGTTGAGGATCATACTCTGCTTGCTCCAGAACAGGCTGGGGTCTGCCCAGATTGGTCAATTCTACAAAACTCATTCATGCTGAAACATGTTATTGAAACATACTTGGCTGAGATATGGGGCCTATGCTTACTTGAAAAACTGTCTGACAGAATGGCAAGTTATGCAGGACAACCAAAATCAGAGGTTTTCTTAGATTAATGGTCTCCACTCATTGACTTTATAAACAAAGAAAGAAACAAGAGAAGATAACCTTCATCCCATTTGAACCTTTGGTTGGACATTCTGGACTAGCACTGGACTTTAAAATGACTGCTTACTTTAAGCAGAACCCAAGAAGGAAACCCACAACACAATTCAAAGTTGTGAGATTAGTCATTTTATTTTCCCCTGTTGTTGTGTTATGTTCTGTACATTGTTGTTTATTTATAATAACAATAAAGAATAAATATTTTTTAAAAATTAATGAAAATGTTATTAAAAAATCTAAATCTAAACAAACAACTATACACACATCTATTAAGCAAACTGATAACATACATACACACTTCATACACATTTAAAACATTTACAGTACTCAGTCATATATCTTAAACTATTTCTTTATCTGATATAATGAGAATAAGCTAGTTGATTCTAAGTCATAGCAGAAACTTACTTTTTTCTTTCTTTCCCTTCTTTCTTCTTCTTTTTGTACTCCTCCTTTCTTCATTTCTTCCATCCAATTCCTTTCTCCTCATCCTCTCTCCCTGACTCCTTCCTCTCTCTTCTCCCTTCTTTATCCTTGCTATCACACACTCTCTTACCTTCTATCTACTTAGGGCCTTTGCAGACTGCCAGAAATAGTGCAAATTGAGTCCACTTTAAGGGTTAGGGTTAGTGCTAGGGAATCATGGGCATTGTTTTTTTTCTGAGACATTGAGCCTTCTCTGTCAGAGAGCTCTGGTGCCACAATAAAATACAGTTCCCATGATTCCTTAGCCCTAACCCTAACCCTTAAAGTGGACTCAATTTGCACTATTTCTGGCAGTTTGCAAAGGCCATTACTGTTACCTTCCATTTACTATTCCTTCATTTTATTCCTTCTCTTCCCTTTTAACCAATTTCAACATATATAAAAATATCCTCATTTCTTTTTTTAAACATCAGCTTTTTAAACATTATAGATCAGGGGTAGGCAACCTTTCCCCTTTAAGGGCCGAAGGACTTCAGCTCCCAGAAGCCTCAGCCATGTTGGCCAATAGTCCCATGTTGGCCAATAGCTCCTGGGATTCTGGGAGCTGAAGTCCCTCGGCCCTTAAAGGGGAAAGGTTGCCTACCCCTGTTATAGATAACCTTCAGAAAAAGAAAAATCTACATTTTTCATTCAACACTTCCTTTATCTAGAGTTCTGGTTCTCATTGTTCAGATATCATTGTTCCTCATATATATATCTTATAAGCTCTGCATTTAATCAAAGTATAATAAGTAATTATTTCTACCAATTTTCCTATTTTCTATCATATAAGTTGATTTAACAGTAATGTTTAACTATGGGCCTCTGCAGACGGGCCCAAAGGGGCGGCAGAGAGCTGCCCTGGGAAGCGGCAGATCGGGACTGAGGCTGATGCACCATGCAGCCTCGATCCTCCCTTTTGCCTCCCAGAAAAGAGTGGCAAAATGCCACTCCTTTTACGGATGGCAAAAGGCCACCCTAAGAGCCAGCGCGTGGCTCTTTAGTGTCCCTTCCAGTGCAGTGTGTCAAAATGCTGCACCAGAAGGACGTCCTGATGCCATGCACTGTGTGTAACAGCACATGGCGTCAAGACGTCCTCAGCATGAGGTTGGGGCGGCTGGCATGCAGCTGCCCCTCCCCATCTCTGCCTCCTAGCCGGCCCTTTGGGCCTGTCTGTAGAGGCCCTGTGTATCTATATCCTGAATACAAACTATCATCACCAATTAATCTTTAAATCCTTCTGTTGCCATTGAGCCCCATTTATCTGATAAATATGTAGTCACATAATTCCATTCTTTTTTATAATTCTCCAAATTTTCATTGGTCATAAATCTTGCCAATCTGTCCATTTCATCAATGTTGTAAATGTTTAACATCCAGTCTTCTATTGTTGGGATATTGTTCTTTTTCCATAGTTGGGTGAATGTCATTCTTGTTGTTGTAATTAAATTAAATAATACCCTACCACATCTGATTTGGATTCAACAATATTTAATAAAAATAATTCTGGTTTGAATTCTATACTGATCTGAAGAATCTCTTCTAATGTTTTACATATTTTTACCCAATGTTTTAAACTTTTTTACAGCTCCACCAAATATGATAAAAGCTTCCCTTTTCTGGGTGTAAGGTACCACCTAAATAACATTTTGTAATAGTTTTCTCTGATGTTTTGACTTTTTGTATATTTTAATCTTTTAGTCCATGTAGTTTCCCATTGTTCTAAATGTATTTGTTCTATATTTTGTGCTCAGTTGACCATGTTATTTTTTATTATTTCTTTTTCCATTTTGATTTGTAACAGGAATTTGTATAATTTAGACATCATCCCTTTCTTTTCAGATTCTAATATCCTGTCTAATTCAGTTTTTTCCTATTCTAACCCTTTTTCTCTATAATTTTCTTTAAATCTTTCTATTAGTTGTCTTAATAAATACCAATGTATCTCTATTCCTCCCTTTAACAATTCTTCCTGTGTTTTAAACCTATATCTCTCACCCTGCTGAATTATTAAATCCTTATATCTTAACCATTTTTTAATTCCTCCCATCTCCCTTCTTTAAAAATGCATCATGTGATGATGCTTCCAAAGAAATTTTATTTCCTAATTTTTTCCTGTATTTTTCCACACTTTTAGTAGCAGTTTTCTCATCCAATTACATAAGAACAGCACTGGACTTTAAGATGACTGCTTACTTTAAGCAGAACCGAAGAAGAAAACCCACAACACAATTCAAAGTTGTAATATGAGTCGTTTTATTTTGCCTTATTGTTGTGTTATGTTCTGTACATAGTTGTTTACTTATAATAACAATAAAGAATAAATGTTTTTTTAAAAGAAACATACTTGGCTGGAATTGTTAAACATGTCTTTGTAACTTTTTATAGATCTGAAAGCTGCTTTTCAAACTATTAATTGTGAACACCTCTAGAGCGAACTATAATCTTTGGGCATTGATTCACAACTTCTAAAATGTATAAGGACTTTATATTCTGAGACATCCCTCTAAATTTGAATGTATGGCAGATATCTGTCACATGCTGTACAAATCACAAAGGGAGTGAGACAAAGGTGCATATTTGCCCCATTTTGTTAAACATATTAATTACACAGTAGATTTCTTAAAAGGCAATTGTTACATTCCAGTTAAAACACAAAAACAAAAAATAATCATTCCTCCTTTATGTAGATGATGCAATTCTCATGTCTTATACTCAGCTGGGCTTACGTAGGTTGCTGAATCCATTTAACTTCTACTGTAGAAATGAATTCCTTTCTTTTAATTACCAAAAACACCCAAAAATGATGATAGTTGGCAATAAACAAACCCTAAATTGCATCTGCAGAGGGGTGGGATATAAATTATTATTATTATTATTATTATTATTATTATTATTATTATTTGGGTACTTGATGGAAATGTACATGAGCAAGTGCCATCCTTTAAGTACCTTGGGTGAGTTTTCAGTCAAGTACTCTGTTAGCCACTAGAACCTTAAATGGACAATTACGGTTCTATCACACAAAGGGAAAGCTAGTTCAACACATTTTAGAACTGTATAGGACTAGAGGTATCCCCAAACTGTTATATGGGGCTCCTCTTTGGACCATGGCAAATCTAGATTTATTAGAAAGAACTCTAAGTATTTTTGGGAGGTTCTGGCAGTCCCTAAGTCTACCAAATTAGAATTAGTTTGTGCAGAGGTGGGCACAATGACTATCAAACCTGAAGCCCTCAGATTATCTCTGCTTTTTTGGCTAAAAATTATTTTAAAGCAGATTTCAGAACTTACTTTGTTGGTATTGGAAGACATGGGCAAAACCCATGGAAGCAAAAAGAATGCATCTGGTTACCATGAATTTTGGACTTTCTGCTTCTTTCCTTTTAGCTCAAGGATATGATAGAGCGAAACTCATCTTAGTAAACAAGCTCAAGGATATAGAGATACAATCTTAGACAGCTGGGATTAAGATTTGTCAATCTTAAACCACTTAAAAATACTTCTGTTTTTCCCCTACAAAACATACAAAGAGCACAGAATATACACCAATACAAAAAAAAAAACATCCACTAATCTCCCCGTCCACCATTACAAATACAATTTGACTGCCCTTTCTCCAAGCCAAATGCATAAATATACGTACATATCATGTACTTCTTCATTTTCACTTGATACATTTCTGCCTAACCAAGTAAGCTAAATATGTCAGTATTCAAATCCCACAAGTGTATTTATCCCAGAGGGTTTTTTTCCTGCAGCAGCAGAGGATATACATCTGGGTTCCTCTTCATGCTTAGTCCAACTGGTTAGTGGTCTCTGAGTCCTTGAGGCTTGCCTGGAACTCCCCCAGTATAAAAACTTGTCTGTGTACTAAAGCTTTGGCGTTCTGATTGATTTCTTCCAAATTTGCATGTGTGAATAGTTTAAATTGTTTTAATAGCTTCTAAACTGTCCTGTTATAAGTGTTAGATGGTTTATATGTTTTTATTTTATTTTTTAATTGAATAATGTAGTGATCAGTAGGAGTCAGCATGGGCTTGTCAAGGACAAATCCTGCCAAACTAATCTTACATCTTTTATGATAGTTTAGTAGAAGGTGGGGATGCTGTTGATGTCATTTATCTGATTTCAGCAAAGCATTTGGTAAGGCCCCCCCCAATAATATTTTGCTTAGCAAACTGATTAAATATGGAATAGATGGAAATATTGTCAGATGGATCCATAATTAGTTGGGAAAACTATGCTCAAGAGCACATCATCAATGGCTGCACTTCACACTGGAAGAAGGTCTTGAGTGGAGTGCCTCAGGAATCTGTCCTAGGGCCATTACTCTTCAATATTTGTTTTATTTTTTATTTATTTTTTTATTTTCCACAGTAACAAAAAATACATCTTAAAAATGACATTTCTTCTTCATTTTTGTTGCTTTAAACTAACATAAAACATTATTTATGAGCTTCTTATCCAATCAACTAGTTTTTTAGTATATACAATGACTTCCCTCTAAATACAATTCCCTCTAAATATAGTTTTATGTATGTATGATTTTAGTCTTTCCAAGCTTACAATAATCTTGAACTATATCTGAGTTTTATGAACTTGTGTTTTTTTACCAAAGATTTACACAGTAATTTTTAATTTAATCTGTATCTGATGCATTTATGGTCCTTCTTTCTATCAAATTTGTCAATCTGTCTAGTTCTATATTGTCTAGAGTTTTTAGTAGCCATTCCTCTATTGTTAGTATTTCTTTCATCTTCCAATTTTTGGGCGATAAGAATTCTGGCTGAAGTGATCATATATAACAGTGTTTTCCAATGCCTTTTTGCTTCTGCATCTGATATCTTACTGGTCATGTTTAATAAGTAAATTTCAGGTAACAATTGGTATTTTATATCTAGAATTTTGTTAATTTCTAAATGAATTTCTTTCTATAGTTTCTTAATCTCAGGGCATTGCCACCACATATGTATCCAGTTGCCTACTGCTTTGTTGCACTTCCAGCATTTGTTTTCTTTATTTTTATGAATTATAGCTAGCTGAGATGGCATTAAATGCCATCTATAGGCCATTTTTAAATAGTTTTCTCTAACTGCCTGGCATTTGGTAAATTGAAATGTTTTCTTCCTGGCATATATCCAACTTTCAAGGTCGATACTTCTTCTGATATCTCTTGCCCATTTTATAATTTCTCCTTTAACCACTTCTTGCTCTTGGTTTCTATTGAGAAGTATCTTGTAAATTTTTGCTACTTGTTTTTCGACTTTGTTTTCTAATATTTCATCTAATTTGTTCTTTTGGATGTCAAAACAGATTTCCTTTCTGTCTATTTTATATCTTTCAGTCAATGGATGATAAACTAGCCAGTGATTTTTTTGAGTCAAACTCTATGATTTCATCCATTGTTTTCATCACATACTCTTGGTGATTATCTTTTTTAAAGATTTCCCGATACCTAAGCCATCTCGAGTTTATTTTTGTCTTTTCAAAGAGCGTCTCTTGGAGGGATAGCCATCCTGGTAGCTTGGGGTAAAATATTGATCTTAGTTTTTTCCACACGGCAAGAATAGACTTTCAGATGAAGTGGTGTTCAAAGTTTTTGTGTATCTTCTTTTTTCCATACCAAAGATAAGCATGCCACCCATACCGTAGGTTGAATCCCTCAAGATTTAGAAGTTTTTTTATTATCGAGCCTGATCCATTCTAAAAGATAAACTAAGGTGTTAGCTTGGTAGTACAAATACAGGTCTGGTAGATTATATATTCCGTTCTGTCTTTATCCGTTAATGTCTTCCACTTGCCTTCCCATATGAATTTTTTAAGTTCCTTATTCCAATAATTGAAAGGTTTACTATTGGTTATTATCGGAAGGTTTGAGAAAATAAAGTTAAATTTGGATAATATTGACATTTTGATTGCAGCAATTTTCCCAAGGAAAGATAATTTTAGTTTTGACCACCTGCGTAGAACTTGTTTTACAAATTTCCACATTGTTTTGTAGTTATTGTTGTATACATCAGTATTCTTATTTGTTAGCCAAATGCCAAGGTATTTTGCCTTTTTTAGTTATTTTACATTTGGATTTTTCTTGCAGTATGGTTTTTTCTTCTGTGATCATATTTCTTGTTATAAACACTGATTTTTCCTTGTTAATTTTAAAGCCTGCTATTTTCTCAAAAACTGAGAGAGACTTCATCAGTTTATCAATGCTATTCAGTGGGTCTTCTAAGAATATTACAAGATCATCTGCATATGCTCTTAAAGAATATTCTCTACCTTTTATTTTTGCTCCTAGTATCTTTGGGTCTGTTCTTATATTGTTACTTAGTGTTTCTAGGATGGTAATGAGTAAAAGCAGAGATTGAGGGCATCCTTGCCTTGTTCCCTTTTGTATGGGAATCGGATCTAAATTTTCTCCATTTATCAATAAGTAAGCCTGTTGTTCTCTGTATGTATTCTTAATCCATTTCAAAAAGTTGTCTCCTACTTTTATTTTTTCTAATAGTCCTAGCATATAGTCCCAAGTTATGTTATCAAAGGTCTTCTCCACGTCAACTAGAATAGTGCAAATTTCTTTTCTTTATAAGGTCTATAACTATTTGGTGTTCTCTCTTAGGTATCTTGAAGGTAGAAATCCAACTTGGTCTTCATGGATAATATCTTTTATTACTTCTTTTAGTCTATTTGTTAATATTGTTGTAAGTATTTTATAATCTATATTTAGCAGTGATATGGGGCAATAGTTATCCATTCTTGTTTTTTTCTTTTCCTTCTTTGTGTATTAGTACAATGTTTGCATATTTCCAGGATTCTGGGATGCCTTCTTTTATGATCGCATTGAAGGTATCTTTTAATGATACTTTGATTATATCTTCTAGTTTTTTATAGTAGAGCGCAATAAAGCCATCTGGGCCTGGAGCATTATGTGGTTTTACTGTTTGAATTGTTTTGGTGATTTTTTCTTCTGAAATTTCTTTATTTAGCTTTTTGTAGCAGTCTTCAGGAATTTTAAGTTTAACTTGTGTTTGGAGGAAGTCTTGTAATAAACTTTTCTCAAGTTCTGTTCTTGGAGATTGTTTATATAATTGGGTGTAAAATTCAGAGAACTTACATCCTATGTCTTTTTGTGTTGTCACAAATTCACCATTATCTTCTATTTTTTCTATTATTTTTCTTTCACTTTCCTTTCTTAATCTGTTTGCTAACCACTTCCCCGTTTTGTTGGCCAATTCAAAGTAATTTTGTCGGGTTTCTTGTAGTTTTTTGTTCACCTGGATTGTTATTTCTTCTTGTAGAGTTTTTTGAAGCAATTTTAGGCAGTTCTTAATCTTATTAGATGTTGGGTTGGATTCTAATTCTTTCTCTTTTTGACTTAGTTCTTTTTCAATCTTCTGGATTTTTTCCTGGTTCTTCTTTTTCATCTCTGCACCTCTCTGAATTAGCAGCCCTCATGCCACTGCTGTGCAGTGGTACTCGTCAATATTTTTATCAGTGACTTAGATGATGGGATGGAGGACATCTTTATCAGGTTTTCGGATGATGCAAAACTTGGAGGGGTGGCTAATACACTGGATGATAAGAACAGATTTCAAAAGGACCTTGATAAACTTGAACATTGGGCAGAAATTAATACAATGCTATCGTATAGACACAAATGCAAAATTTTACATTTACGCCACAAAAACTAAATGCAAAGCTATAAGATGGGGGATATATGGCTCAGCAGTACTGCATGTGAGAAGGATCTGGAGATTATTGTTGATCATAAGTTGAATATGATCCAGCAGTGTGATGCTGCAGCAAAGAAGGTGGATGATATTTTAGCCTGCATTAACAGAGGTATAGTTTCCAAGCTGAAGAAAGTAATAATCCCATGATGTTCTTCACTGGTCAGGCCTCATCTAGGGTACTGTGTTCAGTTCTGGGCACCTCATATTAAGAAGGATAAAGACAGGTTGCAAGGACAATAAGAGGTATGGAGAGCAAAATATATCAGAAAAGGTTGGAGCTGGGCATGTTCAGCTTGATGAAGAGAAGACTGAGGGATGATATGATTGCCCTCTTTAAATACCACAAGGCCTGTCACAAAGAATAGGTGGCAGGCCTGTTCTCTGTTGCCCCAGAGGGTAAGAATGGGTCTAATGGTTTTAAGTTACAGAAAGATAGGTTTCAATTGAGCAGTAGAAGGAACATCTTGGCACTAAGAACAATTTGGCAATGGTGGTGGGGTCTCATTCTCTGGACATCTTCCAAAAGAAGGTGGACAGCTACTTGTTGAGGATACTTAGCTAGAGATTCTGCACTGAGATGGAGAATGGACTGTATAAAGCCCCTTCTAACTTTTAGGCACAGTCATCCCTTTCCATAATGGCTCTTGCCTTTCTGGTAGAGAGGATGAGGAAGGGAATGTGGAGAAGCACTCAGCACTGGTGAGGCAAAAGTCATCTTGGAAAGAGAAGTTTGGAAGGTAAGAGCATACAGGTACCTTTGTCCAGCTTGACAATTTTACATTACCTTGTCTTGCTCCATGATCCCTTCAGAAATTAAAATTACAGGAGCCTCACCCTGTATCCAACAAGGTGGCTCTAGCTGTCCCAGATGAACTGACTACTTGGAGATAATGGGGAAGGATTCCCACTGACTAGAGAGAACAATGGGGGGAAATTTCCCATTCGAAAATGCTTTGAGGAAGGGATTTTGATACTTCAGGACCCTCTACAGGAAGCAGAGGTTCCTGTATGAGGAATGTAATCACCTCCCAAATACACTGTTCATACCATGTTACTCGATAGAAAAACAATCCACCAACATTACTTCCCTTTTGTCAAGGATAAACTTCAGTTTACTGGTTTCCTAGTTATACTATTCATTACTCATTCCATGCATCAATGGCCTATTGGCAGTTCCCAGTATTGCTCGGTATTCATTTATTCTTTCTTTCCCTGCAAAAGACGCTTCTGCAAGACATCCTTGGCATCTGCCACATGGGGGTGCTGCTGACTAGCATTTTTCTCCTAGTAGAAACCGAGAAAGTGAAAAATGCTTGGATAAATAAAAGCTATATTTGCTATATATGGTTGCCTCTTCTCTTTGTCTATATCTAGCATACATTTGGTTTCTTTCATGTCTCCTTGAACTAGTTTACTCCAGGGCAGATGATATATGCTAAGTTCCCCTCTTCTCCTCTCTTTTTTAAAAAACTGTTTTGCAATACATGTATTAATGTAGCAGGCAAGAACATGATCATGAAATCATACATTTAAAACTAGTCAAGAGCTATGGGGAAGGCATGGAAGTTGTGAAGGAGGGGGTTAAGAAATGTAAAACGGAACATCACAATTCTATTTGTGCATTTTATTTAATTTGATTATTTGTTTAAAATTACCTAGACTGCTATTCACTCACAAGAAGAGAAAAGGGCTGTATAATTGAATTGGCTGAATTGTGAATAACAAACCAAATTGCTCTGATTTGGACCCATTTGCAACACCTCCAGATCAGGTCAGTCCAATTCAGTTCTGGATCAGAACAAGAAAGAACATAGCACTTCAGACCAATGAGGATAGCAAAAACATGGCTCTAGAAACCAGGGCTTGAATTCCCAGTCAGCCATGGAAACCCACTGGATGATAGGGATGGAAAGAATATTTGAAAATATTTGAAAAACACGGGGGTTTTTAGTGTTAAGAATGTGACAAGAAGAATTGTAGACTGATGAGAATCTTCATAGTCAAGTTATTCCTTCACATGAGTTATTCTGCATAAAAATTGCACATGGTTGTTTCTTCAGAAATCTGCATGTAAAAATAATATATCAATGTACAAATATTAATTCCTGCACAGAAAATGCTGTTTTCTGTGCTGAAAATGCTGTCTTCTATGCAAATCAACCATGTGCGAATTTTACACATAATCAATTCCCAATTACCTCATTTTCTGTGCAGGAATTAATGCTTATACATTGAAATATCATTTTCTACACAGAAAATGCTGTTTCTTGCACAAAATGATCATGTAGGATTCTTTTGCAGAATGAATTTTGAACTGTGAATAGTCTTCAAAAACTGCAGTTTTTAAAGACTTTCTCATAGCGAGAAGAAAATTGCTGATATTACTCATTGCTACTTTCGAGAAGAAATGTAGTGAAGACATATCTCTACTGGGTGACCTTGGGTGACCTCACAGTCTCTCAGCCTCAGAGGAAGGCAAAAGCCAACCACCTATGAACAAATCTTGCCAAGAAAATACTGTAATAAGTTTGCTTTAGAGTCACCATAATTTGGAAACTACTTGAAGGTGCACAACAACAAGGAAGAAAGCCAGACAGTGCCTCTCCAATATGACTATACAAGGAAACCACCAAAGTGTATTGCACTATGACTCTGCAGACCAGTGTTTGAATCCCAGGTTGACCATGTAAACCCACTGGGTGACCTTGGGCAAATCACACTCTCTCAGCTTCAGAGAATGGCAAAGGCAAAACCCCTTTGAAGATGCTTGCCAAGAAAACCTCATAATAGGTTCATCTTAGGGTCACCATAAGTCAGAAACTACTTGAAGGCACACAACAACAACAACATCTTGTTGAATAACCCTAGCTTAATTTTTTGTTTGCCTTTTATCTTATTTGTTAATTTGCCTGCTCGTGAGTACTAAAACTTATATTCTCCCTTACTTCTATTGCCTCTTAGCTGTATTTGCTAAGAGTTAGATGGAAAACAAGCAAGTCTGAGTCATCACAGAAAGGGACATAATTGTCTGGGATCACTTGGAAGTGAAAGTAGATCCTAGGACTGCAGTAGTGTACCTAGTATATTTGACATTCAGTGCAGATCATTTTTAACACACCCCTTCCTCTCTTCAACAGCCTTTTCTGGGTCTGATGAAACTGCTTGCCAGGCAGGAAAGGGAGGCAACTTGCTTTCCCATGTGGCCAGCAGAGCCCCCAGACCCATAAAGCAGGCTCTTCCCACCAGCACACCAGGTGACACCCCACTCTCAGGTATTACCTGGTGCAATCTAAATCCCCTGCATCCCCCTAGTGACACCCCTGCAGGATTGCTATATGTTCGTGTTGGCAAACTTATAGCAAGCATGCCAGAGATGGCACACAAAGCCATTTTCCCCAGCATGTGGAGCGGGGAAGAGGAGGAAAAGGTGTGTGCCAGAGAGGCAGCTGAAAGCCCGGGAAGATGTTGGGGGGGGGGAGAAGTCCCTCCCCAGAAGTCCCACTCCCATAGGGCAGAAGTCCCACCCTGAATGTCCTTTCTCTCCCCTAATCCCACCTGGAAGTCCCACCTCCAGCATGGAGTAACACCCAATGCTGAAAAGGCCATTTAGGGGGGTTGCAGACTGCCAGAAATAGTGTGAATTCAGTCCACTTTTAGGGTTAGGGTTAGTGCTAGGGAATCATGGGAACTGTTATTTTTCTGAGACATTGAGCCTTCTCTGTCAGACAACTCTGATGCCACAATAAAATACAGTTCCCATGGTTCCCTAACTCTAACCCTAACCCTAAAAGTGGACTGAATTCACACTATTTCTGGCAGTCTGCAACCCCCCTTAGTTTGGGCACTTGGTGCCTAAAAGGTTCACCATCACTGCTATATGTCTTCACTGGAGGCAGAAAATTAGCAGGGTAAATTGCCAGATAATTACGGCACCAGCAACCAGAAAGTAGGACAAGACCCATAAAGCAAGAAGAAAGGGTAATGAATCCTCTCGTGATGGCAGCTCTCAGTGTCTCCCTGCCACCCCACAAGAAACTTAGGCAAAGAATCGTAGAAGGCCGGGGGGAGGGGTAACCATGAGGCCATGAGAAGAAAGTTTCAAATGCCAGCCTACAACCACATGTCTTAACAGGAAGAGATGGAATTTGTCAAGGGCAATCTCACCAGTTGGGTAGCTTTAAAAGCATCACTTCTGTTCACATGGAATAGCCAATCCAGTTAGGGATTGTTGCACAGTCTGCTAAAAGGTGTCACAATGCTTTTTAATCAATTGGATTTGATTGCACAGTGAAAAAAGCATAAACAAGGGCAACTGAGAATACAGACACTGTAAATGACTGCACAAAGATTTCCACAAGGGTGTCCCAAAAAAAATTTCAATTATTTTTTGGTTTGCTGATCATTGCCCAAAGTATTATGAAAGATTGTGCAATTTTCTCTCAACTTCAGGGAGGAAGGTGATAAATTCCTTGGAAGATGTTCAGCATATGGATATGATAAGTTGGTAAATAAACCATTTTTTCTCTTTCTCACTCTCTGTCCATCCATTGATAGATCTGTCTTGATGGGACATCATCCAAGAGTCCATAGAATGAAACCTAAAATTGTATGAAAGCACTATAATTGTGTGGTGTGGCAGAGCACAAAGGTGGGGGAGCCTGGGTTTTTTTTAACTTGTTCTCCAGAGCTAACACTTTTAAGCTTATCGCACTAGTACCTGTAACATTCCCATCAAGTCCCTGGATCATAACGATACGGGAATGGGTGTTACTGCATTAGACTATTGATAACGCGATAGTAAAGTTATGAGAACACATATTATCACCCTGCATTTACTGTTTTACCAGTACCAGTGCTAAAGCAATTCCTCAGCCGTCCCTCATTGGTGCATGCTCAGTGTTGCGAAAACCCCTATGTCTGCATTGGAAAGAATGCTACCAAGAGATTTAGGTAGCGAGCATTAATTGTTTTTTCTTGTAAACACAACACAATTCAATCTACAAAAACAAAACATATTTTTTAAATTGACTGTGGCACCTTCCTTGCATCAACACCGGAAGAGTTGAGTTGAGTTTGTGGACATTCTAGGACGGGAGGGGAGGAGGTTGTCTTAGCCAAACAGAACACAAGGACAGATTGAGACTGGGTAGGATTATCACACACACATCATCCGGAAAGGTCTGAAAGCATTCTTGCTGACTGAGGATGCATTTTTACAGTTCTCCTCCTGGAACAGGCTAGGGACTGTCAGAGCACAGAATGGGAATTCGATGAGGATCATTCTGTGGAATAAAATATGTTCTGTTCTGTTCCGTTCTCATCACGTTCTCATCACGTTCCGAGAACACAGTGCAATAAGCTTATTTGTTTCAAGATGAACTAAGCAACTTCCCCTTATCAAAGCATTATAAAACGAAACAGTATTGGTGTTTGTCTTTTAGAAAGGAGCCTCCATCTGATATATTCTGGGTCCACACAGCAAGGGAGGGAGAGAGTGAACAACTTGGCATGCATCTTGGGCAATTCATGATGCTTTCCACAAAGGCTCCTCGTAGAATGTACACCACTGGCAGGTCTTTATTTTATTTTATTTATTTTAACTCAACTGATTATATGTACAGTGCTGTACAAACTTACAACACAGATAGATAGATAGATAGATAGATAGATAGATAGATAGATAGAGGAGCCATTTCACATTGATCCACAATGCCTGAAGGGAGACTGGGTCGCCTTCTAGCTGACTAAGAGCTGGCTCAGTTGTACCTGTAGAAGATAACACAGTGTCACAGTAGGCATTTTCTCTATGAACAAGAGCTTAAGGCAGCAGCACCTTCCTCGAAAAATCTATATAAAATAATCCACTCTGGGAGGATAGGCAAGGAGCAATTCATTGCCAATTAAATCAATGTTGCTGAATTAGTTCCAGTAATTCTACAGAACTATCTAGGTACCAGCATCAAAAAGGGGGAAAGACTTTTTAGAGCCGGTGGGCATCTCTTAATTCCAGCATAATGCTTGCCATTAAACTCAAAACAGAAATGAAAAGGGAAGAAGAAGCCTCGAAAGGGGCTGTCATGCAGCTCAGTGAGCAGATTTTAGCTCGTGGTGTTCATAGAAGGCATTGCGTGAGTTATCTCCTAATGAGCCGTTTGTTGGCTGAGTAGCTCAGCCTTTGTCACACAGCTCCATTCCACTCAACAGAGAAAAAAACATTTCATAAAATCCTGCCACATAAGTGGCAGGGAATCTCTTCCTAGGAATTTAGCGTGAGACGTGAAGAAAAATTTATGTTTATATGCTTTGTGTTGAGGCTAGGCTGAGATAATTCCTCCTGATTGAACCGGATATTTTATCTATGCCATAGGTCATCATATGATCGCTAAAAATACAAGTCAGGAGGAGGTGTCCAGTGCAAGGCCTATCCAGCCTCAATTTCACTAAGTGGCTCTAGGCAAGTCACCCTCTCAGCCTTCCATCTGTAAAATGGAGAAGACAGCAACATTGACAGGAGTGCCTGAAGGATTACTGTGTTCATTCATTGTTTTGACAGTATTGTCAAGTGGCTCAAGCAGGAAGAGGGTGTATCTCCTCCCGCCCCATCATTGTAGGGAAGAGGGTGTATCTCCTCCCGCCCCATCATTGTAGGGCAAGTCCCCTGGCTTGCTGAGTCTATGAACCACAGGTGGTTATATTGGAAAGGGGTCTTGCAGCACTTTTGAGACTATCTGGAAAAAAAGAAGTTGGTAGCATGAACTTTTGTAGGCTTCACTCTATTTCCTCAGATGCATTTGGTGGAGTGGAAAGCTCAGGGACAGACCTATATAAGTCATTTGTGTGCAAGAATGTCAATGCAAATCCAAATTCCTGTGGGTATAGATTTAAGGCGGTAAATCCAGTTTTAACAATGGTTAAAATGGATTATTATGGTTAAAGCTGATTATATTGTTAGGCTCACCCCAGTTCTCTGAATGGTGTAAAGTTTGAGGAAAGTAGAGTTTCTCTTGGTTTGAGTTCCTGTAGATTCTACATCTGCGAGGTCAGTGAAGCCTTAGTAGTGTTTTATAATATGTGAGTTTATTTAAAAATATATGTATTGGGGAGACACACCATTTCAACACTGCAAGCACTTCACAACAGAACTTATGAGAGAGTGAATCAACACCCCGAGTGGTAGCTTGCAGCTCTCTGCCTCTGTGGGTCAATGCAGACGGCCTGTAAGGGGCGGCTCTGAGCCATCCCTGGGAGTGGCAGATCGGGGCCACAACAACCACATGCCACGGCCCCGATCCTCCTTTTTGCCACCCCCAAAAGAGCGGGCAAATGCCGTTCCTTTTGGGGTGGCAAAAAGCCACCCTTTGAGCCAATGCCATGGCTCTTTTGTGCCCTTTTGGTGCAGTGTGTCTGCACGCTGTGCCAAGAGTGCACCCTGATGCCACACACTGTGCAGATGGGCACGTGGCGTCGGGGCAGAGTTGGAGCAGTCACAGTGCGGTTGCCCTGCCCCAACTCCACCCTGAGGTCGGCCCTTTAGGCCCTGTGTCTTTCTTAGTATCTCTGATCCATGCTAAAGGCGATCCCTTTTGCCTCCTCATGTACACCTAGAGGATACCATTTTTATCCAGGTGGGAGCCTTCTCAGATTGGCTATTCCTATTCAGAAAATTATAGAATAGCCTTGCCACTATCCAGAAGCAACACAATCAGTTTCTATACTGCAGGTGTGGCCAACCCAGGGCTCTCCAGAATTTGTGAACTACAGCTCCCATGAATTTTAGCCATCATGGCCTGTGGTGGGGCATGATGGGAGTTCCAGTCAAAGAAAATGTAGAGCACCAGAGTGTCACATCATCAAGGTATCACAACAGTCATTAACACACTTTTTCATTAAGTTATTGTCCAATATTGTCTTGTCCATTATTGTCCATTATTATTATGTGGCCATTATGGTCTCAAGACAAGCCCACATTAATAAGTTTATTCACAGAAATCTGTAAGAAGTGCATGAAGCTGTCATCTTTTTAACTGATGGTGCATGCTCTGTCTTGGAACTCTCGAAAGCAGTGCAGAAATTGTTTTGTAAGTAAGTAATTAAGTAGGTAAGGAAATGATACACATGAGTGAGTTTTGACTACTCCAAAGTGCTATATAAATACTATTACAGACACACATATATATGTGTACCAGTTTCTCACCAAGAGACGTTTTTACCTGCTCTCTTCTAAGTAACCTAATAAGAAGAGGATTTGTTTTATGTTTTTCCTCTCTCTTGCTTGGAATCTGTAAGAAGGCAGTCAGTGGCTGCTTTCACACAGGACACAAGCTCCTCTTCTACCATCTCTCCCTTCTTTCCCAGCATGTAACCTTACAGTGCCTTAGGCTAGCAGCCACTATCAATTAGATCAATGCTAAGATGTTATTCAACAGCTGAGGGTGGTAGAGAGCTGAGAAACAAGCACATCAATATTAATTAAGGGCTCTTGGCTTTGTGAAAGAATTCCTCCCCCTCTCCCTTTCTGCACTGAATCTCCAAAAACCTTGTTTCCAACTCAGCCTAATTAAAACTCATGATATTACACTGAACCCAAGATCCAGGGTTAGACATCATGAGCAAAATGCCACAGAGATGGTGCACAAGATCCGTGTCGTACAATGAAGGCTTGCACATGGAAATGCAGACAGATGGAACATCATCTGTCTCATCATGGGTCTACCAAGAAAACATTAAAATCATATACCATCAAGTAATTATTTTGTCACTACTGTGGGTTGCATTTAGTAAGAAGAAAAGAGAAGCTTATCTTTATAGTAGGTGAAATCTGAAGCATCATGGGTGCTGTAGTGTTCCTAAGTTAGCTATAGGCTAGAGGTGAGAAAACAAACCAAAATATATTTTGCTCTGCCCTCATTCCTCCTTTGACTTTTTAATAAGTTGATTTGTTTTTTAATAAGTTGATCTTTTGCTTTGACGTGGCTATTTTTGGTATCCTGAAAGAGCAGCAAATTATTCATGATTTAGTTTATTGTTATTGTATTTTCATACCAGAAAGGGATAATTATGTTGCCTTTAGCTACTATGGATTTTGACTTAAGAAGGCTTAGAAGGCACCCATTTACCACTCTGTCTCTGCCCTTCCTGAATTGAACCAGATAACAAGGATGGCTACTTGGGCCAGTTAAAATCTAGGCAGTCTTCCAGATGTTGTTGGAGTGCAAGTTCCAGCAGCCCTGGTCAGCTTAGCCAATGGTGAGGAATGCTGAAAGGTGCAGTCCAACAACTTCTGCAGGGGCTCATAATTCTCACTCTGGTTCTAAGGGTCCAAACTGATAAAATTATTGAGGGCAGTCACAACATCCTACCTCCTTAGATTACAGTACTTCAGTCAAGGAGCCATTGTGAGTCATACAAGGCTGACTTTTCCAAATGCCAGACCTTCCGATTCATTCCATCCCAGTGAATAGAGTTACAGTTCCTCCATTCACTTGTATGCAACAGAGACCACAAGGGCCATCCAGTCCAGCCCTCTGTCATGCAGGAACTCCCAATCAAAGCATGAAAGGTGGAGAACAATTGGGAAAATGGCCCCCAGTCATCAATGCTTCTTTGTACAAGGATCTTCCACCCAGCACAACTGTCACTCAAGCAGAGATTTGTCCTTTGTGACCATGTACTTACATCCTGTTTTATAATGATTTTATATAGCCCCTAAGGAAAGCCTTGGGTACAGCCAAAACAAGGCAGGCTTTTCTTTAAACTAATAAAATAACTATCTTTTGAGCATCTTGGGATATGACTCAGTTTTCTTCTATGGGTTCCATTGGATGTTCCCCAGAATCTGCTTCTTTTAAACGCAGCCTAAAGAGCACCTCCTCAGGTAATAACCCATTTTTTCATTGTTGCTTTTTAACTAGACAGACAAAGATAAGGTGACCAAAAAGCAACTCCATTTATGCATATAAAACAGCTATTTTTAAAAGCCTAAGTGTTGGTTTAAGTGTTGGATTATGACTCTGGATACCAGGGTTCACATCCCAGCTTGTGATGTGGAAACTCACTGGGTGATTTTGAGAAAGTCACATCTCAGCCTCAGAGGAAGGCAAAGTCAAACCCTCTCTGAACAAATCCTGCCAAGAAAACCCCATGATAGGGTCACCTTAGGGTTGCCATAAGTCAGAAATGACTTGAAAGCATACAACAACAACAACAACAACAACAACAACAACAACAACAACAGATCCTGTCAGATCTTGGAAGCTAAGCAGCATCAAGCCTGATTAGTACTTGGAAGGGATACTACCAGGGAACTCCAGATGCTGTAGCAAGGGCAAACCTGCTATGCAGAAATCTTGCCAAGAAAACACTTTGAGAGGATGGTCATGAGTCAGAAGCAATTTGAAAACCCATGACACCAGTTCACTTCCTCCCCCCCTTTCTTCTCTGCCCACACATGCCATCCTATACTGAGCCATCATCTTTCTGTAGTGGAAGTGACAAACCTGAGCACTGAGAGCATGTGTGCCCTACTACTGAACAACAATTCCTTCCTGAGGGCTTGATGTGGACATCCTGCTACAGACTTCCACAACCTGGTGGTCTCTATATATGTCTGCCAACAATTCCCATAGAATCATAGAATCATAGAATCATAGAGTTGGAAGAGACCACAAGGGCCATCCAGTCCAACCCCCTGCCATGCAGGAACTCCCAATCAAAGCATCCCCGACAGATGGCCATCCAGCCTCTGCTTAAAGACCTCCAAGGAAGGAGACTCCACTACTCTCCGAGGGAGTGTGTTCCACTGTCGAACCGCCCTTACTGTTAGGAAGTTCCTCCTAATGTTGAGGTGGAATCTCTTTTCTTGCAGCTTGCATCCATTGTTTCGGGTCCTAGTCTCTGGAGCAGCAGAAAACAAGCTTGTTCCCTCCTCGATATGACATCCCTTCAAATATTTAAACACGGCTATCATATCACCTCTCAGCCTTCTCTTCTCCAGGCTAAACATCCCCAGCTCCCTAAGTCGTTCCTCATAGGGCTTGCTTTCCAGACCCTTCACCATTTTAGTTGCCCTCCTTTGGACACGCTCCAGTTTCTCCACATCCTTTTTGAATTGTGGTGCCCAGAACTGGACACAGTATTCCAGGTGAGGCCGGACCAAAGCAGAATAGAGTGGCACTATTACTTCTCTTGATCTAGACACTATACTTCTACTGATGCAGCCTAAAATTGCATTGGCCTTTTTAGCTGCTGCATCGCACTGTTGACTCAAGTTCAACTTGTGGTCCACCTGGATTCCTAGATCCCTTTCACAGGTAGTCTCATTCAGCCAGGTGTCTCCCATCGTATATCTGTACTTTTCGTTTTTCCGCCCTAAGTGCAGTACCTTACATTTCTCTGTGTTGAATTTCATTTTGTTAGCTTTGGCCCAACTTTCTAGTCTGTTCAAGTCATTTTGAATTTTGATCCTGTCCTCTGGGGTATTAGCTACTCCTCCTAATTTGGTGTCGTCTGCAAATTTGATAACTATGCCCCCAATACCGTCATCTAAGTTATTAATAAAGATATTGAATAGCACTGGGCCCAGGACAGAGCCCTGTGGCACCCCACTGGTCACTTCTTTCCAAGTTGAAAAGGAGCCATTGTTGAGCACCCTTTGCGTTCGACCAGTTAACCAATTACAAATCCATGTAACAGTTACTTTGTCTAGCCCACATTTTACCAACTTGCTTGCAAGAATGTCATGGGGAACCTTGTCAAAGGCCTTACTGAAATCAAGATATACTATATCCACAGCATTCCCTTCATCTACCAAGCTGGTAATTTTATCAAAAAAAGAGATCAGATTTGTCTGGCATGACCTGTTTCTCTGAAACCCATGTTGACTTTTTGTGATTATGAAATTATCTTCCAGATGTTCACAGACTCTCTGTTTAATGATCTGCTCCAGAATCTTTCCGGGTATTGATGTCAGACTAACTGGACGATAATTGTTGGGATCCTCTTTTTTCCCCTTTTTGAAGATGGGGACAACATTTGCCCTCCTCCAGTCTGCTGGGACCTCTCCTGTTTTCCAGGAATTCTCAAAGATTATTGCCAATGGTTCTGATATTACATTTGCCAGTTCTTTTAATACCCTTGGATGTAATTCATCTGGTCCTGGAGACTTATATTCATCTAGATTAACCAGATGTTTCTGTACTATCTCTTTACTTATTCTGTGCTGAAATTCTCCTATTCTGTCCTCTGCTCCATTATCCTCAAGTTGAGCACCCTTTGCCTTTTCTGAGAAGACTGAAGCAAAGAAGGTGTTGAGTAATTCTGCCTTTTCTCTGTCCCCTGTTAACTTTTTGCCATCTTCTCCACACAGTGGCCCTACCATTTTCTTCTTTTTCCTTTTGCTACTGACATACCCCCAAAAGCCCTTTTTATTGTTCTTAACCTCTCCAGCAAGCCTGATTTCATTCTGCGCTTTAGCTTTTCTGACTTTACCCCTACACGTGCTAGCTATTTGTTTGAATTCCTCTTTGGTGATTTCCCCATTTTTCCATTTCTTATACATGTTCCGTTTAAAACATAGTTCAATTGCAAGTTCCTTAGTCATCCATCCTGGTTTCTTGAGACACCTCCCATTCTTCCTCCTCGTTGGCACGGTTTGAAATTGTGCCTTCAGTATCTCCCTTTTGAGAAACTCCCATCCGTCTTGAACTCCCTTCTCTTTTAGTATTCCTGTCCATGGGATCACCCTCAGTATTTCTCTAAGTTTAGTAAAATCAGCTTTCCTAAAGTCTAGAATGCGTGTCTGACTATGCCTGGCTTCTCCTTTCCACTGTATAATAAACTCCAGGAGGACATGATCACTCCCGCCTAAGGATCCAACCACTTGCACCCCATTAACTAGGTCTTCCCTGTTAGTTAGGATCAGATCCAAAATAGCTGACTCCCTCGTTGCCTCTTCCACCTTTTGAACAATGAAATTGTCTTCGAGGCAAGTGAGGAATTTGCTAGACCTTGAGGATTTTGCCAAGTTTGACTTCCAGCAAATATCCAGATAGTTGAAGTCACCCATCACTACTATATTTCTCCTTTCTGAGTGTGTGGTCATCTGTTCTAGAAAGGCTTCATCCAATTCTTCTGTTTGAGTTGGGGGTCTGTAGTAGACTCCCACACTAACATCCCTGTTGTTTCCTTCCCCTTTAATTTTTATCCAGATGCTCTCCACTTGGCTTCCAGGATTGATGTCCTGGATTTCTTCACTGGTGTAAATATCCTTGACATATAATGCTATTCCTCCTCCTTTCCTATTTGTCCTGTTTCTCTTGAAAAGGTTATACCCCTTTATTTCTACATTCCAGTCATGAGACTCATCCCACCAGGTTTCAGTGATGCCTATTATATCATATTTGCTTTGTTGTGCTAGGAGTTCAAGTTCATCTTGCTTATTTCTCATGCTCTGTGCATTAGTGTAGAGACATCTAAGACCATGTGTCCCCTTTACTTGCTGCCTGTGCACATTTTTTTGCCTCCCACTGTTGGGTCCCTGTACTGTTTGCCTTGTTTCCTCTATGACAGTTTGACTATTTTCTCCAGTCCTTTTGTCTTCCAGGACGTTGTCTCCCTTCCCCACACAGTTCAGTTTAAAGCCCTCCTGATCAAATTCTTCAGACCGTTGGCAAAAACATTTCTTCCAACTGGTGTGAGATGCAGCCCATCCCTTGCCAGGAGTCCGCCCTCATGGAACCGCAGCCCATGATCCAAGAATCCAAATCGTTCTCGACGACACCATCTGCGGAGCCAATTGTTGACATCTGCTATCTTCCTCTCTCTTCCTGGACCATGCCCTTGAACTGGCAGAAGAGACGAGATGACAATCTGTGCCTCCATTTCTTTCAGCTTCTTTCCTAGAGCCTCGTAATCCCTTTTGATGTTCTGAAGGCTGTGTCTTGCTGTGTCATTCGTTCCCACGTGGACCAAAAGGAAGGGGTATTGGTCGGTAGGCCTGACCAGTCTTGTCAGCCTCTCTGTCACATCTCTGATCTTTGCCCCAGGAAGACAACACACCTCTCGAGACATCTTGTCAGGCCCACAAATCACTGCTTCTGTCCCCCTCAGCAAGGAGTCCCCCACCACGACCACACGCCTCCTCCGAGGCCTAGCAGTGACTGTTCCCTGTGGTGGAACTGCCAGGGTCCCCTGCTCTGTCTCTGAAATCTGTCCATGCTGCTCTTCTGCATCCTCCTTGCTAAGAGTAAGAGCTTGAAATCGATTCTGTAGCCGCAAGCTCCCAGTACGATCCCTGGTCTCCTTACTTCTGCGTGTGACCTTCCTCCAGCTTTCTACCTCCTGTGTGTGTGATGTGACCTTCTCTTCCCCAGCGACTTCCTCTGTGTGTTCCCCATCCAAGACCGTTTGTTCTGTTCTGTCAAGGAAAGCCTCTTGTTCCCTAATATGTTGAAGTGTAGCTACCCGCGCCTCCAGCTGCTGTACTTTGTCCTCCAACAGGGCTACCAACTTGCACTTTGAGCATGTGTAGTTCCCCACATCTGTAGGTAAGAATACAAACATCCCACAGGTATTGCAGGTGACAGCAGCAGTTCCTTCAGTGTCCATACTAAGTCTTAATTAGTACCTGAAAGTGGACTACGACTTTCCTCCTCAAAGAAAATCCCTTGCTAACAGTATTTAAGTCTGCTGGTTATAAAATTCACGCGCCACTAGGCGCGCGGCTCTGGCAGCAGTTGTATAGAGCTAACTGCCTAGCCCACCCCCTATTGACTTGCAAATGCCACTCAACAAAGCCCCACCCGCTGAGTCACAGTCATACTCCCCCCAAGTGTTTTTAAAAAGAATTTAAAAACTTACCCACTCAAGATGGCTGTCTGGAAACTGCTTTCTCCTCTTTCCTAGCAGGAACTGGTCTTCTTCTCTGTCTCCTTTCCTGGCAGAACTGCCTAGGAAGTCTCTTTCTCTTTCTCCTTTCTATTAGAAACTGGCCTGGAGAGCCTCCTCCTCCTCCTCCTTCCCCTGTCCTGGCCGAAACTGACCTGAAACTGGCCTCTGGCAGCAGTTGTATAGAGCTAACTGCCTAGCCCACCCCCTATTGACTTGCAAATGCCACTCAACAAAGCCCCACCCGCTGAGTCACAGTCACACTCCCCCCAAGTGTTTTTAAAAAGAATTTAAAAACTTACCCACTCAAGATGGCTGTCTGGAAACTGCTTTCTCCTCTTTCCTAGCAGGAACTGGTCTTCTTCTCTGTCTCCTTTCCTGGCAGAACTGCCTAGGAAGTCTCTTTCTCTTTCTCCTTTCTGTTAGAAACTGGCCTGGAGAGCCTCCTCCTCCTCCTCCTTCCCCTGTCCTGGCCGAAACTGACCTGAAACTGGCCTCTGGCAGCAGTTGTATAGAGCTAACTGCCTAGCCCACCCCCTATTGACTTGCAAATGCCACTCAACAAAGCCCCACCCGCTGAGTCACAGTCACACTCCCCCCAAGTGTTTTTAAAAAGAATTTAAAAACTTACCCACTCAAGATGGCTGTCTGGAAACTGCTTTCTCCTCTTTCCTAGCAGGAACTGGTCTTCTTCTCTGTCTCCTTTCCTGGCAGAACTGCCTAGAAAGTCTCTTTGTCTTTCTCCTTTCTGTTAGAAACTGGCCTGGAGAGCCTCCTCCTCCTCCTCCTTCCCCTGTCCTGGCCGAAACTGACCTGAAACTGGCCTCTGGCAGCAGTTGTATAGAGCTAACTGCCTAGCCCACCCCCTATTGACTTGCAAATGCCACTCAACAAAGCCCCACCCGCTGAGTCACAGTCACACTCCCCCCAAGTGTTTTTAAAAAGAATTTAAAAACTTACCCACTCAAGATGGCTGTCTGGAAACTGCTTTCTCCTCTTTCCTAGCAGGAACTGGCCTTCTTCTCTGTCTCCTTTCCTGGCAGAACTGCCTAGGAAGTCTCTTTGTCTTTCTCCTTTCTGTTAGAAACTGGCCTGGAGAGCCTCCTCCTCCTCCTCCTTCCCCTGTCCTGGCCGAAACTGACCTGAAACTGGCCTCTGGCAGCAGTTGTATAGAGCTAACTGCCTAGCCCACCCCCTATTGACTTGCAAATGCCACTCAACAAAGCCCCACCCGCTGAGTCACAGTCACACTCCCCCCAAGTGTTTTTAAAAAGAATTTAAAAACTTACCCACTCAAGATGGCTGTCTGGAAACTGCTTTCTCCTCTTTCCTAGCAGGAACTGGTCTTCTTCTCTGTCTCCTTTCCTGGCAGAACTGCCTAGGAAGTCTCTTTCTCCTTCTCCTTTCTGTTAGAAACTGGCCTGGAGAGCCTCCTCCTCCTCCTCCTTCCCCTGTCCTGGCCGAAACTGACCATCATAACTGGGGATTATGGACATTGTGTTCCAACACATCTGGGGGCTGTTAGGTTGGAGAAAGCAGTCCTATTTCCCCATATCCATCAATAGCCAGTAAAACTGTTGTATTTGTGCCAACTCTGGAAAATGCACAGAGAAGTCTTTTGAAGTCCACCCTTGTTGTGATCCTGACTTGCCATATCACTGCTGTACTTGTATTTCCATATACTTCCTGTCACATTTTGTTCATTTATATTGCCCCTCTCAGAGCCACTTAAAAGTTGAATGAATCAAGGAGATATTTTGTTTTACATTACACAAGAAGGATCTAAACATCAGCAACTGTAACAGATGGTCTAAAGATGGGGAAAGAAATAAGTCATTCTGACTGAACATGTAAGAACTTCAAGATATGCAACTGCATAGAAATGCCCCAATTTTGAGATATAGGGCAATTTGATTAATTTAATGGGAAAGTATTTTAAATGACTGGCATCTGCAAAGCATGACAATTTACTGAAGTACAGCTATGAGATCTGCCTGTTTCTCTGGGAACTGATAAGAAGAGGTTTCTCACATGTAAGCAAGATGTCAGCAATTGTGAAGCTACTCAGTGTTTCCAGCATGCCATTTACCAGAATGATATGATATCATAGTTTTGCTTTCTTTTCTTGCTCAGGTACTAGAATATCAGGTTTTCTACTTTTGGGGGGTGGGGAAATAGAATATTTTTATTTGCATGTTTTAAACATTTCTGATAGGCATTTATTTTATTCTTTTATTTTACAAGTCCTCCTGTTGCCATTTATAAGGCTTGGCATTTATTTTGCTAACCTGGAAAGATAAAGGATTGTTTAAGAAGTTAATTAT